>CM036617.1:218544960-219879451 GCA_020746105.1 Trogon surrucura
TTTAGATTTCTCAGCAAAGGAGAACATTTATCAGAACAAGCACAGGCAAACAGAGTTTATAAAGAAGCCACATTCAATCACTGAGAGAGAGATTGCAAATACCATGCTTGTGTCCAGCTGTAGATCACAGGTAGAAAGCTCAGTAAAAATTTCTGCAGTGCAGACTCATTGGAAAGATGATCCAGTGATCTGGGAACATACAGACAATCATGAATTTATTCTTCTTTTGCCCTTCTAGCCCTCTTTTTCACTTGCATTTCCAAGTGCTCTGTGCAGCTAGGCAGGCGGGAGAAAACGATATCCGACCACACCACCTCTGCATTATCCTCCAGACTGCAGCTGAAGTCCCTGCTACAGAATCTTTTCCCTTGGTGGATGCTGAATGAAGGACAGATGGATTATTCACATGCCAGGTGCCATTCCCGGCATGGAGAACAAGGGAAAAACAAGCCTTTCTTTTGCTTTCCAAATGCAGCTGAGATGATCTGGAAGCTACTGAAAGAGAAAAAATATGGAGCACGATCGTCAGTCATTCCCACATGCTCACTGCTCTTGGACTATTGCCATTACCTTAAAAAAAAATTATTATCTTCCACCTGCATAAACGAATAGCGGCCTCAATACCAGTGGAGACAACACCATCTGAGTTATTTCAGGCTTCTTAGAGAGAGAGAGAGAGAGGAAAGAAGCAAACAGAGGGGAAAACCAGCTTTATTTATTAGGTTACAGCACTGGAACAGGCATGGCAATGAGACTTCTATCTGAGGAAAGTGTCGAGGGTTAGGGCTGGATCAGCCACTGAATGCTGACAGATGCTCTCTAACTCCTCTTCCAAGGAGGAAGGGAAGGGGAATGAGGCAGAGAGACTTACAGATTGGAAGAGAAAAACTACACAGCTTTAATAAAATGATAATAAAATTAATTATATGCATATATATATATATAAAACTGATATTGAACCCAACTCCCTTCCCAATAGCAATCCCCACTGATTCTGCAGAGCAGGTGGCACTGAGGAAACCCCAGGCTCAGCAACAGAGGCTGGATTTGGGAACTCAGGATCAAAGGCAGAAGACTGAACGGAGTCCTTCTCCATTGAAGAAAAGGGCTTAACCACCATGATCTTTCAGTTTTATGCTGTATATGATATATATGGAATGGAATACTTTTCTTGGTCACTTGCTCTGTCTGTTACTCACCAGAGGTTCCGCCTTTTACTTTCTTGTGACCCCTTCTACTCCCTGACACCCCTAACGTGGAACACAAGATCTGTCAGTGACCTTGGTCGTAGTAGGAATAAGTATGCGCAAGAACTTTTCTGCATACCAGTCCCTGGCAGTAACTGTAAACATGAAGTGTTATCACTTCAAATAGTGGGCACTGTCTGCAAAAAACATTCTGTTAACTTCAGAAAGTGCAGCCTCTCAGAGAAGATGGAGCTGAAAAGTAAAATCAATGAACAGAATTGGTTCTGTTTAGCTCAAACCAGGACAGAAGCCCATGTCCAGAGCTGAAAGCAACGGACCAAGCTTTGAAGAAACCTTGTGATTCCCAGAACACCACCCTCACCAGTGAAAAATCTAGTGTAATTTATTTTGGAATTCAGCTCCCAAATTTACCTAGTAAAAAATCGTGATATTGTGGACAAGTGGCAGGATACAATGTGTTTTGTGACAAGGACATGAGGTTGGAGGTGTTGGTTGAGGCCATTGGGCTTGCTGGACATTGAGCGCATCCAAGACTTGCAAAAATCAGTGCACCAGTCTTCTGCTCATCTTCTTTAAAATGTGCAAAAAAAGCATGAAGAGAGACCTCTGAGCTAACACTTGGCTCTTTAGGAGGTACAAGAGAATGGGTTTGATTGTAGCAAGGTATTTCCTCAGTGTGTAACCGTCACTGTCCACTCGGGTGTCAGAAAAGAAACATCTCAGTGGGACCTCGTGTGGTTTTGGTGTCCCCCACTATAAGAGGGACACAGATCTGTTGGAACGAGTTCAGACTAGGCCACAAAGATGATCCAGGGGCTGGAGAACCTCTACTACAAGGACAGGCTGAGGGAACTGGGACTGTTCATCCTGGAGAAGAGAAGTCTCCGGGGAGACCTTATCACTGCCTTCAGTGCTTGAAGGGAACATACAGGAAGGCTGGAGAAGGACATTTTACAAGTGTGACCAGCTACACAACAAGGGGAAACGGGTTTAAGTTGAAGGAGAGTAGATTTAGATTGGATCTTAGAAAGAAATTCTTCAGTCTGAGGGTGGCAAGACTTCAGAGTAAATCGTCCAGAGAAGTTGTGGATGTCACTTCCCTGGAGGTGTTCAAGGCCAGGTTGGACAGAGCCTTGAGCAGCGTGATCTAGTAGGGAGGCGTCCCTGCCCGTGACAAGGAAGTTGGATTAGATGATCTCTAAGATCCCTTCCAACTCAGGCCATTCTATGTTTTTATGATTCTATGACTCTATGATTCTATGATTCTGTGATCTCAGAGGCCTCAGTGCAGGAGGTTTTTCTCTTTATGTTACTACAACCCTCACTGAAGAGTCATTTTTTTGGGGGAGTGCTGGCCTGGTGTCCTCCAGAAATGTTTTTGCTCTGGTAACAGGCACCAGCCTTAAGCCAGGCACCACATCACAACCCTATTTGCTTTCATTTTTTTTTCTGTGGAACAGGCTCCCAAATTCATACTTGGAGGCATCATGTTTTCTCCTGAGCTGGATGAAAAGGAAAAGAAAATTTTTAGTCTTTATGGGGAGAATCCTTCTTTGGAGCCCACTCATCCAGGGCTTCACTTTCATCAGGAGTCATGTACTGTCATCGCAGCTTCACTATGCACCATCCTGCAGGAATGGCTCCTTCCTCACCTGCTTTCCCCTCATCTTAACATTTTCTGCTCTGCTTTGCTTTGTTTGCTTCACTGTGGCGGAAGTTGGACCTGGGGTTGGGACACCAGGAAGAGGAGCTGCTATCAATGTTAGATCTAATTGCTGCAAATAATCACATGGGACTCACAACTCAAACCCATTTTGCCCCTACACCTAATATCTCCATCCCAAATGAATGTGAGTGCTGTCCTGCCTGATCACATCCCCCAGCACTGGGTTGCCTGACTCTCTCTGGTTGCCCTTTGACAAACACACTTTGAGTGAGTAAATTCCCTTCCTTCCATCCCTCTGCTCAAGACATCTGAATTTTCACTTGGTGAGCACATTATCTGCATCTGCAGGATCTCTGCTTTGCCTGCCAGGGCTCCTTAAAGAACTGTACAAATAATTTAAATGGCTCGTTTATTGTTAAAGGCATGTACCTGATTTCCCTGGTGTTCAGGCGGAGTGAATCGTCCCGGCTCCATTGATTTCAGAATTACAGTGTCAGGGATCCAGCCCATACCTTATTGAAATCAATACCAGTGATCAGGACCACACAGAAACCGCTCATAAGCTGTTATCTTGATATCATCTCAAGTTAACCGGCAATGACAATAAGTTCCATTGAATCAGATGAGCCATTAAATTTAGACACTCAAATCCCGAGCTGAAATGCAAACCAAGCCTTAAGCAGGAGAGAGACACCGTTGCTCGTGGTGCCAGAGCCAAGTCTCACCCTTCTTATGCTGGAAGGCGTTACCAAGTCATTTTAATTACGCAGGTTTTCCTTTTGTGCTGCACATTAGCTAATTTGCTTTGTGGGTTTTTCTATTTTAATTGACCGTGGCTGGAGGACAGATGAAAAACTCTATTCACCTGCCTCCCCGGCACCGTCGTGTAAACCCCTGCCTCCCAAGGGCAGGCAGAGTAACACTGTGCACCAATAAAATCATCATACACTCAGCTTGAAAGCGATAAGACAAAACCAAACTGCCTGCAATAACAAAGACCGAGCCTTCTGATGGCGAGGAAGGAGGGAGGGCGTCATTATGCACATTTTATTACTGTGGTTTTCAAAACTGACAGTGATGGGGATTTAATTCTCTGCTGTACCTGGAGCAGAGAGCGAAGGGGGTAGTTTTTAGCTACCCCAGCTATCCCTTGATTCTGGATGTGCTGCCTGAGCTGGCAAATAGAGCCTCCTGGGGTTGGCAGGAGAAAGGGTGCTCTCACCATGCCAAGGGAGCAAAATGCTGGACAGGTCAAGAAGCTGACCTGGACTGCTGGGACTGCCTGCCTGCCTGCTCCTTCCTCCCCTTGGCTGCCAAGTAAAACATGTTTGCTTAAAGGAGCAGTGTTTATTGATTAACAATTCTTTTTAACTTCACTGCTTCAGACGATTAGGAATGAGCAGCAATCTAACATGTTTCAGGTCCTGACAGAGGCACATGTAGAAGTAAAGATCAGCTAGTAGGTTAAGCAGGACGTTTTCTGGGTGTCTTTTTTTTTTTGGTTGGTGGTTTCCATTTTGTTGGGTTTTTTTTTTGCAGCAAAGGGAAGTTAAGGGCAAATGAGCTGCTCATGGGAGAAGCTCACTCTGCAAAATTGAGGAAGGGGAGGGTTGCATGGACAGGCATTACTTTTGATAGGCAAGAATGGGTGAAAATGCAGGTATTTGAGCATTTGTGACTACATGCCTGTGTCCTTTGTTTGCTCATACCTCCAGTTCATCCTTCTCACCAGGGGTTTTAAGGTATTACTATGCACAAAGCCATGAAATAATCGAGGTGGCAAGTGAACTCTGAAGGTTGTCTGGCCCAAACCCTCATTCAAAGCAAGGGCAACCTCAAAACTAGATCCAACTCTGAAGTTAGATCATGTGAATCAAGGTTACGAGTCTATGTCCAATACGCGATGCCACTTAGAAAAATATACCTAGGTAAGGGTTTCTTCCTAGGGCATGGGAGCAAGTTTGCTGCTGCTTTTCCACAATCTCTACAATACAGCCTCAAAAGTAAAATGTAGCTCCTAGAGGTCTTAATGAAACACGTTTCAAAGGCCTTTTACACCTGAACACCATGAAAGAGACCAAAGCCAACTACGAATTACTTGTCCTCCATGTATTCATGTCTCAGGCTTATTTTTTAGAGGAAGAAGCAGGAAGATATCATTTATGGGGGAAAAAAAGAAGAAAAAAACCCTTACTTTTGTTCACCATGTACCATCACGCAGTGATAAGGTGCAGCTAAAGTGGCAGGCTGCACTTTATGGGGATGAACTATTATTCAGATAAGATGGAGGTAAAAGATCTTAGCTGGGTTAAGGAAAAAAATACTGGTTTAAGGTTATTACTCAGGAAGCGCCCTGCTGCACGAAATCTATGGGAAATTGCATATTCTGTCACATTTACTTATTGAATCCCAATTTCATCGTAGCATGAGGAAAAAATACATCAACCTCCCTTGTAGCTCTTATTAGATTTCACAACCTTTCAATATTAAAATGCCAGCTCTAGTAACAGTATTTCTCCCTCCATTGGCTCTCTCTTCCCTCTGCTCCCCTCCCTCGGTGACACTGTAGTATTGGAGGTGTGATACAGAAACCCTAGTATGGAGATGGTCTGAACCCATAGGCCACAGAATGAGTTGGAATTACCAGCTCTGCACACAAAGATCCCTTCAGTTTTCTCCTTGACCACCCTTTTAGCCTCTACAAGTATGTGGACAATGCCAGCAGTGCCCACTTCTATGCTGAGAAGTTTCAGACTGCATCCCTTCCTTTTTTTTTTTTTTTTGTCAGGGATTCCCCAAATCTGTGTGTTTTGCGGAGCATTTTAGCTCCTGCTCAGACCAATAGAAACCTAACAGTCAATTTGGCCCATCCTCCGTTTCCCCTTGGGCTCACGCACCCGGCAAAATCCTTGATGCATTTGAGTTTGTTGAAGAACCAACACCCTAATGCAAGAGGAGAATAAAATTCCCTAGCAGCCCAAATCCAAGCTATCCCTCTTCTGGCCCTAGGGCTAGGGTAAAACTGGAGGAGCATTCCCAATTCTGGCTAGAAGGGCTGTGCACCCAGACTAGACCTGAGATTTCAGGACAGTCGAAATGGATTAAGGCATATTCCCAAAGATCATCCTCGGTGCTTACCAGAATCTCTCCGAAACTTAATTACCTTTTATGCAACCCCCAGCCAACATCCCTGACCCGTCTGTTCCACTCTCCTATAAGTTGAAGAAGGCAAACTCTGTCCTGGCTATAGCCACAAACATTTATTTGCCATCACCAGATTTTTAAATCTGCCCTCTTTTTGCAGTGAACGTGCAGAAAGATTGGCTCTGGAGCGAGTGGGTGTTCAGTATTTCATATATGGGCCGGGAAAGTTGGAAAAAGAAAAAAAAAAAGAGCTGTAAAGCTGTGCTGTAAACTTAACAGTCTCTCTCGAATGTAAAGCACGCCATAGCTGCTGCGGGGCAAAATGTGCTGCTTTCCCTAGACTTAAAAAAAGACTCTCTTCTGTCTGTAAACAGATCGAGGGAAACAAACGGTTCCCCCCAGTTAAATATTTTAAAGAGTAAGCCCAGTTTTGGGTATCACCTGAGGTGGGGAGGAGAAAGCAGCTGGAGGCTGAATAACTGGATTGCTTTCCCAGTCTCTGCAGAATGAACCACTCATATTTAGCCTGAGCAGTCCCTACCTGTGATATTTTCCTGATCTGCCTGGCTCTAGGGATGAGGCAAAGTCGTGCCGAACTCAGGTCAGTTCAGGAAACAGCCCAGCTATCAGAGCTGAATTTGTAACAGGCCACCGGAGAAATAAATCCCATGACTCCATAGTAGGAGCATAAGAGCCAGCAAAGGGAAAAATTCTGGAATGCCTGAGGCTCAGCTCAGATAAAAGCTCAGCTAATTATCCAAACAAAATATTCATATCTTTGAATCAGCAAAATGAGGTTGGAAACTTGAAGGGAGTATCTTCTCCTGTGATGTCTTAGTCCCTTGGTTTTGGTCCCCGTCCCCTAGCAAGAAGGGCAGAACCAAGAAATCTCTGAGAGAAAAGTGGCCAGGACTCAGAGAAGACCTTGCCAGGGGCAGGCTGAGTGGCTCGTTTCTCTAAACTCTTTTAAAGAACTTCTCCTCTTTTCAAAGAGAGGAAAGCAGCACCGCATCATTGCACTGAAAGACTACATCAGCTCTGATGGACCTTTTCTGATTTATTACCCCACTTCTCAGGCAGGTTCTCGCACAAATCCAAGGCACTTTTAGGTGAGACGCAGAGGTACAGGTGTGACATGTGCTGCTTTACACAGCCCAGAGAAGACAAGAGCTGAATTACCCTAGTGGATGTGAACAGCTGTAAAAAAAAAAAAAAAAAATTAAAAATTTAAAAAGTACTGAAAAACCTTCTTCTTCTGAAGCATTCCCTCTGAACAGAAATAACAGTGCTGAAGCAGCACTTTCTGTCCTTCAATCCCTGTGTGATTTTCCAAAGGAAGGTCAATGCAATTGCCCCTATTCACAGGTGTGGGAAAGGAGCTACTGCTTTTTTTATAAAGGTTTTGCCACCCCACAGCATGGCCCTGTTTAATGAGGCCACCGGGCATCCTTTCTTTCAGGGACTGAACCAGTCCTGAAGGTTTCTGTGGGACTTCCCACCTTTATGCTTTCTTCTTGTTCTCCCTCCTCCAAAGGGGGCAGCGTGGTGTTACCCCATCCCAGAGACAGATTTGCCAGACATTGGCTGTGTTTCCTCTTCTTCTTCATCCAGCCAAACTCCTGCAGCACTTTGTTACAGGGAGAATGAAGTAAAGAGTAGATGAAGCTGAGGTTTCACAAAATTAAGATTTTCCACTCCCTTGGGCCCTTTTGGAGATTGCACCTAACCACAGCTGTTCATCTCTTATCTGGCAGCATGTGAGCCCAACTGATAAGCAAGACAATGGGGCCAAACCCACCATCTTCCCATCTGCCCTCCTGGGCTGCCCCCTCCCTGCAGTTCTCCCTTGTTTCTTTTGGAGGCGTTCATGCTCATCCTATAGCTCTGTCTACTTGTCCTCTTTACCCAACTTTCTCTTCCTTTGCAGCATTGGTTTATCCACCTCTTACTTCAGGTTACAAGTTCTTGCCCTGCTTGTTCTTCAAATTAATTCCCTCCATTCTGCCACATTTCTGTGTGAAAAGAACTAGGAGGTTGCTATCCATCCACAGAGTCTCAAGGCCTATAATTTCTACAGTATAACAACCTCCAGATGCATCATAACATTGAACTGTCTTCTCCTCTCTCAGCCACACAGGACCTTCTAACTCCAGGGCCCAATGACAGCTGTAGTAGGAACGGAGGTGGATAAATATTTTGATGAGAGATGAACAGTACTATAGGAAGATATTGAGTAGAGACTCTGGCAAAGAGGTGGACCAGGCTTTCACAACCAGAAAGACTCTCACCTCGTCTTGCTGTAAAATGGGTAGACCAGCACTCCAGGGTGGAGAGCAGCTGCATTGGCTGAACAAGTGACCAGCTGTAGAGTTGGGAATTGCCCCGTGTGGTTCCCACACACTGAAGATGGCATTCTCATCTTCCCATCAGACTTTTACTCCAGTCATCAGCCAGAGCCAGCATTGCACCTCTTGGTGATCTGATTGCCCAGGTGTCTCTTGGCTGCTACTTCTCTCTGTTGGCCATGCTGCAAGCCTATAAGAAAAGGCTCCTGGTGTAACACCAGAAGTTGAACACACATCCTCTCCCTCCCCAAATAATGATATTAACAGGAGGTGGGTGGACCAAAGGGAGAGCATGAGGCCCTGTGATATGGTATTGCCATTGTTCACAGAAGACCATAAACCCTAAATTGCTTATGAGAACTCAGGACAGAGGACTTGACCTGTCCCTTTTTTTGTTTTACCTGATTTAGCTCTAACATAAATTTCTCTAATTGACTAGGTGTCTCTGGATAGTTTGGTTTACTTCTGTTTATCTTTGCATGGCACAGTCACAGATTTGTATAGGTAAGAAAACTGGACATTTGCTGTATGTAGAACGACATGTTTACAAGTCTGAACCAATAACAAGGTGCAGAGAAATAGGGATGAGAGCTACTATGAATATT
The DNA here is from genome assembly GCA_020746105.1 of Trogon surrucura. NCBI lineage: Eukaryota > Metazoa > Chordata > Aves > Trogoniformes > Trogonidae > Trogon > Trogon surrucura. The sequence continues at coordinate 218,553,929 of CM036617.1, forward strand.
TGTGGTTATTATAGATTTGTGAAGGATGGCTTGGGGTTTAGGAGTCTCCTTATTAAACAACATGATGAAAGATTGGGAAAGTCAAAGAACTTCTTGGCTTGGTATGGGAGGGTATGAGGTGTTCACAGCTATTGGTGATGGAGACGAAAAACTCGATCTGTAAATAATTTCGTATAGGACTGAACATCTGCTGTATGGTATCACTTTTCTTTCAATGGCTGGAGCTGGATAGGAAAAAGAAATCTGTCTTGCTTCTATCCACACACTGTATTCTAACAATTGTTCCATGTTTTGTGTAACAATAAGCCAAAACTGTCTACTCATGGGTGGGGATGTTGTGTCCCAGTACACCGAACTGACATTTATAAGCCCATCCTGGATGACAAGCAGTTATTGTTGGAGGCCTGATTCTAGTCATTCTTACTCCTGAAGAAACAAATTTCTCCCAATTTAGATTAATATTAGTAGAATCAAGACTGTATGTGCTGTTTTTAGAGGGTTAAATCAAATCTCATTTAACACTGGAGTCTGATAACGGCTATAGACTGTAATTCACAGCCTGTCTGCTGAGTAATTTTGCATGGCATCAAAGATTTTTGCAAGCAGAAATACGGCCAAAATAACACTTCAGCTTCACTAGATCAATACCACTGAAACATAAGGCTGTTCAGTTGCTAAAGAGGTCTGTTTATCTTCTCAGTCAGTGGCTGATCCTAGGTAGAATCAGTTGTTTTTACAAATATTAATACATTGCACGTTGAGGACTCCTAAGCCAGGAGCACAAGTGCCGTTCTTGACAGGAAAGTTGAGAAAGGGCTGTCCAACCTGTGCTGAACACTCAAGAAGTTAAAATCTATAGTAGTGAAATCTCTTAACTCTGTGTCATTGCTTCATTTTAGGAGGTGTTTAAAAGAACTTAGAGAGAGGCTCTGGTGGGAATGTGGAAGACATCATGTAACAGAAAATAGATGGTCATCTGTTCACTTGCTGAAGGCCTGGAAAATAAAAAGCTAAGAATGACTTTTAAGCATTGAACAGACCAGGTTAATGCAAAATGCTATGTAGTCCAGTACAACACCCAAGGGAAAGAATTTAAGAAAATGTAAAGCTGTGAAAGATGAAGAAGGCTGAACTACTCCTGTCTCTGTGATTTTTAATAGGCTTTTGAATTAGCATTGTTCCTGTGATGAAGTAAATGTGCTTCAACTTCTTTGACTCAGCCTGTCAGCAATAATTACCCCAGAGAAATTAGGACTAGCTGGTTTCCTCTCAAAAAATAACTGATGGATCTTTTCTTGAAGAGAAGTCCCCCCAGCTGCCTTTCCAAATGATATCATTGGATACCATTAATTAAGAGGGGTCAGAGAAGGTTGACAACTTGGCTGGTGCACCTCAGAGGATCAAGAAGTTGATGTTGGGGACTTTGAAAAATACCCTGTTCCATAATTTGAACTTGTACCAATAGTTAGCAAGAGCATTAGGGGGCACTGGAGGTACTTCTGTAAAAAAGAAAACAAACAACAACAAAAAAAAAAAGTGTTTTGTTTAATTAACAACTGGGTAAGCAAGTGTTATGCTACCTAAAAGCCTTTTTGAACCCTGCAGTGCTTATCTGCTAACCACCTGCATGCTTTCTTCTTGCAACTGCAAATGCAAACCCCTGCATCAGTCGCAGAATGAATATAAAAATGAAAGGCAGATGCTCAGCAAAGTGTCCAGGTGCTAAACTCTGAACCTATGAAAGGAAACACGGTCCCACACAATTCACAGGATCACAGAATGACAGAACATTAGGGGCTGGAAGGGACCTCAGAAGATCATCTAGTCCAACCCCCCTGCCAGAGCAGGTTCCCCTACAGCAGAGCGCACAGGAACGTGTTCAGGAGGGTTTTGAAAGTCTCCAGAGAAGGAGACTCCAGAACCTCCCTGGGCAGCCTGGGCCAGGGCTCTGTCATCCTCACTGTGAAAAAGTTTTTTCTCATATTTTTTTGTGGAACCTCCTATGTTCCAGCTTGTACCCATTGCCTCTTGTCCTGTCATTGGTCATCACTGAAAAGAGCCTGGCTCTGTCTTCCTGACACTCCCCCTTGACATATTTATAAACATGAATGAGGTCACCCCTGAGCCTCCTCTTCTCCAAGCTAAAGGGCCCCAGCTCCTTCAGCCTTTCCTCATCAGGGAGATGTTCCACTCCCTCCACCATCTCTGTGGCTGCGCTGGGCTCTCTCCAGCAGTTCCCTGTCTCTCTTGAGCTGAGGGGCCCAGAACTGGACACAATATTCCAGATGTGGCTTCACCAGGGCAGAGTAGAGGGGCAGGAGAACCTCTCTCGACCTACTGGCTACTACCCTTCTAACACACCCTAAGATGCCATTGGCCTTCTTGGCACAGGGACACACTGCTGGCTCATGGTCATGCCTGTGTCATGTTTCCAGGAGGTATCAGCGTCAAGACCTGAAACTCTGTGGGTTTCTCCAAAGCCTTGTGACTCTGTAGGGGATAAGGCTATCCAGGAAAGAGATTATGCAACCTGACACAGTCCTCATCCTCAGAGTTGCAGCCAACTTCCAGCTAATGAGCTTTAGGAAGAATTTTATTCTCCAGTAAAACCCTTTCCCGAGTGCCAATTCCAAAGCCCTCCTGCCATGCAGATGGAAATGTCCAGGCAATGATGTCCCTCAAAGAGACAAGAATTGCTAAAACAACCCAGTGTAACAGATGGACCAGGGCCTTGGCGGTTCTTTGAGCTCTTCTATCACCAAATCCCTTGACTTTTCTTGACCAGGAAGAGTTCTTATTTTCATCGTTCTAAAAATTCTGGGCCATGTTCCCTCAAAGGCCACCTTTCCCTCAAGGCTTCCCTCCCTGTTCTCCTGTACTTTTGGAGATGTGTCTGAGCCGTGGGTGAAACCACACGAGATGACTAGGACTCCTAATGACAACGTCTGAGTAAAACTTGAGGTGGGGGCTTTAGCATCACTGGGACCGATGTTAATTACAAAACATTTTCCCTTTTAAATCTTCTAATATTGATGGGAGAGAACAATAACCTACCATATAATCTCTAGGTTTTGGGGATAAAAAGAAAGGGAAGGCAAATGCAAACTTTTTGGGGGACAAAACTTTTCTGTTTCTTCCCCCGCCCAAATTCAAATATATTGCCAGCAATTTGCAAATCTCCCACCTGTTCTGTTCATATATGCAAACAGCCTTAGCCCCTTCTCCTTTCTAAGCAATTTCTAATGTATAGCAAGAATGCACAGTGTTGACAGCTCTCGAATTTTATCACAAGTTTCATTATACCTTTTTTTTAAGCTAAGGCCACCTATCCCAAAATGCAAGATGGGGTGTCTTTTTTGGTGAAAATATGCATGAAAAAGTGTCTACTTTTTTCCTTTTTGTTTTAGTCAAGAAATTTCAAGTACATCAAGCAACTCTATTTAAAGATCCACCACCTTTACCGGGATCACAAGATTACTCGTGATTCTTGTCTTTGAAAAAGGGAGCAAGTATGTTTCAAGCCTTCATGAGGTGGGGAAGAAAAAGTTTTGAAATACCATTTCCAGCAGGCCAAAACTTGGAAAACTTGATTATTATTTGAATCTGTGAGATTCGTGAGTTGAGGACCCTATATTCAGCTGGAATCCTGTGCTAAGCACTCTTGTCCTTTAAATGATGGAGACCCAAACGCATGGTAAATACAGAGCTACGATGGGGTCCTCATGGCTGAACTGGGAGTATAGGAGTTAGACTCTCCTTCAGAAAGTTCAGACTAGCTCGATTACCACGTAGCTCAAAATTCAGTTCAGCACACTGAGTTCCTGGAGTCTTTGAGCCTCGGTTGGTGAATTCGTATTGCTAATATCCATAAATATCCTTAACAGGTGTTGAATTCTTCTCCCTTTTCGCAACTGATGTTCCCCCAGGTTGCTCTCTTTCCAGATAATGTTTCTCCACTTTGGTTGTGTTGTTGTCTCCTCCTCCCCTTAAGTCCTTGGATCTCCCTCTCCTTCTCTCAACTTACATCACTCCATCTCCTCTTATAGCGTTGCCTGCATTTTCCCACCCATGTGTTCATCCCTTCTTTATCTTACTTGGGATGGGATACAGCTTGCTTCTGTAAGGGTGACTTGACTTCAATCCTGGTCAAAAAAGAAGACTAATATGTATAAAGCATTTTACAGGATCTCCATAAAATTGCCTAAAAAGTTTTGCGTCCTTAAGGAGCCAACATTGCAAGAGTTACTTGCTTTACACAAAATTTTCATTCTGTTTGGGTATCAGTCATGGTTTTCAAGTCCAATTTCCTTGAAAGTTAGGGCGAGGTTGGTTCTGGTGGTTTTGATTGACCCCCATATAATGAGAGGAACTGTGAAATTTGGATCCAAAACTTGAAACTGGTTTAGTTCAGCTTTTATGATTCATGTCGCTGCTGTGCTAGTCTTGACAGATTAGGAGAATTACACACCAATGCTTCTCTTATTTACACGGACGAGTTGGTTTGTGATCCCCTGTAGAGCCTGTTTCAAAACCCCCTTGTGCTTGGTGAAGGAAGAAACTTCAGTAACCATCAGCTGTGGCATTGATCCTTCAGAAAAATTAACCAACTGAACTGAGACTTACTGTGAAATCAGTGATGCTCGGCAGCCGCTAACTTCATTTGCAGCTCGCCAGTGTTAATGCATTTAAAGTATCGATCCTTCCTAGCGCGCTTTGCAGCTCTGGCTCCCTTTTGGCATTGCTAGCACAAAGGCAGCTCTTTCCAAAGCCAGGATGAGCAAGCAAAACCCTTTGACCCCGAAAACAAACTCATTATTCAAAACGCTTGTCGGCTTGCTGCTGCAATTGAATTGATTGGCAAAAAAAGAGCTATGGCAGATAAAAATCAGATTATTTCGGAGCATGGGAAAAGAACAGGTAGAGGAAGCAGCCTGCTGTCTGGGGAACAAATCTTCCTCCTCTCCCTGATACCATTTTTTGCTTTATTATTCCTTTATCATGTTATTGTTCAGTTTTTGCATACACATAGTACATGGGGCTGAGGAGAGCTGAGAGCTGTGGCTGTGCTGGGAATTGCCCACAGCTTGGACTTCCACTGTCCAATAAAACCAGAAGGACCACAGAGTTTGACCAATACCCCTTCTACCACTTAGGTAGTTAGTTTTGGGCAGGACATCAGCTCCTACACTAAAGGCTTAGCTTTCAGTTGATTACTGAACCTAACTGGATTGATATTTTTTTTTTCTTTTTTGCATTTGCATCAAGAAATGAGCCTTCAAATGAAAACTGCAGCTGAAAGCAGGGGAGCTGCTGTTTGCAACCTGCTCTCTGCATAGCCCTGCCTGCACTTTCCACCGTTTTGTTCCCTGGGCTTTGCAGCGAGCTTGCTTACACAGTGCTTTCCCTTGCCCTATTTAAGCGCCTCTGCAGCGTGCTCATGGTGAATTAGGTTACTCTGCAGAAAAATATACTGCAAATCCCCTTCTCTCACTTCAGCTGTTCCCCTTTCCACAGATGGCAAGCTGAGTGCAGCCCGTCTTTCTCCAGTTTTCTGAAAAAAATGTCAACCACATCGTGGCAGGCTACTACACAGCAGAATTGGCTTCTCTCTTGGGCTACTCTTGACACTCCAGAGGATATTGGTTCTCCAGTTTCTCCAGTGACCCCAACCCTTCATGTACTTTCATGTCTTTAATTGCTTTTAATTCTTTTAGTCATATATCCTGCGCAGTGCCATTTCTTAACAGTGATTGCACTCAGTTTATGATCTCTGTCTTTCAATGTCACATCTGGGCATTTTCAGACGCACACATCTCATTCTTTAAAATATGCAGGTGTCTTATCCCGACCTTCATTAGCGCTGTGACAGATTCCAGCTATGCTGCTTGTTAGTCTATTATTTAGCTGCTTGTCAACTACTCGCTGCAGCTCCCCATTACTTCTGATGCAGAGATGCAATAATTAGATGCTTTGTTTTTCAGGCATCTTTAGCACTGCTTGGACTTACTAATTCAATAACACAGACTCAGCCAGAGTGAAAAATCATCTGCTTCCAGGGCCTTTGTATTTTTAGTGATGCAGAAAAGGTTGGGAGCTGTGGAGGGTTGAAGGGGTGGCTCAGACCCTTCTTTAAGACAGGCACAAAGGACACATGACACTTTCCTTCAACATATAATCTCTCCTGGTCTCCATGAAACACGCAGCAGAGTTGCAAAACTTATCTGGCCAGAAACAAGTAGTTCCTGATCCCTTTTCCAGGAACAAATGATAATGAGGCAGCTCTAAACGGTGTTTCTTAAATAGAGATATGCCCCAAGCATTGTGGAAAGGCTCCAGGAAGAACCTTTCTTCTTATTCTTCAGACTGTGAAAAAAAAAAATCTGACTTTTCTTGAGTAATTGTGATGTTTACTGAAACTGTTCTCTGACAGGAAAGCTTGTTCTTCTTGTCCCCTCTTTTTTCCTTATATCTTTCTGCCTCTATTTTCTGCTGCCTGGATATGTCAGCAGTACATACGCTCAGGGATGTCGTAGCATACCTGAAGTCTTACTTCATTAAGGGTATGTCAACACTGTGATGGAAAGAAGACTCCAGTACCTCTCTCAGGGTTGGACCACAGAAAGAGAGGAGGGGATGTTTCCTCCTTCTCCCTCTTCCTCCTCTTTGGAGAAAGCTTCTCATTGGTGTGAAAACATCTAAGGCTGTGCCCACCAGCCCAAACAGGCTAATAAAACTCAATTCCTTCAGTGGCTTTTTGCACTTTCTAACTAATTTTTCTTGCCCTGCCTAGTGCTGTCAGACACGCTCCCACCACATCTGACCTTTGGAAGAAAGTGAAGTTACTGTGGTTGTGACTGTTTCTGAGCATCAGCAAATCAGGAAGAGAAGACCCAGTTGAAATCACACTGTGTGCGTGCTTGTGTGTTTTAGACACCGAGGGAAGAAGCCTAATTTATTATGAAACAGAAGTTAGCTTTACATTTTCATAATTAGGGAGGATGCTAATGTTGCATGATTGGAAAATGTCACCCTGCACAACTAATTTGAGGCCTAATTGAAGTTCAGCATCATCTGCAGCTCCTCCAGTAATAACTTTTTCACAAGGTGGTGCAGAAATGCAAAAAGTGGTTAGCAGAGAGTAATTTATCTCCTTGTTTCTTAGCAGATAGGGGGATCTGGGAGGAAATAACCAAAAAGAAGCAATACCAAAGCCCAGAGCCTCAGTCTGGTGGAACAAAGCACTCTACATAACCACAAATGACAGGGTTAATTACCCCATGGCTGCTGCAGAGAACAATACATTTCTCAGGCCCTATCCTGCAGAGTTGCTGAAGAAAGTTGGATTGGGCATGTCATTGTATCACAACACAGTGTCACGAAGGTATGGATTGGCCTGCCCTTATCTAAAGCACACTGAGGATTGCTTCGTGTCCTGAATACAGAGGAGATGGGAGCCACGAAAAAGGGTACAGGAGTAAAATCGTCTCTTTCTCATCAACAAAAAGTGTTTCCGCAGGAAAATGTCAAGTCTTGCTATGGTTATGTGGTACTTAGGCACCATCCTCAGCCTCTCCAGTCATATTTATTTTGCTGCAAGCTTGCAAACACTGGGCAGGTGAGGTCCTGTCTGCTCAAAGAAGAAGGGGAACCTATTAGATGTGGAGGTAGTCCTGCCTAGACTTGCCAGGTAGCCATAAACTGTGTGACTCAGTTTCCAAGGTGCATGATGCTCAGAATATTGCACAGAGTAGAGGGACAGTATTCAACCCCTGACAGAGACAGAACAGCTCCACAGGTTGTTCCTTCCAACTCACTGTCTCCAAAAGTGGCTGTAGGCATATACATTATGCATGAGGACAAGGCGAAGGCTTGTGGTGTTTCCTCCCTGGTACTCTCCCTGCCTCTAACCATTTGAGACTCAGGGACTTCCAGGGATAGATACATTCTCTATGGATTTAATAACCTGACTGGATTTTTCTTTGAACTTCTCTGCTCTTGCCTGAACCATTGTTAACTTTCAGCACGAACTATATATCCATGTCAAGAAATTCCACAGCTCGATTATAACTTTTCTGGGAGTGACAATTTCTTGTGCTGGAAAAGGCCATGAGTGATCATTATCCACCCATTTTTTCCTTGACACTCATGATTTTATATACTCCTTCTCATACGTTCCCAGCCATCTCCCCACCATCTTAGAGTATACTCTTACTCCTTATGGAGAGTTCATTCTAGCTGTTAGAGCACCTTTGTCTTTATTTGACCCTTTGTCTCATGACTACCTCTTCTCTTTTCTTCTTGCATTTATACAGTTTCCCTTTCACACCTGATACTCTGGGAGCCCTAGGGAGAGGGAGTCTTGCACATCTCACACAGCTGAAGGCTTCTACATGTCCCCTTTTAGCAGATAACCACTGGGAGAACTCAGGTATTTCCACTGATCATCCCAGGGTAGGGGAGAGGGAGAAGATCTTACAGTTGCCTGTTGGGCCCATCCCACTTTCAGCCTCCTCTGGGATCCCATAGAGCTGGAGAAGCCAGAACAAAAAGGCTGGACTTGGTTGTCTCTGGGACTCGTGCATATGGTTGAGAAAGAAAGGGCTTTTGGTTCCCATCTAGGCTCCTCTTCCCCAGCCAAACCTCTATGAAGGAGAGAAGATACTATGGCTGTAAGATGGATTCCCCAACGACCCCACCACATCTTCACTCCTGCTCAGCCCATAGGGTTAGGAATGTAAAAGAAGCTGTGAGCTCTCACACTATCTACCTGATCGCCAGTTGCCTCCTCCATCCTAGTGCTGGGACATCCCACCTCCTGTGAACTGGGATGACAGCTTCTTGAGTCCTTGGGACCTCCAGCTGCATCCTGGACTGAAGCCCTTGGGTTTGGGGAGGGCTCTGTACAATGTGATTTACTGTCTGACATAAAACACATAGTGAAATTTAATGTTGCACCCGCACAAACACATGTGCAAGCACCCATTTCACTGTGTGGCTCCTTCCAAACCCCAAACACATTTAACACCTCACTCCACACAGAAATATATAGAGCATGTCTCATGCATGGGTGCACTCTGAGAGATTTAACATACGTATATGTAGGGTTATAATGAAACACACACACACATCCCAGTTTAATGTCCCAGTGATGCCCAATGGGGAAATCACACTGGCTTTGTAAAGCCCCCTGCACTGCATTACAGGAGAGTTAATTCACTGGAGGAAACTATAATCTGATTTCAGCTCTACAAGCCAACATCATTATTCTTTTCCTTTCCATTCTTTCATGCTTAAACTGATCCGCTGTTGTTCTTTGTCTCTCTCTGTCTCCAGCCTGTATCGCTTTCAGTGCCGCCTGTCTCCATTTTATTTTTCGTCTCCTAATATTCAATTTCATTTTAAAGCCTGTCTACTCTCCCTCCCTCTTCCCCCTCCTTCCCCTTCTCCCCCTCCCCTGCAGATCTCCCCCCCATTGCCCTCACTGACACAGCTTTCCTCCTGATTTCCTCCTTGTGATTTCTCCTCCCTTTCTTCATTATCAGCATGTCAGATTAGGATCTGACAAGAAAGTAGAATCGACTGTTCGTCCGGAGCTTTACAGCCTAAGCAGGATTAGTTACCCTGATATAAAGGACATTTTTATTTTTCTGTAACTGGCATACATCTAAAAATTCCCATCATCTAAGCAAAGCTGCGGGCTTCTCGCCTTTTCCACTGGGAAATGGACAGTCCATTAAAAACTACTCCTCGGCGCTGTAAAGAGTCACACATAGAATCACAGAATGTAACGGGTTGGAAGGGACCTTGAAAGATCATCTAGTCCAACCCCTTTTTATAAATCATGAAGAGGAGATGGTGCTAGGACAGTGGACTGCCAAGAGGAACCATGGAGGATGAAATCCCAAGGCTTGCTTAATGGAGATACCAGGAGCAAGAGATGTTTGAACCTGGATCAGTCTCACCATGAACCATTCTCTTCCCAGGGATTATCTTGTGGTTCAAAATCACCCGCGTAACACCGGCAAACCTCAGCCCATGACTCCTTCCCACAGTGCTCCCTCCTGCTGAGGAAGGGACGCCATAGACAGATACACACTCTTATTTTGGGGGCCTGAGATGTCACCTCAGTCACAGGATCAAAATGCTGCTCTGGACTTAGAGGAGGTAACTGGTTAATATGTTGAAATGATGAAGCTGTTTTCCACATAATGGTGAAGATTTTCCCAATGAGAGCAGTTGGCCTTCAAATTCCTGAGCTGTAAAAATCCCTCTGTTTAGCGTAATGACATGCTGGCTGATTTATCCACAGAGCCCACACCAGGTAATGCTCCGTCTCAAGCCATAAACCTTTTAAATTGGAATGAGAACACTGGGGTTGGTAATGCAGAAGCAGAACAAAGGCAAAGATGGTTGATATTTCCCTGCGGCTGGAAGGACTGAGTTAGTGAGGACTACCCAAAGTGGGGTAGACCAGAGGATCAGCAAAAGTGATGGGTTCCTTGGAGGCTGAGGAGCACAGATACATAGAATCATAGAATCGTAGAATTGTCAGGGTTGGAAGGGACATTAAAGATCATCTAGTTCCAACCCCCCTGTGCCATGGGCAGGGACATCTCCCACTGGATCAGGCTGCCCAGAGCCCCATCCAGCCTGGCCTTAAAAACTCCCAGGGATGGGGCTTCCAGCCCCTCTCTGGGCAACCTGTGCCAGGGTCTCACCGCCCTCATGGGGAAGAACTTCTTCCTCACGGCCCATCTGAACCGACCCATCTCTGGCTTCAATCCATTCCCTCTAGTCCTGTCACTGCCTGACATCCTAACAAGCCCCTCCCCAGCTTTCTTGTAGCCCCCTGGAGATACTGGGAGGCCACAATAAGGTCTCCTCAAAGCCTTCTTTTCTGCAGACTGAACCACCCCAACTCTGTGTCTGTCTTCCTAGGAGAGGTGCTCCAGCCCTCTGAGCATCCTTGTGGCCCTTCTCTGGACACAGTCCAGCACGTCCAAATCTTTCTTGTGCTGTGGGCTCCAGAACTGGACGCAGGACTCCAGGTGGGGTCTCACCAGAGTGGACTAGAAGGGGAGAATCCCCTCCCTTGCCCTGCTGGCCACGCACCTCTTGATGCAGCCCAGGACACGATTGGCTTTCTGGGCTGCAAGTGCCACTGACGGCTCATGTTGAGTTTCTCGTCCACCAGTGCCCCCAAGTCCTTTTCTTCAGGGTTGCTCTCAAGCCAATCACTGCCCAGCCTGTATTGGTGCTTGAGATGGCTCCGACCCAGATGGAGGACCTTGCACTTGGTGTTGTTGAAGTTCATGAGGCTGGCCTGGCCCCACTGTTCCATCCTGTTGAGGTCCCTCTGGATGGCATCCCTACCCTCCAGTGTGTCATTCACCCCACACAACTTCTTGTCATCTACAAACCTTCTGAGGGTGCACTCAATGCCAGTGTCCATGTTGCTGAGGAAGGTGTTGAACAAGACTGGTCCCAGTACAGATCCTTGAGGGTCTCCACTTGTAACTGGCTTCCACTTGGACACAAACCCATTGACAGCCACTCTTTAGGTGTGGCCGTCAAGCCAGTTCTTTATCCACTGAATTGTCCATCCATCGAACCCATATTTTATCAGTTTGGAGACCAGGATATCACACGGGACAGTGTCAAAGGCTTTGCTCAGGTCCAAGTAAATGATGTCAGTTCCTCTTCTCTTGTCTATTGATGTTGTGACCTTCTCATAGAAGGCCACCAGGTTTGTCAGGCATGATTTGCCCTTGATGAAGCCATGTTGACTGTACCAAATCACCTCTTCATTATTCTTCTTTTTCACCAGTGCCTCTAGGAGGATCTGCTCCATAATCTTACCAGGCACAGAGGTGAGGCTGACTGGCTTATAGTTCCCCGGTTCATTCTTCTTCCCCTTTTTGAAAATGAGGATTATGTATGCCCTTTCCCCAACATCCTTGCTGCTGTTCTGGCCCAGGACTAAGAGTTCATTATGTAAGGAAATCAGATGTGGACAATCTCTTTGATAGAAAAGACGTGAGTTGGGAGCTACCATGATTTTACCTTCTTGTGTAGGATTTGCCTCCAGCTCCTTCATTTGCATATAAGCTAGACCATCAAATGTACATAATTTAAGGATATCTTCTCCTCTGTCACAGGGAGATTTTCCCAGTACCCAGTGATGTGGATGGTTTAATGCAGGACGCTGCTTCTGGCTGTGGACTTTGGCAGAAGATTCAAAGAGAAGTGTCAGCGCACTCCAAGACAGAGAGGGAAAATAATTTGTTCCCCCGTAATGAGGTATCCTCCTAATACCTAGGAGATTAATTTAAAGTCTGAAACAAAGGATGTTAGATCCCTCTTGAGAGTTTTTTTAACATTAGCTCTTAAAACTTCAGATGTTCGGGTTATCTTTATAAATGTCCAAGCCATCTTTAGGTCTGGCTGAGTTCCTGGCCTCATTGACATCTTATGGAAATGAGTCCCTCAGTCTAATTACACTTTGGATAACAAGAGGTTTCCTCTGCATCGAATAGCTCTGTCTCATTCTTGTCGTACAAGACAGAGAGAAGTGCATTCTTAGCCTACCTCCCCCACTTTACATATATCCTCTTGTCTGTGCCCTTTCTTCTTTCTAAAATGCCAGAGTTGAATTTCACAGGCTTCATTTATAGCAGATATTTCTCGCAAAGTTAATCCTTCTTACTTTTGCCCAAAACTTCTCCTGTGTCCCTCTGTGGACATGGTGACCTTCCAGGTTGTCATGGGTTTGTGTCTGGTGGGGTTTTTTGGTAGAGGTGGACAGCTGTGGAGATGGCTCCTTGTGAAACTTCGAGCCACCTCCATACCCTCTCTGTCTCCTTGTCCTATGTTTTGTGTTGGGGAGTTGTTTGTTTTTTGGAAAAGAGGGGAAGGTGAAGAGAGAAAACCACATGGTCACCGGGTTCTATGAGGAAGGAGAGGGGGAAAAAGAGCAACAGAACAGAGATCTCCCTGAGCCCCATACTGAGATGGTGGGATGAGACCCTGGAAACTGAAGAGATCGAAGGCAGTAAAACATCCAGCATGCAGCAGCACTTGAAGGATCCCAGGCCAGAGGAAAGAGACCACGCAGGAGCAGAGGACACCTCCAGAGCAAACTACGACTCCAAGGAGAACCCATGCTGGAGCAGAGGACACTTCAGCCTGGTGGGAAGGACTCATGTGGAGGAGGAGGATTGTCTTCCATGAGACAGACACCACATGGCATCAGGGGAAGACTGTGAGGAGTCCTCTTCCCCAGAAGGAAAGATTGCCATGAACAACGTGCAATGGACAGACCACACCACCCACTCCCTGCCCCGCCGCACCATAGGCAAGGAGGAGGTCGCTGGGAAGAGGGGAGGGGTGCAAGGTGTGGAAAGGCTGTTTAAGATTGAGTTACATTTATTTTCTTTCACTATTTTACTCTGATATAATTGATTTAGTTAAACTGGTGGTGGCAAATTAAATTTATGTTTTCTCCCCAAGTCTGCTCTGTTTTTTGCCCCTGACCATAAGTAGTGAATGAACCCTCCCTGTCCTAATCTCTGTCCTCTAGCCTTTTTGTTCAGTTTTCGCCCTTCCCATCCTTAAAGGGAGGGGCTGAGGGTTAGCAAGTGGCTGATCACTCTTGTTCCTGGTGGGGTGGGCTCAAACTATGACGTAGGTAAATCGTGACCGCAGTGTTTGATATGATTGCAATGCAGAATATTCTAGCCATAAGGATAGGGAGTTCAGTAAAGACATGACATAAGATGTGCAATAAAGTATCTGCTTTACTTTTGTAATACAACTGCCCATGTAGCTGGAGCCTCTGCTGAGCTCTCTGGGTCTCTTCTTGATATAATACAGTTAATCAGGAGGTCAATAAAGTCCATGAGAAGTCTTTTTTTTTTTCTTTCCTGACATCTTGTTCTGAGACAGAGTTTTGGGTCTCTGAAGCAGACCCTGGTGCTGCTGGAGTTATTGGGAGGATCTGGGAAACATTTGTGGATTTGCTTTAGTTAAAAGATTGTACAGGCATGAGAATGAGGGGGAATAAGCTCCTCAAGAGAAGGTGACAGTAGACTTCTGTTTGTCTTCTCTACAGGATATGCCCGCTTTACTTACCACTGACGAGGTCACACCCCGAATCCTCTGTTTAGTTTTGGGCCCTTCACAACAAGAAAAATATTGAGGTGCTAGAGCGTGTCCAGAGAAGGGCAATGGAGCTGGTGAAGGGTCTGGAGAACAAGAGTGATGAGGAGCAGCTGAGAGACCTGGGGTTGTTCGGCTGGAGAAGAGGAAGCTGACGGGAGACCTTATTGCTCTCTAAAATTACCCAAATGGGGTTTGTAGCGAGATGGGAGTTGGTCTCTTCTCCCAACAAGAAACAGGACAAGAGGAAATGGCCTCAAGTTTTGCCAGGGGAGGCTTAAACTGGACATTAAGAAAAATTTCTTCACTGAAAGGGTTGTCAAGCACTGGATCAGGCTGCCCAGGGAAGTGGTGGGGTCTCCTTTCCCTGAAGCTGCGTAGATGAGGTGCTTAAGGATGTAGCTTAGTGGTGGGCCTGGCTTTGCTCAGTTAACAGTTGGACCCTATAATCCTAAAGGTCTTTTCCAACCTAAACAATTCTATGATTCTGTAATTCTATGCTCTGAACTTCTCAGGGTAAGGATAGGTGAAAACTGGAGACGAATGTGTGTGCACTATGTACAGAAAGGGAATGAATGAGTAAGACCAGCTCAGGGATGCTTCAATTGGCATAACCCTTAAGGGAAGCTCCCTTGTTCCTCAAGTAAAGTCAATGAGACTTCAGGATCATAGGGCTCACTCAACACTCAGTTCCACTCCCTCAGCAAACCCAGCCATGGCAAGTGGTCGTGACTGCTCTTCTGCCTGGCAATCTGACCTAGAAGCTCTCCAGTCAGCCCCTCAGAAAGCTGGGGACAGACTGTGACAGTGTAACTCCCCTCATCCTCCGGGTTTCTTTCCTTTAAGCAAGATTTCTTCTAATGGAGCTGATTTGGCTTAAGCTGAAAAGTGAGCTAAACAGCCTAAAAGACACTGTGCAGAGAGATCAAAGGGAGTTAAAAATAAGTGGAAGAAGGGAAATGCACGGGGAAGAGAAGGGAGAAGCATGAAAGAGGGAGCTATGGTGAGAGTATAAAAGAGACTGCTCACGTAAAAGGTGAAGTCTGCAGAAACTATTTTATTGTTCATGTGATTTTGTGGTAACCAGAGCATAGAAACAAGAAGCAGCAAAATATTTTCCCCATGTTGCATTAAAATGCCTATAATTTTCTGCCTGTAGCTACTAATTTCAGAACCATTAGGGAGCAACTGCCAAGGCACATTTGACTGAATTGCCTTCCTGAGGCCAGCTCTCAAAAACTAAAGGGTGAAGACAGGCTTTGCACCCTCTCTGATGGCCATGGGAGAGCAAGTCTCTACTCTCAGTCAGCAGATCCCACTGTGGAATCCAACAGCAAAGCACAAACCTTTAGTCCACAGCAGCTTAGAGTGACTGGGCAGAAACAATTTCTTGACTCCCAGTTAATGCCTTACACCTTCACCTTACTTTTGGGGCTTACTCTTTCACCCTTGGGTTCACATGACCCCCGTCTACCTCTGGTAGCTCTTATCATGGCTCTGTTGACACATCTCCATGTTCAGCAAATGAGAGAAAGAAATCAGGAGCAGGGAAAAAACCTACCCAGGGCCATACAGGTGACGATGTCAGAAACTGTATCTCTCAAAAAGCAAAGTCTTTTTCCTATGTGCTTCCTTCTCTGATGTTAGTTAGGCAGCACCCAAAACCCATGAGCATGGAAGCCAGTACTTACATCACTGCTTTACATAAGGAGAAAGTGGAGCACAAGGAATTTGGCCATACAGGATTGTGGACATTATTGTGTTGGCTTAGGAATGCCCTCGGGGCACTGAATTAAGGTCAGTGTTTGGGTGTAATGCAGAGGGAGATCCAGAAAACATAAGGCTCTGAGACATAAAGCTTCAAATCCCATTTAACATAGAATCATGGAACGGTTTGAATTGGAAGGGACAACTAAAGACCATCTAGTCCAACCTCCCTGCAGTGAGCAGGGACATCTTCTACTAGATCAGGTTGCTCAGAGCCCCATCCAACTTGACCTTGAATGTCTCCAGGGATGGGGCATCCACCACCTTTTGGGCAATCTGTGCCAGTGTCTCACCACCCACAGTGGAAAAAATTTTTTCCTTGTACCTAGTTTGGTATAATCGAGTCTAGTATCCCAAAATCTGTCTTAAAATCCCAGCACAATCCTTCCTCTACTTATAAGCAAGCAACAAATAAAACAAAAAAACCCACTCAGCACACAGGGGTAAGATTCCTTACAAACTACCAACTCAGGCAGATCGCAGGAGCTGGGTGGATTCTGATTGACCTGACACCTGCACTTATGGGTAGGATGCTCCCAGAACAGCTCAAAAGGAGATGAGACAGTGTCAGACCTATTTAAAGCTGTGGTTTTAAATTTGATTTCCTAGCTGGGGGAGTTGGGGGAGGGATAGAAGGCAACAGCTGTCTCATTATACCATTGAGGGTTCCTTAAGTGAAAACTGAATAGATTAGTCATGGAGAAAATTAAGACAAGGTCTTTAAGCCATCAATAGCTCCCGATTTGAGTGCAGGAGGGAAAGGAGTTCATATTTTACTTCAACCTCACTATCTGGGAGTTCAAAAAAATTTTATTTTTTCAATGTAGCTTGAAGTCAGATGTGAAAGATTTTATTTTCCTTTTTTTACATTTTTTTTTTTGTAAATTTTATTTCCCATTTCAGCAGTGATTTTTCTCCATCAGTTCCAAGGTTGACGTGTGGGGTTGGGGAAGCTTGCAGAAGTCTTCCTTGTATTTTTATTCAGTTGTTTGAGTCTTCCTGCTTTTTCCTTTTAAGTAGAAAGCCAGGATCAGTTCTGGTTTCCACTAGGGTACTACATCCAGCAGGATGTGCCTTCAAGCTCCTGAGCACTTGTCTGTTACCTGTTATCCTTGACCTAATGAGGATCAGCAGGTGCATCCCATAGCTTCAACGGGAAGACCTGCAGGTGTCAGAAGACACATTAACATAGTTTTGGGAGCATTTCTGATGCTTTAGGTACTCTCCTGCGTATCAGCATCTCAACACCATCACTTTGGGGGTGGTCAGTTCTTCTGACTGCTGGTTTGAGGTGGTGTTCCTCATGCCCTTCCTAACACTCTGCTCTGTCTCTGCTCTGGAGTCCAGCCAGGTCTCAAACCCTCCGCTGGCTCTCACTCACACACTCTTTTGTCTTTCTACTCTCCCTTTGTCTGCTCCCTGAAGTAACTGACACAGCAAGATGAAATGTGGTAGGGACAGACCCTCAAATAGACCTTCTCCAACTAAACACAATTTATTTAGCTCATTTCTGATCAGATCAATCGCCAGCTTAGGGTGATCAAGTAGCTAAGGTATTTATTGATGGAGAGGATGTTGTGTGAGCATGTCAAGAGCTTTACAGAGGTTAAGCTGCCTTACATCTGCTGCTGCTCCCCTGACCCGCAAGGATCATTACACTGTCATAGGAGGAAATTAGGTTGGTTGGACATGATTTGTTCCTGGGAAATTGAGGCCGGATGCTACTTATCCCTTTGCTATTTTCTAGGTGCTAAGAGACAGATTGCTTGACTGTTTGTTCCAAGATTTTTCTGAGCATAGAAGTCAAGCTGATTCGTCCCTAATTCCCCAGACTCTCTTTTTACTCTTTTCTTTTTTTTTTTTTTTTCTCAGGACGATGATACATTTGCTAGGTGATAATAGCTTTGCATTTCTACCAGCTCTTACAGTTCAAATGACAGAGGGTTGCTCTGCAGTGCCGAAGGTCCTTCCTTCCCTGTGGGATGTGGAAGAGGAAGGGCAGGACACTGTATAAAGATATAGTGATTATGGTTCCCACATGGCAAAGCTAACTGGGGTAAGTCTGCCACGAGCTAAGGAGCTCTGCTTGGTGTGGTTTCCCTGTGGCTTTTGCAGACAGAGCACTGGAAAACATACTACCTGTTCATTTGTGTTTAAATCAAACCAACCTGCTATTAGGAAGAGCTCTTACAAAAGGCTAGCTGGGAAGTAAAAATGAGCACAAACTCTTCTTTTTTTTTTTCTTTCTTTTTTTTTTCCCCCTCCAAACCAAGTATCATTTCTGTTGAGATTTTAATTATTTTTTTCTGAAATAATGAGTAGTTGCATTGTTCCTTCCATGTGCCCGCGTTGTTATGACTCTGAAAACCCAATTAGAGTATACATTGCTAATTTCATCTTGAAGGGTGTATTGTGGGTAAGTGAAAAATAAAAGCGGGGGGACCTTGTGTTCACTGCTGTTGCTGCAAACAACAGCAAGCAGGGCTCAGACAATACCCTGGCTGCAATGGCTCTTGTTTTCTGCCTTAAGAGGATGAATATGACATAGAACAAAGCCTGAGCTGAACATCTCGGGGAGTACGCTCTGTTGACCAAAATGCAAGGGTCGCTGTACGTGAATAGAACAAAACAAAAGAGATTTTAATTGCAAACATTGATCATACCCTTTGGTCTCTGGCACGGGTTGCTATGGCTTCATCACTCGGAAGGTTTGCTAGCTGCAACTTTGCAAATATTTTTCAGGGGCTTCTGTCATGTGACCTTGTCAAAATGACAGAAAGTTGCACGCTTTTCTTTATATTATTTCTTTCTGCCCAAACGATAAACAACTCAGCTTTTTTTTTCCTGTTTCTTCTTTAAGACTGCAGCAAAACTCTGTTAGCCGTGAAGCTGCTGCCGTTCCTTAGGTCACAGTTTCACTCTTGTATGACCAAGCTGCAGGAAACTAAGACTCCCGTATCCTTAGGCTAAAGAACAAGGCTCTCTCTGACTTTTTCTCTGCTCATAAATTCTGTTTGGGTAGATAGAGGTAGCAAAAGGTCTCTGTTGTGGTCTTGCCATAGATCTGCTAGCTGGGAGCTCTCCTGGGAAGCTAGAAGTGAGATTACATCTGCCTCTCATAAAAATCTCTGTAAATACCAGGCTGCAGTGCAAACGGAGGAGCTGCAGCCTTCTGTGAGCCCTTTTTTAAGGAGGGCAATGTGGTGCTCTGAATGAAGGTGGCTAATGAGTAGCTCTGGGTCAGTCAAGCCAGCTGCTAGATTGAGCTAGAAACAAAACAAACCAGGGCCAGTTCTCTAATCCTTAGGACAGTTGACACAGCATGGTTTGCATCCATAGTGCTGAGATTTCTTGTCCCCAGATCTGTGACTCGGTCCGTGCTTTCTATTTGGAATGGTCCTGACCCGGGATAGTCCATGAGCTGTGCTCGGATGTGGTTCAGGGAAGTGTCTGGGCATGTTGAGACCTGGTGGTCAAACTCAAGGTCAAGAAGGAAAAGCACAGGCAGTGGAAGCAGAGACAGGTATCTAGGAAAAGAGCATAGGGACACTACCTGGTTGTGTAAAGGATGAGGCCAGGAAGGCCAAGGTGCAGCTGGATTTGAACTTGGCAAGAGTTGCAAATAAGGCCTTCTACAGGTGTCGACCAGAAAAGGAAGGTCAAAGAAAGCATACCCCTCCTGATGAGCAAGACTGGCAAGTTGTTAACAACAAGGAGAAGATTGAAATACTCAACAACTTTTTTGCTTCAGTCACTGCCTGTAACCTCTCTTCCCACCTCGAGTGGATGAACCATAAGACAGGGACCAGGGGAACAAAGTCCCTCTCACCTTAACAGAAGATTGGGTTCATGACCACCTGAAGAACTTGAAGGAATTGGCTAACGTAGTTGTCAAACCACTCTCCATGAGATCTGAAAAGTCGTGGCAGTCAAAGGAAGTCCCCAGCAAATTGAAAAAGGGAAACATTGCACCCGTTTCTAAAAATGGCAGAAAAATGACAGGTGGTGTCCCTCAGGGGTCTGTACTGGGGTCAGTTCTGTTTAACATCTGCGCCATTTAGTATCTTTGCCAATGACACAGACAGTGGAATCAAGCGCACCTTCAGCAAATTTGCAAACGACACCAAGCTGAGTGGTGCGGTTGACATGCTCGAGGGACGTGATGGCATCCAGAGGGACCTGGACAAACATGAGAACTGGGCTCATGTGAACCTCATGAGGTTTAACAAGGCTAAGTACAAAGTCCTGCACCTGGTCAGGGCTACCCCCCCAGTATCAATATAGGCTGGGCGATGAATGAATTGAGAGCAGCCCTGTCAAGAGAGAATTGAGGATACTGATGGATGAAAGGCTGGATGTGACCTGGCAATGTGTCCTCACAGCCCAGAAAGCAAATTGCACCCTGGGCTGCATTAAAATAAGTGTGACTAGCAGGTCAAGGGAGGTGATTCTGCCCCTCCGCTCTGTTTTGGTGAGGTGCCACCTGCAGCTCTGTGTTCAACTTTGGGGTCCTCAACACAGGAAAGACATGGACCTCTAGGAGCAGATCCAGATGAAGCCACAAAGGTGATCAGGGGGTTGGATCACCTCACCTATGGGGACAGGCTGACAGAGCTGGGGCTGTTCAGCCTGAATAAGAGAAGGCTCCAGGGAGAGTTCAGAGTGACATTCCAGTACCTAAAGGGACCTGCACAAAGGATCTATTTATCAGAGCTTGTGGTGATAGGACAAGAAGGAGTAGTTTTAAAGTAAATGAGGGTAGATTTACTCTAGGTGATCCCGCTCTGGGAGGGGGATTGGACTAGATGATCTTTCGAGGTCCCTTCCAATGCCTAACATTCTGTGATTCTGTGATTCTATGTTTTAGACTAAATATAAGGAAGAATATTTTCTGCTGAGGGTGATGAAACACTGGCACAGGTTGCCTGGAGAGGTGATAGAAGCCCCATTCCTGGAAACATTAGAGGTCAGGTTGGACAAGGCTCTGAGAAGCTTGATTTAGTTGCAGATGTCCCTGTTCACTACAAGGGGGTTGGACTAGATGGCCTTTAAATGTCCCTTCCAACCCAACTCATTCTGTGTTTCTACGATTCCATGACACAGGCAAAGCCATTGCAGGACCCATGCCAGAAGTTTAGCAGAGTGGACAACTAGTGGCCACTGCTTGGTCCTGTGTAATGACTCTGGTTAGACAGAGCTTAGTTAAGCCAACAGCAGCAGTTTATCTATGATGTTTGTCTTAGATTCAGAACTGTTCCTGTCTACTTCTGCATTGTGAACAGTAGGGATAATGTTAATAATGAGCATTGTGCCTTAGTCACAAAATAAACATCTTGTGCACTTAGAGATACATATGTGATACAGAACAAAGCTAAAATTAAATAAGTTCATGAACTTGTTGCTCATGAACTGCAGGCTGCTCAAACACCTTCCTTCCAGCATGATGTGAAGTTTCATGACTGCAGATGAGTTGAGCTTAAAGGTCTCTCCCTTTGATGCTTTTTCTCTGCGGTGTCATTCTGACTGTCTTCCTTCTACCACGACAAAGCATGCTCTCTCCCTTCTTCCATAACCTTTTCTGTCTCTTTGTGCCTTCTTTTTTATTATTTTTTTTTGTTCATCTGTATATTCACACACCTTTTCTAGCCAACCCTGGAGACCTTCTGCTGAAGAGATACTCTAAGGGTTGGAGGAGAAAAGGAAGAAGGTAGAAATAAAGTGACCCCCTTGAAGGTCACTCAACAAGTGACAGGGAGAGTCAGACATGGGATATGGGCCAGCATCATGTCCTGTGGATAGCTCAGCTTTTTCATTTGGATCCGCTTGGCTTGAGACACATTTACCTGCACACATCAAAGCCTTGACACTTTTACTGTAGCTGGAGGGAAACAGGTACACCCAGGGCATGGTTCAGTCCAAGTCTACATCTAAAATGAATCAAGTAAAATGAGTTAGGTGGCAGGAAAAACCAGCCTGGCAGATATCTGTGACTATTTCAAAAAGTGCAGATGTTGGTAGAGACAGTGCTGGCAGAGCATCCTGACCTGTACTTTCTGTTCTGTGTCATTAGACTATTTGTCCTGTAAATCATAGCTGAAAGGACAGATGTAAGTGAGCTGGAAAAAGGCAGCCTTGTAAGAACAACTGTGGATACTAGAAGTCAGGTCATTTGTTTTTATAACATTTCCATGTTTCTTTAAATTTTAAACATTTTTATGAGGATGTGGCTCTGCAGATAACTTTCTCGCTCATGTGGCTCCCACATCCTGAACCCAAAGCAGTCCCTGGAATGGGGAGTGCTGGTCTGGATCTACACTGTAGGCTTTGTTAATGGCAAAACCCATCTAAGTTTAGCAACAAATGTGGGCCTGGTTCCTGTCAAAAGTCTGATGTAGATTCATCTTCCTGCAGAGCATGAACTTTCCACCACCTTCCTTCATAGCCACAAGGGTATCTCTGCCGGTTCCATTTGTGGTGGAGCTTGAGGACATGTTATGTGAGATGACACAGCAGAGGAAAATTATGTCAGGGCTTACACGTTTAGTGTCACGGTACTGGATGAAGAAAACCCTCAGTCCCACATGCCTGATGAAACGTGGTTGAGCTCAGTGTTGGCGATGCAGAGCTCTCACATACGTGCACTCTCAGGATTTCCCCTCCTTTGACAAGCCCCTCAGTGCAGGAGCTCATTCCAGATATCAACACAAACAAACATCCAGGCTCTGACAGTGCAAAGGTGTCTTTTCTGACATCAAGCAGACACGGACGGGGTGCCTGGCTTCTATTAACCTCTGACACCTGCTTGTGGAGTGGCCCTGGTGGCTCCTATATGGAGAACAGTCCTGATCTGACCTAGGAAGCTCCGCAGCTCTCCAAGGTCTTTGCTGGTATGACTAGAATGGTTTCAAAAAAAGCAAAAATGCAAACATTATTTATAAAAAAAAATATATATTGAAAGGGTTTTACAGTCATTTACTCAGAGATCTGTCAAACATTTGGGCTTTTTCTTGCTGTGAGCTTGCACATGTGTGCAGGCACAAGTTTTAGATGGGAGAAGCTGCTGCTTTGAAATCTCACCGATGTTTGCAAGCTTTCAGCCTTTCAGGGACCATTTCACAGATTAACACCAGTTTTCTGTAAAGATCTGAAGCCTTCGTTCATCCTGACTTGTTTCCCAAGAAGCCCTTATGCCCAGCACTCCTCATGGGCTGGGTCTCCATAGCTCCCACCACAGCACTTCCCTTACGCTGTTTGAGCAGCTGAGCTCACCATCACCTGGTCTCTAACAAAAAATGAATTTAGGCTGGAAATTTAAGCTGCCTGCATCTGGGTTTTCCTTCCCAAAGAACCGT
The DNA here is from genome assembly GCA_020746105.1 of Trogon surrucura. NCBI lineage: Eukaryota > Metazoa > Chordata > Aves > Trogoniformes > Trogonidae > Trogon > Trogon surrucura. Next base: position 218,577,205 of record CM036617.1, read on the forward strand.
GAGCACAGAAAAATATCATCTTCCCCAACAAAACCCAACTTTTTAAAAGGGCTTTTAGCCCTTTGATTGCCTGAAGGCAACACCTCACTGTACCTTTCGTGTCCCGGTAAAGCACTAAATGGATTTGCTTTGCTGCAATAAACCTGCTAATGGCTTTTTATTATGTTTGTCCTAATGCCGGCATAAATTCTCCCAGATTTATTTCAAGTTTGCTTGAAAGCCTCATTTGCCTAATTGTAATAATAAAACAACATCATATGCAGATGCCTTCTTTTTCAAAGTCAATTTACTTTCAATTAACAGTGAGTCAGTGTTTGGTTTTTCGGGAGGAGGCACACGAATGGGTGTTGGAGAAAAGGTATGTACATCAGGTGGCATCCCAGAGCTACCAGAAAACCAGCACGTCTGAGCACAAGCGATACACACAATCCATTGGTCTGGCCTTGTAAATCTGCAAAGGATCAAATCCAGAACAGATCACAGACCATGGGCAGATGCTGCTTACCAGTCCTGATCTGGACCTTGCGAGATGCATGCGGCTCATTCGTTTGGGAGATATGCTGATGTAAAATAGGACATTGTTTTTGATAAGGTGAGGGGAAATCCAGAGAAGATTATGGGAGGAAATGATTCCACTTTATTTTGCTTCAGAAAAGACTGGGAATCCTGCTCAGCTCTTCACTCCATAGCTGACCTAGGGCTGAGCATCTCAGGTGACAGTTAAGTCCTGCAGGCGTTGGTTTGGAGAAAACAAATAACATGAGCTTTGTTTAAGAGATGGGGAAATGGAGACACAGAGCAATTTGAAGACTCTGTATTGGAGACTCAGAGTAACACAGAAGTCCATGAAACAAGCTTTTTATCACCATATTTTGATTTTAAGAGTCTGCGACTAAGGTTCAAAACTTCTGGCTTGAGCTTATGGGGAGCTGAGATGTCTTTACCTCTTACAGGACTCAGGTGTAGCACGGTTTGAAGTAGATCCAGTCTAAAACCCATGTAGTTGCAATAAGTCTGGAAGGAAAATCATCCATCTCATTGATAGACACCTCTGAAAGACTGTTTTGCAGCACCCAAAAACAGTGGAGAAGCCATAGGATGGATGGGATGCTGTGGCTTCGCTTCCTCTCTTTTCCCTGCTGGGGTAAAGGACATGGGAGTTCTCCCAAAGTCATCAGCATTTTTCTAACCTATGTTTGCACAAGTGAGGTCAGACAAGGCTCACAAGAAGTGCAGGAATGTGCAGGGAGAGCAAACCATTAGTGGCCTTTTCAGGTGCTAGCAGAGTTGTGTTGGTCATGATGGCCTGGCATATGGTTGAAATTCAAGCCTTTGTGAAACCTTTGGCTATCCTGAGTTGAGTTGAATTAGATGCAAATGAATTGTGATGAGCGTCTGGAATTCAAGGAAATCACTATAAACAACTCATAGGACTTGCTCAGGTTGGTAGATTTCTCAAGTGGAATTGTTAAATCACTTAGGGCTGGAGAAAGGTGCCAGATTCCGGTTTCTGGAGGAAGAGGTTCTGGTTTATATTGTATATCAGCAGTGGCACAAGCAGCTGCTCAGAATTGCCACCTTCTCCTTCCATTTTATTATTCAAAGGCTTCTCAGTTGCTGATCTTTTCCGAGACTCTCTGGAAGAGTATTCATTATTGCCACTACGATATTCTAAAATGGTCATCAGCATATTAAGAATTGATCTCAGAATAAATTATCATTTCATGGGATGCTCAGCAGTCATTAGCTGTCAGCTAACATCCCTAGCATCTCATCTGCTTCTGGGGATCATAGAATCATAGAATGCTAAGGGCTGGAAGGGACCTCTAGAGATCATCCAGTCCAACCCCCTGCCAGAGCAGGATCACCCAGGGCAGCCACACAGGAATGCGTCCAGGCGGGGTTTGAAAGTGTCCAGAGAAGGAGACTCCAAAACCTCTCTGGGCAGAAGGATGTGTTGCTATCCAAGACAGGAAAACTGCTTTTCCTGGTCTGTCATTTTGTCTCCCTTAGCTCGTGAAGAGGGAAAAGAGCAGAATCTCCCGGTGCTGTAATGAAGAGGACTCTGCTCTTAGCTCTGGAGATCTGGTCTCTGAGTGTTGGATTTAACTGCTTGGAAAAAAATCTGACAGAGGGTTTTGTGCCCTGAAGCTTGTCCATTTCTTCCAGACACATGAGTTGGTGGAGCAGGTGATTTGCCCCTTCCTTTGTGCTGCAGATGAACGGGGTGAGTACATTCTCTCAGCCATTGCACGGGGTTGTAAAGAGCCTTGTATCTGGGTCACTTGAAGGTTTCCAAGTCAAAGTATCTGGGTAACATCCAACAGTTTGCTGATGTGTGAGTGGGAAGTGGATATTGCTTCACTTTGGTTTTAGATCTGTGAGATTTGAACAAGAAGAGAAGTATGATTCTGCGGTCCCTCAGGAAAGACCTGTTGTTGACTCCAAGATCCTGGCTTCTGCCATGGGACTGGGAGGTTTCAGTGCCATCTGCCAAAGAGCAGAGGTATCCATGCCTGCTGGCTGGGTCACCACTGTGTGACTGTGCGTGCACAAAATTCACAGAAAGACTGGGAGAGGGCTTGCATGCAAATTAGTACAGGATTAATGTTTTTAGCATAAGCATGAGGCTTTTCCTGAGTCTAGCAGATCAAAATTCAGAGACATATTCATGTGCCTCCTACTGTTGTTATGTTTGGGTTATAAGCATTCAAGAGAAAATTTAAAACCAGTTCCATGTCATCTGTTTTAGACTCTCCCTTTACAAAGGTCTTTTATGGAGGGGACTTAAATGCAATATTTAAGACATGATAGCTGAAGCTATATCAATGATGTCTTCTAAAATGCTTGAAACAATTGGAAACCACTTGCAACCTGTTAGTTAGCTTTTTTTTTGCAGAATCCCTGGACAAAAAATTTGACTTTTGCAGCAGTGTAGACAGGAGAGAGAAGTTTCATGTCAATACAGGAGCTGCAATCTTCACCTGTACTTTGGGCTGCAAATCCGGTTCTTCTGAGCTGAAATTAATAAAGTTTCTGCAGCTCAGCTTCAGATGTTTTACAATCTCTTTTCTCTGAGGACACGTGGGTTTCAGAACAAGGATTTCAGGTAGCGTGCAAACTGCTATTCCTGTAAGGCTGGGTGATCTGTTTTATTTCATAGGTTATGTTGACTATGGCTGCTTTGCACATGGGACAGAGATGGAGAAATATATATATATAAAAAAATAAACTGACTTTCCAGTGAGTTCAGATTGCAGTTTCTCTTGTGAATATCTTGGTGAATAGCTGGACAGCATATGTTGTTAGAGGTAAAAGCAAAATAAGTGGGGTTGTTTGCTTGTCCTTTGGGATGGTTGGTTTGGTTTTGGAGTTATGTGAGATCCATTTCAGTTTCTCGGCACTGGTGGGACGTATCTAGAATACTGGGTCCAATTCTGGACTCTCCAGTATGAGACAGACAGGGGCATACTGGAGTTAGTCCAGTAAGGAGCCAAGATGGTGGTTAAGGGCTTACAGAACCTCTCATGAGAGGAGAGACTGAAAGAGCTGGAACTGTGCAGCTTGGAGAAGGTTGAGGGTGATCATCTCCATATGTGTAAACACCTGCTGGGAGGCAGCAAAGGAAATGGGACCAGACTCTTCTTGTTGGTACCAAGTGACAGGAAAGATGTAGTGTGCAAAAACCCAAAACACAGGAAATTCCATTTAAATAAACAAAAAACCCCACTCAACCCAACCAAACCCCAAACCTTTTTTTACTGAGAGGGTGATCAAATACTAGTATAAGTTATCCAGAGAGGTTATCGTATCCCTCCACGGAGATATTAAAAATCCAGTTAGACACAGCCCTGAGCAACTTGGTCTATCTGATCCTGCTTGAACAGTGGGATTTGATTAGATTATCTCCAGAGGTGCCTTCAATCTCTAACAATTTGCAAATAGCAAAGTTTAACTATTCTGACCTAAGCTTCTTCCACAGATCCCTAAGAATAGAGGCATTTCACTTTTTCTAGGTATGCTGGAGTGCAATGAGCGTTAGCACCTCAGTTCTCAAGAACACATAAAAACCAGTGAAAGCTACAATGCAGGAAGATGAGGGAACTGATAAGCTTGAAGATGTCATTTTCTAAGTCTGTCAAGCCAACTGCTGAGAGGAAGGACAGAACTAGTACAAATTGCCTCATCCTCCAACCAGACACCAAACGCAAAGTTTGGCGTGTTTTAGTTGTTTACCAACACTTCCTGCAGGTTTACACAGCATCTTCCAGTGGACACAGCTGTTCACCAGCACTTTCCCTACAGGCCTAAAGCAATTTATCAAGTCAGATTGCCAAGATCCAGCTATCACGGATACACACAGACTGCAAGCGTGTTCATGTTGCCCCTAACACAAATCTGTGCTTCCTCATCAGGAGACTAAGGCTGGCCAGCCATGGCATCTACCTCGGCTTGACTCATCTCACTGAGTTACTGACTTCCCAGCCAAGGAGAGAAGACAGATGTCCTTTCAGCTTAAATGAATTCATGGCTGCTCTCAGAATAAAAACCAGAACAACCCTTCAGAAGCAAACAAAGAAAATAAACCACCCACACCCAGCCACTTTCCTCTAGTGTAAGACCATCTCCTTTTACTAGTAACCTGTGTTGGTGTGGTCTCCAGATTGAAGATGATGGAAAAAAAATCCCTGTCCCTTAATTTGATGGGGAAAACTGTGTCTTTAAATCCAGTGAACTTTTTGATTTTGTGTTAATACTTAACCAAATTTTTTAAAAATACCCAGTTTTCAAAATCAGAAAAGTATAGTCCAGACTGAATTTGACCTTAGAATTAATGACCATATGTGGTATCTTTCTATTTCTGTCCTGATCATCTCTTTTTCCTTTGCATTTTGATTCCAAGCCTCCTTTGTTCCACCTGATTTCTAATCTGATTCCTTTCCTTCTTTTTCCATGAATGTTGACTGCAGACTGCCCTGCTAAACAATCGAATTTATAAACCAATATATATTGTAATTACAACCTGAAGCTTATTTCCGGGATGTTATCTTTGCCCTGAGACTGCAATGCTGGAAAATAATGAGCAGAGAAGGTGAGCTAGGATGGCTTCCAAGAGAAACTGAGAGGATTAACACAGGGTGGCAACATTCAGCTGCCCAAGAGGAAAAGCATGTAAGAAATCTTAAGGTGAGAGGTAGTTTTCCTAGGCTGCATTGTCTTCTTCTACTTCCCTAGACAGACACTTGTTTTATTCGTGAAAAATGGGACACTGCAGAAAGAAAGGGAGAAGCATCCATTTTCAGCCTCCTGGTCAGGATGCTTCGTCATGAAAGCGTTAAAGTGGTGGTCAGCATTGAAAGACTCCACTCCTGGACCTTCAGTGACTTACTTTTTTGTTTGAGGTTTTTGTTGGGTTTTTTTTTGTTTTTTTTTTTTTTAATACAGGGTTTCAGACAGCTTCTTTGTGCCTACATTGCTTCCTTTGGGCTTGTGTAGCTGCTCCCCAATGTGTTTTCAGTGTGCAAGCACCCTAATGTCATAACTACCTATGGCTTTGCAGTGAGGTCTTGGTGTGCATATTGCAAATAAAGTGATTTTCACGGAGTGCTCTGGGCAAGTATCCTCCTAAAACAAGGTATTTGATTGCCCTCTCATTTTCTAGTCAGGGACATTGGGTAAGTCTGCTGTTGATTTGAGGAAATGTCTTGCAAAATTCACAGCAAGACACAGGGGCTTTATACATCCAGTACTTAGTTGATACTGCTCCACTTGCTCAATGGCTTTGACTATGTTGGACTGTGTCATGACTGCTGACGTCTTTGTGCCTTGTTCACTGATTGATCTTGCACCACATGTTGATCTTGAAGGCCGCATCATGTTATAAATGGACATGAGTCCTGGCAGCTGGTAGAACCCTGAAAATAACCATGAAAAGCAGAGGGTTTTCATTTTGTCTATTCCTCTGACCCAGGACAGAGTCCATCCTCTTTGGGGTTTTCTCAAAATATATACCTATAATCAACTTTCATTAACCTTCAGTGAGGAGATCTTAATACCTGTCAAAGGTGTTGAGTGTTACATATTCTCCTAATACTGGCCCTACACTTCTCTCTTTGCCTCTTAATCTCATTACTGTGTTTTCCAGGGAGAGTCTCTGTCAACAGTAGGCACATGGGAAGAAGTCTGTTGCATTTGATTATGAAGGATCTTTTCTCCTGTTTGAAGACCATCACCAAATCACCCCTCAGTCTTGTCTCCTTTACACTAAGCAGCACTGGCTTTCCCAGCCGAATTTCTTTTCTGGACCTTTATAGTCCTTTTCCAGACTCTCCAACTACCTCGTGTTTTCTCGGGAGGAGTACATCTCTAGCTGAAGCCTTCTTCATGCTGACCTGAGAGGAACAATTTCATCCCGTATCTTGCAGACATTCGTTCTGGGATCTGTGACAGGCTGAGGGAATTGGGTCTGTTCAGCCTGGAGAAGAGGAGGCTCCTTGGAGACCTTATGACAGCCTTCCAGTACCTGAAGGAGGTTACAGAAAAGCTGGAGAGCATCTTTTTATAAGGGCATGTGGTGATAGGACAAGGGGCAATGATCTTAAACTAGAGCAGGGTAGATTTAGATTAGACATTAGGAAGAAGTTCTTTACTATGAGGGTGGCTGAAGCTGTGGAAGCCTCATGCATGGAAGTGTTCAAGAGCTGGATGGATGAGGCTTTGAACAACCTGGTCTTATGGGATGTGTCACTGCCTGTGGTCAGAACTAGATGACCTTTAAGGTCCCTTCCAACTCAAGCCATTCTATGATTCTTTCCAGCATCTTTCTGAAGTTCTGCTGCCCTGCCCTGTGTACACGCAACACACTAACATGTCCTGTCCCTGTTGGAACTGTTTCATTTCTTTGTCATTTATTATCATTTATTATCTTTTCTTTTCTCTGCCCCTTTATCTTTCTTCTTGCCATGAGGTTTAGGACCAGGACAAAGTAATGTCAGCTTTTAAAGCTGGTGAGAGTTGTAACAGCAGCCAAGTGGGTAATTGTGGTATAGAATAATAATTTGCCTATCAGTTGATTGCAACTACTTTGAATTTGAAGCAATCCCTCCTGATGTTTCACTCAGTGGATTGAGCATAAGTGGTTTCCTGAAATATGTCTCACATTTGACAGCTGAGCTGTGCAATCTAGCTACTTTGAAGTAAGAAATCCCCATGGTCCTTTCCTCAGAAAGGCCTTGGACTCAAGTGTTTTCCAGACATCAATCTTTGCTAGTATTAAGTTTAAGCAAGGACTTTGTGGGCAGCCCTGAAATGTGCTTTCATCACTTTGGCTACAGTGAGGAAATACTGCTCAGTTCCTCTGAGTTCTTCTATCTGCAGTGGTTTTGCAGCAGAAGACATCTGGCTCTTTTGTACCTGGAGTGCCCCACGACCATCTCCATGACCATTTTAAAGTCTTGAATTAGGACATTTTCTTTGCTTACAGATGTGCTTTGCCATAGGTGTTTCCAAAACTTAATCTTGTGTTCAACCAAGCAGACACAAATCTGAGCAGGCCCCTCACAAAAAGAAAGACACTGAGGTGCTGAAGCATGTCCAAAGAAGGACAATAAAGCTGGTGAAAGGTCTGGAGAACAAGTCTTATGAGGAGCAGCTGAGGGAACTGGGGTTGTTTAGCCTGGAGAAAAGGAGACTGAGAGGAGACCTTATCGCTCTCTACAACTCCCTGAATGAAGGTTGTAGCGAGGTGGGGGTTGATCTTTTCTCCCAAGTAAGAAGCAGCAGAACAAGAGGAAATGGCTTCAAGTTGTGCTGGAGGGGTTTGGATTGGATGGTAGGAAAAAATTTTTCCCAGAAAGAGTTGTCAAACACCAGAACAGGCCACCTACGGAAGTGATGGACTCGCTATCCCTGGAGGTGTTTAAGACATGTGCAGAGGATATGCGTAGGGACATGATTTAGTGGTGGACCCTGGTATTCCTAGACTAGTGGTTGGGCTTGATTATATGATTCTATGGTTGGTTGGGACAACGTTGCCTTGAGACCCACTGCCTACCTTTCTGTGAACCGAGAGGACTCTTTGCTTCATATTCATGTATCCTGTGCCTTCTACCTGGAAATCTGCTAGCTGAATCCTCCAGTGAAAATGTACATCTCAGCTGACTGAGCAGAAGAAAAACACATCCTTAATTTAGACATCTGTGATTACACAGGGTGAATCCTGGCTTGTGCACCAACTCTTCTCTGCACGGTCGGAGGTGATTCGGTTTGCAGAAGTTCTTTCAGGGTATGGGCTTGAGGAACAATTAGTGTCCTTGATTCTGTGGCAAGGGAAACCTCCTTGGTTCATCACCTAGTAAGTTAATAACCATTACAGATGTAATAGAAAGGAAATGCATCTTGATGTAACGACAAATCCAAATGCCTCCTCTCCTGTGTGACTTTTGCTGACTCCTTTGCAGGCCAGAGGAAGTAGATTTAGATTAGACATTAGGAAGAAATTCTTTACTATGAAGGTGGCAAGACACTGAAACAGGTTTCCCAGAGAAGTTGTGGAAGCCTCATGCATGGAAGTGTTCAAGACCAGGAGGGGTGAGACTTTGAGCAACCTGATCTTGTTGAAGGTGTCATTACCCATGGTCGGAGGGTTGGAACTAGATGATCTTTAAGGTCCCTTCCAATTTAAGCCATTCTATGATTCTATAATTCTACCCAGCATCCATAGGAAGCCCATTTTGTCCTGACAGGAACACATTTTACACTCACAAGACCCAGAATTTCCCCAAATTACTTTCTGCTGAGGTTGGAGTGTCTCTAAAAATCCTGATCAAGGCTCCAAAGTTGTCATAGCAGGAGCCTGGTTTGAAGAATTCAAGAGATAACACCAGACAACCAGTCATTGTCAGTGATGCAGCATTGAGAGTTGTTTGCCAGATGACGTGTGGAGATGTGAGTGACGGAGCGAGAACTCCAAGGACCCAGGGTCTCTTATACTGACTTGAGATGATTTTAAAAACAGTGCAGTCCCATCCAGTTTTTGAAATAGGTTGAAATCACAGTCAGGATGAAACCAGGATAACTGGTTAAAAAAAGGAACCAAAGACTGTCAAACGTAGATATGGAGTTCCTTGCCCTCAGAATACTCCACTCTGATGAAAGACTACCTGGAGTCCTGCATCCAGTTCTGGAGCCCACAGCACAAGAAAGATCTGGACATGCCGGAGCATGTCCAGAGAGCGACCACGAGGATGCTCAGAGGGCTGGAGCACCTCTCCTAGGAAGACAGACTGAGAGAGTTGGAGTGGTTCAGTCTGCAGAAAAGAAGGCTTATTGTGGCCTCCCAATATCTCCAGGGGGCTACAGGAAAGCTGGGGAGGGTCTTGTTAGGATGTCAGATATTGACAGGACTAGGGGGAATGGATTGAAGCTGGAGATGGGTCGGTTCAGATTGGATGTTAGGAAGTTCTTCCCCATGAGGGTGGGGAGACCCTGGCACAGGTTGCCCAGAGAGGGGGTGGAAGCCCCATCCCTGGGAGTTTTTAAGGACAGGCTGGATGGGGCTCTGGGCAGCCTGATCTAGTGGGGGATGTCCCTGCCCATTGCACAGGGGGTTGGAAGCAGGTGATCTTTAAGGTCCCTCCCAACCCTGACAATTCTATGATTCTATGATTCCAATTGGTTTCTTTAGCAGGAGAGTGGTGGGAAATAGCCAAATAAATAGGAACACAATCTTAAGCTCATCTTGGAGGGGAAAAAAAAATGAAGTTGAAGAAGTGGAAACAGGAAAATTAATTGTGTTTTCTGATTAACAAACACAATTAAGGAAACAAAGCAAGAAAAACACTGCCAGCACTAGGGAAGGTTATTTTTGTATTATTCTGATTACATGAGACGGTCAGTGTTGGGTGACAGCTTTATTCTAAGAGTTATTAGAGGGACAGAAGCAGATAACACTACAAACTAATTATTACCGCAATCTGTAATTTCTCTGCAGGGAACCGGAACTGCTAGGGACCAAGGCGAGAGACAGAAATAACCAATAACAACAAAACAAATGTGAAATTGCTGGGATGAAGGAGGAAAGTGGAACCAATGGGGAAATTATTTTCATAAACCAGAAGTGAAAGGATGGGAAAGTTGTTAAGCTGATTTCACGGACTAACACTAGCAGGTCTTTTAAGGTCAAAACAAAGATTAAAAGGAGTCCTGTACAAGGAAAAATGAATAAACCTTATTGGTGTTCAGAGAAAATAATACATGTCTGGGTTATCAGCAAATGCTAACAACTACTACTAGTATTCTAAGAGATTATATAGACCTTTTAAACTGTGAGAGAAGCAGAACCATACTGTCACTCCAGATGGGATTTGGATGATTAAGTGTAGCCAGAGATAACTGAGCTTGTTGCCCTTGGATCCTCTTGTAGACAGTGGAGGCTACTGCAAAACCTGGTTCTCTTGGTTAAGTGTCTACTTTCGGATGACAGGACTGTCTTTCTGGTGACTAAGCAGGGGTAGTTCTGCTGGGGGCATCTCAAGCCAAGAGAAATGGCTGCTATCCTCTCTGGTTTTGTCGACAGGGCTGTGCAGGAGTTGCTCAAGGTTGGCTATAAAGCTGATTTTTCCCTTTCTTCACTTGGCTTTCTTGGCTGAAAATCAGGGAAACAAGGAGAGCTTATGGCCTCTGGCAGAGGGGGCAGACCACTCGTAACAAGTACAAGAATATTGTTAGGTTATGCAGGGAAATAATTAGGAGGTCCACAGCCCAGCTTGAAATCAATCTGACTTTGGAGGTAAAGGACAGCAAGAAAAGTTTCTATAAATATATTAACAACAAGAGAAAGACCAGGAAGATCCTCCATCCCCTACCAGACCCAGGAGGAAATATGATAACCAGAGATGAGGATAAGGCTGGAGTGCTTAATGCTTTCTTTATCTCAGTCTTTAGGAACAGAAGCACTTTTACTGAGGAAAGCCGACCCCCCAAACCAAGACATAGAGGCCAGGAGCAAAATGTTCTCCCCACAATTGAGGAAGAGACGGTCAGAGACCTGCTGCTCCACACCAATGTGCACAAATCAATGGGGCAAGATGGGGTATATCCTAGAGTCCTGAGAGAACTGGCAGGGGTGCTCACCAAGCCACTGTCCATCATTTATCAGCAGTCCTGGCTGACTGAGGAGGTCCCTGCTGACTGGAAGTCAGCCAATATAGCACCCATCTATAAGAAGGGACAGAAAGATGATCCAGGAAATTACAGGCCTGTCAGTTTGACTTCAGTGCCAGGGAAGCTGTTGGAACAAATCATCCTGAGTTCCATTATGCAGCACATACAGTGTTCTGCTGGCTGCCAGGGTTCCTGCAGGTGCATAACATGATGTGGCCTTCAAGATCAACATGTGGTACAAGATCAATGAGTGGACAAGGCACAAAGATGTCAACAGTCATGACACAGTCCGACAGAGTCAGCCATTGAACTAGTGGAGCAGTATCAACCAAGTACTGGATGTATAAATCTCCTGTGTCTTGCTGTGAATTTTGCAAGATATTTCAAGTGCCTTTACTACTCAGGGCCTTTGCTACTAAATGGAGTGACCAATCACTAAAAAATATTAATCAAATGAATCTGCTCTTGCCATCTGTCGTACCGTAAACCAGCAAATCTTGTTGGGATGAGCATGTCCTGGAAATAGGTGAGATTGCCTGTAAGTCCCACTTGCCAAAGCCTCCTAGAATGAAGGCAAACGCTGTAGAATGGCCTCCTTGAAAGAGAATACCAGAATATATTAAAGAGATAAGTTCTACACAGGGCCTGGTAGGATCCCATTTCTTGTAAGATCACCTTCTGGTACGCAATGAACAATTTTTTCTTCATTGGTTACCTGTTGTACTGTCATTTCAACTAGACCTCACTCTAGAGAAGGTACCAGGAAGTCCTACAGGATGGGATTCCTGTTTTCTATCACACCTTCTGCTTCCCCTGATAGAGTGGACTGTTCCCCTATAAAGTGTGAATGATCATCGTCTGTGTTCTTCACAGCACATTCAACTGGTTACATGGTAAATATAATTTTTATCACAGTATAAATCATACAGATGTGTGGAGAACAGTTTCTGTGTAAAAGGTAGCAGCCATTTACAAACTTCCTCAAAGATCTTCCTGGGCATTGAAATTAGGCTGACTAGTATTTTGTTTTTCTTCCTTCTTTCCAAGACTCTTGCCATGCTCACTGTTCTCCTGTCCTCTGGGACCTCACCTGCCATCCCTGAATTATTGAACAGAATGACTTTGCTGCTCAGGGCTGCTTCCTTAAGCATTCCAGTTGATTCTGTGAGGTCTTGATGGGTCAGATGCATCCATGTTACCACCACGCTGTTTAATCTGGTCTTTTGTCTCAGGGTTCTTTATTCTACGCCAGTTTTATAATTGATCGTATTATCTATCCGATCACAATTAACTTTTTTTTTTTTTTAAATCAGGAAGATAGAAATTTCCTATCTTTCTGAAAATATAGTCCTCTTTTTGTCATTTCTGCATCACAGGATGTATGTTTTCCTTCCCAGTGAAACAACAGACTTATTCTTCCCTTTGTCTTCCCCTTATTTTGAGTGAATTCCAGACCTTTCTTTTGTCACTATTGTTGTTAACTAATTTTTATTCACTCTGTATATTAAATCTCTTGGTTTTATTCTTCCACAGCTGAGGTTTTCCTTTTTTTTTTTTTTTGCATTAAACTTGCAGTCTCCTTTCCACTTTATGTATAATTTATATTTTTTTTTCCCCCTTTCCGAACATTCAGGCTCTTAAAGCATTCCTGGTACAACCATCTTGGTCACTTCCCTTGTTTTTTGTTCCTTTGATACTGGGGTTTGCTGATACATATTTCACGGACTCTTTCAGTGAGATCCGATCTTTTATTTCATTGCTACTGAGACTATCTACCAAGGAAGCAGCATTATTTCACATTTGTTGCCCACTTTGTCAAGTCTGTTTCTATTTTGCTGTTCTGACTCCTTCATTTCTTTAAAAAAGTGACAGTTACTGCCACTAAGATAGTCTGGAAAAAACCTTTCACCTTTAGATCTTCAGCATTTTTTTTTCATATTGCCTGAAAATTTCTTCTACCACTAGATCACGTGCTGTTGCATTCCTTTCCCCAGAAAATATTCAAGCTATTCAAATCCTCTGAATTTTACTTCATCTTGTTCTCTGGATGCCTCATTCAGCTGCCCAGAGAGCATGGCTCCTTCCCACCCCTACTCTACAATTGCCCCATGGGATTCACCCGCTATTTTTTTAGCTCACTTGCCACCATACTCCTTCAAAAGTGGTCTGAAACGGTCCTTAAGTTACACGCATGATTTTGTGATGTGTAAAATGGAACAGACTGCGTGTAAAGGAAATATTCAATTATTATTAGCCAATCTAGTTACAGTGTGAAAGCTAATTAATCAATGCTCGGAGTCTGAACTGATATACATGAGGCTGAAAAATAACAAGAGAATCGTTACATGAGAAAATTTACTGTAATTTACCCATTTTCTCTGGTGTGATGCTCACCCTGCCAACATCACTCTGCATCGACCGAGAGATTTGGTCTCCCTTGAGCAAAAGCAGAGAGTTATGATGAGTTGTCACCACCTTGAGGTCTTCCTTGACAGGAGCGTGATGTCCATGGTGGGGTTTCCTCCTCCTCACTCTTGGGTCCCCCTCAGGGGTATCTTCATCCCACCTCTCCCCACTGCTTGCTCCCTTCTCCCTGGTCTCCAGCACCAGTGGCAGAGCTGCCCAGCTCCCAGCCCACGAAGGGCTGGTGTTTGCTGGTCCCTTGGCCATGCTGGGTGTCCCCATCACTGATCTCAGGCAGACCCTTGTCTACGAGACACTTGTGGTCACAAAGACACCCAGCTCAGGGCACAGCAAGCAGAGAAACCTCCTGAGACGCTACGGTCTTGAGTAAGTGCAAGGTTGGAGACCTTCTGCTACCGACAGCAGAAAATCATATTTTCTGGACTGCAACTCATCAAAGACGAAGCATCCCAAAATAGCCAGGGGTGCAACTGGATGAGAAATACTGATAATGAATCTTGACCTCATCTGACTCTTGCCACACTGGTATAATTCCTTGCAGTGGCAAAAGTCTAACCAAGACCCACAGATGTTCACACACGTGAATCAGTTCTGTCTGTCTTAGTGAGCTGTATCAGCTCAGCCCAGGCAAAAGCGAGGGATGGTTGAAGGGTGTGAGTGGAGCTGCAGGGATGGGAGAATGAGGAGGAGGAGAGGGAAGCTGGAGAAGGGGAATGGTGGTTCCCTGCTTCAGTAGCAACAAGATTCCCCATCCCACCATACTCACAGAAACTCAAAGGTCCTTCACGCCACGCGAAAGCATGATGTCCTTCTGCTCTGCAGGCATTTGCATTCACCAGTAATCAACGCCCATTGCTGCAGTTCTGGGCTGCTTCTTTTTTATTCGTGAATGTCTCTGTAAAGTGGCACAGATAAAAGTGTTTGCAAACAGGACTTCAGGTAACTAATACTTCCCTCCAGTACAAAAGCTGGCACATAATTACTGGAGGGAGGTATGTTCAGAGGGTTTTCAACCTTTGATGCCCTGTGATTTGCAACTCTCTGTAGTTGAAACGTGCCGTCTCTTCTTTGCAGCACTATTCTTCAGGGGAAAGAAACCAGTCGAAAGGCTCTTGCTGATTTCAGTGGGGTTTTTGACCAGACCCTCAGTGAACTTTTAAATTACTTTAAGTGCACTAAAACTTCACACGCTCTTCTTTACCACATACAGTGGCTGATTGCTCCAAAGTTTTCTAGTTCTCAGCTTGCTGAAGAATTGAAGAAACTATGTCGCCTCGCCTGACTGAATACTGTCCTTCCCTCATGCTTTTATCTCCCTGCTAGTTATTTTGTAAGTCAGATGACAATATTTGCCATGTTAGTGAACACATCCTAGTGTTTGGGTGTGCTCCAATGAGCTCGTTGGGATTCTGATCCTGCATGCAACCTTGGGCACCACTGGGAGACAGGTAATAAATAATCACAGCACAAAACAGGAGACATGACTGATTTTCCAGTGGTAAGCTGCTCTCCGTCTGGTCACTTGAAGCTTTCTCCTATTCACGAAATGTAAGTGGCCACACAAACTGATTGAAATTGGTTTTGACTTCCTCAGTAGATGTCTGAAGGCTTGAGGGTTGGGGTTTTTTATTAAATAGAAAAATGATAGATCACAAAGAAGGAACAGACCTGCGCCTGGTATGAACACTTAAGATCTTCTGAGACTCTGTGATAATTTTATGACCCACCAGAAAGAGTCAACTGCAGCAGGAACAGTGGCATTAACCCCCTAGCTCTTTGCAAATTCATTTTCCTTGCTCTGTCCTTGCTGATTATAACACCGTGCACAGAACAGTTGCCACGTGTGTGTGGGTAATATAAAGCATTACACAACTAATGGAAGGGGGGAAAAAAAAGGTGCCATTTAAAGATAAATCAGAATCATGCTGTCAAGGTGACTCCAGATGTAGTTCGGATGCATTAACTAGAGAGAAAGCAGAAGCATGCAGCAAGTGTATTGCTCCGGGAAGCATGGATTTCAGCATGCCAAAAGGCAACCGTAGGTGAGAAGGGTGGTGGAGAAACTGTGTACAAAGAAACCTCAATAAAACTAAAAAAACTCAATCAAGTTGTGCTTCCAGGCATGAAGAGCCAGAATCTGCTACAGCGCTGCGACTCCTAAAAAAGTCCATGGCCAACACCAAACATGCCTGTGAGAGAAGAATTTGTAGGCACGTATCAGGAACAATCATCACCCTAATTTCAAATGAGGTGAAAAGAGCAATTAAACCATTTCATAGTGCAATAACTGGAAGCAAAAGAATCCACTACCCGAAGCAATAGCCCAGCCGGCAGGTAGGCTGTGTGGACTGAGACCCAGGCAGACAACACATGCTGTGTCCTCAATTTACCTATCTAGGAGTTAAATATCTATTTTTCCCAACTCTTTCTGCAGTCAAAGCAGACACGTATGCTAGTTTACTCCTCACACTTTAAAGTGGCATGAATCTGGAAGTCTTGTTCTCCATCAGCTTTATTATTTAACGTGAGTTACGTTAGATTTTGTACAATGGCAGGTGAAGTAAGTTCTATATTTGCAGGTCCATGTGGCCAAGCCAGGGACAGCAGGTGAAATCTAGCAGTGAGCAGGTGAAGCAGACAGGATCCTGACCTGGGGTTGAACAGGGGGGTAGAGATCAGCGGTCACCAGACATGGAGCAAGTGCAGGACAGGGAATTATCTTTGGTCGAAAAGTTTCCGGTGCTTCTGTCTGCTCTGTGTGCAGGATTGCAAGCAAAAAGATCTCTAGAGCCAGAGAGATGCTGACTTTTGTAGGACCTTACTGGCAAAATGCAGAAGTGGAATGAAAAAAGCAAAAGAATCACTTGGATTCAGATGTTCGCTCTGTCGATCTGGATGTGAGAGAGTTACCCTTGGTTCTGTTGTAGCACAAGGAGAGAAAGATACGTCTGTTTGGGACATCTGCCTTTGAGACAAACAAACTGCACCCTGAGAACCCTTTTTATTTTTATTTTTTCCCCTCCAAGTCTGTGATGCCACCTGAAAGTGACTGGCCGAGTTGGAGATGTCTCCTTTTCAGATATATATTTTAACTCGGATGAACCCTAGCTATAATTCTTGGACAGATAGGAAGGTGAACACCTTGCAATGTCATCCACCGGTGTTTATCAAGAGGAAATACTGAAGACAGAGATACCTCTAAAACCCCATCAATCTGGAGCTCATATGTCCTGAATGACTGCAGATCAGATTTTCCTCCTGAGTGCAAAATACTTGAAAAAAGGTCATAACTTCAGGAGAAGCATCATTACAGCAGTAATCTTGTTATGGGCCGAAGAGAACAAACAATATATATGGAATGAAAAATAGTGCTTAGTGTTAGCCTAAGTAATACTTGAACATCCCAATATTCTAAATTATCTAATTTGCAAAGAATAGGTTCCCTTCTCCCTGATCGTCAGAACCAGTGGCAGGGCTGCCCAACACCAAGCCTGGAATGGGCTGTCATACTAAAAGACAGGATTCCTGTTCTACTTTTGCCTAAAAACATCCATGCCCACCTCTGTCATGTCCTAAAATGACGCCTTACACTACCACAAACATCACCCTGAGGGTACTCAGGCTGAGGGAGGAGCCTGCCTCTTGCTGCTGTGGAGTAATGCAAAAAAGCCTTCACTCGAAGAAGTCACCTTCATTTATACTCTCTGTGTGCACCAGGAGACAAGAGTTTGATCTAAGTGAAGTAGGACAGTCTTCTCAGCCCATAAGACTATCCAGAGCTATTGTATAGATGAAGGGAAGAAGGAGCTGCCATATGTTAAAATAAACCAGCAACAGCTCTGTCTCTGCGAATACAGAGAGCCTCAGGGTCTCTTGGGATTGCTGATGGATAAAAGGATGTTCAGGGTAGGTAATCTAAAGAGCGTGAGGATTTCTGGTTAGGAGCTGCTCAGCTTTGCCATGATTGAGGATCTTCTGCACATGCCTATAGGCAGAGCTTTAAGGGGGAAAAAAATGGTACCCGGGTAGCTCAGGAACCTCTGGGATTAGGTGATGGATGAGTGGGGATTTTCAGGATCGCTGTCCTAGATCCAGGTGCCTAAATTCCCTATAAATCCCCATTTAGGTTTGTAAATCCTTTGTGAATGCTCTCTGTAAATAGGACTGCAGCCAAGAAATACCTGGCTTGTGTCAGCCGTTTCCCTCCTCCAGAAATTAATCCTGCAGAGGCATGAATATTGATTGGCTGGTTTGTGGGTGCTGAGTCCCACGTACCATCTGCTCCCAGTGCTGGATGATGGACCAGCTGAACTCCTGCCTGATCATTGCTCTTGCAAAGATCTTGCTGGCTGCTGTGCCCCTCTTACCTCTACACCAGAGCAAGGGCAAGGTGGAAAAAGAAGAGATTTAAGCCTTCCAAGCTAAAAAAGGGAGTTGATTCATCTCACTGTAAGCTGGACACGGGAGAAGAGAGACAAAACTATGGTTTCCCCACACCACCAGTTTCAGCATCTACCCTCAGCATTGAGAGCTGTGTGGCACTGTGAGTTCTGCTTTGTGCACCCTGGGAAGCTGCTCTGCACAGCAGGCTGTTTCCATCACAAGAGGATCCTTCAGCTCAGAGCATCGATCCTAAATACACAGTGGAAGATGAGGACAAGGTCCCTGGTTCTCCTTTCCTATCATATGAAAGTGGGTAGAGATAAAGGAGAACTAGCCTCACACCAGGGCTGCTTTCCCAGTGTTTGCCAGCCCCAACACACCTTCTTTTCTTTCACTTTTTTTTTTTTTTTTTTGCAATTTACATTTTTCATTCATTTACACGTGATGTTAATCTTTCCTTAATCTCCAATTCCTTGGTGTGTGTGTGTGGGGATGAATTCCATTTGTTTTTGTTCCACTCTATCAGACACAGCAGCTCTAAGATTAAATGATAACTGTGGACCTAATAATAAAAATATAATATAATGTAATGAAAGTAATGTAGATCTAATCCTCTGTTTTATTGCATCCTGAGTGCCTTTGGTGCTATTATTTTTTCCTGTGCCTCTGTCTTTGACTTAGCTGCATCTTTTCAAGGAAGCAGAGGGATTTGTAAAGATTATAGTATTATTTTGTTGAGCACAGACTTGCTGTGGGGCACCTTTAATTACAAAATACTATCGCTCCTCATAGGGATGTGTGTTTATATATGTGCGTGCTGGCGTGTGGTGTGTGAGGAAGATATTCCAAGAACCCCAAAGCACTAACGCCGGCTCAGACAGTCACACCTGGGCAATGCTGCTGTCTGCTTCTTCACAGTGTATTTTTTGTGCTTTTTACTTCCCTCCTCCCCCCACCTCCTTGGGTTTTTTTCTGCGTTGTTGTTTTTATTGCTTTAATCCTTGTTTGGGGGGAAACTGTAGCACTAGTTAAAGCAGGAATATGTCACTGTGAAGCCTCCCTCTCTGGTTTCATCCACAGCTGTGGCTGGCCCTGTTCTCTGCGTAGTGATGCTTTAGAGGTCTCTGAGGTGCCCTTTCTGCCCTTTCTGACCTGCACTGTCCTCTCTGTCTCCCTCTTTGTCTGCATCGTGCTGGGAATGTTACTTTGAATGCTGGAAGTGACTTCATCTCAAAGCCATAGCCAATCCTTAATGGTAAGAACACTTGGCAGGCAGTTCAGATGAGGTCTGGGATAAGGAAACAGCTGCCCTGAGGTGTTTCATGGAGTCAAAAGCTGAGCTTCCCACAGCTGCAGGTTCATGTATTTGGTCCCAGTGAAGAGAGGAAAGGAGGAGGAAAAATGCCTTATATTCCTTGTGCTCATTTGCACAGGTTTGTTGGGCAGGACGTGGGGAGCTCAACACCACCCTGCTGTTGGGTGAAACCAGGGACTATGTGCAGCTCGGAGGACCTCAGAAAGACCCTCACCTTCTAACAGAGATCTCCTGCCTGAGATCTGACTTGTCTCTTTTAAACATAGGGGTGTCTTTCAGTTTTCCTCCCAATTTCCCAATGTTCCAACACAGCTTCTTCTTCTTCTGGTCCACGAAAGATTAAGCCTGTTGCTAAAAACTCAGGTACTAGGAAAGATCTTGAACATCAAGCAGAACAGAAATCAAGAATTCATCTGCAAAAGAAAATAATTCAAACACAGGACAAATATTTATTCTGCTTCAGGATGAAAGCAAAGCCTTTGAAATACTCCCCAGAGAGGTGTGCAAGAGAAAAGAAATATTTTCTATCCTAGATATGAAGGAAGTCACTTGATATGTGACATAGCTCCAGTCAAGGCTTTTACACTCAGGGATATGGATCCTACCTCCTATCTCCAATTGTCATCTCCTCTTGGTTGTGGAGAATCTTGTTCTGTGCAAACAAGTGAATACTCACTTGTAGGACTCAAGTCAGCGTCCTTAGAGCAGGAGTGGGTTCACCATCAGATTCCAACCTTGAACTCAGGTTTGTCACAACCATAGGTGTATCAGTGGGTTCCCACAGTGTAGCCAGTTATCCTGACATCCTGGGTGAACCCAAGTCCAGATGCAAATGTCTTAGAACTCACTTGCTTAAACACAAACATCCAGCAACACTGGAGGTGCCCTAAGGCCTTCAACTGCTCTCCAAGGCTGCTACAGGACACATCTCTCCAAGATTTTGACATGCCTGCTGGGTCCACATCAAATATCTCAGGGCATCTTGGGTGGCATCAAACACATGTTTAAGAACTGAATTATCCTCTAGCATCTGTGGACATCAACACCTAAATGTAAATGTCTTGATCTGCAAATTAATCTCATCTCTTGTCTTGTGAGACAGGGCCTGACAAACCATTTTAATATCATGTTCATTAGAGGCCCTCTGGTATCCAGTGAACTTTTGGTTCCTCTGAACTGATGTTTGCTGATGGAAAAAACCACATCATAGGGAAATGCATTGACAGCTTCTCATAGCACATCACCTTTATTTTTGACTGAGTGTTCATGAGCAATGAGCACACTGGTGCTCCTCCTTCAGCCTCAAACCCTTTGACTAGTAGAAACCATCTGAAGGATGGATTATCTAAACCAGTTGATGGAGTGAGGCTAAGATTTTTCTCCTTGTTGAATACAAGGGATGCCCTCTAAGCCCAGACACAGGTTTTCCATGTCTAAAGGTAAGTGAGATGAGTTGCATTCTGGGCATGGATGCAACCATTAGATAAATATATAGCATCTCCATAGAAGGTATGAGGGACAACCTGAACTACTTCTTACTCCTGGTCACTCTAGCTGTTTCTCCAGTCTCCTGTAAATCAGCAGATGGAGAGGGTGGAGTTCAACTACTCAGACAAAGACATCTATTTGTGTTGTCCCAGAGCATCTCCAGATGCCTCCCCCAAAAACCACGGATTTCCAGCAGGTTTGCTGTTGTAGATTAGTCCCATACATGAATTTCAGGACAGTCAGGTGGCGTTAAAGCCCATAAAGCTTTTCAGACTTGGACTTGGTTCTCGCTGGTACCTCAGTTTCCCTTCAATGAACCTCCACATTTCCAGCTTTCTCCCTTTGTTCACCTCATCTACTCAGGCTCTGAGCTTCACACACACGTGGATACCTTCCAGCAAAGTGTTCAGTCACTTGAACAAAGGGAAACCAAACCCTGCAAGCTATATCCAAGTCCCAATTCACTGTGATTTTAAGTACAGGTATATATTTCTCTAATCCATGTTGAAACCAGCCTAGCAAGGATAGCTAGGTGAACAAGACAAGCCATTTAGCATCATACTTACTCCCCTGACAATGATTGCTTCTCCTTCCTCTGAAGAGCTCCAAATTGCTAGTCTTCTGCCTGTCAGCAGGATGTGCATGCTGTTTATGTGCTTGTGATATACCTCCAGCAGTGTCTTTCACTGCTGCAGCACCGGTCAGAGCAGTGCTAACATGGTCCATGGGAATATATCTGCAGGAACGTGACCTCCAGCCTGCTGGCTGCAAAGCCCAATCCCTGCTCTTTGAAATGCTTGAACATTAGGAGAGTGCAAATCCTAACTGCTGGAGGTTGTAGAGACAGTCTGTAGAGGGAGACATGATCATACCAATTTCAACAAGGTATTGCCTTCTGGGGAGTCGTGTGTGTGAGAGCACCAAAGAAGAGCACCCACAACATCAGCTTTGCAGTCTAACCCACCTCAGGTTGGTCTTCCACCAGCCGCAGTGCAGGTTATGCTTGGATTATGGCATATACCTGTTTTTTTCCAACATACTGTTTTTCCACATTGATCTTTTGTAAGGGTCAAGACAAAAATTGCATCAGGAGACTGCACTCAAACAGAAAAGTCTCCCAACAGCCATTCCTTTATTCAGGGATGTAACCTGCAGGTTGGACTAAAAGATGAATCCAATTTCCTAGATGAAAAGGGAGGGAATGGTGATGGGATGTCTTGAAGTATCAAGTTGTATATTTAGGATGCTGGTCTGAAAGGCGTAAAAGAAGGGAACTTATCCATGGTCCTTTGCAAACACATTGACATATTCCTGCAAATACCAGTCTCATCAATCATTTCTGTCCTGCAGAAAGGAAACTGAGACACTGTGCAGTTGTGTGGTTTGTTTAAGGCGTCACAGTAAGACCCTCAAAAACCAGGTCTGTGGTCTCCTTCTGCTTCACCTCTACCATTGAACACAGTGAAACAAACCCTCTGCATGATCTGCAGCCAGGACTTAGCAGTAATTCCCATATATTCAAGACTGACAGCACCAGCACCCTACGACTGCAAAGTTTTGGGTAATTGTGAAGAATGGAAATTACTGAGACATTAATCTCCACTTAGCAAGCAGTTTTCCCTTTCTCCTTTCTCCTTCTGCAGGGGAGTACACACTCCTCATACTGGGGAAGAGCCTCTTAAACACAGAAATCATTTTTTTCTGTAGTGACAACCTGAGTCATTTTCTTACCAGTCAAGCACTTGAATGTTGGTGTCACTTGTGCTGCCCTGTTTCCAGTCTGATATCAAAGCATAAGGAGACACCGAAGCAGAAGATGCAAGACTCTGGATTGCTGTGTTAGGTGAACTCGGTCGGATGCCGTGTGATCACAAACCTCAATCATGACTGTAATTGTTACTTCATGGTTTTCTCCTTGCACTGAGAAAATACATTGAATGTTGCAATGCCGGGTTTTTTAATCTGTCTACTGCAGTAGATGAAATGGCCAGAGATTTTGTGAGTAGGTTTGGTCTTAATGCAACTGGATGATACGGTGAGCTGCAGCATTTCCCCATTCTAATGACTTCATCAGAGTTGTGTCTCACAACCGCAGAAATCCATCTGTGCAATGATTACACATCTTTTCTTCTGCAGGATTTACCAAACTCTTAGTCCTTACCTGTGAAATTTATCTGCTTCTGGGGAGGAAAATTTCATCTGTCCCAATTAACAACAGCAAAAAAGAAACATCTCTTTTCTTCTTGAGCATAGAGCAGTGTCTTGGAAGATGCAGTCACAAAAAAATTAGCTGGATTGGTTGACTTCCAGAGGCTTTTAGGGAACATAAATTTTTTAAAAAATAAAATCACTGACATATTTTATGGAAACTATTTCTGCCAACGCTTCACAAAATTATTATTCCAGAGGTAAGTGGTGATGCTGAATATGTCAGGCCCTCAGAGGCAGGGTGTGGTGGGAGCTAATGGATAGTGTGCGCAGTTTCAGAGAGGTGTTCTTGAGAACCATATTCACTTGTAGGGGCAGGAAGCATCCGTTAATCTATTTGTGTAAAAATAATGGATGCTACAACCATGACACCTTTTTGGAAACAAGCAAAGGTCTCTGTTAAAGCTCCATGGTAGGATGACCAGGGACAATCTCTTCTTGCACTTTCTTATTTTTAGGGTGCCCATATCTTAAGCTCTGAGCCAGCCTGTCCACTGAGTTTGTCAGGAGGACTCCCCAGGTGCTCAGCAGTTCTACCAAGACCTCCCTTGTTCAGTCCATGGTTTGTGCTTTCCAGGCATGTGGGTAAACAAGCTCAGATCCTGATAGCCTTCTCCAGACCCCAGTTCTTATTAGCAACTCCCTGATTTACTAGGTGAGTACTACAGGATTTCTTTTCTCTCTCCCTCTCTGCTAGAATAGGTGCTGGTCTTTTAACCCACGTCTGTCCTTTGTCTGCTCATCTGAGGAGTTGCAAGAACAAAGAAGCCTCTGGTTCCAGTATCCCACCACTTTGTCTCCTTGGCAGTATAACTCCTTGAAGGTGGTAAGAGTGCCTTGGTGGCAATAAGTGCATTGATTGTCAGAGAAAACAGTGGCACGAAAAACTTCAGAAAATACTGTCATCAATGGATGAAGTCAAACACACAAAAAGAAAATGGTCACATGGAGAGAAAAAGAAAAAAAAGATGAAATCTTAGTTCTCTGCAAATCTGTCTCTACAGAGCCTGCAGCTGACAGTTTGGAGTGGACCAATCTGGACTAAACGACCTCTCTGAGATCACAATCACCGTTGTGATTTCTGAGATGCCCACAGCATGATGCAAGAGCTCCCGAGGAACTCCTGCCTTGATGACCATCCATATGCAGCTTAAGCAACCGTAGGTGATGATGGCTTCCTTTCATTGCATCCTCACATCTGCTCTTCATCTTTTGATTCTCCTTCTAACCCTTATTGTATATGGGCATTACATTTGCTAACGTACAGTCCACTGGGACATCCCCGGTTAGCCAGGACTGCTGATAAATGATGGAAAAAATCTTGGTGAGCATTTCTGCCACCTTATTCTGTACCATTGGGTGGATCCCATTCAGCCCCGTAGGCTTGTGTGCATCTAAGTGGTGCAACAGTTCACTATCTATCTCCCCTTGCACTATGGGGACATAATATTCTGACAAATTTAATGGCCTGAACCAGCCAGGTAGGGCAGAGATACACCTTTTCGTGTCTTCCTAATGGAAAGGCAGTAGTATGACCTATAATAATGTGTAGCTGTGAGAACCTCCTGCCTTGACCTTTAAATGTAATTACAATAAAACAACTCTGTACACCCCCGGACAGATAAAAGCACAAGATAAAGGATATAATGAAGGTATAGCTACAGTAAAAAATTATCCAATGCAGACATAGGGTGTAACGTAATGAAGGACACTGGAAAAGGGCCAGAGAAAACTGCTGTCTACATTCCCCACTCTTGTGCAAAACACAGAAGAACCCTTAATGACCACAGAGTGGTTGGGTCTCTGTCTTACATCTCATTTGAAAGGCCATCTTACACAATTACCCACCTATTACTGGTGGTTAATTGGCATCTAAAAGACATCAGGATTACAGTTAGAGCTAAAAGTCAATTAATGGCTCCCAGCTTTGCTCCAGCCAGTGCTAAAGTGCGGCAACAACCACCGTCCCACTGACATGCTGATTTGTCCCTGGTCCCCAGGCATCATTGACTACTCCCTCCCCCTCTTCCCTGACAGTATCAATCATTATGATTGATGCTAAATGGCTGTGGTTTCCTAATATCGACAGGTTTCCTCCTGACTCTCAGGGAATTTCTCCCTCCAGCGAGGTCCTCTTGCTGCAGTTTCAACAGAAACTCCTGGCTGAAGCCAGTAGAGGCATTTGTTGGGAATTAAGCACTTCAGTCTCAGGTTTTGAATCTTCAAGGGCTGCACTGAGGCACTCGTGACACCCAGTCTGGAGAGCAGAGTGGCATGAAAGAACCAGCCCGGAGAGGGAGTTGGATGCCTCAGCTTGTTCTCCTGGTCGATATGATCAGCTTGAAACTGCAAACAGAAAACACATAATCTGGAAAAGGTTCAATATCAGTGCTGCTCTGCATAACATTAGAGCAGAAAGGAGAAGCTTTAAAACAAGAGCAGGAAGACAGATCATTGCCCCTGCACAGCGACTTCGTGATGCTACTGACAGACCATTTACCCCTGCATGTTTCTTCCTGGGTCCCTCCATCAGATGTCCACCTTTCTGAGGGGGGGTGGGAAAATATCTAGACAGACCGCAGAATCTGGGGGAGGGAGGGAAAATTTTTAATTAAGACAATTGTTCCACCACAGTGCTGCACTCAGGAAGCCTCATTTCCCCACAGACTAGCATTCTCAGTTTTAGCAATGCCAGCATCTCAGAAGGTGAATATTCCAGCCAATTTTTTTCCTGTGGTGGGACTGCTGATATGTACTCACTCCCATGTGGATTCTCAGGTGACTTGTAAGGCATAAATTCATTCTGCAAGCTTTGCCTCAGAGCAAAGGTAGACTTGTGTCCTTTACTTGGCTGCCAGTTGCTTCCAATCTTGTCAGAATTCCACCTTCCCAATGCCATTAACTCTGCATCACATGTGGCAAGAACTGGTCAGAATCAAAGAAGTTGTGAAGATTTAGGGTCAGGCATACAAGTGGGCATATACGTGATGCTTGGAATTAGACTGTGATAGAAAGACCCCTTGATCTTATGGTCCTATTCTCTAGCTGATTGGTGTGCACCCTTCATGGCCTTTGGAGTAAATTCCTGTACTGAGGTGGCTGGTTTAGACTGGACTGGCACAATTTTCCCTAAAAAGCTATGAAATAATAGCTGTGGAGGATAAGAAACTGAATTCTGTAGAAAGAAAAATATTTCAAAATAAATTCCTAATTGTTTGTATTAGAGCATTAATTGCTTAATTAGCCTTTTTTTTTTTTAAAAAAAAAGAGCCTAGATGTGAGCCTCTGAAGCTATTGGTTTTGCATGGTATCAACTGCACTCCTTTATTATAGACACCTCTTCCTTTCTGTTTAGTTAAACAGTGCATTGGAATTCAGCAGAAACCAGAGGAGAAAATCCCATGTTTGAGCTCAAAGGTGATTATTCTAAAGTTGAAATATTTGAGCAAAGTTAGATAAAGAGTAATCTTTCCACCTGTTTTCTCCTGAAAAAAAGTGACTGGGTCTGGAATCATTGGTTCCTTTCCTTGCTGCAGCATCTCAGCCAATGACTCTCCTTCTGTCAGTAGGAACATGTCATGGAGATGTTCATGGCCAGGTTGGATGAGGCCTTGAGCAACCTGGTCTAGTTAAAGGACACCCCTGCCTGTGGCAAGGAGGTTGGATTAAATGATCTCTAAGGTCCCTTCCAACCTAAGACATTCTATGATTCTATTAAACCGTCCTATTAACTCCATGATCTCTGGGAGTGCCTTCCCAGGCGGACCTGAGGTCAGGGAAATGAAACTGGACCCTTTTTTTACTGATGTAGGAAAGGATTAGGATTTTGTTTATGGAAGCTCCGGTGGCCACTCTGTGGGCCAGTGTGGCTCTGTCCCTGCCCTTCTTCAGCAGTGCTCCTTCGGGAGCCCAAACAGAAGGGCTTCATTCACCATGGCCCTTGCTACCAGCTCTTGTCACACCCGTCTTCTTCACCCCCAGAAACCTGTGCATGGCGGTTGGTGGTGCCAGCTTGGACTCTACTGGGGTCATCACCAACCGGGAGAGAGGTTTGATGGTTTTCAGGTGAAGGATGCCAATGACAACAGCTTTGCCACCAGGCTCTCCAGTGTTTTCATAATCGGCAACCCAAGCCTGCGTGAACGCAAGGTGGGTGGGTTCTCTCCTGTTCCTGGGGGCTGCTGGCTGAGGCAAAGGGGCATTGGTGATTTCTGTACGCAGTTGCCTTCCCACACGGGGACACTCCAGTGATGACAGCAGTTCTGCCTCCATGTCCTGTGATTCTGCCTACTCTGGTAGATCATCTCAAGTGCCATCACATGCCAATTAGAGGACAGCCAGGGGATCAGGCCCAGTCAGCATGGATTTATGAAAGGCAGGTCTGCTTGACAAACCTGATCTTCTTCTATGACAAGATGACCTGATTAATGGACAAGGGGAAGGCAGTGGATATTGTCTATCTAGACTTTTCGAAAAGTTTTCAACACTGTTCCGCATAGAATACCCACAAAAACCCCAGCAGTTCATGGTCTGGATGAGCACACAACCTGCTGGATAAAACAGTGGTTGGAGGGATGGGCCCAAAGAGTGGTCATCAGTGGAGTTAAACCCAGCTGGTGGCTGGTCACAAGTGGTGTTCTGCAGGGCTCACTGTTGGGACCACTTCTGTTCAACATCTTGCTGAGGAGGTATCAACAGTAAGTTCGCAGATGACACCAAGTAGGGTGGAAGTGTTGATCCACACAGCATTTCTATTTCAATTGCAGTTTTACAGCTGAAAAAATATGATCACCTGGTGTTCAAAAGCTGTCCCTCTCATGTCCTTCAAGGTCTTTTTCTCCATCAGGGTGCACATGCCTAGAATATCTGCAGCTTGACTTCACAGGAAGGACACAAACTGTGCTCCCTGCTTTTTTTTTTTAAAAGGTAAATGAAGATAAACAAATCAATAAGCAGTGGCAGCTGGCGAGCTGTCTTCACTCGGAAGATGCAGATATGTCTGTGTATCATTAAAAACAAAACAAAACACAAACAATATCAGTGAAGAAATACAACACAGACAAAAAACCAGTGCCAAATCTTTGGTTTGCGCTTTTTCCACTGAGGAAGCCACCACTCAAATTGATAGCATTTTAAATTGGGTTGGTCATGGATGAAGAAGAATTCCAAATGGGATCAATTTGTTGTCTTCCTCTGAAAGACAGTCTCTGTTCCCAGAATAACTTATTTGATGGAGATGAAAAATACACTCAGCATGAGAATTCTCCCCATGAACAAGATAACAAGGATGAGATTAGCTTAGGAATTGGGGGTCAGGTGCACATTTTAGCATATTTTCATTTTATTATGGGGCATGGACTATCTTTTTGCATTAGGGCTGTACAGGATCTAGTACAATGGAAGGCCAAAACATGGCTTTGCCTGCAAAATACAGAGAAAAGAGTGAGACTACTTAATTATGGTACTTCTTCAGAAGGTGAAGGTAGTCCGATTCACATCAAGTGTCTCTGACCATCACCATTTTATCTGTGGTGGTTTCCCCTAACAAGGGGCAGAGCTGAGAACAGAATCAGACTGCATTGCAGCAGGTTTACGTGTCACTTCATTTCTCTGTTTGAGAGAAACCGTACTGCAATGGTCTTCATTAATAATTAGTGTTATTAATCTAATTAATACCATCTCTCTTTCAGATGTCACCAAACATTTGAAAAGGCTGTCATCAAAAACGTGTTCTGGTTTCCGCTGGTGTGAGTCGAGAGATGAGTGCTTTGTCATCTCTAGTTGTGCATTCATGTAATGAGAACAGCCCTAAATGCTGGGAAATACAGTAAATAACTTCACTGTTCAGACTAGTTTTAGCTTTATTTCTCACAAAAACAAGGATTAATTTCCTTTCAAAGCAACAAGGTCAATGGACCCTTCTTATTTGCCAATATTTTTATGGGAGAAGTTAGAAAGAAATTTATCCAGTCTTGTAGGAGTTTAAAAGGACTTACAATATAACTCCTTTACACACTGCTGAAGAAACTGGCGTGACTCTGATTTTAGTCCAGTCTGGTTAAAGGCACAGCTTTTCTGGTGGAGATTGTAACAGGGTGGATTTTGCCAGCTTGTCTCCATGTGAGGGTTCCTGAATACTGGAGAGACTGGCTGGTCATGTAGTGCCTGTGGTAGCTAGACTTGGATTTAGATCCTTTTCCTACTAATATCTGTGGGATGTGTCTGTATTTTGAATTGGTTCCCTTGGGATGAATTTTTCTCTGAGGATAAATGCATTACAGATGGGTTGTGACATGACAGAAGGGTTAAAAATTCAGACAAACTATCTGTTGGAGGCAAAATTCAGTTTCAGTGTGAAGTGATGTTTGCAAAGCTTGAGGGTTTTCTCAAGACAAAAGAAATAATTTCACTCCAAAAGACTGCAGTCACCACCTCCAGCCCACCCCGTTTCCCACTGCAGTGTCTGTGCTGGACAATGAGTGAAGGCCAAGACCCAGCTGGGACCTCTCACTCCCCTCCTCCCCAGCATTCCCTTGTGATCTAGGAGGGTCACTGAAATCTGACATGACTTCTTAATGCCTTATCTCATCATTACCAATAATCCTATTTGCTAGATGGGGCTGCCTCAGGAATAGCCCCCCATGGACTATTTCCCCATCTCTGTCTCTTCCATGTATCTTCTCTTAATGACAAGCACTCCATTTGTAGCTCGCTTTCACATCAGCCTGATGGATGCCACGTGCGAATTGATCGCCAGCTGGGCTCACGTCATCCTCTTCCCCACCAAATGAGAGGATTGCTCTCTTTTCCAGATGACATGCTGGTCTACTTTTCTTCCCTCTGATATTGGATATTTAGGCCAACTTTAAATGTTGACAGGTCACGGGTCTGGACCTGTGTGGTAGGTGATGAGCGTCAAGTCCCTTTATGTCATTAATTTAGCACCTCTGCATCAGGCTGACAAGAACTGACTTAGAATCACAGGCTAGATCTGTAACAGTACAGGATTGAGCTCTCTTATCCCTTTAAATAAGGCTACGCTGCATCAAATCAACATACTGAGAATGGTCCCCAACTGTGCTATCTCTTGAATGCCTTGAATTCCATGTCTAGGAGTGGGATATTTGGCATAAACCAGAAATCAGAGAGCATGCCAGAAATGAAACTATGCAGACAATCAAGGGACCAGGCTGTGGTCCATTCTTAAATAAATAAAATCACAGAATTGTGAAATCATTTAGCTTGGAAAAGACCTTTACTGTCATTGAGTCCAACTGTTAACCTGTGTTACCAAGTTCACCACTAAACCATATCCCAGAGCACCACATCTACACATCTTCTAAATACCTCCAGGGATGGTGACTTCACCACTTCCCTGGGAAGCCTGTTCCAATGCCTGATAAACCTTTCAGTGATGAAATTTTTCCTGATATCCAATTTAAACCTCCCCTGGCGCAACTTGAAGCCATTTCCTCTTGTCCCGTCACTTGTTCCTTGGGAGAAGAGACCAAACCCCACCTTGCTACAACCTTCTTTCAGGTTGTAGAGAGTAATAAGGTCTCCTCTCAGTCAACTTGTCTCCAGGTTGAACCCCAGGTCCCTCAGCCGCTCCTAATAAGACTTTTTCTCCAGACCCTTCCTCAGCTTCATTGCCCTACTCTGGACACAGATCATCACCTCAGTGTCTCTCTTGTCAAGAGCAGACCAAAACCGAACACAGGATTTTAGGTGTGGTCTCACCAGTGCTGAGTCCAGGGGGACAGTACCCACCCTGGTCCTGTTGGCCACACTAGTGCTGATCCAGACCAGAGAGAATCAGAGCCACACACGTTGTCATAGCTGTTGAAAAGCTCATGAGTAGCATGATGGGCGTTTCAGTCACAATAAGACTTCTGAGATTAACCTCAGCAACAGGAGGCATGTATGACCAGGAAAGAGCTCATTGTTGGACATGTTCTCCTTACCAACCTGAAGATGTTCATACTGCGGTCACTGCTCTGGCTACAACCTGGCAAGCACATGCACATGCTTGATTTAAATAAACAAGTTACTCTGGCCACAGCAGCATAAGATCATCATTCTCTTTTGAAGTCTATGCCAGGATGCATGTTGTTGAAGCTAGACTTCCACTTTATAATATAAACATCACAGAAGAATCCTGTTTCAGGCTCACAGGGTGAAAAATACCTGCATTCTTGCATTGGGATCTGTAGCAGCACTGGCTGGGTTAGAAGCACATGCACATCATGTCTACAAGTGTGCAGGCCCCCTAATTAACTCTTTGGAGGGTCCCTGAGAGACACAGAATCCCTCTACAATAATGGAACTTATTCAATATTTAATTGGACACTAATAATTAAAATATACCTCCTTTCAGCCCAGACCTACTGAGCTCACGTTAACTGCCGTCTTAATTACCAAGCCACACTGACTGCTTCATTTCCATGGTCCTTGCTTTGTGAAAGGCAGCAGAGAGTGTGAGAAACATGGCAATGTTGTACAGTTCATGGGAAAAGATGCCTTTGCAGCTCATGGGAACTGCCATCCACCACGACTTGGGTTTTCTCTCCTTTTTTCCCAGCCTTGTTCACCACACCTTGTATCTGAAGAACAACTGATATGAAAGATTGGAGAGCCTTTTGCTGTATCACAAAGAGAAGAGCAGCCAGATATTCTGCTGGAGCAACCTTTACCCAACAGACTAGCATCTTAGGATAGAGCTTGTGGTGGTGATGGCAATTTTTGTCGGTTGGCTTGGCATAGCAGTAATTGCAGACCTTCATATATAGTATTTTCACACCAACTTTTGTAATGAGCCCGTTTTCAGACTTGAGATGTCTGACCAGCGAGCTGAAGGAATCAAATACTATTTCTAAGGTGAAAGCCAAATACAGAGGTTTCTACCCACACTTTTCTATGAATGTTTAAGGGAGGACTAAAACATTCAGAAGGAGGGAACACAAAGAGCCAAGATGTAAAAACTCAGTGCCTGGAAATTCTTGTAAATTCAGTACAAGTTGGACTTGCCTTGTAGCCGTTTGTCTGAGACAGATGGAATGGTTTGTTGTTGTTGTTGTTATCATTACTATCCCATTTGAAATTAATGTAAATTTTAGCTAGAGAGAAACCAAGCAAATACGACGGTCCATTAATTCTGTGTCTCAGCGATGAACCCAAAGATCCATAACAGGAGAATTCATTGCACCTTAGCAGACAAGGCTCTTTTATCTGACCAGGTCTGAGGGATTTTTTTCCCCCCCCTTTCTACCAATGTTATCTTAGTGCAAAGGTTACAAGGGCTTTTAAACTGGCAGAATCATTTCCTGGAAAGACACAGACAAATTTACAGCCTAAGAAAAATAGGTGCCATGTGCTCAACTTCTCAGAGGCTCTGCCCAGACTGCTGCCTCTCCAGAAGCTGATTTTTATGGATTTTCCTGCAACCCCACAGAGAGTTTGATCTGTCCCTGCTTTGCCATAGCCCTGTTGCAATGTTTGGAGTTAAGCTTAGCAGAGATTTAACTCCTTCCTCCCAGAAGATCCTCTGACCCTTCTTACAAGCCCCTTAGGATACTCTCAGTCAGTCTGCTCTGCATTGCATGATGTGCTGCTGTTTTTCATCGACTCTTCCAAACCAGGGGCTGCACGAAGTATCTGTAAAACTGGCATGGGTATAGCAGAATGTGAGCTGACAATATGGACATTATTTTTTTCATCTAATCTTTCCTTGAAACTTTACAGCCTTTACCCCCACATCACCAGGGAATGAGCCCTGATATTGACTGTAATCCCCACTGTGCTTTTGGATGGCCATTAGAGAAAAACAAGGAATTGTCACAGAACCAAGCTGTTGAGATTATTTTCCCCATTTTTTTTCCTTGTCAAGCACACAAGTGATGGTCACTAAAGCTTCCTGTCCTGCTTCAGTCAGCTATTTCCCAGCCCTTTATGCAGAGATGCCTGTTTTGCATCTGCTGTGCTGTTGCTCCGATGAACTTTCAAGAGGAGTTGCTGCATCAGGACATGCCAAATTAACTTGGCACTGCCTAGCAAGGAATAAAGGATAGTTTTGACATGAGACTTCAGAAGGAACTGGATAGATCTACCATCACGGCTATACATCTTTCTACAAACCTATCTGGAGTGATGGGAATAATCCAAATGACACTATTCAGTGAGCCATGCAGATAATGTAATGACTGTTCTTCTTAGGTCTTCCAGCTTTGAGGAACACCCCTTTTCAATTCTTTAAGTGTCTACATAGCTGCCATTTTGCCCCATTACATGCACCCTTCATGATTTCTCAGTGCATGAAGGTTTTTCTTGTTCTTGTCCTTTTTTTCTGCGTTTTTGTCTTAACCCTTAATTAAAAATCATCTCAGGCTGACCATCTGCCAAGGTCTACGTGTACCTCCTGCTTTGGATTTTTAATGCACACAGGGGCAACTTTGCAGAGAGAGACTTTAGGAATCACCTAAGTTAATTTGAGATGGGAAAATCTACTTTGCAATTTCTTCACCTTCTTCCCTTCATTCCCCTCTTCATTTGCCCTTGACTCGCTCGGCTCCTCCATCACCAGTTTGCTGTCTGGCCAGGGCATGCTGCCAGCAATCCCTTGCCAGCTTTGAATAATAAATACCAGCTAAGTGGTGGACTAATGCCAGGGTGAACTGCACAGAAATATTCCCTCTAGGTCTCAGATCAATAACACTTAGCTCTTGTTCTGCGATTGAAGACAGGCAAGAAAACATATCATCTCCCCAGGAGCACAGGAGGAGCCTGCAAAGAAACCCATTTACCCCCCCTCAAGTCCCCAGGCATTCACATGTGATTTAAAGAGGAGAACTCAGGTGTAAGTTTTCTGCCTAGAAGTACTTACCTAGGACATGGATATTCTGGCCAGAGGACGGCTGATACCAGGGCCTAAGTTGTGGAGGGAAAAATGCCAGAGGAAAAATACTGTTACACTGAAGTTGGGGATTTACCTCCTCCAACATGACCAGGACATCAGACTGGCAGTGGAGCCAGTGGTGAGTACCTTAGATGCATCCAAAATTTCCAGTCCAGGTTCTCAGTGTGCTTGGACATGGTCAAAAGGCATCAGGACTTGATAGCAGAGTATGACTTTGGATCAGCAGCTTTAAAGAGATGGATTTCTCTGAATTTACTGTAGGTGATCCTGCTCTGGTAGAGAGGTTGGACTAAATGGTCTTCTGAGGTCCCTTCCAACCCCGAACATTCTGTGATTCTGTGAATTATCGAAGAGGTATAGCCCCCACCACAGTTAGCACCATTTAGCGTTTGGCATTCTCTTGACCACGTGAATTAAATCTTGGTTGTCCAAAATAGGTCTCTGCTAGAGATAGAATTGGTATGGATTTATAATAATATAACAAAGTTCCAAGTTTCCTGACGACACAAAACTAGGAGGAGTGGTTGACACACCAGAAGGCTGTGCAGCCATTCAGAGAGACTTAGACAGGTTGGAGGGCTGGGAGGGGAGAAATCTTATGAAGTCCAACAAGGGCAAGTGTGGAGTTTTGCACTTGGGAAAGAACAACCCCATGTGCCAATATAGGTTGGGGTTCGACCTGCTGGAGAGCAGCGCAGGGGAAAGGGACCTGGGGGTGCTGGTGGGCAGCAGGATGACCATGAGCCAGCAATGTGCCCTTGTGACCAAGAAGGCCAATGACATCCTGGGGTGTGTTAGAAGGGGAGTAGCAAGAAGGTCAAGAGAGGTTCTCCTGCCCCTCTACTCTGCCCTGGTGAGGCCCCATCTGGAATATTGTGTCCAGTTCTGGGCCCCTCAGCTCAAGAGAGACAGGGAACTGCTGGAGAGAGTCCAACGCAGCCACAAAGGTGATGAAGGGAGTGGAACATCTCCCTTATGAGCAAAGGCTGAAGGAGCTGGGTCTCTTTAGCTTGGAGAAGAGGAGGCTGTGGCGTGACCTCACTCATGTCAAGGGGGAGTGTCAGGAGGATGGAGCCAGGCTCTTCTCAGGGATGTCCAGTGATAGGACAAGAGGCAATGGGTGCAAGCTGGAACACAGGAAGTTCCACAGAAATATTAGAAAAGCTTTTTCATTGTGAGGGTGACAGAGCACTGACACGGGCTGCCCAGGGAGGTTGTGGAGTCTCCTTCTTTGGAGACATTCAAAACCCGCCTGGACACGTTACTGTGCGATCTACTGTAGGGGAACCTGTTCTGGCAGGAGGGCTGGACTAGATGATTTTTTGAGGTCCCTTCCACCCCCTGACATTCTGTGATTCTGTGATTCCCAACTGAGGCTTTAGTATCTTGACTGCGTGGTTTTCTCCTCCTCTTTCACAGATGCAACATTGCCTTCCATCTTTGGGTCCCTCTGCTGCCGCATCTTCTCTGCAGGCTGTGGTGAAGCCAGCGTCACGTACTTCCTTGACACTGACTTAGAGTTTAACATGCCAAGCAGATCACTGAAATCTGTTCATTTTTAAATGACTCAAGTGTTGGAAAACAATACATTGCTCTTCCTGACAGGTTAATTGGAAAAGCCCATGTTCCCGAGTCAGCGTGAGAAGCATAGCTGCTTGAAGCATCTGGGCTGAGCGATGGATGTTGGACTGTGTCAGGAGGAGGATGGCAGCCCAGCCCAAAATGAAAGTTTTAGATCTCAGCACTTCAAATTCTCCTTTTCAGAGGGAGAGTGAAGTTCTTCAATATCTTCTTTGTAGTCTTGGAAAGACCTATTTCCCACATGGAAGATAAATCCTCCTCCTCTAATATTTGTCTGTTACTTCAAGATTTATATAATTTTTAATGTTGGCTGAAGTGGCATCAAGGCCCAGAGTGATGGAATTCAATGGGAAACTGAGGATGCTGAGCTGTAGTCTCTCTGGTAAACTTCTGGGGGAACATTTGGGAGCATAGGGAACCAATCTACGCACAGGGGCTTTGCAGAGACTGGAATGCTGAGAGCATGGTAGCATGATTATCAGTCACAGATGAGGAGATTAAGGTGTTTTAACAGGTGAAATTACAAGCATTTTGTTCAGATAAGCCAACTCAATTGTTCCAGTTTGAATTCATGCCACAGTTTACACTGGAGATGTAGAGTCAGAAAACAGGACCCCATCATACTAGGTGTTCTGTCAACCTAAATAACTTAATTCCCATCCACATGCAGCATCTAATGGAAGAGCTGATTCTTTCCATGGAGCTGCTTTCAACTGTCTAG
This sequence comes from Trogon surrucura, assembly GCA_020746105.1. Taxonomy (NCBI): domain Eukaryota; kingdom Metazoa; phylum Chordata; class Aves; order Trogoniformes; family Trogonidae; genus Trogon; species Trogon surrucura. The sequence continues at coordinate 218,613,400 of CM036617.1, forward strand.
AAAGTTCTTTTGCTGTTTGTATTTTATTTTAATGCTCCTCTATTGGGCCAGAGAATCTTGCTATATTCTACTCATGCCCTGGCAACCTCTGACAAATGACCAGGATGTATTTGCACCAACACCAGCCCCTGGCTAGAGACCGAGTCATATACTTGTACTTCCAAGAGTCAAGAGCCGGTGGAGATGTGTGTAGTATTCCCCACACAGCTGAAATGGATCTCAGGCATCAGTGGTGAAGCATCCATTCATTTCTTTTGGTCTGCTTAATTCTATTTTCCTTATCTAAACCTTCTTATTTCAGGGCTTTTTCAAAAACCTCTGAGTATTATAAAGCACCAACATAAAGGAGAACTTAAAGCGAAGTCCTTGGCTAACAAATAGACCATCAGTGGTTTTGCTCAGTAGGGACACAGAGCTGAGGACAGAAGTTCTGGGAGTGAGACTGTCCAGTGAAAATATGGCCAGAGGCAGCTGGAGGAAACAATTTCCCAGTGAGGTATTTGGTGGGGATCAGATGTCATTCAGGGAGCATGAAGCTCCTATATACAATGAAAGCCCAGAGTGTGCAGGAAAAAAGACCAACAGTGAAGTGAGCTAGGTCCAGGTGTTGTCCCAGCATGCTGAGCTGTTGTCTTCTCCACAGCCCCACATTCTCTTTAATCATAGAATTACAGAATCATAGAATGGCCTAGGCTGGAAGAGACAACTTCCCCCTCAGTCACATCCAGTCTATAACAACAGCAGAAAGGGGAAATTTTGCTCGTGTGGGGTTATGGTGGCAAAACGCAAATGAATGAGGCATGTCAAAGGTGTACTGTCACCTTTAGCTGCTATTGCCAAGAAAGCAGCAATCTCACAGCAAATAAATGAACTTTTTTCTCATCCACCTGTGAATGAACTTTCTCTTGCCAATACCAGAGGTAAGCAAGTGTAATTCCCTGCATTTATCCCTGTCTACACCGCTGCCTGGGGAAGGTGTCTTGTATCAGGATGCCTTGTCTTAAAGAAAAAAAGTATCCAAAACCTAGATGAATTCCTCTTTGGTGTAGCATCCTCACAGCCTACAGATTAGGAGCACCACTGAGAGACAAATTGTCTGCAGAGAAAATTGGGACTCACATAAAACTGGAAATAGACTTTCTTTTATTAAAACCTAGCAGGATGTACTTGAACTCACTTCACTCAATTCAGACCTTTCCAAATGTCTTTACCTGAAATGGCAGCCAAGGCAGTGTTGTCCCTGAAAAGACCCTCTGCTACTGCAAGGCTTCAACTCTTAGCTGGCTTGGCCATGGGAGGTGAGGGTAGAAACAGGGACATTGTCTTCTCCTTGTTTACAGGGAGTTTTTCACTTTGTTTTCAGGCTGAGGTGACTCCCCTGTACACACCACCTGTCCAAGTGATTTGCATCTGTATGTTTCACCTGGGAGATATCACCTCAGAATCTGCTCCTCATCAGGCACAGGAGGCAGGTAGAGGCATGGAAAAAATGTGAGCTGTATTTATTTAACGTGTAGAAGCAAGGACAGGGATTATAAGGATTTAAGATGCAACAAAAGGTGAATACTAAATTGACACGTAGTTGACTTAGAATAGAAGCTGTCCGAGGAGGATTAGCAATGCAAGGGCACCAACCTGGCAGGGAAGGAAACTGGATGGCAACAAGTAGATCCAGTGTCTTGCAAAGGAGCTTCAGCCTTGTACAGAAACAGGCTTGTTCTAGCAGCTGGTGGCATGAGCATGGGGAGGGGATGGGTCACATGCATCCACTTGGGCGTTTGCATGGGGGAATCTGCATGGGAAATAAGTGAGAAGGGGTCAGCAGGGAGAGAGAGACATCACGTATGTGTAAGATACAAGAAAGTGTAAGGTCTGAATCTCTCCCCACATGGTATAAATCAAGAAGACAAAGAAGCCAGCATTGCTCTGGGGGTGGAGAGAAGCTACAGATGGAGAGGTCATTGCAGAGCACTGGGGCATGAGTTTCTTCTCTTTTTCCTGCATTCCAATCCTTCTTGCCAAGCCTGTCTGCTTTAACAAATTTTCTAGTCCTGGCTGAGCACTGTGGAAGCCAGAATATCTCTCCTACGATGGGTCTCACTGCTGTTGACCAGAGAGTCACACCCAGCGTGCAGGAGACAAGAATCTCCCTGTATATTGACCTGAATTATCTTGCCATGGGTAGTTTGTTGGGTGTAAATGGTCTTCTTATTTGAGTAAATATACAAAAGCCTCCCTATACATTAGTGTTTAATGAGTTATTGCTCTCTGACACATCAGTTTCGAACTGTCTATAGAGTTACTCAGGGTGCCTGCCTGTTGCTCTGCAGTCACGACAGGGCATTTGGTGGATAAAACATTTAAATTCCTTTACTTCCATCTCTTTACATCCTGCCTTCCACCTTTGATGACACATTAACCATACACAATAACATCCAAAGTTAATCCTACTCTGCCACTCCTCTGCTTTTCCAGTCTGCAGAAGCTGAGCTGGACTTGTTTTCTTTGAGTTTGTTGTTGTTTTTCTTTATGGTTATTATTTTATTCCCAGTGTGGCTCAGCAGGAGAAAAAAAGCAGCCTCCAGTTACAGAGTGGTTTGAAGGTTAACACGATGACCTTCATGGGGCTCCTAAGAGGGATAATGATCTCTCGCACTAATCAACAATGCAGACTCCTTTTGATACCAAAATAGCAACTGTTAAGTAAAGCTGCTTTTTCCCCTCTGTTTTTTTCTTCCCTTTCTTTATTTTTTTTTCCCCTACTGTTCTTTGCCTTTTTCCTAAATCTGTGAACAGACGCTTAGAAAGCAAATTGGGAAATAATATGATCTTGAAATGGATGCGAGATACTACTCTTCAATTAGAGTGTTGATCACGCTCCAATTCAATTAGTGAGGAGCTGATGCTAAGTTTGTTACGGGGTCCTGGGGAGGAAAGGTGCTGACCCTGTTAAGATGATCACTTGTTGGAGTGGTTCCTAAGTGGTGCTGGAGATGGATACGCACACAGTGCAGGACAGAGATAATGGCAAAGCTTTCTTTTCCAGTCATGCTCTCACTGCTGCCTCTGGAAGGGGACCCAGTGCAGCAACCAGCCAACTCTGTCATTTGAAGATATTGATGCTTAATCGCCGTTTATCTGTGTATATCGTAGACGATCTGCAATGTCAACTGCCAATGGAAAACACAGATAAAGCTGCCTATACACCATATATAGCTACTGACACTATGTACCTATAGGAGATAATGTAGTTTATCTGTATTTTGTTTTGGCAGTTTATATGCAACAGTCATTGAAGTAACACAAACACATGCCCACAGAAATACGCAAGATAATTCTATAGTGCTATGGCATATATTTCTATACAATTGCAGGCTGTTTTTTTTTCTTTTCATAATCTGCATGGAACGGTTGTTTTGTTTCATAAAAGCACTCGTCTTCGCATTTTGTAGGCTCTACCTAACCGAGCTTTATCCTCAGCAAGTATTATTACTCCAGCTAGTATCTGTTACACCAGGTCATTTCCAACTTGAAATCTGAAAGCACTTATGCTTCGTGGTGTCTTCTGACCTCGATATTCTTCACAGTGATATTAAGCGACAACACATCCGAAGTCTGCGAGACACTTCTTCTTGTTCTTTTATCCCAGTTTCCCTGGTTTGACCAAAAAAGTAAGAAAAGGAAACTTCAGCACTCCTTGTTGCAGACTGGATGCTGTAAGGAGTGGCTTGTTTGTGTTTGGGGGAAGAACCAGCATGTAGGCTGTCGCCCACCATCAAACTTCAGACTCCAAAAAATTTATATTCTCAAAGGCTTAGTGCACAGCCTCTGGAGGGAGATAAAGGGAGCACTGAAAAATGCATTCATTACCGTACTTGCACAACCCACATTCACAATTCTAGTGCAGACAAGGCATGAACCTGATGTGTTGTCTGCTTGAGATGAAGTCAGTTCAGTCTGCTGACCATTTGTATTGTCATGACTCCCTGCGATGTGGTGCCTGGGAAGAGGTTCCCCAAAGTGTCTTTGCTCCTCGGTTACTGGTCTGTTGGATCAGAGAGGCAGTGCTGGAAGCACTGGAGTCTGTCTAAGGTACTGTCTTTTTCTCTTTGAAAATATATGTAAAAATGTGTCAAAACTACATAAGGAAAAAATGTCACAGCATCCACAGGGTTCATTTTCTGCCCACAAAATGCCTGGTCTCAACTGCTGAGATGGAGGGCATCCAGAGTAAGTTTTTCAGCCAGTTTAGCTCAGGCTGTGCAACGGGCCACCTTTTCTGCTGCTAGTGAGTAACTTCAGGCACATTCCTTGATGCTCTCAAATTCCACGTGCAATTACAGTTGATTTTGTGCAGATGTGGAACCCATCATACTCTCACTTGGTGAACTCCACTCTTCTGTGGTTCACTCTCCCATCGAGTAGTACTACCCGTCAGGTACAGAGGCACACTTAGGGTTCAGCTTACCCTTGTGTAAGTGTTTGGTTCCCCACAGGGCTGTAAAATTCATGCTTTGCCTACATCCCAAGCAGTGGAATCTGTTTCTCCATTTTCCCTTTTACTCCTCCAGGACTGCACTTAGAAATGACATAGCCTTGATTGCCATTCACAGAAATACAGTCATAGAATCATAGAACCACTAAGGCTGGAAAAGACTTAAGATCATCAAGTCCAACCATCAACCCCACGCTATCACAACTACTAAACCATGTCCTGCAACCAGGTCACCACAGAATATCCAGGAATGTTGACAGAGAGAAGATAGGATGTTCTCAGTCAGAGCAGAAATCCATCAAGTTGTGTCCTGTCTCCAATGATGGCCATTGGAAGAAAAGTAAGGCTGGTAAGTAGCGGCACTTTTACGTTTCTTGTCTTCCATGAGTAAGAGACTTCAGACTCACTGAGCCAGAATTTGTATTTTCATATGTGTCCTGGGTTTAGCTAAAAACCAAGTCCTGTTTAGTGATTTTTACTTTTCAGTTTAGTGTCTTCTAAAAGGCTGCACTTTCTGAAGTCAGCAGCATGTTTTTGCAGACAGTGCGTGCTACTGGCAGTGATAACACCTGATGTTTACAGTCACTGCCTGGGACTGGTGTGTAGAAAGGCTCTTGCTTATACTTATTCCTATAGTGACCAAGGCCACTGTTGGCTCTTGTGTGCCACGCTGGGGGTGCTGGGTAGTAAGAGGGGGGCACAAGGAAGTAAAAGGTGGCACCTCCGGGGGGTAATAGACAGGACAGGTGACCAACGAGAGTATTCCATCCCATATACATCATAGTTAGTATAAATTGAATGATCACGAGAGTTTCGGCCCTTTTTCTTTTCCCCTTTTCGGCCCTTTTGCCGTTTTCGGCCTTTTCGCCCTTCTTTTCTGCAATGACCGGTGTCCAGAGAGGACTCCATCTGACCTCCTGATTTTGATCCGGATCCTGAGTTCCCGAATCCAGCTCCCTGTATCCAGCTCCTGCCGCCGCTGAGCCTGGGGTTTTCCCAGTGCCTCCTGCTCTGCAGCACCAGTGGTGATTTCTATCGGGGGAGGGAGTCGGGTTTGATATCGGGCTACTATCTATAGTTGTATATAGTTCTTTACTTTTATCTTTTTACCATTATTCCTATTATTTTCATTAAAGCTGTTCTAGTTTTTTTTTTCCTCCTCTAATCCGTAAGTCTCTCTGCCTTATTCCCTTTTCTCTTCCTGTTTGGGGGGGGGAAGAGGGAGTTAGAGAGCGTCTGTCCGCGTTAGTGGCCGGCCCAGCCCTAACCCACGACAATATGTAATAACACCTGATAAGTTTTTATTTCACAAGTTTCTCAAGCTTGGTTTTGAACCGTACAGATGTTCAGCAACCACAGTATCCTAGGACAAGGAGCTTTACACATGAATTTCAGCGCAGGAGGAAGTTCATTCAGTCAAACTAGTCTGAATATATCTTCTGCTACGCTAAGCTGATCCTTCATTCTTTAGGAAGTGTGAGCAGAACCTGCTTCCCTGTCCCAGTATCTCACACTCATCAGCAACCATGCAACCAATGTAAAGGTGAACAGATGTGTAGATTGCATACTCCAGGAAAACATGGTTGGTGTAATGTTGTAAACCCAACATGCTAGGACTTCCACTAATGAAGGAGCTTATGTAGGAGAAATGTGAAGAACAGCATTGCAGATCTTCTGCTGGGATGACTTTTTGCTACTCCAGTGAAGCTGGAAGTGCAACACTGCTGTACACCACGGGAGTTGTCCCTGAAAGTCAAGGATGGCTGTGGAGAGCACTTTGAAGGATGTTGGTCTCTCGAACCCAGGCATTCTGTGGTAAACAAGGCAGAGCTAGCTGTGCTGTACATGTGAGGAATTTATGGTCACCATCAGATAAGGGCTGAATGATAGATGGTGATTTTAAATGTTTAATATTCCTTCCCTGTTGAAGGGTGTTTTACATTTGGATAAAAGGAGCCATAAATCTCTTCTGGAAAATGAAGCTTTGCTCTACTACTCTCACACCCCACCCCCCTCTCCCTTTTTATTGAGATCTCACCTGGAAAATAAAATAAAAAAAAAAAAACAGATGAAGAAATAATGATGAATCATAGCAGCTGTGGAACAGCCCAGATAACACATGATTTGCATTTTCATGTGATAATTTGCCTCTCTTGACGCTTTCAAATTACTTTTGGAACCACATTAATTCTGTCACCACGAACTCCGGCATGGGAGTAACTATGAGAATGACACTCCATGTGGCAGTTCTGTTTGGCTTTTATAGACCTCGGATGGCATCTAATACACAATATCCTAGATTTGGCTTTATCATAAAATCTTTCTCCCTTCCAGGGTATAAAGCCCATGGTCTGAAATGGGCTGATTTGCTCATCCTGGTCTAGATTAAGTTCTGAAACATCATCTTTTCTTGTGATGAGTGTGCTAGAACTGTTGTCTTGTAAGAGCAGAGTCATTACAGTCAATAAATGCCAAAGCAAAACCAGTGTCCCTGTCTCTTACTGTGATTATTGGCATGATACGGAGCCCTGCGGTTGGTGTCTACTACAGGCTGCCTGATCAAGGCGAACCTATTCATGAAACCTTCTTACTCCAGTGATGGAAAACTTCATGTTTGCAGTCTTTCGTCCTGCTGGGGGACTGCAACCACCCCAACATCTGCAAGAAAATTAACATGACGAGATGCAGGCAATCCAGCAGACTCCTGGAGTGTCTAGATGGTAAATTTTTAAGCCAAGAAATAGACAATCCTAGCAGAGGGGTTGTGATACTGGACCTGATGGTCACCAACACAAGGGACCTAGCCTGTGACATCAAGGTTGGAAGCAGCCCTGGCTGCAGTGATCATTCGATGCCGGAGTTCACAGCCCTGAGGGATAAAAGTCAATCAAAGAGTAAAGTCAGGACCCTGCATTTTAGTAAAGCAAACTTCTCTTCAAGGAGCTAGTCAGGAGGACCCCCTGGGAAACTACCCTCAGGGGCAAGGGAACAGAACAGAGCTGGCAAATCTTTAAAGACACTTCCCATAGGATAGACCCCATCTGGAATACTGTGTCCAGTTCTGGGCCCCTCAGTTCAAGAAAGACAGGGAGGTGCTGGAGAGAGTCCAGCACAGGGCAACTAGGATGATTAAGGGAGTGGAGCATCTCCCTTATGAGAAAAGACTGAAGGAGCTGGGGCTCTTTAGTTTGGAGAAGAGGAGGCTGAGGGGTGACCTCATTAATGTTTACAAATATATCAAGGGTGAGTGTCACAAGGATGGAGCCAGGCTCTTCTCAGTGACAACCACTGATAGGACAAGGGGTAATGGGCTGAAACTGGAACAGAAGAGGTTCCGCTTAAACTCGAGAAGAAACTTCTTCTCAGTGAGGGTGACGGAGCCCTGGAACAGGCTGCCCAGAGAGGTTGTGGAGTCTCCTTCTCTGGAGACATTCAAGACCTGCCTGGACACGTTCCTGTGTAGCATAGTCTAGGCATTCCTGCTCTGGCAGGGGGATTGGACTTGATGATCTTTCGAGGTCCCTTCCAATCCCTAACATTCTATGATTCTATGATGATAGGATGCAAGTGCTCTCAGTCCTCAGGTGTAAGAAATCAGACAAGGAAGGAAAGGCTCTGGGGAGACCTTTTTTTGCAGCTGTTCAGTACTTAACGGGGGCCTGTATAAAGATGGGGAGAATCTTCTTAGCAGGACTTGTTGCAATAGGACAAGAGGTAATGGTTTTAAGCTAAAAGAAGGTAGATTTAGACTAGATATGAGAAGTAAACTTTTTGTAATTATGGTGGTGAAACACTGGAACAGGCTGCCCAAGAGGGGGTAGAAGCCTCATCCCTGGAAACATCCAAGGTCAGGTTGGACAGAGCTCTGAGCAAACCGATTTCGTTGCAGATGTCCCTGCTCAGTGCAGCAGGGTTGGACTACATAACCTGTAATTGTCCCTACCAACCCAAACCTGTCTATGATGATGTACTTCAATTTTTTTTAAACACCAACAGTTACAAAAGAGAGCGTGGATTTGCTACAGAAGGGAGTTGGTTAAATAGATCTGCGCTATTTAATCCTCTCTGTATGAAACAAACATCCGAGTGGTCTGAAGAGAGCTGCCTCTGCCGTGGTCTCAGCTGGAGACTGTCATCAGCTTTTAAGTATGCTGGTTGTGTATGCTGCATCGAGCTGCTTCTGAGCTTGCTCCCCAATGTGTAACAGCCCGAGTGAGCCAGGTTGTTTTAAACAGTTTTGAAAGTATGTTTCTGCTAATCCAGTTCATACTAAGCTCAGTGGGTTAGGAAGCAGTTGCACGAGCACTTCAGCTGATTGACGGGGAGGAGGAAGTACAAGAAAGGTGATAAACCGTTGCAGGTGCCTTTGGGAGCAGTAACCACTTCGAGAAGCACAGCTGGAGCTAGAAGTGTATCCTGAGCATTCATCACCATTCAGCATTGCACAACTGTGATAACAAGGCTAAAATCAGGCAGGCTTAAACCTGACAAGGATCCCTTGGGACTGCTGCTGGTGATGGATGAAGAGAGCAGGTCCTGGCTATAGATTTCAGCCCATTTGATCCAAGTTCTACAGCAACAATGCTGCTTAAATTTAAAAATATTGATTGTGGGGAGATAAAAAAAAAAAAAAAGAAGAAAATTTTCTTACTGCATGATCTTTACTTTGCATGTATGTATACTCGAAGAGAGGAGATATTTGAAGTCAAAATATCCTGTTTCTGACCTCTCCAGGACATCATGAAAAATGATCACTGCTATTCCCCCCCCATCCTAATGACTTACTGTGGATGCTTCAGGTAAGAGGTTACATGAAGTAACTAACTACAAGCAGATATTCCTTAAGCGGTCTTGACCCTCATAAAAATCACCCCCACCATGGTCATCTTTCTTCCTGAATAATGCATTACCCATAAGGTCTTACTGACGATTATACAAGCTGGCCAACCTCATCTGCTTTATGTGCTTATCACTCACATGGCTATTGATTAAGTGCCTTCTCCTTTTCCCTTCAAAGCTGAAGGCACATCTCTACATGGTCTGAAACAAGGTAGGATCAAACTCTAGCATAATACTTTGTAAAATACCTTGTCTACGAAACACAATTCTGTGTGCTAGGGGAATAGGAGGTTTCCCATCAGCTTTAATGCAAGATAAGTGAAGATAACACTGAATTCTGACCTCTGGTTTGTAGCAGGAGAAAAATGCTCACGGCATCTGAAACTTCTGCTCGTAAGAGGTGCTGAGCTTAGAGGAGTGAGAAACAACTTGGGAAACAGAGTAGATATACTGTTATTTCTGTACTAATATTAACTGAGATTTTAAAGGAAAGAGCTTATACTCCAGAGAAACTTCATTTTAACGTTGACATGATAACTTTCTCTATTGAGCCTGATGGTGTGTTGGAGCAAAAAGTGCCATAGGTCACTTGCAACTTGAATTATTCCATGACTCAGTTAAAAACAAAAATTGAGAGGGTATGGCTGAAGCACCTTTTGGGCTAGAGATCATAGTATGCTTTAGGCTGGAGATCAGAGTATGCCATGGAGAGAACAGAACTGTGACTGTCCCTGGGGTGGGGATGGTGAACAAGAAGAGGTCAGTGCCCTATGGTTGATGTCACTGGGAATAACATTAGATACACACCCAGAGGACATGGCTTTTGCAGCACAGAATCACAGAATGTTAGAGGTTGGAAGGGACCTCAAAGATCATCTAGTCCAACCCCCCTGCCAGAGCAATTAATGCATTTTTGACCATTGCTAGTGAAAGACCACAAGCTTTGAGTTGACATGGTGCTGAGGAGTATCAAGACATCTCTGGGCTTGCCATGCCCGGAGATGGCTATTCCTGTAACCACAAGTGTCCCATGGACAAGACCTGCCTGAGTTCGGGGCTGGAGACACCTGTCATGACCAAGGGCTGCTGCCTCAGGCAGGTACTGCCCAGCAAACACCAGTCTTTTGTGTGCCCGGGCTTGCACGGGGCAACTCTGCCACTGGTGCCGGGAACCAGAGAGAAGGGAGCAGGTAGTGAGGAGAGGGGAGATGAAGGTACTTCTCAAAGAGCTGAAGAGTGAGGAAAAAGAAACCCCACCATGGACATCACATTCCTCCCTGGGAAGACCTCAGGGTGGTGATGACTTGTAATCCCCCTCTTCCTCTGCCATCCCACTGAGGGGGACACTGGAGCTGTTAGCTCTGGGATGAGGAGGAATGTTGGCAGGGTGAGCAACACACCAGAGAAAATGAGAAGGATACTGGGAGGGTGGGAATGTCTCTATGTAGCAGTTTTAACTGCATCATTAAAAAAACTTTATTGTACTAATTGGATAATTTGGACTGTTAGACTGTTAAAACACTTACTGGTCTAAGAATAAATTTTTAGCTTATATATATAGTCTTCCTTCTGTCCCAGAACAGGATTTCGACAGTGTTGTTAAGCCTTTTTATCACTATTGGAGAAGAATGTGCCTTGCTGCTGTGCAGCGCATCTTGTCTTAGGAGAGAGACGTCTAAAACAGGGCAGACAAATCTCATTCTAGAAGTACCCGTCTCTCTCCCTGATGATGTAGATCATCAAGACAGCTGGCTCAGAGGGTGATGTTTGCACTCAGATGGGAGAGGTTAGATGAGATAAATCCCTAACTGGGTGATAGAATTTTTGGTTTAACTTCAGGAAAGATGTGAAGAACACTTTGGAGAACCTTTCCTGGTGAAAGTGTCATTAAATCCAGTATATTGGAGTGTAGATAGTCCCTACACCTCATTGTTCACTTGACCTTAAATAACATGGAAAGTATTTATGTCCATCTTTGGAGTCTCTGCTGGCAGCCTAAAAATGGCCACCCATGTTTCTAGCAAAGAGATACAAGATGGAGAGAGATTTTGAGATTAAATTTCCTGGAATGAAGAAGCAAATCCAGATCCATCTGCCATTCCTGATGGAATAGTTTAATAACACCATTTGTCTGCTTCTTTGGGAATCGCTTATCTGTTAATATTTTAAGTGAGAAAGGTCTAAAACCTTTTTTTTTCCCCCTAGAAATTCTGTGGAATGAGTGTAGTGTTTGTCAGAAAAGAGCCAGTCCTCCTGACCAGACACATCATGCCATCCTGCTCAGGTGATGGCAAACACAGTCTTTGATGCAATGCCAGACCCTGCAGAAGAAGTGAACATAAGAGTGCTTTTACTAAGGGAGAAACCTCTTGGCAGGTTTTTTTTTTGTTGTTTTTTGGTGGCTTGGGACCAGGTGAGATATTTTTTCTGGTTTCATTCCTCTACTGTTTTGTAACATGGCACCGGTCTCTGCACTTGGCTCCACATCAAGGCCCTTCTCCATGCCAGTGCAGGAAGAGAGAGTCCATTCTCCGATCCTAAGAGAGGTAACCAACAGAAAGAGGTGAGTTGCCCTGGGGGAGAGGGTGTCTGTTTATCTATTTCAATGACTTTGTTAAGCTACACACCTTATTTGTAGGTAGCTAGATGGATGCCCAGTTGCATCTCAGCCCTGGACCTCTGGAGCATTCTTCCAGCAATGTTGTATCACAGATGACTGGTGGGGGAAAAACTGAAAAAAAGACTGTGCTGGTTAATAATGACACCATCGAGCCAATGCAGCAGATACTCTGTGTTGGAACAACCAGACAAACACCCTGGAAACTATCAGGAAGGATGTTTTTGGAGAGCAAGAGAAAGAGTCTAAAGAGATTATAAAGAGAACGGGCGTATATCTTATTCTGAGTATTACAGAGTAGGCTAAGCCTTCTCCCAAATGAATTTAGCAATGATAAAGTGAGAAACTAAATGATGGGTCTGGTTAATCCATAACTAAATTGTCAGACACCTTGCCGCAGTATGTCAAGAAGACTATGATTTTAGGTCTTGAAGGAGGACTAGACTCTAAAGAGGAAGGAGGATGGGAGTTTCTTTAGGTTGGACGAGCGTAAGGGGTAGAACCCATTATGACTCCAACTGAAGATGAGGGAGGAACTTTTTGGCTAGGGGATTCTTCTATCTTGAGCCTTCTCATGTTGCCTTTGAAAGCACCCAGAATATGTGGTATCAGAAGTAGCAACGTTTCAGTGTCAACCACTCAGAGAATACCTTGCCTGGCAAATTGTACATTCCTGAAATATTTCTGATAGCTGTTATTTTAAAGGGTGAGCAAGAAAAGGAAGCACATTCATAACTGATTCCGTAGAAAGAAATCCTGCAGAATTAGCAGAAAGGGGAAAGGGAGTTACCATGACAACCACCTTCACCACCACCACCAGCATCACCCCTGACTGCAGCTTGCAAAAACACAGAGAAGAGGAGTAGTTTGGGATACATGGCCTTGTGTGTATCTGGGGAGAGGGTGTCTATCTAAGTAAAGGACCACAAGAGATACCAGAGAACAAAGTAGTTTACCACAGCCAGGTCTGAACAGCTCTTGAGAGGCACAGTGAGGTGGAGAAGGTAGATTTGGGTCTGGTGAGACATGGGGTATGTGTCCATGGGGCTCAGCAAGGCAGTGAGGAGCTGTGCTTGTGGCTGTGTTGGTCTGGCCCAGTGGGTATGAAGATCTTCCCAGGCAATGCTCCTCACTGTGCAACACGCAGTGAGGTCCAGATGCTCATCCTCCCAGGGAGTGCGTCTCAGCATTCATCCTGCACCCAGCACTGTGGTCCCGAAGAAATGCATTTAGCAATGAAAATGCCCCAACCTGCCACCATGGCCAGCTGACCATTCACAGATCACCCCAAGAGGGTCTGATGCTGAACTCTTGCCTTCTATCTGGAAAGCTACTAGCAAGTACATAGCCTTAGTCTCTAGATGAGCATTATCCAAAGGGATTTAAATCAAAATAATTCCCAGGGGTTAATAAATATACAGCAATACCTTCAGGGTTGAAGTAAATCATTTTCTGTGTATTGTTCGAATGTCATTGTTTTACAGCCGTATAAACACATATATTAAGGGGAGGGGAATCGGCAGCTGTAAGTAATACATAAAGGTTTGTATAAAAATGAATTATGCAAATATGATCTCTCTTTTCTTGTGAGCGCAATAATAAAAATGTAAAATAAATCTTAATAACATGTCTCTGACTTAAAATGCTAAGGGGTAAAAGGGGAAGGGGGGAGGGTCAGCGCTGTTGTTTATTATTGAATTCAGCGCAGAATCCAACATGCCTAATGTTCTTGGAGAAATTGAAACATCTAATGTCAAATAAGATCTCCATGGTCTAATTCTTCATTCAGAGCCTTGGGGATAATGTATCTGACGTGACAATCCAATAAGCTTTCACATCTTCATCCATTTGTTTTCAGGGAGCCCTCACACCTCTGCTTAAAAAGTAAAAAATATCTTTAAAAAGTCATTATTTCTTACACTGTAATAAATTTCACTGGAGCAATAGGTGTAATTTAAAGAAGGGGAGGGATAAAAAAGGGGAGAAAGGCTGAATGACAGATTGTCTCCAGCTTTAATATACGGGATGCAGACTATCATCCATCTATCTGTCTATCTACATGCCTGTCTGTCTATCTATCCACCCATCTGTCTTTATTATTGCAGTGACTTCTATTCCATCTTGGATGGATGTAGTAGGATGTGGAATTTCACTTTATAGCTCAGCGTCTTACTTCAACTCTGAGGTTTTGCAGGTAGACCTGAGACTACCTGAAAAGACAGATGAGGCAGGGCAGCATCTTCTGCTGTGGACAGCACAATCACACCATCAAGAAATGATTTTCCCATCTACGCATTACTCAATTAGCCAGGGACATGGTGGGTACATCCCTTGGAGAGAACAATCACAAAGTGAGAGGGGAGCAACAACCTGCCCTGGGGTAAGATGAAGGCATCAGAGCAGCTGGGCTGCTCTGAGTTGAATATCCACCAGCGCTAGTATTAAAGGTCTGAATGAGACAAGGCTTTGGTAGAGGAGATATTGGGAAGCAGGATGCTGGCATAAAGACAACCGGGAACATTAGTCTGAGATCTGCCCTGGGATCTGCCAGATATCTTCGAACTTTCCCAGCTGGACATAGGATGCAGAACACGCAGGAAGAAATGATTTTGAGAAACTTGCAAAACCATTTTTATTCTTTGCTGGGATATTGTATCATGCTTGGTGGCAGCAACATCACAGGGCACTGATGACAGTCCACAATTCCAGATGGACATGCATGTTAATGCCTGGTAAAAGCAACAGAGATCTGAACAGAACCCAGGTTTCCCTTGGGGGTGGCATTTGGTGTTGTCCCATGGAGCTGGTATCAACCACATTCATCTATTTTCCTGCCAAGATGGGTTTTTTATCACTTTTGCTGCTGCAATTTGCATTATTATCCGCCAGGTAGGAGCTGGACCACAGGGTTCTACTGCTAACTTTGTCTGCTTTTCCTACTAGTGGAAAGGATGGGAAATCAGAGGAGCAACTCTCATGAGTCATTGTGCTTTAGGGCTAAGAATATGGTCTGCTGTCAGAAACGCCCCACATTAGCACATACACATCAAGGTAAGCAGCAGTTCCCAGTTGCCTTTGGCAGCTCAGTCTGACCTTTGGCACATTAACAAAGTGTTAATTGTTCTTTTCAGATGTATTTTTCCTACCAAATGCAGGAATGATCCTGACACTGCATTCTATCCCGAGCTTTGGGACTTAGCTCAGACTCTAACAGGGTTGTGAAAAGAGTGAACCAGCACCAGGATACCCTCTGGAAACCCAAAGTTATGCGAAGCTCCAAGGTGCAGGGATTTTGTAGCAAGCTTTGAAACAGAGGTGAGGTTTACCGAGAAGTTCATTAAAAAGTGAAGAAGTTGAGAATGAACTTGTGGCCTCTGGTCTGTGGCTTGCGGAATGCAGACTCCACAATCAATTGGATTGTAAAGTAGGTATGTTTATTCTCAGCGCTGGACACACATTCGGTCATCTGTCAAAGCTGTGCGCACCTCAACGCAGCACCTGTCTTAACTATATACATTAAAGTGTTACATATTCATAAAGTTTCACAATACGCCTGTACATATGCATAACCTGTCCCGCTTCATATTAAAATGAGTCATTTCCATAATCTCCTCCTGTCTGCGCCTGCGTAGTGCCTCCTGGTGGTGGTCGTTGGGGGTCTTCTAGAGGAAGGCTCGTAGTCTTCCTCGCTATGCACTTTTCACCTTTAGTTCCTTGCACAGCCTCAGTCATCTTTGGGCTTCCATCCAAACTGCGGAGCTGGTATCAACTGGTCTTGAACGGCTCCAGTGGGTTTCTACAATGCTCAACTACTATCAAAGAATAACTTAACAATCCATGTAATTAATCAGTATCTTTACCTCTGTTTGAATACAATTATCTGCTAATTTTTCTATAATCCTCCCATCAGTCTGGAACAGTTCTAGCCAAGGATTTCAAATAGAGGCTTTGGATATTTGGAAAGAAAAAGTAAGTTTTTACAAACCTAGGTAGAATAAGACAATGTTTTCAGCAGAATTCATTTGCAGGAGGGATGGAGAGAAATCTCAGAGGAGTCCTGAGGCTCAGTCCAGAGCAAATCTGATCATATTCCAGAATGGCATTATATGTTAAAATTCAAAGCAGCCCAAGATTTATGGAGAAGCCACGATTGTTTTCTCAAGCCTGAGGCAGGGTTTCAAAAAGGTCCAGAGCATCACATATTCCACGTAACACACAAAGTTTGTGGTTATCTGTGGATAACAATTGATCCTGTGGTTTGCAGAAGGGTATATAAGGGAACTGTTACTGGGGAACTTTCCCAAACAAAGTTGACGTTTTCTTCTGTGATGAGACGTGGACAGTGAGGTGCCCTTCAGAAGGCCACATGGGCTGAAGATGAGGTTGGGATGAAGAGACACTGTTTCTTCTGTTCCTGGTAACAAATTCAGTGCACACCTACCATGTAGGACTGTTCTGTTGTCTATAAGCAACTGACATGTGTTCCTTAGGTACTGTCACATCCTATGGCTTCTAAATATACATGGAAACCACAGTAGAAAAAGACAACCAAAGATAACATGCTAAAGTAAAGGTAGATGTTGTGGCCTTATCCATTCTCCTGGAAGAGAGAGAGTCTGAGTCTGTTGTCATCTTGGATGATGTTTGAGGGAAGTACTTTCTTGTTCCAGGAGAAGAAGAAGTTGGTTTCCCTACAACAGCCTTTGGCATGAGATTTTGAGGTTTTCTGTGTGTTTGTTTGTTTTCCTGGGAGAAGAGGAAATCCTAACTTGAGCTTTCTTAGCAACCCAGCATATACTAGTGTTTTACAGGAATGAGCACAGATATATCGTTGAGGTGCCTGTCTCAGCAGAGCTGTCCTTTAGATCACGTGCTGTAAGCTTGTTTTTTTGAAGTGGGAAGGGTCAAAATCTGGCTGCCCCACTCTCACAACAGCTTGTCAGGTCCCAAGCTGAGCCCATCTACAGCATAGGAATAACTCCCCTTAAGACTGTTTATCAAGAAAGTCCAAGCGATTTACAATTTTCTCTTTACACCTGTACTTTTAGCTGCTTCCCTTATGAGGAAAGGCTGAAGGAGCTGGGTCTCTTTAGCTTGGAGAAGAGGAGGCTGAGGGGTGACCTCATTCATGGTTATAAATATGTCAAGGGGGAATGTCAGGAAGATGGAGCCAGGCTCTTTTCAGCGGCGTCCACTGACAGGACAAGGGGCAATGGGTGGAAGCTGGAACAGAGGAGGTTCCAGAAAAATATGAGGAAAACCTTTTTTACTGTGAGGGTGACCGAGCACTGGAACAGGCTGCCCAGGGAGGTTGTGGAATCTCCTTCTCTGGAGACATTCAAAACCCGCCTGGACGCGTTCCTGTGCGCTCTGCTCTGGGTGATCCTGCTCTGGCAGGGGGGTTGGACTAGATGATCTTTGAGGTCCCTTCCAACCTTTAACATTCTGTGATTCTGTGATTCTGTGATTCATGTGAGCTGTGTGTTTTGCAGCTGATTGCAAACCTGGAGGAACAGGAGAGGAAGACAGCAGGGAAATAGCCATGTAGACTGAAAATAAACTAAAGCTTTTCAAGAACAGAGTGACAGCCTGCCCGCTGGCTGCCAAAGCAAGGCCAGAGCTTGGCATGGGCACAGAGAGGCAACTGCATTGTGCAACCCCATCTATGGGACTAACAAAAATTGATGGGGTTCAACTGAATGGTGGAGGAGCCCCCTGGTGCATCATCATCCCCAAGGAGCCAGGACCAAAGCTGGCACCTGATTTGCATGCCCAGCCTTGCACTTTTCTTGCAGTGTTTGCTCTTATGCCCTAAGAATGCTGTGCGGTATCAGCTACATGACAGGGGGGTAACGAAGAACTCTGAGGGCTGGGTGTGTTCCTGCTGCCTCAGTGTGTCAGCGGTGGCAAAGGAAGCTGAGGTTGTTGAGGAGTTGGACCTCACATGCAAGCTGCAGGGTTGTGGATGATTAATAGGGCTGGGGTCCTTTTTGCTGTCAATGTCTTAAGTATCCTTGGAAGGAGACTGCTGGAAAGACCCATGAGCCACAAGACATGGCATGATTGAAGGAATCCTGAGGATGCCTTGAGCCTGTTAAAACAGCTGTTCTTTAACCTTGACTATAGCTTCCCTAATTCTTTTTTTTTTGTTTAAATCCTAAAGCGTGAAACTACTTTATTTGTGCACAGTCTGATAAAATAGATCTTGGCTAGTGCTACCATTTTCCGATTTCAATAAAAATCCCAGTGCAACAGGACCTAGATTTTGGAGGGACATTCTTCTGCAGACCAGGAAACTCTGTGTTATCCCTGCAGACAATCCACTGAGTCATGAAACATCTTCTTTATCTCAGGCAACCAAGGCTGGTCCTTTGAAGGAGGAGGAATTTTCCCTCACCAGCACTGCACAGAGAGAAAGGGAATGAGACAAAGAACCAAGATACAGACTCACTGAAAGAGGGAATAATTTTCAGGCAAAGAAAACAATTCAACTTTGCAATGCACATTCACATACATGTATGGTCTTCCATCATTTGCACATAGTTTAGCAAAACCAAGAGTGAAATCCAGTGGAAAGATTCAAATATTTCAGAAAGCCATAATTTTTCTCTGAATTGTGACTGAATAGTCATTATTTGCTTAGGAAGACCTTTTTTCTTTCTTTCTTTTTTTTTTTTTCCATTTTTTTCCCCTTCTCTTTTAACATCTCATTAATGTTAATGCAAACCCAGCTCGATAAAAATGGCAAGATAGGGCAGTAGCAGTTTAGCAAATTTATTTTGTGAGTGTAATGTCTTTGGTTTGCGTAAATGATATTCATTCCAAGAGGACAGCTGTGCAAAACGAACATCTCCGGGTCCCATTAACTTAAAGTGAAAGGACCTGGGTAGGGATGATCAATGGGAGATGAAGAAGGTTTTTTTATTCTGTTTCTCGCTTCCACGGAGGGGGTTGAAAAGCGAGTGACAACCTGGTGAAACCATCAGAAGGGAAATTAAGCTAGAGAGCGGGAAGGCAAGAGTGACTATAAGGGCTCCAGGAGAAGAGCCCTGAATTTTCCCTCTGTGTTTGAACATTAATTTTGCACCTTTCCTGGTTGTTTGGTGCACTGTGTGTTAGGAACAGCTGAGGCATGGTGCCTTTCTGTGGTCCCAGGACAAGCTACGTGTATCTTGCAGGAGGCCGGATTGCTGCAACACTTGATCCCCACAGAATGTGAGCATCGGTGCAAAATGCTTTGTGGCTCCTGTTCGATTCACTTTCTTTGGCTTCATTTCCATGGAAATCCTGTGCAGGGTGGAGATGACCATGATGTGAAATCACATGAGACCTGGGGACGCACCCAAGCAGTCAGTTATTCCTCAATGTGCTAGATGGGATTTGGATGGTTCCCTGTCGGAACCTTTGTCTTTTGTTTTTACAGGCTGGCAGTCTCCAGTCACCTGACTCCCAGATGACATCTGGCCTGTAGCTTTCCAGTGGATATCTGCTTATCTTCCAGGATTGAGTGTGTCTGAAGTCTTAGAGATCACCTCTCTGTGGGTTCGGGTGGCTTGGAACACCTACTTGTGCATACAGGAGGGCCAGAAGATCGCTGGACATACAATGGAAGCAAGTTCAGGATTTCCTTCCTAGAGCTTCAGGTTAGATCTCAGCACAGAAAATCCTCCAAATCCATCATGACAAAACTTCTGAGAGGCAAAAGACATTGGGTGGATTTGTCTCTCTCCCTTTTTCCATGCAAAAAATTAGGAGTTTATTCTAGCTATCCAAACTATTTACTCGTGGTGGGGAGAGAGAAAGACATCCCAAGACTGACTGATCTATCACTAGTAGCAAGCCTGGTTTTCCCTGCCCAATTACAAGCCTGCCTTGATTTACAGCTATGAAGGACATTCAAGTTAGTGGTGTGGTATCGAATTCACTTAACTTCATATGTCTCCATTGTAGATGGCTCTGCCTGAATTAGCCTCTCACTTGTCTTCCTTAACAGTCAATGAAAAGGGATGGGTACCCAGAGGTCCAATTTGTCTTCCCAATCTAAGAATCACAGAATAATTAAGGATGTAAAAGACCTTGAGAGGTCTCTAATCCACCCCCATCCACCTTCCCAATGTCAATTGGATTTGGTTCCCTTAAGGTCTCACCCAGCCAAGTTCAGAATATGGCATAGATGTAAAGCCTGCAGTCTCGGGCACTTGCCCTCATTTTAGCTGTCAGGCTTAAGACAAATGGAACTGTACCTAATGCTGACTTGTTTTTTTTGAACTAGCTTTTGTTGTCTTGATTTGATGGAAATGTCTCTGCTGTGGAGGCAGGGTTTGGTCCCTATTCAGATGCCAAGAATTTCTACAGTTCAGACATCCCAATGTGAACTAAGACTGTCTGAGTTCTCCTCACAGATAGTGAAGATTTAATCAACACAGTCATTGCATAGTTCATTGATCAAAACAGGTATCTGCTCTAGAATAAGGTGGGTAGTTTCCTCAACTCCTCTGGCTGTTTGATGTGCCTAAAGGTCTTCAACACAATAGGATGGAGCTCACAGACGTGAATCAGGAGACTTTAAAGTCTTCATCATTCTGCAATGGCAGCTGGAGGCCAGGTGGGATATGCCTTGGTATCTAAAATGACAAGACCCCTACATTTACCCAGCTGAATCCCAACCCTGTTGCCTAAGCATCTTGGAATTGATAAAGTTGTCTTTACATAAGCATCCGGTGCCATGTGAGGTGACCAGGGTCGTGAGAGACATCCAGGCAGGGCTGGCTGGTAGGGAACAAGACATGCAAGACATCTGTGCCCTTCTGAGTGTCAGGTAAGATAACCCAGTAACTCAGGGACACAACACCCATGAGACAGCAGCTGAATAGATTGCCAAAACATGAGCAAATAATTTCTTCTCTGTCATATAAAAGGAGCAGAAATGGCTCCTGGGTACATGCAGTAGAAGCCCTGTTCAATAAATTCTCTTGCATCCTTGAGGCATTGGCAGATGGAGGCCCCCATCTTATTTTTCCTTTTTTTTTTCCCCCCTGTTATTGCTGTTACTCCTCAGGAATACACCATCATCTTCAGGTGCCAATACCACATCCAGCTCTTCCTTTCTACTTCTAGGGGAAGCCAGTTACCATTCATTTTCATACAAGAGCAAAAATGGAATGAAAGGTAACAATTATCTTTTTCAATCAACATTCATATGAAAGGTCTCTAATAATAATAGCACTTAGCACTCTTGAGCTCCAAAGTGCTTTTCAGACATTAACTAATGAATCAAGGATTCAGGGAGGAAAGGCTCAGAGCTCATCCATCTTGAGCTTTCCAACTGTCATGGGATTCAGACTAGGGCTGCTGCAACTATGGGAGCAGAAGAAAGTAGAGGTCTCTGCTGCTGAAGACAGAGGAGACTCTTCAATAGTCTTGAGACCTTTGAACACTGTGGTCTGAATCTGATTTGGGTTTCAGGAAGTCTCCATTTAGTGGGAAAAGAAAGTCTGACACCACAAGTTTCTCTGAAAGCTATCAAATACCCAGTCTAGTGCAGGTCTGTATGTACTGATAGGCCTGTTTCTCAGGGTGTCCTACTGCTGCCTAAACTGACTAAAACTGGAAGCTGTTGTGGCATTCATTGGTACTC
Organism: Trogon surrucura; assembly: GCA_020746105.1. Classification (NCBI taxonomy): domain Eukaryota; kingdom Metazoa; phylum Chordata; class Aves; order Trogoniformes; family Trogonidae; genus Trogon; species Trogon surrucura. Next base: position 218,634,988 of record CM036617.1, read on the forward strand.
CTGAGCTGAATCTGCAAGGGGAGGGTGGGTAGAACTTGTATAGGAAGATTTAGAGTCTGCATAGACAAGGGCTAATACAGAGAGACTTAACCCAGCAAGGGACTTCCTGAGTCATTGAAAATTAGAGCTGCAAAGAGGGTGAGAGATAACAAGGTACGGTCATTTCCACCTAATTGGTTCCTGACAGATGCATGTCTTTAGCCTTTCAAGGGTGGTAGCTCTACTCACTGCCACCACCTCCTAGCCAATCTCTGTAAATACTTTAATGCTCCAGAAGACACTACTGACACGGGAGAGATATTTTTTTTTCCCCTTCACATCTGAAACAGCTTTCTCAGGAGCAGCAGACTTTTACTAAATGCCACCCTCACCCCATCTCCCTTCTTATTTCATTTTTAGGAGTGTCTCTCCTCAATAACATTTCCCAAACCTCTGCTGATATTACGTACCTGTGACAGCAGTAGGAAGAGATCTAATTTGTTCATCTTTAAATACACAGTCCTGATGAACCTTTAGTTTTATCCTTCTGTTTTAATGCCATGGAAAGAGAGGAGCTTGAGACACCATAAACACTCTTTCTATTTCCATACTTGGGCAGCTATGCTATCTATTGTCCAAGAGAGAAGGAAAAAAAAAAAAGAAAAGGGGAAGGGTAAAGAGAAAGGAAGTAGGGGAAAGAAAGGAAGCATCACTACTCTGCTTTGGTGAGACCCCACCTGCAGTTCTGTGTGCAGCTCTGGGGTCCTCAGGACAAGAAAGATATGGAACTGTGGGAGTGGGTCCAGAGGAGAGCCGCAAAGATGATCAGAGGACTGGAACATCCGTTTTCAACACTCCCATGGTTTTGCATTTCATAGTCCATGGAAAACAATAAAACCAGAGCAGAGCTAACAAACCTTAACCTTGATTTCTGTGGGGAAATATTGAAGGTGCGAGGCAAAGTCAAAGCAAAGACTGTTAACTCTTTCATAGAGAAGGGAAATTTTGTGCTCAGGGAATGTGGAGGGGAAAAGAAGAGACTAAGCTCTTTCAAAAGTGAAGGAAAGAGGGGAAGAAAACCCACTTTTGCAGCTGATGAGGCTAAAGCTGAGAAATGATAAATCCTTTAAAACAGCCTTTAGTTCACAGCATAATTGGATTTCATGTTTTGGCAGCAAGATGTGATTATTCCCTCCTAAATAAAACATTCTTCCTGTGAATGATGACCGTGTAGAATTACCATGGCTAAGAACTTTAGCGAGGAAGATGCTTTGCTCATCTTTCACTTCTTTCATTCCAGGATCTCAAAACACGTTGCACATAGTAATTGCAAATATTTCTGAAGAGTCTTCGCTGCTGTTCCCACTTTGTTGATAAGGAGAGCGGGGAACATCACTTACTGGTATCCTGAAATCTGTGTGACAATTCAGAGAGCCCTGTGCTATTAAGTACTCTCCAGTTCTTCCATCAAAACCACATGCCACTGAAATCCTGATCTTGCTATGACTGAAAACCAGGTCTCCACTCCTGATAATGGATCATTATGAAGATCTCAGACATGTTTGAATTTCAGCACTGGTGTTCTTGCCTCCAGAATTACTTCAAAGTCTATAGTTAACGAGATATACAGCTGTATTAGAAGAATTTGTTTCATGAATACTGTCTGTTACTGAGCTTATTCCTAGTCTTCTGTGCTTCTACAGGTCTTATGAAGAGGAACACAACAGGGCAAAGTGATTTCCCACTATGACCCAGTGTGCACAGGCTAAATGTCACCTATTTAGTTTCTCTCTGGACTCTGCAATTCAGAGCTTGAAATACCTGGAAATTGTTGAACTGGATGCACTGTGGAAGAAATTATATACTGTTGCCATTGCCATCACCTTTTCCCTTTTTGTGTTCTCTTGCTGGTCTGTCTCTAACAAATCACCCTGGGACTCTGCTGGATTGACACCAAGTACCGGCATTCATTGATGTGCGGAAAGATAAGGAAATGCACAACTCACTGAACTCAATTACTATCTCAAACAAAAAATAACACTATGAAACTGGCCAAGATGTGGTATGGCCAGAGTTATACTCCAGCACAGACAGAGCAGAGGTTATGAAGCACCATAATGACGAGAACAAGTCCATTTCTTAGCCAGCACCATGCATTTTTTTTACAAAATCTGTGTGGAAAACATGAAAAACTGAGTATGACAATGGAGAGCCCTGATGATATAACCCTTTGTGAAATGTTAAATGGACTAGGGAAGAGAAAACTAGCACTTAAATACCTACCAGGCTGGACTTGAACATATTAAGATATTACTCTCTTGATCTTATGGTAGACCTGGAGTCCAGAGTTGATTATTAACCTTGCTCAGCCAGAAGAAAGAGACAATTGTACAGACTGGGAAAATAATAAAAGAACTGTCCTATTTTCTATGGGTTCTGCATCAGTCCTAGTGAACAGGCAAAGAGTTTTCCCTGTTGGGAATTGGTTCTGCATCAGTCCTCTGCTCTGTCAGTCTCTGCAGCCAAGTCTCCACAGTATAATCAAGACAATTACACTATTCCTTCTTTCCTGTGCAATAACACGAGTTTCAAACTTGCATGACAGTGTCCTTCTTCAAAATCTTCCTTTTCAGCTGCTGACCACTTATCCAAGTGAAGATGTTGGCAGTTCAGGTCAGAAAGTGATGTATCGTAGAGGGGAAGAGCTGCAGTGTTTCAAGGAATTTGCAGTCCTGGTCTTGAACCCAAATCCTGTAGCTGCAGCAGCAACTTAATCAAGAGCAAGGTGTTATATAATAGCTTAGAGCAGAAAATGTGCGTATATGGAAACACACATAATCAGAGTATAAAACACTGAATTAAAATCAGAGTAGTGCAAAACCTTAAGATACACAGGAACAAACTTGGACTGTGGTGCTCATTGTCTAAATGAGAAAAACCTAAAGGAAAGCTGGAAGAATAGCTCAGTAATTGAAATTTCAGGAGAACACAAAGAAGCAGACTGTAATTTACCTTAGGTAAACATCCTCTCCCCTCTTACAAATCACCCCTGTGACACGCATCTTGTAATCTTTATGGGCAGAAGCCTAGCAGTGAGAATATACGGATGTGTGAGAGCGAGAAATCTCAGCAATTGTTTTTCCTCCCAGTCCTAAGCAGAGTTTATAGGATGGATAGGGAGGAGGGCAGAGCTAGTCTGTGGATTTCAGTTCCCTGAAATCGAAGTACTGAGCTGCTGAGGTAAGTGACGTGTTTTGAGCGTCAACAGGTGACAGTGGGATGCTCGGGATGGGAGGCTTTTTTTTCCATGCATTGCTACCTGCAGTACAGGGCAAGAGCTATGTCAGTCTTGGTGCTGATTTGCACATTTCTTTGAAATGTGCCAGGTAAGGGCTGGAGGAGAAAGGAAAAGTTGAGTCCTCCTTTTAGTGAGTCTAAAGTAACGGTCCCTGAAAAAAATAAACCTCGAGGGAAGGTGCTTTAGGCAAACTTGATTCTCAGCCTTGCAGCTGAAAGGCAGGTCCTCCCTGCTCAGGGCCTCAGCATAATGAAACCACAGAGTTTTCCTGTTTTCTGAGGCCCTCTCAATACAAGTGACAGGATCATGTAATTTCATTGACAGGAACTGGAAGACTGCAAGTCACTTATGTTTTTCCACTGGAAATAGGTTGCAGCAATCGCAACTGGACCTGGAAAAACCCAAGCAGTTAAGCAACTTCACCACAGGCTTTAAGTCTTAGGGAGTTTTGGTCTTGTCTATTTCTGAAGGCATTTTTCTTAGCGTAATTTTTAGAAGTTTAGAAAAAGGAATTTTTAGGAGACCTAAAACGATTCGGTGAACTGCTTTGAGTGTTATCCACGCTTCCTTTCTGTGCCAGAAGGGCTCACTGTGCAGCTGAGCAGCTGTGTGCTTGTGAGAGCTGGGTCTGGGAGGGAGTCCACATGGATGTTCAGGTGCCAGGTGTGCAAGGACAAGTACACTAGTAAGAACTTCTAGAGATGGGAGCTGAAAGGACCAGGAGTGTTGCGTGTGACTGGGAAAAAAATACTTCTGCTGCAGTTTCTCCTGGGATGAAGGTTGCTTAGTGAACTAGATGCTGATTGGAAGCAAAATAAAAAGTTTGCAACAGACAAATCTGGAAGACAAATCTCACTGTTGCCTTTACACAGGGAGGGAATGAAGAGGTAAAACACTTCCTGTGTCCCAAATTAGCTTCTTCCTAGTCCTTGTCCACACTCTTTGTCTTCAGGTAACTGCTTCTATTGTGGAAGAGCCATCAGTCCTGAAAACATTGGTGATCCTACAGGTTTTTTGAGGAATGAGCTACGAACTTGAGGGCAAGAATTTCTGGCTCTGGGAATATACCACCACCACCTCTTGCTTGCTGAAGCCTTTCCTCCCTCCTCTCTCTCTCCATCCCACAGGTGTTTGAAACCCTTGTTTGACTTGGACAAGATTCAGCAAGTTTTCAAAGGCCAGGAGCACAGTAAGTCCTACCTGGGCTTTTTGGGCTTGTTCTCAGGACACACCATTTCCCAGTGAGTTCTCAGTCTTGTGTACCATCTTGTTTCCCTGTTTTCTTGTCGAGAGATGCATAATGCCAGGCTTAGAGATGTTCTTAATACTATTTGTTGTTGCTGTGGACCCTCTTTTCCCTCCCAGGACACTGGACAAGGGCAAGGTGCCTTCATGCATCTCACTCACGTTTCGATATAGCAAAGAAAATCTTTGCTTCTTCTTCCTCCTCTGTCCAGCAAGGCCGTGCACAAACATTCTGCAGATTTCCCGTTCTGCGGATTTCCCACATCACCAGTTCTTTATCCTCCGTACTGAGAGGACAGATGATTTGATCAGGAAAGCTATTTTCCTGCAATGTAGATTATAATGGAAATCTGGAGAACAGCCCTGACTCTGAGTCTCTGCAACTTTTATCCTCTTAAAAGCACAAGCCAATTAACCTCAGCCTGCAGGGAAAGAGCCCCCCTGTTAGCGGCTGGGTCTTGGAAAATGAGACATAGGGGATTTAAAATCACAAGGCTCTGAAACTCCAGCCCAGGCGTACAGCACTGCCCATGCCTGTGAAAGCCTTCACAGTGGTGCCACGGCCATGGAAAATGGGGCTATAGACCCAACATTTGGTTTGACTGTCAAAACCCCAGCGGTGGTGGGGTCCATGCCGGGGTCCATGCCAGGGTCCATGCAGCTCCCCCACATGTTGCTCCACTGCCCTCAGGCTGTTGCAGAGCTTGAAGGGTCAGGCTTAGGGACTGGATTTCCTGGGGACAGGGATATAATTTATGTGGAGGCAGTTCACAGAAGGTGGTGTCAAGAGCTCTCTCGACTGTAAATGTTCAGAGATGATAGCAAGTAGCCCAAGGTCCAGGCTTAGCAGAGAACTGAAGAGCACAAAGACTAAATAGTCCCTAAGGGCTATACCACATGGAGGCAACTCAGCTCACCCTGAAATAGTTTGAATCCTGGAAACATCTGTTTCTCTCTCATTTTGCAAACTCGGATTAGACACCTGAATGCTGACTAGGTGAGCCAAATCTGCCTGTCATTGATACCTCTTTCGGACAGAAAACACATCACTATGTAGCATAATCTAGGCATTCCTGCTCTGGCAGGGGGATTGGACTTGATGATCTTTCGAGGTCCCTTCCAATCCCTAACATTTTATGATTCTATGATTCTATGAATGACAGAGGCAGGGCTTTTTCCAGATTTCTGCTGGTCTTCCCCATCTGAATGTTCTCTGCTTATCCCACAAAACTCCTCTGCCGTCTGATGTGCAATGTGCTACCCTGGCACCAACTGTTTCCTTGTGAGCTGGAGAGAAATGCAGGCACACATAAAATACCCTCTCATCAGACACCTCTCCAAAAGTCATGCTAACTACCTGTCTTCGCAATAGTCTGTGCTCCTTTAATGACAACAGCTCTTGTTTGAGATGTTAACATCTCCAGAAATTTGACAAGCAGCTGAGTAAATGTCGACACCCTTCTAAGGAAGTGTGGGATTTAAGTGAATTGTGCACTGGCTAGGAAATTGCATCTGATTCTGGGGTGAGACTCTCTGGTTCCTAACAGCTGAGCTAATGCCAGCATTTTAGGCCAGGCAGCAAACACTACTCTACCCATGGAGGTGAGGGATGGACATATAAACATCCCTACTCCTTCTAAGTCACGACATATAAGGGTTTTTAAGAGTGGGGGAGATAATTTGGGGTTAGAACACTATTCTCAAACACTGCAGATACACGTCTAGTACGCTGACTGTCACAGATTTCCTGAACAGCCTTGGGTGATGAGTTTAGTGTTTGCTGACCTTCAACCCCCACCCAAAAAATTCCTTGGAAAGGTTTCCTTGGCCAGTTCAGCTCAGGAACACGTCGTACTAACACTAAGAGTAGTCCCCTGAACAGCACACTAAAGAATTGCCTCAGAATGCCACCAGTGGAAAAAAAATTCTACCTATTGATTACGGTATTTCTCAAAATACAGTATTTTCCATCGACTCTAAGTACTCTATCCATCCTTTTTTTTTGTGAGCTCCTAGAGCTTTCAGGTCCAAAGCCCACACTGCTGTGGTCACTTTTCTACAACCACATATTTGCCACATAGGTGGACTTCGGACTCATTTTGCTGAAGCCTGGAATCAACACTGCAGGAATCTTCTTCCAAGACAGCTTACTTCATCCTTTTTTAGGGAGGAAGAGACTTTATTGTGGAGCAATCTGTCTCGTCTGGGAATAGATACATGGGAAAGATGAGATGAACATCTCCCTGACAACATCTGTTTCTCTCTTTTGATAGATCCTATGAGGAAGTATCTCTGATAAATGTCACCTGTTGCACTTAGCATCTATATGGGAAATAGACGTATTTATACAGGGAATACTTAGCATCTATATGGGAAAGATGTACATGAATAAGTCTTCCTGATTCACAGAGCTCTGCTTCTGCATATTACAGTTATCTAGGATGAGATGGACTTGAATAATTACTTTTCCATGTGAGTTTTAGGGATTGCAGTCGGGAAGAGCACACAAGGAGAATTGCTTCCCTCTTGGCCTTTCTGATTATTCATTAAGAGCTACTTCTGTTTTTAATGCAGAGCACAACAGACGGGTGGAACTCACTGCTGCAGGTTAATAGTTTACTGTACCTTTAAATGATACTTGCATTAAAGGTTTGTCTTATTAAGAAATAAGTGCAAACCAGCTGCTACTGTTGCAGGTTTAAAGTCTACTGAAGCTCCTTTAGGCAAGGCCAATATCAGAAAACATTTTCTAGCAGCAAAGATAAGAAGAGCTGGAACAGACTCTCCTTGGATGATGTGGAGTCTTCCTCCCTGAAGGGCTGCAAGATAAACCCCAGCAAACAGGTAACAGCACCAGTGTGGATGTCCCTCAGGGACAGGGGGAGGCTGAAGTGATTGCTCAGGACCCTTCTTTGTTGTAATTTGTGGCAGTATATAAGTCAGTTTTCAGCATCTTTACGGAAAAAGCAGCAACACTGGATGGAGTTGTAGAACAGCATATTCTGAAAGGGACCTCTAGAGGTGTACAGTTCAACCTCCAGCTCAAAACAGGGCCAACTTGGATGCTGGACCGGGCTGCTCCAGACCTTGTGCACATCAGTTTTAAAGATTTCCCACGTGGATTTTTTCTGGATGTGTGGAACCCAGTCCTAGTTCTTAGCCAAACTGTGAAGTTGTTATCCTTATTACCAGCTGGAACTTCCCCCATTACAACTTGTGACTGCCATCTCTTGCCATTTTACCCTGCATCTCCAGAGATAGCCCAGCTCTGCCTTTTCTGTCACCTGTTGTAGGTGGTGGTTAGAAAGCAAATAGATCCCCTGGCAAACCCAGAACTCTGAGTGTTTCCTTGATTAGCCACATCCTCCAGCTCAGCAAAGGATTATTTCATCTGGCACCCCATGTAAAGGGGCCAGGGAGTTTCACCCAACTTTCCCAGTCCTCACCCTGCCTTATAACTGAAAAGTGCTTACCTTCCTGGGTGCCAAGGTGAAATGGGGTAAGAGCAAAGCTGGTCATCTCCCTTGGGAAGTGACCTAATGTTACAATTACCTTGTCCTCAGCTTCACCAGGATGGGCTTCAGCTGAAGTCAAAAAGGTGTGATACACCACCACGTACGGATGGGAGGTGACAGTACCTGCTTTTGCAGCTTCTATTGGTGCCACCATCAGAGGCAAACCAAAAATGCAGGGGCAAGGGCTGTCCCAAAATCCAGACACCTCATTACTGTGTTTACTGCGGCCCTCATCCCTCCCTCCAGTTGCTAAGCGATATCTCTGCTTTCCAAAGTCACTGATACAGACCCTTGGCTGCTGCATTTCGCTATTCGATTTGCAATTTAAATTCTCTGACAGGCAGAAGCAACCAAGCTGTTCACTTAAGATTGCAAGAAGTTATATTGAAATCCAGGAAATCGCCAATGCCTCAAGCTCTTCATAAATTTCACTTTGATAGTAATAGAGACAGAGGTGGAAATAGTGAAGGAGAGAGAGGAGGGAAAGAAAGAGATAGGTGCTCTTGCGAGGGATAAAAGATGGAGTGGAGACAGTGAGGAACAATCCCAGGGGACAAGTTTCCCCTTTATTTCTGTTGGTTGTTGCGTGCTCTGACCTCTAAGACCCGCTGCTTCTGCTTGGGGCTGGTTAAATGCCTTTCAGTAAAGTTAAACGCTCACTTTTATCTCTTTTTTTTTCCACTCATGCTCTCCTTTATTAGCACCTCCTGGAGACAGAGATAGGTTCCTTTTGCACCATCTCTTCTTTTCCTAAAGCACCCACCCAGGGGTCAAGGCAGAAAGGACTGCAGGGAGATGTCCCTCCTGCAAATCCGGGTCCTCAGGTCCTGGACAGACACTGCCTGTGGCGCTCCTGGCCATCGTGTAGGGTTCGTAATTGCTGCCAGGGGTGTGGTTCAAACCCAAAGTGTGGTCACACAAAGAGAAGATTGTGAGTTTTTTGTTAATTTTCTGAGTCCTCCTTGCATGTGTGAGATTTGTCCTGTTCGGGGAGGAGAGTGACATTTCTAAATCAGAGAGAAATGTGCATTAAATTTTGGGGAATGGGCAGCTCTGAAGAGCCCCAGGAGAGGAGACAGAGAGTTTCAGTGCTGGGGGAACAGGAGGCTGCACAGGGGAAGGGGTCGGGGTGTTGATGTGTGTGGGGGGAGAGGCCGGGGAGCATTCTGAAGCCAACCCTCCTCTTTCAGTCTCATAAACAGACATTTCCCAGCGCTAAAATCCTCTCCGTGGGTTTTCAGGCCAGTAGAGGGAACCCTCCACCGCAGTTATCCCAAACCCTGCATCTGCGGGGGACGGTGGGGCTGGGGGGGGCACTGGGGGAGCTGGCAGGCAGCTGCTGGCCTGGCTGGCTGCAGGCAGCTCCCTGCCCGTGGGACAGCAGAGCAAAAAGGTTGATGCTCTTCTTTCTCTCCAGCCTGTCGATGCCAGAGCAAAGGAATCCCACACGGTAAACGAGAGCAACTCCACAGATCTCTTTGTAATCATCAGCTCCCCTTTGATGATGCTAGAGAGCGGTCAACCCTCACCCCATCAACAGGATGACTGTATTGGAGGGAAGCCATGGGTCAGAGAAGGGTAGGGACAGTCGCTAAGGCCATCAGCAGCAGAAACTGGGCATCCAAAGCTCTTCCTTAGCTGTAAGCCCCTGCCTTAGGGAGTCTAATGCAATGATTCTCACGAAGAGGGCGTTTACGCTTTCCCCTTTCACCAAGTATTTCTCCAACCCCGTGTCCTTTGTCTGAGGCACAGGACCTCATTAATGTTTCCAAATATATCAAGGGTGAGTGTCACGAGGATGGAGCCAGGCTCTTCTCGGTGACAACCACTGATAGGACAAGGGGTAATGGGCTGAAACTGGAACATAAGAGGTTCCGCTTAAACTCGAGAAGAAACTTCTTCTCAGTGAGGGTGACGGAGCCCTGGAACAGGCTGCCCAGAGAGGCTGTGGAGTCTCCTTCTCTGGAGACATTCAAGACCTGCCTGGACACGTTCCTGTGTGGCATAGTCTAGGCATTCCTGCTCTGGCAGGGGGATTGGACTTGATGATCTTTCGAGGTCCCTTCCAATCCCTAACATTCTATGATTCTATGATTCTATGACAGAGTCTGATCAAGCAGCATCATCTCACTACAAAAACATCTCAGAAGTTTCTTATCAAGACTGTTAACTAGGTAAAGGCCATCAGTTGCATTCAGGGACAGGAGACATCTCTGAAATAAGTTGTTAGAGCTTTGTTTTTTTGTCTTCAGCTTCTCTAAGCACCCTATTCTGGGAAACTTCTCCCCACAGCATCTGGCTGAAGTCACAGAGGGTCTGCCCTTTGATTGTCATCCGCAACGGTAAGGGACAACCATGGAGTTGCAGGATGCTTCACATGCATCAGGGAGGTTTTGTGCGACACTTCTCAGGAGACAATTCTTCTCTACCTGGATTAGGTGATATCAGGCTACAGACTGAGTCTGATGAGTAGCAAACATCGCTCACTCTCTCATATCCTTGTTTTATGAGAGCTCCATGGAGTATCTCTGCATTTTTCCGCCTTGAACACTTTATGTCAGTGAGTTTCTCCAGTACCCTCAGGGCTGTGTTAAATATGCTACAAGGTAAAACTGAAACCAGCAGGGTGGTCAGCAGCATGTCCCTGCAAAGCGAAGGAGGGACTTCCATTCTTAACTGAAATGTTGAGAATATAATAAAGCACCCAAAAGAAAAAGAAATACTTGGACAAAGGAAACTCATTTCTGCTTTCTTTTCTAGAACTCTTCTGGCATTATGACTATCTTATTTTCCAAAGCATGGTCAAAGTGAGGATTTTGTGTTGCCTGTACTACAGGGGGATGCTGGGCTGAACTCCTAAGGGTCTTCCACCTCCTTTCTGCAACTCAGAGAGGGAAATTTAGCTTTGCCTTGAGGGTCAGTCCCCACCTGGATCTGCAGCACCCACATTCTTCCAGTATTTTGCCTTGATCCTCTGTGTTTCTCACTCTTCATAGACCAGATGAGTCCAGACCATGGACATGTGCACACTCCTCACAGGTAGGCAGCCCTCACCCCTGTCCCTCCAGAGCCCTGCAGAACTGAACCAGTTAGGAGCTCTCTCAGCACACCTTCTCTCTGTCCTCTGTGTTACCTCATGGGGTGAGCAGCCAGGTAATGCCCTGCTGAGGACCATGGGGGCACTAGGATGGATCTCCTGTCTGCCTTAAGAAGGGCTAGAAAAGACACTGGTTTTCTTGCTCTCCCTTCCAGTGAGGTGGTCAATGGGTAAGATAAGAGCAGTGAGTGGAGGCAGGGATTTCCAGCCAGGTACAACTACCTGCTATCTTTTAGCCCTTAGTAGCTCAGCTCTGGGTTTACTTTTGCTCCTTGTCCATCCTTGTTGGGCTTCATCACTCTTGAGGTCACTGCCAAGATCAGTGGACACAGCACACAGATGACAGCCCAGACAGATGTATGGTTATCTGACCAATGCCAGGCACATCACCAATTTCAGATGAAGATTTTTGACAGATTTTGAGAGCTAAGGGTAGGATGCCATCCTGGGTCCTCAGCCCTGACCACTGAATTTGTTTCTGGTGGAGTTTGGTGGCCAGCGCTTGCATCAAATACAAGAAAAATTATGGGTGCCTACCTACCTCTTTGAAGGACAGGGAATTTTGGGGGGTATAACCCACCCTCTGTCCCACATTTACCCAGCATTTTTCTTTCTCTTTGCTCTTATCCACTTCTAGATAAATTTCTCATGAGGTCTGAAGCAAGCAGTCGCTAGCCCTGGTTGCCATGTCCCTTCAGCTTAGCCATCAGTCGTCATAATCAGCTTCTCCCTTGTGTGGGCCATCAGAAAAGCTATTTCAGGTGTCCACATTCAGGGCTGTGTCCTCAAGAGACAGGTCCTACTCTTGCAGCCAAAAAACACAGATTTTTTTTTCAATGTGTCAGGTTGCTTGGTAAGGACTGGCTGCCATGCCCACCCTTCCCCTAACCCAATCTCACCTGTATGCAGGGTGCAACAGGACAGATTTGAGCGAACACCTGTGAAAGTGCTTGTGTAGCATCCTCCCCTCCAAGCCCTGTGCTGCATTTGAGATTGGAGAGCAGCCTTGAGGCCCGTTGCACCACCGTCATTGGACTCATTCCTCTGTTCCTGCAAAAACAAACAGGCCTCTGAGCTGCAGCAAATCGATTTGCTGCGCCGTAACTGAATTACAAGCCTGAAATGCTCCCTCTCTCTCCCCCTTTCATCTTCTTCCTTCTGTTCCCTGCCTAGCAGAGAGAAGGAGCTTTCCTCCCAGAAAAGCCAGAGATGAGCAGTAGAGCTGTGCTGCAACCCATTTCCAAGGATAAGTCAGCATCACTGCCTGACCCTGAAGGACTTTTTCCCTCTGAAGGGTATCTGGAAGGAAATTAAACATATGTTGATGGGGAAAAGTGAGAGGCAGAGTCATCCCAAGGACATGGACATGGAAGGGGATATTTATCTTCTCCCTGGTGGGTTGTATCAAGAGGAAGTTGCCAGACCCTCTGCTGTGTGCCTGTAAGTTGTAGCAATGCTCCCAGGCCTCCATGCAGAAGTAGCTCTGGAGGAAAAGGAAGTTTAGCATAGGAGACCAAGATTTTCTGTCTTGAAGTGATGATGGAGATAAGGATTTTCTTTACTAAAGCTCCACAGAAAATTTTCCTTGTAGGTTGTGGGGCAGTTAGACAACAGGCAGTATGCTCCAAGGTAGAACAAGTGTTTTTAGAAGGTGAAACCATCCCACTGCACAGGATAACAGGTACTTTTGGATGAGCACTGCTTTCTGCCTTGTTTATCTACTACCCATCTGTGATCTGGACAGGCTAGAGGTCTGGGCTGGGAGAAATCTTATGAAGTTCAACAAGGGCAAGTGTAGAGTTTTGCACCTGAGAAGGAATAACCCCATGTGCCAGCACAGGTTGGGGACTGACCTGCTGGAGGGCAGCACAGGGAAAAGGGACCTGGGGGTTCTAGTGGGCAGCAGGATGGCCATGAGCCAGCAGTGTGCCCTCGTGGGCAAGAAGGCCAATGGCATCCTGGGGTGTGTTAGAAGGGGAGTAGCAAGTAGGTCGAGAGAGGTCCTCCTGCCCCTCTGCTCTGCACTGGTGAGGCCACATCTGGAATATTGTGTCCAGTTCTGGGCCCCTCAGCTCAAGAGAGTCAGGGAACTGCTGGAGAGAGTCCAGCACAGCCGCAGGGATGATGGAGGGAGTGGAACATCTCCCTGGGGAGGAAAGGCTGAAGGAGCTGGGTCTCTCTAGCTTGGAGGAGAGGAGGCTGAGGGGTGACCTCATGAATGTTTATAAATATGTCAAGGGGGAGTGTCAGGAGGACGGAGCCAGGCTCTTCTCAGAGACATCCACTGACAGGACAAGGGGCAATGGGTACGAGCGGAAACATAAGAGGTTCCAAAAAAACATCAGAAAAAACTTTTTTCCCTATGAGGGTGACAGAGCCCTGGCACAGGCTGCCCAGAGAGATTGTGGAGTCTCCTTCCCTGGAGACAGTCAAAACCTGCCTGGATGTGTTCCTGTGTGACCTGCCATAGGTGATCCTGCTCTGACAGGGGATGGTACTAGATGATCTTTCAAGGTTCCTTCCAACTCCAAACATTCTGTGATTCTGTGATCTATGAGCACTGATCATGTGGAGAGGCAGAAATGCACTTCATCCATAGGGCAGGCATAGGAGGAACAACACTCTCAACAGATGCTGGGATACAGGATCTGTATCTCCTCTGGCAAAATCTACTAGCCACTGTGACAGGATTTTCCTTTCCCTGCTGCTCTGTGGCCCTGTTCAGTTATTGGCAGGGTGACTAACTCCTAAAAGTTACAAGTCCAAGGCTGGCCTTTCTGAAATTTTGAGAAAAAGGTGTCTTTCCCTCCTACAGAGTCACTCAGCTATGGAGATGTTTGGAAAGGCACCAGCTTCCTACTCAGAGAGCAAGAGGAATACAGAGAATCTGTGTGTCCTCCAGTGGAAGAAATAACCAGTGTTCAAAGCAGGCTTGTCTTGCGCATGGAGCCGTGGGGGGGAGCGGAGGGAACTGGCAAAGAGACTTCCAGAAATCCGTTTTAGGTTTCCAGAGAAAAGGTAGGACAAATACTGAGTGCCCGGAGGGAGGCAGAGGAACTGTGCCTGCAGACCTTGACTTATGGCTGCTTTGCAGTTAGTGTCTGGTCTAAAGCTGTCATCAAATTGCCTCTGTAATCAGCAGAGAGAAATCAGAGCTGCTTTAGGGTGATTCAAGTCCACTTATCTCAGACACCTCTCTCAGGAGGGCTGAAATATCCCTATCTCTTTCCATAGTGTGGAGATGGGGGTGAAGCCATTAGCTTAGGAAAGAAGCTGAACTTGCAGGCAGGAAGAGTTAGCAGAAATTCATCCAACCTTGGGAGCTCTCTTCAAGAGTTCTGCAGGCTCCAGTTCGGAGATGCCAGCCTGACCCTTTGAGTGCAGGCAAGATCCTCACTTTGCACCCCTGAGGGCTGCAGGGTTTGTTTCTGGCTGCTACAGATCACCTTTGCCTGCCTCCAGAAGATGTCATGCTAGCAGAGATGTACCCAGGCAACCTCAGCATCCACCACACTAGACTGTTAATAGGAACAGACCTCCCTCTCTCCTTCTCACCTGGCTTTTCTGGCCTCTTCCCCTCTTATACATCCACTCATGTCCAGAAACCCCTATTTTGCTTTCCTAACACACGATGTCCAAATCCCCAGTCCTGTTTCCTAGCCACAGTGAGGTTTCATCTTAAATTGGTGAGACAAAGCTGTCCAAAGTAAATGAGAAGCAGACTTGTCCTGCTCACCATGCCCAAGGGAAAGCCACACTTAAAACTCGGCTCCTGCACGCATGTGATAAATGGGATCCACCCAAAATAAATAAATAGACTCAGGCACACCAAAGGGGAACAAAATCCCTAGGTTATTCCTGTATTACTCAGTCATCTCAAGGAGAGAGCAGCTATCTGCTGGCAGCTGGTTGAATCATCAGCTACCTAATGCTGCTTGGAATGAATACAGATGTTTTGGAACTGCCTTGTGTGAGCACCACAACAAAGACAGCTAAAGCAGCTTTGCTATCTCCAGAATGGTGGCTGACAAATTCAATCAACAAGCTGACTCTGAAAGCACTCCTGGCAAGTTATGAAAAGGGAATTAGAGGCACTGCAAGTCCCGCTGCCCGTTGCCTCCGTGTCTTTGCTAGGGAAAAAGACTGGCAGTGCCCTGGCCAGCTCGCCTGCTTTGTTCATTTAACACCTACTAATGCATCACAGCAACTTGCTCTTTGGGTGATTTGTTTCACTGCTTTCATTATTTCTAGAGCCTCTACAGCATGTGTGTGTGCCTGTGTAGGGACAACTGCTCTCTCCATCATCTCGAACGGCAAGAGTCTGTCACCAGGAACCACGAGGGGTGAAAACAGTGGGAAAGACCCGTTGGGATGGATTGACCACTTCATCTCAGTCACATACAGGAGCATGCAGTGAGCCTAGCTTGCAGGACTGACATTTAGAGGTGGGGTTTCTGAGGGGATCACACAGCACTCTAGCATCAGTGACACAGTTTTCCCAGGCAAAGACTGAGTGTCTGCAAGGACCACCGTCCCATGGGAGCCAAATGGAGTCTGCCCTCAGGGCTGCAAAGTGCCAGTGTAACCATTGGCTTGTAGGTTTTACACAGACCATGTTTTTTCTTTGCTGTGTTCCCAGGGAAATAAAACCTGGCAGGTGCTCAGACTACAGTGTGTGGGGTTTAAGTGATGGATGGCTCTAGCCTGAGTTACAAAATAATGACTACAACATCTATTGCAAACTCCTGGTCTCCTTATGCTTATTCTTAACAAGTTTCCAGTCCATGTGCAATGAATATCAGTAAACTGGAAGGAAAATATTCATGCTTAACTTCTCCCCTTTGTCTTCCCACAACATCTACACTCTTGTGTATCTTTTCTTGTACATCATCTCTTTTCATATTAGCTCTGTACATCATTACACTCTCTCCTACTTCAGCTCCTCATGTTGGTTGGAAAGTGGGAAGAATCTCTGTTGAGGGACCATGACTCCTCTCACCAGGCTTGATTTTCCATCCTCTAGCCAATGGTGCCAGCAGAGCCTATGTGTTCGGCTGAAGGACAACTTATGTGGGAGCCTGCAAGGGGCAGAAGACAACTCGCACATGGTGGACTACCCTGGATATCAAGCTTAGAGTTGCCATAACAACGTGGTCAAGTTGTGATTAACTTTATTCCCATAAACAAAACATGGTGGGGGCTGTTGCCAAGCCTTAGATCAGCTATCATGGAGTGACACCTACAGAACTTTTTTCTAGCCAACTCCCTTGGACTCCAGATGAGGCTGGCTGCAAACACACAGCCTAAGGGGAATGGCCAAGGACAAAATGTTATCCTTGCAGGAAGAATACACCAGCATTGCCCAGGGGAGAAACTTTGACTATAGGTGAAGACCCTCTTTGAGTGGGGTTATGAGATGGAAGGAAGACTTCAGCTCCATGAACTGCTGCAAAACTACTTCAGCTGGTGGCTTGTGGCAGCGTGATGACACAGGGGATGTCCTGGATGGCCGGAGATTTGTCACAAGCTGACACCGAGGCATGTTTGTCTCCAGCATAAGAACAAGGACCTGGGCTCTGTAGCAACAGATTATTTGGGTGGGAGGAAGTCTAAGATTTTGGCACAAAGCAGGAGGGGTTTGAGTGCTTGTCCTCTGCTAAGGGAAGGGAGAAGGAGGATTGCAGAGGGGAAGGTTTGGCACCAGGCAGGAGGGACCTCACAGGCTGCAAAAAAAGGACTTAAGGATCAGGTTGCCTGGTAATGGATTTCTAGGCATCAGAAATGTCTCTGATCTGCTCCAATACTGTGCTGGCTCAAAACAAACCCCCTCTCCAGCCCTTTAAATCTTGGGAGGAGATGCAGGCTGGAGATGTATCACCTTGCAACAGGATGCTGCCTCTCTTCTTGCTCTCCACCAAGTTGCACTCAAGGTGCTTCAGCAAGTGCCAGACTCAGTCACACACTTGGAACCCCTCTGGGATGAGGGAGCTAGGGCAAAGCCAGGATGATGGGATTTGGAGAAGGGGCAGGTGTGATGCCCAGGCTGCACTGACAAGTGCCACAAATGACGGTGCCACCAGAGGTGGGATGCACCCAGATTTTGGGAGCAGTGACCTGTGTGGGTGAGAAAGCAGGCTGGCTGGGATGACCTCTGTAGGAGATATTAAAATGCTGGGATTACAACTGGATGGTCCAGCTTGGTTTTACCTCTCTATTTAGGTATAGTCAAGAAAAAAAAAACAAGACTACTGTCTTGCTCTTCCTACCCAAAGCCCTCACTTGGCAGTACTGGAGTCAATAATCTTTCTCAGTCAGCTGAGCTGACCTGCCCTATACATCCTGCCCCAGACAACAGGGGTTGATCTCCCCAGATCTTGTTGACTCCAACTGTCAGAACACCATCTCCCTTCCAAGCTCAATTTTTGCCATATAATTGTACATTAATTTAGAGTTAATTGCCAAGCAATGAATCCCGTTTTGCTCACTCTATTTCAGTCTCCTTATGCTTCTAGCTGAACACTCATTTGCATCCCACTCTGGATACGATTTCAGAGCTTTTGCTCTCACCCCTGCTGCTGCCTTTGCAAGTTCATGGGATGCAGCAAAGGAAACATTGGTCTTTTTAAAGAAGCAATACCAAAGCACAGTCATAGGTTTGCATGCAGATGGGGAGAGAGCAGGTTCCAGGTGCTTGCAAACCCTTTTATCTTTGGGCACAGAAGGGAATTGAAACATTTTGAATTATTACGACCGAGCATTAGGGACCAGCTTGGCACTCAGTTCAGATCCCTGGCTCTGCCACTTACTTTCCGTATGTCTCCGAATGAGTCTGCCTCTTGCTTTCCCAGCTGCAAAAAAGGGGCTAACAGCAACCTCCTCCTTTCTAGGGCTTGGTGGCTTGTTAAACACTACTGAGTCACTCAGATACTCTGAATTTTAGAGACATTCCCTTAGCCAGATCATCATGCTAGAATAATGATTAGAAATACCGTGAAAACCAACCAAACGAAACACTTCGTCACTGAGATTTATCAGAACAAGGAAAGCGCCATCCACATACCAAATGTATTTCCTAATCCTATAGGATTTGAGGAAAGTCATTTATGGGGGGTAGGCGGGGAAGGATTTTTTTTTTTTCTGTCCATCATAATGTGCCTGAACTTGAGTTTGCTGGTTTTTTAAGCCATTGCCTCCCCGTTGTTTAAATGACAGGAGCTACCCTGGCAAAACCCGTGCTGCGTGAGAGGGAGCAGCAGGACGCTGGGAAGCCGAGGTGGCAAATCATGGCTTTCAAACAGCGCTAATGGGAGTGCAGGGGAGAGCTTGTTTGTGTTCGGGTAGAATGAGTTAACTCTGCGGGGTGTACAGCAGCAGCTGAGGGATGGTGTTGCAAAGTGCCTGATGACTTTGGCTCAGGTGGGGAGGGGATGGGGATGTGCCTCTGTTCCCCTGGACTTTCATGAGGCTTGTTGTAGAACCCTGTTTTTCAGCCCGGGGAGCTGCCACAGCAGCCTTGCTCTTGCTTCCAGCCCAGAGGGCCTCAAGGGGTATGAGGTAATGAATGCATCTTCTGCAGACTACAGGAGCTAATTTCCAGTGGCAGTGAGAGCCTGACAGCCTCTCGAAAAGATTCAGCCTGTTTGGAAATGGTGAGATAATTCCCACAATGTCCTAGTGCAAGGAGAAATAAAGGCAAGATTAGACCTTCACCTGTGCTACTGCAGAAGGATGTGGCCTCTAAAGACCTTTCATCTCTGTCAGGTAGCCCCAGCTATGGTGTGACATCCAACAAACCCGTCTTCCAGCCTGGGTCTAACTCCAGTGAAGGGTGGGAGGGGTTAAAGCCCCTCAGTGTGACAGACCCCAGTGCAGGTTTTGCACATACATTGAGGGATGAGATGAGGCTGCAAGCGAGAAGCAGACACTTAGAACGGCAAACAGCAGCTTCAGAGTAGAGCAGGAGGTTGAGACACCAGGCACATCCCTCCCTGACCTGGTCCCATCCTGCCTGCCCAGCCTCACACAGATACATTTGCTGACCATGAGAGTGGTTCCTACCTTTATCACCCCTTTGCAGATGTCCCAGATAACCTGAGTGTCTGGAGCGGCACCAAACATCAACATTTCAGAAGCTCGATCCAGCAGAGAACACCTTGAGATTGCCCTGTAACATGACATGGTAAAGAGCATACATCTGCATTCATGTCAACACTTCCACTAAGGTTTGTATAGTTAAATGATCAGGCAAATTTATGGGCAGAAAATCCATCCAGGGCTGTTAAATAGAAAAGCTCTTTCTTGAAAAGCCTATGAGTTGTATCTCACTTGGGGAAGAAAGAGTGTTTTGCAAAGAATCACTTCATACTTGTATTTTTAATTTTGTTATAATATCTTGATACCTACTGCTGGCTGCTCCTGGCAGCAGGACACGGAGTTGGAGCGACCTGCTATGGTTATCCTTATCCTTTAACTCCTATAATTTCTGTAATTTCTCCCTCATTAATGTAAGAAATGCCTCTTCTGGCAATTTCCTTCTGCCCACACCTCCCACCCACATGGGATCTGCAAGCTTCTCCACCTGCCCTTGTGAGAGTCTGTGATTGGTACCAGTCTCTAACAGCAAAAAGGGAGCTCTTGGATGGATCTATATTTGTAAGGCTTGCATGGAGCAGTGTGTGCCTGGTTAAGCAGATAGTGGAGGTACCAAGAGTTGAAGAGAGTCCACAGCACAACCACTGTGGCAATGCTCAGCAGTAGCAGGAGATGGGATGGAGGACAATAACTCATGGCCCAATCACCATGTTCGTGCCTTGTAAGAGAAGGGGATTTGCTCTTCTCCTTCAGAGCAATACAAGGGGCATGAAGGAGGTGAGTAACACCAGTGAGAGCACATGGAAGGGTTTGGTGGTGGGTGCCGTGGAGTAGAAGTGCTCATTCTCTACCAAGTAAAATTGGGAGCAGCAGGCCTATGAGCTTTCTAGTACAAGCTCATCCATGCTATGGATGTGCTGGGTTACAAGAGTCAGTGACATTTTCATGATTTAAGACAACGCAGAATACAAAGCACACTGTGAGTACTCTGTAGACACAAAGCTAACCTGCCACGGCTCACCTCAGCCTGAGAGACTGTGCTTTTCTGCTTTGAGTGAAGGACTTCTCCAAGGACACGTTGGGGAAAGTTTCATGTTTTGAAGACCAGCTGCAGAATTTATTTGACCCTTCATGGGAGATGTTCGCTCAGGCATTGTCTGCGTTAATTAGTTTTCATCTCTGCACTAAGTGAGGTTGCAAAATTGAGCCATTTTTTGAAACGGGGAAAGCAGGTGTTCCTGCTTCCACACCCTCCTGCTGCCATGCCTTGTTACGTTGAAGTTATACTGGCACAACTGGTAGGTTCCACAGGCTGGAAAAGAGCAAGTAGATAGCTGGTTTCACAAGGCGACAATTAGGAAGTCTGTAGAAAAAGGCAGATGTTTTACAGGTGGGTCAGTTGTCTGTTTCACAGCATGGCCTGTACATCCTTGAGTGACCCTGTCTAGTCGTATCCTCCTAGACAGGGGCAACCAGCAAGAGGAAGAGATACCTAAAGCTGCTTTCATCTCCAAAGACTATGCGTTGTAAATCCACAGCCTAAAAGAATAACCAGGGGAAGGTGGGAATATTCTGAACTAATATTATCCCTGAACACTTCGTGCCATGAGTGGCATGACACCCATTCACCCGTTCATCCCTCCCATGCCAAGTCAACAATCTTGGAGAACCATGCTGGGGGGTGCCAAGCACTGGGCTCGAAGGTGCTGGGGCTCGTCCTTACTGGGAGCAGTGATGGGAAGTGACGCGCGAACGATGAGCTGATTTTCATAGCGTTGAGGCCCCGAGGGGGTGTTAATCTGCACCTGGGAAATGTCAGATGCAGTCAGCGGAGCCCTAATGGATTGTTTTGCTTTTCAGCAGCGGGGGAGTGGGAAATGGGTAACTCGCGTTGAGTCAGAAATGAAACGGCTATTCCCCTGTGCCATCTGGGACAAGCCGGGTGCGGTGATTGCGGAGAGGATGGAGGGTCGTGTTCAGGCACTTGTTGTTTGGGATGCTCTGCCTTGCCTCTCCAGGGAGCCAGAATCTGGCAGTGACTGGCAACAGAGAGTCTGAAATACCTTCTCCTTGCTCAAGCTTAAATGTCCTTGTAGCTGCAAAGATATGTTATCACGAGCCTACTCTACTCCCTCCTTCAATCTCTTATGCCTCAGCCTCCCTGTGAATTTTCCTCACGACTGAGAATTTAATCACAATCCATATATAGATATGTATACACAGGCACATGTATGTATATACAGAGAGTAGTAAATACCCTCAAAACAAACAAAAAAGCTTTTAGGAAGAAGTCTGAAATTATTTGTAAATTCTCATTCAATCTAATGAATAGTTTAGGCTACGAAAGAGGAGCCGAAAGGGAAATGTCAGAAAAATAAAAAACTTGCGGTTGTACAATTTCAAGAAGGATGTTTCAGTTGTTTCAAAGTAGTATTTTCAGTCAAAGAAAGACACAAATTTCTGAAAGGAACAAAACTGAAAACATGAAAATGGAAGAAAATTATTTGTTCCATGTTGACTGAAACGGGTTTTTTTAAAACTCAAAATGCAAACAAAACTGCCTAGTTTCAGGTTATTGAGTCACGAACGTGGCTTCTCCATATTTTCTATGTTTTTTTCTCTTTTAAAACAATTATTCAGGGTCAAAATCTTGCTCTCTCATTTTTGAGCCTTTTTTTTCAGCTTTGGTGTAAACTAAATCCATTTCTTGCACACCTCCAGAGTCATCAAAAGAGTTACTTTTCTCCGTGGTCTCAATTTTTTCTCATTTCTTGGCTATGACTCTGTTCCACCTACACTGCTAGGCCCTACCCACCTTCTCTACCCAGTTTGACCCACCATCTGTGTTGCTGTGAATTCAAACCCGTAATCCCTTCAGTATGATTTTGACCATCACTAGCAGAAGACCACAGGTTTTGTGCTCACCTAACATTGAAGGGTCTCAGGCTGTCTCTCTAGGCTTGCTGTGCCCTGAGCTGGGTGTCCCTGTGATCACAAGTGTACCGTGGACAAGGACTCTCATCCAACCTGCCTGAGCTCAGCTGGAGACACCAGCAAACACCAGCCCTTTGTGTGCCTGGGCTGGGCCCTGGGCAGCTCTACCACTGGTGGTGAGGACCAGGGAGAAGTGGGATGAAGATATCCCTGCGGGGGATCCAAGAGTGAGGAGAGAGAAACCCTACCATGGACTTCTTGCAGAGACACCAAAGTAGTGACAACTCACAATGTCACTGCTTTTCTGTTGGAGGTGACTGCTACCTTTGACTGTAGGGCCCAAAAGTACACTAGCAATGTGTGCATCATGCCAAAGAAAAATGTGACACTAAGAGGTTATTCCTGACTAACCACTTTAGAGCAGAGGAGAGGAAATCTAGAGGCATCATCCAACTGGTTTTAGTTCAGACTAGCACAACTGTATGTGTCCTGAGTTAGGATACGGGACTAATTTTGAAGCCTACAGGAGAAGAGATTTTGGAGATGATAGTCATGAATTAAACCTTGAGGCTACCTATCATATCGCATTGATGGTAGGACATCCTTCTCAAGTATGCTGGAAGGAGCCTTAGAAGACTCTGAAAACACCACATCTATAGAGACAAGGGTATGATATCGTGGACCTGGTTTAGTTATCCCACCTAACTCTCAGCTGATAGTCTCAGACATTTTAGATTGAATTTAGATTAATTTTGGTTGAGGTCATAGTTAGGTCTTGCTGGCAAATGCTCCACAATACAGAAGCCCTTCATGTTTCCTACTGACCTACTCAGCTGATTCACTTTGAGCTCTGGGATGTATTTGTGTAAGTGAAAAGTCACATCCTCCTGAAAAAGGTCACTTCCTCTTAGCATCATCCCAGTATCTTGACTTTGAGTTTTTTAGCCTTTCAACTTTTACCTATGAGTTTAAATAAGCGAAGAGGAATTCCTTCTGGAAGTTGAGAACGTCAGTCTGTGCTAACATCAAACACCTCCTCCTCCATTTGCAGCAAACCTAAATCCCCTCTCCAATCTCTTCGCTGATGTAAGGCAGCCATTCTTAGCTAAAATGCCATTTACTGGTTCTCGAAAGCTTAAAAGCTTATAGAGCTGCTTGAATAGGGAAATTTGAAAGGAGAACTTTTTTGTTAATGAGGACATTTTTGGCAATTACAATGGTTTTTCGTGATGTGACATTTTTTATGACAATACCATTGTTTAAAGGACTTACCAAGCGCTCAGCAAAGCAAATTCAGCAGAGAAAGAATATCTGTCAAATTCCTTGCTGACACGATGGTGCTTCAAACTCTTGGCAAGGAAAACCACGCCAGAAAATTCACTCCAAATGTTATCCTTTTACACACCTCAGCCAGCCCCACTGGTCTCCTTGGTGACTCTTCCTTGGCCTCACAAAGAGCAACGCTTGGCGCATCCTCTCATAAAGGTATCCCTTGAGTTAGACTTGATATTCCAGCTCAGACACTCTGTGCAGTGCAAGTGACACAGCTCTGAAGGTAAAAAACAACTAAAAAAAGCCTCGCACCCCCCCCCCCCCCCCATCTCTGTGAGCTGGTTCTGGTATCTCACCGGGCAGTAAAAAGAAATTTAAGCATTACTTTTCCTTTCTCAGTCCAGTGTCAGTGGCACTTCTCTGAACTCAGGTCCCTTAAGGGCTGGTGAAAATCTGCCTCTCCTCTATTGAATTCGTCTAACTTTTTATTTCAGAGCTTCTCTTATTATTTGCTGAACATTTCTGGAGAGTTGGAACTGGCTTCGACAACAGCTGTCAACAGTTCTAGTTTAATTACAGAGGAGGGGGAGAGGGGAGGTCCTGGGAGAGTTTGGGGTACACAGACTTACCAAAATCTGTATGACAGGAAAAAATAAGTGAAACAAGATGTACTCAACTTGGCACAAAGTTGGGCAACAGTTATCCTGGCACAG
The DNA here is from genome assembly GCA_020746105.1 of Trogon surrucura. Classification (NCBI taxonomy): domain Eukaryota; kingdom Metazoa; phylum Chordata; class Aves; order Trogoniformes; family Trogonidae; genus Trogon; species Trogon surrucura. Next base: position 218,659,132 of record CM036617.1, read on the forward strand.
AGTGTGCTTAAACATTGTAAAGAAACAGGCTGTTAAACTGTCAGCCTGCATTTCTGTGATCCAGGATGATAGGAAACGTTTCCTTGCAGCCTGGGATTCAGGAGAAAGCAGTATTTCAAGTGATGAGCAGATCCTCAGAAATCAGAGATTTCCCATCCATTTGTGTTACCTAAAGTGACTGTGACTATCTTCAGACAGTGATATTGCCAGAAACCTGATTATTTCTCACTCCAGACCATGGCTCAGCCTCTGCCTCCATCCTGGCTCAGGGTCATACTCCCTGCAGTATCTCAGAGGGACCTGGCTTGAGGAAATGCATCTCCAAGCAGACTTCACACTCCCACCTTCTCACTCTGCTACAAATTGAAGTCACTACTATTGATTTTTAAGCTCTCCCTTCTCCTCAACAGAACACAGACCCTGTGCCTGTCACCTTCTCCAGCCTTCCTCCATCCCCATGTGCTCACCCCAAATGCTATCCCAGCAAAAGACCTCACCACTGCACTTGGGAAACACATTTAGATATCTCCTGGGGTACTCACTGTGACCTAGAGATCTTCAAAGTCCTGGGGTGACCTAGGAGCTCCTGGATGGACACAGTTTAGTTGTATCAACACCCTTGCCATCCCTTCTGTCTTCTCTGATCTGTGACAACCTCCTTCAGAGTGGGTAAGAACATCTCATTTTGCTTTCTCACATCCCTGCAGGGAGAAAGACACCACTGTCACGGCAAAGCAGGAGGAAAAGACCCTAGGGAAATCCTGGTAGCCCAAAGAGCCACAGCCCCTAGACCCAAAGCAAATAATCATTATGACACCATGGCATATCAGGGCACCTCCTGCCTCCTTTCCTGTAGACCCTTCAGAAACACACATCCCAGCTGCAAAACTGATTTTTCTCTGTGACGTGATCTGCCCACAGGTGCCTCTGCTGTCTCCTGACCGTGTATGAAAGGATTGAGAGCAGCCCTGCAAGAAGTACTTGGGGAGGTATTGGTGGATGAAAAGCTGGATGTGAGCCAGCAATACACACTCAGCTCAGAAAGCCAACCATATCCTGGGCTGCATCACAAGAAGCATGGCCAGCAGGTCAAGGGAGGAGATTCTCTCTCTCTGCTCTGCTCTCATGAGACCCCACTTGCACTTCTGTGTTCAGCTCTGGAGTCCTCAGCACAAGAAAAGCATGGACCTGTTGGACCAGGTCCAGGGGAGACTATGAATATATTCAGGGCCTGGACCTCTCCTATGAAGAGAGGATGAGACAGTTAGGGCTGTTCAGCACAGAATCATAAAATGGCCTAGGCTGGAAGGGACCTTAGAGATTATTTAATCCAACCTGTCATGGGCAGGGACGCCTCTCAACTAGATCAGGTAACACATGGGGACCCAACTGGGATCGAACCTGCGAAGAAAAGGTTCCAGGGAGATCTTATGGCATCCTTTCTGTACTTGAAGGGGGCTATTTTTATCAGGACCTGTTGGGACAGGACAAGAGCTAATGGTTTTAAACTAAAAGAAGGTGGATTTAGACTACGTAATAAGAAATAAATTCTTTACTGTGAAGATGGTGAAATCAGCAGCCTGTTGCCCAGAGAGGTGGTAGATGCCCCAACTCTGATAACATTCCAGGTCAGGTTGGACTGGCCTCTGAATGACCTGATCTAATTGAAGATCAGCCTCCTCATTGCAGGGAGGTTGGACTAAATGACCTTGAAAAGTCCCTTTCAACCCGAACCATTCTATGATTCTATGTAGAGGATTTCTGGCATATGTCAATTGAGACAAGTCATGAGGCATCTGTAAAATGTATGAGCATCGGCTGCCTTGTCTATTTAGCCCAGAAGCTCTCTTGGCCTCACATCTCACTCAGTGCTTGTGTAGCACTTAGCATGAGCAGCATGGCTCTGTGTTTGGTGGGGAGTGCTACCATGCTGCTAGTAATTAATAATAATATGAGGCTGAGCACATCACCCTAGCAGAGCATCGACTGTAAAGCCAGCCACACAGCCAAAAAATGAAGTTTGAAAGGGGGGAAGAAATCTGGCAGAGAATTACTTAATTTAGCACATTTGAAACCCAATAATTATTTCTTTAAAAATAGAATTTGCTGAAGCAACTTCTAGCTTTTCATTCTTTTCCTTTTTTTTTTTTCTTTTTTAATCACTGCATAATAAAGTAATTAGTAATTTGTGTCAGTTCTGTAATTTTTTTCCTCGGTATAATCATAAGGGGTGACACATTTCCACAACACACTTAGGATAATGTGGAATAAAGAGAGGCAAAAATGAGAGCTGGTGTTTGAACCCTATCAAAGTAAGTAATACACTTTATGCCTCCTCAAAATGATGATTACATCACTGCCGACAATTTATTAATTAGAGAAACACTGTATGGTGGAACAAGGCCACAGATTCTGGTCTCAGTTGAACCCAGGGAAATCCAGCAGCTTCCCCAGTGTAAGGGAAGCAGATGCATGGCTCCACACTGACAGCAGTCTCTTGTCTGTATTTTATTTGGTTGTACAAGACACAACTCCTGTTGGTCTAGCTGTTGGTGTTTGCAGCTGTGGTGAGTTGACCTTGGCTGGGCACCTGGTGCTCACAAAGCCTCTCTATCACTCCCACCTTCAGCAGTACAGGGCAGGAGGAAATAAGATGGAAAAAAAAAATATGTGGATCAAGATAAAGGTAGTTTAATAAAGGCAAAAAGAAAGGGTGCACACGGAAGCAAAGGAAAGCAAAAGATTTATTCTCTTCTTCCTATCAGAAGGTGATGTACAACCACTTCCCAGGGAGTACACCTTCAGCAGACATAGAGGTTGCTTTAGAAATCAATCGTCATAAATAACAAATACTCCCCCTTCCTCCTTTTCTGTCTTAGCTTTTCTAACTGGACAGACATTATATGGTATGGAATATCCCTTTGATCATTTTGGGTCTACTGTCCTGGTTGTGTCCCCTCCCAAGCCCCTGCCCACCCACAGTGCACTGGTGAGGGGGGAATGTGGGAGAGGCAGCCTTGATGCTGTGGAGCAGTGCTTGGCAGTAGCCAAAACACTGAGGTGTTACCAACACCTTTCTAGCTACTACAAATACCACTATGAGGGCTGTTATGGGGAAAATAAAGTCCTTCTCAGCTAGACCAAATACAGCAAGCAAAGTGAGGAAGGAAGGGAGAAAAAGATGTTTGTAGCGAGAGATGGGTAATGTGACCTCCTCTGTAAGACCATGGAGGTGAGCCTCAGATAGCTGCTTCCTTGTCTCAACCGTGGTTGGAGGCTTCTCTCAGTCCAATTCCTTACTTGGGGTGATTCATTTCTGTGGCAGAAATGAAGAAACTTTTTCCCTGTGAGGGTGACAGAGCCCTGGCACAGGCTGCCCAGAGAGGGTGTGGAGTCTCCTTCTCTGGAGACTTTGAAACCCTGCCTGGATGCGTTCCTGTGTGACCTACTCTGGGTGATCCTGCACTGGCAGGGGGGTTGGACTGGATGGTCTTCAGAGGTCCCTTCCAGCCCCTTACATTCTGTGATTCTGTGATTCTATGATCTGCTGGCCACCTTCCTACTGCCCATGTCTTAGAAAGACCCTACTAAGGGATTTTGCAAAAATTCAGTAAGACCTTCTGTCTTCTCCATGCAAGTCATGCAGCCTTGCCTATGCATTCTGGTGTCCTCTTAACTCAGTATATACCAGCATCTGGGCAAGGGGCAGAAGGATTTTCTTATATGTGATTTTCTGGCCACTCCAGGCTTCTGAGGGTTTCAGGACTTGCTGGTTACTCATCCCCCCTACTGGGCATATCTACGTTGTTACCTGGTGCTTTGCAAAGCCTCAAAGGCAACCGGAATGAAACCTCAGACTGGACGCTTACTAACTGCTGACATAGATGCAGATCTGTCAGCCCAGGCTTTGTACTACTCTGTCCTCCAAAGAAGGTCTGCAGAGGAGCTTCAGGTGCACAGCCTTTCCCTGGCCTGAGGTGATTATATGTCCCATCACTCCTTTCTTCTAACATGACACTGGGCTGTAGGCTGGTGCAGGACCCTTTTCCATAGGGAGGGACATGGGACCCAACACCAGCTAGAGTAAACTGGCCGTGTGACACGTCAGTAAAGCAAGATTCAGTCCTGACTTCTTTTCCAAACTGTGCTTCTGGTTTTGTCCAGTGAGTCACTCATAAGCAACAGCTGAAGAAAAAGTGAGTCCTCTAGATTTACCCCACGCTCCAAAATGGATGTGAGCTAGACTCCTGAGCACTTATGAACCAAAATAGTGTTGACACTTCTCTCTCTCAGCCTGTCTGCAGACCAAGGTTGGAGTCCTGCTGATGGAGTGAGACAGAAGACAGTAGCTGATTTCGTTTGGCTCCGTCCCTCAAGAAAAACCGCATCACATGCACCTTTATCTACAGTCTCCACAGCTTTTAGACTGCTTTTGTCTGATTTAGACCTCCCTGAGCCCTCTTATCCCTCCCAAGGAGGTAAAACCACAAAGTTTGGTGCTTATCCCTCCAGCTTCTCTTCATAATCATTACTGCCCACCCTTTCTTCTCATCTGGGCATGATTTTAGAAGATAGGTCAGTAACATCAACAAGCAGACAATACTGAGACACAGCTTTTTCTCTCCAGCAACCCATCTTTCCCAAAAATATCAGAGCCAGGAGATCATGGAGGAGCAATGTTCTGCCACATACATATTAATGTTGTGTTTAATCCCTCTCAGTCGGTTTGGAGAAGCTAAGTGGGAACTTTGATATCCTCAGGCTGAAGGGTTTCTCACTCCTGTCCCTCTCTGCTGACACCATACTGTCACCTCCAGGTTGCCCCTGCTGGCAGACATAGACAGATCACCTTCTTGCCCACTCCCTGGTCTGATTCCCTCCCTAACATCTCACAGTAGCCACCACATTTACCTTTCATCAGAATCTCAGAAGTCAGAGATATCATGTTCACACACAAACGAAGCCCCTTCACTTTTTCAGAAAAAAAAAATACTCATTTTTGAAGACTCTTTTCCCCAATTTTTGCAGTCTGGGTGTCGTCAGAGCCTGCACCCTTCTTGTTTGTGGAGCAACAGATCGTCTGATGCTCTCCATGTTACCCATAAATGTCCCACTGACACCTGCCAGAAGCGAGCTGGAGGAAGGTGAAACCTGTCAGCGTGACTTCCATGAGGACAATTTGAGAATAAAGGGCTGATGTCACCTTACCTGGGGTGTGCAGGGAAATGTTGGCAACAGCAGGAGCCCAGGATACCATCTGCCCCTTTTCTTCTCCACCTCACTACCTAGATGCACTTCTTTTTCATCACAGGGAACGTGGTTTCCTTTGAGCAAGTCTTACCTGTCTGTTGTTTCAGATAAGAGTTGCATCTTCAGAGGACTCAGGATTTAGGCTGCAGATGTGCTGAGACATCAACTGATCCGTTAGCCCAACCATTGTCTCTCTCCTTGTCCTCCACGTCTTCTTGTTGCCTGTTCCCTTAGACTTTGAAGTCTCTGGGCTCAAGACAAACTGTTTCTTCAATATTTATGCCATATCTATTTCAGATTTCTCCACAGTTTACATCCATACAAATTAGTAACAAGTAAATAAACAAAACCCAGTCCTTTGGACTGCTGGCTAGGATGCTGCCTGAGATGGCTGCAGACCAACTGCTTGTTGAGAACATCCATGGCCAATGCTTATCCTCAAATCATGCCTGGGAATTGCATGGGACCACGCAAGCTGGCGTAGGTTAAAACCATTTCAGGAGCCAGGCTGACATCAAAACACCACAAGTACCTATTTTTCTGTGCCTGGAAACATTCCTACGTTGGTGATTTTCCATGCAAAGCTAGCTGCAGGATAACATATAGCAACTGAGTTGTGTTTGATGGGTACAAGTTTAGGTCCATATCTAAATACCTGACTGGGTTGAATACAGCTTTATTTGTCTGTCTCAGGGCTAGGCATCCGCAGCTCTGTTTGTCATAAAGGAAGAGGTAGTCACTGTTAGGGACTGATTAATCTGTCTTCTTCTGAGAGAAGCTCTCCCTAGAAATGGCTATTTTTCAGCAGGATATACAATGTACAGCACAGAAGTATTTGCAAGTATCAGCTTTACTGAAGTGAGTGAATCTTCCTTTTCCTTGGTTACCCTGGACAAGCCACTATGTCTCTGTTCCTCAGCAGAGGAATGAGGCATTTCTCTTTTTTTTTTTTTAACCTCAAAACAGCAGAAGTTCCAGCACAGGCAGCAATGGACTAGGTGTCTTGACCCCCTACAAACCAAGTGTGAAGCCAGACCTGTTTTCATGCCCAGAGACCCTTCATACACAGACACATGAATCTAGTCACACTCTCAAGCGTGATGTAATGAAATTGATGTCCTCTATCCCTCTACACACTTTGCCTGTGACTACACTCTCCCTCCTGTAGATACGATGGGTAGACTGGTGAGTGGCTGCATTCTCCAAAAGGAGCTTGAGCTCCCATTCTCTGGTGGGTCTATCTGGTGGTCTAGGAGAGCTGTGACTGCTCTTCATCACCACCACACCTTAGTATGTGACAACCACATGTGGTTGACCTTCGATGTTCTGGAGAGCAAGAATCTTCCGACCTCTCCTTCTGCCAGAGCCAAGCACATTAGCATTTCACTTCAGCAGCTGTTTCTTGGGTTGTGGTGGGTGCTGCCATTCATATGTAGATCACTTAATAATCCAATATACGAGTGCTTATTTTGAGTGTCAGGATTATTTCAAAACCAGCCTTGTGGAAAATGATATTGAAGGGGGAGAGGGAGGGAGGTGGATTGGAGAAACACACATTGGAATGAGGAGCTACAGAAAAGTTGGGTTCGTTGTTTTGGGTTTTTTTAGTTGTTTTTTTTTTCTTAAAGAATATTCTGGAGGAAATTGGCTTTGTCCCACTTTGTGAGCTGCCATCAGCAGAACTCCCCAGTATTTCGGAAGAGTTTGGGGGGATGTCCACATAGGTAGGTGCATTTATAAGCTGCAGGTTTGAGTTTCTTTCAGGGATGATCATCATTAGCTCCAGCTGGAAAGTAATTCCAAAGAAAAGTCCTTTTTATGTTGTCCTTACAGTGTTTATCAAGAGCACATTCTTCAGCCCAAGAACTCTTCTGTCTCCCGGAAGGAACCCTGTGAAAGGTAAAGGACAGATACCCAGGTCTTAGTACCTGCTCTGCATCCTTACCGCACTTTGGGTGACTTGTCAGCTCAGACATAATAATAGTATTCATCCACCTCACATTTGGGTGAGGCTTTTCTTGTAGACTTCATAGGAGGTTCAATTTAAACCCCAGGGGAGCATTTAGCTTAGATGTATAAGCGGACAGAGCTCTTCTGGTTTTCCTACTGCAGCATCTCAGCTGTCGGTGCCCCGTGCATTTGATGCGCTTTCCTTTTTGCAGCCTGCAGTCACGCTGTACCGTATAGTATCTGAGGGTTTTCGTGGAGGAGCAGAACTAAAGGAAAGGGAAGTTTCTCTCTGACACTATGCACAAAACATCCATTTCCATCATCAGCCAAGCTTAAGTCCAGGACAGTTCTGAAGTTCAGAGGTGTGCAGCACTGGATTACCTAAAGACAAGGACTCCTCAGGCTGGGCAGGGATGGTGAGACAGAGTCAAGACTGCCTGTGACACATTCTCTTCAAGTGGCAGGTGTCCCAAGGTCAGCTCTTATTTGAATTGTAGGTGGAAACAAAGTGCCAGAAGCAATGAGGATGGAAAGAGAGATGAAGGTAGACAGCTTGAGTGAAAGCATCCAGCATCTGGGATCCCCTTCACTGGTGTGTCTTTTACAGATTTCTGCCCCGAAAGGTAAACGCAGAGCAAAATTGGATAATTGAGTTTTGGGGTGCTGCTGGGGTGATGGGGACACTTGATGTAGCTAATGAAGGAATCTGAGGCATGTTTCTATGCTGTATGAACTTTGTGGAAGAAATCTGAACCATTTCAAAGAGAATACTTACTTTCTTCCTACAAGCTTCGCTGCCAACAGTTGCCATGGGAACTCAGCCCACTCACCAACCAATCACGTGAATAGATTTGTTTTGTTAGTAGTAGTAATATTAGTGTTATTTTTGGTACGAGAGTCTGATCATTGCTACCACTTATGTTCAAATAACCCCCTACTGTAACATCTTTGTTGGGATGTGTGCCTGTGCCCAGTGCTGTGTGGATAAAGAACTGCTGGCAAAAGTGCCATTGGTCCTGAGTGGCAAAGAGAAACCTTTCCTTCATTAGGAGATGATCTGTTTGCCTCTCCCTATTAGGTCCTGAGTCCCTGTGCTAAGAGGGAGGGAAGTGAGCTATGAATCTCAGATTGTCATCTGAGCAAATCTGATGCTGAAGGCACAGAAGACGGAAAACGAGAGCGGTGAGGAGGTGAAAGTGGGAGTGAGCATTGTGATAGCAATAGAGCTAACAGGGAGAGTCAGGGGATGGAGGAGGAGAAGATTAATACTGAAGGGAAGGAGCCTGCACTGAAGTGCAGTTTGCCATGCTATTTGCAGATCCAGTCATGCAATTTGCAGATCTGCTCATTGACCATAATAAACTGAGCATGTAATGCATCATATCTGGAAGAGCAGATCCCTTTGCAAGTGACAGCCCAAAAGACTCCTCATTAGCAGAGGAGGACTTGACTAAAAAGGCAAGTTGAAGCAAAGGATGATAAACTAGCGGTCTCTGTGCAGCAGAGTAAAGGTTTGTGCCATGTTGGACTGTGTGCTTCCTACAGAGAACTCCCCATCTCTCTAGCTATGCTGATATGCTGTCACGAGGGTCACTTCTGTGGATAAAAAATGTGGGTAGCACAGTCTACATTTACAGGAAAGTAAGAGAAAGAGCAGCACTCAGGATGAATTCACCTTACAGGGAAGTGCACACTATTCCACATTGACAAGAGGTGCCTCTTCCAAAACATCCAGAGGTCTGTAACAACATGCCAAGGAAGGAGATTTAGGAATACAGAGCCTGAAATCTACGGGTTGTTTGCATTTTGTAGTCATCAGGGTCTGATGTGGTAGACTTGTAACCCAACCTGTGTCTCCCAGGTCTCTGGAGAAAATCTTCCCCAGTTGTGAGGATCATCTGTATGCATGTGTGTGGATGAGTGGCATCTGCATTTATGGGATGAGACAGAGAGAATGTGAGTCGACGCACGTGCCTTCCCAACCTCTCCTGCTAGTTAGAAAGTGAGAGACATAGATACTTATTCCAAAGCCCCAAAGCTGTGGTAATAACGCAGGCAGAGATAAGCTGTACTTACTGGTTGCCAGTAATTCCTGAGCTCACACTCAGGCACAAAGGCATGATGTGTTGTGAGATAGGATGTGTTTTCAGACTTCATCAAACTCATCATGAGCCTCTTATCCTGCAACAACTTTTCCTCTTGTTTGCAAACCATTTTTAGTACCATCGGCATGATAGCCGTGAAAATAGCATCACTCATGAAGTGTGTCTTACTGCTTTGCCAAAGTCTTCCCAAGGAGAAACCCAAGACCTCTCAAAACATTTGTCAGGGCATTAACCCCTAAAAAGGCCACAGATAGATCCCAAATATCCTCTGCTTTTTAATGGAAAGAGAATAGTCAGTGGCAGCGATGTGTCGATTCAAAAATTCTAGTAACATTGGTATTACGGGATACACAGGCTGATGATTTACCTCCTCTGGATTTTTCCCCTGCATTTGTCAGCCCTCACAGCATAGTGTTTGTTATTTTCACGCTTGGTAGACTTCCCAGTGTTGTCAGATTTCCCAGCTGAGATTGAAGCAGTGTTGCATATATGCTGCCATGAAGAACAACATGGGATGTTCCAGAAGAACTTCACTTCCAGAAAGACCAACTGGATCTCTGCAGAGCTTCAAGGTAGTTAGTTGTGACTTCAAGGTTACCAGCTGTAGTAAGGGTCTGGGAAAAAAAGTTTTTGCCAGTAACTGTTTATATAGACAGCAGAGAGGATCAAAGACTTGAATATCAGCAGCACAAATCCTGCCCTAGATCATGCAACCCGCAACAAGACCATTCAGTTACTCTTTGTATCAAACACATATTAGTGCTTCTTATGGCTTTGCCATAGTTACTAATCAAAATTTTTTTTTTTTTTTTTTGTAACAGGGTAGCTTTTATACATAATTACACCCACTATTCAATTTGTGTCAAGTGATATTCCCAGGTATAAATCTCCCTGCATTTGTTCCCACAGAAATGAAAAGAAACAGTAAGGTCAATGTGTTGTTGAACTATAAAATACAAAATACTTCGGTTTCCTGGAGGAGCCACTTGCCAAGTTTGATGCTGTTGTATTGCTCTCTTTCTAACAGTCTGTTTGACGCAGATGACTCATCTTGTGGGAATTTATTCATAGGGAAATGTAGGAACCTAGTCTACTAGAGACCTTCTACAGTGCACTTCTGAGCAGAAATGCCATTCTATGATTCTATGACTCTATGACTCTATGACTCTATGATTCTATGATAACTAAGTTGCTAAAAGAAAAGGTTGGGTGCTCAAACTGAATGGAAGGATGGAGTTCATGTCAGTTAACTGGAGGTATCTACAGTGGACATCCTCACTGAACTAGTAATCTGTTGTTTTTTCTCTGAAGGGGGAAAAGCTACTTCAAGGGAAATGCTCATCTGACTTATTCTAGACATCTGCTTTAGAAGACAAGGTCATGCCTGAAGCACCTGTTTCTTTCCATAGACTATAAAGTAATCTAGAACACTAGATCATGAAGAGAGGTCTACTCTGCAGAGATCCAACAGCAGGTGAACAGAGTAGTTATTCCAAGAGCAGAGAGGTTCATAAATAACTATCATTTAACTTAATAACTATTGCAACTGGTCACCCTTTCATCCAATCTGACCTTGATCAGCTCTGCTGCAAATCACAGCATCTGATCAGGTGTTGGTTGCACTCACACCAGACAAACTTCATCTCCAACATGATACGATCGTGGTGTTGGACAGAAATTTGAAAATGCTTGTAGGAGGTATTTTTTTAATTAAAAAAAAAAAAGGCGTGGCTAAAGAATGACTGATGAATGCATGGCTTTTCTAAGCGTTCATCTAGCCAAGTCACGTAGATAAATATTGGCATATGTCAGCGCACAAAATGATGAACAGCTGAAACTCTTACCCATGGAGATGGTCCTGGAAAAGCCATATCTCTTAAACAGACTGGAAGACAAAGAATTATCACCCAGTAAACCTAAGTAGAACCTTGCTTGGGGCAAAACTGGAGGAGGCTATAGAAGCCTGTTTAATTAATCAAGTAGTCCACATTATAATTAAGCCAGAAGCAGAAAAACAATTATCTGGCTAACTGCAAGTTGGAGGACACTTCTTCTAATGACTCTGTTCCATTCCATTTTTAGTTGCGATGCACTAGATGAGATAAGCTAGATATAAGGCTTTCCTACTTAATTCTAAGCTAAAGAGTGCTAGATTGTCTCTGCTTAATGGTGAAAATTACAGAGAGAGTGAGAAAGGTGTGTGTACAAGACTCTATTCCCACATACACACACTTTTTATTCCCCAGCCCCTGCATACACCATTAAAGCAAAGTGCTCGGAGTGTAAAACAGTGAGGCATTAAAAAGCCATTAATCACTGCTTTGTATTCCTTGCTGCTAGATGTTAATTTCAATTTACCGTCACCTATTCAGTTCCCCGTCAGTGGAATGGCTGGCTCTGTTCCTAAAGGCTGGGACAATGAGAGAAGAGGGAGAAAGTCACCTCAGACAGAGACGGGGACGTGGAGGGTGGAGCGGTTCCCTTGGGACACCGTTCTGGTCTTCCCTCTTTTCTCTGTGTTTACATCGGGAATTAGATTGTCCGATGGAGGACCTTTCAAACTCCACTGAAGGAGACAATGACATTTCCCAGCTGTTCTTAAAAAAAAAAAAAAAAAAAGGAAGGAAGAAGAAAATTGCTGATTAATCATGTCTGGCTCACGAGTTAACGATTATCATCATGTTAATTGGGGAAGATTGAATAGTGAGGAAATCAAGAGAAGATAGCTTGGTCTTCTGCCAGACAGTTTAGTTTCCACCTTCTGTGGAGATGACTCTAGCCAGTTGTGGGGACAGAGCCATGTGCCAGCCATGTAGAGAGGATCAAGGCTAGAGCCACCCCACCAGACTTTCAGGTGAGGGAATGGAGAGTTTTAGTCAACTGTGTTTTATGTTGGGATTCACCTTGTCCCTGCCAGACTGCGGGAAGAGCTGGAAGAGACAATGCTCCTGGTTGAAACATCCCACTGCAGTGTTTGAAAGCAGAGGGGGTGATGGATCAGTCTGGACCCATGAGAGGGAGTATTAACAGATGTTTCATCTTTCTTTCTCTCAATACTTGACTTTGTGCATGTTAAGTCATGAGGAAAGGGTTTGTTATGTCTGGTCGTGACATGAAGCAACTGTGGCATTGGGCTGTAATGGGAAGAAGAGACACTGTCAAAGTGTATTTCCTTAATATCAAAGCCCGGTTTTGGTTATTCTTAGAGTATCTGCAGATTCTGTTGCCTGCCCCTACTGCCCCTCATTCTCTCAGGGGCACTTTATTCAAAGGATTAATTTCTTCTTGAAGTTATGGGGAAGCTATAGGGCAAAAGCTCCATCCCTGGAAACATTCAAGGTCAGGTTGGATGAGGCTCTGAGTAACCTGACCTAGTTGAAGATATCCCTACTTGTCTAGAGTTGGACTAGATGACCTTTAAAGATCCCTCCATCTCAAAATATCCTGTGATTCTATGATCCTATAATCCTATGATTCTATGATTCTATGATTCTGACGATGCTCAGAGTTACCCCAGGTTTCCCAAAACAGGATCCTGGTTTTCTCTGCACTGCAAGATGAACTCCAGGCTTGCAAGCTGGCAGGAACACATGGTGTTGTATGACAGGTCCTCTCTACCCTGCTTGCTCCAGCCCAGTCACAGCATGATCATACAGAATCCACTTTGTATTTAAGAAGGTTTGAACACGACACTGAGATGTACTGCACTATCCCCCATCACAGAAGAAGCAAAACTCTTCTAGGGCTTCTGAGATCCCAGAAAATAGGGGAACCTGTATTCATTTTTATATGTGTATATATATACACATAGTGTAAATATAACCAGCAGAAATGGGTGAGGTGGATAGCAGCAGGTTGAGATGTTGAGTGTCCTTAACCTCTTCTACTGCAGATGGATTGGTGGGTCTCGTTTCAAAAGTGACAGTGACAATGCAGTGAGCAAGCAGACCACACTCAGTGTTTATACCAAGAAGGACAAGATCTGTATGTCTGAGGGATATGAGCATATTCAGAGAGCACATTCCTTTAGAAGGGAAAAAAAATTCCCTGCGATCCAGCTCTGGCTTCTGCTGAACTATGTGTGGAGATAGCTAGTGACGTTGACAAAGTATTTGGTCCCAGTGAAGCGATGCTCTTTGGCAGCAGGGTATGCCATGCCCCTCAACGTGTTATTTTCAAAGCTTGATGCCAAGGTATGTGTTTTATGACCTGGAGTGTGACAGGAACTCATCTGAGTGAGCAAGGCCTGTTGGGACAGCATTGGCCCCAGCCAGTGCAGCATGTGCGTTGTGTTTCTCTCCCAGTGAAAGTGTCTTGTCACCTTGCCCGGATTTCTGCCTGCAGTGAGCCACTGGTTTGCTTTGGAAGGGAGTCCAGGAGCACACATGTAGGATGGATTCTCACGAGATCAGGCACTTGAGAATTGAGGCAGAGTCCCCAGTTGTCTGTGTGCATGCTCTGCTCATGAAGAAAGATATGAAGCAAGGCTCTGTCTCTAGTACCTCCTGTTGTGAGTATCTCTTCAGATCCAGCAGACGGGTCCAGGATGGCACGAAACCAACCAGAAGTAGCTTTGGTGAAGCTCCCCGACCTTCAAACTACGCCTTCTCTGGTCATGTGGCCAAGTTGGAAGAACTTTTGGACAAAGTCAACTCTGAGCCTGAAGAGCCAAGTTCTCACTAGACATGGCAGAGGAAAGCATGGAAAGCAAATACCTGGCACCACAATATCTCTTTCGAAAGAAGGGCATAGATTCTGGTCTGCAGGCAAACGGAGTGTTTGCAACAGATCCTACCACCTGTCATGTGCCACTAGTGATAGAAGACCTCATTAAAGTAATCAGCTGTGGACATGACATTATTTGAGCTCTCAGCTTAGGTTTTGAATTGGTATCAGGGTCTCTGAAGTAGGCAGGCTGGCGAGGGTACTGCGGTACGCATGAGCAATGAGAGGGGTCTCCTATTAGCACTGACCTTCAGGGAAATAAGAGTGAAGAGAGCAGAGAAGAAAAAAAAAAAATACCACATCCAAGCCAGTGGAATGTCTTTTGCTCTGCCTGGTTTATTCATTGCTGCCTGCTTCCTTATTTACTATTTATTTATTTACTTGGAGGTGAGGTGACCTTCAAAGCTGCTGCTTGTCACTAGCAGCCTCTTGGTTGCAAGTTGCATGTTAATTTGGGCTTAGACATTGAAATAGAATGTCCTAGGTACACTGTGGTGGGATCTGTGCCTCTCATTTTCTATGCTGTTTAGAAGCAGGGGTCTGCTTTGGGTAACCAGGCTGGATTCAGTGGCCTGAATAATAAAAGGCTATAGGGAACATGTGGATCAAATGATGCAAACTCCCATCGTATTTATTCCACTTCAGCCCACCCAAATAAGGGGTGGTGTGACTGGCTGCCATAGAGGGATTGTTTGCTGGTCCCACAGCAGATGTGGAAATGTTTTCTTCCTCCAAACTCTGTCTTTGCAGGGAGCAATCATTCATCTCCCACAGATGCAATGCAGCAGAGTTTATTTTCATTTTTAACACCTTGAAAACCCAGACATCTTTCCTTCATCCTTTTCCACCTATCCAGCAAGCCCACGCAGGTCTTCAAAGTGAGTTTACAGCCTCCAGAACAGCGAGGTCACCACAATGACAACCACAAATGCATCCAAATTGTGCCTGTGGAGAGTGATCTACAGAGCGACTGTACTCATAGCGGCGTGATGAAAAGAGGGACTTCCAGGGCGGGAGCCAAAGGAAAATATCAGATGTCTGTGGTACTTGTACCACTGCCAAGATGACAGCAATGATTTGTTGGCAGCCACGCACTTCAAGCCAGAACCTTGCAAGCCAGGCATCTTGTGGCAGGGTCTATAGTGCGCCCTGGACATGTCCCATTTGGGACACTTCCCTGTGTTTCTTTATTATTCCAAATAAATACAGTGCTCTGCTTAATGTCCCAGTTAATGCAGCCTGCTCAGAAGCAGGGGCTGACTCTGGGCTATTTTGAACAAATTTCCCTGTGCTGTTTAGACACACACCATACTTCACCCAGAGACGGAGTTTTTTTTCCTGGGGATGAAAACTTACCACCCTTGTTTTCACTTGCACAAACAGAAAATTTTGCTTCTTTGAAAAGCAGAGGAAATGAAGGCAGGCAAAAAAAATAACAGCAGGAAACAAATTTCGTGAAGGGGAGGGGTGTGGATGGTATAAAGTCTTCCTTTTCTAACCTTAAAAAATAATTGTGCTGAAAACAGTGGCAAACAATGGAAATACGTAACTCAAAATAATAGTGCCCCTTTTGTGAACATGCAACCTTAATATGGCAAATCCTACCCATAATTCAGGATGAACAGCCCTCTAGGAGGAGCTCGTTCTTTCCCTTGGCAAGAGATTCTCCTTCAAAGATAAGTATAGACAGATGTAATAAGGAAAAAGGAGCTCCACGTTGCACATTAGAAAAATGAGCTACAACAGATGACTGGCAACACAGACACAGGCTGATGTCAGCTGAGCTGTGATTTCTAACCGAGAGCTTGAGACCCTACTGCTGACACAGAGAAAGAGGGAATCTCCAGCAGGAGATCGGACTATTTTGGATGTCTCTACTGACTACAGGACAATCCTGGTGATGGGTCTCCTGGCAGAGGCACATCAACTCCATTCCTTGAGTTAGACAGATGATCCTAGGGCACAGAGAGTTCTCTGCAAAGGTTTGTTTTTCTGAACAAAGAAACCCTGGAGCATGGGCAGAAGGGGGAGAGCCAGTGCTGGAAAACAGCAACCACAAGACCATCAGGACAGTCCAATGATTTGAAGTAAGGACTTAGAGCAATGCCCTGAACTCACGAGAATAGCTAATGCAGTCCTCAGATGCATAAGCTGGGGCATGTTAAGTTGGATGACAAAAGTCATTTTTGCTCTGGGTGTGGAGGAAATGGGGAGCCCCAGTTCTGATGTCTGTGCCTGCAAGGGAGCCTCCAAAGCTTGGAGAGATGTCAGAAGAGAGCAACAAAAATGACTCAAAATTCTGGAGGAAAATCTCCAGTCAGGAGACATTTCAAACATCTTGTTCGGTTTATAGGAACGAAGTCTGAGAGGTTACATCCTTAAGGAGATGGAAGAGTTTCAGAAGGGTGAATGAAGAAAAGTATAATTCAAGTCAGGCTGGGGGAAATAAAGACTAAGGTGAAACAGGAAGAGGATTTGAAGTGTTGGAACAAGCTCCCAAGGAAACTGGTGGATTTTCAGTCTCTTCCAAACAAACTCTGGAAATTAGGCTTTAGTTCAACACAAGGCACTGGACCCTCGACGAGAGCAGGTGTGGAAAAGAACAAGTGGGTTATGATATAAAGATTGAATAATCTTAAAGTCCCCAGCTAATTTTAAAGATATAAATCTGTGAAATGAAACTAATGTTCAGGTTAACAGAAAGATGTTGAGGCTCGTTCAGGGAGCAAGACACATGCTGTCTGAGCACATTTAAGGCTCCATCACTCTGCAAAGTTTAATTTTGCAGCCCTACTCTGATAAAACAAGACATAAATGGCTCCACGTATGCAAAGTGAATAGGATGGAGCATAGTAGATGCAGCAGTAGAAGAGAGTGCCAGAAACTAAGCTGTGCTGGTACTGCTATCAGGAATAATCACAACAGTTGTTTTCCTGAGAACAGCTACATCGATTCCAGGAGTTCCCAGTGCCCAAAACTGAGTGAAGGACATCTCAGAGAGCTGGCTTGAGTGGTGAGGGCAAGTGGTCTGGTTTTCTCCACTACGCAACTGCCTCCTTCATTTTTTCCTAGGGATAGTCCTGGCGGTCAAGAGCTGAGCTAGATTTTCACCACCTACCTTTCCCAGATTTCAGCTTGGGGATTTTTAGCCTAGCCTTTCCTATATATAATTATTTTATTTTTTTTTAACCAAATCATCAGCTCCTCTCTCTCACAGATGCATATTCTTCTCCCACCCCCCCACTGGCTTGCAAAGATCTTGTCCTACGTCTGTCAGGCTCATCTAAGGCCTCGTGATCTGCTGTCAGAAATTATAAAGACGTTCCCAATTTTCAGGCTGAGCAGTCAGGATCACATTTGCAATCAGTTTTAATCACAAGTGTAACTGAGTGGATTGCAAGTGATAAGCCCTGTCTGCAGACAGCTGTGATGTAATGAATATGACAGTTCAGAACTGGGTCTGAAGGTTATTTTTGGGGAACGCAGAGAACCACAAAATTAGACTCAGTGCAGGGAAAAAGAGAAAGATAGAAAGAGAGCAAGTGCTTCAAACTCAACACCACTAAGGTCTGCTCCCTGCCAGGCAAGACAAGCTTAAATAATCCAAATTAATTTGTGGAGGAAGGCAGCCACTCAAAGAAAAATGAAACAAGTGACCAGAGCTGGCATGAAACTTCACAGAATGAGAAGGCAAGAGGGATGAAATGAAATAGCTACCAGCTGTCCTGAGCCTGGAGGAATAGAGACCCTTTTTTTTTCTCAAAACACTGAAGTGTTGAATGAATGAGAAACATCCCTTTGGAAGAAGGACCAGGAAAAATCACCTGGGAGCAAACTTGGTGTCCTCAAATGCATTCTGGATTTGAATCTAGACACATGCCTGGTCTGCAGCCCACAAGTGCCCTGAACCTTTTGATAGAGAATTACAGAGCAACAGGAGTGCAGCAGATCAGTATGGGGCAGATGGTGCCTGCTGGGGAGTTTCCTTCCCATCACGAGGTTTGGCTCATCCACAGACCTAGTCATCTCACCAGCTGTGCTCCATTGCCCTTCAGAGTAACTGTGAATGGGAAGGAAAAGGGAAGGAGATGTTTGGAAGATAACAGAGAGTGTTATTCACGAGGCCTGGGGTCATGCTGTAACAAACCAGCTTTCTTGGAGCAGGGGTGAAAGAAATTTTCTGGTTTGCAGTGTAGGGGAAGAGAGACGTTAGTCCACCAGTTAAGCACTATGTTTTGATCACAGAATCCATGGACTTGTGAAATGGAGGCACTTGGTTCATGACATCACAAGATCTCCCACAACGAATCTGTGATCTCATCATTAGCTAAGGAAGGTTCCTTTGGATTTGTCCCACTGAAGTGGGAATGGACACAGAACAAAGATTTTTTTTACCTCTATGTCCTGTCCTTGCTGGGTTATTTCAGGCCGTTGGTCCATCCACCCGAAACTCTCCTCTTGTCACTACGGATCATGGCATCACACATTTCTGCATCCCGTGTCCTGCTGTATTGCTGGTACGTTACCTCCTGGCCTGTCAGATCGTATCACTGGCTTCTTCTGCCTCCAGCCATTGCTAATATTCAATGAGTCAGAAAGGAGCTAAGATCAGCTTGACCTTCATCAATACGATGATGTCACATACTGAAAGAAAAACGCGACAAAGGTAAAAGCAGGCAGTCTGATATCTCTCCTGATTTCTGTGTCCAGAATTGTAAACCACAATAAAAGTATCTGTTCCTAAAGAAAATTCAGCTGCCTCTTCTGACCTCAGTCTGCATGCTACATGCTTGGAGACAGGCATCACTCCAGAGAGGAGTGACCTTTTGCATATTCTCTCCCTAAGTAAACGCATCTCTAAAGCTGAATTGGGTGAAGGTCAGTCCGAGTAGAGGAAAAGAGAAAGCTGGCCAACAAATTTCACCTAAATCGTCTTTTGTTACAAATGTACCTGGTGCCTTTTTGTTCTAAAATCCCAGGTGTCTGTGCACTTGTTGTCATAGGGAAGTAAATCCGACTGAACTGTTAATGTGGATTAGGTGAACTGCAAGAAAGCACAGGTATTTTTATTCAGAGTTAACCTACCCTTCATTTGACTTATCCCAATCCCTTTGGGCAGAGTTATTTTTCCCACAGATGATAACTCTGAGTAGTCCACCTGTCCACTATATTAACCACCAGTGATCTCCAAATTTCTGCGTCCAACTCCAGCTTGTGTGTTGCTTGTGCCGCTCTCCAGCCAAGGGCTGAGAGATGTTATGAGAAAGAAAGACAGGTCTGATGGACTAGTGTGGAGGACACATAGGTTGAATTTCCACTGAGTAAAGGACCTTAAAGTTATTGAATCACTCACACCTCTTTGCCCCATTGGTAGCATTGGCAATCATCTGTTTGGCCTTCACAGCCAACCCATGTTTCTAAGATGCTTTTGGCACAAGCAGGCTCCCTAGTGCGTGTGGCCTCTCATCACCACCACAAGGCTGAAGATAAAGAGAGCTTCCAGTGTGATGACGACAGTGTCTTGGCTTGCAAATGGACACCATGAGTCCATCGTAACAACTGACCTCTACCTCAGACAATGCTTCATGTGATATGGAGAGTGAGGAAATGAGATAGGGAATTTGTAGGACACTAAAACAAAGACCTGTCCACAGTTATTCCATTACCCAGTTGGACTACAGGACATGAGCTCTAGCATTTGTCATAGAATTATAGAATCATAGAATACCAGGTTGGAAGGCACCTCAAAGATCAACTGGTCCAACTTTTCTTGGGAAAACCATGGTCTAGATAAGATAGCTCAGCACGTGATCTAGCTGATTTCTGGTTGTTCAAAAGTGTTCTGCCTTCTTCAAGCTATCTTCTGCCTTATCAATGAAAATGTTCAGCTCTTTCTTTAGCAGACAACTTCCCACTCATTCTTTTTGCTGCTGGATGCCAGTGAAATATTTCTGAATCTTCTGCCTACCTACATTTACTTAGACTAGATCACTAATACCTCACAACTAAGTGCTTTTTTATTTATTTTCTCCTAGATTAAAAGGAAAAAAAAACCAAACATAAAACTCTCAGCAAAATCCAAACACAATCCTCCTTATGCAGTATGGAAAAAATGGGCTGGCACTTTTTTAAAACTGTCTAAAGCAAGTATGTTTCAGCACCAGGATTTCTGTCCAGTAACTTTGGGCTAAATTAGCTCTCCTGATTCAACAGCCATATTAAAGGTATTTTCAGTGAGTAAGAACAAGCGATTGATAAAACGTCATCCACCCATGTGCCAGTATAGCTTGGGGACTGACCTGCTGGAGAGCAGTGCAGGAGAAAGCCACCTGGGGGTTCTGGTGGGCAGCAGGATGGCCATGAGCCAGCAATGTGCCCTCGTGGGCAAGAAGGCCAATGGCATCCTGGGGTGTGTTAGAAGGGGGGTGGTTAGTAGGTCGAGAGAGATTCTCCTCTCCCCTCTACTCTGCCCTGGTGAGGCCGCATCTGGAATATTGTGTCCAGTTCTGGGCCCCTCAGCTCAAGAGAGACAGGGAACTGCTGGAGAGACTCCAGTGCAGCCACAGAGCTGATGGAGGGAGTGGAAGATCTCCCTGATGAGGAAAGACTGAGGGAGCTGGGTCTCTTTAGCTTGGAGAAGGGGAGGTTGAGGGGTGACCTCAGTCATGGTTATAAATATGTCAAGGGAGAGTGTCAGGAGGACGGTGCCAGGCCCTTTTCAGTGATGTCCAATCTGTGAGATGAGCTTATTTGTGTTTCTCATGTGCCCACTGATATAGGCAGTGAGGCTACCTAGACCATTAGTCTGACCTCACACTGCATTTCTGACATTTTTATAGAGAATATGTCTGCATTTCACAGAATCACAGAGTTATAGAATGTCAGGGGTTGGAACAGACCTCAAAAGATCATCTAGTCCAGCCCCCTGCCAGAGCAGGATCACCTACAGCAGAGCGCACAGGAACGCGTCCAGGTGGGTTTTGAATGTCTCCAGAGAAGGAGACTCCACACCCTCTCTGGGCAACCTGTTCTAGGGCTCTGTCACACTCACAGTGAAAAAGTTTTTTCTAATATTTTTGTGGAACCTCCTATGTTCCAACTTGCACCCATTGCCCCTTGTCCTGTCATTGGACACCCCTGAGAAGAGCCTGGCTCTGTCCTCTTGACACTCCCTCTTGACATATTTATAACCATGAATGAGGTCACCCCTCAGCCTCCTCTTCTCCAGGCTAAAGAGCCCCAGCTCCTTCAGCCTTTCCTCATCAGGGAGATGTTCCACTCCCTTAATCACTCCCTTAATCCACTCCCTTAAACTTGTTGTCCACCAGGACTCCAAGGTCCTACTCCACAGAGTTGCTCTCTAGCATATCGCCTCCTAAACTGTACTGGTCAATTTCATTATTCCTTCCCAGGTGTAGGACTCTGCACTTATTCTTGTTGAATCTTGTTAGGTTCCTTTCGCCCAGTTCTCCAGTCTGTCCAAATCTTGCTGAATGGCCACACAACCTTCAGATGTATCAGCCAAGCCTCCCAGTTTCATATCATCAGGAGATTTGCTGAGAAGACACTCTGTCCTGTCATCAAGGTTGTTGATAAAGATGTTGAACAGGACTGGACCCAGCACTGATTCCCTGGGAGACTCCACTAGTTACAGGTCTCCAGCTGGACTCAGCACCATTGAGCACCATTCCTTGGGCTCTGTTGTGTAACCACTTCTTAATCCATCTCACTATATGTTCTTCTATCCCACACTTCCTGAGCTTGCTCGCGAGGATGTTATGCGAGACTGTGTCAAAAACCTTGCTAAGGCCAAGGTAGACTACATCCACTGTTCTTCCTGCATCTACCCACTCAGTCACAACATCATAGAAGGCTATCAGGTTAGTCAAACAAGGTTTCCCCTTGGTAAATCCATGCTGACTACTCCTGATAACCTTCTTCTCTTCCCTTACTTCATCACCTTTGTAAACCTCCATCATCAACAGTTGCTGCATTCATGATTTCAGATGCTTCCACACTGCTTATGCTATTTATGGGAATGGCCACACGAAGTGATCATTACTGGCCACAGTTAAAGCAAATACAGAAATGTTAACATTTTTAGGTCATTTATTTTGGGTCCTTTCCTATGAAATGGAAATGCCTTAGGCCAGACATTCTTTTAGTTCACTCTGACTGTGAGGGGGGTGCAGGGTAGCTAGTGTGCACCTTGACAACTACCTTGCAGTTGACCAGTTTTTGAGGAGATGTCCTAGTCCTGGGAGAGGTGAGGTCGTTCGCTTCTACTCAAAAATTCATTCACTCTGTAGAGATGTTTTTGGATGCAGTGGTGACTGTGCTTCTTAATTATATACTTCGAGTGAGAAATGCTGAGTCAAATTATGAACATTTAGTTTCCTTGACTAGTCCAATTCCAATGTTTTGTTTTGTTTTTTTTTCTTCTGAAACCTCTCTTCTCTAGAATTGTGTTTACTCTGGAGGAGTTACAAATCCTCAGCAAACCTGGTCCGCATCTGCACAGACAGCTTCATCTACTGCCGGATTTCGGACAGGATCCTCATACCCTTTACACTAGCACACAAAGCAGTCTCCAGCTGTTTCCAACCCTCCAAGAATACCCATCTGGAGCTGGAGATCAGAGCTCTGGCATGTCACCCAATAGCATATGGACTCTAAAAATAGGATCTCGAGGCACAAACAAAGTCAACTCCCAAGTTTTCACTTTCACATGAATGTCTGGTCCAGAAGCTAAAGATCTGTCAGCAGATGTTTCCTCCTGTTGCAGAACCAGACTTTACACATCCACCCAGGGCCACCAGTGGTATGTGCTGCTCTGCTGGGTGCCGCTGGGTTTCTCCTTCTGTCATCCAGATCACATCCTTCGTGACCCTACTCCCCAGAGACTCAACAAATCTCTTTTCAGACGTATCATCCACCAGATGTTGGTGCTGTGAATTGTCAAGAAACTTTGATCTCTGCTGATCTCCATGTAGGACCAAGCTGCTAGGTTTTTGAACGAGTCTGGATGGAAACTGAGAAACTATAATGACCGTCCTTGTGGGTATTATTAATATTGCATTTGACGTGTGGTCATGAGCCATACTCAAGCAAAAATGGTAATGACATTATCAGTTTTGGCCATCTTTTAAGTCAATTCTCCTGAAAGAGAGACAGCTTCACCATAAATAGGGAAACTTTGCTATATATAGGGAAGCTGAAGTACAAGGTGATACAGAAAAAGCAGCAGTGCAGATTGCATGCCCTTTCCACTGTGACTTTACCTCTGCTCAAGACTTCCGTGATCCTTTGTAGAGTTGAATTCTGTCACGGTCGATATTCTTTTGTACTGTTAATTCCTTTTCCTCTTCTCGTCTGACCATAATACAGAAAGCTAATGCCAACTGCATAACACAATTGCAGAGCAGTGGGGTTTGATTCATGGTCATACCTCCGAGAACCTGAGAAAATCTCAAGGAATTCTTATCCTGCGTAATATCACACAGCAACTATGAAGATATAAAGTAATGGAAAAAAAATGGCACAAGACAAGCTGTCCTGTGTAACAGGATGTGATGGAGCATCCCAAGAAATTTGTGCTGGAACGAGGAGGATGGACATCTCTGCTTTTAATGAGCATTTCTGGGAGACTGGTACTGACTGTACAGAGGACAGAATGAGGTTTCCATCCTTTGCAGAAGCCAGGAAATAAACATGATGGTCATTAACATAATGCAAGCATTGATAACATCACACTTGGCCCAGTACAGAAAATACTATAAGATCAAACACAGAGTAATACTTGCATTTTTACAGTATCTAGAGGACAGATTCATAAATATTCCTAAAGTATCTTTGTATTTACTAGGAGTTCCATGAATCTTTTTCACATCAAGTTGTTTAAAATTGTCAGATCAAGTAAACTTTTAGCACTTGCAGTATCCCTTGGCAAGGGGGGATTAACTGCAGATTAACTGCACGTTGTGTGAAGCGGGTTCTTTGTTCCGTCCTGCTATCGTCTCAAGCACCGTTTTTTGTCTTTTCAAAGAAACAAAAAATAGTTGCTCTCTTTCATCCTCTTCATGCCACTCATAATCTGATAGACCATTATCATACACTGCTTCTGTCATCTCTTATTCACATGAAATATTCCTAGAGTACTTCATTGTTCTATATCTTTGATCAGTCTATTGCCCTTCTAAGCATGCTTTCCAGTTCTGCTACATCCTTTCTGGAAGGGGGGACACAAGAGCTACTCAAAACATTCAAGAAGCAGGCATACATTGAATTTACACGGGGACATATTAATGCTTTCTGTTTCGATCTCTATTCCTTTTCTATTAATACTTCACATTCAATTTGCTTTTTGTCACTGTCATTGAGCACTGAGGTGACATATTCATAGAACCGCCTGTTATAAACACCAACTCATTCCTAAGTGATAGTCTATTCAAAGCTCATCACTGTATGTAAAATTAGGATTGCTTTTTCCCAGTGTGTACCACCCTATATTTACTTCTACTGAAATTTCAGCTGCTATTTTATCATAAAATCACTCAGCAGTGCGATGCCCCTCTGCAATTCTTCCACATCATCCCTCATCATTACTACCCTGTGCAGCACCATCAGAGGATTTAAGCCACCTCATTACATCACTCAGCACCAACACACCTGAGTTACGCCTCCCTTAGGGGTATCTGCCCACCTTTCCATCTTGATGACCAGGCTCTATTGTAAGCAGCAGTGATGCAAACCCCCCACAGAAAAAAAAAAAAAGCAAGCTTATGCTATTTGTTTCTCTAAGTTCTAGGGCACAGGCAGGTACCACTGACACAAGTAATGGCTTTGCTTTTATCTGTGAGTGGTGAGTGCCTGTACAGAATTCAGAACAAGCTGTTTTGAGCCGTCTGTGAAAATGAGACCCTCTGTGTCTGCACGTGCCTGCGTATCATTTCATCTGCTTCTTTTTACTGGTGCGCATGTGACTTTGTGTGTGGCCTTCCTCTGAATTTATTTTACTTGCCTTTTTGATTGCAATAATAACGGTAGTGTTAAAAAGAAACCTTCTCCTTTAAATTCCCCAATGCCAAGAAGGGAACTTTGAAATATGAAGGTTAGCAAAGACTTTGGGAACAACTTTGAAAGCAGCTAAGCTGTAAGCGATCGCCTTGTCCTTTAATCAGATGCTTGGCTTTGCAGCTCCAGCCATCTTCACGGATTAACTCCCATGAACTTTCTGAACTGCTTTTATGGAAAAGCACATCAAACAGATGACTCTGCTTAGAAGGAATTAATCAATTAAGCAGAAGCAGAGAAGCCTACTCTCTGCTGAGAAACTGGTCTACTGACACTTTCCCCCTCCCCACCTCCTCCCTTCCACCCTGCTCTAAAACTTGTTTTCTTTATATTAGATGAAGGAGACTCAAATTTGTGTTTAGGTTCACCCCCCACACAGCTTCTCTTCCTACCATTTTTCCTCTAAGATAAATACATTTTTCTCTAGCCTGTAACTGTGAGCTCTGCAGGGACCAGCAGTCTCCAGTTGTGGCATTAGTGCTGGCATGCACTTCCTAGTGAGGCAGGATGAATCAACTGAACGATCTTGCAGTGCCTCTGGTGATGGGCATTTGTCTCCCTGTGGTGGAGGGTCATAGGTTTTCTGTCTGCAACTCCAGCAGGAGCTATTTAGGATCTGGTGTTTCCAGAGCTATCTCAGAGGCCAGCTGTGTGCCCCAGTAAACTACTGAGGTAGTCACAGTGGTGTGACTGGTACCCCTCAGACTGAGTGGCAACCAGCTGGATGCTAAGGGCGCAGTAGTGTCTCTTAGAAGATTACCAAACTTCATGCCTGCGGAAGGGCAAAATGAGCTCAGTCATACTGCTGCTGCCAGACACAGAAGGAAGCTACAGGATAAAGGGATTCACACTGTGCTGTACAAGAGACTTGTTCGGGTGCATCCCTGCTAAAGGCTGCTAAGTACTTCCTGAAAATCTCAGGGTTTAACCTGAAGAGACAGCTATGACCTCAATGTGTTCTCATTTGTGGTGACTGGCAAGATATAGGCATCACTGAGGAACCTGGGACCAATGGCTAGTGGAGTCTGAGATGGGACTAGATAGATGGGACGCATCTAAGTTCTCCATTTCTGTGTGGTTTTGGGCGGGGGACAAGTGACTTAGATTCATAATACCCCAGAGGAGTGGACAACGGTGAGACAAGTCTCAAGGCCCATACACAGCCATTTATTAATTTCTCACAACGTATAGATCAAACTCAAGGTAGTCGGCTTTAGTTACAAGACACATTAGGGCAGGCAGTGTACTATGACTTAATGATAACATGGAAAAGACTAGGTACACAACAAACTACAGCAAACTGCATGTTACTTAATGATAACAAGGAAAGAGGATGTATAACAACTTCTAGCAGGTAGTATTATACTTGTGATTACAAGAAAGAAACTAAATATAAACTAAACGAGCAGTGTGATAGGCCTTGCATTGCTTTGTGAGAAAGAGCAAAGGGAAAGAAAGGTGGGAGAGGAGAGAGGGAAGAGAGGAGGGGGGAAAGAGAGACAGAGATCACCGGTCCAGGTTCCTGCATTCATCCTGCCAATGAGGGTTCAAGGATGCTGTCACCTTTTCTTCTTCTCCTCCTGCACTTTTCTTCTTGGTTTCTTCGTCTCAGCCTACATGCTTCTTCTCTTCTTCTGTCTGCTTTCTTCCATCTCTTGTTTCTACTAACTTCTTGTGACGACTGTCCCTCATTTATACACACTCTTCTGCAGTACGTCAGGTAGGGGATCAAGGCACTTTGTTGTTTTTGATCATCGTCGTTAGCAAGTGCAATTGCGCTGTCTGCTTGGGAGACTTGCTGCAAGACAAGACCATCCTGTCTCTGCAGGATTACCCGATCTCATTCATATATTCAGTGCCAGGGCTGTTTGAGGCATCTGTTTATAGGACCAGAAACTGGTCTTGTTTTTGACCAAGCTGGGGGTTTGTAAAAATGGCAAGAAATGTTTAAGGCAAACATTCACACATCTGTCTGCTACAGTTGGGTAAGCTTGAATTCAACATTAGCCAGTTAACAGGCAGCTGGTCTAAATCGGTTTTCTAGGGGCATTCTGTTGTCAATGGAGAAAGAATTTCCAAGGAGAAAATCACCACTTCCTGAATTAAGTGTGCAAATCAGGTAGCATGAAGCAGTCACTGGAGGGGTAAAGGAAGGAACATAGGTGACTTGCCAGCCATCATGCTCCTATGTGTCATCATAAATATCTGTACTTATTTAGGGCACCCACCAGTGTTCTAAAGTTGGATTCACAATATTTAGCTCTTCTTTGTATGTCAGTATAGAAAAAATAAGAATGCAAGCTCAGATTTCCTTTTTTCTCCCCCAGATCAGGCTTCTTTTGACTTGAAAAGGGACGATCTTTCATGACAGGAAGAGCTATGAAATCATAGTGTTGCTGCAGATGGCATTTGCGGGAAGTTCCCCCCATCTATTTGCTCTTGAGAGTGTTAAATTCCTGATGTTATAGAATTTTGTAAAAGGCAAAGCGTATTTCCAAGAACATAAAGTCTGAGCTACCATAACAGCCTTCACAGCCACGTGGACAACGAGCATGGGGACACTGCAGAAACCTGTTTGTACGGCCTCTGTAAAAGCAGTTCTGCCTTTCTGCTGTAAGATGTTTATCTACAGCTTCAGGAGTACTTGTAGTCCAAGCTGCAGCTTTTGTTAACTGGAGAGCTGGAGTTTCTCCTGTAGTTCTTCTCAAAAATAATCCATGTCACCTAGACTAGGACAGACCGTTATCATTGGGCTCTTCTATCCCCCATCACATTCACTACATCATATCAAGTGATTAAGAAGCATCTTAATACTTTCCTTTCTTCTCCGTACCGATCCTAGAGGGAGACTGATGTACATGAGATTGTGAGAATTTTTCTTCTAATTGCCACCCTAAAACTGTTTATCCTCATTTTTACTCCTGCTAACACTGTCATTTTTCTGTCAAGTACCTCTTCATCCTCCCGGGTGCTTACCCCAGGTGTATTTAGAAAAATGCCTTTATAGATGGAAAAGATCTGTTGGTTTTCAGCTTATTTCCAGCTGGGTAGATGTTTGAAGTATGACTGTGCAGGTCTCAGATGGTAGGAAGATGGAAATGTATCAAAGAACTAGTTAAGATCAAAGCAACTCTGTCAGAGAGAGATGTCTCCTTCTTCCAAATACTACTTTGTTAGATTCTGTGTGATAACTCTTATTTCTGGATATCACAAGAACACCAACAGTCTGATAACTTCTGCTAACTGTGCCTGGCTACTTTCCTGCTGTCATTCATCTGGTTCTATGGGTAATTCAGCCTTTAGGTTATGGTTTGGGATATAACCCTGGTATTTCAGTTGAACCATTCCTCAATGAATCCAGAAATGCTGCAACTTCCTTACAACAAGGCTGATAATCTATCCCCAGACATGGGCGATTTCCATGCTTATATCTAGTCCTTGGTGTATAGTCTGAATGTGGTTTTGTGCCACTGTCTTCAAGGCTGCTGGGAAATGAAAAACACCTTCCTGACTGGAATTTTCTTGGTGTTTGTTCCAAATGAATAAATTGAAAATTGCAGACAAACTGTACTGTCTACGCACAATATTGTAGGCTCTAGGTTGAGCAGAGTGTGAGCATGACTCTTCCACCCTAGTTCCTGGGGCTCAAAGAGCCTTCCAGAATCAGTGGAGAATGGAACCACAGAATAGATGAGGTTGGAGACGCCTCTGGATGTTACCTTGTCCAATAAGATCGGTTAAAGCAAGTTGGTCAGGCCCTTGGCTGGTTGGATTTTGAATGTCTCCTGAGATAGAGACTGCTCAGCCACTCAGAGTAACCTGCTCCAGTGTTCAAACACCCTCACAAGAAAAATGTTTTTTCCTTATTTTAAACAGATTTTTTATATTTCATATATTTTATATTGGTGCCCATTGCCTTTTGTCTATTCACTGATCACCCCTGAGAATAGTCTGGCTCTGCTTTCTTTACATCCTACCAACAGGTGTTTGTACACATCGACAATATTCCCTTCTTCAGATGAGCCTTCTGTTCCCCAGGCTGAAGAGTGCCATCTGTTGCAACATAAAAAGGACATGGACCTGTTGGAGCAAGTCCAGAGGAGATCACAAAGGTGATCAGGGGGTTGGAACACCTTCCCTGTGAGGGCAGGCTGAGAGAGTTAAGATTGTTCAGCTTGGAGAAGAGAAGGCTCCAGGAAGACCTTATAGCACTTTCCAGTACCTCAAGGGGGCTGCAGGAAAGCTGGGGAGGGACTCTGTGTCAGGGAGTGCGGTGATAGGACAGCACATAATGGTTTTAAACTAAAAGAAGGGAGATTCAGACTAGATAGAAGGAAGAAATTATTTTCTGTGGGTGTGGTGAGACACTAGCACAGGTTGCCCAGAGACATTGTGGAAGCTGCCTCCCTGGAAGCGTTCAAGACCAAGCTGGATGAGCTTTTGAGCAATGCAGTCGAATGGAAAGGTGTCCCTACCCATGGCAAGGGGGGCTGGTACTGGATGATCTTGAAGGTCCCTTCCAATCCAAACCATTCTATGATTCTATGATTCTATGGTTCGATGATCTCTCTCATCTTCTCATATACCAGATGCTCCGATCCATCCACCACCTTTGCTTCCCTTTGCTGGGCTCTGTCCAACATGCCTGGTATGTCCTTGTATTAGAGTGCCCAGACTGGAGATAGCATTCTAGATGTGTATTCAGCAGGCCTGGGCAGAGGGGAAGGATCACTCCTCTCAACCAGCTGATGAAGATCTTCCTTTAAAAACAGTCCTTTTGCTTTCAAAAACTGAGACCTAAAAGCAGATCTGTGCTCTCTGTTGGAGAGCTACAGCACACAGCTGAGTGCTTTCAATGCCTAACACAGCCCTCAGTTGAGATATTTTTGTAGCAGGGAATTCCAATAAAGTTACGATGTCTGCAGCATTTTTAGGGTTTGTCAAGATCACTCCTGCAGCAGTAAGCACTGATGTAATGGCTTGTGAAGAAATAACGGGGAAAGGAAAAGGTGCATTTTATTTTTGGATTGAGAGTTAAGACCATTCAGATAGTACTATTTCCTAACTTTAATGACCAGGATATCTTGATCCAATCTTTTTCACTGCATTTTTGTCCCCCAGTCATAGGATATTTATTTTAAAGGACACAAACCTGCAGACGTTGTACCCAGCTTTGCCTGAGCTTTCTGGAAAAATAATATGCCAGTTTTGGAGAGGACTGCAAAGAGTAACTGGCAATGAGATAGAGCCCATGATTTGCATTTGCATGTCATTTAGAAAGACAGAAAGTGGTTGATCAAAGAGAGAAGGACGTGCAGGTTCAGTGCCCCTCCATTTCGTGCCCCTCAAAATCTTGTTACCAATAAAAAGGAGTAGGAAAAAACCCAGCTCTTATTGTTATCCTAATTACAGTGAGAGTAGCTGGATCAAAATATAATACTTACTATTAGTCCAGTTAGATTAATATTAACACTCACAGTCCAAAGTAGCACAGAGAAGCATCATTAAGAGTAAGGGCAAAAATCATTACGTAAAATAACTTCCTTTTTCTGTGATGTGATGCTCACCCTACCAGCATCCCTCCAGATCCTGCAGTTAAAAGCACCAGTGTTCTACAGAAGAAACTTGAGGGCTGTCACTGCAGTCTTGACCTCACTCTTGGGTCATCCCAAGGGTGTCTTCATCCCCCCTCTCCCCACCACCTGCTCCTTTCTCCCTGGTCCCCAGCACCAGTGGCAGAACTACCCAGTGCCCAGCCCAGGAACACAAAGGGCTGGTGTTTGCTGGTTCCTTGGCCACGCCAGGTGTCCTAAGCTGAGCTCAGGCAAGTCAGCCACGAGTCCTTGTCCACAGGACACTTGTGATCACAGGGACATCCAGCTCACGGCATGGCAAGCCCAGAGCGGTCCTTACTCCTTTCAGTGCTGACTCAGTGCAAAGTCCATAATCTTCTGCTAGTGGTGGCAAAAATCACATGGAGTGGCCTCCAAGTGATCCATGACTCTTGGGAGGAAGTGGGATTAGGACCTTGGTTGTATTGTGCAACAAATCAAATTAATAAACTTCATTAAAGGAGACTCTTATAGCTGGTGGTGTCATAAGGATGCACTATTACCCAATATTGATCCCATTTCTGCCAGCAGGACAGAGGAGTCTCTAACCTACAACTAAGCAAGAGTTTGTGCTGGAACAATCATGACACAGAAATTGAGCACAGAAGTGTCTAAAAACCTACATGTGTTTGTCTGAAAAAAATCCTTTCCCCCTTTGATGACCTCTGAAAGTCCTTTCCAACCTAAATTAACAGTGAAGCATTGGAACAGGCTGTCCAGGGAAGCAGTGTCATCACCGTCCTGGGCGGTGTTCAAAAAACATGTAGATGTGGCGCTTTGGGATATAGTTTAGTAGTCATGATAATGTTGGGTTGGTGGTTGGACTAGATGATCTTAGAGGTCTTTTCTACTCTTAATCATTCTGATTCTTTGATTCTATGAATGAAGCCGTATTACATGGATGTCACCGGTATCTGTGAAGGAGCTTGTGCATGCTGGATGTGTATGGGAAAATGCTGCAGGGTCCAGTACCACAATCTGCACTGCACCACGAAGATCTGATGGGTAAGAGCAGCAGATCTAGAAAAACAAACACAACATGCGTCTCTAGCACAATCACAAGGCACTGCCATCAACACCAAGACCAACATGGGCACTTCATCCAAGACCAGGTTGGATGAGACTTTGAGCAACCTGATCTGGCAGGAGGTGTCTGCCCATGGCAGGACAATTAGAACTAGACGGTCTTTAAGGTCCCTTTCAAATCAAACCATTCTATAATTTTATGATTCTATGACAGCTGATCACAGCGGGCAAGTTCCACAATCAGCTGCCCAAACTGAAGCAGCTCCACTTGAGCCAATCCCACAGGAACAACTAGGGCTCGAGACCGGACATCCAGGCTCCAGCAGCTACCATCACAAGAAGTCTGAAAATGACATATGGCCTTTTTCTACCTTATGGCTGTGCAAAATAATGTGCTTGGTTGTAAAGACAAAGGATAGTACAGCCATGTCAGCATATACTCTTGTCTCCAACAGGACTTCAAGGTTTTCTCCATTACTGTTCCTTCCATGCCACGCATTGTGGTAGAGGCAAGTTCAGCTACCCTGTCAATGGGGCCGAAGAAAGAAAATAAATGAAGATAGATGAAGGCTTCTAGTGAGACAACTAGCTGTATTTTAGCATGGCTATAATGCAGTGGGTGGGATCTAGTTGCCCACACAGACATTGAGTGCCATTTGAGATGCCCCAGGGTATTCTACCTGGCTTCCACTACCAGCCCAGGAAGGACACAGCTCTTCAATTGGTCCTGTGCCATATCTGCCAGCCTCAGAACCCCAGGGCATCTCAGATAACACTTGGAAATACATTTAGAAAAGTTCTTCATAGCTCCTCTGACCTCCAGGCCAGGTGAGCTGTCTGACATCCACTGCTGTTCTAAATGCAGGCATGTACCAGAAGAGATGTCTGAACTCTGCTGGGGCTGTTGTCTCCAAACTGTTACAAAGCCAGAAATTAAAAAAAGAAAGAATATTTCTCAGTCATTGCTGGACTCAGAAGCTTGTTGATCTCAGTCTTATAACATGATTGAAAGCTGGGCTGGTTTACACTTCATTTTGTGTTTGGGCTCATCCCCTTCACCACAACTTCCCACAGACCTTTTTAATGATGAACACAAAAGCCTATTTTCAAAGAACATATTTTCCTGTGGTTTTGGTTCTGATGCTAAAGAAAGGAGGCATGGAGTATCAGAGTTTGCTCTGTGCTAATGGCCTCCTCCTACTTACTTCCTTAGTTTAATGATTTCTTAAGCCTCCTTTCCCTTTCAGATATGTTACAGAAAGGGAACAGTATATAGGATCAACTATTTCCTATTGTAAAGCTCAGAAGATGCCCTGTACAGGTCTATAGCCAGTGAGATGTCACACTAACATGTCTCTTTAGCTGGGAGGAGGCTGAGGAGTGACCTCATTAATGTTTATAAATATGTAAAGAGTGTCAGGAGGACAGCGCCAGACTCTTCTCAGGGATGTCTAATGAAAGACAAGGAGCAACGGGTGCAAGCTGGATCACAGGAGGTTCCACAAAAACATTAGGAAAAACTTCTTCACTGTGAAGGTGATGGAGCACTGGAACAGGCTGCCCAGAAATATTGTGGAGTCTCCTTCACTGGAGATATTCAAAACCTACCTGGATGCCTTCCTGTGTGACCCACTCGGTCTTGCTCTGGCAGGGGGGTTGGACTAGATGATCTTTAAAGGCCCCTTCCAAACCTGAACATTCTGTGATTCTGTTTTACTGGTTGGGGCACTTGCACACACGGTGAAGAAGAGAGAAGTGGAAGTGCTGCCAACACTTATTTGCAGATGAGCCCTCAGCACTGCTAGCTTTTCTAATTCAGGTGTGGATGTGTTGAGGTATCTGGCCTGCACCAGAGAGGGAAGGACACAGGTGTGCCCAGGGAGGGCTGTGATACCCTGGTGAGACCTCTCTTGAATGATTCACACGTCAGCATGGTAGACAGCAGATGAGAGGTCAGTGTAGGCTGCAGGGAAGAGAAGGAGTCTGTAGTGTGAAAATTGCGAGCAAACTGATGTTGAGATGGCAGTTGTGTGACCTCAGCTCTCTCTCTAAGACCTAAAGAGATATGACATGACTGCAGCTTAGTGAGGCAGTAGTTTAGGAAAAGCATCTCTTTTAACACCTCTTTTTTTCCCATCTAGAAGTCTTTAATAAAGCTTTTCTGTTTATCACTTGCAGATTATTGCTTCTTGTCTGGTCTCATGCAGCTCTTTCTTCTCATAGAATCATACAATCACACAATGATTGTGTTGGAAGAGATCTTTAGAGGTCATCTAGTCTGGCTTCCTGCTGATGGTTTTGGCTGCTCTGTCACATAGCCCCTCTTCTCACAAACTGCGTTCAGAGGCCATTTCCTTGACCAATATCACTTTCCTGCACCAACAGTCTCTTTATTTCCTAGATTTCACCTTAATGGCTCTGGCTTCTACCAGACAGATTTGTTGTGAATGCATTAGCGACTGATGAGCTTCATTCTGTGATTGATGAAGATGTCTGTACCCTTCAGTACGAGAGTAATTGTGAACCACAGACACCCCCAGAGGAAGGACTGGTGGATTTGGGTTAATTTTTCCCCTCCCCTCCTCTTTCTTCTTGTTGTCACTAGAGAAAGAAGGGAACAGCAGAGGGGATGCTCAATTCCTTATCTGACAGTACCCCCGGAAGGTCACGGGAACACCAAATTGTGATGAGACTGGCACATTTTTAATTCTCTCTCATTAGAGCCTCTGTTAAAGCTACATTACAATAATTGCTTTGGTTCTGCTACGGTATTTCCAGGTTTCATAATGTAGCCGTGAGTACAGTGTGCAGGGAACTGAAAACAGCCCCCTCCTCCCTCACCAAAAAAAAAAGAAGAGGAAAAACATTCATATGAAAGACTGATAGACTAGCAGAGAAGGTCTGGGTGAGAACAGGAGCAGATGGAGGCCAGTCTTGTTGGGCACACTGCTCAGATCCTGCTGCTGAGGGACCTCTGTGAGATGGAGACATGGTTTGGATTCTCACATCTCGCACCACAGATTCCCACAAACCCATCTGTGGTCAGAGAAATGGTGAGGTTTTACACTCCACAAAGCCTGACACAATGGAAAGAGAACACCGTAGCGGCATCTTGAAATAGCTTGTGATATTTTGAATCACCTCTCCGTGCCTGGACTTCTTTGGGGCACCCAGTAGTCTCTCTTGGGCATCAATCTGTGATTAAGACACCTCCAAGTATTCAGTGCAGGATAGACATTTACTCACAAGATGCAAGCCATGGGAAGGGAGTATTCATTATCCACCTTGAGGTGCTTGCTCAGATCAGGTCTCCATGATTTCAGCATTGGTCCCTTTTACAGCCACTCTTGGCTTTTTGGTTGCCATCCTCAGTTAAGTTGAACCAGCAGCCAGCCAGCTTGGCCTCCTAATGCTCCTCCACATCTGCAGCAGTGCTCACACTGACTCACAGCTCAACAGCTCCCTGTGCAAACCCTCCCTCCCATCATAAGAGAAACACATCAACCTCCCCACCCTCAAAACCGCTGCCCTAACCACTTCTCACTTCAAAAAAACAGAAGCAGTAAGCCTTTTGCTTCCAAACCTGCTTTCCCCCTGACATGTGCCGTGGGTTCAAAAGCATGGCCACCATGAAGACATAAGCCTTTCTCAAGCCCACACCCTTCCACACACAACACAAACATGGGCTCTCACACTTTCTCCATTTCCACATCCAACCCTTATTCATTAAGGTCTCCATAGGAACTTTCAACTGTGTGAAGAATTGTTCATAATTAGTTAACAAGAAAGAAAAATAAAGTCTCCTAAATTGTCAGCAATTCTCCAGAAAAACTAGCAACAGATCTGAGCGCCATTTGGTCTAATTAGTCTTGATATTTCACACACCATATTTTTCAGTTTTCAGTGGAGAAAGGGATAAAAAAAAGTCCCTCTCAGGAGATCAACAGGAGTATTTTTGTAAAGGGATTCAGTGGCAAAGCCAAAGGGAAATCTTAATAAACAAATGTGGATTTATATTCCTTTACTAAATCTTTCACAACAGTTGCTGCGTCTTCTGCTTCTACAGGCGCATGCTGGCCTGGGTGGGGACAATCTGCAGCTGGCATGGATCAAAATAGTTCTTCCCTCAATATATCCTTTTCAATTTTCTCTCTCATGGTGAGGTCAAAGGTCATTGTTAATCAGCTTGTACCTGATGGTGGTTCTGTTGGTGGAAGGGTGCTGAGATACACAGGAGAAGATCCAGCTGCATCAAGCCTGTGTCCACATTGTCATTGACCTCTGCAGCAAGTGTTGGGCTCTAATGTATCTGAGCAAAACTACCCAGAGCAGGTGAAATCTGCCTCCACAAACACGCATTTCTCAATCCACATATGACATCTCCAGGATTCCTCATATACTTGCAGGAGTTATAGGTAGAAGGCCAGTTTTGGAGGTGATGACCTCTACTTCACCAGGTGATGGTGGTGTCCCATGGCTTGAAGCAAATTAACGGGTTGTCTATGTGAGGTGTGCAGGAGCAGAGGATCTACGAACCCTCTGTAGTCAGTAGAAAGAAGATGGGTGTTGTCATATTGTGAGGCATCTAAGATGGAAGCATGCACTCAGACTCGCAGCCCGTTGGTGCCAATCTCATCAGTGATTGGGGAAGGAGTCTAGACAATTATCTAGGGATGGTACCCAGCAATTACAATGCAGAATCTGTCTCTGAGCATGTCATCCTCAGCTGTCTTTATCAGGAAAGACAGTCAGTGTGGGCAATGAAATTTAGTGTGATTCATCTCTTCCAGAGATGACATCCACTTTTTATCAGTTGAATGACAGCTTAAACTCCACTGACGATATTGACTCAATCTCAGTTGTCTGTGAAGGAAGCCAGGACACTTAGCTCAGGTGCAGACGTGTACGTTAAAAACGCCCAAGGAGGGGAGGGGAGTTTAGCTGTGTAAAGACAGACATTCAACGGCATTTGTGATGCTGTAGGCAAGGATGGATGCACAAACAGGCCTGCAGGTGTGTTCATGAAGCCCTCAGCACTAAAGTCAACGAAATCCAGAGCACGCAAAATTCTGGAGTCTGTTGTAGGGTAAGATAAAGTGCTTTTTAGTGGGTTTAGGTTTGTGTTGGATATGGTAGGAGAATAGACACCCAGATCGTTGGAGACTCATGTCTTGTGGACTCCAGGTGTTTTCATCTGAAGGTGACTCCCACCCTTAAATTACATGAGCCAAAGCCCACCCATAGAAGATGTTTATATTTGGGATGGAAAGACTCATCTGAGATGAACCCAGGACCAAGCACAGTGGAGGGTTAGAGTCCAGTGAACTGCAGTGAACATTGATCGTAGGAATGTGATTGATGGTGTGGGAAATTAATTGGCACAGGTATGTGAGCATCCAAGGTATCCTGTTGATAAACATCCTGGCATCTTCAACATCCCAAGGTAAATGAGAGTTCTGATGAACTCTCAGCTAAGAAACTAAAAATGTCCCCTCAAAAATCAACCTCTACAGGAAGTCCAGGTGAGATCTATGGACCTCACAGCTCTCATTCTTAGGGCTTCAAGGATCTCACAGTTGTTGTTCTTAGAGTTTCAAAAGGATTTGCATTATACTCCCAAAATATTTAAAATTGATTTTTCAGTGGTTTTATTAAGTATTCAGAAAAAAAAACAAACAACACGATCTGGCAGCTCCAGTAAAACTGTAACATGGGTTATGCTGAACCTTGGCAAACTTGGTAGAAACTCAGTCCTGGGCTTAATTGCAACTTAGAACTCTGCAGTGTTAGGTCTGAAGGAAACAATACACCTATGATTAAGCAATGGACAGCCTTCTTTGGCATAACTGCTGACAGATAAACCTTTTCCATCCTCGAGACATGATAGGTTTCACAGAACATTGAAAACAGAAGTGACATGAATTTCTTTCTCCATACAGAGTAACTAAGGCCCAGAGGTGAGAGGTCAGCAGGTAATATCCCAACAGTGAAGAGTGATGTTGGGGTGTCTTCCCATCTCTTGGGCTACCTGATGGGCCCAATATTTAGCATACCAAGTTGCAGAAGCAGACTGGTCCCTACTCTGTGAGTACTCATTGGATTCTTCTATTCCTTCGTGA
Source organism: Trogon surrucura (assembly GCA_020746105.1). Classification (NCBI taxonomy): domain Eukaryota; kingdom Metazoa; phylum Chordata; class Aves; order Trogoniformes; family Trogonidae; genus Trogon; species Trogon surrucura. The sequence goes on from CM036617.1 coordinate 218,696,992, forward strand.
AGTAAGCAATCATGATGGCACTGGAATAAGGACGGCATAGAGAAAACAAGTGTGGTCTTTGACTTTCAAGCCAAACCCTTCATCCTGACCTGGGCTCATTGGAGACTGCACTTTTTAGATGAGAAATGGCAAAGACAAAAGTTACAAACTTCCAAAGTCACATTTTCCAAAGTGTTTTCAGTCCTATTTTTAGAATATTTCTACAGTTAAGAGCAAAGATGATCACTCAGTTGTATTTTCAAGATGTTTAGAGAGCTTTAAAAATTGCAACCTTAAGTTCCTAAGACTTATTACGACCTCAGGACCCCACTGTCTCCTGGTAGACTAATAATCATTAGTTCAAGAAACAAGGTCACAGAGTGTGCGATGGGGACAAAGTTAAAGATTTCCCCATTCAATCTTAAATATGGGAGAACAAAGAGTAACTTACGGTTTTATTCAGGACCTTCCACATGGCACTGGGTAAGAAGGAGAGAGTTTTTGTAGAAGCAAAGGTGCTAACAGGGAGAGACATTCAGCATCTGGATTGGGATCTGACTGCAAGTTTAGCAGCTGTTTTTACCGTTAGGGAGGAAACGTTTCTCAGAACAAATGAGCCTTGGAATATACAATGCTAAATGTTGAAGGAAGAAGATTAGTGAGATCTAAAATTCTCCTGCTCTCATCATCAGTGATGCTGCAGGGAATTTTGCAGTTGTGGAGAGGTTTTTCTGGGTAGTGCCTGTCCATCTGACCCACTCTCCCTGCTCCTTTGCAGTGGAGATGGAAAGTTTTTCCATTTGCTGTATTCAAGTATGGTATAGCACAGCTACAGACCAGTAATGGATCTCAGCAGGAAACAGCTGTGTTCACCTATTGTTTTGTGGATGAAAAATGTTGCTGAAAATACACAGAAGAAACTGAATCCTCCCTTCCTGCAAACCCTCTGTGATCCTCAATGTTTAATGACTGTAAAGCAACTTCCCTGGCTCCAATGGGGAAGAACCTGAAGCTGTAAAAGGAAAAATAGCAGTAGGAGAGACGCTATAGTTATCCCTGGCTGTAGATATCACCCAGAAATGTCATCATGCTTTTATTCACTCCATCCTTTGACACAAAAGCCAGAGGAAGTCCCTAAACATCAGTTGGTGTTGTTGCACAATACCAGGGGTGGTGAATGATGCCGCAGAGGAGTAAGTATCTGGGATGCTCTATGGATCAACCACTACCTCTGCCCTGGTGCTTGGGGTGGCTAAGCCATGGCTATATGCAACTGTGTTAAGCTGGATAGCCTCATCTACTATCCATTGTTTAGGCAGGTGGTGGGAGGATCATACCTCTGCAGCTTCTCTGAGATCATAGAGTGGTTCCCACTCCTGGCAAAGAGACTTAAAAACATGGTTTTGGCCTTGCTGCATTTAGTCTTGAATGGTTCAGTGACATGGAAGAACCAAGAGACTAAAGGCACGTAGTAGTGCCCCATTTTATCTGCATAAGCACATGTTTTTGGAGTAGTCCTCTCCAAAGTTGCACTCATAAAACCAAAACTGCTTACCAGCGCTTCATCCATTTTCAGTGCAGCTTCCCTCATCATCAGCTTTGCCTGTGCATCTCTGAAGCCATATCATCAGCCCACGTTATCTCATGCTGTCTCATGAAATGGAGTCCACCTGGGCTGGACTGTCATAGTCGCTGAACTGCACCTCCTTGGACCTCCTCCTTTGCAGCCTGACAAGCAGCGGGTTCTTGGGAGATCTACAGAAGCTTTGCTCTGTCTGGGTGAGATCTTCTGTGCTACATTTCCAGGTATGAGAGGGTGTCTGACCAGAAAATATGGTAAAGAAAAGTTCTTCACTTGTTTTCACATCTGCTTCTAGGATTCAGAACTTCTCTACAGGAGCAGAAAGGATGTTTTTATGTTATATTTATCATTGTGGGCAGCCCATGTGCTCAAGAGGAATATGACACACATTGGATTGTGCTGGGCCATAGAAGGCCTGGCTATGGCAGGATCAGACTCTACTGCAGTCTTGAGAGTCAGTCACAAAAACAGTTGAGCATGAGACCTCCAAGAACTGAGACTGCTTATCAGTTCAAAATGTGTATTGTCCTTTTTCTCCTCTTGTTCCAATTAGTCATCTGCATATAGGGACAGTCCTTTTTACATCTTCTTCCTCTTCTTCCTCTTCTTCTTCTTCTTCTTCCTTCTCTTCTTCTTCTTCTTCTTCTTCTTCTTCTTCTTCTTCTTCTTCTTCTTCTTCTTCTTCTTCTTCTAATTCTTCTAATTCTTCTAATTCTTCTTCTAATTCTTCTTCTTCCCATTATTATTATTGTTTGTATTATTGTTACTGTAGTTGTGATTGCTCTTCAATTTATTTTATTTTATCTTATTTCTTAAGAACAGTTGTTCTTAATTGCTACAGGGAGAAGTTCAGAAACAGGTAAATATCACAGAGATGGGGACCAGGAAGAAGAGAAGAGAAGGTGATGGTGGAGGAAAGAGAAGGAGGAAGGACAAAAGAGCCCAGATATTGCCAGTGGGGAATATGAACAAAGAATATTTAATGGAGCTTTTTATAAGTCACTGTTACATTGTGTCAGGTATCTGAGGACAGACCTGATGTAAGCCAGGTTGGCAGAGGACAGGAGGGAGAGTAAGGAGCATGGTGTTGATGAAAAATCATGTTGCTTTATGGATTTCCTGTCATCAGGGCGCAACCTCCCTTTGCTGTCCCTTCAGCTCAGGACACATCCCTTCCTCATCCTCAAGGACAGGCGTGCCACGCAACACGAGAAGTATCTCTTTCTATTTTCTACTGCAGCAAGGTCAAGAAACTCAACTTGGGAACCCAGCTTGCGTTTCATCCAGGTCTACAGCTTAGTAGCTCCCTCCCAGAGCCACACCATGCCGAGGACAGCCAGTGCAGCATCATCACCCCTGTGAACCACTCCAGCCACAAGGAATTTGGCAGCTGAAGGCAAATGTGGGAGGGAACAAGGAGGAGGCATGCATCCCACATGGCCACAGGCTGATGTTACCCTCAGATGAGGAGCAAACACTGTGGGAACAGCCTGAGGCCCCAGGGAGTCTGGAAGGGGTTTTCCACATTTCTGCCACCCATCCAGCAGATGTAGTTCAATTTATACAATGAGACAGCTTTCTGATAGAGGCATTTCCTTCTACAGTCATCCATAACTAAAAAAAAACCCCACATCAATACCATTGCACTGGGATAAAAGTTTTTCTTTTTCTTTCTCTTTCTTTCTTTCTTTCTTTCTTTCTTTCTTTCTTTCTTTCTTTCTTTCTTTCTTTCTTTCTTTCTTTCTTTCTTTCTTTCTTTCTTTCTTTCTTTCTTTCTTTCTTTCTTTCTTTCTTTCTTTCTTTCTTTCTTTCTTTCTTTCTTTCTTTCTTTCTTTCTCTCTTTCTCTCTTTCTCTCTTTCTCTCTTTCTCTCTTTCTCTCTTTCTTTCTCTCTCTCTTTCTTTCTTTCTTTCTTTCTTTCTTTCTTTCTTTCTTTCTTTCTTTCTTTCTTTCTTTCTTTCTTTCTTTCTTTCTTTCTTTCTCTCTTTCTCTCTTTCTTTCTCTCTCTCTTTCTTTCTTTCTTTCTTTCTTTCTCTCTCTCTTTCTTTCTTTCTTTCTTTCTTTCTTTCTTTCTTTCTTTCTTTCTTTCTTTCTTTCTTTCTTTCTTTCTTTCTTTCTTTCTTTCTTTCTTTCTTTCTTTCTTTCTTTCTTCCTTCCTTCCTTCCTTCCTTCCTTCCTTCCTTCCTTCCTTCCTTCCTTCCTTCCTTCCTTCCTTCCTTCCTTCCTTCCTTCCTTTCTCTCTTTCTTTCTCTCTTTCTTTCTTTCTTTCTTTCTTTCTTTCTTTCTTTCTTCCTTTCTTTCTTTCTTCCTTTCTTTCTTTCTTCCTTTCTTTCTTCCTTTCTTTCTTCCTTTCTTTCTCCCTCCCTTCCTCCCTCCCTTCCTCCCTCCCTTCCTCCCTCCCTTCCTTCCTTCCTTCCCTCCTTCCTTCCTTCCTTCCTTCCTTCCTTCCTTCCTTCCTTCCTTCCTTCCTTCCTTTCTCTCTTTCTTTCTCTCTTTCTTTCTTTCTTTCTTTCTTTCTTTCTTTCTTCCTTTCTTTCTTTCTTCCTTTCTTTCTTCCTTTCTTTCTTTCTTCCTTTCTTTCTTTCTTCCTTTCTTTCTTCCTTTCTTTCTTCCTTTCTTTCTCCCTCCCTTCCTCCCTCCCTTCCTCCCTCCCTTCCTCCCTCCCTTCCTTCCTTCCTTCCCTCCTTCCTTCCTTCCTTCCTTCCTTCCTTCCTTCCTTCCTTCCTTCCTTCCTTCCTTCCTTCCTTCCTTCCTTCCTTCCTTTCTTTTTCTTTCTTTCTTTCTTTCTTTCTTTCTTTCTTTCTTTCTTTCTTTCTTTCTTTCTTTCTTTCTTTCTTTCTTTCTTTCTTTCTTTCTTTCTTTCTTTCTTTCTTTCTTTCTTTCTTTCTTTCTTTCTTTCTCTTTCTTTCTTTCTTTCTTTCTTTCTTTCTTTCTTTCTTTCTTTCTTTCTTTCTTTCTTTCTTTCTTTCTTTCTTTCTTTCTTTCTTTCTTTCTTTCTTTCTTTCTTTCTTCTTTCTTTCTTTCTTTCTTTCTTTCTTTCTTTCTTTCTTTCTTTCTTTCTTTCTTTCTTTCTTTCTTTCTTTCTTTCTCTTTCTCTCAATTTCTCAATTTCTTAATTTCTCTCTCAATTTCTCTCTCCCTCTTTCTCTCTTTCTCTCTCTCTTTCTCTTTTTATGTTTTTTGTACTCTTTTTCTATTTCCTATCTCTTCTTTTCCCTATCCTTCTCATGTGTCCGATGAAGCATATCCTGCCAGAGGATATGTCCCAGTCAGCAGATCACACCAGCCTTGGTCTCACCCAAGGATTTACCTACCACAGGAGCTCTCTGCCTCCAGCACAGCTTCCCTCATCACTGCCACCTCCTTCCCTTGGGGCGGGGGGGAGCAGGACTGAGTGTTTTATGTGCCCTTGTCACCAGTAGATTAATGAAAGCTGGGAGGACACAGCAGGGTCACAGAACGCTGAACCGTGACTGGATCCCTCTACCACCCACCTCTCTGACACAGCGATGATTTCTGCCTCAATCTCTCACCCTGCCAAGATGCACAACAAATGGTGAGGACTGGTCATAAAAATAACCCTGTTTATTAATGAAGGGCTATCATCGTCTGTATCCATGAGGCAGACTGATGTCCCTAGATTTTTCCCCATGATGGAGTTGTGGTGCTGAGAAGGCTGGATGTGAAATGGCCTTTCCACACCTAATTGTTTAGGCTAGCACAGCCTGGTTTTGTTTTGCAGCTCCCTTGGACATAGTCACAGAAAATACATCTTCATTTCTAGTAAGACAAGAACTATGTATTTCCTGGCACACGGGCATCTTGTGCCATTTGAGATGCTTCAGGTCAGTAGATGTCACACTGCCTACAAGAATCCCAAACTCTTCAGAAATTCTGCTGGGGCCAGGCAGGGAGTGGGATGTCTAAAATCCTATTTGTAGACAGCCCAAGGGCCTGGCTTCTCCCACACTCATCATGGACCATGTGAAGTCTTCCCTGTGTTGGAAATTTTGATTTTGCACAATATTGCTTCAAATTTCATGATGCCTGGCAGAAGGGAGATCTGAAGTCAACCCTGAAAGTCATGACAGCTTTCTTCACTGAAAGAGTGCCACCGTCATGGCTGTCTTCAAGACTTTCTGACAATGGGCAAATAAAAATATCAGGGAGAAAAAGTTATTCTAAATAACTAAGGTCATTACTGACATGCAAATTAATAAAATAGTATGGAATGACTTCATAATGTGTGTTCAGGATCCCTAGACTCTGTGCTATTGCCTCCACCTCTTCACAGCATTTTTGGATGCAACCAAAATTTACGCAGAAAAATCAATCTGTGTTGTGACTTAGTGGAAAAGTGGAGAGAAAGGAGGGAAAAGCTGGACATTTGAGGATTTGTTGGGTAAAATGATGCAGGTTTGACTTTCCCTTGGAAACCTGCCATTTATTATCTCTGTCCCAGCTGTTGGCTGCCTGGAAACCTAAGAAGGAATTTGGATGTCGTGCACCTGGGGACCAAGTGGATTTTGCAAAGGACATTGAGGTGACTGAGGTGCTCCAGAGACCTAGCTCAGTCTCCCAGGAGTAGCTGATCACACGCTGTAAGACTGAATTTTCACTGGAGATGGAAGCAGTAGAGGGACTGAAGAATGAGGCATTGCAAGAAAAACGAGAGGAGAAGGAGGAGGAGGAAAAAAAATAATCACCGAAGACAATGCACATCTGTTAGAAGGGAGTGTGTAAAAGATGATGATGATAGTAATACTACTGTTACTACTCCTACTAATAATAATAATAACAACAACAATAGGGATGAGAGTATTTATTGTGAAACCTTTGCTTGGCACCAAGCAAGGATGCAGTTGCCAGAGCAGCCAAACAGCTCTGACTCTGCTTCCTACTTGGCTGAGCTGGGGAATGACATGCCACTGATCCTGGGAGCAGAGCAGACACCATCCCCACCACTCCTGCTTGCCAGTGGCAACAGGAGTAGCAAACTCAATTCTCTTACCATCTCCTACCTGGCTCTGAATCCCTTCTTTTCTTCCTCATCCCTCTCGCAGGAATAACTTGTCTGATGCTCTGCTCCCTGCCACATCCTGAGCTCTCTATAAAGAAGGGAAAGGTTCCTGGTGACTTAAAGCTTTGCAGAGCACAGCCAACGTGACAGATGCAAGAGGAAAGTTGAAAGAAAGAAACAATTTGCTCAGCAGAGCATCAAAGGAAAATATTCCTTCACGACTCTCATTGATTCCTCACCTTCTCCAGAAGTTACTTACCATCATTTAAATCACTTTATCCTGTTAATCCACAGAAGGCAGGTGAGATCAGGATGGGTTAGCACAGAATTGCAAATACATTATTGGGATATTTTCTGTGAAGACAAATAGACCTTCAAGCGCCTTAACGTCTAATGCCAGAATGCTGTGCTTAATTAAGCAGCTACAGGGGCCATTTACAAATGTGATTTCTGGATTGATTATCTATAACTCTCTCTGAAGCCCCTATTAGCAGCCTCCTACGAATAGGATTGGTTCCTATAAGTGTCTCATCCAGGAAGATGGTGTGGCTGCATTTGCCAGGCATTTTATTCCAAAGGATCAACCTGAAAATATCAACTAATCAGCAACAAGTATTGATAGGGACAGAGAAGAAGGTATAAATCTCTTGGGGGGGCTGCAGGGGGAGGATAGCAGTGATGAATCTACAGATTAAAAGTTTATTGCATTACCATTCAGAGGGGGTATAATATGTGTGTGTGTGTGTGTATTAGGCCAGACTCAAAGCTTGTCCTGTGTGTTTGTGTAGAAGGCTTGATAAAAAAAATTGTCCAAAGTCACAGAGCAAGATTTGGGTGCCCTGTTAAACAGTCAGAGTCAATAAAGTGTCCAAACAGCAGGACGAAGCAGAGAAAACTAGTAGAGGGAGGACAGGCTGGTTGTAAAACTTTTCCTAGGAGGATGTCAGAACAATGCGCAACATCTTCTAGTGCAACATTGCATTGATTTCTATGGAGCGGTTCTACTATAAGACACCTGTTTTCTACCCTTAAATAATCAAGTTTTATAGCCCCCTGTGTGAAGAGTTTGTTCTCTGTCTTTCCGTCAGCAACTCTTAATTACTTCCTGTTACGGGCATTTTGAGCAAGATTTAGACAAAGTTGTGCAAGAATTGTTCCCAACATGGTGAGACCATCTGACCAAAGGAGAAACCAGTAGGTAGGGCACAGAAACACCGGCCCAAAGGATTATCACAGAGAATCACAGAATATTAAGGGTTGGAAGGGACTTTGGAAGATCATCTAGTGCAACCTCTCCACCAGAGCAGGATCATCTAAGGCAGGACACACAGGAATGAGTCCAGGCGAGGTTTGAAAGTCTCCAGAGCAGGAGACTCCACAACCTTCCTGGGCAGCCTGTGCCAGGGCTCTGTTGCCCTCACAAAGAAAAAGTTTTTCCTAATGTTTTTGTGGAACTGCCTGTGCTCCAGCTTGCACTCGTTGCCCCTTGTCCTGTCATTGGACATCCCTGAGCAGAGCCTGGCTCCGTCCTCCTGACACTCCCGCTTGACATATTTATAAACACAAATGAGGTCACCCCTCAGCCTTCTCTTCTGCAAGCTAAAGAGACCCAACTCCTTCAGCCTTTCCTCACAAGGGAGATGTTCCACTCGCTTCGTCACGTCTGTGGCTGCACTGGACTCTCTCCAGCAGTTCCCTGTCTCTCTTGAGCTGAGGGACTCAGAACTGGACACAAGATTCCAGATGTGGCCTCACCAGGGCAGAGTAGAGGAGGAGGAGAACCTCTCTCAACCTACTAGCCACTACCCGTCTAACACACCCCAGGATGTCATTGGCCTTCTTGGCAATGACATTAAGATATGTTTAGGATGCCAGGAAAAAGATTAACAGGAAAGAAACTGGGGATACCGACAACCAAGTTTTCTGCGGTGCTGTCCGTGTTTCCAGAGTTTGCTTGTAAATGCACACAAGCTAGCAGGGTGACTGCAGTCCTGAGATCTTGCAGTGTAACTTTAGCTGCCATTCTTGCCATGCCAACTCTTCCTTCACCTACACTGTACAGCCTGTTCTTAGCATGAAGCCATTGAGCAAGAGAGAGCTGTTAGCAAGGGTGTTGTGATGAAGAGGTGAGGAAGGACAGGTTATATTTTAGAAGCAGACCAGCAGCATTTGGAGAAACTTCGCAAAAATGTGGCATTTGGCCCTCTTGCCTAACCCACAGGATAGCTCAAAGTGGCTTTGTAACTGACTCAGGTCAGTGCAGCAAAGGCATCTTCTTTCAGCTGAGGGATGGTGCCAGCCCTCTGCCTTGGCTTCCTGGCTGCAGAGTGGGGAGAAATGTGAAGCTGGTTGGGCATGAGATCTGCCACTACCCGACTCCTCATGTGTCCTGCAGAGGAGAGAGAAACAGCAGGATACACAGCCACACAGAAAAGGAAATGGGGAAAAAAAAAAAAAAAAAGAAAAAAAGGAAAAAAAAGTAAAAAAAAAGAAAAAAGAAAAAAGAAAAAAGAAAAGAAAAAAGAAAAAAGAAAAAAAGAAAAAAGAAAAAAGAAAAAAGAAAAAAGAAAAAAGAAAAGAAAAAAGAAAAAGAAGAAAGAGAAAAGAAAAGAAAAAAAGAAAAAGGAAAAAGGAAAAAAAGGGAAAAGAAAAAGAAAATAATCAAAGAAAAAAAGATAAAAGAAAAAAGAAAAAAGATGTCAATAATTTAAGAGACAAATCTTCTGCCATGAAACCAAATCAGTTTCAGGAGCCTACAGCAGCTTTTGGACACCTTGATTAATCATAACTCGCTACATATTATTTCCCTATAAACAAACTACAATGTTACTCGTACAAACAGCTATATCTTGACAGCTGCAAAATGCCAGGATTTAATGTCGAATGCGCAGAGTTTCACCATATGGTACCACTCCGGGCCTGAGACGTTCTAATCCGCAGCATATTGCCTTCCGGAAACAGCGATTACAAGGCAGGCCCCTCTCCCCTCTCCTTTTAATTGCATTTGTTGTCCCTGGTTCACATTGTCTCCTCTTTTTCCTGACAGCTTAGAATAAATTAGTCCCACAGAGGGAGCTTGGGTTGGGTTGTTTTCTCGGCTTCTGTGCTTGAGAGAGGGGGTTGACGAGGCACTCAGGGCTTGGGTAGGTCTTCCTAGTGCTCAGGTCACAACACCCATCCCAGCTGATCTTATTTCCCAGCCCACTAACCCACAGGCTGACAGATCAGAAAGGGCTTCGTGATTATATCTACATTAACGAGAATTGCCAGATGGCTGATGCAGTGGAGACTTTTCATCTCCTGCTTGCTAATCCCCTTATCTTTGGTGAAATAACATAGGACAGCAATATTATCTTTTGCTTTTTTCCTCACTTCTATCTGAAACGGGAAGACCTGAATCAAGTTCTCCACTTCTGGGGACCCACTCTTTGCATTTTTCCTGTAGGGAGATAGGAAGGTTCATGAAGGAGAATAGATTTAGATTAGATCTTAGGAAGAAATTCTTCAGTACGAGGGTGGCAAGACTTTGGAATAAATTTCCCAGAGATGCTGTGGCTGCCCCCTCCCTGGAGGTGTTCAAGGCCAGGTTGGACAGAGCCTTGAGCAGCCTGATCTAGTAGAGAGGCGTCCCTGCCCGTGACAGGGAGGTTGGATTGGATGATCTCTAAGGTCCCTTCCAGCCTGGGCCATTCTATGATTTTATGATATGAAAATCAGAATGGATGTCTAGAAGACAATCCTTGTGTGCAGGAGAATGCAAGCCATGATGCTTTAGGGAGAGCTCAGTTCTTTCCTGGTCTCAGGAGAGGAGAAATTGGTTGTTTTACATATGACCCTACCATGGTAATGCCTGTGCCTTGACTCTCCCAGGTTCAGACTTGTGCTCTCTCTCAAGAAATGGCCCCATTTGTGGAATGTGTGGAAAATGCAGCAGTACTGCTCTCTGGTCTTGTACAGGAATCAGATGATACTGGCGTCATCTGGGGTGCTGGTGGGCAATAAGCATGGGAAGTCCGCTATATCCTTCAATTTCCAACATCAGCTAAGACAAGTCTGGAACTGGAAGTCACCCCCAGCTCTGATGCATCACCCAGGGGACACATGACAATATTAAAGTGACTCAGGCCAAGTGGAAACCAACCAAGTAGTCACCTTCAATGCAAGATCTCTAGTGTGCTCCTGACATAGGATCATAGAGTCATAGAACCATAGAGTCATAGAGTCATAGAATCATAGAATCACAGAATCCTTTATGTTGGAAAAGATCATTAAGATCATTGAGTCCAACCGTAAACCTAATGTTGCCAAGTCCACCACTAAACCATGCCCTAGACATTTCTGCCTGTCCCTGGGTTTTGTGCAGATTTCAAGTAGTCATTCTTCATGTCCAAGGAAGGGATTTTTTTTTGTCGTTTTGTATTTTTTGCAAAGGTTTTACTTATTTGGATGTGTGATTGTCATTTGCGGCTGCCGGAAAAGAAGAAAGTTTTTACAACCGAGCTATTACAGCTCCTCTAGGCTCTCTGAAGACCTGGATGCAGTTTCTAGCTCTGTTGCAGAATTCCTATGTGAGCCAACTCATGCAATTTTTATAAGTTTCAGTTTTTCCCATCTGAAACAGGAAAATAAACAAGATACCTATTTTTCTCACTGTTAAATTGCTCTTCCTGAATGCCCATGCTGGTTCCTCTGGCAACAATAACATCAGTTGCCTTTTGGGTGAATATAACCCCAAATTTAGGCCCCTTTCTCTGACAGTGATGTCCACCTTGCCGTCCCTTTTTACACTATAAATGTAGGAATTTTCATGGGCACTGGAGGCAGGATAGGAAAGCCATGGGGTTAAACTGCAGCAGAGAGATCAGCTTTGATATTAGGAAATACTTCCTAAGTATAAGGAGAAATGAAGAGGGTTATTCTGGCCCTTGTAGCAGTCCTGGTCCCTGCTTTTGCAGGGAACACAACCACTACCCAGAAGAGTGTGTAAACAGGCAGGTGGGAAAATCCATCCTGGTCCTGACAGCTGAGCCAGTGACAGGGAATCAGAGACAGTCAATAGGTTTTGAGTTTCGACAGGGAGCGCTTTGTTCATGGAACAAAGCCAGATATTGACAGTGTGCACAAAATTCAAGGGATCATTGGGAATAGGATTGGACAGGCACTCACAAGGTTGTCCAGACCCCTCTTGACTTGAGCCAAGCTCTTGACCATTGTTTGTCTAACTTCCTCCTGGATCTCTGAGGTCTTATCCTGTTTCCAGCACCCTGATGCCCTTGTTCTTAACTAGTCTTTCCTCACGGGCTTAATCTCTTCTGTTGCAATATAATCCCAGACTTTTCTGTCATCCCCAATCTCTATGAAGAGAGTCCATACTGCTCCCATGAAGGTGCTTGAGGGCAGACTGACACTTGAGATATTTTGTAAATCAGATCTATGACTCAAATGATGGAAAGGCAGACGGTAATGCTTTGGGCTAAATAATTCACATTAAATCAGTTATTAGTTACCCCTTTTTCCACATAAACCCGTAATTCAGTGTTGAAAAGGGGAAAAAAAAAAGAGTTAATTGCCTGCTTGCCCCAGTGAAATAGTGATGGGATTCATCTTCCCTCATTTCAGATGTCCAGAGAAAATATCCACAACTCAAATACGTCTTTTCTGCAAAGCAATTAGTGCACATTTCATATTAGGAACATGACACAAACACAAAAAAATAGAATATCACTGGGACTATTTTCCTGGCTAAGAGGCAAATATATCTTGTTATCCTCCTGCCCCTAGATATGGTGCAATGGCTTTATGTGTGGGTTGGGAGCAGGGTGCAAATTATGGCAGCCCATAACGTAGCATCTAATCTGCACCACTGTTAAGGAGTGCGTAACTTGACACGTGAGATACCTTCAGGTCCTGGCTCTACATGAGGAACTGAGTTTACTGATTCCTCCTTTGCCATGGGAGCAGCAGAAAGCCAGAAATGGGCAAATAGTAGCACAGGTCCAAACAGAGAAACATTTCAAGAGTAAAACATGGCAGGGTTGTGAGAGCAACCACATAATGGTTCAAAACAGCCAGTCCTGTGGGCTCCAACCATGAAATTCATGCTGGGATACAACAAAGCCATCAAGTTTATGGATAACCATTACACAGAATTTATGGTTCATTTGCAGGATGGGGCATTAGCAACCTGTCTGGACCCTGGTCCAGCGCTGACATGAAAAGCCTTCAAGCATGACAGCAGCTTGGGGCTTCACCACTGAAGAGATAAGTGCTGCTTTTCTCTCAACTCTCTTAAAAATGTTGAACAAAGCAATTCTGCTTGGCTCAAGTCTCTCTACATCAGTGCAGTGTTCCTTCCTTCCTCTTCTCTTTTGATCTAATTTACAAAGAGTAAATAAAATCCACAGCCAAACCATGAAATAGTTGGGGCAGGATGACATTCTTCCCTCTTAGCAGCAAGGGGTGAAAGAAAGTGAGGTTGACAGTGCAGATGGGGGACAGCAATGAAGATGGAGCCCGGTCCCATCCTGATGAATCGCAGCCTGATGTCTCTGGGCCATCTGGAGCTGGTCGCCTCCTGACATCCTGCAGGATCCCAGGGCCAGAAGGGGAAGTAGAGTTCATCTCTGAGAGGCAGTTAAAAGAATCCAGGGTTGATTGAAGTGGTTTTGGCACGCAGTGAGATCCAGACAACCCCGGGGAGTGAAAACTGCCCTCAGGTTACGGCTATGAATAGCAGATAACCATTGCCACTGCAGTGTAAGAAGGATGCTCTGGGTAGGAATGGAAACTAGGGGTTGTTTGGTGAATCTGGGAAGAAATCACCTCAGCGAATGGAATTGCAACCTAATTGCATGGCAGCCATGCACGATAGCAGGTAAAAGTACAGACCTGAGTGCAACAGTCACAGATAATAAGACCACCTTGCCCATATGTTTTTAACCCTTGTAGTTCACTCCTTAGCCATCCCAATCTACCCAGCCCTGGGTAGATTCCCTCAAATACTTGGCTTGAAGTGTTGAGCACCCAAACACTCAATGGGACTATATAACTCAGCACCAGGAGAAAGGAAGCCCTGAGTGTGGCTGCTGCTGAGCCTCTTTGGGAGCTTCCACTTGCCCATCACTCCTAGTTTAATTAGCAAATGACTCTTAAAGCCAAACCTTTCCCAGCTGCTTGTATGCAATGGCAGAATAGAGGGCTTCTAGATGCCTTTCACCTCATCCTGCAGTGACTACTTCAAGGGGGAATGATGAACTGTGCTTTACACACTAGAAAGAGGTCTGAGGGTGAGTGGTTCAGACACAAGCTCTGCTTTGTGGCCAGATGATGTCTAAGGTTAAACAAAATGAATTCCAGCTGTAATAACCACGCTGGGTTACATCCAACCTCAGCCACGCTCTGTCCCGGAGATGTTGCCCAGCCGTGCCAGACAGGTTGTGGATAATGTTCCAGGACTCTTTTCAGTAATTTTGCTGCTATTTTTTTTTTTTTTTTTTCCCTGGCAATAGAGTTGTTAGCTTAAGGGTAACACATTTGCACACAAATGGAGGTCCATGTTATGAGCAACAAATCATGTCTGGGCTTAACAAGAGTAAATATACACACACCTTGTAACTGTTGTCCCTGGGGTACCCACAAATCAACAGCTGTCAGCTATGTAAAAGTGTCTGGATCTGAGCACACTGTGGGAAAAAATACTGCCTGTGACCCACATGTAGGTAATTCGTGATCAACAGCACGAAACGATGTTCCATGAAGTTCAGCCCCTCTCCATTCACTTGCTTTCAAGCAGTATACTTTGCTTTTATTGGGAATATTAAGAACCAAAGCAGCGTGCAACCTGTTAAACCTTAATTAAAACTGAAAATAATAATTTTCATTCGAAATGTATGAATTCTAAATGTATGATCTATAGAGGCCACGAATTATCAAAAATATTTTGTATAAATGTATGTATATTTAATAGAATCATTATTATACCCAATTACCTCACAAATCTTTTAATATTTCATTAAACAGGTAAACTATTTATACATTTTATGCATAATATAACATTAATTCAGCACCAGCTCAGTCTGCACACATGCTTTCAGATTTACGTTCATTTGCATATTCTTGAATTTACACAGTAAGTTTTGCTAATTAATTTTTATCAGGAACCTTATAAAGCAATGCCATATTCTCACTCCTCCAAGGATGCTTTGTGCAGTCGTCCCCTCCCAGGGAATGATTTAATAAGAGAGAGGACTTTTCCTGGAGAAAGTAATGGAGCTTATAAATTCAAAGCTAAGAGTCTTGCTTATGGCTTGGATAGCTTAAGCAATGCAAAAGATTTCTCTGGCCTTGACTTAAGGGGTTAATATGTAACTCTCTGAAGACCTTCTCTTGAAGAACAGAATCTCGTATGATTTCAAAATCACCCTTACAAAGTCTGAATTTGTGTTCTGGTGTTTGGTAAAACAGATAGAGATGTGGGGAAAAAAAAAAAAAAAAGAAAAGAAAATCTTCCAGGTTCTTTGCATCTTTGCATTGTATTTGGAGACTCTCAATGTGATTGCAGACTCTAAAGGCTGAATAGTAAAAAGGAGTTGCTTGTACGGTAGCTTGTAGAGATCCACGCTGTGATTCTGTGGCGTTTAGCTTCAAAATAATCATAGATTCCAGAAGGGAAAAAAAAAAAAATTGCTCTAGCCACCAGAAGAGTTCCCATTATTCTCTTCATAACCAATTATAAAACAGTTATGCAATCGTCTTATACTTTCATGCAGGCTTTTAATAGCCACTTCCTCCTTAAAATGTGGAATCATTTAGATTGGAAAGGACCTTTAAGATCATTGAGTCCAAAACCAGCTCCAGGAAAATCAGCTGAAATCCTTGTAAATCAGAACAGTGCAGCGTTTGGAGAAGCATTCTCCTTTCTTTATGATTGCGGTTAATTAACATAATGCACTTTCTGCCTTCAAAAATGTTAATTTTATCCACCCCTCTTAATTTCTCAAAAATTCGCCAGAGATTAATCACTAAAAGCAGCATTTCTATTTAAAATTAAGTAAGCCGGTGTCATTACAACTTCCCAAACACTGCTCTTAACGATCAATATGAACTCATGTATCTTGAGCTGAGTCCCACCACGGGGATCAATTCACTGATGGTCTACAGGCAGCCTAACTTGAGTAATGTCACTGCCTCCAACTGAGCTGAACTCTCCTCTTATAGGCAACGGAGTAAAATAAGCACCTGCATTAATCGTAACTCTGCATTTGAGTGAGACAAATCACGCCCTGGAAGTGTCAGGATCTCTCTAAAGACTACAAAGGGTGTCCAGACAACGGACTCGCATGTCAACATCTATAGCATAGACATCTACACTCAGGCAAATGAATCTCACCCAGGTCTTCAAAGGGTTTGTCCCCATTTTTCTCTACCTGAAATCATGGGAGGACCTACCAGTCTTATAAGATTTTGGCTGAAGATGGTGAGCATCCTGGGAGATAGTTTTTTGACCAGCATAGTAATGCCATGCTGATGATAGGTCTGCAAATTTTGTGTTGTCTGAGTTGTACTGGAGAACTCAGAATAAAAATGGAAGCAAAAAGCAGACCCGTCCAAGTCCCTGATCCAGATAAAACTTCTTGATGCTCCCTCTGGGTGTGATCAGAGGAGACCCTATTGCTCTCTAAAACCTCTTTTCATACTGGTGTCTGCAGGTAAGGATCAGTCTCTTCTCCCAAGTAACAGGGAACAGGACAAGAGGAAATGACCTCAAGTTGCACCAGGGGAGGATTAGATTGGATATTAAGAAAATTTCATCACAGAAAGAGCTGCCAAGCATTGGACCAGGCTGCTCGGGGAAATGGTGGAGTCCCCATCCCTGGAGATATTTAAAAGATGTGTAGATTGGAGTGCTCAGAGATATTGTTTAGTGGTCGACCTGGCATTGCTGTGTTAATAGTTGGACTCAATGATCTTAAAGGTCTCTTCCAACCTAAACGATTCTGTGATTCTGTGATTCCATACTGTGAAACACCGGCCTTAAATCCAGTACCTGTAGTTGTTGAGCAGCATGCGATAGACACTCTGATGCCTGCTCCTCCTTTCCAAACTCCTCCCTCTAAACTTTGGTCTTTTCCATACTTTCTGACTGACATCTCTCCTTGGGTGATCACTGATGGGAATTTTGAATTGAAGCGCTGTAACTAAGAGCACTATGGAGCATAGCAGCGAGTGACCCTTTTTTTGGCTGTGGCGAAACTATGGATAGATGATACTAGAATTAAATTTGGACCAGGAAACGGGAAGTAAAGGTTATTTCTTTCGATGTCGGCAAGGAGAATGAATCAGTCACAATTACTTAAGGAACCTCAGGGAACAGTTCAAGCATATGTGATGCATGAAGGCAGATCTAATTGGGATGATTTTTTGGGGAAGAGGTTCATAAAAACGTGCCTGTCTCCATGGTAACTGAACACGTAGGAGTGCACTTGGTCTGGCTGATCACCGGAGTCCTCAGCAAGTGATTGTCCATCTCTTAAATAAAGCCTAATTGGTTGTTTCCGATCTTTTTTCTTAGGCAGGCATCTGAGTCTCTTCTACAAATACTACGCATGGATGATTTCTTCCACCAAAATGCAAAAAGCTGCGCTTTCCAGAACAGATCCGGTCTGCTGAAAGCAGTGCAGTGGGGGCACCCTTAGACGTTCAACTTCTTGGTCTCCAAAGAAAACCTTATCTCGCCTGTTTCTCGTGCACTAAATCTTATCCAGATGTGGTATACTTTCTAGAAGTCATTGAACCAACACATTCAAGGTATGAATCAAGCAAAATGATCCCATCTTCACATCGAATCTGAGTGCTACATATGTGTTTTTCATTAGTTAATTGAATTATACCCCCACATGGATCGTGACCACGACTGCATTAGTCTCCAACAATCAGCAAGTGAAAACAGTATCCTCTGCTCTTTCCAAACGAATGGAAATGGATCAATAGAGAAAGCAAAAGGCTAACTTGGATTTCACAGATGGTGTTTCCCAGTTACTTGTTGTGGACTGTCAAATACAGAAAAGCACAGAAATACAAAAGACGATAAAAAAAAGTCCTATTGTAGTTTCTGAAAACAAAACTCTCAAAACTCTTTTGTTATGGAGGAGCAAGAGATGCATTGCAGTATTATTCATAGCTCTTTGTATAAATCACTGTATTGGGGCAGTTAATTATTTTTCAAGACTAGCCCATAGATAAAATCATACAGATTTCAGAAGACAATGCTTTGCGTATTGCAAACAATGTATTAGTTCCTCTTTCAATTGATAAAATAATTAAGGGTTTGGTTGAAAAGGGCATATTCCTCTCCGTGGCCATTGGTGCCTGAAAGCATGAAATTTCAAAATGTTTCCAATAGTTGTTCATTGAAAGGGGAATAATCCATTTTCTGCCTAATTATTTTCAAGAGAGCAATAAAAACTGTATTAGGAATATTTAAAAATGTGAAAAGTGCACTACATTCAAATGGTTTGAACTTTGGCGATGTACCATCATTTGCAGATGATAATGAAAATGTTAACCTTGGGAGAAACCATTTTGTCTACAAATTAATAACAAATAAGAGGAATATTAGCTTGAGACTAATTGCTAAGTTCATACACTGCTTTGTACAGCAAAGCATGCTATATATAAGTTGTCATTTGATTCTGCAGGTTATATAAGTAAGTTTTAAAGCACTTCTCTTCATCTGGCAAAGGGTTTCAGAATGACAGAAGTTACTTAATAGCTCTTGCAGTAAAATATACAAAAACACTGAGGAATGTCACTATTAAATGGATGGCTGTATAACCTGAGTGGGTCTTAAGACATTTTCCAGTTATTAGAAATTAACCATTATGGCAGAAGAAAATTGCTTGGTTATAATTTTCAAATTCCTGAAGGATGATGAAGATGGGGATGATAATTTTAGGAACTGAAATATAGCTGCTTTTATTTTTTTTCATAAAAAGTTAAAAGGTTTTTTTTTGATTGTGGGGGTTTGGGGTTTTTTTGTGGTTTTTTTTCTTTAATGGCACAATCGTAAAGTAATCTGATCTTGTATGAGAAGAAATTTATAATATAAGGAGTTCACTGAAGAGTGAAGTTAAAACAAAAAATGGTAAATCCTTTGGTCACAGTAGTAACTCCTATCAGAAAACAAACCATGACAAAGTAGAAAATATAAAAAAGGATTTTAGTTCTCTAATGCTTGACTTCACAATTTGATTTCAGCAAGTAAAATTACATTAATCAAGAACCTATCTTTAAATCGCATTACTCCGGAGCTATTTTCGATTCTCAGTTCTCTCAGTTTCTTAAAAACTAATGGAAATCGTGCTGTTCAGTTATAACTTAAATGCAGCATGGAAAGAGTATTTTCTGTGCACAGAAAAGCCCCTCTCTAGGCTTGCCATGACCTCACCTGGGTGTCCCTGTGATCACAAGTGTCCCATGGACAAGGACTTGTGCCCGCCCTGCCTGAGCTCAGCACTGGGGACAACTGGAGTGGCCAAGGGACCAGCAAACACCAGCCCTTTCTGTGCCAGGGCTGGGCGCTGGGCAGCTCTGCCACTGGTGCTGGGGACCAGGGAGAAGGGAGCAGGTGGTGGGGAGAGGGGGGGGTGAAGATATTTTTGGAGGAATTGAAGAGTAAAGAGAAGGAAACCCCACCACAGACATCACACTCCTGCTAAGGAAGAACTCAGGACAGTGACAGCTAGAGGTTCTGGCCAATAAATTCACCATCTCTCCAGCACCTCGGCTGATGTTTGAAAGGTGAACATCATAGTAAAGGAAAAAGTAGATACTAGGATATTTTGTTTTATAGTAGTTTCAAGGGTATTATCGAGACTTCTCTGTACCACCTTGGCCTGTGTCAGTGCAATTGCAACTGTGCTAATAATAGCTGTTTGTTTCCTTTTGATTAATCAAGAGTGTAAAACTCTAGTTAGACTAATTATAAGTTCTTGGCTCCAGCAGTATGATGTGTCTGTTTTACCCATAACAGGATCTTGAGTGTAGCACTCCCTGATTCTGCTCTGGACCACTCTGTCTCACTCTTTACAAGATTTGTTATCTCTTCCCTACAGCCACTTAGCCCTAAGCAATGTGATCTGAACCAGTTGTTGCCCTGTACCTAGGGACAGGAATTGATATTTAGTTGTCTTTTATTTATGATCGTAAAATTATAGAATCATAGATTCATTAAGATTTGAAAAGACCTCTAGGATCATCAAGTCCAACGCTCAACCCAACACCACCATGACCACTAAACCATGTCCTGAAGTGCCACATCTACAGATATTTTTAACACCTCCAGGAATGATGACTCCACCACTTCCCTGGGCAACCTGTTCCAAGACCTTTGGATGAGTTCATGAGTGCAAGGGGGCACACACTTTTGTCTTCCAGCCTGCATTTTTCTTCTGTGGTGGTGTTAGTGTATGTTGTGTGTGAAATTCACATCAACATACAGGATATAAGCTTATTGATTGTCACATCCCGCCCAGGAGAGGGGGGGACTAGTGACTTTTATTTGTAATTAACCAATGGAGTGGACAACAGTGAGACAAGTCTCAAGGCCCATACACAAGCATTTATTAATTTTTTACAACGTGTAGATCGGACTCAGGACAATTGGTTTTAGTTAAATGACACATTTAGTTAAATGAAGAAACTTCTTCTCAGTGAGGGTGACGGAGCCCTGGAACAGGCTGCCCAGAGAGGTTGTGGAGTCTCCTTCTCTGGAGACATTCAAGACCTGCCTGGACACGTTCCTGTGTGGCATAGTCTAGGCAATCCTGCTCTGGCAGGGGGATTGGACTTGATGATCTTTCGAGGTGCCTTCCAATCCCTAACATTCTGTGATTCTGTGATTCTGTGACACGTTAAGGGCAGACAATATACTACAACCTAATGATAACTAGGAAAAGACTAGGTGTACAATAAACTACAGCAAGTTGCATGTTACTTAATGATAACAAGAAAAAGGGGCATAAAACAACTTCTAACAGGCAGTATTGTACTTCTGATTACAAGACAGAAACTAAGTATAAACTAAGAAAGCAATATGATAGGCCTTGAATTACTCACTGAGAAAGAAGAAAGAGAAAGAAGGAAAGAGAGGAAAGGGAGGAGTGGAGACAAGAGGGGAAAGAGAGAGAGAGAGACCAAGATCACCAGTCGAGGTTCCCACGTTGGTCCAGTCAAGCAGAGTTCAGGATGGATCCGTTGTTATCTTCTTGTTTCTTCGAGTTTCTTCACCTTCTTTCTTCTTATTTCTTCTTCTTCTACTCTGTACCTTTTCTTCTCTCAATTTATACATGCTTTATCTATATTTGAGTGCACAGTATGTCTGGTAGAGATACACACTCTTCCTATATGCGGAGGTATAGTATGTTTGGTAGGAAAAACGGACTTCTCCTTGTTTAGGACCATATACAATTACCTTGTCTCCATGGGATGCATGTTACAAGGCAAGGCCATCCTGCCTTCGCAGGACTCCTTTCCTCATGTGTGATTGCATCAAGGCTGTTTGAGGCATCTCTTTCCTACTACCCTCTACCACATTCCGTTGCCCCCTATGAGTTTGCCACACAGGTCCAGAAACTGGTTTTGTTTTTTGACCAAGCTGGGGGTTTGTAAAATACCAAGAAATGTTTAAGACGAACACTCACACATCTGTCTGCTACAATGATGACCAGCAGTCAGCTGCCCAGTGCATGGCTGGATGAGGACAAATGCTGATTTGAATTAAGTGTATTGGATGTTAGCACAACATAAGGCAGCCTGCCAGCATCCCAGTGCCAGCAGTGCCAAGCTCTGAGGCTGTCCAGTAAACAGAGGTCTTCTTAGGGGCAGAGAAGGAACTAAAGCCCAGCAGCCTAAAAATGGATGCGCAAGCTGAAAAGTCAAGCTTGGCTGAGGTTGGTGCCTGTTGGTAGTGCTGGAAGGATGGACAACTTGCTTCTGTTTCACTCACAACTGGGGCAGAGTTAGCTGTTCTGCTTAGTAACTGCCCCAATGCAGAACATTTCCTCAGCCTGAAACAGGAGTAACAACTCTGTGCAGGAGAGATGTAAGTCTAATCTATCGTGAAGACCTACCTGGCCATGGAAATAAACTTATTTTGTCTATCAGGTTACAGAAATGGACTACAAGTCCAGACTGTAGAAAAAGCTATGGGAATTTAATCTTCTGCAGTGAATGGTCAACACAGGTCCGGTACTTTAAGACCAGTCAGCAAATGTTGAAATGATCCCTGCTAGGATGTGAACTCAGCACCATTTGAGAACTAAGAAAAGTTTTAGTCCTTTATATTGCCCATTGCATCTCAACAAGTATCTCTTTGAATTGCATTACCGACCAAAGCAGATCTCATATGGATTTGTGTTTTGTAGTGTTTTATTTTGTAACAGAAATCTGCCAAGACTGTAGTATAAATTGAGCCTAAATCACCTACTAGGACATCTAATCAGAACAGGGTCTAGCTGCTTCTCTTAGTCTTAGGAGTGGATTCTCTGGTGTTAAATAGGTGCTGATACTCCTTCCACGCCTGGGACATCAATTGCTCCCTCCCCTGTGTGGATAATAATTGCAGATCTTACAAAGATCAAGCTCATATTGCCGTGACAAGGTCTCTCCTGCTTGTGCAGCAACGTGTTTCCACAAAACCACTCATGATAAGATGCTTGTAGCACCTCGGTGTTTGGGCTGAGAACATCAGTGTCCCCAAAGTGAGACAAAGGTGAGTAGATTCATTGCTGATGGATAAGGGTGGTATTAGTTTGTAGGAAAGTTTGAATTTTAATATCCCCAAAGATGGAAATGAGTTCCAGTGCTGACCAAGGCAACTCCAACAGTTGTGTGAAAAGCCAGGGAAATATCTGTCCTCCTGCTAGTTGAGCCATTTAGAGAATCATTTAAATTCTAGGTAAATTTGTGGCTTGTTTGTTTGTCTGGATTTTTTCCCTGTTCATTTTTTTTGCTTGCTTTGTCGTGTAGTTTAGAATTCATAAATAAATTTTTTTTTTTTATCTTCTTCTAGAGGTTAGGGTAATCTTAAGAAAACATCCCAATGCTTTCTCCTTAGAGGCTTTGTGATCCTAAAATTGGGTACAAACTATGAAGAGCCCAAAGCCTCAACACAGGCTATGAAACACTTCAAGGGATAATAGGATATGCATCCACTTTCTCTGCATGAATGAGCGAGTACCGCAGAGGTCGAGAGAAGGAGAAATGTCTTCTAATAACCAGCAATAAGCAGGAAAGCTCTCTGTCATGTTGCAAGGTAGACAGGAGCATGCCTAAAATGTTAGGATGCTGAGAAAAGGCTTGAGAGGGAGGTATGAAAGCCCATTTACTCTTGAAGCAGGAAAGGGCAGTAGAAATGGTGCCGTGGACTGGACTGGACGATGAATTCAATGGCACGGCAAGAGAGAGGCTGACTCATAAAGTTAATTCATGGCTGGTTGCTTTGTCACATTTTTCAGCCAGACCCCCTCCTGGAAAAAAAAAAAAAAAAGATTCTCTCTTTCACAGACATTAAATGATGGCGAGATTAGTGGCCTAGGAATTATGAAGTCCTCCCTTTGACTCCCTCTGGCTCTAAGCATTAATCAGATAATTGTCTGGGATGGGAGATGTTTCTACCTGCTTCTTCTCCCCAAGCCTCAGCACTAAATCTTACTTGTGCATTGGACTGACTTCTCCCAGGCTGTGTGATGCTCCTGTAGATATTCTGCCTCTCTTATTTTATATATTTACATGGAAGTAGAAGGTGGAGCAGAGAGAAGAGGGGTGGTGTTAAGAACACGAGATCAGGTGAGATGCTTTAGTGCACTGCTGTTGTAAGAGCTGTGCTATATAATTTCTTGAACAAAGGCATCTACCTCCATCTAAGTAGTTTAGTTTCTTGTCCTGTCTCCTTTGATAGCATACTCTAAACCTGATGATTTCATTCTTCTTTTTTTTTCCATTTTTTCAGCCTAAATTTATTCATGAGCTCTCTGATCTCTCGTTATATGTTTGTGGTCTCTGCAGTCTTGTCCTTCTTGTCAGCTAATTGAAGAGGTTTTGCCACCTTCACTAGTTTTTATGAAGTCCAGTGAAATTTTTTGGAGAGATAATTTGCTTCAGGAAATAAAATGTAGTGAGTCTCCTCTCCTAAAAAAGGCTTTACTGCTCCTCAATCATTTGATCACCCTTTCATTGTGCTTGTTCCAGGATAAGTTAATTTATGGGACATGGATATCCCAAATTGCACATTGCATTTGTCTCCCTACCAACACGAGACAAGATTGTGCTGACCTGCAAAGAAACTCAATTTCACATCAGGTATAGAGGAAGAGGCAGTTATCAGGGTGTATATGGGAGTGGAAAACAGATGGAAGAGGTTGGATATTATTCCCAAGATCATGCATAAGACAGGATCCATCACTTCTCCTGCCATAATGAAGCATTGCTAGCACAACTTACCTCACAGACCTTCCTTTTACGCATTTTTTAATCAGCATCCAAGCAACTGGCAATCATGACATGTAACAGAGCTGAGAGTTAACATCCCCTTGAGACGAGTGAAGACAGGTGTGCCTCAGAGATGTGTATCCATGCCCTCTGCAGATGCTGCTGTGTCTGTTTTCATCTGCTTCACGACTGCGGGGTTTCTCTGCAATTCCAGTAGCTGTCTGAAATTTCTCTGGCTGGGTGTGGGCATCCATAGGATGGGCATCTCTCTTTGGGCTGGCACCCTTGACTGCCTTTACAGCCAGTGAGGCTTCTTGATTTATGACCTAAAAGCACTTGCTGTTGACTATAAAGAGTGCCAAGGATGAGATGCAGTTGTGTGTCCTGGGTCTGGCTAAAAACAGGTTCGATGAACCTTGATATTATTTTCCTCTTCGAATAAGAGCTAAAAGTGAAATGAGAGTTAGCAGCATCCACAGAAAAAAACCCTACTGTCTTCCAGATTCTCAGCAAACAGGACCTGCTGGAGCTCTCATGTTTCACAGCTGCATTTCTCCGTATCTGTTCTTCATCCACAGACCCCAGAAATATTTTATATGCACATGACATTTCTCACATCTCTCAGGCTTGCATGCCCGGTACAGTGCGAGGAGTAATTTTTCTCATCATTACTGCTAAGGTTTCAGCTCTGACAGTGGGATACACCTTGCTGGATATAATACGAGAAGCAGGAAGAATTTTGAGTGGTTTTTTGTCTGCGGAGCAGGGTTTGCAGCTCTGTAATGCTACATAAATAAGTTCATCGCTGATTTGTAAACAGAGCGCATTTGAGGAGGAGGAGCTGTAGGATTTTCCACCGAAGGCTCTTGACAGCTGTGTCGGAATGCAGCTGGCAGACAAAGGCAAAATGGGATCCGATGGTAGGGAGGACAAGGTGGAATGAAAATCAGAAACAAACCCCTAATGATTTTTTGGTGGGATGGATCATCAGCAAAATGAATCGTCTTGGGGGTGGGCAGCTTCTGCCCCAGACATCTTTACAGGTAGAGTGACCTAAAAACTTTGCCCTGCCTCATGTACTAGCTCCCAGGCTCAGAGTGAGTGTTCAGATTGCTCTGGAGGTGAGACAGGGTCAGAATGGTCCTTCTGGTCTTGACGTCAAGGCATCTAGCCTTGCAGGGCAAAATTACCATTTATGTTTATAAACAGGGAAAGCAAGACAGAGGAGCAGTAAGGGCATACTGAGAACTTACTGGGAGCAGTAAGGGCATGCTGAGAACTTACTGGCAACTGCCCCTTTTTTGGGACCTGCTTCTCCTATCACTTTCTTGGTGTCTGGTGATCACAGTCTCCCAGTGGGTGCAGGCTCAGTCCCACTGTGGGTCTTCAACTGTACTCCAGTGTAAGTTGGAACAACGCAAAGAAAGCCCTGCTCGCCCATCAGTGCAGGACTGGTGGTGAACTCACTCTTCTGCTACAAAATAAGATTATAGTCAGAGGTACAACATGAGTCCTTCTCTCTCATTTTTGTATATTGGCCACATTGTGTGAAGCATGCTTCACCGACCCATTTTACACATCAGCCATAGGCCCCGTTGCTCGATATAATCTTCCTCTTGTTCCTCCATTGGGAAGATCCAGGTTTGGATGCTCAGAAAGGAGGATGTTTCTCCCCACAATCTGATCCACTCTGCGACAGAGTCGATGTGAAATTCAAGCACATCGTATCTCATAAAGAAACTTCTCAGAAAAATGCAGAACTTTCCAGAGGAGGAAAAAAATAAAATAAAATCCAGCTGACACAGCCCTGGGAATCTGTGACGATTGTCATTACTTGCCTGGTAAGGAGTCAGGACCATGCGGGGATCTGTCACCGCCAGAAGGCTCTTGAACATCTGTTGCAACTGCAGCAGCATCAGAATGAGGAGGAAAAGATTAATCATGCTCTGGACATTACTGGCTAATGCATTTCCCTGCCAGCCTGCAGTCAGTGACAGGGGTGTCCTGAACTATGTTTTGCAGTGGGCTCAGCAGGGACACCCAGGCAACTGGGAAGCTCTGGCCTTAAATGGCTTCACTCAAAAGTTGCTCTCTGGTTAAATTGCTTTAAAGTGTTGTTAACTTCTCCTTTGTTTTTTCCCCCTCAGTCCCAACATCAAGAGGCAGGACAGAGCTTGGAAGTGGATGCAAGCTGGGATGAGGGCTGGCTTCATCTGAACAAAGCAATCATCGTGGCCTGTGGGGTTCCCGTGACTTCTGGGAACAGAAAAGGGAGATGCAGGTGTGGATCTGACACGTATAAAAGGCCTGTTTAGAAAAAGGTGAAAACAGAAAACAATTACAGCAAATACCAAGTCCCCTGTGGTTGGGTTGGCCAATAAGTGTTTGTTCAGGGGGAAACATTTCCAGTGTGCTTGCTCCATGCCTTCAGGGGCTATCACTGCGGTGAGGAGGGGCTGCTCTGTGCTCAGTGATGCAAAGGGCTTCTGCTCACAGCAAACTTGGCTGCTACGTGTCTGCCTCCTCTACATGTCACAGCTGTTACCCCCAAATCAGTAAAGGAAAACAGAGGGGGATGAACTAGGTGTAACTGTCAGGGTTTACTCTACGTAAACACCATCACCGTGTGCATAGCTGAGAGTTTTACTGAGCTGTCTTCATAGGAGGATTTACTATCTACAGCTGAATTTTCTTTATGGCTCACAGGTCTCTCCTGATGTCCCCTTTTTTTTAAGATGGTGAGTTACAGGCTTTTAATGTCACCTGAAGGTTCTGAGAAGTCTTCCATGGCTTGTGGGAAGTGAAGTGGATGGGTTTTTTATGGACCCTTCTATTGAATGTCTGGCAAAGGTGATTCCACAACTCAGAAGACCTCCTACAGAGCCAGCCCCATTCAGATAATTTTTACACTGGATCAGAGCAATTGGGTTTCAGTAGACAGTTGTTGCCTGGAAGGCCAAGGTAATCTCCATGGTTTCACCTCACTAACATAAGACGTCCTCATTTCTTGGTGTCCCTTAAGGAGTTCTTCTTTCTGAGCTCTCTGAAGAGAATGCAATTTCAAGGGATCAATCCCAGTCCCATGTTAAGAATAACCAATCTGTCCATGAAAGTCAGGAGCAGCAAATACATCTGTGAACACGTCAGGGTAAGTGCCAGTAATGATGATTAGATAAACTCCCAAGTACTGAGATGATGGAGGGCAGAGTTGTCAAGCTGAGTGCAGGAATAGACTGTGAAGGCAGTACATTTTGGTACCACAGCGTTTCACAGTTCCCTCACATTTTTGTTATCTCACAGATTCATGGAGAAAATGGGTTTTTATTCAGTTTTGACAAGATCATTTCTCCCTCTGCAAGACAGGCCATTTAAGAAATAAACGCTGTATAACAGTATTTATCTGAAGGCTGCGAAAGAAGGAAATAAAAGAGGGAAGAAAAGAAACTCTCTCTGGCTCTCTGTGAAGAGAAAGCTACAAACAATCACAGAATTATAGAATGGTTTGGAAGGGATCTGAGAGATTATCTAATCTAACCTCCCTGCCATGGGCAGGGACGCCTCTCAACTAGCCCAGGTTGCTCAAGGCCTCATCCAACCTGGCCTTGAACATCTCTAGGGAGGGGGCAGCCACAATCGCTCC
Source organism: Trogon surrucura (assembly GCA_020746105.1). Lineage (NCBI taxonomy): Eukaryota > Metazoa > Chordata > Aves > Trogoniformes > Trogonidae > Trogon > Trogon surrucura. The sequence goes on from CM036617.1 coordinate 218,724,699, forward strand.
GGGCAATCTAGTCCAGAGTCTGGCCACCCTCGCACTGAAGAATTTCTTCCCAAGATCCAATCTAAACCCATTCTCCTTCAATTTAAACCCATTTCCCCTTGTCCTGTCTCTGGACACTCTTGTACAAAGTCCCTCCCAGCCTCCCTGCAGGTCCCTTCAGGTGTTGAAGGCAGTGATAAGGTCCCCCCAGGGTCTTCTCTTCTCCAGCTGAACAAACTCAGCTCCCTCAGCCTGTCCTCGTGGCAGAGCTGCTCCAACCCCTGGGCCATCTTTGTGGCCTCCTCTGAACTCTTTCCAACAGATCCCTCTTACTGTGGGGACACCAGAACTGGACGCAGTATTTGAGGTGGGGGAATTCCCTCTCTTGACCTGCTGGTCACACTCATCTTGATGCACCCCAGGATGTGGTTGGCCTTCTGAGCTGCAGGAGCACCCTGCCAGCTCATGTTGAGCTTCTCGTCTATCAACACACCCAAGCCCTTCTCTCCAGGGGTACTCTCAACCCACTCTGTGCCCAGTTTGTATTTGTGCCCGGGATTGGCCCTACCCAGGTGCAGGACCTTGCATTTTGACTTGTTGAAGCTCCTGCAGTTTGCACTGGCCCATTTCTCCAGCCTATCAAGGTCCCTCTGGATGGCATCTCTTCCCTCAAGTGAGTCCACGGCACCACACAGCTCGGTGTCGTCGGCAAACTTGCTGAGGGTGCACTCAGTGCCGTCGTCCATGTCGCTGACAAAGATGTTGAACAGCACTGGACCCCGAACAGAGCCCTGAGGAACACCGCTTGTCACTGGTCTCCATGTGGACATTGAGCCATTGACCACAACTCTTTGAGTGTGACCATCCAGACAGTTCTTTATCCACCAAGTGGTCCATCTGTCAAGTCCATGTCTCTCCATCTTAGAGACAGGGAGGTCATGTGGGACAGTGTCAAACACCTTGCACAAGTCCAGATAAATTACATCAGTTGCTTTTCCCATGTCAAAGAACGCCGTAGCTTTGTCATAGAAGGCCACCGAATGATTCAGGCACAATTTGCCCTTAGTGAAGTCATGTTAGCTGTCACCAATCACCTCGTTACTTTTTATGTGCCTCAGTACAGCTACCAGGAGGATCTGTTCCATGATTTTACTTTCCACAGAGGTGAGGCTGACCAGTTTGTAGCTCCCTGGGTTTTCTTTGCTTCCTTTTTCTCTAAAAAAATGGGGCTTATGTTTTGCCTTTTCCAATCTATGGGAACCTCACCAGACTGCCAGGATTTCTCAAATATGATGGCTACTGGTCTAGCAACTTCAGCTGCTGGTTCTTTCAGGACCCATGGATGTATCTCATCAGGTCCCATGGACTTGTGCATCTTCAGGTTCTCTAGGTGTTGCTGGACCTGATCTGCTCCTATCCTGGGTGGTTCTTCATTCTCCGAGCCAACATCCACTGTGAAGAAGACCAAATTCAGCCAGTCAGTCTGTACATAGTCACATTGTTGTTTCCTACTCTCTTCAAAGGCTTTCAGAGGTGAATAAGCATCTGGAACCCGAGAAATGTTATGGGATGTTCAATGGAAGTTAGATCATTGAAGTCTGACCTTAGGGAGAAGAGATCTAGTGTAAGATCCCTGTGATTTTATTCCAGACCTATATGTCATGTTTACTCCATGTCCATTCATGAACCAGAGCTGCCCAGATGCTTGGCTCTTCCATCACTGGAGGGGACATGTTCATCCAGTGAAAAGCCCTGGGCTCTGGATAGGAGTTTTCATGGAGCACACAGAACAGATTTCAAAGTCGTTGAATCTTGGTTGTGAAATGACTGAAGAGCTGTTGGCAGTTTTACAACGAAGATCTCCTATTAAAAATCTCCCCACTCCCTTGAACGACCTCCCTCCTTCCTTCACGGAGGCAGAGAGAACTGCAATTAGCATTTGTGCCCGCTCTCTAAAGGAGCTCAGAAGCAAAAGCGAGCAGCGTCTCAGGCCATTAGCCCTGGCTCCCTGCCACGAAGCCCTTCCGCAGAGTGTCTGCCACTGTGATGGATGGTGGCAGGTTTCAGAGCTCGACTTGTTCCCAGCCAGTGACTTACGGTAACTTCCTCTGGGGGCTGAGGGTGGAGGAGGAATAAATAGTGCATGAAGCATCTGTGGGAGAAGGAGGCAACTCCAGGAGGAAACTCCACCACTGCAGAGATGTGTAATATCCCTCCCCAACCATCCATGGGCAGCAGCTAGAAGGTATTGTGGAGCTGGAGAGGGATGATAATTAGAGGTGGTACCCAGGAGGAGGACCAGCTTGAAGGCTGGAGATAGGGGCAGTTGATAGAGGTGCCATGGGGGTGCCATGGGGGAAAGCTGCTGGAGGTGCTGGGATGAAGCGGAGCTGTGGAAGTGCTGAGGACGGGCAGATGTCAGGGATAACACAGGAGAAAGAGGCAGGCAGGTGAACACCACAGACTGATAAAAGCCAAATGCTGCAGGCTGCCAATATCTTGCTAAGAGAGAATCCCAAACAAATGCAGCTGCATTTACAGTGTTGAAGGTATTTGTCCCAGGGATTGGTGGCATGATGCAGAAAGGTCATGCCCACGTTATTTGAGGAAGTCCTTTCCAGGCCATCACCTAGCACAGCACTTGGCTATGGCACTGTGGTCTTAAAATAGAATTATTAATTTTACTGTGCTTTTTCCAGTTCAAAGTCCCTGACACACCACGTGTAAGCCTGAGTGAGTCTTTAGTATCACAGAGATAATTCACGACTGTGTGGTGACGGGAGCCAAACCTGGAAACTTCTGGGTGTAAGAGCTCTCCCAAGTGAACCGTGTTTGGATTCTTCACTTCCGAAGAAACTGAGACTGGTCTGACACATGCATACTGGGGACAGGCTGGGGAGCCAGGATGTGGAAACTATCTTAGCAAACACAGAAACACAAATGTCTGAAATTCCCTGATGACAAGCTAACTTGTTTAAAGCTGGCCAGAAAAATCCTGTGCTTCTTCAACCGCTTGTTAAATAGAGAATAACAAAGTCCTCGTGGGGAGATGTGCTTGCATCATTTGTGAATCATTTTTCCTTCTCTTTCCCATGAGGCACACTGTATATAAACAACTGCAGTGCAACAGCAGCCTTGTTACCCCTCCATTTCAGCCATCCTGATTGTTATTAATGATAATAACGGCACTCCCAGGTCCTAATCAGAACCACTGTGAGATGCTTGTGTGCAGGATGACTGAAACACCATACAAGCAGCATATACACTTCCCATACCTACCCAGTCCTTTGTGACACTGTACGAAGGTGCAATTAATCTGACACCAGCAAGAAAGCAGTTTCTTCTTGCTTTCTCAATTTTTTTTCTTCTCCAAGCAATACTTGAGACTTGTTCTTAATTTTCTGTATGCCATGGGTTTCTCTAGAGACCAAAAAGCTGTTACGCCCTTCAAATACCAATAATGCTATTTTGATGTCAGAAATTTTGGTTTTGTCAAATTTTGTAAATGGCTACCCAATATTTCCACACCCACTTGATTTGTGCAATTTTACCAATTTTATTCTAGTTTAAGCCGTGTGAGTTATAAAACCAACGCCTGTAAATTTGAAGGCACATGAAATATTTGTGCCTAATTTAAGAGCGCCATAAAAGACCAGAACAGTTTGCTGCAGTGGAAACTCATGAAAGCTGTGCAGAGTGCACTCAGTGAAGAAAACTGTAGATGGAGAAATTACATATCCGTTCTAATTCTGCATATACATGGGGACACATTTTTCACAGGTAAAATTGCAAAATCGTCAAGGGCTGTGTGAGTTTATAAAATTGTGAAATTCAGCTGTCACAGTCCCCTTGGCTATTGAAAACACTGTATAATTCAGCATCTCCAAGCATCAGGTGTTGCAGGGAATGAGCTCGGTAGGCTCCTTGCGATGTACAAGGAATAAGTTAATGGCCATAAATCCAGTGGAGCCCTTTGCAGCTCCACTGCTGAGCAATGACTGGGAAACGTAATGAAGCTTTGCAAAAGATGCTCCCAGGTGATCAGCAAAAAGAAAACACTCTGCATCCACTGCTAGAGCTGCACTGAACTTCAAGCGCCTTCCAATGAGTTTGATTCTGATATGAGTATTTGGAACACCCAGCTTGCAGCACTCAAGATATTATTGTCTGCCCAGCTAGTGAAAACTGTGTGTCATCCCATCTCCTGAGCTGCGATTTCATGTTCCTCCCACCCAGCCTTGTTTTGCTTTGCTAGATTGGAGGACTCAAAACTCACAAGCTCCGCTTCTGTAAGCTGATGTTCCCAAGAGCTAATGAACATGTTTCAAGCAATCAGTCATTACGAGCCTGTTTGCTTCCACTTGTGCTACAGCTGAGTCTGGTCTCCTTGGGGAAACTGTCTTGCTTGATTGCTACTGACTGCACGGGTGTTATATGACCTTGTTAATATTGTGGATCTTCCTAAAATAATCATTGTGCAGGCAAACTTGCTAGGCGATTTCTTAGAAAATGTTGAAACATTCTTGTGTTCGTCCAAATTACTTTCCTATATGGGGTATAAACAGATTTTTTTCTGATGTTTGGAGAAAACAGGCTTTAATTCTTGAGGCTGAACTGGGAAACCAAACATATCCTTTTCAGTATTACTGCTGTCATCTTTGTTGCCCGATGGGACTTTTCTCAGCCGTCACCCATCCCCAGCAATTTTTCTGGGCTGTGAACACTGAGCTAGGACAAATCTCTTAGTACAAATGCACACAGCACTTCCAACACACAAAATACTGCAGTGCAAATGTGAGAGCCTCGCTGCAGTGCACATTCCCCGGGCAGACAGCAAAGCTGTGTGGGAAGCCAAAGGAAGGATTTGGCAAAGTTTGAAGCAGAACTTTTTACATCCTGTACCTTTCTGGGTCACATATATCTTGAATTTTGTTCTGCTTCCAAAAGATACTGTTCATGCCCTTTCTGTTTCTCAGTGTCTTGGTGTATATAGTGCTGAGCATTGTGAATCATATTTATCTTTTCCTTTTTGCTGTTGTTTCTCGTTGCGAAGCCATCCACAGGGGAAGGGATAATTCTTGGATTTCACTTACTAAACCATTTTTAACACCCTGGATGGCTGGCCTGGTTTCCAGGTGTGGTTACGGACAGTCACAGGTTTCTGCTTCATATGTATCCCATGTCAGCTTTACCAGCCCCATGTGGGTCTTCTGGCATTTTTACTACTGTGGAATGCAGCTGATGGATCAGCCTTGCTGATGAATTGAACATCATTGCTTCTTGTGTTTGAAAAGAGCTGATTGAGGTGTCAAAGCAATCTGAGATTTCCTAGTTCATTTTCAAGGGATTTGGCAACCATGACCCTTCTCTAATACTGTGAGGAAAGAGTAGATAGCTTCAAGATTTCCTCAGGGTACCAAGTCCTCGTCCAGAATGTGACTTGCAGCAACAGACCCTCTAATGTCAGGATACATTGCAAGAGCATGGGCACATTGCATTTCACTTTGTAATGGGTCAAGGAGCTGAGAAGATGGGGTCTTAGGTGAGAGAAAGAGCAAGCAAACAGAGAAAGAGCAAGAAAACAGGAAGAGAAGTCTCAGAGAAATCCAACACAGAGTGCAGGATAGGATAGGCTGCGTATCAGTGTGCACCATATCCCTTCTCTGCTAGCTCTGGGAAGGTGAAGATGGCCTTCAGGAGGTGTTATTTGGTGGAGAAAGGAAAAGTTTCCACCATTCCAGGATAAATAGGTTGTACTTGTGTGCTATGGGTAGCTGGGGGAGTGCAGACCCCTAGAAAGACCTCACAGCCAGGACAGGTTCAACTACAATCTCAGGGGACTTTGGATGATGATTGAGATTAGCTGCAGAGGGAGGCTGTGTGAGAAGAAGTGCAGGTCCCTCTGAACCCAACAGAGGATTTTAAAAAAGCAGTGGAGTAATGGGATGTGCAACAAGAAGAAAGGTTTTCTTTCCATTCTCTTGTTGACCGTGCATCTGAAACTGATGTGGCTGAGGTACAAGTGAGAACAAGAAGATAGGTCATCTAGTCCTGCCTGGCTTCAAAGTACTGGCTACAGCTAGGACCAGCCTAGTCAAGTGAATCCCCCTTTCCTTGGACCACTGGAGAGATATTTTGAATTCACTTTCAACACTTCATGTGTAGGGGCCAGAGGAGAGAGGAGATCAGTATACAAGACAGGAGAGAGGAGAAAAGAGGCATGCCCCAGCATGCTGTGGACTTGAAAGCTTTAGTACAAGGAAGAGTAAGCCCTGGAGCACTACCCTAGCATGAATTATTCCCACTTCTCTGTTCTTCTCTCTTTTCCTAATTTTCTTCCCTTTGATCTTGATTTGCTGCTTCTGAGACTTGCATAATTTCACCCTTGGGCAAGTGGAACAGATGCAAACCTTCTCTTTCCGTCCTCAAGACAGAACCCACAGGCAGTTTTCTGATTTGAGTGCCTGTGGACTAGATCTGCCTTCCACCACCAGGTCACCTCTCATTTATGTTTTCCTAGGGTGGACCAGGGAAATAATTGCCTCCAATGAAGTTGACTAGCCATGGCAAGTACAGTGTGTCCACCCCATAACTGGTGTGACCCTAAGTGCCTGCTGCAAGGTAGGAAACTTCTTTACACCAGAGACTATTGCACACAGTGTCTTCATGATGTCGATGTTTGTGTGTTTGGACTCCATGGTGAAGTCAGTGTAGACATGGTAGCTGAGGTTTAAGGTCCTGTCTCAGCTCCTTTCTCATACACCCAAAAATATTTGCTGACGTCTTAGAGAAAAATGATCCATCAAGGTTACTTCGGCTTGAAAGGAATTGAGTTTGAAAGGTGTTTCCATGCATTGCTGAGCTCACGGCAGCAAGGAAAGGAGCAGAGCTGAGGTATTTCGGTTCTGCAAGGCTCGTACTGCAGATGACCCACAGCGATTCTCATAAGGCATTTCTGGAGTGCTCTCTAGGAAGCATTAGCACAGATGGATAAAAGCAGACAACAGGAGTTCTTTCCCAGGATCATGATGTGACTGGGAGAGGAAATATTGCGCCACTAACACTTAAGTACCTCACAGTTTGAGTTTTCGTATTTTTCACCTCCTCTCATGTCACTGAGAAAGGACAGAAAAGGGCTTTTTTCTCAGCAAGAGGGAATTGCCAGCAGAAGCAGGGAACAATGATGGTTGAGCTGAGCTCTCTTTGCAGTGCCTGAAAGGTTAACGTTGGGCTTAAGCCAACGCATGGATCCCAATAACCTGCCCAGCAGGCCTATGGGTAACTCCAATATCTTCCCTGTCTTCAGTGTTTTCCTGCTGACAGCATCTCCCCTGATTAGTACATTCTCCCTGTGTGTTAGAAGACAGTGGTTTCCTTTCCTTTGATGCTACTATTTTTAGTTTCGCTTTGTCCTCACTCTTCTGAGATGAAGATGTAGAGGGATTCCTACCCCATCACCAGGAAATACCTGCTGTGCTTAAAGAACACAGAATGTGACCCAAAGAAAAATCTCAGGAAAGAGTTCATCCTTCAAGAACTACTGCCAGCCCCATGAGAACTTGAATTCTGTGACCAGGCAGATTATTTTGGAAATTTAATTCACCCCCCAGACTGAGCATTTGTCATTTTTTCTGTGAATTACACTGTATTCCTAACAAACTCTTTGTTAGGCACATGCTTTCCAGAGCTTCTGTGAACAAGTTTTTTTAGGTTCTGAATTGGCGGGAAAAGTGACGTCTGTTTTGTTCTGCATGTTTTAATTATGATTGTTGTTTCTGCCTCCCAAACAGAGATTTTTCTCTTTTCTCTTGTTATGATTTCTGAAAGATACTGGCCAGGTGGCTGGAGCTGTGCATCCTTTTCTTTTGCAGATATCTATCCTGAAGATATTTATCAAAGGAGATAGTGGCAATAGCACAAACATTCAAGTTAATGCAGACTGACTCTCAAGCAAGTTGGCCAACAAAAAAAAGGAAGAGGGGTCTGAGTTCCAGAACAAAATGAGTGTGAGAACACCCATTCGGTTGCAATAGTGATTGAAGAACTATGATTTTAAGATCCAAATCTGTCATAAACTGGCTATGTAAGATGTCTTGCTATCAGTCCAGAACTGAAAATAGAAATTTTTCATTCGTCACTTTTATTCAGATTTAGATTGCAAATGCAGAAAGGAAAAACTTTGGTGGAGAACAGACTATGCATAGTGTCCTGCAGAACTGGAATTCAGACCTCAAGTTCTACCTCCTAATGAGTTCTAACAGGTGGCACAAAACATGCCCATATATACCTTCACTGGAGTCAAGTTCTGAACCACTATCATTGGTGGCATCAGCCATTTCTCCTAGAACATTTGCTTCAAACTGCCAGACTGTTGTGGCCAGGTGATGGCATCTTTTACTGTGCATGGCCCAAACTAATCGAAAATCATCTCCAAGGAGCGTTTATGTCTCGGAATCACAGAATCACAGAATGTTAGGGATGGGAAGGGACCTCGAAAGATCATCAGGTTCAATTCCCCTGCCAGAACAGGAACGCCTCGATAATGCTACACAGGAACGTGTCCAGGCGGGTCTTGAATGTCTCCAGAGAAGGAGACTCCACAACCTCCCTGGGCAGCCTGGGCCAGGGCTCCGGCACCCTCACTGAAAAGAAGTTTCTTCTCGAGTTTAAGCGGAACCTCTTCTGTTCCAGTTTCAGCCCATTACCCCTTGTCCTATCAGTGGTTGTCACCGAGAAGAGCCTGGCTCCATCCTCGTGACACTCACCCTTGATATATTTGTAAACATTAATGAGGTCACCCCTCAGCCTCCTCTTCTCCAAACTAAAGAGCCCCAGCTCCCTCAGCCTTTGCTCATAAGGGAGATGCTCCACTCCCTTAATCATCCTAGTTGCCCTGTGCTAGACTCTCTCCAGCAGTTCCCTGTCTTTCTTGAACTGAGGGGCCCAGAACTGGACGCAATATTCCAGATGGGGTCTCACCAGGGCAGAGTAGAGGGGAAGGAGAACCTCTCTCGACCTACTAACCACCCCCCTTCTAATACACCCCAGGATGCCATTGGTCTTCCTGGCCACAATGGCCAGTGCTGGCTCATGGTCATCCTGCTGTCCACCAAGACTCCCAGGTCCCTTTCCCCTATACTACTCTCTAATAAGTCATTCCCCAACTTACACTGGAACCTGGGGTTGTTCCTACCCAGATGCAAGACTCTACACTTACCCTTGTTATATTTCATTAAATTTTTCCCCGCCCAACTCTCCAGCCTGTCCAGATCTCGCTGGATGGCAGCAGAGGCTCCTTTGAGCTTCTGGAATAGTTTAGCAGGGGCCTTCTCAGCATATCCCTAACCCCAACACTGTTGAGGCCACCATGCAATTAGCCAGCAATTGTGCCACAGCAAACAGATTGTGTTGAAGATAACCAGATGTGAGCAGATAAAGGGGCTGTTGGAATTTGGGCCATGTGTGTCTTATCTCTGAAAGGTTTCAATAGCTTCTCCAGCCCCTGAGTTCAAACAGCAGTCACAGGCCTGCAGTGCCTCATGCCAGGATGTTTATTAGGCATCATTTCTGGCAATCTAAGCCAGCTGAACTTGTCAGGTGAATGAGAATGGTCAGTGGTTTGAAGGTGACAGACGAGTTGTGTGCTGCCAGATTCTTCTGATCACAGGGCATCTGCTTCTGCTCATTCCCCTGAAGGTATCAAAACACTCATGACACAAGAACACCAGGACTTGAGATGAGGATCACAGCAAACATTTTGTCTGATGGTCGCATGCTCATTTGATTCTGGTTGCATCAAGTATAGGAGGCTGGGAATAGACGTGGCATGCAAAGATAGAGCTGAGTAGGCCCACATAGATCTTTCATCCATGCTTTCATTCCTCACTGCTGAGGGACAACACCAACACTCAGACCAGGTGTTCCCTGCTCAGGTAGACTGGGGCTAAACATATCGTCACTTCAGCCAGGGGTGTGAGGAGAAATGTATCCCATGAGAACCATAGAATCAGGGAATCATTTTGCTTGGAAAGGACCTCGAAGATCATCAAGTCCAGCCTTTATCTAACCCACTTCTAAACCATGTCCCTGAACACCATATCTAGACAGTTTTTAAACACATCCACACATGGCTGTTCAACCACTGCCCTGGGCACCCTGTCCCAGTCTTTGATAACCCTTTCAGCGTAGAAGTTCTTCCTAATACTTGATCTAAACCTCCCCCGGCCCCAACACATCAGTTCCTCCAATTTCTCTTGTATTGCTCCTGACACCTTTCCCTAGGAAACATCCGTGCTCAAGACCACAAACACATCTTAAACTCCATACACTACTGACAGCAGTTCCAGGGAGATAGTGGCCTTTACCCCAAGCTCACACACACCTAATGCCAACAGGAGTACCAGCCATGCAGCACACTTCTGATTAGCTGGCAAGACAAAGCCTAGCCTTTCAGTGGAAGGGAATTTCTTTGAAGACTAGAATGAAGAGCTGTCCAACACATCAGAGAGTTTGGACGTATGAGGTGGAATCTGAAATCTCATATAAATTTTGAAAACTATCCACCTATATCTAGGCATATTCACTCAGCATGGATTTCTAACGTTCTTCATAAATGACCCATCAGCAGGGTCAGATGTAAAAAGAGGGAAGGCTGCCTTGCCTTGAAACTCGTGATTTTTAAGAACAAGAAAAGACCAAATGAACACTCCTGTGTGCTCAGGGCATGGCTGCTCTAGAGTTTATCTCAATGTTGCCTGCTCCACATCAATTCCTGTAGCTGCCATGGGTCTCTTCCAACTCTTTCATCTCTCTCGAAAGTGAAGGTTGAGCAAGAAATTCAGTCAGTCAGTCATCTGATGAAAACATTCAACAGGCTTAAAGGTGGCTATAGACTACACCTAGAAGTTTATCTAGATATATTTCCTCAGTCAGATCCAGAAGTTTGGGTCTCCTTATTATACAGTTTCTTTTCTTTTGTTATCTCCTTTTGCAGTTGAACATAGCAATTCAATAAGCAAACTCCTTCCGGCCCCTTTCATCCCCTCTCTGAAAGGAAAACTGATTTTCAGCTTTGTTTTTCAAAGAGTAATCTAAGCTTAACAGGACCTCTACTGTCAAGCTATTTCAGATATTCCATTGACAACCCAGCTAGATTTATCTCCAAGGATATTCAATGCCTCTTGATAGCATTATCCTTCTCCTAATTGAAATTCTGTCCTAAGGAAAAAAAAAAAAAAGAAAAAAAAGAAAGATTTCCGAAGGGGGTAAGAAACAACAAGGCAAAAAATCAACCTAAGCAAGCTTCTGAGGCAATTCCCCAGGCTGAAAATCTGGAATGATGTTTTGTGCCTTTCCTTACAATCAGCTTCCCAAAGGGGCAGAATTATCAAATATTACATGGGGTAATCTTAGTAATTAAAGAATTTATACATATATATGAAACATCACAATCATGATCACAGGGCAAAATCCTGTTTGGAAAGTATTTTTCTGATGGGATTCACCAAGACACTTGCTCTTTTATTATGAGCTGTCTTTTTTTAAGATTGAAGTGATTTTAGTTTATTTTTTCTAGATGTTTCTCCTCGCAGCATTTAAGGTTTTACTATATGACTCTACCTTGTTTGCCCAATCTCTTTCTTTCTCTTTCTCTCTCATTCCACACCCCCCCCCCCCACACACACACACACACTTCTTTCCCCCTAAATTTTAGTATAGGATTTTTGGAAAGTAATTGCAGCAGAGCCCTGCATGGTAGACCAGTGCTACACTTATCTCCATAAGATAGCTTGGAAGAATATCGAAGAAACCTCAAGTCAGGAGCAGGAAGACATCAGAATTAGTCATGGTAGTCAACTTTTAGAGATCATAAAATTACAAAACCTTTTGGATTGGAAGAGACCTTCAAAGGTCATTCAGTCCAATCCCCGTGCAATGAGTGGGGACATAAACAACATCAGGTTGCTCAGAGCCCTGTCCAACCCAACCTTGGGACGAGGTCTCCACCACCTCTCTGGACAATCTCTTCGTGTTTCACCACCCTCACTGTAAAAAAATTTCTTGTATCCAGATGGGCAGAAAACAAAACCCAACCAAACAAAAAGCTCAGCAAAACTGAACCCACAATGATTCAATCTGACTAAGAAAGCACAAGTTCGGATGGCAAACCTTGCCATCTTGGTTGGCCAAACCAGGAGAAAAACCTGCAGGAGAGTGTTAAAAAACACACTATCAGAGCATGTCTTTACTTGTTCTTGAAAATCTCCATTCTCATGGAGCTCGGGAGAAATATCGTTCTCACATGTACTGATCAATAACCCGCTTTCCTTTGAGAAATTTCTGAACCCCAGAACGATGTTGCTAACTTAAAGCCTGCTTATGACTCTACATGTATTTGCATTTAAATATTTTTACCTGGTGAAACAATATTCTCACAGTGCTCAGGATGTGTTTTCAGAATCAGTAGCACAAGTTACCCTCAAAATTTGCACTGCTTGCCAGGAAAAGCCTTTTCCAAGGATTCTGGACCTGCTAAGTCAGAGCGTCATGAACTCTTTGGTCTTTCAGCTTTAAACTCACATAAGCATTTAAGCTACCTTGGCTTAAACATAACAAGTGTGCTACAGATTTCGCTGTTGTTTGACAACAGTACAACTCCCTCCTGACTTAAAGGGAGTCTGTGATTGTGTAAAAACTATATGAAGGATAATGAAAATGACAGAGAAGGCACAGAAATCTCAGAGCTGGTGAGAAATGCTACTCTGTCATTTCTCATATATGGATGTCCAGCACCTCCAGATTGTTCTTCTTGATCTATCACATCAAATTTCTGAATTCAGTAAGCTGTAGAAGTGCCGGTGGGAGAAGAAGAGGGCATATTGGTATAACGAAAGGTACTTCAATTCCAATTTTTTCTTATCTATATACAGTGACCAGCTGGTCTATTAGACGAGGTGATGTGAACTGACACATCACCCAAGCTTTGGACCAGCGGGTTCTAGTGCCAACTTTATGTCTGACCCCAGAAAATCACTTCCTTTCTCAGACATCCAACCTTTGACTCAGATTTAATTTCTTTTTTTTCTGAACACATGCTAAGGGTATTTCAGGATGCCTTACAGCTTTCACATATAAGGGATTCAAGCACTGGGAAGCATGGACCACCTCTGAAGTTCAGGTTGCCCAAAATGTCCCACAAACAGACCGAGAATGGAATCACTTAGGTTTGTCCAACTTGCAGTGCTGAAATATTCCAGACTGGTTTTCTGTTTGCAGGCTGAACGTCTGCATGTAAATGCCAGAAAAAATATGAAAGCATGTATGTCGTGTGTGTCCCCCACTTCCTAAAAACCATCAAAGAATGCAATTAAGGGAAACTAACTTTTTTTTTTTTTTTTTTTTTTTTGTCCCAACTTGAAAAGAACCAGGATAGTCCTTTCATTCAGAAAGTTTAACATGCATTAGATATTTGCAATACGGCTTATGCTAAGGAATGTTTTGTGAATAAAAAGAAGTGAGAAGCAGACTGAAGGTTGTTTTTACTCTCCAGGATGAAGGGAAAGGGACTGGACGTGAATGATTGACTGGCAGATTGGTCTATAAGACAGCAGCTGCTTTTATGTCTCTCTTAATCAGGAAAGGAAGGAGGAAAGAGATGAAAGGGAAAAGACAGGATGGGTGGAGAAAGTGAGGAGACCTGGGTGGAGCCTGGAAACATCATCGTGTGAAGCAGGAGATGGAAGGACAACAGGAAAAAGAATGGATTTACATCCTGACACCCCTGCAGATGGCTCCTTGCATTTGTCCTTTTGCAGACAGACCTCACTTGAATTATGGGGCTATAATTCTATTTGTGGACGGTGGAATGGAAGAAGGGGGAGGCTGCAAGAGCTGTTTGGTGGTTTATGACCTCCTTGGAAACCCTTGATGGAATTCCAGCCCTGTAACACACAGCTGCCTCTTCTGGATCTAATTCACCAGAGGTCTCTGATGTGGTAGTTGAGATGGAGTTTGGTGTTGTGTCTTGCCTCTGCTGGGGATATTAATCACATTGCCATCGTTAATCCAAAGCAGGGCAGTTTTATGAGATTGTTTCCCTGGCGAGTGCATTCTGGTTTGGCTTGGGAACTGTGAAAGCAGAGAGCAGACTTAGGTATCATTAACCTAACTGGATCAGTGTCTGCAGCCTTCTTTCTTTCACAGTCATCCATCAGAAAGGAAGAGTACATGACCAGCACCATGGCATGGCCATCGAGGTCAGCCCGGTGTCTTGAACCCTGGAGGTTTTCCATTGGGCTCTCCCTAATGACATGAAGTGGCTGTAAGCTGCCTGCCAGTCTGCCCTGCACTGCAGCTGGTGAGTGAGACCTAGCTCAAGGCCACGGGACCTAACTCAGGACATGAGATCTAGCTCATGCCCACATCTGCAGACCTGCCACAAACCCTTACAGAGAAGAGCAGGTCCTGACAGTGCCTCAGGGTCTGCATTCTGGTGCTCCTCCAGCAAAGGGTTAATCAAACTCAACAGGACAACATTTATAGGATCAGCTTGATGCCAGTCAGCGGCATCTGAAGGACAAAGGTGGGATGTCCTGGAATATATCACTTGCTCCAGTACCTCTCTGTCCCCAAAAGACCGTGTTTCAAAATTCAAATCTAACTTCAAAGCCAAGCACGAGTATTTCTTAGGGCTTATTCTACTGCCTCCAAGTACAAACCCTGAACAGATAAGTGTCACAGTCTCACAGTCATAACAGATGGAAACTTTAAAGCAGCTCCTTTTCCAAGATTGTACAGAAAACATCTCCTGACCCAGTAGACCCTTTTTCCAACATGTCTTTTTTTGCTCTAACTCTGTTTGATCAGGTGAAGTAGCTGTGTCTAAAAGTACATAGTGCAGAGGGAGCCAGACTGGACAGTGTTTTATCCACAAAGGTAAAAAAATCCCTGGTACATGCTCTTCTCAGACTGTGTCTGGGCATTTTTTTGGGAGAGGGTTAGTTGGCACTGTCCAAAATTGTGCTGAGGAGCATGCTGACAGCTCAGCATCACACACAATTTCAACATAGTGCTTGATACTCCACTTTGGCCTTCTTTTATTTACTAGCACAGATGTAGCCAGGAAAAACATAATTCCTGGTGGTGTTATCTGCTTGTCATGTTCCTACCCATAAAATGTTTGTGTGTCATGAATTGTGACTAACTGGTGATCTGCTTGCTTCTGTTGTAGGAACAAGAGCTGCATCCCATATGGCGTACTGAGAGAAAGCTGGCCTGTGGAGATGTCTTGGCATCATGCTTGGTTTTGGGAGTTATAAGGTCAGTGAGTACATTTCCCATTAGAATTTATGAGAAGGCAGGAAATTCAAAGAAGCAAATAATAATAATAATAAAAATAAAGCAGTTACTCTCTTTTTTTTTTTTTTTCTTTCAACATCTTAGCTGAAGGCAAAAGACCAGATTGATTCCTGCTTTCCTCCCAAATGCTTGCTGGGTTGTGGGAACACAGAGCACACCACAGAGGAGTTCAGGGCTCTGCTGCGTATACAGAAGAGACATTTTCTTTCCTAAAACTATTACAGCAAGAAAGGTCAAAGCAGGCATAGTGGGGGGATTCATCCCACCTGGCTTTAACAATGCAACCATCTGCAGCTGGGCTTGCTCCCTCCCTCCTCCCCAGGGTCACCCAGAGGAAACAAGTATTTTAAAACTGTCATTCACTGATCTCTGTCAGTCACTGGTGTTGCAACGAGATGAATTGTATCCTGAAAGGATCTGTTTTTCTCTGGCGACTGTGCAGAGACACAGGACAAGTAGCAACAGAAGAAAACAGCCACTTAGGTAACTCTCTGGCATAAGAAGAGGTGGTTTTGCAGAGATTCAGCCAGGAGGGTTCAGAATAAAACCTCATGGATCCCAGTGTGCTGGCACACCTTGATATTGAGGCTAGCAGGTCTCTGCAGGACAAGTAACTCAGAGTTATGGTCCGCATCACAGTCATCACCTTGGTGAGGAGAATGAGCTGAAGATAAAGAATCACAGATTCATAGAATGATTTGGGTTGGAAGGGACCTCAAAGATCAACTAGTTCCAACCCCCTTGTTGTGGCAGGGACATTTCCCACTAGATCAGGTTTTTCAATGCTCCATCCAGCCTGGCCTTAAACATTTTCAGGGATGGAGCATCCACAACCTCCCTGGGCAACCTACTCCAGTGCCTCACCACCCGCAGGGTAAAGAAATTCTTCCTTATGCCTAGTCTAAACCTACATTCTTCCAGCTTCCACCCATAACCCCTTGTCCTATCACTGCAATAGTTTGGATTTAAAGAAATGTTTCGATTGCAAGGGACCTCAAAGATCATGTAATTCCAACCCCCCTGTCATGAGCAGGAACACTTTCCATTGGACCAGATT
The DNA here is from genome assembly GCA_020746105.1 of Trogon surrucura. Classification (NCBI taxonomy): domain Eukaryota; kingdom Metazoa; phylum Chordata; class Aves; order Trogoniformes; family Trogonidae; genus Trogon; species Trogon surrucura. The sequence goes on from CM036617.1 coordinate 218,741,092, forward strand.
TCTCAGTGCACCATCCAACCTGGCCTTGAACACTTCCAAGGAGAAGTTATGAGAAAAGACTGAGGGAGCTGGGGCTCTTTAGTTTGGAGAAGAGGAGGCTGAGGGGTGACCTCATTAATGTTTACAAATATATCAAGGGTGAGTGTCACGAGGATGGAGCCAGGCTCTTCTCGGTGACAACCACTGATAGGACAAGGGGTAATGGGCTGAAACTGGAACATAAGAGGTTCCGCTTAAACTCGAGAAGAAACTTCTTCTCAGTGAGGGTGACGGAGCCCTGGCCCAGGCTGCCCAGGGAGGTTGTGGAGTCTCCTTCTCTGGAGACATTCAAGACCTGCCTGGACACGTTCCTGTGTAGCATTATCGAGGCATTCCTGCTCTGGCAGGGGGATTGGACTTGATGATCTTTCGAGGTCCCTTCCAATCCCTAACATTCTATGATTCTATGATTCTATGATTCTAAGGCTTCCACAGCTTCTCTGGACAACCTGTTCCAGTGCCTCACCAACCTAAGGAAGGGAGAGTCAGTCAGTTCCCTTGTACAAGTGATATCCAAGGAGCATGAGAGATCTGATGATGGAGTAAACATCCTGTTGAACCAGAAAATCCTCCAGGAAGGGGAGTGGTGAGGCTAATGGCTTAATATGATGCAGGCAGCTGAACCTGTGATGTGTCAGAAAGCGAGTGAGGGAACCGGGAAATAATAAAAGGCAAACTGAATGCTCTCCAGGTTGTGGGAAATAGTCCTTCCCAGCTGACACCTGGGATTGCTTTTTGAAGCTGAGATGCAGACCAGCTCCTAGCTTTCCCCCGAAAGCTGAAGATCAGCTCTTAACTTTGCCCTGCCTTCCCCTCTGATGAGTTTTTGAAAGCACTAAGGGGATATTATTTACACCGGGGATGTCACAGAGTTGAGGCAAGTGGTCAGCATTTCCTCAGTGGAGGAGCTTGAAGGAGGAATGGATCGAGATGCAGGAAATGGGCATCACTTCTCATGGACAGCAAAAGCAGGAAAGCTTTGAAAATACCTCTTTTCTGCAGCTTGGGAGTGGGAAAATCTAGCCTGGACAGAGAAACACCAATGATCATAGTGAAGAGATGGGAAGATGGCTCCTACCTGCTTTGTAAATAACTGATTGGCCTTGAATATCCAGCTTAGCCCATTTGGGAGCTGAACAGTGCCATTTCAGAGGCCGAAACTGGGAGAAGGGGCCAGTGTCCCCAGCATAGCTGTGCTTTGTCCTGCAGTTGCACACGCAGCCAGCAGAACCTGAGCCAAGGTCTTTCAGGATCTCCAGAGTGCTCCAGCAGGCAGCAGACTGATGCCCCGTCCTGTTGCAGACATATTCATGTCAGAGGTTTTCCTCCTCACTGTTACTCTTGCAGCTCTCGTTGAATCAGTGGGTAAATTCTGCACTAAGTAGTAGCAAGTCCACAGTAGCAATCCTCTTGAAAGAAAACATTTTTTTTGCTTACAGCTGACAACAGGGAGTTCCACAAGCCTGGAATCTGGTTGTTTGGCTGTGATAAGTAATTGAAGCCCCATTTAATGCTTGGAAGGGTGTTTTTTTGTGGGAATAGTTGGTATTGTGTTTTTTCCCTGCCTTGGCACTGAAAGCAAGAGGCAACTAGTCCAGTACATATCATGTATGAGGTTTAGCTACAGGATCAGCCTTGCCCTGCCCTATGGATTCTTACAAATGCACAGTATTCTGCTGTGTCCAGATGCAAAAATAGTGACTGGGTCGATTGGTACTGGGGAAATATGGGATTCAGAGACCTTAGTTTTGCCTCTGAGCCGCAGCGTGATTGTGGGCAATTCATTTCACCTCTTTGTGCCTCAGTTTCCTCCCCACCTCTTCCTTTTCCTGTCTAGTCTCACTGACATGGAAGCTGACATGTTATTTCTAAAGGAGACTGTCTCTGTTTGTGCAATGTCTGGCAAAGACTCAGCCTAAAACTACTTTTCTGTAAATGTTAAGTACAACCACTTTGTCTGGAAGGAAACTTTTGTGAGATAGTTTAGATTAGGTATAAAAAAGGTTCCTAAAAAATGCCTTCATACTTTGTTTTAAAGGTGTTTTTATTTTTTTCCCTAAATACACTAATAGTTCAAAATAGCTGACACCTGAAGCACTCCTTTGCATACAAAACTTTCTGTCATCAGTTCACAGCTTTTCCTCTGCTATATCCCAAGGAGCAGCTGGAGAGACATGTCTCATTTCCATGGCTGGATGTGGTCAGTCTGTTAATGTATGCATACTGCTCACCCATAGGTGCCCAGACACTTGCTAAGCAGTATCATGATGAATTCTATTGCAAAAGCTGTCAGAGCTTCATTTGACTCCCTTCCCTTTTTGAAATCCACTTTTCTTGCCTCCTTTCCATGCTCTCCATTGAGCTGAGACTTGCAGAACCAAGTTCAGCAATAAGGTGTTTGCTTTCCATAAGACGTGTACTTGCACCATGGTCTGCAAATCCCAATAAACCTGCGAGCTGTCTCATTCTTTGGTCGGTGACAGAGGTTTAACCCTTTGAAGCATGTCAGGAGTCGCACCAGCTCCAGGCATGCAACTCAAACTCCGTTTTCCTCTTTGCTGAGTGAAATGGAAGCCAGTGGCACAGGGCTGGCTGGGAGAAGTAAAGCAGTGGGAAATCCTGGGAGCACACATAGAACAGTTTGGGTTGGAAGGGATCTTAAAGATCATCTTGTTCCAACCCCCCTGCCATGAGCAGAGACATCTCCCACCATAGAATCATAGAATCATAGAATGTTAGGGATTGGAAGGGACCTCGAAAGATCATCAAGTCCAATCCAGATCAGGTTGCTCAAAACCCCGTCCAACCTGGCCTTGAACACTTCCCTCACAGGAAATAATTCCTTCCTAATATTTGATCTAAATCTACCCTCTTTCAGTTTGTGACCATTACCCCTTGTCCTATCACTACACTCCCCAATAAAAGAATCCCTCCTCTGCTTTCATGTAGCTCCCTTTAAGCACTGGAAGGGCACTATAAGGTCTCCTCTAGAGGTTCTCCAGGCTGAACAACCCCAGCTTTCTCAGCCTGTCCTCATATACACGGTACAGAGGAGACTGGCAAGGATGCTGATTCCACACGCCCAGCTCTTGGGTTGACAGTGAGGATCAGAGCTTTGTCCCTGCATTGTGAGGAGAGGGCGGCCAGGTGGCTGTGTGCAGCTCTGGAAGCAAGTCTGCTGGGGGATATGGGACATGAGGAGGAAGGAAGTACAAGGCTCTGACCTCCTCTGTGATGTCTCATTGCTGTGAATTACGAAAGATGGCATTTTCAGTAGTTCCCAACACCGTGTTCCCTTTCCACCTCCAGAGGGACCTGACTCTGCTTATATCAGTTTGGCTTTTCAAGAGCAGGGTCACTGAAAGGCACCTATGAATCTTTTATCTCCAGTTTGCCTCCAGCTGAGGTGTCTCAGGTCAAGTTTCTTGTCCTTTGAGGTACGTGATGAGGCTGATACGTTAAACCATGCAGACCTGTGTCAAGGCAGTGCAAACCCCACCTGGGCTTGGCCAAGCACATTATCAGTCCCGAGGAATCTGACCTCCTTCATTACTCTTTGCAACAGTCTTTCAAAAGACAGTACAGTAAGTTAATAACTGTAAGAGGAGGGGAGCACAGTAGTTGGGGAGTAGACACGGGAAGGGGAAAAGGGATATTCCCCTCTTGCTTTAAGCTAAGCTATGTAGAAACTGGAGTGTCCATCAGGCGCTCCTTCTCCCCACACACGGGAGGAAAACAGGGGTAGGAATGAGGAAAAGGAAGGGGACTGCACTTCTCATTCCCTGTGGAACATCTTTAGTTTTGAACTTACATGCTGAGAAGAGAGACCACGCCTGGCAGCAAGAGAGCTGCAGTTCCCATGGGTATCTGGTCCTTCCCTCCACCTTGCAGAGGCATCCATCTTCCGCTTCCAGTTAAAAACAGAGATGCTCAGGGCAGGTGTGTGTACAGTTTTGGGCCCCTCACTGTAAGAAAGACATTGAGGTGCTGGAGCATTTGAAAAACGGGCAATGAAGCTGGTGAAGGGTCTGGAGATCAAGTCTGATGAAGAGCAGCTGAGGGAACTGGGGTCATTCAGCCTGGAGAGAAGGAGGCTGAGGGGAGACCTTACTACACTCTAAAGCTACCTGAAAGGAGGTTGTACTGAGGTGGGAGCTGGTCTCTTCTCCCAAGTAACAAGTGATAGGACAAGAGGAAATGGGCTCAAGTTGTGCCAGGCAAGGTTTAAACTGGATGTTAGGAAAAAATTCACCAAAAGCATTGTCAAGCACTGGAACAGGCTGCTCAGGGAAGTGGCTGAATCACTCTCTCTAGAGGTATTAAAAAGATGTGTAGATGTGGTGCTTAGGATTAAACGTGTAGATGTTGTGCTTAGGAACACGGTTCACTGGAGGACTTGATAGTGTTAGATTGATGATTGAGCTTGATAATCTTGAAGGTCTTTTCCAACCTAAATGATTCTATGATTTATCACTATTTGCATGGCCTACCTTGAGTGCAGCAAGTGGGGCTTACCCCAGCACCAGCGTCAGGGCTGGCATAACATCCTGGCAACAGAGAAGTAAGTGGGTTGGGGTGTTTGCTTGTAAGACTGACTATGACAAGGAAGGAAAAAGTGGAGAGGAGAGGAGAGGAGAGGAGAGGAGAGGAGAGGAGAGGAGAGGAGAGGAGAGGAGAGGAGAGGAGAGGAGAGGAGAGGAGAGGAGAGGAGAGGAGAGGAGAGGAGAGGAGAGGAGAGGAGAGGAGAGGAGAGGAGAGAGAGGAGGGGAGGGGAGGGGAGGGGAGGGGAGGGGAGGGGAGGGGAGGGGAGGGGAGGGGAGGGGAGGGGAGGGGAGGGGAGGGGAGGGGAGAGGAGGGGAGAGGAGAGGAGAGGAGAGGAGAGAGAGAGGAGAGGAGAGGGGAGGGGAGGGGAGGGGAGGGGAGGGGAGGGGAGGGGAGGGGAGAGGAGAGGAGAGGAGAGGAGAGGAGAGGAGAGGAGAGGAGAGGAGAGGAGAGGAGAGGAGAGGAGAGGAGAGGAGAGGAGAGGAGAGGAGAGGAGAGGAGAGGAGAGGAGAGGAGAGGAGAGGAGAGGAGAGGAGAGGAGAGGAGAGGAGAGGAGAGGAGAGGAGAGGAGAGGAGAGGAGAGGAGAGAGATCGATCTTCAGAGTTACTTGTTGACTGTGAATGCTGATCCCCAAGGCTCTGTCCTGGGGTCTGCCCAGCTAGGACCCACTTCCGACCACACTCCACCAGTATGAAGCCAAGCCCAAAAGGTCAACATGTACAGACTCTCCAGAGTGCCAAGGAATATCTGGAGCACACACTGTGGTCGGTGGGAGGCCTTCAGCTTGGGAGAGGGCTCCTGTGAGGCAGATGTGAGCTTGCTTTGAGCACTTCCATGGTCTCCAGTCTCACGCTTCCCCTTCACTTGAATTCCCTCACTCTGGCTCCACTCGACCACAGGAAGCAGCAATCACAGCCTGGGGCAATTTTATTTCTTTATTTTTTTTAATAAACTTTATTCTATATTACAAATAGGTTTTTTTTCTTTTTTTTTTTTTGTTCTGGACTGCAAAATAGGAATGCCTTATATTTACATACACAGGTATACAATTAATTATAACAAAGGTACAGAAGCTTTGCCTTTACCAAGTAACAACGGGATTCCAATTTAAATAGTATAGATTTTATTAATTTTTTTAACTAGGATCAATTCAAAAGAAAATCAAACCAACAACAACAACAACCTAAGAAAAAGGATCCCAACCTCCTTTCTAATGCTGTCTTGACATCTCTTTGAGGCTGTTAGTAACACTGTAGTGAAAGGATATGTCCTTACATTGATTTTGTGGTTAAGGTGGAAGCTTTAGCAAAACAGAGAATGAGACTTCTGGGCTCACGTGTATGTCCAAGACACGGGGTCAGACACTAGGAAGGGCCTGTCTTGTGACATTAAATAATCCAGTTGCCTCTCATGTTGATTCCTTGGGGGAAACACTGGGAGCATTTAACTAGCACCTAATCTCTCTGCTTCCCTACCCCACTCTGGGCTGGAAAGTGGGTTTTCTCCAAGGACTGGAGAAAGAGCAGCACAGAAATTTTAAATAACTCCAAGTTTCTCTTAAGATACGTCAAAAGGACTGCAAGCTTGGACATGTGTCGTGATTTCTCCAAGTGGCTCTTGTGCCTCAGTCTATCTGAAACTGAACAGCAACCTCTCCTACCAGGAGATGCTGCCTTCAGAGTCGAGGAGCCACCAGCAAGAGAAGGGAATGCTGAAAGAGCCTAAATGTCCTGGTTTTCTCCCTGTTTTCCACACCCAGGTTTCCTTCACTGAGCTTCCCTGCACACTGCTCTCTGCTGTGAGTGTCTCTGAGGTGATCTGTTTCCAAGCAGAAAGAATTTCTTGAGGTAAACTCTCCATTTTTAGAACAGAAGATTAACACAAAAAAAAAAAAAAAAAAGGAAAGAAAGAAAGCCAATGAACAAACAACGACGACGACAACAACAGAAATCACACACGTGACAGGTTGATTAGACTAAGCAGCTTTATATCCTCGCTGGGGTTTTTTTGGTGGTTTTATTTTTTCCAAGTGTATTTTTTTTCTGACATCTTTCTACAAGTTAATTCGTTGCTGTAAGCCTGCGTCCCCTTGGGTGCTTCTCTAACAGTGTAGTGAACCGAGCCATCCCAAGTAAAACACGGTTGACAAGCTCCATTTTCAAAGCATTCTCTGCAGAATGGTTATCCTCTGTAAGTCAACGCAACTTTTTTTGGAGAAAGGGGCATTGCACAGTGACAGAGGTGAGGGAAAACTGCAGGACTCCATGGACCCAGTGATACTGCAAAATGGGAACAGCACTGGGTACAAAGCAGGAAAACTCAGGCTGTGAATGGCCAGGAGGCTGAGGTTCACACCATGATGTTGAGGTTCACTTGCTTCATCAGTTACCTGTTCCACAGCATAGCAAGATTGGATAGCAAGAGCTAGGACCTCAAGACCTCCACCTGCTCTGGAGGACAACTATTTACCACTCATCAGATGCACAGAGCAAAATGTCCTGGCATTACTGAGGCTATGCCAGTACTTCTCTACCCAACAGCTGTCGTGGTGAGGCATCTGTCAACATAGAAACACAATCTACCATGATCATAGCTCCCTAGTTTGGAGAAAGAGATCCATTTCTGGGCTCCCCTCGTCATCCCAGAACAGGAAGTTATCAGAGGCTCAGAGAAGTTTAAACAAGACTTAATTTGAAAGCTGGGGTTTTATACTGATTTCCTCATTCAAGGGTGGGGGATATACAAATCAGGTTCCTGGATCAAGCCTTTGGTGAGCTACCCAAACCAACACAAACCAGGTGGGACCACAATGCACATTTCTATACTATGTGTTCTGTCTGGCTTCTGTAGCTAAATACTTAACCAGAGAGAAGAAAGGGACTAAAAACACCTTGTTGGGTCTAATGGAACTCTGGCAAAGTGCTCATCTGGTCACTGCATATTCGCACATCAGCAATGGCCACCAAAGAAAACAACATGTTTCTGTGGAGGATCAGACCTCTTACACACTAGAGCCTGCCTCAGGAGTTTGAGAAGCAGGGAATTTTCTTCTTCTCTTTCATTCTTTTTATAGCACCACGAAATATCTCCATGCTATCAGATGAATCTGCTTCATGAGTAGTTCTTCTACAGGCCGCTGGGAAGGATGAAGCATGACTTGTTTTACTGATGTCTTGATGACGTGGGAGAGTACTCCTGGTCATCTCCAGCAGACCAGACTTTTCTTTTTTGCTGTGATGTGGTCATTTGACTTAAGAGTCCTTTGTGGAAACACAAATGTATTCCCCACTAAAAGGAGGCCTAGGACTCAGTTCTTCCAGGTTTCTGATCTTGCTGTGGAAGGGACTTCCGCATAATAATGTCTCTTTCCAAAGTCTTGGGAAACCTTTCACTAAACCTTTGGGAAAGGACAGATCTATATTTCGTGGTTTGGATTACTTTTAAACAATTGTCATCTTGATGTTAGCTGTTTTGTGCTTGGGCTGTTACACCACAGAAATCTCAGACTTCAGAAAATGTGGAAAGGACATGTAGTCAACAGTGAGACTGGCCACTGGGATCTTAACACACTATCAGCTTTCAATAGCATCATCAAAAATAATTATGACAATTCTGTGATTTACTTGTTCTCTTTCCTTTCATGGTAAACACCTTCCTGTGGGCTAATGCACAAGATCCAGAAACTTTTCAACTAAAGCAAATACTAACCAAAATTCTGCCGGTAAATATTTATGTCATATAAGAACGTTTTTGTGGTCTCCAGTGTCAAAGAGGTCTGATAGAACAACTGCAGTGGTAAAACTACAGATGAGAAAATTGTCATAGTCTTCTTACCTAATGGAGAAAGGCTGATGTGTGCTGGATGGAACCAAACCTTTAGATATGTTCAGGACAGAATGAAGAGTGGGAATATAAGGTCAGGGGTATGTTGGGAGAGGAAGGTGCCCTTGGGTGGCCACATTTCTCCTTTTTGATAGTTCTCCTGTGCTCTCTGCTCAAGCACTACCAATCTCTAACACCTCCCTCCTGATAACACACAACTTTTCCCACAACAGTGCTTAGTGGAAGGCTCAATCTGCAAAAGCACATGACATGACGGATTGTGTCTCAGATCGTTGTGTCTCTGACAGGCAAGTACATTCACAGGGAGGACACAACGTGTTTGCCAAAGGACTGTTCCTCCTCTAACCCAGGAGTAAAGTCTCAGAGCAAACTGCAGTGAAGAAATAATCTTAATGCTCTCGGTAGGGACCAGGAAGAGTCTTCATGAATTCCCTTTCTCCATTTTTCTATGGTGCTGCAAGTGTCAGCATTCATTGTCTTGATTGCAGTTTGAGAAATACCCACAAAGATCATCCTATCATCTGTCATATTCTGGATATTAGGAGCCTGTCCATTGAGTTCTAGGGACATGTGGCTTGAAAAACTGTGGAATACCACCTATTTGGCATTTTTTTGTCAAATGTGGAAAGGGAGGCATTGGGAAACAAATCAACGGAAGAGGGAAAGAACGCATCCGTGTTGTAGTAGGGCTCATTCTTCTGCTTATGTCTTTGTTTTTAGTTGTATTTTACATGCACTTAAAAAATAGTTAGCTCAACAAGTGAGGCTGAGAAGAAAGATGCCAAGACCTCTCATAGACTGTGGGATGCTGGGACAGTGGTTGGACATGGGGAGGGCACTGAAGGGGACAGGGGAGGAAGCCCACGCATTTACATCACGATTCTGGCACATTTTCCAAGCGAAAGCCAAAACCAGTTCAAACACCAAATAAAGAAAAAAAAAAAAAAAAGAAAAAGAAAAAGAGATGAAAGAGAAGTAAAATACAGATTTTCTTTCAAATCCTGGGGATGAGGGAAAGAAGAGGGTGGAAAGAAAATGGAAAGGCCTAAATGGGAACTTGGGAAGGGTTAAGACACCAATCTCCTGGCACTTCCCATTTCCCCTAAGCGTTTCATTCTCAGTGTGTCTGAGGAGTTCAAGTTTTTCTCGAAATATATATATGTATTACAGACAAAAAACTTCGTACCAGCAAGGAGAAATAAAATAATAACAATGAAAAACAACCATAATAAAACAAAAACACAGCCCTGAAAACATCACAAAGAAACAGGGTGAGTCTCAAATTTCCCCTGTGGTGTTCCTCTGACTTCAGTAACAGTGCAGGATTACACCAGTTCACTTTGATACTTTTTTTTTTTTTCATTTTAAAACAGTTTCTTCTTCCTTTCATGTGCGCATGTCCAGGCAGTATAGCCCATCACTCATAACAACTTCCCTCCAAGCCAGCTATTTGTCCTTAGACACCTACTATCCAGCTGTGAGTACAAGGCATGACAATAGGGTCCATATTTATCTTTTGTGGCACTTTGTTTGTCAAAACCTTTGGTTTCTTCCTTTTTTTTTTTTTTTTTTAATAATTTTCCTTTTTTTTTTTTATGTACTTATAAAAAATACTGTGTTTGTGTTGTTGTTGTAATTTTCTTACCGCTGGCTCTGGTGGGACTTCCACCCCACTTTCACAGCCATAATCAATGGATCTGGAACATGCGCCAACATTACTTAATGGATCAACAAAACCATGGCAGAACCAACCAAACCCAAACCATTCCCAATGCGCAGGCCTCTCAAAAATGCTGAGATGTCCATAAGGTGCATGATGAGTCCATCAGCTCAGCAATCAAACAGAACGCAAGCAAAATTAAAAAGGAAATAACGCACACACGCACACAGATACACGCACACGCACACGCACAAAATAATAATAATTATAATCAAGAGAGAAATGTCTGGGGTTTTAAAACCAAGACGTGTCCCTAAGTTTGCTGTTTCAATATGAATCTTGTGATATTCTCCCCACAGACACATCCAGTTTTGGACTGCTGTTCTTTAAATGGTTTTAGAAAGACTTGCCTACATGTGTATCTGCTTGGCTGAATGAAACCCGCTTGCTGACTAACTCCTCTTTGCACCACATCCCCTGTTAGACGCACTCATGATCCGTCTCTCTGAAGAGGTTCTGGTTGGCTAGCAAGAGGCGTGAACAAAACCAAATGCATTCACTCCGTAATCAATGTACACACCCTGTCTTTACCCCTTCCTCCCTCCAGGTGCAAAGTAGATCCGGGCTGTAGCTCTGAGGATGGTGTGAGGTGGGTGTGGGCTGATTCTCCGTGGCATCAAACCGTTCCTCCACCTACAAGTGAGCTCTCTTCATTTCTGGTGAGATGAGTGCAGACCCAGCTCTTGCCTCCACAGGGTACAAGATGCAAGGTTCTCCAGACCCTGAGGGTCTCCCACTATGCTGAACCATGGTGTCATCCAGGTTGGCAGCTGTATGGACAAAACAGCCAAATGCAGAAGAGACACAGCAGCTCACTCCTCTTTGGTTGGCCATGAAACAGGTTGAGATGTTGTTTTGGAGGAGCTGAGCAGAGGATAGGACAGGGTGAACACCCACAATTGTTCTATGGTAACAGTGATCTCTGAAGGGATAGGAAGTGCAAACTGAGAGCAAATCCTTCCCAGGCAGCAGCTGTGCCTTCAGCAAGGCCTGTTGGTTATGAAAATGGAGAAGAGGAAAGGCCAGGAGTTGGCACCAAAAGGCAAATGAGCTTACAGTGATTCAAAGACCTCCAGAAGACATGCAGTTCAGCTGGAGGTATCTAGGTAGAAGAATATTTTGTAGTCTTTCATTTGGATTTTCTCCAAGATTTCCCTCCAAAACGTGTGGTACCATTTCCTCTTAGGAGTGGCATCGAAGGAAGGTCTTACCATCAGTCCTGTGCACCACCTTGCTTCATGGCAAACTCTTCAGTGTCCCTCTGACATTCCACCATGAGAAAACAACAGCTTTGTTTCAATCGAGGAAACAAAATGGAAAGAACTAACAGCTTTAAAAAACATCCCTCTGCTTGTTTTTTTGAGGCTGAGCTCCTCGCCAGGAACAAAATTAGACTTCTGGCTCTTGCTTTCCAAGCTGAGGTGGGAACGAAGGAGATGCTGTGCTGTCCATTGCCAGAAGGAACAGAACCAACACTGACAGGATGCCACCGAGCAGAGAAAACATTTTTGCCGCAGTTCTATGACCAACAGGACACAATGGGAAAGACAGAGGGGGACACAGGTCTCTTTGAAAAATAAGAATAACCATATGAAACACACGGGCAGGGGATCATCGGTCTCTTCCTCCCTTCTTGACCTTCCCCTGCCCCAAGACTCCAGCTACACCGCTGCTAGCCCAGGCAGATAAGAGCCACAACGGTCCCACTCTGGACGGAGCTGTGGTATCTTTCAGGGAGCCTTGGGGTTCCTCTCCCAGTGGGTCACTATCAAGAGATAGAGTTGCAATGGCTCTGCAGGAGAGGATCTCGATTTGTTCCTGCCCTCCAGCATCCCTGCAGGCAGGCTGCCTTCCCCTTGGGGAGACTTTTAGTAATACTGAGTTCATTTCCATGTCCACTCCAGAGGCTACAGCCCTTGGAGGGCAGTTAAAGCAGCATGACAGAAGTTATCTCCCAATTTCCCATCTGCAGAGTGATGATGTGATGTTTGGGGAGGGTTTGTGGTTTTTTATTTTTGTTTCTTTTGTGTGTATGTAATAGTTTTTCTCTAGGGCAAAGGCAGAGGAGAAGCTGTGAAAAGGAGAGCTCCACCTGAATATCATTGATGCCCCCAGAGACAAGATTCCTCTGCAGTCTTTTCTTTTAACCCTGGGGACTTGTCACTTTGTCCATAGATTTTGAAAGAGAAAGAAATGAGAGAGAGAAAGAGGAGAGTTGTTCAGGTGACTCTGCTTACAGCCGATCAAAACTTGCACTTGGTAAAGATGATGATCTTGAGTGAGGCACGACTTGGTTTATCCCTCCCAGGGTGTCCCTGGCAGGACAGTTCTCAGCTGTCTATGCTCATGAGGGTTATGACTTGTTCAAGTTTGTAGGCAAGTTTTTGTTTCCCAGCCTGATCATCTTGATCAAGGGCTCCGAGAATCTGGAAAAAAAAGGGAGAAAGAAGTGATAGGGATTTTATTTTTCCTTTATCCAAATGGACCGAGTCTAATATCTCATAGCAGCAGATGAGTGTTAGCTTTCCCTAAGGTGGGTCCCAGGCTTAGCTTACATTGTGCAAAGCAGGTCAGTCTCCCAGCAGGGAACTAGGCAGCCAGTTTGGAATTGATCTGACTAAATGTAGACTTCTAGATTGCAACCAATCAAATGGATTCTTATCTTGGAGATCAGTCATTTGGTAGCTTTACTCATCCTTTTACAATGCCACTTGAGATGCCCTAAGAGTCTCATCCAGTCTTTAACACACATAACCATGCTGGTTATCTTTAAGTCTTGTGTCATGCTTGCTGGACCATCCTTGGGTGCTTTAGGGTATCTGAAATGGCACTGGGGACACAGGTTTGAACAACTTTTGGCCACACGGGATGCAGAGCTCATGTAGCACTCCTCTGTGGCAAGCTAACTCTTGACCATCAACTACTGCAAGCCAACTAAATCTGATTGACATTAGATTGACATAGAAGACAAAAATAACAGAGATCCAGATGGAAAAGTACTGGGAAGAAAAATAACCCCAGACCTTTCCTTTCCAGTGCCCAGTACTTGCTTTTCATTCCTTAAATCTATCAACTCCCTATCCAGGATGAGGATAGGTATCAGCAACTCATGCTGGGCCCTCAGAATGGGTGACTTGTCCTACAGTCCTGCAGAACTTCTCTTCCCCTTACAAGGTTCTTACCTCCTCGCTGTACTTTCCAACGTAGGAGTATATCTCTGAGAGCGCACTCATAGTGTTGAACTCGTTCATATGCATGCGAGACTGCTCAGCCAAGTATGCATTCATGTCCTGGTCGCTGATTGCTGGCATTTTGGCGATGTCTGAATAGTACCTGAGAGAGAGAAATATAGGTGTTTCTTGAGGGAAGAGAGTAGGGAGCCAAGAGATGAAAGCCACCAACAATAAGAAAGAACACACAGCACTCTTGGGCTCTTCTGGTGCATCAATGACGTACCTGGTCATATTCTTCTTTTGCATCAAGGCTGATGACTTAGCCAAAGTGGAAATTACTGAGGCACTGCTCCTGAACACCAGACCTGTGTTGTATTCACTCAAATCTATTCCGAGACTGAAGTCACAAACAACATCCTATGAACTTGCTACAGGCCATCAAAGGAGTAGGTAGCATCTCTTGATGTTGGATTCTTTTGTCAGACCTTCAAGGGCTTCAAGCTCTGCCTCTAGTCCCACAGAAGAGTCCCACTCATCTCACTGTCCATTGAGAGCTAAGAATCTTGCTCCCCTAGACAAAAACACCCTCTTTGCATTCTTGCTTGTGCCATTCACAGTAGTACATCTGCATCCATTGACAACATCATCCACCTCCCTCACAGAATCCAGCCTATTCTAGCAACTCTGCTGCTCACCACCTCCCTTCTGCCCCTGATTTTAAGCTGGTCTGATGTCAGTTTGTGGCAACAGACTTTAACCCTCCCATCCCCGCTCCAACTGGGGAAAACCTGCTTTCCTTAGAAGTCAATGTCATTCCCCCTGAGCTTAAGAGGACTGGGGCTTTGTCCATAGGATACAAATTCCCCAGGACCATTGCCCATCAGGTTTCACCAGCAAAGCAATGTCTCTTTAAGGTGGTTGCTATTTTTGATGTCCTTCGTCCCCCGGGTAAGGCAGGTCTTGGAGGACAAGGTTTGCGGAAGGTAATCAGTCACTGTCACTCGCAGCTGTGCTCTGCTGTCAACTGGTTAATTAGACGCCATCATTTACATTTTTAATTTCTGCAATTTGACATTTTGTGCACAAGGAAAAAAAAAAAAAAAAAGCCCATAGCTGCAGCAGCAATCCACAGTTTTATAATTAGGAGGCAGAGGGGACGAGGAGCCAAAAGAGCTGACAGGTGTCCTGTAAACAGCGTTGAGACACCTGCTGAGATGGAGGCTGTTTTCCACCGCAGAGAAATTGGACACTGAAGTGCTGTATGATAAAGATCCTTCAGGCAGACAAGTGGGAAAATACTCTCTATATCAGTGTGGGACAAGCTGAAGTCTCCTGTGAAAGGCAGCACAGTGCACGAGCATTGGGAGGAAACCCCTCCACACCAGAAGGTTTCGGGTTTGTTCAGTCTGGTTTTGTGCTTTGCACTCACATCCTGATTTATTGCAATGGGTTGGTCTCATTTGCTATCCTGTTTTTTTTCAGGGAAGGGTTGATGTAACCCTTGGGTGAGAAAGTCGTAAGAGGCAGAGGTCCTCCTCCCACCTCCGCGCGTAGTCTTCATAGTGGCTCATCATAAAAACTCATAAAAATCTCAGTAAATTTACTTCTGTGCTCAGGACCAGCCAAAAATCATAGTCTAGCTCAACACCATGGTTTGAATATTGCCCGCTGTCAGCGATGAGTGGTCTTGGCCTGATTTTACTTTACACTCTGCCTAACCCTCAGTCCCCAGGTGTACCTGAACAGTTGTCTATGAGCAAAGCTGGCATCTAGAAATCCCATGAGAAAGTGTCCTGAAGAACTACCTCTGGGAGAAGATGATGAGCAGGATAAACAAACATTTCTAGACCTTTGCCACCTCCAGAAAACCTCAAACAGTTGGACCTGTGCTATGTGGGTTTCTGACAAGAGAAAATGTCAGGAACTGATGGCATCTATTAAGGTGTGTTACTATGGGCTCCTCAGAGCCAACACATTGCTGAGAAACAAATAGCCCTATGGCTAAAAAGCAAAGGGTTCTTTGGCACCCAAAGAAAACTGCATCCACGTGCAATCAGCGCAGTTCATAGACTTGTGGGGGGAAAAACAGCCTGCAATGCAGTGAAAAGTGTTGATTTATGGCTCTTAAGAAGAGCCTGTGGAGAAGAGCCCAGCTCCTTATGAATATTGCATAGGCACCCTCCTTCCTGGAAAAGGAAAAGTGAAGGGGATTACATCACAGCAAAAATAAATGAAGCTGGTGGAGGAAAGCAGAGGCACTGTGTTGTATTTACTCCCTGTGCTCAGCACTGGTGAGGTCGCACCTTGAGTGTTGTGTTCAGTTTTGGGCACCTCAGTATAAGAGGGATATCGAGGTGTTGGAGCGAGTGCAGAAAAGGGCGACAAAGCTGGTGAAGGGCCTGGAGAATAGACCTTACGAGGAGCGATTGAGGGAGCTGGGACTGTTCAGTTTGAGGAAGAGGAGGCTGAGGGGGGACCTCATCACGCTCTACAATTACTTGAAAGGACATTGTAGAGAAGTTGGTGCTGGTCTCTTCTCACAGGTCATTAGGGACAGAACCAGGGGGAATGGGTTCAAGTTGCAACAGGGCAAGTTTAGGCTGGACATGAGGAAGAAATTCTTCACGGAAAGAGTGGTCAGACCCTGGCACAGACTGCCCAGGGAGGGGGTTGAGTCGCCATCCCTGGATGTGTTGAAGTGTCGCTGAGATGTGGTGTTGGGTGAGATGGTTTAGGGGTGAACTTGTAGTGTGGGGTTAATGGCTGGACTTGATGATCCCAAGGGTCTTTTCCAGCCTGAACTGCTCTGTGATTCTATGATTCTATGATTCTGGGTCTGACAACCAGTTGATATGCTTCTGTTCCTCTCTGCTTCAGCTAGTCATCAAATGGTGTCAGGACAGTGGGTGTCAGAAGAGCGTGCTTCAAAAAAATTAAACAAACACTGCTTCTCCAAGTATGTCCTGTCTCCTCTTCACCTGATAGTAACGCTCTTGAGTCTGTGACTCACAAAGGTCTAAAAGCTCCCCAGTCCCTTTCTGGCCCTCCAGAGATATCTTCCCAGCAGCATAACACTCCCATGATTCATCTAAACACAAAAAAGCAGCACAAAATGTTCCCTGGAGTGAAGGACAGGATGCAAGAATCTGAATATCAGGGCTTCGTGGCCTCTCCAGCCATGAGAGACTCTCAAGCTGTGATCTCAGTTCTGGGTTCATAGGTCATTACCCACCACCATAGCGAAGTGTTCTGATCTTCCCTGGACTTAATCTCCTGGTCATCACACACCTGAGCACTCATTTCCCATTAAGACTGCAAGCCAAGATACGGTGGAAGTGTGTTTCAAAGGAAAAAAATAAAAGAAAAAGAAGAAAAAGTAAAAGGAAAAAAAAAGGCATGTACCAATAACAAAATCTATCTGCTAATACAGGGAGAAGCCATGTAATATCCTTCCGTGAGAACTCAGTCCTCGCCAAATGACTTATTTATACAGAAGCGTTTCTAATGAAGCCATCACTGTGTTATCTAAAGAAATGATGAATGTGTATATTAAAGCAGCCAAGGAGGGAGATGACAACATCCCTGCTGAGTCTTTATTTACCTTCTATTTGAGCCCAGATCCTCAGAGGTACTTAGGCCCTCTCTGCCATTTGCATACCCCTAATGTCTTCAAAACCACTGCGAAGCTGTCAGCAAACCCCAGAGGTCCTAACGTTTTCACTGCTGGCATTTGCAACGCTGCCTGTGTGCCTCTGACAGCCCTCACGTACTCCTTACCCGAACCGAGAGGCAATGCAGGGGTGAGGGGAGATGTTCTTTCCCCACATTGCTCCTGCAAGGACCCCTGAGCTGAGGGCCACCAGATCTCACCCGAGACATGGGCAGATCATTGACTCACGCTTCCACAGTCCCAGAGGTTGGATTATCCAGTTGGGAACATCAAGAATAAGCCGAATTCTTTCTGAATGAGACAGAAAGGTAGCAAAGCAGCAAATGTGGCTTAGTCTGCCTCCAAAGGTTCAAGAATGAGAGTCCAAAGTAGATGGTGACTACTTGGCCAGATGTGCACCACCACTGTCCTAGCACTACAGATTTGTTCCTTCTACACAGTTTTGATTCTCTCCAGTAGACCTTTTCCCAGCTGTTTCCTGAAAATTCTTAGGTGTATATTAAAAGAATCTGCCTACATGCTTAAGTTTCCCCCGAATCTCAGGAGGAGCCTGAATTCTTACCTCAAGGCACTTCATTCTCTGATGTGGCAGGCAATTTGTTCTTCAGACTTCAGAAGAACATTGAGGTGGCACCAAGGGCTTTGACACAGAGCATCAAATGACAGGTGCAAATCTTGGCTCTTCTTAAAAAACGAACCCACAAGAAATTTGGGTAAATCCATCACTCAGTAACTCAGATGGAGGATGTGAGGATTGCATTCCTTGCGTGCTATAGACCACAGGATGCAACTTTGTAGGCATCATTAGCACAGTGAGTCATTCCAGCCTGGCTTGAAGAGGAGAGCCCATGAGACCACGCGCTGCCACTATTTTATGGGAAAGGATTTTGGATGCATCAATATAGAGTAGCACTTCCTCTTATTCTCAAAAAAATAATTGTTCTTGTTCCTTTCTCATCCTCCTCTTTCCCTGGCTTGTTTTTGTTTCGATTTGTGTTTTGCTTTGGGAGTGTTTTGGGTATTGTTTTCCTAAGGAAAGCAATACAAAAGTCACCTGGGAATACATCTTGCCCTCTGTTTAGCCAGGGATAAATGCTCTTGCCTTTGGTACGAACCAGGAAGAGCTCCTTAGTAGAGCTGTTTCGAGAGAATAACTGTGCCTGCTGCCACTCAGTAACTCATTAACTCATCAAAAGAGAAGAGAAAAGCCGAGTTGCCAGTGCTTCCTCTCCAGCCTGAAATTTTCCAGCACTGCTGTGGTTTAGGCAGCTTAACATGGAGCTAATTGCCTTCCAAAAGATCTTTTTGTCACGGCTGTTGTTGTGCCGTCTCTGGGTTGGGACTGCACTCATTAATAAGAATTTTAGCATATGAAAAGCTTGTAACGAATCCATGTGCTGCAGACGGCAGATGCAATTACAGCAATAACATAATTAGGGTTATGCAATAGCCGGCTGTATCCAGACCACTGAAGGAGGAAGAGATGTATGAAAGGCATATGGGGGATGGCCCAGACTGACTCTGTTTCAGAGAGAGGTTCAAGGCCAGGTTGTTGGACACTGGTTGGACTTGGGCAGGAATAGCAAGACAGCCAAGCAAAAAGTGTTGGCCCCATAGTAAGTTGAAGGCTAGTCAGTTCTTCCAGAGATTTGCCTGGGAATGACTCTATCTGTGTATGTGTGCACTAGCTAGGGTAACGATTTTATTTTGCATGTGCATTTTCCTGGTGCTTTTCATCTCTTAAAAAAAAAACAGTAGAAAACGGGTGGGCAGCACTGAGTCAATAGCTGAAGAATGAATCAGTGCACAGGTATCTTCTCTACGAGAAGAAACCATCCAGCATTGTCTCAGTGCAGAGGGTGTGTGAGTCTGAGGCTGTGCCCTTTACGTATAGACACGTTTTTGTCTTGCCTGCTCAAAACTGCACTATGTAAGAACCGCATCTGATGAGAAATCATTGGGAGTTTTTTGGAGACTAGAAGTGAAGAAAGGCAAGCAAACAGTCTTCCAATACAGCAAAAGCTGCAGCAGAGAGGCAGGGAATGAGCTGTAGCCCCTGTCACTGGGGATGCAATGAGATGACGTGGGCTTTAATTACAGCCAGGGAGATTTCGGCTGGCCATCAGGGAAAACACCATGATGGGAAGGGCAGGGAAGTGCAGGAATGGATTGCCTGAGGAAAGCAGAGGCTCTTTCGTTGGAGGCCTTTAAGAAAGGGGTAGACAAGCATCTGTCAGGAAGGCTTTACACAGAGCTGATCCTGCCCTAAGGCAGGAGCTGACTGGCTTGACCTCCTGAGGCCTCTTCCAGCACTGTTTTTTATTATCTCTACCGAAAACACCCTCCTACCTTGACCCTTGGTATGCTCTGTCTTGAACCTTCTTTCTGGCAGGGAAAGGAGACACAGAAGACTGTACGTTTTAAAGTAAAGCCAGGATTTGCACCTGTCGTTTGATGATGTCTTTTAAAACCGTTGGAGTCACCCCAATGTTTCTGTTTAAAACCTCAATAACTTACAATATTAGGGTGCATGCAGTCTATAACCTTTATTGTACTAGTGTGTTTCTTTCTGAAGCCCTCTGCAAAGGAGCCAACAGACATCACAAGCAGTGCATTGGAAGAGACCATCTATTGACTACAGTCCTGAAATCACAGGCTGACAAGTTAACGGAGGTTAGATTCCGAACGGGCACAGGCTCTGCATTTTGCATACTCAAAAAAATCTCCAAAAGTGGTTTTTAACAAGCTTAAGACCTTGACATCCAAAGGGCAATGCCATGCAAATCGTAGTTGTTTCATGAAAAGGGAATAGATGAGATCACAGACCCAGGACCTGGGTACCAACAGCTAGGTCAGGTAGTGTTTGGACCCAAGTTAAGGTAATAAAGTGCAGGTGTTATAATTCTGAATCCCACAGATCAGGTCACTTTAAACCTGTTTTAGTCCTGAACCTGGCAAACCTGTATTGAATGGTCTTCACTGGATGATTCTTAAGGCGTTAAGAATACTTGTAATGTCTCTGTTGACTTTCAGTTTTTCTTTGAGGGACTATTTTTAATGCACAATAAGCAGACAAAAGGAGACTAAGTCCCTGCAGGGCTGAGAAAAAAACACTACTTCCTCTCCTTGCAGCTCTGCAGGTAGTTTGTGCACCAGAATGCAATGGAAAAACTCTCTGGCTTCTGCTTTTTTTTTGTGCTCTGACCCTTTTCAGTCTCCCACATCCCTGCCTCCATGCCAGGCTTCAGTAGGGAAACATCGTATTGATTGTGATGCAGGCAATTAAATGGTGTTAATGAAGTTCAAACAAGTGTTATCATAAGCTTGGCAGCATGGAGAGAAATAAAAGGTCAGCCACAGCCCTTTGTCATCTTTTCAGCGTGGTGTTGAATGCTAATGAGACAGTCCCAATTAGAACAGGCTCCCTTTTGTATTGCTTGGGGATTGCATCAAATGCTCCCAAGTTCTCCAGATTTTTAGGCTCAAAGGGGACATTTGAAGTAAACTTGAAAAGATGCAGATCTGAAGCTGCTCTAATGTAAATTCAGCAAAGCCTATGGAGTTTTACTGAGAGAAGTCAGATGAGAATCTGGTCTGCCATTCCTTATTTCAATAGACCCGTATAATGACAATTGAAAAGCTTCCATCGTGTTTTAGAGCTACAGTCTGACTCTTAATGCCTTCAACAAAAGCCAAAGAGCCTGTCACCATTTCCTGGGTTAATTCTCCTGTTTCAGTCAGTCTTCATCTTCTGCCCCAGAAAACCCAAGCTGTGGTTGCACCTAGATACTTTTCAGCCATGAGTTTTCCCAGTGAAGGAGCCCTGGGTGTGTAATTTGAATGCTGAACCTGGTTTTCCCCAAAAGCCAGGATTTCTCAGCAGACTGTTTCAGCAGGGAGAGTCCACCTCGGCTTCCAACAGCATTAAAAAGGACTGTTGAAGTCAAACTCCCAGTTGACTTCCGTGTGGAGGTAAACCATCAGCCAGGCCAGAATTTGCAGCTATTCCCTCCCCAACAGACATTCACAATCTAAAGAGGTGGAAAACTAATCTTTCATAGAATTATAGAACGGATTGAAAAGAGCATTAAAGATTCCAACCCCCCTGCCATGGGCAGGGACACCTCCCACTAGACAGATTACTCAAAGCCCCATCAAATCTGGCCTTGAAGAATTCCAGGGAGGGGACATCCTCAGTTTCTCTGGGTAACCTGTTCCAGCACCTCACCACCCTCTTTTTTTCCTTATACCTAATCTAAATCTCTCCTCTTTCAATTTGAAAACATTACCCTTTGTCCTTTCTCTACATTCCTTGATAAAGAGTCCCTCCCCACCTTTCCTGTAGGCCCCCCTCAGGTACTGGAAGACTGCTATAAGGCCTCCCCAGAAGGTTTGGAGGAATGTACTTTCACCCATGCCTGCTTCTTATGCCAAGGTCATTCCCTGTTTTGAGTTGTGAGTCCTAAAGACACACTCCACACTGAGAAACCATCAGTTGCAAAGGGATAGCTTGGAGTAACCCAGCCCTGCTACCATTTCGACATGCCTTTACATCACAGCGCCTTCAAGTTGGCTTACAACATGCCACTGCCTAATTGCCCTCTTGCAGTTTCTTCTTCATCAGAGAAGTTCATTTGATTTCAGGTTCTTCTGATTTACTCAGCCTCTTCTTAAACTCCCCAACTGAAATTCTTTTTATCTTATGATTTGCTCTTTGAAGAAGTCTAGTGGCCTTGAAGGATGCCATCTCGAGCTGATGCTGACTACAGAAATAGCTCCAACCAGTACTAGAAGCCTTTGGATTTGAAATAGTTCCCTCAAAGTACAGGTGAGTATAGTACAGAATGGAGAAAACTATTCATTAATTCAGGGTAGAATTGAAATTATATTTTATTCATCCTTGATATTTTTTTTCTCCTTTGATCTATCACAGCATCCAGGTGCCACTGCCTTGAGTCAGTGGAACTAACACACAAAAACACAAGCAGGGCAGAAGCTCTAACCATATTCCAAACCTCACAGCCTCCCCTTGGGCTTCAGTTCAAGTTGTCAGACATCAGTGCAGATAACAACTCGGTACATGCTGGGCACAGAAATCCAGTGCAGCAGGAGGTGTTATGTACCTCGTTTGCAAGCCCAGTTGTTTGGGAAAACTTCCAGGGAAATGCAGCACCTATTGCCGAAGATTGCTGGGCAACGGGATTTAGCTCCAAAAAAGTTGTAAAATGAAATCAATATTGGAAAAACAAAATGGAAGCTGCAGCCTTCTGTTCATCCAGGAAAAAAAAAAAAAAAGAAAAAAAGATGTCGCATGAGGAAATACCCTGTTCTCCACCTACACAGCTCAGTTTGTTGCTCAAATGTGTCATCTCCAAAGATAAAAAAATCAACCAGGGTCATATGTTAAAGCGTTTGTCTACAGAAACCAACCACCTACTACATGCGAGGTGGCTAAAGCGTCACTAGGGCGTGACCCTTTCGGATCACTGCTGGTGCAAACAGGATTTCTAAATGAATCTCAGACACCTCTTTGCCCCTATCCAAGTCGACCCAGCAATCAGCCTGAATACATACTAAGAAACTTGGACACGGTGCCAGAAGTAGGTCATAATTAAGCAAGGTAGCTTGTAAGAGCCTTACAGGTTGCCTAGAAACAACATTTGCAGAAGTGTTTAACCACATCTAAAAATAATTGTCCAGACGAATCAGAGACCAATTGGAGCGTTATTGTAAAAAAGTGTCACCTCTTGCCTAGGAGGGGAGAGAGCTCTTTGATCAGCTGTGCTTTCCTTCCACAAAATGAGTTAAAACCATCTCTAACAAAGAAAATACAGCGGTTTACGGTGCGGTGTGCCTCCAGTAACAGAGGCTTCATATCACCTGTGTGACATGATATCAGTTTTGGAAAGTGCCTATGAAGCCATCCAGACAAACCACTGCTTGAAACTGGATGGCATTGCACAGGAATGATCCGTAAGATAAACCCGTCTTCGTATTTACAGAGTAGCAATCGTTCTCCATCTGTGCAGTTCCCAAACTTGTCAATAACGCCAAGCAGGCGTAGCATATTGGAAAACAAAGCGCAGATTGACTTCTGCAAGGCTTCCTCCAGCAGGCAGCCTCCTGCTGAACGGAGCGCAAGATGTGCTATTTGCTGGTTCTGCAGAAAATCTTAGAGAAGTCAAAGCCCCTACACACTGTATGAATAGTTGTCTTGGTTGTATTCGCTGTAGTGAAGCCTTGCCAGACAGTGACCTTCAGTGCAGTAGATTGAACGGGACAGCTACAGGTCTTGCAGATGTGGACAAAATGTTTGGAAAGACCTCTGGCCTTTCAGAAAATACCTGCTGAGCTTCAGCCACCAGCCTGTCAATATTAGGGCATCTCGTTCAAAGCACGAAGAGCTTCCAAAAAAAGCTACTGGACTTGGAATAAAGGGAGATAATTGTACAGGATCTAGGCAGCACGAGGACTATCACAACGATGCTGAGAACAGCAAACCACCTCTCGTTTGCTTTTGGAAAGACTTAGAAGCTCACATACTTCACAGGGCTCAAACACATCACCTCCCCTTCCTTCCTCCCTCTATCGCTTCTCAACAGTTTCCCCTCAAGAGAAACAATGATGGCAAACACCTTCATTTCACACCTCTAATTAAATTTCCATCTCTGCTGCAAGGTGTGTGGGAATGAAAGGCTAACGTGGAGCTTTCTGCTTAAGCAATAACCCAAAAAAAAAAAGCCCAGAGGCAGCTACCAAAAGCATTACTGATGATGTCTCCTAGTTCCACCCATGAAGCAGGGTCTCATTGTACCACCTGCTTGTGTCATTCCTATCCCTCCACCTAAAACTCACCTTTCCACCCAGTTCTTGTAGCTGGGGATGTCCTTGGCGTAGAGAAGCTTGTTGGAGGGTGAATCTTTGCCCAGCCGGTGCTCTGAGGTCGAACAGGAGTCCATGAAAGTCTGAGCCACTACAGAGAGGCAGGCATCCGTGATGCTGTTCTTGTGGATGTCGAAGACGAACTGCGGGTTCTTGATCATGTTAACCCAGAACCGTAATGGCAGGCTGCAAGAGGGGTGGGAGAGGTGGAGGAGGTGAGTTGATCAGACTTTGTTGTGTGAGGTTACGGTGGTAAATGGTGGATGGGAATCAAAATTCTAGATCTAGGACTGTTAATGGCATGCAGCGTGTGCTGTGCACACCGCGTACTGTCACGCTCAAAGCTCAACCCCAAGATCCGTGTGTGATCCCAGCACACCGGGCATGAAGCAGTCCTTACATGACAGGGAAAACCCTGTTGCCTCAGGTAAAAAAAGCAACTGGGAAACAAGTGTTGCAGCCTTTGAAGTGAAAATGTATCTGCCCTAACCAAGGAAATGTTATTCCAATTGCAATCCAAAGCCTTTTTCTCCCCCCTTTCTCTCAAAAGAGCAGTTCATTTCTGTGAGGTGCCCTGAGGTATCTACCTCCAGCCTTTGCCTCAAGCCTTTTTGTCAGGGCAAACGCATTCATGTGCTCGTGGCCTAGGAGCTGAGATGTGTCACTGATCACAGAGTTAAACTCTTGTCTCCCTCTCAGGTAGACTATTAAGTCTGTCCTCAGTGTCTGCACCTTCCCAAGAGGACGTAGCTCAACAAATCCACCTAATGTTCAGGTGATCATTATCCCCATGTGTTCACAGCATCATAAAAAAATTCATCTCTGCGTCTGATATATTTTGGCTAACAGCAGGCAGTTCAGCATGTCCTGACAGAGAGATAACACCACATTTTCCTAACCCACGGTGTGGTCTTCTGAGCCAGCAAAATCAAAGAGCAAGTGTAAGGAAAGCTTCACACAGGTAATCCTCTCAGCCAAGCTCAGAAGAAGTGGGAGATGCTGGCAATGGGACCTGATGGAGTTGGTGGCAAGGAAACACTTGGAGCTGGGGGTGGAGGTTCATCTGTTGGGGGACAAGCTGGAGAACTTTTTCTGCAAGTGTTTAGATGACAAAAACAACCACAGAGAGGACGAGCAGAGAGTGCATGTATGTGTGTGTGTGTACAGATGCGGGGAGGGGCTGGGGGGACAATGTCCCTAGCTGGGAATAATAGAGCCCATGATGTGATTTTGAGTTAATTTAACCTGATTGAACAGATTTCTTCACACTGCCCCTCTCCCCATATACACACACACTCTGCCTTCTCCCCTCCCCCCTTAAATAAACCTCCTGCTCATTTAGTCTGAGTGGCTGCAATCAGCCCTAGATTAGTGCCGCAGATAATGTTAATAATATGCTAATGTTTCATTAGTTGAAAGCCTCTTTGGTGCATGGGGTTTCTTTTTTTATGTCACCGCGCTGTGACGATCTGCCATCAGCATGGCTGGTAAAAGGAAAAAAATACATGAGCTGGGAGCCCCATGGCTCTCCTCTGCTGTTCCTTTTGTAGTCCCTGTATTTGCACAGGAGAAGGGGAGGGAGCGATTCCCCAGGGGACTTTTTCCAACAGGGAGGCTCAGTGGAGAGAAGCCCCAGAGATCTTTTCTCTCCACCAATCCTAGCTTTTCCTCACTGTCCTGTTATATGTGCAAAGAGGGGCTGCTGCCTGGCAGTTAGAGCAGGGGACTGATGTCAGACTTTGTCACATGCTCTGAAGGACACCCACATCCAACTCCAGACCCTTCAGTTGCTTAGTACCATTTGAGATGCTCTCCTGGCCTCTAGCTGCCATCCAGGAGGGTACGAGTGTCCTGTGGGTGCTTCACATCCCCTGTGGGTGCCTGGGATACTTTAAAATATCCCAGATGGCACCTCCTACCTATGTGTGGGCAATCTAATGGAGTTCTTGTCCCCCTCTGACTATAGTGGGGATTAAAACACTCAGTCTAGATGAAGACAGTGGTGCTGAACCCTCTCCCATGCCTCCCTAGATGTTCCTATGGGTCTGGACACTGACTCAGTTAAACACCGTTTCTCCTCATGAGGTGCCTCAGAAATACGTCATCTCCATATAATACAGGGCAAACCATGATCTGTTTAGTCAAAGTGCTCCATCCTTTAAATTTTGGGATTTTCTGACTTCCCCATCAACTTGGGAACACAGAACCTGGTGCTCTGAAGCCCACAACAGGCTCCTCAGCTCCCCCAGCATCCAGATCCCAAACCACATGTCCCTCTACTCTCCTGACAGTCCAAGACCTGGTGCTGGACTGTACTGGGGTGTCTCACTCACCAGTTGCTCTTCCAAGTGTGCCGCACGTGAGGGTCATGGATGTTGTGCTTGTCAGCCTGCTCATCCAGGAAGTCGAACATGTATTTGATAGCCAGGGGAAGCGCACTGCCACGGTGAGCAGTGCTGAAGATGGTCTCAAAGAGGTCATCTACAAATTTCTGGAGGGTGCCCTGTTCACAGAACGAAGGAAGGAAAGAAGAAGGTGAGATACCAAGCAGGAAGAGGACGTTGAAAACAGAATACATCTGTGGATCAGGCTCAGAAAGTGTGATTGTAAGGTGGGAGCCACCTAACATCTGCTAAATGTGTTGAAAATTTCCATACAGATGTCTTTCAGCAGGCACATGCATCTTCACGTTATCTGCTACTTTTAGTTAGCAGCCAGACACACCAGGTCAAGGTTCTACCTGTCGTCTCTGCTACTAGCACTCCCTGCTAGGGAGGGTGGCTGAGCTGTGGTGGGATGCCTTGCCCCATCTCAGGCATATGCTGATGGAGAGGCTCTGATCGGTATCTATGGAGATTTCCTTTCTCTGCATCTTAACGTCAACTGCTTTATCAGACTTGTCTGTGGCAAGCTGTGTGATGACACACCAGGGTTAGAGGGACAGGGTGCTACTAAGGGTCTTCAACCGGTCGCTCTGAGGCGAGCTGGGGACGTGGCAGCACAGTTAAAGTCTTACAGAGATGAACCAGGGGCTCCTGAGGTAGTAGGAGACAACAGGGAAACATCCACAGAACACCTCAAGAGAATTAAGGGGTGCCCCACCAAGAAGGTGACATGGCTGGCAGCCCAGCTGAAGTGCCTCTACACAAACACACGCAGCACAGGCAACAACATGGGGAGTGAGAAATCCGTGTGTGGTAAAGGGATTATGATCTGGTGGCAATTACAGAGACATGGTGGGACAGCTCACATGATTGGAATGTGGTCATGGATGGCTCTGTCCTTCTTAGGAAAGACAGGCCAACAAGGCGAGGCGGTGGAGTTGCTCTTTATGTGATAGAGCAACTGGAATGTGTCGAGATCCATCCAGGGGCAGATGAGGAGCAAGTTGAGAGTTTGTGGGTGAGAATGAAGGGGCAGGCTAGCACAGGTGATACTGTGGTGGACGTCTATTACAGACCACCTGATCAAGAGGAGAAAGTTGATGAGGCCTTTTATAGGCAGCTGACAGTAGCCTCTCAATCCCAGGCCCTGGTTCTCATGGGGATTTTTAACTACCCAGATATTTGCTGGAAGGCCCACACAGTCAGTCATCCTCAGTCCAGGAGGTTCCTCCAGTGCATCGGTGATAACTTCTTGATACAAATGGTGGACAAGGCAACTAGGAGAGGAGCGCGGCTGGATCTCGTGCTCACCAACAAGCAAGTTCTGGCTAAAGCAGTGAAGGCTGAGGGCAATCTTGGCTGCAGCAACCATGACGTGGTGGAGTTCAGGATCTTGTGCGGTACAGAAGACCAAGCAGGATTGCAATCCTGGATTCAGCAGGGCCAACTTTGGCCATTTCAAGCAATTGCTAGGGGAAATCCCGTGGGACAGAGTACTAGAACGTAAAGGGGCCCGAGATAGTTGGTTAATAGTCAAGGATCACTTCTTCCAAGTTCAAGATCAGTGCACCCCAGCAGGTAGGAAATCAAGAAAGAGAGCCAGGAGACCTGTATAGTTAACCAGGGAACAACTGGGAAAACTGCATTGGAGGAAGAGTCTATAGATCATGGAAAGAGGGGATGGTCACTTGGGTGGAATCTAAGACTGTAATCAGAAGATGTAGGGAAGCAACTAGGAAAGTTAAGGCCACAGTCCACAGGGAAGTCTGTTGCCTCCCTGGAGTTCGGATTAGGGACATTACTAAAAAACTTCCCAGGCTGGTGAGTCCCACTGATTATTACCCATTGTTGATTGTCCAGGCTGGCAGTGACGAAATCAATCATAGAAGTACTCAGAGAATTAAAAAGGACTTTAAGTTGTTGGGCCAGGTGATCAAAGGATCGGGGGCACAGGTAGTTTTCTCATCTATCCCATTAGTAGGTGACAGGAATAGTGAAAGGAAAAGAAAAGTAGATGCAGTTAATGCATGGCTTAAAGACTGGTGCCTCCAACAACGTTTTGGGTATTATGATCACGGGGAAGTTTATGCAGTACTGGGCATGAGAGATATAGATGGTGTAGACCTGTCTAAGAGAGGGAGGAGAATTCTTGCTGGAGAGTTGGCAGGATTAATAGATAGGGCTTTAAACTAAGTTGGAAGGGGGAAGGGGATAAAACCCGAGTCTCTACACATGAGCCAAGGGGAAGTATCCCAGGGTTAGGCAAAAAATGCACAAGCAACGGTAACAGATGCTCCATTAAATCTCTGAAGTGTCTGTACACCAATGCAAGAAGCATGGGGAATAAGCAGGGAGAATTAGAAGTCTATGTTCGGCTGGAGAACTATGATCTTATTGCAATTACAGAGACGTGGTGGGACAGCTCACATAACTGGAATGTGGGCCTTGATGGTTATGTTCTCTTTAGGAAAGACAGGTTGATGAGGCGAGGTGGGGGAGTTGCTCTGTACGTGAGAGAGCAACTGGAGTGTATTCAGATCCATCGAGCAGCAGATGAGGAGCAAGTAGAGAGTTTATGGGTGAGAATTAAGGGGCAGGCTAGCTTAGGTGACACTGTGGTGGGTGTCTACTATAGACCACCTGATCAGGAGGTGGAAGTTGATGAGGCCTTTTACAGGCAGATGACAGCAGCCTCTCAGTCCCAGGCCCTGGTTCTCATGGGGGATTTCAACTACCCAGACGTTTGCTGGAAGTCCCACACAGCCAGCCATCCTCAGTCCAGGAGGTTCCTCCAGTGCATCGATGATAACTTTTTGATGCAAATGGTAGATGAGCCTACCAGGAGAGGAGCGCTGCTGGACCTTGTGTTCACCAACAAGGAAGGACTGGTTGAAGCAGTGAAGGTTGAGGGCAACCTTGGCTGCAGCGACCATGAGATGGTGGAGTTCAGGATCCTGTGCGGTAAAAACAGAATAGCAAGCAGGATTGCAACTCTGGACTTCAGAAGGGCCAACTTTGGCCTCTTCAAGCAATTACTGGGGGATACCCCGTGGGACAGGGAGCTGAAAGGTAAAGGGGCCCAAGACAGTTGGTTGGCATTCAAAGACCACTTCTTTGAAGCTCAGGATCAGTGCATCCCATCAGGTAGGAAATCAAGAAAGAGATCCAGGAGACCTGCTTGGTTAACCAGGGATCTGCTGGGCAGACTCAGGTGGAAGGGGAGGGTGTTTAAATTGTGGAAGGAAGGGCTGACCACTTGGGTGGAGTACAGGGCAGCTGTCAGGGAGTGCAGGGAGGCAATCAGAAAAGCTAAGGCCTCCTTGGAGTTAAAACTTGCAAGGGAGGTCAAAGACAACAGAAAGGGCTTCTTCAAATACATTGCTGACAAAACTAACACTAGAGGCAATGTAGGCCCTCTGTTGAATGAGGTGGGTGCCCTGGAGACAGAGGACAGAAAGAAGGCAGAGTTGCTGAATGCCTTCTTTGCCTCTGTCTACACTGTTGGAGACCGTCCTCAGGAGCCTCAGTCCCCTAAGGCCCCAGAGGAAGTCATGACAAAGGAGGAGTCTACCCTGATTGATGAGGAGTGGGTTAAGGATCAGTTTGAACACTTGGACATTCATAAATCCATGGGCCCTGATGGGATGCACCCACGGGTGCTGAGGGAGCTGGCGGGAGTCATTGCTAGGC
This sequence comes from Trogon surrucura, assembly GCA_020746105.1. Classification (NCBI taxonomy): domain Eukaryota; kingdom Metazoa; phylum Chordata; class Aves; order Trogoniformes; family Trogonidae; genus Trogon; species Trogon surrucura. Next base: position 218,771,036 of record CM036617.1, read on the forward strand.
CACTCTCCATCATCTTTGGTAAGTCGTGGGCAACAGGTGAGGTGCCTGAAGACTGGAGGAAAGCGAATGTCACTCCAGTCTATAAGAAGGGCAGGAAGGATGACCCGAGTAACTACAGACCGGTCAGCCTCACCTCCATCCCTGGAAAGGTGATGGAACATCTTATCCTTGACACTGTCTCTAGGCATATCAAGGATAAGAAGGTTATTAGGGGCAGTCAGCATGGCTTTGCCAAGGGGAAGTCATGTTTGACCAACCTGATAGCCTTTTACGAAGACATAACCAGGTGGATGGATGGTGGCCATGCAGTGGACGTGGTCTACCTGGACATCAGTAAGGCCTTTGACACCGTCTCCCACAGCATCCTCATAGGTAAACTGAGGAAGTGTGGTCTGGATGACCAAGTAGTGAGGTGGGTCGAGAACTGGTTGAAGGGAAGAAGCCAGAGGGTTGTGGTCAATGGGGCCGAGTCTGGCTGGATGCCTGTGTCTAGTGGGGTCCCTCAGGGGTCAGTGCTTGGGCCGGTGCTGTTTAATATATTCATCAACGATCTGGATGAGGGATTAGAGGATGTTGTCAGCAAGTTTGCTGATGATACGAAGTTGGGGGGAGTGGTTGACACACCAGAAGGCTGTGCAGCCATTCAGAGAGACCTGGACAGGCTGGAGGGCTGGGCGGGGAGAAATCTGATGAAGTTTAATAAGGGCAAGTGTAGAGTTTTGCACTTGGGAAAAAATAACCCCATGTGCCAATATAGGTTGGGGACTGCCCTGCTGGAGAGCAGTGCAGGGGAAAGGGACCTGGGGGTTCTAGTGGACAGCAGGATGACCATGAGCCAGCAGTGTGCCCTCGTGGCCAAGAAGGCCAATGGCATCCTGGGGTGTATTAGAAGGGGAGTAGCAAGTAGGTCAAGAGAGGTCCTCCTGCCCCTCTACTCTGCCCTGGTGAGGCCGCATCTGGAATATTGTGTCCAGTTCTGGGCCCCTCAGTTCAAGAAGGACAGGGAGCTGCTTGAGAGAGTCCAGCGTAGAGCCACAAAGATGGTGAAGGGAGTGGAGCATCTCCCTTATGAGGAAAGGCTGAAGGAGCTGGATCTCTTTAGCTTGGAGAAGAGGAGGCTGAGGGGTGACCTCATCAATGTTTATAAATATGTCAAGGGGGAATGTCAGGAGGATGGAGCCAGGCTCTTTTCAGCGGCGTCCACTGACAGGACAAGGGGCAATGGGTGGAAGCTGGAACACAGGAGGTTCCAGAAAAATATGAGGAAAAACTTTTTCACTGTGAGGGTGACTGAGCACTGGAACAGGCTGCCTAGGGAGGTTGTGGAATCTCCATCTCTTGAGACATTCAAAACCCGCCTGGACGCGTTCCTGTGCGCTCTAGTGTAGGTGATCCTGCTCTGGCAGGGGGGTTGGACTAGATGATCTTTGAGGTCCCTTCCAACCTTTAACATTCTGTGATTCTGTGATTCCTTAGAATTAAACCTAGCAAGGGAGGTCAAGGACAACAGAAAGGAGATCTTCAAATATATTACTGATAAAACTAACAGTAGAGTCAATGTAGGCCCACTGATGAATGAGGTAGGTGCCATGGTGACAGAGGATACTGAGAAGACAGAGTTACTGAATGCCTTCTTTGCCTCTGTCTATAGTGCTGGAGACTGTCCTCAGGAGCACCAGACCCCTGAGGTCCCAGAGGAAGTCAAGATAAAAAGAAGTTTGCCTTGGTTGATGAGGACTAAGTTAGGGATCAATTAGGCAATCTGAACATCCATAAATCCATGGGCCCTGATGGGATGCATCTGCGGGTGCTGAGGGAGCTGGCAGAGGTCATTGCTAGACCACTGTCCATCATTGGCAAGTTGTGGGCAACAGAAGAGGTGCCTGAAGACTGGAGGAAAGCAAATGTCACTCCAGTCTTCCAGAAGGGCAAGAAGGAGGACCTGGATAACTAGAGACGGGTCAGCCTCACCTCCATCCCTGGAAAGGTGATGGAACAACTTATCCTTGGTGCTGTCTCTGGCCATATCAAGGATAAGAGCGTCATTAGGAGCAGTCAGCATGATTTTGCCACGGTTTGACCAAGCTGATAACCTTTTATTAGGACATATCCAGGTGGATGGATGATGGCAGTGCACTGGACATAGTTTATCTTGATTTCAGTAAAGTATCTGACACCATCTCTCACAGCATCCTTGTAGTTAAACTGAGGAAGTGTGGTCTGGATGACTGGGTAGTGAGGTGGATTGTGAACTGGTTGAAAGGAAGAAGTCAGAGAGCTGTGGTCAATAGGGCAGAGTCTGGTTGGAGGACTGTGTCTAGTGGAGTCCCTCAGGGGTCAGTGCTGGGGCCAGCGCTGCTCAATATACTCATCAACGACCTGGATGAGTCTATAGAGTGCACTGTCAGCAAGTCTGCTGATGAAACAAAACTGGGAGGAGTTGCTGACACACCAGAAGGGTGTGCTGCCATTCAGAGAGACCTGGACAGGCTGGAGAGGTGAATGAGGAGAAATTTTATGAAATACAACAAGGGCAAATGTAGAGTCTTGCACATGGGAAAGAACAACCCCATGCACCAGTATAGGTTGGAGACTGACCCATTGGAGAGCAGCACAAGGGAAAGGGACCTGGGCGTCTTGGTGGGCAACAGGATGGCCATGAGCCAGCAATGTGCCCTCGTGGGCAAGAAGGCCAATGGCATCCTGGGGTGTGTTAGAAGAGGGGTGGCTGGTAGGTCGAGAGACGTTCTCCTGTCACTCTATTCTGCCCTGGTGAGGCCACATCTGGAATATTGTGTCCAGTTCTGGGCCCCTCAGCTCAAGAGAGACAGGGAACTGCTGGAGAGAGTCCAGCGCAGCCACAGGGATGATGGAGTGGAACATCTCCCTGGTGAGGAAAGGCTGAAGGAGCTGGGGCTCTTTAGCTTGGAGACGAGGAGGCTGAGGGGTGACCTCATTCATGTTTATAAATATGTCAAGGGGGAGCGTCAGGAGGACGTGCCAGGCTCTTCTCAGTGATGACCAATGACAGGACAAGAGGCAATGGGTGCAAGCTGGAACATATGAGGTTCCACAAAAATATTAGGAAAAACTTTTTCACTGTGAGGGTGTCAGAGCACTGGCACAGGCTGCCCAGAGAGGTTATGGAGTCTCCTCTGGAGACATTCAAAATTTGCCTGGACACGTTCCTCCGTGACCTGCTCTGGGTGATCCTGTTTTGGCAGGGGGCTGGACTAGATGATCTTTCAAGGTCCCTTCCAACCCCAAACATTCTGTGATTCTGTGTGCTTCAGTGTACGCATGAGACAAAAATTAGTAATTTTCTATGTTGGCTTTCATCCAGGGCCAATTCTTAAGCTGGAAGTCAGATGACTGTAGATCAGAGCACACGGTATCATTGAGACAAATGGGGAAGGAGCACCTGGAGAGAGCTGGCTAATTTATATGTGTGAGTAGTACAATAAATAACACACACTTCATCTTAATCCCCAGGAGGCCTCTTCCTTTTTTACTACCCACTGGCATGGAACTGAGGCAAAACCTAGAAACAATGCATGGATGTGTCAGGCACTGCTGGGCAGACCTCAGTAATGTCTGCTGCAGAGACTGCAGAGCTCTCCTTATGCTCTGCGTGGAGGAGAAACCCAGATCTCATGCTTGGAGAACCACCCTGGACAAGCTGGTCAGGACAGTTGACCTTTAGCAAGACATGAAGAGCTGGAATATCAGAAGGTGGCCAACTTTGGAGAAGGGGGCAGCTGAAGAGCTGTGATAACCAGATGAAATGCAGGCTAGGTTTGGGGAGGTTTGGGGAGGAACCAAGCAAGGCACGCTTTCGCTGCTGAGTGGGGAGCTCTAGGTCCACTCTGAACACTGCTCTGCCATGAGAGCTTCATAGTCATTTATATGCAAACAAAACATACGGCTGCTGAAACAAACAAAACACAACCAAATCTCCAGCAAATGTTTCCTGATGTGTAAAATTTCCTCTCCCGAAAAATAAAGCCTTCCCCTTTCTCTGCAGACCCAGGGAAGAAATCCTCCTCACTAGAAATGAAGCGCCAGGTTCCACCAGAGTGGCTCAAGTTTACATAACTCTAACAAATACTTAATTAGAAAGCTGGTGTCTCTTGCCGATTCACCGCTTGATTTATTCTTTGAGAAACAATCAGAGGTACCTTTTGCTTGTGTGAACGCCTACAGGGTGAAAAAAGCCCTGCAGCACATGGTTGACTCAGAAAGGGCCCCCCTGAGGGGAAATCTTGTTGATCTGACATGGAAGAGCTGCCCTCAGGTTCACTTTCTGGAGGGAATTAGTTCTCTACATGCTCACCCACACAAACACAAAGAAAACCTCTGAGGCTTTTAGGCAAGAGACTCTAGATCTCAAATGTCAGGGATTTACCAGAATAAAAATCATTGTCACTTTAACTAAGTATTCCCTAGGATTGTATTACCAGCAAGTGCTCTGTCTCCTCTTTCCCTCCCTCGAATGGTCATGACGAGAAAAGAAAATTGCTCAGCCCAAGAGGGGAAACAATAAACTCCCTGCCTTCTTATTCTTTCCATTGCTGTGCAAGTTTCACAGCTGCTTTCCTGCCATCTCCACAAAAAAAACCACACCAAAACCCAAAAAAAACCAAACACGCCCTGAGTGTTGAGTTTTTGATCCGGAACAGAAAGCGAAAGTGATTCCATGGTGGGGTAGGGGACGTATCCCCAGACAGTATTAATCAGCACCGGTCCAATGCTTGCTGGTTTACACCAGCTGGGGCTCGAGCCTTGGGGAGCATCATTTTCTTTTTACATTGCATGATCCATAAAAGCATCTTGATGACAGAGAGCTGGGCATGTATCAGGGGCTAAAGACAAAGCCACTTTATCTCCAAATCCCACCGCGACGAAGACAGCCTGAGCGAGGCTGCGGAAAGAGTCAGACATCAGAGACAAAACTGAGTTGAGGAATGCTTGTGCAGGTAGAAATGTGTTGTAGAACTTAAGCATGTGATGGAGATCTGTCTGATGGGCAAACTCAGATAGTATTTTCATGAACACATGAAATTATATTTGTGCCTCTCCATATCCCAACAAGAAATGACTTCAGACTTTAGGACAAGAGGAAATGGTCTCCAGTTGTGCCAGAGAAGGTTTAGTTTGGATATTAGAAAAACATTCTTCATGGAAAAGTTGTCAAGCACTGGAAGAGGCTGCACAGGGAAGTGGTGGTGTCACCATCCCTGGAGGTATTTAAAAGATGTGTAGATGAGGTGCTCAGGGACATGGTTTAGGTGCTACTTTAACAGTTGGATTCAATGATCTTAAAGGTCTTTCCCTCCTCATTGATCTCCAACGTCTCTTTCCTGACTGCTTTCTAAATTCAAGCTCCTTCCCTACATGCTTGGAGCATTTTTATTTTTTTTTTATTTTCCTTCTACTCTTCTCTTTTTATCCCCAGTTGACATTTCTTAAGCAGTCTCTTTTTGGTTGTAGTCAAGAAGTTCCACTGCAGCCTCTAAAAAATACATTTCTCACCCTCATCCCCACCCCTACTGTGTACCTTGGTGGCAAGTAATCTTGTCAGGTAGATCTCAGAGACCATCTTGCTGCCCCGGTCACCCTCTTTTTGGTCACCATGCTCATGGTTCTTCACCAAGTGCCACATCTTGACGCCGCTCTCAAGGTCAGGGGTGATCATGGGTGTGCGGGAACGGAGGCTGTCCGGGCTGCCTGTGTAACGGATCATGTTTTCTGCAAAGAGAGATGTCTGTGTCTCAGCACAAGTAGCATTTATATAGGAACTGACAGGTTTCACCAAGGAAATATGCTTATGACATGACACCTCATAGAAGTTTTGCATCAGATAAGCAAGAAGAAGACCTCTTCCGTCTGAGTTTGGTAGCAGGTAACATTCAGTGTATGGAATAGATGTTCTTACAGATTCTGGCGTGGGGCTGAGATAATCACAGCTGGTGAGTCCACCACGAGGAGATGTTAGTTTGGGTCTCCAAAATGGGAAGGTTGTAGCAGGACTGCAATATCCCTGCTCTCACAAGCTCCTCATTTCCGTATTAGTATTAAATAAATTTCCATCAACCCATTCATAACATGAGGGCGACACAGATAAGGGGAGACCTTGTTGCTCTCTACAACTCCCTGACAGGCAGCTGTGGTGAGATGGGTGTTGGCCTCTTCTCCCCAGTGAATAGCGACAGGACAAGAGGGAATGGGTTCCAGTTGCGCCAGGGGAAGTTTAGATTGGATGTTAGGAAAAACTTCTTCACCAAAAGGGTGGTGAAGCACTGGAATGGGTTGCCAAAGGAGGTGGTGGAGTCACCATCCCTGGATGTGTTTGAAAACTGTCTGGATGTGGCACTTCAGGAGATGGTTTAGTGTTAGGGTGGTGTAGGGCTGTAGGCTGGACTTGATGATCTTAAAGGTTCTTTCCAACCTTTATGATTCTATGATTCTGTGATTCTGTAAATCACCTGGTGGAACCACAACGTGTGACAGAGAACCCCCAGATCAGATGTATGGACCAGGCCTTGATATCAAAGCACTAGTTTATGACAGAGAAATTTGCTCAGCAAAGACGAGGGATATTCAGAAGAAGTTCTTCTCCACGAGGGTGGTGAGACCCTGGCACAGGTTGCCCAGAGAGGTGGTGGAAGCCCCATCCCTGGGAGTTTTTAAGGCCAGGCTGGATGGGGCTCTGGGCAGCGTGATCTAGTGGGGGATGTCCCTGTCCATGGCACAGGGGAGTTGGAACTAGATGATTTTTAAGGTCCCTTCCAACCCTGACAATTCTATGACTGTATGATTCTAAGTGAACCAAGCCAGATGTGATGTCAGTGTTGACATTATTAAATTAAATGAAGCTCAAATACTGGCTCTCAGTTGCCCGTGTTCTTTACCTCTTATCACGTTCTCTGGCAAATTTTTGGCCTGGGACAACGAGCACTGTCACTGTCAGATGCTGCCCAGAACTGGTTCAGGTGATAGCACCAGCTACCCACAGTAACTAGCATGGTTAAATACAATTTGTTTTACCTATACGGATGTCATCCATCCCATGACATGATGCTTGGAATTATGACCAGAGACCAGGCCACGACCTTTTTGCATAGCAAATGGCTAATGTGGCCTCTTGCCTAACTCCTCAAACCCAGGAGGAGCTGCCTCACCTCCCCTCCTTGGCATCAAAGCAATCCAATCACTCCTACCCAGTCATCTTCACTCCTGGCTCCGAAATCTTGCTTTGACAGAAAGCAAATCAGAACCCTAGGTGGGCCCACCCGAATTTCTTCTCCAAGGACACCTTTAGCCTCCACATTTTACCTGCCCTTGCCTCTGAGTAACGGCACGAGGCATTCCACTCTCCTTGACCTTCCAGCAAGGCTGCAGATTGAGTCTTTTCCAACCATAATTAACAGAAGAGTGTTGCACCTTTCTGCAGCAAGATCTGAATCAGCTTCATTAATGCATTACCAATCTCTACATATTAATTATCAGATGGAATATCCTTTTTCTCTCTGGATGCTGCTTTCTTAATTGCAATTAACAATCACTTCTGACCCACCACAGTTTTCTCCTCCCCCTGCGTTCTTCCCCACTCCCTCCTCCTGAAAAATCAAATGGCAAAAGAATTAGAGAAATCCAATAGAAATTAACCCCCCCTCAAGTCTTCCTTTTCAAAGGTCACTGTGTCTTTTAGTAATTGCAACAACATGGCAAAGAGGATGAATATTAATAGGGTCTGGTGGATTGCTTATGTCCTTGGAGAAAGAAAAAGGGGGGCCTTCTGGACATTGAGTAACTGTAGTTTCCCTCAAGCTAAAAGCGGTAAGAAGGATTGGAGATGCTTTCATAAATAATAATAAACTGATATGACAGGTCTGTCCAAGTTAGAGGGTGATTTTGCAGCACTCCGGTTGAGCATTAAAGATCTCCTTTGCCGTCCACCTTCGGCATAGTGAGATATGTCCTGGGCTGCAATTCTAGTGTGGGGGAGAAAGCTGTGATGGTGAGAGAAAGACTCAGGAAGTCTCTCTTTGACCTACAGAAGAATTTCCACCTGGTGTCTATTTCACAGCTGTCTCATTCCAAATTTTCTCATGGGTAAAGAGGAAACAACCACCACCGGCTGGAGATACACTGATACAAGACCTCAGTAACCCTGTTATTGTTATTGTTATTGTTATTGTTATTGTTATTGTTATTGTTATTGTTATTACTCCAGGTGCAAATTCCCTTGGAATAATAAGATAGCTGGGTGGGACACACAACACTCAAACTTGAGATATAACTGTAGACAGACTATGCCCTAGGTAGTGGCTGCTCATCTGTGCCACAGATTCTGTTGTCACAACAGGCCATGCTCCAAGCACTTTGCCCAGAATGACTGAGCTCGTGCAGTGTGCAGTTCTCCTCCTTTGCCTCTCCCTGTGAAAACTCAAAGAGTCAGATTCAGTGAACTAAAATGTAGGCAGCTAATTACATAGGCTTCTCCTTTCATTAATGAGGGAGGAGAAGTACTTCCCAAGAGCAATCCAACCACTTGGATGAACAACTTGGAGCAGATGCCAAAGTTTTAGATAGCTAAATCCCCTCCTCCTGCCATCTCTGAAGCAATCTCATCAACTATCTGCCTATGTTTTCAGGTCAAGAGAGGTGATTCTCCCCCTTTACTCTGCTCTTGTGAGACCCCACCTCGAATACTGCATCCAGTTCTGGTGTCCCCACCGTAAGAGGGACATAGAACTGTTGGAGTGTGTTCAGAGGAGGCCACAAAGATGATCCAAGGGCTGGAGCACCTCTGCTATGAGAACAGGCTGCGGGAGCTGGGATTGTTCAGTCTTGAAAAGAGAAGACTTCGGGGGGACCTAACAACTGCCTTCCAATACCTGAAGGGATCCTACAGGAAGGCTGGGGAGGACTTTTTACAAGAGTGTTGACTGATAGGACAAGGGGAAATGGGTTTAAATTGAAGGAGAATAGATTTAGATTAGATCTTAGGAAGAAATTCTTCAGTACGAGGGTGGCAAAACTTTGGTATAAATTGCCCAGAGATGTTGTGGCTGCCCCCTCCCTGGAGGTGTTCAAGGCCAGGTTGGACAGAGCCTTGAGTAGCCTGATCTAGTTGAGAGGCGTCCCTGCCTGTGACAGGGAGGTTGGATTAGATGATCTCTGAGGTCCCTTCCAGCCTAGGCCATTCTATGATTCTATGGTCATTCTCTCTGCTGGTGCTCAGTGTCTTGTAACCACCGTGAGGTCTGAGATGTCTTCTCCTGTGCTCTCCCTAGCCATACCAGAACACAAATCCTTACCATACTTGCTGGCTGATGTCCGGGAGACTGTGGAGTTGTTGACTGCATTGTAGGCAGTGACTTGCTTGGACACTAAAGCTACCACAGATCCATCTGGCACCTGTAGAGAAAAAGGGACTTTGTCGATAAACTTCTGAAAATTCGCTGAGGAGCATACCAAGGACAGAAGAAATTCAAGACGCAGAAACTGAGTCATAAACCAGTGTCACTCTAGTCAGGACAGTAGTTTTAGCCCAATGCTTTCTTCAATGGGCTATTAACAGAAAAAAGGGATAAAATCTCCTGTTAGACAGCGAGAAGTCTGCGCTTGGGCAACAGAACAACTGATGACAAAGCAGACTCTGCTGCATCCAGTTTCTGACTCAAAGTCCAGTGATGACAATACGAGTCTTTACATTAACCTCAGTAAAACTGAGAGTAGGTTCTTCACAAGAAGCCTGAAACGAGCCAGACTTTCCATTTCTACAGCCAGGCCTTGCATGTGGGTCCTGCATCAGAAATGGTAACAAGCCAGTGGCTCAGAGCAGCCATATCAGGACTATCTGTGATAAATAAGACATCATAAAAAGGAGATGGGTGGAAAAAACCCTCCTAACAATGTCTAACTCTCGTCTGTGTAATAATAATAATTAGCACTTGCATAGACTGTTTCATCTTCAAAGCATGGCAGAGGCTAATTAAATAGCCCCTCAGCAATCACGAAAGGCATTTATTGGCTCTTTGTAGTTTTAGACCCACACTACAGATGGGGAAACTGAGGCAACGGGAATACCAGTGTCTGTCCCAGCATGCTCCGTGTCTGCCCTCAGGAGAACCAGGGTAAATGAGGTAGAGCTCAAAACCTTCCCAGCTGAGACCTGTTCTGTCCCAGCTCATGCATATAGCTGGGAGCTCACTGCCTGAAGCAAACAAATGGAAAAAGCACAGAAGGGAAAGGAAATTATGCCTGCTTTGTTGGTGAAATAAAATAGAAAACATTCCCACTCCCCTTGAAAAAAAAAAAAAAATTGTTCTGAAGTAGGCCAGCAATGCTCCTTCAGTCAATCTGAAGTGAAAGTTTTACTTCCTTTTCAAATTATTGCTCGCTGCCTCCTCAGGTCAGCTCTTAAACAACAACAAAAAAAATAATAATCTTGTTATGAAACATAGATTGCTGAAGTGTGATTGACAAAACTGTCAGCATCGGATTAAACTTAATGAGGTGCTTTTTATTTTTTTTGGCAAGGAGGGAAAGGAGTAGGGGGAGTTTTAAACTAAAACTACATTTTTTTTGTGAAATCTATCACTTGTGCAAGATATTTGTTGACAACTTCAGCCTTCTCTTAAGTATCTCAAGGTCACGCAGAGAGGGATCTCAAGAGGATGGATGTATTCAACACAGGGGCTCTATCTGGTTGTTGCCCACTCAACCGTTATTTGTCTCTGCATCTTAGAGAATAACATTTTGTCCTTCTCCTTTTAGCTTTTGTAGCTGATCTACCCTCCACCCATCCTCCCGCACAGCTACCTGATAATGTGCCAGCGTGTTGAGCCTCTTCCAGTCATTCTCAATCTTGGTTGTGATGTCTTCATCCTGAAGGATCATCCTGGCCCCGCTTGCTTGCCGCCACTCTGCAAGGAGAACAGGGACACTTAACTCTGTTGTGCAGAGCCTCTGAGACAGGGAGTAGAGCCCCTGTGTCCATATCCCATCTGGTCATACACATGCAGGTTGTGCTCATGTCAGTTGTTGCCATTACGCTCTGTCAGATGCCTCCAACCACATACAGACCCACAAACGTCTAGAGTCCTCTTTGCAGAAGGAGAAAGAAGATAGATGAGCCATGAAAAGTTCAGGGAGGTGGCTCAGGAAAACGGCAAAGTTTAGAATCAAGTCCTAGGTTATCCAAACTGGTTTCTTGATAAAATGATATTGCTGTCACAAAACAATGGTTGCACAGAAAACACTCAGCCCTTCGAAGAGTGACACCATATAAAAATCAGAATCCAAACAGAAATGAGAGGTCCAAGACTAGGACATAACAACACAAAATGGTGAGGTCTGTAGAGATTAATAAAGCTGTTGATCCATAGGCAGAGCAGAACAGAGCAAGACCTGGTGTGTTAGCACCTTGGTTATTCACACTGCTTAACTCCTGGCTGACTCCCTGGCTCTGTTCTTGCTCCAACATGGGTTTTTCCAAGATCAGCCTATCCTTGAGTAAGTTAGCCATCCCCATGGGACAGGGGCAAATGAATGTGCCAGGGACAGAACTTCATCCCTGGCCCTTTTTCCTTTTGCAGCATAGACACGGCCTTTAGTGATACCTGAGATATGTCTAACTGCCAAGACCCAGCCACGGAGAGGGTTTCCCTGGGCAGAGCATCTTGTTCAGCACAGCGCCAGACCCTATACTGGGTTGAGTTCCTCTCCATTAGCACTTGTGCAATACTTCTTGCTACTCAAATCCAGAAGTGGTGGAGAGCAGGGAGCCCTTAGCTTTGGGCACAGTAGAAATGCAATAGGGAGAAGAGCTGGAGACAGAACCAACACCCTGCTCCATGGAGCACGTCATTTCTACCAGCCTTTAGCAGCATGTCTTTGGGCAGAAGGGATCCAGTTTCTGACCACATCCCGTTCTCCAGCCTCCACCTCAAAATGCTCAGTGCTTCCCTCCTCTCTGCAGGACTGGAATATCTTGTCACTTCCCAGGGTACCACCTTTTTTCTCAAATCTTGAAGAGTGCTCCATGTGAAGGACTGTCACAGTCTTCTCCCCAGAGGGAAGGAAATGGCCAGAAGAAGTGTAGCATCACCTGTGACACCAGACAAGGCTGCCAGATTAACCACAGACAACCTGGACCATCCAAAGTCTCCATTTTGATTGTCATATCTCAGTCACAGTGACTCAGCCAAGTACAGTTTAGCCAGAGTCAAAGCAGAAAGTCTGTTCTTTTGTGGGAGTTAATTAAAATGAACTCTTGGATACGGAGACTTCACCTGCCGCCCCTGTTTATTTCTCCTAATATAAAAATGCAAGGACCGTTGCGAATTTCTTTTGGTTTCAGCAGTTTTCTTATCACATAATTAAAACACATTGGGAAAGCCGCCCTTGCCTTTATTATTCATTTAAATTAGCAAGAAGAGGTCAGCTGCTGTGTTTATTGCTGGGTGTTACTTTGGATGGAGATACTCAGAGAGTAAGGAAAGGTCAGGTTGGCCCTTCGTTTAGTCCAGCTCCTTAGATCCTCACCTACATTATCCTCGTGATGTCTGAGGATGATGATCTCTGTTCATTCCCACCTAAATTGGATTCCTGGAAGCTAACTGGTCCCAGACATTGCTTGAAAGAACAGAAAATGCTGAAGTTTGGGCTGGGGAATGTACTCTTAGTGCCCAAGAGAGTGCCAAAGCCAATTCTACTGTCACAAAGTGCATCTCTGATGTGCCTTCCTCACAGTCTCTTGAGGATGGTGTCCCTTTGACTTCTGTCCTTCAGGGCTCTGCATGTTCCTATGGTCCTCCTCTCTCCTGACTCATCTTTGGTGAGAAGTTTCAGAAGAGTTTTTGGAGAGTTTCAAGAGGGATGCACATGTTCTCAGTGTTGCACTTGACTCTGGTATGAAAGGCAGGCACAGCTTCCCTCATCCTGTGCTTTCTTTGTATGCAAAGGCTAAACAAGATGCTCAGAGCAGCATCAGCTTCCGCTCTGTTCCAGGGGACCTGGGGACATCGTGGAATATCCCCCTGAGCCCCTTGTGCTCCCGCACAGACAAGGAGATTGCCCTTCTACTTGTCCTTCCTGCAGAAAGGGATGATGCAAGGAAGAGGAAGGGCAGGTTGAGAGCATCTGGCTTCAGTTTTGCAGCCCCTTTGCCCTGACCCAATACAAATCACTTCACCGTGCACCTGAGCAAAGACAGGGAAAACATCCCCAGTTGCGGTCTCCAAACCATTGCTGGTCTCAGAGGAGCACTGCATGCTCCCCTTCTCCACGAGTGCCAGCTGAGGTGACCACACACTGATCTGCAAGGAAATGCGAAGGCTGGGAGCAATGCGATGGGAAGGGAGGACGCGTAAGGTGACCCTGACATCCATATTCAGAGCACTAAGTGAAAACCATTAGCTTTGGCCTCGCTGGCAGCACCCTGTCCTCTCTCTCATCAGATCTGCGCACTCCTCTGCGAGCCAGCACAAAGAAAGGCATACTCCAATCCAATTTGTTACACTTCCACCTTCCGGAGAGAGGGAAGGAGAGGGGGAGGGAGGTAAAAAAATCCCATTATCTTTATCAAGCCTTCCAATCAGGAGCAGCGGTAAATGCAAACTCAGGAGACAGCTGCTGTGAAGCCTTTATATTTCATTCAGCAGATAGTGTATCTTTTTATTGCACACAGGAATTACTTCTTTTCTTTTTTTCTTTTTTTTTCTTTTTTTTTTTTTCAAGAATCCAGCTTTCTGTTCAACTTGACTGGGGAATAGGAAATTCCAGGGGTATTTGACAAAGAGGTGCGTCTTTGAGCTGTAGCACTGCCTGGATAGGGGAGGACTCTATGGGGAGGTGAGAGATCATAGAATCATAGACTGGCCTAGGCTGGAAGGGACCTTAGAGATCATCCAATCCATCCTCCTTGTCATGGGCAGGGACACCTCTCTACTAGATCAGGCTACTCAAGGCTCTGTCCAACCTGGCCTTGAACACCTCCAGGGAGGGGGCAGCCACAACATCTCTGGGCAATTTATTCCAAAGTCTTGCCACTCTCGTACTGAAGAATTTCTTCCTAAGATCTAATCTAAATCTATTCTCCTTCAACTTAAACCCATTTCCCCTTGTCCTATCAGTGGACACTCTTGCAAAAAGTCCCTCCCCAGCCTTCCTGTAGGATCCCTTCAGGTATTGGAAGGCAGCTATTACGTCCCTCCGAAGTATTCTCTTTTCAAGACTGAACAATCCCAGAGATGGGGAGATGTCCTCTTGCACCTCAAACTGTATAGAAAATGTTACACTTCTCCTGTGCCTTCTTTCTGATCTGGATCACCCCAAAGATGCCCATTGAACAAAAGAGAAAAATGCAGCAGAGAAAATGTATTTCAGGTGCAATTGAAATATCCAGGTGACTGAATTATCCAGATGAATGGAAGACCTACCAGCTCACTCCGAGTGCCTTCATTTGAGCTAGTCACCATCAGCTAGACCATCCTTTACAGGCACTTCTAGGTCATGACGCACACAATCCATGGCAGTCAACTGTTTTGTGCCATGTGCTGTACTTCCCACCCTTTTCCAAAAGACCTTAAGTCTCCCATGAAGGGCTGTGAAATGGTTCGTGGCTGACTGTGACACGTGGAACGAGTGCATGTGGCTTACTCATGCTTGACTTTTTCATGATCACTCGTTTTCCTGGAGGTTTAGTGTGAAGAGCTGGGAGGCTACTTTTAGTCTTATTATAGAGTATTTTTTCATTTCCCAATAAATTCCTTGTGAGGGATTCATTGGCACGTGAATCAGGAGAATAAACCCTTTGTATGATGCAGGCACCAGTACAATCAGGTGGGTAGGAAACCAAAATGGATAAATGTTTAGTATGTGATGTCCTCTAGGGTGAGAGGAGTAACTCGGCTCTGCTTCTGGGATGAAGAAAAGACCACAGTAGTAGGGGGAAAAAAGCTCAGAACTCATAGATGGAAGATGCCTGGGAAATATTTGATCTTGCATACACAAGTTGTCTGCCTTACTGTACGTATATTAGAGTTAGATCCAGGTTAAATGGCTCCTGAAGGTTGAATCCCATTTCCCAGTGCTGGACCACTGGTGAGGCAGTGGAAGCTTGCCTGAGATGGTCCACAATGAGCCCGAGGCAGCATCACAGGGTGCAAGGCAGCGAACCTAGCAGCTCCCATCATCTCAGCAGTCCCTTTCAGAAAAGCAACCGAAACACAGGGAAGAGCGAATGCCTCAGCGTGAAGCCAAATTCCTGTTCTGTGATCCTCCACACCTTAATGCTTTCCCAAAGATGGGGTATTTACGGCGAGGGCTTTAAAAACAAATAATAACAAAAAATAGCTACTGTAGAAAGAAGCCTTTACTCAGAGGGTTGCAATTTGGGACTAGGGCTAAAATGTAACCTCAGGGTGTCCAAAATAAGTGCTTTCAGCTGACAACCCCCTCCGTGAGTTGTCTGGGTAACTGCAAAACATTATGACATTTGCGACACGTACAAGTCACTCTGCCTGCAGCTACCCTGCATTTAACAACTCAAAACAACTCATTAGCTTGTTTGCTTTCTTCCCTGTGAGCAATCTGGCCTTAGCACGGACAGAAAGCCTAGAAAATTGTAATTGTAATAGAAAACGGTATTGCCGTTCAGAAAACCATCGCTTTCAAGGCCAGATTACAGTCATCTGCTCTGACCTACTGTTTAGCGTGGCCGGTGCCTCTGCAGTTGTGAACGTTCAGCCTGGGGCAGGTTCATCCTGAGAGCTCAGTGCTGCTTCCTAACGCCCATCAGTGCTTTCTGCTCTCCTCTTGCTGCCTTCACTGTCTACCCAACGATGCCAAGTGCCAACAAACATCTTTTCCTGCAAAGAGGATGGGCAGGACGTGCATATCCTCTTGCTCCTGCTTCATCCACGCCAGCCTTGCTTCTCCCATCTTGTCAGCTGCTGTGCTAAAGGAGCCTGTAACTGTATTGCTTCTGGCAAGATTCTTCTACTACATGAAGGGGTTTTTGTGGGGTTTTTTGTGGGTTTTTTTTTCCCCCCAACTACATCATCAATGCTATCGACCAAAGAGCTGCTCATTAAGCAGCCTTCTGTCACTATGGACAAGTCTTGTCCTTTGAGGGGTGCACACGCTCATAAATTCTTTCTGGAATCTGCTAGTCCTCAGCATCACTCAGGAGGTCAATATTTCTTAAAACAGTAGCAGTCCTGGATGCAAAACTGTCAGGCTCCAGCTGGGAGCCTGCACATACACTCTTCTATACGTGCCAGTTGTCAGAGCTATACTGAAATCCATGGACTCCAGTTTATCCCTGATACTTGCAACGTGCAGGAAAAATTCCTGCCACCTATTATGGATCCACTATTCATCTCCACAGCAGAACAAGCTACCTTCCGCTCACAGACACTCTGAGATCTGAACGTGGTGGGCTCTGTGGTCACCACCCAGCACCAGGGAGGTCAAGGGATCTGTCTGTAAACCTCACTCCTCCAGTCTACTGTGCCCTGGCACCAGGGTCTCACCCTCACCATTCCCCTGCTGACTCTCAGAGGCTCCAAAATCATCTTGGGTCCTTTCTTCATGACGTATATGATCTCTTCTTTACTTCTGCTGGCTTTGGCAGCTTGTTTTATTATTCTGACTGCCTTTCAGAAGCAGGAATCTCACTACAATTTCTGTCAGGAATCTCCTCCTCCTCTACACACAGACACATACACTTAACTCTGATCCCTGACCCCTCATTCCTGCCTCCATTATTGCTGTGAATTGTTTCTTGGTGTCAGTCTGTTCCTTCTCCATTTGGTTCCTCTCCTGCTTTGACGGGTTTTAGAGACTCCATCATTTTCCACTCAAGCCTCTTTCACTGAAGGTCACTGAGGGCAAATTCTGGCAGACGCAGCCACAATGCAGTCCCCAGCTTCCTACCAGACACTTCAGCCATACCCTGAGAAGATGTTTCTACATTCTTTCATAGTAGTCTCCTGGTGTAACACCACATCTGCCTCCAGACCCTGACTTCAGACATCTCACTCCTCACAGGATTCTTGCTCCAGATTTTGAGCAGAAATGGATTTTTAGCCTCAGAGGCACCTCTGCATTGGGCTGTACAGCTCCCAGTGTGCCCATGAGCTCAACAGAACATCTACCTAGAAATGCAAGTAAGGCTCATGCTGTTCTTTCCACCCTCCAAGCAAAGCGCTCAACTAAGGAGCAAACCATTGACGGAAAAAAAAAATCATAGTCAGAAGGATGAATCTTTCCTTAAGGTCTCTTAATCCTTTATCAGAAAGGAAACCTCGGAGCAGCAGATCCCAGCCTTGCTGTTGGTAGTAGGGTGGTGACAGGAGGGGGAAGCAGTCAAAGGTGAGATGGATGCAGCCCAGTGAATGGAGGATGCTTCAGCCCCTTTCCCACGCCTACACAACAAGCTGACAGCATCACATTTGATACTCTTTTTCCAGTGATCTTTGTCAGGACAGTGAGAATAGCCCCACTCATGCCTTTTCCACACCCTTGTCCAAGCTGCACTCTGTGGGCAGAAAAACAGGGTGGCTACTGGTCTTTCTAAATCCTTAGAGCCAAATGTTTCATAAGCGAGGAACATATATCAACTTATCCAGCTCTTCTGCCCTTTCACCATTGCTGCTGCTCTGCCTTGCACAAGCACCCAGGGCACACTCAGTCTGGGGAGGTGGCACCCGCCCCAGCAAATAGTGTCTGGATTGAGTTTGGCCGTCTCCCATCTCCCATCTCCCCTCTCCTCCCTGCCCAGGGACAATCAGGGCCCTCTGTGCACTCACATACCCAAATCCATATCAGCAGCTTTGGGCCGGTGGGAACAGGGCACGTTCTTGAAGATGGCATCGAGGATCTTCTCCTTGACCTGCGTGATGGTGTCACAGTTCAGGATCTTCACCGGGATCTCGGGGCTGTTCACGTTGTCGGGGTTCACACAGCTCAGGACCTGAGAGAGAGGCAGTGAGACTCACCAGACATTTCACAGCAGCATGGGTACCCTGTGTCTGCCCTTCTTGAAGGTCCCTGTGTCCTACAAGCCAGAGGGAATAAGGGGAAAAAGGTTTGCCAAGAGTATTCCCTCCTTCAAGAGGGCTTTACTCAGGGGGATTCCATGCATCGGTGCCTGTGAAACTACTATACCTGTGGGAAGAGCCCCTTAGAGTTGAACCTCATCTCCATAGCATCTTCACTATCCTTAATAACAGAAAGCCCATGAATACCAGCTCAGGTTGTGGCACTTTCAGGAAAGATGGCATTCATGTAAATGGTGCCAGGCAATGGTCATTGACACAGTCATTAAAAATGCAATCAGGTCTGACTATGGCTGGAGAGCTTTCATTGGCCTCTGAAACATTCTGTGCTCCCTAGAGAGCTGCAAAGTGACCTAATTCAGTAGTGGCCTCCTTGGATTGCCTCCTGACTTTGACGATTCAGTTTAAACTGCTCTTCAATGTTGCATCTTTAAGTTTGCTCATCTTTTGCACAGCCACACCACGGATCCAGACCCTTCCCAGATAAATGCTATTAATTTGAATTGCAGGGCTTCTTAAAAAAAAACAACCAAACAACAACAAAATAACAATTTCTGCTTTCACAAATAGAGCAAGAAGATTGATCCAGCTAGAGAGACCTCTCATTCCTCAGAAGAGTATAATTCACTGCAGAGGTTCTGTCCAAGAGTAAATACAAAGCATATGGGGTGGTACAGGAGGGAGGGATACCTTAAACACATATATATGGTGTTTAACAGCAATCTGCCTGTTAACTTTTGGCCATGTCTATGTCCAGGATTCTGCTCTCTTCTGGTTATAGGAGTGTGAGGTCTATAAACTTTTATAGACTTAGCACACCTTTGGAGTTGGAAGGAATGTTCAGTCATGCTCCTGGCTATATACAGTCATTAAATGTTCCTGTGCCACTTTTACAAGTGCAGACATGTTAGTTTTGGTGCCGTAGATGAATTCTACTTTGACTGCAAATTCCCTTCTGTAGTATGCAATAGGCACTGGACTCTCTGTCACTTTCCATCTCAACCTGTTAAGATGCAGTGGGATCTGAAAGTGGCTTGAAGCTGGGTGAAATCATATCAGTATAATTATGTATTGGCTCACCAGGCTCCCTTTGGTGCTGTTATGCTCAACTGAGAGGGACTTGTGAAGATATTGCTTACAAAGAGCTCTGTGATCTTTCTGGATGAAAGGGGAGATGTAAATATGAGATATTGATTAGATCATAAAGCTATTATTTATATGTCACTTCCAGGAGTACTGAAGAAGCATCAATTCAGATAATAATAACAATGGCACAGATTTACGGTTCTGTGGCGTCTTTCATCTCAAAGAATCACAGAACTATACATAAAAAGTCCTGTTGAATCGCATCCAGTGTTGAGGTTATAATTTGCCCCCTCCTGTTCCACATCTGTAGGGAAACGAAGCAGTGACAGCTCTTCTGAGAGCGCTAGGGAGTCACACATGGTTCTGGAGACCAAGTTATTCAGCAGATCTCTCTCAGTGATGTGAGGTCAGATGAGGTGAAATGAGCTGATGCAGGGTAGAGCAAGCTCTGTGGCGTGTTTCATCTCTGATGCAAACACCTGGGGTCCAATTCAGTTCCCCATATGAAGGCACTTAGCGCTCTTTACAATGACTTGGATCCTCTTGCCAGGCCAGCAGCTGGTCCAGAAGATCAAACATCATGTCCTGCAGGGGCTGACTAGTGTCCACCACACCCAGCACCCACCATACAATGCAGACCATCATCCAGCTGGAAGCTACCAAATGGTGATTTGCCCTTAAAACTTGGTTGTCCTTGATTTTCCCAGGGTGACCACTTCGGAAGGTGCAGGAAAACTTTGCCTGAGTGAGCCGTGATCATTCATCCTCTGACTACAGTAGTCCTTGCTTTCTTCTTTTCCAGCTCAGTTGGAAGAAGAAGGAGCAGGGAAGGAAATATTTACAAGGCCTGTGCAGAGAGGAGTTTGCTCTTAGTGAGGGGAGCTGGTGGTACCCATAAATCTCTGAACTCTGGTGTGTCAATGATGGTCAAGAGGCTCCTTTCAACATCGTAGAGAATTCAAGCATTGCTTACAGAAACCAACACCCTTCCCATAGCACAATGTCTTTGACATATATGCCTCAGGCTTCACACGAACTCTCAGCTGATGTTTTCAATTGCTCTCTTGTGGAGCACCAAACTTTCCTCTGTGCAAAGACTTCAGGAATTTGGCATGGTGTATCTGTGTATTGCACACACTAAATCGCTGCTCTTTGAAGATTGTCATGAGCCCTACAGAAGTCATCCTTACACCACATATTGAAAATGCCTTTTCTTTCAACAAACTGAAGCTCCTAACCATGAAGAGGTGTTTGCAATGGAGAGAGAGATTCCCACCACTTCTGCAGGAATATTCCCAAGGATTTCCTCTGTTGTCAACCCAGATAGTCTCACTGGAAGACTAAGGTTTTCCCTGTGCTTTCACTCAGAGCTGTCCTCATAACAACTAAAGTAAGACAGAGAACTAGTGTCATGGCTCAGCTATGTCAACACAGTCTTTGATGTCATTTGGTGGGGAAGAGATCCCTAAGATGGCCTGTGTAGTATTCCTACGTGAGTAGTCACTCTGAGGGAAGATTTGCGGTGCTGACCTGAAAGCATTCACTGTTACTGCCCCCTCACCCACCACCTGCCTTTGAGCCCTGTGGGGCAGAGTTAGCAAGGTGGATAAAGGGGAGAGACTTCAGTGTCACTCAATGAGAGGCTGAACATTTTGCTACCGAGAGGACACCAGCCCTTGGCACTGCTGTTCTGTCATGCATTGAGGTCTGTGTCAGCACAGCATAAGGACAGTGCCAGACACGAAGTCAACATGAAGAGGTATGGGACTGGGAGCAAGCAGAGGAGTCTTGCTCTCCTACTGACTGTATATGACCTTGGGGCATGTCAACTTGTTGGATTAGTGTTTATTGACCTTTTTCTACATCCCTGGGCTTTTTTTTCATCTGCCAGCCCTTCCAGCCATGTGCTGTCTCTAATGTGTATATGTATATGCAGTGCTTGACACAGTTAAGCCCTGATTTCTACCACAGATCGCTGGCATTTAAGTAATAAAGGCAGAGCTTGTGATTACTCACATGTTGACCCTGGCTCTGAGTTCTCTTCAATATGTGAGTGGTCTGCCCTGAGACTCAGATGATGCCACAGTTTCTGTTCCAGGGATGGGCATCTTCCTCTCCCTTCCACACTGGGCTAAGAAAGGTTCGAGGAGCCTAGCACATAGCGAGGCTTGACAGCGAACAAGAAGGACCCTCCCAAAAAAAGCAAAGCATAGGAGAGCCCTGCCACCAAAATTCCTTGAAAAATCTTAACCAAATGCAGCTGAAAGTATCTTTGCCCATCCAGAATACATTGTCAGAAGAGATGTTCCGATTAGGGTCACTGGAGCCACCGAGGTGTGCAGGGACCACACAGAACATGTTGCTGCTCGAGATATACTGGGCAGCTCTCACCTAACACCTTCTAGCACTAATTAGCCAATAGTCCTGACAGCTTCCAACACACATCGAAATCCTTCCTCCCTTGCGTTATTTGTATCAACAGAAATGAAGATGACATGGGAGATGGATGGTCTTTTACCTCCCAGTCGCGGCAGAGCAGTGACAGTAGGGAGTGGGGTTTTTTTTGCATCTGGACTGATTTGGTGAATGGTCAGGAAAAATCCTGGATTCTGGCAAAGGCAGACGCGAGTCAGCAGGGATGAGATCCTCCTTTCTCTCGTAGCTGGAATAATCTAGCTGGGTTTTATTAACCCTGCAGAGCAGAGATGATGAGCACTGACTGCTGGCGAAGACGTTAACACAAGAGGGTGTTTCTCTGAGGTATAAAGCTTGGGAGGAAGACCTACTGTTCAGTTACAACACATTTATTCCAGCAAATCATATCTGTAACTAGCTTGGTTTCTACTGTACTGAAAAATCCCTTGTAAATACAGAAATCGTTACAACCTGCAAAGACCCGAGGACATTGAGGCTGCTTCCTCGGAGAACTGTAGGGCCTGGCAGGCAGCATATTGGAGCTAGCTGGTTTGGAAAGAAAACAGACTGAAACAATCTAAATGTAGTGAATGAGGTGTGCATTGTAAAATCAATAATTCCAGATGTCTGAAAGTGCTCTGCCTTCTTTTTTTTTTTTTCTCCCTGGATAAGTCAATTTCTTTGGATCTGCTTTTCAATTTAAAACATATTCAAAATTATGACCTAAAATATTTGGGCATGATTAATGAAGGCTAAAGAATAAATGCCTTCTAAAAGAAGCCCTGGCCTTGTCTTTCTGGAATAATGTCAATAAACAGCCTGTTTCAATGTGCCACGCTGCTGCAATTGTGATTTAACTCAGTCAAGCAGTCATCTAGCACTCACGAAAAGTGAACAACCCAAAGAATTTTAGCCACACAAACTGCAAGCAGTGGTCATCATGTGCATTTGGTAGAGAGCAGGAGACACTGAGGGAATTCCTCTGTTACAAAGCCTGAGTCAGGTCTTGTTTTGCTTCATTCCTGTATTTTTTTAATAAAAGATGACAGACTGCTGAAGGAAGGTAGAGGAAGGACAAAATAAAACCCAAATAAAGAGAAACAGAAAGGAAGAACAATCCTATTCATATTCTGCTCCTTCTTAATCTCCTTCACCGAAGCTGATCTCTGTAAATCTGCTGAGATTCCTATCGGGATATATTTGTCTGCTCTTGAGATGTAAGAGGGAGAGCTGATTAACATCAAACGACACAAAGCGAATGGAGGAGAGCTTTGTTCAGGCTGATGTATAATTACTACCCTTTGCTGGCTGCTTTATATCAAGCCTAAAAGGATCGGGGCGGATTTCCTTTGGTGAAAGTGATCCCTCTGTGTCTGCATTTTTCTTCTTTTTGCTCCCTTTCCACGTGAGACCAGGCCTCCAAATTGCTGGACAACCACACGTAATAGAAAAGCTGCTGATTTAACAGGAGAGTCACGTTTTAATACGCCAAATGAAATGGTGGGCTTGTTTAAAACTGAAGTTTGCCCCCTCATCTGACTTGGATTCAGTCAAAGCTCAGCTCTAGACTGCCTGTTACTGAAGAAAAGCAGGAGTTCCTGGCAACCACCCACCTGAGCTAAGATCGAAGACAGGTCAAGGAGCTAACATTGACTGGGCACAGCTCTCAAAGTTAGCTGAAGTTAAGTGAGATCAATGTCCCCCAACTGAAGGTGCACATCAAATAATCTGGTAAATTCAGAGCATCTTTGGACCATCCTAAAATTTGGCGTGGGGGCCTTTCTGAGAACAAGGACATGGGAAATAAAGAAATGACAAGGATCGTTGAAGATTTGGAAAGTGTTCTTCATCCTGCAGAGACTTAGAAGCACCAAGGATTTAGTGCATCCAGGAAAAAAGTGATGGCTGACAAACACACTAAGAAGAGATATCTAATGCTCTTTAATCAAGTGGGAAAAGGCTGTAATCTCAGAGTAGGAGCTAAAGCTGAACATATGTGATGTATATCTTCCACCATGCAGACAATTACATTTTGAAGCAAATGACTCAGTGACCAGGATTAATTTTCTTTCCCTTGAAATCTTTAAATCAGGTTAATTTTTCCTTGACTTCTGCTTGCTCAAGAAGAATGGCTGCACCAGTTCTAGAGAAAACCTAAACAGGTTCCTCCACTGCGTTCCTCTAACATATTCCTTGATGCTGACATCTTCATTGGAGAAAAAAAAATTCATTTATTTTTTTTCTGGTGAGGATTATTCTATAGAAGATCCTTGCAATAGAGCTCCATGTAACTATTGACCAAGAAGGCCAATAGCATCCTGGCCTGGGTTAGGAATAATGTTGCCAGCAGGAGCAGGGAGGTGATCATTCCCCTCTGCTCAGCTTTGGTGAGGCCGTACCTGGAGTCCTGCATCCAGTTTTGGGCCCCTCACTCCAAGAGGGACACTGAGGTGCTGGAGAGGGTATAGAGGAGGATGCCAAGCTGGAAAAGGATTTGGAACATGTGTCCTGTGAGGAATCTGGAGCTGTTTAGCCTGGAGAAGAGGAGATTGAGGGGAGACCTTCTTGCTCTCTACAACTACTTGAAAGGAGGTTGTAGCGAGGCAGGGGTTGATCTGTTCTCCCTAGTGGTGAGTGATAGGATGAGGGGAAATGGATTTAAGTTGTGGCAGGGGAGGTTCAGGTTGGTTATTAGGAAGAATTTCTTTGTTGAAAGGGTTGCCAGCTATTGGCACAGCCTGCCCAGGGAGGGAGTTGAGTCACCGTCCCTGGAGGTGTTCAAGAGACAGGGAGATGTGCTGAGGAACATGGTCTGACGGTGTTGATAGGGCTAGGAAAAGGCTGCATCATCTTGAAGGTCTCTTCCAACCGAAACTGTTCTATCATTCTATGATTCTGTTGTTGCTGTCACTTGAAGCAGTTCGTGGGCTTTACACTGACCCAACATCAGAATGTCTCAGGACATTTTTGCACTTGCCGTGCCCTGAGCTGGGTGTCCCTGTAATCACAAGTGTCCCATAGACAATGACTCTTGTTCGACCTGCCTGACCTCGGCTCTGGGGACACCAGGCATGGACAAGGGACCAGCAAACACCCGGCCTTTTTGTGCCCGGGCTGGCTGCTCAGCAGCTCTGCTGCTGGTGCTGGGGACCAGGGAGAAGGGAGTAGGTGATGGACTAAAGGACCCAAGAGTGAAGAGGAAGAAACCTCACCATGAAGATCACACTCCTCCCAGGGAGGAGGCTGGGGTGGTGACAACTTGCAGTGACAAGCTCAGCTTTCTGCTGTGGGAAGACCATTAACTTTGACTTGCAACTCAGAGGGATGTTCCAAGGGAGGGCATCACTCCAGGGAAGAGTGGTAGATATTAGGAATTATTTTGTCTAACAGAACAGACTAAACTGCCCACATGTATCTTCCTCACATTCATGGACATATTCCTGATACAAGGCTTACACTTGTCTTCTAGTGCTCCCAGACATCACTTAATGCAAAGAGTGGTAAAGGACTGGCATTGTCAGCCATGCCTGCAAGGAGTACAGATGCTTTCAGACAACAGGCAATGCCTTTGAGGAGCTGGAGATGCTCTGGGAAGGGGATAGGGCACTACGGAAATAACTTGGAAGCAGCCATCTTTGCAAACATGTCTTGTAAGCAGATTCTTCAGCCTCAAACCTCACTGTGTTAGGGGATGCAACTAGTCAGTTTTCAGCAGCGCTACCCTACTTGCAAGGGTTGAAAGAGTAAATGGTCCCAGGGGATCCATACGCTGATTACTGGCTTCTTTTCTCTAAATCACCTTTTACCAGAAGAGGCTGGACAAACCCATAGGAAGGTGTGCTCAGAGTACTCACCAGTGTCTTGTAATCAATCTGCTGTCGGATAAGCTTGTCCTCACTCAGTGAGTACCGGGCCTCCCCAGTGATCGAGTCGATGGGACCCTTTTCCATCTGCTGCTTGATGGCACAGAAAAGGGAGAACAGAGGTTCGCCAGCACACTCCTGCAGAGGTGAGAGACAACCATGAGGTGAAACAGGAAGAGCAGAGGTGAGAATTCAACCTACATAACATCTCAATGACTGTCACGGTTTGCCGTCCCCAACCACTTGAGACAGGAGCATCAGTAGGACTCAGTCTATTCCGTACAGCCAGGGAATAGAAGTGACACTCCACTTCCACAGAGTAAAACCAGCCCTCTTGAGTGTCCTGTCACAGGACAAAGGTGTCAGTGCACCCTGGTAGTGCTGGAGCAAGCAGAGCCTTGTAGGAGCTGTTCAAGTGATTGCCACAGTGCCAGAGTTTTGCACTAAAGTAGGTGGTGGGATGGGTGCTGGAGGACCTGGAGATAGGTCTGAAAGGGAAATGAACTGCTGGTGCCCCATCCTGGCTGTCTGGGGAGGGTCCAAAGTCTCCTTAAGTATGCTCATGCTGGAAGCAAATAAGGATGCTCAAGCACGAGCAGCAATGTGAGCCAGGAGAGACGTGCCCCTGGATCCCTGTGGTTACATCAGTGATGTCAGGTGTGTGGGGTCCAGCACAGCACAGCAACAGCCAGCCCTCAGCAAAGCACACCTCTCCCTAATTTTTCCTTCCCATCATTCACACTCACTGCACTCCTCTTCCCACACTTTTCCTAGTGTCTCCTCCTTTGCTGCCCTTTGCTTGTGCAATCGATGACCTGCATCCCTCTTCACCCTTTCTTCCATTGCCCCCCTTCCCCTTCATCTCTCCATCCTTCCTTTCTCCTCTCCACCTTGCCCTCTCCTCTTGCGGTGCATCCCAACTCAGTGAGCAAGGTCGTTTTCCTCTGGTGTAAATCCCAGCAAAAACAAGTTAATAATCTGAAGCAAAGTGGCCCCTTTCTCAGTTCCTACACCTGTCTCCCACTTAATTAGCTTATCTGCCAGCAGCATATTGCTTCTGTGTGCTTGTCTCTTGCCCTTATCAGGCCTCTGCTCAGGCTAAGGCAAGAAGACAAGTAGCTGACTGGGGTGAAAAAAGGCTATTATAAAAGAAGCTCTTTAGAGAGTCACCTCCTTATATCCTTTCCTTTCAGCTGAAAGTAGGAATCTGATACTGAAGTCACTGAAATTACCTTCCAGGGACCTTCAAAACTTTCCCATGTGTTCATTCTCAGATTGGTAGTGCCTGGGGAAGTCTCAGGGGGATGGGATTGATTTGTAAAGCCTTGAATTGCCAGGCAGAGGGTGACTATTCTGTCCACACAGGGCTGTAAGGTGTAAGGATATCAGTGCTGGGAGTGGGCAAAAGGTGCAGAGCCCAGCTCCTTCCAAAAATCTGTCTCTGAGTTTGGTGCCTTGGCAATCAGCATGCTTGAAGCTCAGTGTGGGTCCCCGAGAGGAAACTAGCATCACCCAGCAGTCTTAAAGGCTGAAAGACTCCCTTTTTTTTTACTACACATCACCCCAAGGAAACCCTCCAGGAGGAACGAGAGGGCTCAGAAAGTGTCTCAAGTCCTTTCACTCTTTTGATGATGAGTGTCCTGAAAAGGCAATGCTACCTGCTGTTGGGATGCAGAGAAGCAAAAGTCTCAGCCCGTGTTGGGGTCTGGATGCATCATGGGGTGTCCAGCCCTCTGTACTCAGAGGGTTTGTGGCCATACCCAGAGCAGGCTTGAGATAGCCTAACACCAAGAAGAACCTGGGTCTGGGCCTAAATTAAACTAAGCAGGGATCTGGTTATGGTGTGCAATGAAGGTACTGTGTATGGTGGAGACACTGGGCCTCAGTACTGCCTCTGAACCAGATCTCCAGCCATTACGCACTGAAAATACGGGTCATCATGTGATGGAGAGCTGACCCTGCTAGTAAAAAGAGAGCATCTTCAGGCTCTGAAATCTTTCACATTTCAGTACTGACCCTTAGATCCCACCTCTGTACAGGAGTAAGACCAACAGGCTGCCTCTCTAACAAAGTGTCCTTCTTTGTCCTCCCCAGATCAGAAAACAGCCCCTCTCCCATTAGGTAGTGAGCTCCTTCCAGAGAAAAAAAAAACAAACCCTTTTCCTTTACATATCTGAGGTTTTTTGGTCCAGTCAAACCCCACCAGGAAGGTATATATTAAAGCAGCTCTTCATCCAGGCATGCTGCTCCTCTTACCTTGAGGAACTTGTACAGAAGGAAGGTGAACCAGTTAGTGAGCATTTTCTCAGCCACAGACTCTGTCCTAAAATCAACCAGGGAGAGAAAACAAATTGTAAATGAGTTAGTGTACTGCGCATATCAAAGGACTAGACAAAATATTGGCTTTGTCCATCTTCTTGCCCAGGTCACTGAGCCCCGTGGAAACCCTGATATGATGCCATCAGTGTTAAGCATGTCCTAGGTTTTCTGTTTTAACTTTGGATTTAGGAAACCTCCAGGCAAATTCTTACTGCCCTATTGATGCTCCTGTGACTAAGTAAGTCCTCACCTATCTGTTTCTCAATTTGTCCATCAATAAAAGGGAGATGACAGAGTGTGAGGGAACCTTCTGAGAGGAGCTCAGGGAGGATAAATCCATCAAATATGAGGAACTTGGAGTTAGGCCATGTGACAAGTAGGTTATATAAATACTGAAGATCTAAACCACCAGAGTATGGCATTTGGGAGTGATTATACTCTTCAATGTGTAAACGTAGCACATTCACAGAGCTCATCCTTTTGCCCTTGAGCACTCTGTCCTCAACCAAACAAAAATTCATCTCTTCAGGATGAACTTTTCATATGGAAAGACTGACTCAGACATGCAAATGTGGTGTGGACACAAGGAGCACAGAATAAACCATGTTGGCTCCAGTACATGTGCTCAAGAAGACAGCAAGAGTCCCTGCCTGGATGAATTAAAGTGGGTCTTCCTTGTCTTTGCTATCACCAAAATCATGCATCGGTTTTCGTTTAGGACTGCAGCTTGCCTTTTGGGTTTCCTTCAGCAGAAAGTTGATCTTGCTTCCTCTCCATGATGCATGCAAGGGGGCGGGTTTGCATTCCTGGAGCTACAAGTGTGGAACCAGTCAACAACCTTGCCTGAAAGCAGTGCTCTGTTACACAAACGGAGCAAGTGACGGTCCCTTCCCTAGCAAAACGGATCTGATCTTTAGCCTGGTTTCCATAGGGATTTCTCTGTTCTTGTGGGGAAATCTCAGATGGTGGGGATCCTGGAGAAGAGGAATGACAATAAAGGTGTTTTCTGTCGCTCCTCTTTTCTTGCCTGATACCAGAGAAAGAGGTGATATGGTCCCAGTTTGCTACCAGATTAATGCTGTGTTTCCTTTGTCTACAGTGATCATTGCTATGTTTCTGCCTAGAGACTGCCTCTGTCCAGACCTGCCTGTTTGCCCAATTTTCCCCTTGGACAATGTCAACTAGCTGCTGTCCTCCCTCAGTTGTGGTATGATATTCAATTCCAGCAACCTCCACACTTATCACAGTCTGAGTTTCTCACAGAGAACACTGTTCAGAAGAGTGCTTGAGACCCATCATATGGTGAAGACCTTACCACAAGAAAAAGAAGTGAAATCTTATTATGTCATTGCTCTCTGCATTGACAACTTTGATCTCTTTGAGACTGTACATGTCAGGTAGAATGAACACCGGACACAGGTGAGGTGTGAAAATCATTCCAGACAGCTCCTTTCTCTTGTCAAATACCCACAAACCCAACACTGCAGAAAGCTCTTGGAAGATTCCCTTTCATCCAGGCTCACAGCGTTAGCATCAAACTGAAGCATCAAACTGAACCCAACTGCACCAAATAATTGTCTCAGGGCCCACACCAACATCTGACCCAAGGCACTGAGCTATTCACGTGTTCAGCAGTAGTCTTTGTTCTGGTGCTGCTCAGTGCAGGACCTCAATTTCAGAGCACAAACCACATTTTTGACTTCTCATGCAGAGCTTGGAAAAGTGGAAGTGCCTTCTTTGTTCACTAGCTCTCCTTCCAAAAGCCATGTTTCATTTGCAAAAGAGAGGACTAGGGATAGAAAAGAGCTGGAAGAAGAAGAAAGAGAAAAATTGGGATGCTCAGGACAAGACAGGAATGAACAGGAAAAAATTAAGAGATGGAGAAAGGGAAAGAAAAAGAAGAAAATTAAGGGATGAGACAGCTGGAAGGGGGCAGTGCCATCCAGCATCAGAGAAGAAGCACAGAAAGGAAGCCTGAGTAGAGCTGGAGGGAGGTCACCAGCCAGGCTGCAGGGCTTGAATCACATTAAGGAGTGAACTGACACCAACACAAAGTCCAGTCTCTGCCCCTGGCATTGCTGCTCTGCATGCCAGGAAGTGCCTTCTGCTCTTTTTGTTGCTCATTCTCCACAGTAGGCTGTGTGCCAGATGAAAAGCCTTCCAGTAGACACCACAGATCTCTTCCCTGCCCAAGCCATCCATCGTAATCACTCAAGGGCTCCTCAAAGCTGGCTCTGAGCAGTGGCAAAGGGCATTCATCTCCAGAAGACTCCTCCTGATTTTATTTGGGGTCCTTGAATCAGAAGGGCTGGTTCAGACTGTGAAAAGGAGACGAATGTGATCCTAAAGGGGAAGAGGCAGCTTTTCCCTAGGTAGGGAAAGCACATTAATTACAGAGCAGTAGATTTCTGATTCAAGGGTTCCCACAGAACTGTGGAGTTTAGACCTTAGACCTGATCAGGAAGCACCAATCCAAACTTTTGTCCCATATGAAACCAGTTCTGCTGGGAAACACAGGCTCTTGGTACCCTTATGAAGTTTTCTGGAAGATCCACATTAAAATCCATAGGTAGTTTGGCTCTGTGACTTTTAATCAGTGACAGAAGTAGGAATATCTATGGAAGATCTTTGGAAGATCGTAGGAAGATCTATGGAAGGTCTTTGGAAGATCGTAGGAAGATCTATGGACATGTTTGATGAGAGGGAAGGAAATGCAGAGAGGATGCTGGGAAGAAGAGGAGAGTCTTCTAAGAGAAGGCATGTTCTGTCAGAAAGTCTTAAAAGAACAGAGAAACAGAAAGATGGATTGATTTGGTCTTCATTCAGTCTTACTTGTCTCATCCGACCCTCTCTACAAACAGTTTCATGCCAGCCCTACAGGGTCCTGAGAAAGCAGCTGTACAGTAGCCTGATCTCACGCCTTGCTGTACAAGCAAAAATCAAGAAAATTTCCCCCTTTCCTCCAAAAACGACCTGCATGCTGATGTTAGACAGTGAGACAGAGGCTGCCCAGCCCAGTGCACTCCAGCCCCGGGCATCCTTACCTCCGCAGCAGCAGCTTGGGGTGGTTCTTGCTCTCCAGATTTTTGTCTATGAGGTCAGCCAAGAGCTGTTTGAGGACATCAGTAGCATACTCCAGCTTGCTCTGCAGCACCGTCATGATCAGTGAGGCCACATTACCACGGTCCCGCATGGAGAAGCTGCGCTGGGACTCCAGCGTGCGGATGAAGGACAGCAGGAAAACCTTGTTGTTGATGAGCTGGGCAAAGAGCTTCAGGCCCTTCTCCACCCGTTCCTGCCTATAGCCAGGGACCTGCACGAGAAGAAAGGAAGTTTATAGCTTTCCCTCATTACCCACTGTCAGACCTCCCCACATGGATCACACGCCCTTTGCAAGTTACTTCTCTGCCCTTGTCCCCGAGCTCCTCCAGCTATACAATTTGACATAAAGCAGAAATCAGTTCTGAGACAGGGAAAAAAATGCAAAGCTTCTTCAAACAGCAGAGACAAATAAAAAATTAATCTTGCATTCAGCAAGCAGGTGGGACCTTCCTTTTGCATCACAGAATAGTCCTGTAAGAAGGAAGAGAGTCCATACATCATCTAA
This sequence comes from Trogon surrucura, assembly GCA_020746105.1. Classification (NCBI taxonomy): domain Eukaryota; kingdom Metazoa; phylum Chordata; class Aves; order Trogoniformes; family Trogonidae; genus Trogon; species Trogon surrucura. Next base: position 218,802,400 of record CM036617.1, read on the forward strand.
TGATTAGGAAGCCTTAGAGACACCCCAGCCACAGCCAGATGATTCTTTTCCAATCCTGTGTTTGCCTCTCTGAACAGCACATCAAAGAGAGATTGCTGATGCCTAGACATGGTACCATACCATGTTATATTTTCATTGTAGTCAAACTGAAGTCTCACTCTATCTTCACCTAAAACCACTTTTTCAGTCCTGCAAGACACCTGCACTTACAGAGGTTTGGGGTTCAGGTTTGAGAAACCAGGAAAACCAGCAAATGAATGGGGAAAAGAGCCTGGGGTCAGGTTTTTGAGGAGATGAAGAGATGCAGTGAGATAGTGGCTGAGATGGTGATCATGCCTGTGGTTTGAAGAACTAGGCAGATGGAAATGTGAGAGGACACCCTGTGCTGGGACTTGTCTTGGATGTGCCACTGCAGTAGGACTCCTGGGCTTGGGAGGTGAGATGGTTTGGAGAAGTTGATAAGTCTCTAGTATATGTCTCAGCTGGGAGGGGCTGGTGAGCTATATTTTATTTAGAATGATTTAAGACCTCAGCACTGGATCCTAGATGCCACAGTCTGCAGTGGGCTTTACCCTTTCTGGTCCTTCTCTCCCTACACGAAAATGGACCTTAATTAGACAACTCCAATCTCATTCCTTTATGTTGCTGAAGTTGTTCCAACCCTTGAAAAAGCTTCCCTGGAAGCTGGAGGATCTCAACACAGAGCAACATGTCACTGAGGCATGTATGTATTAATAATAATCGACCAGATTTGGCATTTTAGTCCAAAACAAGTTGTCATGCTTAAACAACCAAGTAATGCAATGCCCCAGAAAGAGTCATTACTTTTTCATTCTGGAAATCAGAGCTCTTAACTCTTTTTTTTTGCATACAGCAAATAAATTACTTAGTAAATAGCTTGAGACAACCAACCAACCACTACCACTGATCTCAACAATAACTATTTTTAACCTACTTGCTTGAACATTTAGTGCTGTCTATCCCCAGGTTATTATGGAGAATTGAAAAAAAAAAAACACCAAGAAATGTATTTTGTACTGCATCTGGAAGCTCTTAATTAGCAAATGAACTGGAAATAAGTAACATCTCACTGCAGGATCTGTGCTGGGGTCTTTTTGCAATAAATAGTGACTCCTTGTAGGCGTTACAGGAACTGCCTTCCCATATATGTTGGTAGCCAAAGGTGTTGCCACTGGAAGAGCTGCTGAAGCTTTACAGAGGATTAAGGGGAAAAAAGAAAAAATAATTAAATGAAAGGAAGAAAAGATCAAAGGTGGCAGATTGAAACATGAGCTCTCTGTCTCTCTGTATGTATTTACATATGGAAGCACCTGTGCTAAAACCTCTACGAGGGTCAGATGCTATTCTGTGGTCAGCTGGCTGAGGTTAACGAATATAGAGACTGGAATTGGCTGTGGGTGTAATGAAAGTGCTTGTGTATGTCTATACATATATGTGAGAGAGATTCATCACCACTCATCTCTTGTGCTCATTTGTTGAAGCTGCTGAGTTAATCTTCCTGAGAGAAAGCAGCTCGAGGCCACTTTACCTGCACCCTAAAGACAAATAAATACAGTAGTCACTGTGCAACTCAGCCTCCTACTCAATCTCACAAGTTCTCCTTGCTGATAGATCAGGTTTTTTAAACAGTTCTCTCCCTACAGCTTGATGAATTTTGGCTCTCCTGAAGGGAAGGAGTGAAGATGAGCATGAACTTCTGATTACACAGCCAACCAAGCATGGCATTGCCCGTGCCAGCTTCTGCTGCTCTTTTCTGCCAACTAACCCCAGTCTTGGCCTCCAGCAATCTCACCAGCCCATGCCAGTGCCTCTCTGAGGCCCAGAGCTTGCCAAAGACTTTGCAGAAAGCTCAGCCAATGACCTCCTTGGCCTTGGCCGTGGTGTATCCCCTGACTATCCGGCCCAGGTATCCCTAGAGCAGAACCTGTCCATTCGCCAAATCCTGAAGTAGTTTTGCAGCGTGAGCAGACGTCATGCAGGGTCCCATCAAACTCATCGATGCCAGTGAGGTAATGCAGGCGTCGTGTAGACCCCAGCAGTGCTGGAAAACATCTCACTGTCCTCCCACCACTGTGGTCTGCAGAGTTAGGGTGGAGGAAGTCAATGCGGGGAGAGGATGGGCCATCTGGTGTTGTGGTTTTCTGACCTCATCACTAACCACAAAGCATAGCAAAGTTGAACCTCCTTCAGTGACTGCAGGTTATTTCTTCAAGTGTTGCCACACACACAAAAAAAAACCAACCGCTTCCAGGTAGTGCAAAGCTGGAGTGACACAGGCAAGGCTGCTGCTCTGCCATGCAACTGTTTTCTCTTGGCCTCTGCACAACAGTAACTAATAAATCCAGTCTAAAACCAAACCCCAGCAGGTGAAGACCAAGGAGAAGATTAATACAGCAGACCTAGTGCACACAAATCTATGACACACTTGCAAACAGATGAGTGACCAAACAGAATTTAGCATCCAAGATAACAGCAATCGTCCTTCCCTTTCAACCTGGATTTTTAATGACGTGTTGCTCTGTCCCTAGCAGGACACGGCGTTATAAGCCATCATGTCCCCCCACTGACATGACATCTCTTGCATTCAGGACAGAACAGGGAAGCATGAGAGGATCCCAAAGCAGATGTTTTCTTACCTCCAGATCTCTCAGGACTGGATGATCTTCAATGCCAGGGAAAAGGACCCTCATGGTGTAGGTTCGGTAATCGAGGAAAGGGATCCCGGCTCCATCCAGATCACTTGTCAGCTCATGAATATCTGTCTGTAGCTCTGCAAAGGCTGACACAGAAAAGGAGCAATACATGTAGCAATGACAGTCCAGATCTCCCTCATGATGGGAAAAGCCCTCAGAGCTACATGCATGAGGCCAAGGTACAAATGAAGAAGTAACGTGGAGAGGAGGAAGGTGGACAAGAGCAGTCTCACCATTCCTGTAACACAGCCTTTCCCCAGGGCTCTCCCTGGGCTGTGAGAGAGCAAATGTGGTTAGCACAGGGTGGAGGAAGGCTGAACTCAGGGAAGACAGGCAAATTAGATCCAGACTTGAGCCATACCAGCAAGGTTCATCACTCATTTTGCTTGTGATGTTTTGGCTCAAGGCTCTGTGTCTGGATGCCTCTCTTCTACCAACACCAACACAGTGTCAGCTTTTCTTCCTCATCCTACCTTCTTTGCACTCCAGTGCCACCCTGGACTCCAGGTTGTCCATCTGCATCTGCAGACGCTTGAGGGTGAGGTCGCTTTCCCTGGATTTGCGCTTGTATGCAATCAACACAGCCACGATGAAGATGATGAGCAGGCCACCGGCCACCGCAATGCTGACAATAGCTGGCAAGCTGAGAGGGCTGTCTGGAGAGATGTAAACCATTCCTGGAGAGAACTCCATTCCTCCTACACGAGCCTGGAGGGAAGGTAGGAATGAGTTGCATTGAAACTGTTGAATGAGCAGGAACACAGAGGAACTCTACCATCTCCTTGACTAAAAATGAATGATGACCATCCCTTATCTCCCAAGATAAACAGATCATGAAGTTCCTGGATAGAGAACAGGTTAAAACCACCTGAAGTTTCATATAGAAGCACCTCTGGTGACAGAGTGACCATGAACCAAGCCAACAGATCTCACTAGTCACAATGTCTTGACCACGTATTAGTTTAGGCTTCATTCTGAGTATTAAATTCCCTGTCCCCAAAGTTTGTGTTGTGCTGGACTTCCCCAATGACACTTAGTCCCAAAAAGCACACAGGACACACAACTCATGGTTATGGTCTGATGAATCCTAACTTCACAATGGGACAGGGACATCTGACCCAGACATCTGGCACAGGAGCAGTTAGTACAGTGAGAATGAAGAAATCAGAGTCACAATTTGCTTTTGAATCTTCATCCAGAGAAAATCGGATCTGGAAGTCACTATAATAAGAAAAAAAGAACAAACAAAAACCCCAAAAAAACCCACAGAGGCTGGACCATGCTCTTTACAGCCCCTCTCCTAACCACACGTTGATTGCAGATGCCCGTGAGCAGGACGGGGAGCTCTCTGTGAACTCCCAGTGGTTCCCAGGGCTGCTGCCAGCCTCTGGAACAAGCTGCTGTGCGAGGACTTTGCTTCAACAGCCAGAAGGAAACCCTGCAAGTGGTACCACTGCGAGCCCAACAAAACATTCTGCTGAAGCAAGTCGGTTAAGAATCTGTTTTTACAACACTAACATTGCTGCCAACAGTAGTCCCACAGGATTACTACTTGCTCAAGGCTACTACAACGTTGTTCAAGGCTATTTGTAGAGTAGGATAAGTTTGAGTGTCAGGGGGAAAAGCGCTGCTAACTTGCCTGAGGTATAAAAAGAAAGCTTCTAGGACCGTGCTGTGGTAGGGCAACACCGGTTATAGATCAGCGCAGAGTTAGGAAGATGCCTTGCGAAGAGCTTGAAGGATCATGACATAGTGATGAGCCCCTTCACTTGGCCCCAGCAGAGATTTGTCACAGAGCGGCACAGCAGGCCCTGCACAAAGTGCAATATCTTGCTGCCAGGCACAAATACAGTCAAGATCCCAGCGCTACATGCTTGCCCTGTGCAGCTGGGACCATTGCAGCATGTAATTGAACCTACTTTCTCATTCGAGGAGTTCTCCCTCAGCTTTCCAGCTCCCACAGCAGGTAGTGAAAACATCCCCCTTATCCCAGCCTGGTGTCTAGCCTTCTCCTGCATCCCACTAGCTCTCAGTTAATCAGTCTCTCCCCAGCCTGCCCATGTACGTGTTAATCCCTGTGCCTCCACTCTAGTACCTACTCAGGTTTCCTCTCAAGACTGTAGGAAGAAGAAACCGGTCCAAGAAGGAAAGGTTGGAGCCAACAGAAGAGGCCACAGAGCATAGAGTAATGAATTAATTTAAAGTTTTTCTAGCTACTCTCACTCTTCACCACCACAACCCTTGCTGCTGACATAAACCTCTGTGACCCCATCACTTCCTAGAAATTATTCTATCTCTGGTTACCACCTCTAAGAAGATTTCTGTTTTGCTGTAGCGCCAGCTGTAAGCTGTTCCTCAGTGGGTCCTGACCCAAACCACCTAGTGTAATCCTTATGTCTTGGCCAGAAAAAAAATGAATGTCTGGAAATATCTAACTTCCATCCACAAAGCTCTCTCATTTTGGGATGGGCTCTAGAAACAGAAACAAACCTAAGCGCATCTAGCCAAATAATAGAGTTTCAAGATGGTCGTTCCTGTAGCATGACCTTAATGACTCGTAGAGCATCTTCAGTGGCCAAGGAGCAACCTAGCACTCCTATCAGTTCAGGACACATCAGTAACTAGTTTTCCCATCTATTTCAAGACATGAGGCTTAACTCACTTCTAAACCCTGCGCAGGGCAGAGGTTTAATGTTGGTATGTGGCATGCTCGACTGAGAAGACAAACTGCCAAACTCATGTGCTACTCTATGCACTGAAAGCTGTTGTCTTTTGCCCTAGAACACTGCCCCAACAGCCCCCAGCAAAATTTGCTCACCAGTTTGCACAATTTCTTTCCTGTAACAGTGGATCAATAAATAGATTCCTCTATATTTAATTTTCTGTTTCTGACAGGGGCCTTTTTACTGAAGCCCTGCAGTCAGATGAGTCCGTTCGAGGAGCATCAGACTAGAATCAAACAACCCCGTCCCAATACCCAGTGCAGGACTGTCCTCAAAGCTCGCAGAACAGCCCGTCTCCACGGGGGATATTCCTCTCACCAAACATTTGACATGCACACCTGAGTTAGTTAGACATTCCAGCATGCTTTCAGTGTGAATACAGAGAAAAAGCACTTTTTGGAATGTGATATATGTGAGCTGCTTTTGACACCTGCTTTGACATGAGGATGAGACATTTTATTCGGTGGAAGTTCTCATTTATCTCCATTATCTATATGAGGATCTAGACTCCTGGAGGCAGGTGTCTAACAACCCTAGCACATTCTCCTCTAAAGTGGGTTTTGACACTGGGAAGGTCTCACACAAACTGCTGTGATCTGAGGGAATCCATCTCTTGAAAGCCTGCAAGGCTGCAGTATTGTGAGCATTTCAAAGAAAAACAAGTAAATATGTGGATATAGCCCCACTTTATTTCTTGGGCCATTTCTTCTTTCTAAAAGAAGCTATTAATACCTTCTAGAAGACCAAACGTGATCCCTCGATGTACCTCTATGCACATGCAGCAATTCAGGAGTTTTTGTTATGCAAAGATTGACTGAGGTAACGTTTTTTCTAGTACAAGTCTGCCCTGACCAAATGTAAATGTCTACCTTAGGACGAGATGGATTGTGCCCTGAACTTCAATTGCTGTATTTGACCATCTCTCTGTACAAAGAGTCCAGTGGCTTTCCATATGTAACTGTCTACATCAGACACCAGCACCTCTTCAGATGTACTCCACTTCTTCATTGCAGACCTTCTCCAACATAGTTACTCATGGACCTTCCTCGTGCCTCTTTCTTTTCCCTGAAAAAGAGCTTACCTCTGAGTTTTAGTCTATTTTTTTTAACCGTTGCTCATGCCTTTCAGTTCTTTTCTATTTTTTCAAATATTTAACGCTGACACTGTATGAAAGATAGCTGAACAAGATCAAAAACATGTTGACATCAATGTGTGTCGTTTCAACTGTTCTTTCCTTTAGAAATAATCTCAGTGTTGCAATGGTTCATTCACTCCCATGGTCCCCTCTCAGATCTAGGCCAGCTCACTTTGCAAGAAAGCGTTTGTTCAGCAGTTTACTCAAGGTGACACAGCAAATCATTGGCAAAAACAGGAGGAGGACCTGGGAGAGCTACCTGTCAGTTATTCTGGCCATCAAAGTCACATTCATGTGAAACATGGGGATGCGTTTTGCACCAGCCCACAAAACAGAGATGCTGGGCCATGCTGGAGGAGGCATTTCCCAGCCCAGCTGTCCCCCTGTTAGGTTCCAAATGCAAAGTCCATCCTTGAGCACTGGCCTCCATTACAGGTGACCTTCCCAGCAGGTTACCAGCCCAGATGCTGTCAAAGCATTGCCTCGGTGTTGGCAGTTGAATGAGAAATGTGTAACTTGCCCCTAATATGCTCATTAACAGACTTCAATGCGATCATCTTCCCATGTTTCCAGCAGCATCTCTTGTTTGATCAGCGTCCCCAAAAAGGGATTATTTTTTTTTTCTCTATGGCTTTGCTTAAGCTGTCCCAAGCTGCAGGAGCAGGAGACTCTTCCCAATTAGTAAGCTGACCAGATGTTCATCCTTCCTGATCCCCAGGGGCTGATTTCTTTGCTTACCTGACTTGGAGTTTTCTCTCTCTAGGATTAGCTTTGTCCACCTCTGACTAACCATATGTTTAATTATACTCATGAAAATGACAGTCAACATATATTGCCTTGTTCAAAAGCTTTGGTATTCACAGAGAGAAAATCGGTCACTCCATTATTGCTCCTCTTGGAGTGTCTTAATGTGCTTTACAATGAATTGAAAGCCACGGTATACTTGCACGGCTGAAAAGGATTATTGCCTCTATTTTCCAGATGACAAACTTTGGCACAGAGAAGTTAAGTAGCCAGCATGAGGTCTCCCAGTAGCAATCACAAATGAGACCCAAAACGGTCACCATAAACTCCCATTTTTCTAAAAGTCTCTGGAAAACTTTCTTTTTAAAGAACCATGCAGTGTGTCTCCATCAACCTCCCTGAGTCTTGCTGCACTGAAATAAATAAACATGTGACATATACAGCTTTGGGAGTGTAACAGAGAGGTGAAAAATAGTTGACCACAAGAAATGGGAAACATTGATCATCTGTATGTCTGATGTCAGTTGTGAGCTTTTGGTGAGTTTCCACCCACAGCTCGGTGAGTTTGCTGACGGGATGTTAATCAAGTGACAACACTGAGGAATGCAAATTACTGTGAGGAAAGTAAGGAAGAAGTGAATAAATCAATGGTGAGAGGAGAAGCAGCTCCCTCTGATGTAATCACTAAGTCCATTTTTCACTGATTCCAGGAAGAATATGCAGAAGCATATTAATCTGTATAGATGGCAAAATCTCAAAGTCCAGTCACACTATTGCCTGTACCTTGCTTTTCTTTTTTACCTCCTACATAAAGGCAAATTTCAGCCCCAGTATGTTAGTAATTGATGGTGCTGAATGTAACAAAGCATGTCATGTAGGAAACGTGTTACATATATGAACTCACATGAGTATCTAGGGTTCATACAGACAGTGTAAACACAGAAGAGAGGCCGTCTTTTCTAAAGCATCTTGATTATGAAAGGTTTCTCACTCTCCGTAAAGATCTTCAAGTTACTTTTCTACTTCCCCAAATTATTTTTGATGGGGATATTATATCAAGAAGGGGACCTCATGTTTATGGGATCTACAGATGGTGAATGGTGATGCAAAGGCCTGGGAGGTCTCTGCCAGCTCTTCAGCATTGGTGTGCCCTCCCAACTCACCCCGGGTGGAAAGGCTGAGGCTTAACCTCCACTTACCATCACCTTGTGCCGTCCAATGAGGTTTGGGGATTCACACAGTAGCTGCACATCTGATACGGTCACTGCACAGGGCTTCTCACCAACCAAAACGGTGTAGTTCAGCTTGGCGTTCCCTCCCGCCACTGGTGGGATCAGGTTCTTGCCCTACATAGAAAGGAATATCACCACCCCCCAAAAAAACCCATAAAATGTCAGGAAAGAGTTTGCCTTCCACATCAGGTTTGTTCCTGTGACACAAGTTTTAATATTGCACTTGACATTTATGGTTCATCGTTAGCTAATGCAGAGAGGAAAAGCCAATTTAGAAAGTCGTGCAGAGGACATCATGGATGGTTACAGACTGTCATCAGTCAAAATTGTCTGTCCTTCCTCTCTCTCTGGAACTACAAATCATAAATATAAGTCTCACACTAACACACCTCACAAAACATGTTCAGGCCAGTAAAACAGATCCCTTTCCAAGAAAGTATTGTGCAGGCACAATCATTTCTTTGCACAGGCACCATTTCAAAGTGCTGATTTGGAAATGTTTGATCATAAAATTCCTTCTCTATCTTGCTGTACAGATTACCAAAATGACAAAGGGCTGGTGTAGGATTTAACCAGGGGTGAGAGGAAGATCTTGAAAACCCAAGAAAGAAATAGACTCGGTATTTAGTTGCTAGCCCTGTCTTAGTGGTAGAAAATGTTTTTCTCTGGTGAACAGCAGTGGGTACAAATTCAGGCTGCCCACAGGTAGCTGCAGCAGGAGTTTATATTTTTTAGTTACGGGTATTGGCAGATGCTGAATAGTGATTCATGGGTGCAGACGGTGATTCTTATTTGATAAGATACGGTAGGTACAACGAGTAAAGAAAATCTCTGGGATGCAATCAGGGTGCAAGTGTGATTTGTGGGATCATGGAAGACACAGAGAAGCAATAGGCGGCATGTGTTTGTCTTTCCTCATCCAATCCTTGGTCCTCATCTCACCTTCAGTATGATGGGACTTCCCGGCTTCAGCTCCAAGATCCCCGAAGGATTGAAAACCTCAAAGATCGGGTTCGGGTAGTAGGTGAAGTTGGTTTTGTTGAGAATCAGCAAGGACTGCACGTTGTCAAGAATGAAGCCAAACTCTTCCGGACGCTCGGCGAGCTCAGACTGGTGATTGGGATCAACAGCCAGTGCTGGAGCCTGGCAGGTCATCTCCGTGCTGTTCTGCACCTCACAGTTCTGCAGAAAGATACCCAACACAAGGAGAGTTTATGGAAAATACCCCCAGCCCTCCTGGTGGGCAGATACCTCCCAGTGAAATGCTAGCCCACCTACTGCTGGAGGACAGGGAGGAGCAGACCTCCTCAATTATCGTGAGACAGGCTGGTTCTCCACTGCTTCAAAACATATCCCATACCCATCAGGCAACCAAGGCTGGGAAGGGATTAGAAAAGCTTTGCTGGAGCTGCAGTTGGTCATCCTGTGCCTCTTCCCTGAGGGAGCTCCACCTCTGCGGCTGCCTAACCTCATTTCCTTCTGGAAATAAAACATTCTTCCAGGTTTGTTTTTTTTTTACTTTTTATTTGGTAGAGCAGAGACTAGTCAAAGCCATAGTACGACCCTGCAACTAACTCTCACACTCTGGGGATCACTCCAAAAATGTCTGTCCAATGCGTGGAATGTCAGAGTACCTGAAATGAAGCCCAGGAAGATGGAGTGCTGAAGACAGAGAGGTGGGTCTCAGGAGACTCACAAGTCAGCCTCCAGCCCTGCCAAAGACCCACTTCATTTGTGCGTTTGAGAAATGGGTAATAGATGACTGTAAAATGAGTTTTATCCTGCCTCCCATTTTAAACAACTAGGAGTTAGGCATCTGATTGTCCTTCAGGATTGGAGCCATCATGTTTCTACATCATGGTTGCTAGCACAATGCATCTTGGTCTCAACAGGGACCAACAGGCTCTGTGGAGAAACAACTCCAGCTCCGTGGGATCCCAGCTGTACTTGATGTAAGAAGCTTCTCCAAACTAGTCTGATACTTCCAGCATTGAGAGCACATTCATTATCACAGCTAGTGTAGCTCAGGTGTTAGTAGTGCTTTGGGTCAAATCGATAGAGAGATAAGTGACCTGGACCAGACAGTTTCATATTGTAAAGTAAGCCAGATGTTACTTTGCTCTAACAGCTCTTACAAGGAAGAAAAGGCACCAGAGTACTTCCCAGCACAAAATTGATGGGCAGTTCTACATGAGCACATTTGAGATGATGAATAGGCTTCATCAGCTGCACAATGGCATGATTGTTTGAGACCACTGTGTCAGAAAGAGCTGGAGTCTGCTGGAAGAATATGACGAAATCATGCACTCTTCTAATTGCTTTGGATTTGACCTCATGAAGGGAGTTATTCGTTCAGGGAAGAGCTGGGATAAGATCAAAATTGAGGTGTCTCAATCTGCAAACTGCAGACACAAATTAATCTCTCCCATATTCCTGCATTTTCTTTTTGGATCTACCGTAGTGTCACCATTGCACATGTGGCAATAGATTATTTTAATGTCTGGAAAGTGCTTTGAGAACCCTTGGTAGAAAGCTTATGGATTAATCTTGCAAAGTGAGAAATACAGAGGAGATGGACTTTCTGCCCCTACTCCAACTAGGACCTCTGTACTTTTTACTTTACTCTTCTTCTGGGATGCTCTTTCACACTTTGTCTCAGGAAGAGCCCATATGTAGCCAACACCTTTTCAGATGCTGCTGCATGACCCCATCCTCCAACCTACTGTAGGTACCGGCAGGTGTCTTCTGCTCCTGAGTCTCCTAATTGGAAGTGCGAAACTCACACCTTTTACCGCTTTGCAAGGAGCTGCTCAGCAGCTCTTGGTGATTGGTTCCTCCCTAGTGAATTGTCCTCCTACTCCTTGCTAGAGCCTTACTGACCTCCACAAAGCTGCTTCTGACTACCCAGTGGTCACTGAGATTTGAATTAGGCTGCAAATCTAGCTGGTTAAACACGGATACAGTCTTGCATGATCCCAAACAGTCCAGAGAGTGGACACAGTAGTACCAAAAAGTGTTATCCAAGCTCAGCTGATAACCTGAATTTTTATCTACTTACGCATAGGTTTGGCTAATAAATAACACAGGTTATAAATAGGCCTAGAAACAGGATTGAGCCAACAGAAGAAGCAGGTTCAGGGGCTGGATGACCCTTCATGATGACCCTTCTCTCTGATCCCTTTTTGGCCCAGTGCTCCTTCATGTAGAGAGAATGGGACAATCTTTTTGGAAGGAAGTCATGTCTCTTTTCTGGACACAATAGGACATTTCAACCTCCAGAACTGTCAACCAGCCACTGCCACCACCTTGGGTATGTCCATGCGATTTACACCCATCTCAGAAGCCATACTCACGTTGATGTGTTCCTTTCCACCATGCTTTGCTCGGATCTGAGGATTTTGGATCAGGTCTAGGTGAGTTCCCCACACTGCAATTGGTGTGTTGCCACTAGAAAAGAAATGAAAGAAGTACATGAACCCAGCTAATATTAGGACTGATTGCACCAACAGTGGTTGGTGCAACCTAGGTGACCTGTATTCCTAAATGTTGATAATAAAGTGTCTGACCACATCGCAGAGTCCTCTAAGGAGGGAGGGAAAAATGAAACAAAGTAAGTAATTTTTCACTCATGTAGAAGTAAAACCACACACTTGCTAAAACTCACATCTAGCAGCATTTGGGTGTTTTCCAGTGTTAGGACACAAGCTTCAGTAATAAGAAAAGCGGGAAATCTAAAAGGAGCTCTTCAGAATGGTCCACAGACTATATCTCCTATATCATTTAAGGAAGCGAGCCTCAAAAAACCCTCACAGATACTATCCCGTGCAAGCAATTCTTCAGGATTCAGTGCTATCTTGGTTGATGGCTGTAGTCTCAACTTGCACATTAAACCTGCTACGCAAAGATCACCGTAAATGAGACAATGTCACTTCAGTGAACCCACTTCAGCGCTGCCGGGGAACCAGGTCCTGCAGCACGCTGAAAGAACAGAGCAAAACTCTTCAGACACGATAAGGCATTTGCTCAATTTCCATTTGGAGACTCAGGCAGATAAGTCCCTTTCCTCAAGCAAGAACTCATTTCCCGAGACAGACAATTCATATGAGCCACAACTCTGCCTTTGGTAGATTTTCTTGCTTTTATAACCTCTTAGATCAGCTTAAGATGGGGAGATGTAGACGGAGCCCTTCTCATTCCCTACAGTGAGAGTCACCAGGAGGAAACAGCTTTCAGAAACACGCTTCTACTCTTTCCCTTGCCTCCTGCAACTGCAACCAGCAGTGCTCTTTGTGGACTTCGGGGAGTAGACAGAAGGAAGGAAGGAAGCTGCAAAGGAGGCTTCAGTAGGAGCTGATGCATGAGTTGGCTTTGAACGTTGTGTTGAGGAGAAGGGTTCACAGTAGGTGGCTTTGGCCATTCCAACTTCAAACAGTATGGCTCTACCAGGGCGAGCTCCCCCTTTGCAGAACGGTGGCAGAAACAACGGGATGCAAGGGCTGAAGAGAGAGAAGAGTTACACGAGAAAGAAAAAACCCTCATTTGTCAGGGCTCACACAGCCAGGGCAGGATGAGGAAATGTCATCAACAGACAGCCCCGTCTCTGAGGGTTTCCCAGGCTGAGGAATGCTCTCATAGGTTTCGGCACCTGCCTCTGGAACTCCCCTTGGAAACTGTCCAGGATTCAATTTCCTTCCTGGAGCGCTTTGCTGAGAATGGGAGGCCATATGGAAATCAGTGGGATTGGGAAAGGAAAGCTCAGAATCCTTTTCCTGCCTTCAGGTAAACCTATGCATACATGAATAGTGAAACAAGTAAACTATAAGTGAGAAACCACCAGAGAATAAACACCCTGTAAAGAAAAAAGCCTGTGTTGGCCAACAGACCTCCCTCAGTTCTGACCTTTGCTTTCCAGATTCCTCATTTATCTTCGATTATTAATCAGATGAGGGAGGTAGGAATGAGTGCAAATACACATCTCTGCTCAGCAGTGTAGCTATTGAGTTTCAGTGAGCTGGCCACAGCTAGCTGAGGCTGTCCTTCAGCCCCTCCAGTTACACCCACACTGATAAACCAAACAGCCAGGACACCAACTCAAACACTGGCTGGTGGTCACAATTGCTGAGAAGCTGTTAGTAGTAGTCCAGGGTATGGCTGGTCGTGGTTCAAGAGATAGGAAGGGCCAGGGAGTAGTGCCAACAAGCAGGAGAGATGCAAATAAACTTCCTTAAAAGGAGGAAAGGTCATTTCATTGGTAGCACAGATGAAGGTTATGCATGGTTGTTGGATTCAGGACTGAAAAATAGCCCTGGTTAAAGTACTTACTGCTTTGAACACAGCCTGTGTAATCAAGAAACCTGTAAACGTGAAGTTATGAGCCATGAGTTCTGTCACATGAGCTGTTATCACAACCATATCTTTCGGCAGGTTCTCTTGTGACACTTCTTTGAGAGCTTCCTTATGATCTTTCACCCAGGCAATACCTGTGCAGACTGATCCATGGTTAGGACAACATTTGACCTTGAGTTTCGCAGAGTACCTCGAGTTCTTGCTCTCTGAAACCGTAATCTGTGATGAGATATTTCTAATGGGAAATTTTATGGGGCAAAACCACGTTTTGCCATTTCCATTAGATCTGCTTGGATGGTTGAGTTTTCTAGAATGCACAGAGGACCTCTTCTGAAGTCATACACCCACTTAAAAGAGACCTCCCTTTCCCTGTCTTACAGAAAAAATACCCTCTCCCCAAAATTCAGCTTCACACGCTTCCTCTGAAGTGTTCCTGACATCAGCCAGGGAGAGCTCACTCACCAGAAACCAGATGAGTATAAACACATAATATGAAACTATAAAAAATTTAAAATATAAAGTTGTTCTTTCTCAACTGTCCTGCTTCTTCTGGATTTTTGACTGTAAGTCTTTCAAATCTTTATTATTATTTATTATCATTATGAATCTCTGCCGATTCAAACTGGAAGGGATTCTGTATCTTTACCCAGCTGAAAGTTTTATGTGTTCCAGACGTATCAAATGTTCACAGATATATGACCGTGTGTATATATATACATAAATCCTTTTATTTCATCAGTCAAGTCTGTGCACACAGTTTTAAACCCACGTGTTAAAAATTCTGTATTTGGTTTGGAAACCGAGCTCGTGGGCTCAGACCACAGTTATTAAGCAGAGCCACAGCATTGTATAAAAGGGGCCTTCCCTCTGACAAAAAGCCAAAACACTTGTGTTTCCCGAAGATTTAAAATCACCCTCAAACCCTCCCTGGCAAATAAGATTGTTGCTTGCCTTTGCATGAAAACCACAAGCCATAGTTTTTTGTGTCTGGAGGTGAATGCCCGGTCACAGCCACTTCTCGACCAGGTCGGAGCAGAGCCCAGAGTCACGCTGCTGCCCAGCAAAATAACGGAGGTGCCAAGACTGTGAGCTTTCTTGATTTAACTCCTTATTGTCCCCAAAAGCTCCGAACATAATTTTCTGTCGCTAGACTCAGATAATTGCTGGATGTATCTCAGATCAAACCCAGATCAAAAGTATCAGTGGAGCCTCATGAAATTCTAGTTAGCTGCCAGCCCAGCGTGACTAATTTTTTATTATTTTTTTTTCTTTGGCTATGGGAGTAAATTAGCAGTAATCTTTTCTATATTGTCTTGGAAAATGACACTTGAGAAGGTTTTAAGCCAGGCTCGGTACATCCATTCACTAATTTTGCAAAGCTGGTTTAGTAGCAATCATCTATCCCTCAAAACAGCTTAGCCCCACAGCCAGCAGTGATGAATCAGAGCAGCACAGTGGATTTGCTGTAATGAATCATAGCGCATACCAAATATACCGAGTCTATCTCCAGATCCACGTGTCCTGACTAACTTATTTTTTGCTCAGTTCTCAAGGCTGGAGTTGGTTGCACTTTCATCCAGCTCTGTGAGGAGGCATTACCCTATGTCTCCACTATGACTCGTTGGACAAAGCCGCCAGTTAAAGTGCTTAAAACCATCCTGGTAATCCAGGTAATCCTGGATATTGCATCTTTTCTATCTCTGCACCCTCCTCCAAGGTTATGCAGTTTTGGAGTGAGTAGAATGTGCACAGGAAAGAGGATGAAATTGAGGAGGTCTGGTTAAAATCAGGCACCTGTTAACGCTCAGGTGGATGCTTTCTAATTTCAGAGAGTGAAGAGAGCAAAGGGTGGAGGTTTTATCTGAATAATGAGAAAGGCAGAGCCTCAGTCATCCACCCTAGCAGCTACACATCCTGCGAGTAAACTGGCACTACCAAACAAGCACTTCTTCTAATTTTCCTGTAGAGGTGGGATGGGAGATCCAAGGCAGCAAGCAACAGGATGCAGAGTCTCTGTACTCCCAGGTTGGGCAAAGGTTTGCCAGTACACCTGAAGCATCTCCTTGGCTGCTTCTTTGGCTCTTGCGGGCAGCTTCAGCGGAGAAAACAAGGAGCAAACAGGCTCTGGAGAACTTTTTCTCTCATCTCCCAGCCAGACCTGAGGCCAGGTGGAGGAAGGTTCCCATGCTGCTACTTCCCTGGGGATAACAGGGGAATTCACTGTCCTAGGCTGTCAGTCTTGCACCTTTTAACTGGCACTGAACTCACTTTCATAAGGAAGGGAGTAAAGTGTTTTCTCATTTCATTGATAGCCTGAACTCTGGCTGAAAATAAAAACCCCAAAATGGAAAAGCCAGACACTAAAGCTTCAAGCCCAATGTGCAAAGATTCAATCAGGCTAAATCAGTAAATTCCCTCACAGTAATTAAAGGCACTAATTGATTCGTGAAAACATCTTCTGGATGGGAGCTGAACTGGGGGGATTTACAAGCTCTACTCCTATTCCCCAGATACTCCAATCAGCCCAGTTTGTCAGGGAAGCAGAGAGCCGCCGTGGATGAATGAGAGGAGACCAAGATTTCTTATTTTGTACCTTTTCAAGTTAAGAAACAGTGCATTTAATGACCAATTCCTGTCTTCCCAAAGCTGTTTCTGCAGGCTTCTGAAAGTATTTGGGTAGCACTTTGATGCCTTCCATAACCAGGGCAAATGCTCCTCTCAAACACCTTCATGTGAACCCTCTGAATTCACCAAAGCACCATCAACAGGGCAAAGAGAAAAAGGGATGTCTAATGAGGAGGAAGGCTCTTTGATAGGACAGGAACAAGGGCTCCTTTTGTGTTTCACCTCAGGAGACAGCCCTGGGGCTTTAAGGCACGATGGCCAAACAAGCAGTGCTTAGCCCTAAGCCAGCAAATCCATGAAGCCTGTGGGAAAGGTGGGAATTGCTGCTTTCGAACCCAAGGCAGCTTCACTTCCCTAAGCACAGTTATGACATTTATGGCTGGGTTTAAGGGATCAATGACTGGCCCTACTGCCAGGCAAACCTGTGGACCCAACCAGCGGGGTCTGAAACACAGTCATGACCAAATTTTAGCTTTTAGGGATAAAACTCTGTAGTTTAATCAGCCCCAGTGGTCTGTTAGTCTGAGAGGGACTGGGGCTGGAGGTAAAACCTTCATTAAAGAAGGTTTTATCTCCAGGTAAAACCTGGAAGTTGGAGACTTGCTGCACCTACCTTGGTAATTAGAGAATAAAGTCTTCAAGGAAAGCTTCTGGTGAGCATTAGCAGCTGCCTTAAATCAGGAAGCTTTGCTCTGCTAGCGAAGATGGGGTGTAGGATCATTTTGGTTTGGACCACACAGAGTTTGTCTGAGGAAAGGACTCTGCTCATCCCTCACTAGTTTCTGTGGAAATTTTGTCCCAGAGTGCACATGAGCACAGACACGTATCGATCACCCAAAGTGTTGGTCTTTTAGTCTTCCCAGGAGACAAGTCCTCCATCCTTCACAGTCTTGGACCCCGGAAAGTAGCTCTGCACAAATTTATTTCCTTGGAAAAGCACTCTTCTGCATCAAGGACCAATATGAACAATCAGGGCTGCATTAGAAAACCATGGGAAGCATTAAGGGATGTCCATGGATTGCTTACCTGAAGATGCTCCACTCAGGCTCGATCCTCAGGATGGTTGGATCCTCTACATATTCATACTGCAACTCTTGACGTATCTTGGCCTTGTCCACTCTCACGGACACCTTCACCTTCTCAAAGCCTTCATCTGAGGCAGTGGTGTTGCAAACGATCTGCTTGGCGGATCTCCTGTGAGCAGAAGCAAATAAATGGAAAATGTTCCTACCAGCAACAAGGCAAGTGGTACCAAAAAGACCTCAGCTACTTTTTCTTACATTCAGTGACCTCAACCTTTGCCCTGTGATGTGGTGAAACTCACTGCTACAGGAATGGTGTGACACATTTATCTCAGGAAGTGGCATTGCCTTTTCAGTAGTTTAAATAAAACCACAAGAGCCATCACTTCTCAGGTCTCAAAGTGAAAGCTGAACCCCAAAGGAAGTCCAAAACAGACCTCTCTCCAGAATTGTTTCTGTGCGATTAAACATTTGATGGATGTTTCCTTCCTGCCTGCAGACATGTGCAGCAGCAGCTCATAAAAAGGCGTGTTTGCACCTCAGCACTCCAGTCTGGGATAATAAAGTTTACTTTGCATTAGGACCCTAAGCCTTTTTTAAGTGCAGTTTGCAGTGTGCCTGGGACCTTTGCATGGAAGGTGCTAATACGGTGGGAAACATTTTATGATTATACTCAGCAAGGATTCTGTATAAACCTTTCCTTTTGGGGCAAGGCTTGAAAACATCTCCAGATCTTGATTTTGCAGTGGCTCTTACCTCCTATAAAGAGCGAAAAAAACAGGCTCAAAACACCCTCCATCTCCCCAGCCATGTGATTTTTGATGCAGCCTCATCTTATTCCCCTAGAAAGGATAAAGCAGGGGTGCATCCTTCTCTTGCAGCATCATGCTGACCTTTGCTGACTGTACCTTCCAGGTGCTCTCCAGGTTCCCCTGTAAGATCACGCTCAGTCCCCCCTAAAACTCCCCAGTCTCTTCAGCAAGCAGCTGTGGTTCTCAGTTGCCCTTTTAAATCACAAGCTGGGACTTCAGTCCACGGAATTAAAGATGTCAAATAGCACCACAGACATGACAGGCTGCTAAACAGGATCTCCACAGCCAGGAGAAGGAAGGGCATTGCCCCAAGACAGTGGTTCCAGGTCTCCTGTGAGTAAGCCCTTCTTCTGCCAGGGACACGCTGGGAGAAATGTGCCAACTTCATCTTCAGCTTCCACGGATACTGGCAGAAAAATGCATTGCACTGGGTAGTTTTGAGCTGCGGGAGCCCCTGGGAATGGGATTCAGGCTCATTCTCACAGGGATCAGGGAACATTCAGCAGGTAACACTGAAGTTAAGCCTCTCTGAACCGCAGTTGAACAGGAGCCAACCCAGAGCTAAAACGCTGCAAATCATCCATTTCTTAGCACTACAGGACTATTCTGGGATAAAAGTTCTAATACTCAGAACCGATGTTGTCAGATTTTCTTTGTCACCTCTGCTAAAGCAGGGACATGAAAATGAATCTTTTAAACGATGTACTCCTGGAGCAAGTAGCAAAGCATAGGACCGTGGAGAATAGCAGTGAAATTTGACAAGAGGCCATGGATAAAAAAAACACATCAAATGCCAATCAAAACAATGAAATAAATCCCATTCCTCCACCTCAAAACATGCACAGTAAGGTTGAGCATGGTGCAGAATGCAAAAGCCCCGTTGCTGAATCGACACAACTGGTTGAAGCTGAGCCAGCAGGGTGCCCAGGTAGCCAATAAGGCCAGGGGCATCCTGGCCTGGATCAGCCCTGGTGTGGCCAGCAGGACCAGGGAAGAGATTGTCCCCCTGTACTTGGCACTGGCAAGGCTGCATCTTGAGTTCTGTGTCCAGTTTTGGGTCCCTTACTCCAAGAAAGACACTGAGGTACTGAAGTGTGTCCAGAGAAGGGCAACGAAGATGGTAAAGGGTATGGAGAACAAGTCTTATGAGGAGTGGCTGAGGGAGCTGGGATTGTTCAGCCTGGAGAAGAGGAGAATGATGGAAAACCTTCTCTTTCTCTATAACAACCTGAAAGGAGGTTGTAGAGAGACGGAGAGTCGGTCTATTCAACCAAGTAACAAGTGATAGGACAAGAGGAAATGGTCTCAAGTTTCACCAGGGGAGGTTTAGATTGGATTTTAGGAAGAATTTCTTTACTGAAAGGGTTATCAGGCATTGAGACAGGCTGCCCAGAGCAGGTGAAGTCCCTGTCCCTGGAGGTGTTTAAGAGTTGTGTAGACGTAGTGCTTAGGGATATGGTTTAGTCAAGGACTTGTCAGTGTTAGGTTAATGGCTGTCTTCAATGACCTTAAAGGTCTTTTTAGAACATAGGAAGTTCCACCTCACCATGAGGAGAAACTTCTTGGCTGTGCGGGTGCCGGAGCCCTGGCCCAGGCTGCCCAGAGAGGGTGTGGAGTCTCCTGCTCTGAAGACTTTCAAACCCACCTGGACGCGTTCCTGTGTGGTTGCCCTGGGTGACCCTGCTCTGGCAGAGGGGTTGGACTGGATGATCTCTAGAGGTCCCTTCCAAACCCCAACATTCTATGATTCTATGATCTGGGCAATTCTGTGATTCTGTGACATGGCAGCAGGGAAAGGAGGCACTTGAGGCACAGGGGAAGGACTTGTCTGTACCTGTAGAAGAGGCAGGGTTGTCGCCCAAAGGTCACGATGACATTGCTGCCCGCATTGAGGTTGTTGCCTGTAATTGTCACCTGGGTGCCACCCGACACTGGTCCCCGCTTAGGCTTGAGATCAGAGAGCGTCAGAGTCTGTGAAGGCAAAGAGTTGAGTTGAAAACACAGCAGAGGAGCATAGGCACCTTCCTCCTCTTTTTTTAGGGAAGGAGAGAGATAACACCCCCAGGGGTTAGTCATGCATTAGCTGGAATTCAGATGATGACGACATTTCCCAGCCAACAGAAGAGCCTAGGATGACACCAGCCCTACCATAGACACCCTTCTTCAATGTCAAGTTTGGTGCGATGACTTCAGATGTAACCCCAATTTGTATTTTCCCCTTTTTTTTTTTTTTTTCCTTGAGAAAGGGGAAAGCTGTGGTTCAATGGAGCATCTGAGCTCATGTTTTGCCTCTCTTACATCTCACATTACTCAAAAATCCTTCTTTTTTTCTTATCAGACTTGGATGCTGAGACAGCCTAGTACTTCGTGAGGGTCTTGCACTGATACAACACAGTGATTGCTTATGTTGGGATGTACTCTGAAACATTACAGACACTGTCCAGATGAACACTTTTTTCCTTATTCTACTGGTTTTCCAAGCCTCTTTTCCAAACTTAACACGGCACTGTGTTAATACATTAAAAAGGGGCACAATTCCTTTAGGGGTCTCAAATCTCAAGCTTCTTTTTCTTGCCCTCCTGCTCTCACTTCTTCTCAAAATCAAGATAAAATACTTACACTCTGAAGGCATGGATCACCCTGTTAGCACAATGCAGATAGGAGACATCCATTTTCAGGGAGAAATTTGGAGCTACAGTTTATTCTTTCATTTGCATTTTAATAGAAAAACTTTCCATTCAGTCCCAAGTGAAAAGCTACTATATGCATTTAAATGAAGATTATTTTCCCCCCTCTCTTTAAGAATGATGACAGAAATGCTTGAAGCTCTCCTGAGCTCCTCTGAATGAGCAGGTACATCACGCAGGCACCTTACTGAGCTTTGGAGACCATTAATCCGCGTTTATAAAACCGCCCAACGCACACCTCAGCTCCCTCTTTCACCCACACAGAGCCCTCTCTGTCCCTGTTTCCCTCTGGCTAATCTTTTTGAAAAACAGCAGCAAAATTCCCACTTTGCTTTTGTTCAAAACGCAGCTACCTCTGGGAGAAAGGGCTCAACACTAAAATCAGACATACAGCTCTCTAGAAAAAAACCTGTTGTAGGGCTGAACCATTCTTGTGCTTTAACTTGACCTGATGGTTTGGAAACTGTTTCTATACTTTCTGGGGATGTTCTCTAGCAGCTGTTATTGGGCTAAAAGATGCAGGGAGAGTCTGTAGATGAAAAAAAAACTCTTCAGTATGCAGTCCTCCTATTTTTATAGTACCACCTCAAGCTCTGATGGCAGCTCCTCTTTAATCCCCTCCAGCAGTGCAATTTATTGCTGACCATGATGGCTGCTGTAGGGAGGTGACCTCCCACCCAGGAGAAAATGGGTTGAGAACGGCCAGCTCGGTGCACATAGCCTACACAGGACTAGGGTTTGGAAGATTTGGAAGCTGGAATAGCACTTGAATAGCTGGAATAGAATTTTAAGTTGGAATAGCTCTGCAATAGTCTCTGCTTTACAAACCACAGAGGAACATTTATGTTAAGGACCCTTTTCCAACTCCTGTGTGGGATTCCTGCTCTCTCCTCTGGGGCGAATAAACTAGCCACGTCCTTCTGAGGATCCTCACAGACCAGAGTTACACCAGCAAACCTCCTTGGCAAAGTGTAGATGTAATCTTGCGCCGATCTTACGACAGGGTTTGTGGCTAAGCTGCGATGAACCATTAATTATTCACAGTGGCCTTCATAAATATTGCACAGCGTGTGTGCAGTAAACCTCAGATCAGGTACCATTTCCTTGCCAGCGAAAGTTGATGGAAAATGCAAGGGGGTCTAGTAGATCTGTAAGAGGCTTGACTGGATGGTGACAAACTTCTGTACATTTCTAGGAGCTTGCCTACTTTCCTCTGCTCCCCAGCCCTTTTCTCCACACAGGCTGTCCACAGAGAAGCTGCCATCAGATCTGTATCTAAACTGAGGTCATAGAATCGTTCAGGTTGGAAAAGACCCTTGGGATCATCGAGTCCAACGATTAACTCTACAAAGCTCACCCCTAAACCATGTTGTGGTGCATGTCGAGACCTTGGTTCCCACTTCATTCCTCCCGGGACAAGGGCAGAACAAGATTCGACTCTCACATAGCTTGTGTACCTGGGTTTCCTTTCTATAGGTTCAACAGTAGGAGCAGGAGGGGAAAAATACAAGTGAGATCTGTTGCAAATGCTCTCCTGGGATAAGGATTTTAGGAGCAGATCCAGAAGAGATGCTGTCAGAGTACCTCACATCACCTGCGCTGGGCCATGGTATTGTCATCCAAAGCCAGCATAAATGCAAACTTGCTTCATCAGATGAATTGAAAGCAAAGGGAATTTTATTCTTTTGGTTTCAAAGACCATAGAAATAACCATAGTGACAAAATTAATAACTTTAAAAAATCAGAAAATAGATTATTTTCATTTAGATTATCATAAATTGAATTTCAGCCTGTACTCCAGTGCTTTGTTTTCCTTTCTTGTCTTATTGCACTTTCTAATGCAATGTGCATTTTTGATCACAGATGAGTTTAAAACAAGCTAACAGCATTTTAAACTTGAAAGTTCTGGTCAGAAATCTGGAGAAGCACTGCTCTAGCATCCCTAAACTAAGCTCCTTCTTTTTTAAAGCACTGAAATTAAATCCTTTGTTGAGCTCAAAATACCATCTCTTCCAATTCTTGCAGGAGAGGGGATGGCTGAACCTACTGGCCAAATTTGACCCTGTTTTGCCTCGAGCCTTTTGAAAAACAATTCCCCAGAGGCTTCGCTGTGCATTGGAAAGCGACGTTTATCTCCCGTGAGATGCCTTTCCTTATTTTTCAGACATCTTCCTTCCCTTAAAGCTGCCACCCACCTCTGCAGGATACCAACGCGGGTTGTGATGCCTGCAATAACATCTCTACCCTCCTGGCAGAAATATCGGAGGAAGCCAAGACACACCAACAAACACACCTCCTGCTATGAAAGTAATGGACCCGGGAGAGAGGGCATATGACAGGCAGGCTGGAGAGCGTCGGCATTATTTTCTGTCTAGCACAAAGGTATCGAGGTATTCAGCGGGGAAAACCCTGTTGACTTCATGCTCATGCACGGCTGGGGTAGCTGGCAGCCAGAAAGCCAGCAAGGGGCGGGAAAAGCTGTCACTCATGGACACGGATGATCAAAATCGGACAGTAATTCCAAGAGTGGCAAAGGTGACACGCTGAAATGTAATGTCCTGGAAAGAGCCCTTCTGTCTGCCTAGCGGGGGCTATCCTCAAGGTGTTTCTCTGCCCCCACCGCTATAGCACCTGAGTGACATCAGAAAATATAGAGAAATTTATGGAGCTCGAAGGGGAATTCGAAGATATTTGCATTTGTTACCAGTTCCCTTTACTTTAAAAATCCCCAACAAAATGCTCGGGCATGTGACTAATTTCAGAAAAGACCCATTCCCTTGCAGGAGTCGAAAGGTTTCGGTGAGAACAAAAGGGCTCTCTCATCTCAAACCTGCACAGATCTGCACAGATCAAAGCCAGGCAATGCTTGCATGTGCCCAGCAAGGGGCCTCAGAGGAATAAGCAGGTCTCTTGGACGAAGAGCATCATCAGAAAGGAGCAAAATACCGAGTGCGCAACAAGTGTTTGGCCCTGCTCCTCTTTTTCAGGAGGTTTTCACCGTGGTAAAAACAATGGTCTCAGGCTGAACTAGTACCAGGAGTAGTGCAGAATCAGGCCCAGAGCCCCTCTGTCTGCTTTGCAAGCTGATGTCCCAGCCAGAATGTCTATCAAGCCAAGTTGCCAGCCCCAGCAGTTTCTCTAAAAAGAGAAGCGTGGCTTCTCTCTAAGTGTCATCAGCACACATTGGGTGGGAGTTTTCCCCGTGAATTGTTCCTTCCTGACTGAGTGCAGCTGGGGTGCAACACTGCTTCTTCTGGACACCACGAAGACCTCTTAATTCAAACATGCCCTGATGCTACATCTTGCAGAAACACCCACCACTGCTATGGCAACTCTCTGTGACTCAGTAAATGGGAATTTTTGTCCTTGCTATCGAAAGGTCATGCACTGAAACAACAACACGAGGATGCAGAACAGCTCTGGGCTTTTCACATCCTGAGCTGGGGGGTCTCCATAATCACAAGAGTCCCTTGATCAATAGTCTCATGTCTGATCTGCCTGAGCTCAGAGCTGGGGACACGCGGCATGACCAAGGAACCAGTAATCACCAGCCTTTGTGTGACTGGGCTGGGTGCTGGGCAGCTCTGCCACTGATGCTTGGGACCAGGGAGAAGGGAGCAGGTGATGGGGAGAGGTGGGATAAAGATATCCCTGGAGGAACCCAAGAGTGAGGAGTAAGAAACTCCATCATGGACATCACACTCCTGACAGAGACCTCAGGATATTATTTACTAGTTGCAGCCCTATGTTTCTCCTGAAGGACACTAGTGCCTTCAGCTGGAGGGCCCGGAGAGATGCTGATAAGTGAGAATCATACCCAGGAAAAGTAAAATGCTAGGGAAGTTTTTCTTTTTTTTTTTTTGTCTTTTTCTCTTTTTTTCCCCCTTTTTTTCTTTCCTGCATAGCATTTTTAACTATTAATGAGGATTTTCTGTACTAATTTGGGCCATGGCTGTATGTAACTGTAACTGGACTAATAATCTGGACTATTATTAGATTGTTAAAACATTAATTAGGCAAGCTATTTTTTGCTCATAACAAGATTTTGAAAGGAAATGATGCACTCAGAACTGCAGTGAAGAGCTCGGAGGCTGAATATGGACAAGGACAATGGATAGATGCAGGAAAAGAGACCAGGACCCAAAGACCTTCAAGACCAAGGAGAATTTCTCAAAGGATCTTACCATAAAGTAGTAGAGCTGTGAAGACCTGGCCATGAACTCCGGTTTGCACTCGGCCACGCAGATTTCCACAAATCCGGCATGCTGGCTGGGTTTGGCCTCCCCCATCTCACATACTATCCTGTGGAGAAAATAAGAACCAGAAGCAAGCCTTGAGGGATGGTTTGGTGGTCTGGATAAGATGGAATTGGAGCAAGCAGCCCACACTGCTGGGATATGAGCTGTAGCCTTAATCCATCTTCTTCATTTTAATCCGGGATCTCAACTGTGGATCTCTAAAGAGTGGTGGTTTTTGGCTCTTGGCACTTGGTGGGACAAATGTTTAGCTGGTGTGAATCAACAGAGCTTCACTTAAATATATAGACAAATGCTGGGCTGAGGTCTGACCCCAGGGGTCCGTCTGTCCTACAGTCTTGCATGGTGGAGAGCTTTGCAGCTGTAAGGTTTAATGATCACCCTCGAATGTGGTAAGCTGCTTCTTGGGACTGCTGCCCCACCATACTACTATTGAACACCCTTGTGGTGTCTGTTGTGTGAAAATATGGAGGATAACTGCAGGGCATATGCCATGAGGATCATCTAAATATGCCATCTAAATACAGTAATAAACAGATGATGAGCTCCTGAGCTGTAAGTAAGGAACATCATCTCCTGTTCCTCACTTCCAAAGCTGTGTGGAATGGCCTCCTTAGAAGACCATACAGGTAACAATGACTTCATAGCATCATAGAATCATAGAATCATAGAACAGTTCAGGTTGGAAAAGACCCTTGGGATCATCAAGTCCAACCATTAACCCTACACTACAACCATTAACCAACCCTACACTACAAGCCATATCACCCAACACCACTTATTAGGTGTGCTGTGGCCGACTGACTGCCACACACCCAACTTACTGCTCTGCTGGGATGTACCCTTCCACCAGCGGTTTGCACTCCACTCCGGCCACTTTGACGTGAGACGCAATATCTCTGAACTCCAGCCCCAGATTCTCCCCACGGATGGTCACTTTGGTCCCTCCTTCACGAGGGCCCGTCACTGGATTGATCTGGAGGAATAAACCGAGATAAAAGAGAATGATCAAGCTACCATCGTAAAGACATCAGCATCCTCTCGGGTGAAAGAAGAGGCAATACACTCATAATTATGAATGCTGAACAACTGAGGGAACAAGTCTACTCCAGGCTCAGTCCAGCTCCCCTGTAAATATATATCACACATGCCTCAACATCACAGTATAAAAAATTCTACCCCAGATCTCATTTACTCTCTTTAAACTACTTGCAAAGCACACAGAGACAAGAAGGAGATGTTTTCTAGATAGGAGCAGGGGTTTCTGGTGATGCAGCTGAGCTCTGCCCCTCTGGAGAGGGGCACAGAGGAAAGAAATACAAGAAAGAACAAGAAAAAGGCACAAATGGCTTCAGCCTTTTAAATCCTAAACTCCCAGCCCAAAGCACATGGAGTTTTTAAGCTGTTCAGGAGGCTGGTCATGCACCACAAACTCAGCTGAAAAAAAAACAGGCAAGACACAGCAGAAAAAAAGGTGTCAGTTAGGTAGGGAATAGGTGGATGGTGGCTGAGACAGCAGTAGCAGTTGCTGTGTGCCAACAGGGACTTCTAAAAGAGCTCCAGCTGCCCTCATGGGGGAGCTGAGGACAGGGGAAGGGCAGGCATGGAAGCATGGATGGCTTATTTGTGAGCCCAGCATGACAGAAGTGGCCGTTCCAACCATTCTGGTGGCTGCTGGCATGATGTTTACATCCCAGTCTGGACCTTCACCAGACCCTATCACGGGTTGGATCCCCGTGTCTTGCTCAGCAGCAGCTGTGTTGGGCAGCAGAGACCAAGCACCACCCAAACTCCAAAGTTTACCTCTCCCTGCTGTTGCAGATCCTCACCCTGCACCCAGAGTTGTCTATCTCTGTGCAGGATTTCTGGGCTGTGCGAAAGGGGTGTGCACGTGGGAAAGCATCCTGCATCACATCCATCACCCTTGTTCGGAGCCAGGTGGAAATTAGCATTGGAGCTGTCTCCTCAGCATTGAAACAACACAGAAATCATGGGGCTGGCCCTCGATAATTGCAGCTCTGCCCTTTCAATTATTCGCCGTGCCCAAATGCTTTGTCGTGCAACTGGTGAGTTGAAAGGGGCTTCAAAAGTGGCTTTCACAGGGTATTCCCTGCTGCCCTTTCAGGATGCCTTGGCTTCCATCTGCCAGCATTGGCAAGGCTCTGCTGCAGTGAGGAAGGGGGAATTCCTTGTCTGAGGTCCATACCCGCCAGCCAATGGCTTTGCCAACTGGGAATCTCGGGCTGGCAGCTACACCCTCGCGTAGGAGTCAGACTGGCAGGGAAAGTCGAGACGCTGGCATGAGCAGGGCTGCTCCTGACCTCTTCCCAGTGGCGAGTCTGGCACCTGGGTCAGCCTAATTTCCACCCAGAGGTGAATCTTTAGAAGGTTCGTCTCGAATAGAATCATAGAATCATAGAATGGCCTAGGCTGGAAGGGAGGAAAGAGACCCTCTAGGGGATATTTTATTTGAGGATATTTAGTTTCAGGTGCTGTGAACCATCTCCTGAAGGAGGGTGTCCTTGCTTTGATTATAGAGGGAACCAACCAAGATGAACAATCCAATAGCACAGATGGTCACCAAGAAGTGCATGGACTGGCAGGGTTATGTAGCACAGACACAACCTCTGCAGCACAAGATCCCCTGTGTCAGGTCCAAAAACCAGAAAAATACCACTTGAGCCAGCAAAATCAGAACCATGGAAGGCCTATCACTAGTTCACAAGTCAACAAAATACTTAAATCCTAAAAGGAAAATAGCACAACATTCACAAATCTGTCAGGTGAAATGATTATTTGAGTTGGCTGGAGATTTGACCTTTGGATGGTCTGTGGTGATGAGAATGACAGACAAGTAGAAAATGGGTAGAAAGGGAAAAAAAAAAGGCATTTGTGGTTATTTTCCAGGAAATTAGGAAAGTGTCTTAAAAAATGAGAATGAAAATGAAATTTCTATTCCAGGAGAATCTAATAGCGGTTGTCTCAGTTGGAGATTCAACATTGAAGACTTGAACTGTTTTCCAGATGTGGCAATTTCAAAATATTTTTATTCTGAATCATTAATAAATATCTATTCAAGCAAAGTTTTCTGTTTGAAATACTTATTTTGCTGATGTCAGTCAATTCTCTCCTGATAAAACACTATATGAACTATGCTGGAATGCTAGAATATATCACCGTACCAAATTCAATCTAATATGCACTCCAAATGAGAAGAGGAAGATAAACTAAAATTCCCATATTTTATTATATTTCCTTGTGTATTAGACACACTTTGCAAGAGAAATGAGTTCCCCATGGAATATTTTAGTTCTGTTTTGTGATACTAAAATTGCCATTAAATGTTTTTTAAATGGTCTAGTCAGGTAGGTGTCTCGTAAGCTAGGTCTGTGGTTAATTAGGGTTCAGCTATGCTTGAAAGAAGCATATTAGCATGGACAGTACAACCCTGAGTAGGTCAAGAAAGGATTTTTTTTCCTTGCATGACTAATGTCATTACTCTGAACAAAAGAAGGTGCGGTGGCGAAAAGGAACATCTTGCTAGAAAAGTAATTTTCTTTAGAACTAGAGACAAAAGTTTCACTGCAGAAGTCACAAAAAAAATCAGTAAGAACATTATCATCCTCCTTCCATCCCTGTCTAAACCACAAGATTTTTTAAAATACTTGCTATGACTCAAAAAGCACCAACAGGAGTGAAGCCAGCACAGCCCCTCTGAACCTCTCCCTGCAAAACTTTTGATTTGTAAAAACCTGCTTAAAAAAAAACCAAAACAAACAACCCACACTTATTTCCTTAAACCAGGAGGGCTTGGGCTTCTCCCGGGAGCCCGTGGGAGATTTTTTAACCCCAACTCATTGCACTCCCATGGCTGTGTATGAGAAGAAGGTGTTACCGTGCCGTTTTCACAGGGACAGAGAAGGAGCGTGTTTCTATCACGGGTGCAAAAATCTGGAACGAGACCTGTCAGGTTTGGAGAGGAAAATGCAGGCAGGGAAACAAAAGCTGCCAGGAAGCCTCAGTTTTCTCTTGAAGACCCCGAGCTGCGACACGGCGCAGCGATTTACGCCCTTCACTCCTCTCAGGCTAACGCTGCAGCTTGTCACTCTTAAAGGAGGTTTTGCGGTTCAGTGAGTCCTTTAATTTCACTGAGAGGAGACATAAATGCAAGAGCTAGTAAATAACTATAGGTTACGGGAAGGTCTGCCCTGGGTATGTATGTGTGTGCCCGTGCAAGTGTTGCTTCTCCTCCTTCGCCTGCACGGATCCTGCGCTGGCTCCTCGCCAGAATACTCATGCTCTTACCAACTGCTCCAGACCTACCATTAGCTGCAATATATATCCAGTCACTTGAGATTACTTCCACGCTAATGGCTTAGAAAAAGACTTTCCAAGAGCTACTTACGATTGCACCAGACAGTTGGAATATTTCATGAGCAAATATTGCGATGATCTGTTCGAGCTTTGGGAGCTGTTGGGGGAAATGTCAGCAGAAATAAAAGTATGTCCTCTCTGGAGCTGTCGGGTGGGAGCTGGCATTCGTCAGTCTTGAAAAGAGAAGACTTCAGGGGCACCTAAGAGCTGCCTTCCAATACCTGAAGGGATCCTACAGGAAGGCTGGGGAGGGACTTTGTACAAGAGCGTCCACTGATAGGACAAGGGGAAATGGGTTTAAGTTGAAGGAGAATAGATTTAGGTTAGATTTTAGGAAGAAATTCTTCAATATGAGGGTGGCAAGACTTTGGAATAAATTGCCCAGAGATGTTGTGGCTGCCCCCTCCCCTGGAGGTGTTCAAGGTCAGGTTGGACAGAGCCTTGAGTAGCCTGATCTAGTTGAGAGGTGTCCCTGCCCGTGACAGGGAGGTTGGATTAGATGATCTCTGAGGTCCCTTCCAGCCTAGGCCATTCTGTGATTCTACAATTCTATGATGAGGGCTTTGTCTTCATAAAGAGAGTGCAGATGCAGGACTGGGGTCAAAGCATGGTGGAGAAATTTGGATGGACTTTCAGAATATCACGCAACATGGTGAGGTTCTTGTGCTTTGGATTGTAAGAGACTGTTTTAAGAACTTTTGCCTCAACCTTGCTGGTGTTAAAACTTGCTAAAATGCCCCATGAAGAAATATTTGTTTCATCCTTGCTAAAAGACTCTGTGAAGAAGAGACTGTGTTAAAACCTAAACGACAAGGCTGCCGTTACAAACTGGGACCTCTGATAAGTTCTAAAAAAACAACTTCAGAGCTCAGCCCTGATAAGCCCCACGACTTGACTTGACTATTGATAAAGATGACTTCAGGGCCCAGCCCTGATAAGCCAGGGGGCTCGAAGTTCTGAACAACAACTTCTGGGCCCGCCTCAACCGCCAATACAGCTGTTGTCTTGCAAGCCCACCGGTGTGTGAGCTCACCGATGTAACTGCAGATAAGGCAGCTGCCCTGCAAGTGCGAAAACTCAACGGTGTGCAAGCGCGAAGGTACACAAACCGTTAAGTCATCCTACGTCTGCAAAAAATGGGCCCTCCGGACACCTATGCATGCCCCGCTGACAGAGGCGACGCTGGGGGGGGTGAAGATCGCTCCTGACGACCCTCACGCGCATGCGCTGAACAGGCGGAGGATAAGCAAAGGGGCTCTTGGAACACTATAAAATGTCACCATGAACAGCTGTTCTTTGGAGATCTTCCCCACCGAATCGAAACAGGCGGACCTGCGAGACGTCGCTGGATCTGTGGTGGTAGCTATACTTCTTGCTATTCTAAACATTTTACTGCTTCGCTTTTCCTTTTCCTTATCTTTCTTTCCTATTGCTCTCCAGTGGTTGTTAGTCAATAAAGGGTTTTACTTTTGTGACATCTGACACCGTTTGTGTCTTAATTTCACCTTTGCGATCGAAACGAATCACCTTGACCCTAACCTCTACCAGGTATAAGCGGCTCAAGACATGGATTTATGCTTTAGTTGGTCATCCATCAGCTTCCCAATACCAAATCGTATGAATCTGTGTGAAATTTCTGAATCTCTCTCAAGGTCTGAGAATCTGTAAAGATTCAAAAAAGGTTTTCTCCAGCTCCCAATAATTTTCAAGGACTCCAAGCTGAACCTGCAGATGTAGCTGCTCGTTCTGGCTGCCTGGGTTCGATTACACAGCTTCAGGTAGTTCTAAAGTACAGTCACCAGATAAATCCAAATGCAGTGGAGAGTTCCACTTTGGAAACAGCAGAATGAATGACAGGAAGTTGGATCAAAACACGATAAGAAGGATCTCCTTTTAGGGGCATCTGGGGAAAAGAGAATCTACCCAGCATTTGCTTTCACAAAACTTTCACACATGGCATTGGTTTGTCCAAAACACTCACACTTTTTGATTCCTGACCAAACACAATTGAAAAAGGTTTTCCTGCTCTGTAGGATAAAAAACTATTAAATCATTCATATTAAGCCACAACTGTGGAGGCTGAATTTTCCTCCTCCGCACTTGTCTCCCTTGCCTTCTCTCCCTTCTTCTGTTCCTTCTCTCTGTGGTCTTTCTATTCCCTTATTTCCCCTTTGTACCTTTCCCTCAGCTCTTCCTTTGGCCCAGTAAACAGAATCAGTAGTAATACAGAACACTGACATCCTACAGCTCCTTGCTCCCAAACCTTGCCCTCATTCTCTCCTTAGTAGGACAGAGTTTTGTTTGTTCTATGGGAACTTCTTTCATCATGTAAAATCAGCCAGGCAGACAGAAGAGTGTTACTCTGTTGGAGTCAACAAAGTCTTGTCCTTTCCTGGACATGGACTTTGTCCAGGTCATGCTGCCAGAAAGCGTGAAGTACGACCTGCTTTCTTCCTTGATTTCCTTTCAGCAAAGCTGAAATCACTTTGGGCTCACTCAACATCTCCTCTTGAGCCAAGCTGGCCAGAAAGGCTGTTTCAAGATAGTTGGGCTCTCACACCATCCATTTGAGATATCCCGAAGCAGCTTATCTTACCTTCAGTTATTTCTCTAGAAGGTGAAGGTCTCCTAAAGGCTTCCTGTCACATCTACCAACCCCTTGGGGGCAGGGCAGATGCTATGGGGTTCCCTAGACTGCACCACCAGGACGCATTTGGGCAACTGATTCATGTCCACCATGGTAGGAACTCTGACACCCTGCTCACCCTTGTGTTGTAGACAACTGTGTGTTAATCTTTGAAGGCCACTATGGCTTTTTATGCCCAGGGTTTCTTGGGGCTTTTCTGGCCAAGCAGACCTCAGCCATGACCTTCCTCTCATCAACCCACAGAGAAATAGGGAAAACAACCCAAGGAAAGGGTATGAGAGGGAATAACCCAGCCTCTTGCAGATCCATGACTTACATCCGTGATCTTGGGGTTGGTGCATTTGCCCTTGGTGCTGGACAACTCCAACCACTGGCTGTCCTGGGCTGGGCAGTGCTGCTTCAACGTGCACTGGTTCTGCCCCTCGCACCAGCCACACTCGAAGTCTGGGTCAGCTTTCAGGCAGAGTCCGCAGCTGTCCCGCATGGCCCCGCACTTGTACAGGTGAACTGGAAGGACAGGAAAACAGAGAGGACCTGAGAGATGCAGGCAGCAAGGGAGAGGGGTGAGATGTCAGAGGGCAGAATGAGGAGCCAGAGAGGGGAAGGTGGCCTGGGCTGCTTGTTTCAGAGGCAGGATGGGACCTTTCCAGGGGGGGAACTAATAGGGGGAAAATATTTATATCCTTCTTGAAATAAATTGCACTTGTCAGAGTTCATCTCCCACGCAAGATGCTTTTGGAAGCTGAGAGCAGAAGGCAGGATGCTGTCCTCAGTAAGGTGATGGGCTGCAAACACGAGGTTGGAGGGAAAGGTGCTCAGGCAGTGACTTGGCCTCAGTCCCTTCCTTTTTCAGAGGCTGAACGTCAAACAATGCCACTTACAATCAGTCTCAGCCTCAGCTCTTCATCCTAAAATGTTTTTCTAGACTTGGTCTACTGACAACTTAAACTTGGGGATTTGCTTGGTACGAGACTACCCAGACCTGGATGCTAAGGTGGTGCCACCCAGGTTTCTACCTTAACAGAAATCCTAAGAGATAATAGTAAATCCACAATGGTTCACTATGAGCTTGATTCCAGGGATTCACAATCAGCCTTTTGCCTTTCTTTGGCTCCAGAAATTCAGACTATTTTACACTTTGAAGTACTGAGTTAATTCTCCTCTAATACAGACAGCAATGACTAACACTTACCTCTATTTTAGGCTGCAGAGTGATTAGAAGCAGGCAAAGCTTTTTTTTTTTTTCCAAATAAAGCCTAAAAGCGTTTCAGTCTTCCTAATAAAATCAGTTCATACTATTTATCTTTATTTTACAGATGTGTAAACTGAGGCTTGGGTTGCACAGGGGGACTGATAGCAAAAGTCTCCTCCCTGAATATGAAGATGGCAGGATCAAGGCTTTCAGTCTTGCTTTCTTTCTGTATTGGTGAGCATGTTGGTGGATTTCTTTGTAAGACAGGGGATTTCCCCTTTGTGTCTTTTGTTTGCTGTGTTAGTAGGTGACTAAGGTCCTGTCTGTCATTATTGTTATACACAATCCCAGAGCTCAAAGGCTTCGGATATGTGTGCTGAAAATCTCTTCAGACTTGCACCCTAGAAGCCAGTAAGTACTGACCAACACAAGGAAAAGCTCAGAAACTTTTTATTTCTCTGAGTCGGATGCCAGAAAAGTTTGTAAACCAGCTGTCAATCAGAGTGTGCTACAGGCCTCCTGGGATAGGGCCTTTTGTTTAATTTTGTTAGATTTCCTTAAACTTGCTGAGTTTCTCTACTTATAATGCTGTGAGCAGGTATCTCTGCAGGCAATTTGGTAGACTTGGCTTCCGTTAGCTTTTGAGCCTACCAGACCAGACCTTGTGATGCTGGTTGTAAAAGTTGTGGCATCTTGGTTGCTTGAAGGCAGTGTAGCCCAGTGCAATGACACTTAGGAAGGCACTGGGTCTTATCCTGCCTCTGCCAGGGTTTTGTGTTTGCTTGTAGCCCCTACATTTATTCTAGTAAATAAAGCCTTCTGCGTCCTTGAGAGCATGTGCTATGCCTCCATGTGTGAAACCTATGTGTACATCTCTAAGCTCTCCTCCTGACCCAAAACATCATGGCACCATGGATGTTGGTGAGGGGCTTGTTAGGATGTCGGACAGTGGTAGGACTAGAGGGAATGGATTAAAGCTGGAGATGGGTCAGTTCAGATTGGACGTGAGGAAGAAGTTCTTCTGCACGAGGGCGGTGAGACCCTGGCACAGGTTGCCCAGAGAGGGGGTGGAAGCCCCATCCCTGGGAGTTTTTAAGGCCAGGCTGGATGGGGCTCTGGGCAGCCTGATCTAGTGGGGGATGTCCCTGCCCATGGCAGGGGGGTTGGACCTAGATGATCTTTAATGTCCCTTCTAACCCTGACAATTCTATGATTCTGTGATCATCCAAACTTCTGATTTGGGATAGCCACTTCCCAAACTTTTCCTAGTCATTATTTATATCCCTTTGAGTTTGAATAAACCAAGAACTTGTAGAGGATTGCACTAAACACTAAGCCCCAGAGATGTTTCTTAAGTTCAACCACTGGTCTGGTTTACTTTACCAGCACAGACATGTCTAAAGACACAATCATCATGACCATTAGACTGATTTCACTCCTACATCAGCTAGGACAGTTCAGTATTATTCAAAAAAGAGTTCACACTCCTCATACTCTTCCGTATTGCTCTCCAGCTTCAATGTGGTGTTGGTGGAAACCTCACCCACCACCCCTCATCAGCATGAGGGTGGGTGTCAAATGGTGTGAGAGGTGCATGGGAATACCTGATGGGGAGAGATGGAGTGGGAGAAGATGTGGGAAGTGTCCAAGAAAAGACAAGGTAAAGTGAAAGAGGGAGAAGCTTCTGAGAAAAAGAGAATCTGCAAGTCTGAGCTGTAAATGCAGAGCAGTCAGGAGGAGAGGGAAAGGCTTCTGGGTGGCTGAGGGTAATGAGCAAGAAGGAAGAAGATGTGAACGGACCGTCCATCTCTAGCAAAAAATGCCTGCCTCGGGGTTCTGACTAGACGTGAGATTTTCCTCCGTGAGGGGCACATCAATCCCGTGTCCTTGGTGGCGGTTCAGCAGAGCCAGGCTCTGAGCAAGCAGTGGTTTTCTGTCCTTTGCCGTTACCATTTCATTTTGTTTAGACTTTTCTGGAGCCTTCCTCCTTCCCCTTTCCCTTCCCCTTTTCATTACTACATTGCCTCTGAGCAGAGAGAGCCCGAACTCCCGGCATTTTAACTTGAAGAGCACCACTGCTGGAGAAATACAGAGAGGGAGAAAGCTGGAGAAGGAGGGGCATAACAACAAGAGGGGAAAACGTGGGGGGAAGCAGGAGGCGAAGATGATGAAGGGAGAGGGAAAGCAACAGAGGTGGGAGGGAGACGCGTTTCGCCGGTGCGAAAAGAGAAGTGAAGGTGTGTGTGTTTGAGAGGGGGGAGTGGGAACACAAAGTGCACGAAAAATTGGTAATTTGCAGAGCGCAGAGAACAAGTATGTGCCAGGCAGCACAGGGAGATGGTGGTGGCTTCGTTAAGCGTAGGGAGCGACGCGGCCCGTTGCTAAGGTTACCGCTTCCAAGGACAAGTTGAAATAACTCTTTACCTTTGTTCTGTGCTGGGTTGTCAATGTTGAAATTCCCGTTCCACACAACCGTCAGCTCCACCGGCAGGCTGTTAATCTCCATCCCTTCGTACGAATACTAGAAGCGGGAGAAGAAAAAGAAAAAAAAACAAAATAAAAACGAGTAAAAAAAAAAACCAACCCCAGATTTACATGGTGCCCAGAAGTGAGGAGGGGATGGGATGAGGGAAGAGGCTAGACGATAAGTCTTATGAAGAGAGGTTTAGGGAGTTGGGGCTGTTGAGCCTGGAGGAGGCTGAGGGGAGACCTTATTGCTCTCTACAACTCCCTGACAGGCAGCTGTAGTGAGACGGGTGTTGGCCTCTTCTCCCCAGTGAATAGCGACAGGACAAGAGGGAACGGTTTCAAGTTGTGCCAGGGGAAGTTTAGATTGGATATTAGGAAAAAATTCTTCACCGAAGGAGTGGTAATGAAGTGGAATGGGTTGCCAAGGGAGGTGGTGGAATCACGATCCCTGGACGTGTTTAAAAAACAGCTGGATGTGGCACTTCAGGAGATGGTTTAGTGTTAGGGTGGTGTAGGGCTGTAGGATGGACTTGATGATCTTAAGGTCCTTTCCAACCTTTACGATTCTGTGATTTTAAGTAGCGAGCAAAAGAAATGGAGGTGTTAGCTACCCCTAAAATCACCATAATTCACCAGAAAGCCACAGGATGCTGTCAAAGACATGGTTTTCAACAGAGCAAGCCATGCTTACTTGCTTGGTCACCACATGAGGGGTGACCTCATAAATGTTTATAAATATGTCAAGGGGGAGTGTCAGGAGGACGGAGCCAGGCTCTTCCAAGTGATGTGCAATGACAGAACAAGCAGAAATGGGTACAAGCTGGAGCATAGAGGTTCCACAAAAAATATTAGAAAAAAGACTTTTTCATGCTGAGGGTGCCGGAGCCCTGGCACAGGCTGCCCAAAGAGGGTGTGGAGTCTCCTTCTCTGGAGACTTTCAAATCCCGCCTGGACGTGTTCCTGTGTGGCTGCCCTGGGTGACCCTGCTCTGGTAGGGGGTTGGACTGGGTGATCTTTTGAGATGTCTTTCAATCTCTAACATTCTGTGATTCCGTGATTCTGTGATGCCCCCCTCAGACTATTTAGCCGTTTGGTAAATATTCCATGATTTAAGGGCATTTGCATGTGATGGGCTTCATCTCGGAAATCTATCTTCTAGGTGTTGAGCACAGCTCTGAAGAACATTTGCCAACACTTGGGTGCACCTCTAAGGTGTACGTTAGGGATTGTGGGTCTGCCAGCCAAATAAACCTCTGCTAAGTTCTCCATAGACGCTGAGCTTATATATAAGGTTATATATGGTTATCTAAACTGGTGATATTTTGAAGAACTCCTGGAAGCTGAGTGGGATCTCAGAAACCAGAGAATGGGCATATTGTGGAAATACCTTAAAAAGGGGGAAAAATGGAGGTTCTGAATAATTATAGACCTGTCAGTCTCACTTGGCTTCTCAGAAAGAAAGTACATCAAATTATTAAACAATCAATTTATAAGCACCTGCAAGATGATAAGGTGATAAAAATCAGCCAGCATAGATTTGTCAAGAACAAATTGTGTCAACCCAATCTAATTTCCTTTTTTGACAGGCTTAATGGCTTTGTGGATAAAGGGGAGGCAGCAGATGTGATTTATTCTGATTTCAGTAGGGTATTTGCTACCGTCCTACAGGAGATTCCCATAAATAAACTATCAGAACACAATCTAAAAGAAGTCACCGTAAGGTATATGTAAAAGCTATCCCCCCCGCCCCCCCTAAAAAAAAAGTCAGATAATTTAATGTCAGGCTGGGAGAGTATCTCAAATAGAATATTATCCTGGGCCTGGCATTATTCAGTATTTTCACTACTGACTCGGATGACAGACTACAGATTTCATGAATGACACGGTTCTGGGAGAGGATGCAAGAACATCGAAAAGCAGGGTTAAGAAATCAAAACAAACTCGACAAATTGTAGAACAGGGCCAAAACCAACAAAGTGAAATTCAATACAGGCAAGTACCGACTGTTCTTCAGTAGGAGAAATCAATGCAAACAAATATGAAATCGGAGTGACTGGCCAGTGCTGCAGGAAAGGGTCTGGGGACTACTGGAGATCACAGACAGATTGTGAATCAACAATGCCATGCTGCTGCCAAAACACAAGCAAATCTCATCTGGGGATGTACTAGATAGAGTTTGTTACACACGTAAGCCTCAGGAGGCAATTATTTTTCCTTACTCAGAACCAAGAAGGCTTCAGCTGGAGTAGGGGGTATCCAGTTTCCAGAAAATATGTATTAAGAAAACCATAGAAATCTTCTGAGGGAGTTGGACAGACTTAAACAAACATTTGTCAGGCACAGCCAAGGAACACAGAGCTGGCCTTAATGAAAGAAGTGGGAGTCGATCTCTGAAGGCCTTCTCCACCCGGAAAGCTCTCTGACACGTGGTGCTCAGTGTATTTTTTTTTCAGCTCGATTTTGGTTTATCACAAGCCAGTTCACACGGGGTTCAGAGCTGCCCGTCAGATCGCACTGCCCACCTCCATCAACAGCTTCCACCCAACACTTCGCCAAAAGGCAGAAAACTTCGCGAATGAGTCGGTTGCTTAAAGGACACAGCAGGAACAAGGCAAGAAGGGGAGAGACATTTCATGGCTGCTACTATTACTGACCACAGCGCCCATAAGGATTGGCGCTCCTGAGATCAGAAGTCTCCCACTGCACTGGGGTCTAGAGCAGGACAAACTCCCACAGCTAAAACAAATTATGTTTTTCCAACTACAAAGCTAAATATAATTCAGTAAGCTGGTTTGGTTGGGTACGTCTTAGAGACCACTAAAGAGCTCTCCACCACTTAAAGCCTCAGCGTCATTTTCCACAGAGATGCCAACGCTCTGAGGTTTAAGAAGCAGGTCTTTCTGCATCTATTAACTGCCATATAATTGCAGAGTAAATCATATATGGTGATTTCGGTCCATTACGGGAGAGTGAGTGCTGGTTGCACGGTAATTTCTCTTTGGACAAACAAAACACAATTAGCCACTAATCTGCAAGACCTTGTGATTACAATTTAGTTGTAGGGGATAAGCTTTGTGGTTACCATGGAAGTAAAGGGCAGCCAAGGCAAGCAGAACCCTTCGCGATAGGGCTGTACCAGCCAGTCTCATTCAGTATTAGCATTTTTATGACACTTCTTGGTGTCACTGCCAGCAAGATGCAAGATGATGCAGAGCCGCTTGGACTCACAACACTGGCTTTTCACAGCTTTTTGGAGCTGGGAGCAAGGATGGGGAGACAGTAGCACGCCTGAAAAGTAGAGAATAATTAAACTTCTGCCACTCAGGAGCTTTGCAAATGCTTGCTTTGCACGGTGCTTTGCAAATGCTGATTTGCAATGGGAAAGAGCATATATA
This sequence comes from Trogon surrucura, assembly GCA_020746105.1. Classification (NCBI taxonomy): domain Eukaryota; kingdom Metazoa; phylum Chordata; class Aves; order Trogoniformes; family Trogonidae; genus Trogon; species Trogon surrucura. The sequence continues at coordinate 218,841,773 of CM036617.1, forward strand.
GAGAAGCACTGGTCACCCTTACATCAGAAGTTGAGTTTGCAGGTGTCTGAGAAAGCACTGCTTTCTGCCTCAGCAGAGCCTCCTGTGCATGTGTGTTGGGATTTAGCTGTTAGCAGAAACTGGGCAGGGCCACCAAGGGACAGGCAGATGGAGTCCCCCTGAGCCTTTCATCCCACTGAGGGTCCAAGCGCCAGCAGCAGGAGCCCAGCTGGGATTTGCCATCTTATCTGTCCGTGGCACCAGGGGTAAACACATATTAGACTTGTTAACTCAGTAGACTTGATTCCAAACTAGAAACAGGTGTGAGGGAATAAACGTCAGGATCCCTATGGAAGAACTGCAAGGATGGAGCCACCTGGGGAGCTGGAACAAGGATGTTCGTGCTGCCATTCCTGGTCTGCTCAGAGAGCTCGTGGGCTTCACCGTGGTGAAACAGAGAGATTTGCGAAGTAACAGCGAGTAAATGTTCCATCCTCTTTAGACCACAGGAGCTGCTAACTCGTTGTGACCCCTGTTCAAAGCCCACTGAACTCAACAGGAGCCTTTGAAAAGGATTTGCTCAGCTGTAACAATAAGATGGAAATACGTTTCAGAGAAAGGAAAAAGAGATGATGTATCCATCTCCAGGACATCAGAGCTTCCCAGATACTCTTCCTAAGGATGTTTGTACCATTAGGGCTTGTGCATATACATTGCCTCACACAGCTTCCTCCAGCACGGGCAAAGCTGCTCAAAAGATGTAAATTTGACCCCTAAACCTGCCAAATCTGGGCTATCACCTCGCACTCAAATCAAAGCAGAAAATTACAATTTAGATGCCCAAATTGGGCAATTTAGATGCCCAAACTGAGAAAGAGAAGACACCCATCAAGAAAGGCAGACTGGTTCTCACCAGCAGATGCCAAAAAGCTGCTGGATGGAGGTGTTGTAATTCACAGAAACAACACAGTGTGTTTTGAACTTCCAGGTACCAGCTCTTTGCCTTTAAAACTCTTCATGTGTAGCAGAAACTCACCAATTAAGCCCATCCCATCACCTGGCCATTCTGCCACATTCTTAGTGGTTTAACGTATTGTACATGAGGTATGGGAAGCACATTGACTGTTTGTCTCACGAAACTTCGTTATCCTTGAAACAAGAAGATGCCTGCAAAACCACAGCTATCAGTTCTACAACAGCTATGCAAACAGTAGCTGCCATCATGAAAGGCATTTGAGAAATCCTCAAATTCCTGTCTCTTTTGGGCATCCTGTTGCCACAGGCACCCTGCAATTAGAGGAACTCAGCTTGTCTCAGATGCCTGAGACATTCAGTCCGTAGCTGTGCTTGACCTCTTGCTGTACCTCGCTGGGATGCCGCATCGTCAGGCAAAGCCCTGTGGTAGTTTGGTTTGGAAACACTTAGAATGATAAACCAAGAGTGTCTACATGATATTTCCCCTTTGTACCTGAAGCATGACCAAGAGAAGGGAAACATCTGCAGATAAACAGTATTTTAGTATTAGTCTGTTCTCCCTGACACCACTTTTGTGATGAGAGTTCAGGTCTGTGAACTGATTCCTGCACTTAGCCCTGCCACCAATTCCCTGTGTGATCCCATGCAAATCATCTAATCCCTTTTTGCATCAATTTTCCAGCCATAAACCGTAAGCAGAAAACTTATTTAACACAGTTATCCCATTTCTTGGGACTCTTTTCTTCCCAGAGCTGGGACTGAATTTTTATGCCCGAGTGTCACTCTGAACAATAGAACCTTCATCATAACTGTTATATTTGAATGCAGATAAATGGTAAGAAGGCATTACAATAATTGAGAAGTGGATGTACAACTCACAGCCCTGTGCTTGTCTTCCTTTGGACACCCAGAAGTGTATTTTCCCATGATTTCTGTGAATAGTTCCTCATTTTTTTTTCCCAGGCTCTATTTTTTGATTTCTATGTTTTTATCACTCCTTCCACCGTGTAAGCCACGCCACAGAGTCAAATGTCGTTGAGATCTTTTGCTCAAGTGCAACGACGTGACAAATACAACGCATTTGTTTTTCCTATCCCTAAGCTACGCAGCACTTTCAGCCGTACCATCTCGGGTCTCGCGACGTGCAGACCTGTGAAGGACTTGAGGCAAACTCTCAGCAGGGATTTTGCTGCAGGAAAGCAGTGTGTGCTGCCTCTGTGTGCCACATACAGACAATGGACAGGCTCACACCAAGCAAGAACGTGGGTTTAGTCACTGCAGCAGGTAATGACGATGATCATGGCACAGTCAGGTGGGTCATCTCTCACCCATCACCCTGTTCCTCGTGCCGAAGGCTGATAATACTGGGCTGATTGTAAGTGCTGGGGCTCCCACTGTTTCCCACTGGGGAGATTGCTCTCTGCCCTAATAGATCTAGCAATTCCAATGATTCCTGCTGACGTCTTTACTTACTTATTTATATGCCTCCTTAGCTCTCCTCCTTTTCATTTCCTCCCATCACTCTGCGTCCAGACTGTCGGCAGAGCTATCATAAGTGCAATAAGGAATGGCAGGCAGGGTCTCTCTGAGTGTTAATTGCGTGCCTTGGGTGGTGTGATAGAGGACGAAGTCCAGAGCTGAGAGTCTCAAACCACTTGACAGGAACAATAATTGTCCCGAAGCGTGCTGCCTGCAGTGACTTATTGCTGTTATCAAACGAAATATCTCCAGGAAAAAAGGGGGAAGAGACAGAGATGGCTACTGACTGGACCGAGCACCTAGGCACCATCAGTGCTTCATATGACACTACTGACACATCATCAGATAGGCTGGTCCCACCTGGGTGTCTTTATAGCATCGTTTAATCAAAGTTGGAGCCACTTAGCAAAGTGCTTGCTTAAGGTTGTTCTATTCCCTGGTGTAAATCTTGAAGGACCAGGCAGTGGAGAGCAAGAGTAAAGGCTTGTTCCTGAGCCTGTCCTGTGTGAGAGCAGGAAAAATCCCGCATTTTGCAGAAGTTATTGTGCAAGAGCTGAATTTGAGCTCGCCCGTGCCCAGTGTCTGGTGAGAAGGGGGCTAGATCTTGAGGCTTATGAAGGAAAACAAGCCAAGAATGATTGCTTAGTCTAGCATGCATCACCAACAGAAGGATCTGCTGGCAGGATAGCACCCCTTCAGGGACACACCATCACAACACATCCTCCCACCCTCCCTTGGACCTTCTCCAAGCCTGCAATGCAGGTGCTACATTCAGTGTCTCATCCAGCAACTCTGCTGAGCAAAAAGCTCTGTCGAAGGGGGTTGATTCAATTTGCAAACAAGCTCATGTGACTGTTTCTAAAGCCAGGTGCCCCTCGGAGAAGAGGCTCATTGTATCGCAGTGGCTCCAGACTGAATGATAATTCTGCCAGGGAAGGAAATAATCATGATGGGGACATATCTACAGTGCTCCTTCCTCATTCTCTGTGTCCTCTGCCACTCGCTCAGAGCTGGATTTCCTCTATTGCCTTTTTGTATTTGTGTGAATATTTCTTTCTTTTGTCTGGATCTCCCTTGCACAACTTTCTGTCAGTGTCTGGCAAATCAAGAGCAGCAATAAAATAATATTTCTTGGGGAAACTCAAATCAGAGAGTCAAGATGTCTTCAAAGGAAAAATGAAGAAGAGAGAAGGAAAGAGAAGGGGAGGGGAGGAAAGAGGGTAAGAGAAAAGGAGAGAGAAGGCAGAAAAAAAAGGTACAAAACAGCTGAGCCTCTCTCCCTAGAGAAGAGAGAGGTCCACCCGAGCCACTGTCAAACATGGGACAGGAATCCTACAGATACTACTCAGCAGCTTTGGCATTAAGCTGAGGCTCAGCCCTGATATTCTGTTCTGCTCAGGAGTAGCCTTGAGTGTTCTGGCATGAAAACAAATGTTAAAACCAACTTGGTGCTGTTGCAGCACTCAGGCATCCCATGAGCAAATGCATCTGGGGATTTACGAAAGCCAACTTCACTGGTCCTGGACACTAGCAACTTCCTGGCATGTGCAGGTAGTGTGAGAATAGCAAGGATTACCTCTCAAAACCAGGCTCATTTACTGGATCCCACAAACTTGAACTCTGAGAGGGACCCTTCAGGATTGCTGAAGCAGTCAGTCCCCTGCTTAGCCCAGCTATGATTAAAATAATCTTGAGCTAATTCATGTTGATGCCTATGTGTGCCAGAGAATTCACACAACCATAAAGGGTGACTGTTCTCTTCTCTCTTCGGACAGATATTTAGACACAGTCCAGGTCTGTATACGAACAATTTAGCCATGGGCTTTCACCACAGTAAAATAATATTATTATAATATTTTTTTAAGTGCAAAGCCTTCTTGATTTCTTAAGCCATCCATTTCGGTGCAACCTCAAACCCAGATGTTAACAGGTCACTAACAAGTAATAAAAAATCAAGTGGAGGGAGGGGGACAAAGGAACAAATAGAACAGTGTCATTGGGAGGTTGCTTGTTTGCAACAGATCATAAAGTGTGTGAACTGCCTATAATCTTCAGCACACTGCTTAATGCAGCAGAATATGTTGTGACTGATTTTAACAAGCACTGCCCGGCATGGAGTGGCAGAGCTGCAGCGAAGTGGCTAAAGCCTGCAATTAGCTCTTTGACTAATAAATCATCTTGTAGTAGCGGCAATGAGAATGTCTCAAATGCATATCTTGGAGACGTGAATCTCAAGGAGAAACCTCCAGAAAAGTAGAGACCATCATTGCACACATGCACAGCTCCTGACAGATGCCAGTGTTTGCCCCCAGAAGTGTCACTGCTGTGGTGACAACACCGTCATGACTCAAACAGGGAGGGAGGTTACTGGTCCTCCACTGAAGATTAGGAAGAAGAGGTAGGTAGAGGCACAGACACAAAGCAAAGGTCATGCAGTGAGTCAGTGGCTGGAGGAAGGTTTGACTCAAGCCTTCAGTATCTCACCCTTATGTTGGCCCATTACATGCTGACATCCTTCAGAGTGTTTATATCGGGTTTTATATGTCCCATCAACAAAACACCACGTAATAACCGCAACTCTCAGTGTTATTATGAACACTCATCCCTTTGGAAATCCTTTTGAATGCACACAAGGATGTGGCACTGTAAGGACATGGGCAGATTACATCAATAACTGTACCTATAGGTCATGACTAATGGGCTCCAGCACGGCAAAACGCTGGGATCCAAGGGCAGAAGCAGCTATTGTGTGGTGACACCAGCAGACTAAGGAGCAAAAAGGGCAGTTTGCAAGCTACTAACCAGCCTTGCCTTGACTGGGACTGGGATTGGGTAGGAAATACTGGAAAAAGGGCTGCAACGCAACCCCAGATCCCATTGGGACAGTGGTGTAGGCACTCCAGGTCCTCCTTGGCCCCTGAATCTCTCCCAGGCATGCAGAGGTTGCTCACCGAAGTGTTCTGGCACTGCACGCTGGAGCTGTTGAACCTCAAGGCGGGTACCCGCTGCTCATTGCCTTGGATATTCAGGATGCACTCGTAGCCTCGCTGGCCTGACTGTGGCTGGGGCAGGTTCTTGGCCTTCAGCGTGATGGGCTTGATCACTTCCACTGGCACCAGGATCTTCTCTGCCTGCAGCAGCTGGGGACAGTCCTAGTGAGAGAGAAGACAAGTCAGCACATGGGTTTACCAGCCTCAGGTGGAGTCCTCTCGTGCTTCTCAACCTTCTCACTTCATAGAATCATAGAATCATAGAATGTTAGGGATTGGAAGGGACCTCGAAAGATCATCAAGTCCAATCCCCCTGCCAGAGCAGGAATGCCTAGACTGTGCCACACAGGAACGTGTCCAGGCGGGTCTGGAATGTCTCCAGAGAAGGAGACTCCACAGCCTCTCTGGGCAGCCTGTTCCAGGGCTCCGTCACCCTCACTGAGAAGAAGTTTCTTCTCGAGTTTAAGCGGAACCTCTTATGTTCCAGCTTCAGCCCATTACCCCTTGTCCTATCAGTGGTTGTGCTTCACTTCAATTGATTACAAAGCTTTTGCATCTCCCTGGGTCTCAGTCTATTACAAGGGTATTCAAGGAGCATTACTGGGAAGGTTCAGATAAACAGGTGAGGAAGGATTTCTTTTACAGGCCATCCTTTCCTATCTCCCTCGTTCACTACAGACTTTCAAACTTCAGGACTGAAGAAAGCTACCTCTGGTGCTTTTTAATACCAGTTCTGCTAATCAGGTAGTGGAAAAGCAATGGTGTTCCCTCCAAGGACTTAGCCCAGCCATGACATGAGAAGTGAATAAAGCAAAAATCTGAGTGTAATTCCTTACGTCTCCAACGCCCAATGAGCCATTGTACAAAAGGCACAGCTCCAGCTAGCTCCAGCAAGACATGCTTTAAGTCACAGAGTTTGAGTTGTTATAAAGAAAGTTTGCTTTGGCTTAGAACAGGACAGAATATTTGGGTCCAGCTTCCAAGAAACAACTGCTACACGATGAGTGGAGATCCCTTGGAAAGGTTTGTCACTCTTTCGGAAAAGGAGCAATGCTAAGTGGAAGCTGCTAGTCCGGTGCCTCTTGGTGGATCCCTCCCACAGGTAGAGCTCCGGGCACCCGAAGCTGCAATGCAGAAGGCTGTATTCAAAGCCTCATTAATTTGCACAGTTTTAGTTAGAGTAGCAACGCACTGCTGCTTCGTAGTACAATCAGACAACAGCAAGCTGTCAAATTCATGTATTCTAGGAAGCTGTTGACTCTTTAGGTAACTACTGCAGTGTTTGCTTGGCTAATCTAAGGCAGTTTGATATAAAATGGGATCACTTGAAAAACCCCACAACCTGCAACAGGCTACAAAACATAAGCATGCCATATGCACGGACCACGCTGCCTTGATCACTTGTGAGTTTCTGGCTGTCCCCTCTTCTAAGTCTTTTCAACTCCTAGATGCTAAAAGAAGCCTCTCCTTCCCTTTTTTTAAATTTCTTTTTCTGCACTGTGTTTGGCTCACTGCCTGCTCTCTGTAGAGAGTCACAGCATCACGATGGTGCACCCACCCTTATCCAGATGAAAGTGCAGCATCATTCCAGCCCATCCTGTCCAGGTTCAGCTGGTGCAAGCAAAGACGGAGAACGTACTTAAAGAGGTTCAAGTTTAGTCTGTAGGTGTGTGCATGGGATGACAGTAGGAAAATGACTGATCCAGGGCTGAAAAGTAGGGAAAGAGGCTGAAAGGCTCAAAAGTGGAACTTATGGCTTATGAGAGCCCGGGAGCTTGTTAGAGCAGATGGCAGAAAGCATCTTACTGAAATAAATAGCTTAGGAAGATAAAGAAATGGATTAGACATGTAACATTTGCCATTACACCAACCAAGAATAGAATTACAAGAGCCATCAATCATCACATTGTGGGTGTGAGTCGACCCATGGCCAGGGGCAGGAGGAAAAATCCAGTAACCACCCAGCGCGTCGCTGCAGTGAAGTCCAGAAACCTTCTTCATTCCCGAAAGAGCGTCTGTCTGTCCTAGTGGGGTCTGTGTGTCCTAGTGGGGTAGCCAGACTGAACAGCACTTTTGGGCAACTGGTTTTCTTATCTGTACTTACAGGATGATGCTAATGGTATAAGAACTTCATGTGAGTTCTTGTGGGACTTCAGTTGGCTTTGCCAAGGTTAACACCAGAATCAGGACAGCCAAGCACACAGTCACTGGAGCCAGATGGAAGTAAACCATCATTTGTTTGGGCTAATCTGGCACAAGGCCTAGCTTAATAAGTGCTATCAAGGACTGAGGCTCAATAGGCCATCATCTTAACCTGGCTGGCTGGTGTAAGGATTGGAGGTAGTGGGCATTGATGAGCTCTACCGCTGGGATTCTCTGCTGTCTTGGGGATGCTGGTGCTGAGCAGCACTGAGGATGCTCCAGAAAAGCTGAGTATATGAGCAGTAGGAGTTGCTTTATACTTCATCATGCACAAGACACCGGCACTGTGGAATTCCCCAGGAATGCTCGGGGAGCTACACACTGTTCCAACAATCCCTGCTCCTGCTGTTGTCCTGTGCCATGACAAAATGTCCCCAGAGAACTACTAACGCTGAGACAAAATGTTTAAAGCATCATAGAAGTGTTTGTCCTGACAAAAGGGCAAGGCCTGACAGTCTGCAATGTCTTTCCAACCTTCAGTCTGATGATCCTTCCCTATCAAGGCACAGAAGTGTTCAGGCTACCTGCAGGGTTAAGTAACTACTCAGCATGAAAAAGTGAGGTATAATCTAACCCTGGGTGATGTAGACCTGTAAAAAAAACAGAGGGTAGAGGAAGGAGCTGGTCTAGGCTATATTAAAACAAGAGTGAGAGTTTCCAGTTCTGATCACACCAGCAGGTACCATGTGTAAATACCATTTGGGACTGAATATTTTCAACACCCCCTGACTCTTCCCTGTCACCTGCCAAAAATGTCCTGGGGCCTCTGAATCAGCTCCCTCTCTTTATCCTGGCATAAGAAAATACCTTGGCAACATCATCTCTTTATTTTTATTTTTTTTCTTTCCCTCCTCAGCTATAGGAGTTGGGAGAGAGATGCATTGGCAGAGTGAATCAGTAGGACAGGAGGATGGGAAAGCCCTATCTGCTGTTGAGCAGCCATCTCCCAAGAGTGGGCATTTTGCTTGATGTCTGTCAAAAAGAAAAGCCTCTGAAGGGAGCTGGAGGATGGGGGTTGGAGATAGTCCACCGTGTTACCTGCAGGCCAATCCCAGCTCTTTGGGCTGGTCTTTCTTGTCTAGCTTTATCCAGTCCCCCTCCACCACTGGTGCTGTAACCTTTCTGATAACACTTGTTTCAAGTTCATTAACAAGCAGTGATTGCGGCAGCCCCAAAACAGGATTCGTTTGCATATAAAAAGCTCTGCAGTGCTGTGAGGAAGTTCATTATAGATAATTGAAGAGGCGAGCGCCATAAAGAGGAAATCCTCCCAATGTGGCTTTATCTGATTGACCTAATGTTCTTTCTAATTGAAACAGGGAGGGGGGGGAAGGCAATTTCATCGGGTGGTGTACTGCATAAAACCTCAGAGCTTGGACTAGGCTCTGGGTTCAAATCTAAACGCAGTACTCGTTCTGCAGCCTGTGTCAAGCTTTGGCTTTCCTGGTTGGGTTTGTATTTCCAGGGGTAAAATATCAGCCTGTGCAAAGCAGAACACCTGCAGCAGGACTCAAGCAGAAGGGTTCTTAATAAAGAGTGACCTTGGGTATTTTCCAGCAGAGGCATCTTCTCCTTACCCTTCCCCTGCAATGGACATCACCTAGGTCGGAAAAGTACAGTTTTCACATGATGTAGGGAAGATAAAAACATCCACTTCCAACAGCTATACCAAGGAAGGTCACAATCCCATCCCTTTTGTCTTTGGTACATAATAAATTAAGCCTTTCCCCCAACTCTAAGAGGGATTGACTCAGATTCCAGAGGAGCTAAAATCCAGTTTAATGTGTACCAGGGCAACACTTTTGAATGTGGACACTTGTTGATTTATTTTGTGTGTGTAGCTTCATTATATTCCTTAACTGCTTTTGAATGCATCACCCTCTTTAAAATAATATCCTCCACCCTTGCCAATTACTGGTATCAGCAGCGATGCACACCTCACACCTCCAAATTTTGCCAGTTATCAAGTCAAAGTGCTTTTGCAATGAAAACACTGCATGAAATGGGCTGTGCTCATCGAATCGGTGGTAGTTTAATTTTCTTTATTTATAACTCCTCGTAGAACGCCTGCGAATGTGTTTTGCTGCAGCTTGCAGAAATAATGAAGTCTCGGAAATATGAGAACCCTTTCTCTCTTTTTTTCTCACGTATGTGTAATGGCCCTCATTGCAGCTACACCTGAGTGAGTCCCTGGTGAGAGCCATCGTAAAAATTCTGCTAAAGAAGGCGATGAAACCTCTCTGAGGCTACATGGTCTTAGCCCTGAACTAATTAATTTGGTTCCTTTATGGTGACTCATATATAGTAATGATTTCAAGTCAAGGAGATTTCACCAAGCTGCTTTTCCAGTATAAGCTGAAGACTGACCAGAGATTCTGAGTAACCATCCTCTCCTAGGGATAAAGCATGTAGGGATCTTCCATGGTCTTGCGATACTGCATGGGTTTTCTTCTGACCTTATTTTGGACAATTTCACTCTCTGTTACTGTTTATGACCAGGATCATGATCTCAACATAAACTCAATGATGGATTTTCACCCTTCCTTTCCCAGAAGAGTAGGAGCCATCTCCATTCAGATCCAGACATAGCCACTACTGCTACTCATCTCAAAACATCCGGTTCCCCTTTTCTTCTGCCATCAAAATCCATTTCCTCAACTTCAGGTTTATTTTTAAGACTTTCTTTTCTATATCCTTCATTCAGCAACCATCTCTGCGCCTTATCCAAGCCATCCTGCCTGAAAGAAACAGGACCACAAATCTAAGTGGGGACCATAACTCAAGCCTTTTGGGACCCCACAAGAAATGATACTCAGATTGTTATTTACTCACACATTATGTAAATACAATACATCTTTTGCTCATTTGCTCTGCTAAGCTGTGATTTACCATTTTAGCTGTGTCCCTCTTGCCCTCCTACTCTGTCCTGTAATCAAGTCAAGAGGGTAAGATTTGAGAGATTAGGTCTTTATAAAAATATCCAGCCCATAGCATCTGGATGCTCTGTGAGTTAGATTAGATTAAAAAAAACATGAAAAGGAAAAAAAAACAGGGGAAAAGAAAGAAAAGGAAGGGAAGGAAGGAGAAAAAAGAAAGAGAAAACAATAGGGAAAAGCTGTTGATTGTTCTTTTTTTTTTTTCTGTCATTGATTTGAGAGGAATCAGATTTCACCTGGATAAAAAGCAGGAAAACATCGAGCTGGCAGATGAGAGGCAACAGGGAGTGCCTGGAATATGTCACCTGAACTTCTCTCCCACATTTTAGCACGGTCACCCAAGGCCAGGGCTGTGACATGACCCGAACGAAATCAGAAGCTTGTTTAGCAGCTACCCTGTACTGCTGCAAACAGAGGGCTTCAGGGCTGACAAGCTTGTTGCTTCAATGAATCATTTTTAAACTCTTGCACAACTTCCCAGCCCCAGGATAATCTGGAGAATGAGGGAGCAAGGAGCTCGACATTCCCAATGCGGGAGGGGAAAGGGTGAGTTACAGTCCGAGTTGTGTTTACATGATTACACCACTAATTCTTAGCATCATAAAAATTATATTTAAAATTTACACGAACAGTGCTGGGGAATGTTATTAGGTTATAAAGTGGAATCAGGTCAGCGCTTCGTAGGCAAGATTCCAAGCTCCATAAATTTCTGGATATACTTCCCCCAAATTTACATCGGCACCAGCAGCAATCAAACCAGCTACAAAAAAGCTCACCCGGTCAAAGAATTTTTTAATGCACCATATATTTTATCTGCACTTCTTAGGTTTACAGTGTTGTTAGTTTGATTGATGGTGTACTTATTTATTGGCACAGCAAAAGTAGTAATACATGAAGAAAATGCTCCCAACTTTAAAGGGAGCTGATGAGGAGAAAGCAACAGGATTTATGGGAAGTGTAAACATCTGCAGAGATAACAAAGGAATAATTGAGTCCTTGCTTCTCTGTCACTTCTGGTGGCCCCTTTCTATTTAAGAATCTTCCATGCACTCAGGAGCAAATCCCAGCTCTCTTTTGTCAGCTCCTGCAAGAGATTCTGGTGCCTGGGGAAAGGGGGTTGGCCTGGAGGCTGGCGCTCAGTCTATGGAAAGAGATCTGGCCCTGTTTAAGCTCTGTGAACTCTAGTAGCTACACACCTCGATGGTGACTTGCACAGGTTAGTGTGCAGATATCACCGCTGGAGGAAGGGAGGCCAACAGATCAATAGCAGATCGTTAGCTCAGCTGCCATAGCCTCTTGGGTCCCTGGCACCAGTGTTGTGGAGGCCAGAGAGCGATGCTGATCATCACAGAGTGGCTACTCAGAAAAACAGAAGCTAAATGAAGAAAACTAACCTCCTTTCGCATGGCTCACTGCTGAATCCTGTTGATCAGGAGCAAAGTGACTCCCCCAGGGCCATGCAGGCAGTGCTGGGAAGTGACCCAGCTCTGCTGAGAGCTTGATCCCAGCCCAGGACTATTCTGCTTCTGAAGTCAGTCCACACATCTCTGCTGATCAACATTAATGATTTTGCCCTCCTTTAATTCTTTATTAATAGACTCTTTCTCAGCTGGTCCATTATTTCACAAGGATCAAGGTCAGGTTGCCATAATTATCTAAGCACCGCATTTATCCTTTTTAAATAGAGACACAACATTAGCTTTCTTTCAGCCCTTTGCTGCTTTGACACCCTCTCGAAAGGAAAAGTAATGATCCAGAGAGCAGGAGCCTTCTGGTCACCGGATGAAGGGAGTGGACTAGTGACAAAATTAGTAGATGATTGTGTCATTAGGTACATCTGCTCAAAGGAGAAGGGTTACTGGAGACATGCAAGCTGTCTTAGTTCTGGTGTTTCCTGAGAAACTGCCTGGTTTTGAAATACTAAGAAATATGAATGTGTGCATTGAGACAAGATAACCATGTATCCACTCAGACAAAGGCTGTCACTCGTTAAAGGAAAACCCTGCTTAAGTAAGACAGTCCTTCAAAATAACACACAGGGTAAAACTGAATTATTCAAAGACGTGGAAAACATAGGGCAGAGCACAGGCACCTTGTAAAGCAGGCATTAATTTCTTCTCTAGTTATTACTATATACATTTGCATCCTTCTGCCTAGCCAGCCTTCTGTCCTTCCGTGAGGACTTCCATTTGAAGTTCATGAGACCTTTCATGTATATCAAAGCACTGTACATCTACATGGCACCCCAGCAGCCCAATGAGGCTGCAAATTTTGAGCATTGCAGTAAGAGCCATTATGCTCATCCATGTAGATAACAATGACCTTGACACGTCCCTCCCCGACAGAGTAAAGTTTCCTATACATCTGTGCCAGTAATTGCTTTTTGCATGGATAAGGGACATTCTTCAACCAAGACTCCCTCAGAAGTAATACGGGCTCTCATGACAACACTCTCACAGGAAGATTTCTAGTATCTGACAGAGTTGAGCTCAAACTGTAGTGCTTTCTTCCTAAGAGGGGACCGAAAGTCTATTTCTTCTCTAAAGCTGCTCATTTTTGCAAAGTTAGTAGGAATTTGATATTTTTGAGAGCTCTAGACTTTGTCCCAACTAGGCCAAGAACAGCCAATGAGTTCAGAGGTTGACAGAGTAGACAAAGCAACAGATGGACAAGATGCCACATTGATCCAAATCTGCTTCCTTCAGGAAGCAGGACTGGAGCCCAGAGAGTCATAATACTTTGGCTTCTACAGTGGGAAGGTCAGGACCATGATGTCATGGCTCCTGTCACCCTCCCCCTCACTGAGATCCATGACAGCACGAGATAACGCCCAAGCCAAAGCAAATGGACTCGTGCTCAAAGCCAAGGCAGGGAAGAAGGATCTGGGCTCAGCTGCTTGGATATGCCCCAAGCAGGACAGGAGACACATTCCAGCCCTACCTCTTATCTGCAGCTTCGAGATCCTGAGAATGTTCCTCCTTGGCCAGGTCCCAAAAGTTTACATGTCCCAAAGCAGTTGATGCTACAATGGAGAAAAGCAAAATCTTCCAGCTTCAGAGCCAGGCCATCACCCTGGACTAAGTCTGGATGAGGAACTGTCTTTCCTCCTTCAAACTGCAGGGTCCCATACAGATCCTAGCAGTCCTAACAGACGTCCAGATAGCCAGAAAATCTTGTAGCCCCTTCAGGCCTTACAATGGCATGGCACTCAGCTGAGCTATCAAAACAACCTAAGCTCTTCCTGATGTTATTTCAAGGGTGATGTGTTGGCGGGGGCACGTGACTATCAGGCTGTTGCATTCTGAGATCACTCGGTCCTCCGGGATAAATAATCTTTCATTACAAAGACGAGCAGCCCAACTGCTATGAGTAACATTTATCAGGGACACGCTATGAGTGTCAGATGTTTCTTACATCTCAATTCAAACTAATCTCCCTGAGTTGCTCCTAGAAATTACATGAACAGCTCCTTGATTAGTCACTCATATGGTGGTTGGAGAAGCTAAGCTCTAAGAAAACAAGATGTGTATTCAGGCAGGATGAACTGCTCACAGGGAGGACTTCTTCCATCAGTTCTCAGTTCCCGTTGTGATTTGGTTGCAGATCTCAACAAGGGGAGGCATGATGAAGCTGCCCTGCACCAAGATGGATCTCCTGCAGATCCACCACCATAATAATCAGAAATCTTGCTAAAAGTCTTTGTGAAAATTGAAAAAGGTACCAGCATTTCCCTCTGCCAGCTGGATGACTGCAGGGTGAAAAGGCTCAGAGGTGACAAAAGGTACCCCAAAATAACAGAAGAAGCTACTTCACACACAGGATTTCCATCTTTTTCTTCACTTCAGTGGAAGTCATTGTGGCTTGCAAACAACATCAAATCACCTAATTTATTTGTATATGCTCAGAGACTGCAGCCCTCACTGGAGAGCACAGCTCCACGTATTAAGTACTGTACAAGCACCTATTAACAGAAAGTGCTTAACAAGATCAGGAGAGAGTGTGAAGAGAAACAAGGGCACAGATAGTTGAACATGTCCAAGCCAACTCTGAGTCAGGAATAAAACTCTCATCTGCTGAAATAAAAACTCATATGCTACCTGATTCTGCCTCTGAGCAGTATTTTTGTGCTCTAACAGGACTCCATGAACAAAGAGAAAGCTTTCTCCTCGGCCTCCTGTTTCTGTGTTTAATTTCCTCTTATTATTATTTGAAGCACCCCCTCGGAAGAGGATGTACCCACTACACAGCACATCTCCATTTCTGGAAAAGGGTTGTAATGGTGGATGAGGGCTGAAATGCCACAGCCTGAAACGCCAAACCACCAGGAGCCTTGGCATGGCTGAACCCAAACCATCAAATACAGCCTCCTGCCTCCCCCCAGACAGGATGCTGACAAGACTGAGCATCATCACACGTGCTTGGAAACACTTCTGAGAGCTAAAATAGATGATAAACACCAAACCCCCCATGCTGATTTAAAAGCAGGTGCCATCAAATGCAAGCACCACTATGCCAGATCCCATCTGCATGGGGTGGTTGCTGTTGCCCGCAGCAGCTGCCTGTCTAGAGCAGCTCCTGAGCCCTTCTCCTGCCGGTCCCCCTGCCTGCTCACAGCACTTGAAGGCAGCAGGTTGCCTGCAGTTGCCATAGAAACTACACCTAACACCCTCCCCTTAATGATAGACAGGTGCCAGGATAAGTGAGCAGACAATCGACAAACAGGGAAAGGTTCAGCGCTCTGGTATTGGCCTCGTTGCAACCGTCATCAGAGTCCCTGAGAAATGAGAGATACATTAATTTAAGCAGAGATGGGTTTTCTCTCCTCTTCCCATGCTGAGGTTCCCAGCAGCCGCCTCTCTGGCCAGGTTAAGGGAGGCTGGAGACAGGAACCGGAGGGAAATGAAGCAGTTGCCACAGCAACAGCTGAAGTTGCATCAACAGAAGGTTTGTCGATGCAAGGGAGCGAGGAGTTGACCATACCCACCTGATGGCCCGGCATGTCCTCTACCCCCTCCCCAGTGCAGCCACCCACCATTTCCACTGGGGTGCATTTTGGGAGGAGGTGAGCACTGTACCTTCCTCCCACACCTTGCAAAGAGGACAAAAACTGTCTGCTTTTTGAGACCTTGGGGTAGAGCCCTCGCTGAGCCAGACTGAGATACACTGGCAGGGTGGGGAAGGGTGCTGCTGAGTTTGCTACAGACAAAGCCCATGATGAGGAGTCATGGGAAGAATGGAATGGAATGGAATGGAATGGAATAGAATAGAATAGAATAGAATAGAATAGAATAGAATAGAATAGAATAGAATAATTTTCAGTTGGGACTTACAACGAGCACCTAGTCCAACTGTTTGACCACTTCAAGGCTGACCAAACGTTAAGCAAGTTGTTAAGGACATTGCCTGTATGACTTTTAGATATCTGGCTCAGCTGTCACTATCACTCCCTGCCTTCTTTCCTCCTCTCCCTTCTTCCCTTTTTCCCCAAAAAAACCCGTCTGCAAGAAGGAGAAGCAGCCCGGAAGAGCTAAGTCCTTGCACTCCATTGCAGAGGCTGCTGGTACAACTCTTCATTCGGCACGAGGCACGAGCAAGCACTGAGCAGAGAACACCGTGCTCCTCGCCAGCTGCTCGCCAGCATGCAGCTCACACAGCTTTCTATTGCTTTTGACAAATTAATATTTGAAGCAGTTGTTTCTTTTATGTGGGCTTTACTGTCGTTAGCACGTACAACTCGACATAAACCACTTTGGTGTGAGAGCTTTTCTTCTGTTCCCCTTTTAGGCAGCAGATGAAAATCCTTTTAATAAAAAGCTTGTTTAGGGGAGGAAGAAAAACACACACGCACACGCAAATCGGCTGAGCAGGGGAAGATGAAAACCTCCTTCAAGGTAATTAAATGATTATGTATCTTTTAAAGCCAGTGGATAACAGATTTGTTATCTAGGCTTGCTTTCGGCTTTTGCCATTTTTTTCTCCCTCTCTTTCCCCCCTCCCAAAGCGAAAATCCTTGCAAGGCCTTGAATGAATAGCATTCATCTTAGAGAAGGAGGCACAGAAGAAGACTTAATACTTCTTCCCATCAACTTCAGTGGGCTACCCCAGCTTACCCATCCTTTTACAGATGTCTGTGAACAAGCTGACATGAAAATTACCCCACTGGATCAGAGCAGATCTGTACAAAGACAACAAGGACACTGCAACGAGGTGTATTGGGTAGTAGATATCAAGAGAGACATGTGTTTTTTCTGAAGCTTCTGTCACAGCAGAGACTCATTCCAGTTGTTTTACTCCGCTATGCCTCAGTTTCCCTTCACTACTTCTCGATTGCCTTGCCCATTTATAGAAGAAAATTACTGAGCTCTCTGATTTGGTGGCTGTGCCGAGTGTGTGAGGGTGGATTTCGACGTGTTAGTCTGCAGTGCAATGGTTTGTGGTGCAACACTAAGCCTGCACTATGCCTTTAGGTGCAGTCAGCAACGAACGTCAAAAGCAGAGAAAGGACGGCCAAGAAAAAAAAAAACCAAAAAACAGGAACTTGGCCAGTTCCCCTCTATCTTTGAGACTAATTCCCTCCACTGTTGCCACCAACTCTTTCTGGGGGAAAAAAAACCAAAAAAACAACAGTCCACTTCAGTATTAAAATGTCTTTTTTCTTTTTTTCACTCCTTCTTTCCCTTCCTGCCCTCAGTAGAAATAATATCAGCTGCTCTTTATAAAGCAAAGAGTCACTCAGTATATCTCAAGCTAGTGGATGTGGCTCTGGAAAACCTGGTGTAAAGGGAAATTATATGCCAAGGTGAAGTATTTCTGCTGCAAATCATCCAGAGACATCGTCAACCCTATTTGATTGAGTTCAGTGCCATAGTCATAAATACTCTTGCTTTATGACCATGCTAGAGTTCTTCACCAGGGGCAAACGTGGACTTTTCCAAGGCTCCCAGATTAGTTGATTCAGGTCTAGCGTGGGCACAGCTGATTCACTGACACCTGACAAACGAGAGGTAAGAAAGTCATGGGATATTCCTTTTCTGTCCTTTCTCCATTTTTGGTTTAGTTTTGCCAGACAGTGGTAGAACAGCTGCCCAGTCCCAGCCTGGTGCTGGCTGATCACAGCTATCCACCATGCATCCAAGGTCCCCCTTGGATGGCAGAACACAGGCTATACAGACAGAAACAACATTTTGCCTTCTGGATGGCGTGGGTCATGGCCAAAGCCTTTCTTTTGTTCCACTGGATCAGTCTCAAATTCATCTGATACTCCGCATTAATCAGCAACTCATGCCATAAAAAAAAAACAAAACAAAACCGAAAACCAAGATCCTCCCAGAGAATATGAAGCAAAGAAAGGCAGGCTGAACTCATGGGAATCCAGGAACTTGTGAGATATGCTAAAGAAATGATGGAGTCAGAAGCACACAAAGGCACAAAGGTCTCTTCAAAGTGCTCCAGGCTGATGCACGAGTGATGGGTACCAGCCCATTTAGTCCACTTGCAGTCCAGGTCATCCGGCGAGTGGGAATCCTCCTCCCACATGATGGCAAGATGCTGTACAGGCAAAAAAGAGAGAAGAAAAATCTCACCTGGAGGTGGATAATATACCAGCAAAAGAAGGTGAAGGCCCCATAGGTGAGTGGGAAGGCTTGGCATACCGGCAGTGATGATTTCAGAGGGAAGGAGTTTCTCTCACCCATCCATATGACAGAGTAACACCAATATTTGTTTGCTTGGCAAGGAGTCTCTTGATGCAATCAGACCATATGATCCTGGAAGTCTGCCATGCTAATCTGCTCAGCAGACTCATGGAAGGACTGCAAATGGGATGGTCCATCCATCCCACGCTGGTAGTACAGTTTCCCATCAGTAGCTCCTTGAGACTTACTGATTTAGCAGGTACTTATGCCTGGACGGTAGCAAATGCTTCCCTCTCCTCATACTCCAGAGGTTCAAGAGCTTGTAGAAGAATGAATCAAAAGGAGCATTGCAAATGGAGATGAAAGACCAGCAAAAATAGGCCCACTCAAGGTGATGTTGCCTTTTGAGCACTACTGAAAATGACATTGGGAAGTCTGAAAGTGCACCTCAATCCTGTCAACCTTGTGAGTCATATCATCAGGAACTGGGAGGAGATCTGGATGGGCAATGGGGACCCAGGCTTGGCTTCAAGGTACTAAAGGGTTTCTATTGTTCAAAGAAGCCACTCGATGAATAGGTATGGGTATAAGACTGAAAGGGAAAGAATTAAAGATGAGAGCAAAAAATAGACAGTGGAAATTGCAATAAGAGAAATGAGTCAGTGAGAAGATGGCTTCTCGATAGAAGCATTGGAGATACAAGCATTCGTTCAAAGAGCTGTTTCACAAAACCTTACTGGCCACAGAGAGAATGTAGATCTGTGTTTGTCAGAAAGCACTTGTGATGCCATCTTTCCACAGCCCTAGAGGGTCACAAGCACACAGACAGCAATGAGAACGAACCCTACAGGGCATTTCTCACACTGCCAGGCAGAAAGCTAGCTCCGAAACATTCGGGTTTATGCAAGGCTGTTACCCTTGCTGATGTTGTCCAGTTGTCCCAGTGACAAGAAGTGTTTATTCCACACAGCAAACAGCGAAACCAGCTCCTGAGCTGAGCAGTTGACTGCCAAATGTTGTCTCCTGCGGGAGAATGTTTGTGCCTAGAGATGGTTTTGCAGCAGAAGCCAACGGGGCTGCAGCCCTCATCAGCAGTGACCGATGTAACATGCATGTGTTGCATGACGCTGTCATTGCCTTTGTAGATCAGTAGTTGTCTTCTGTCAGGTTTGTGCCTCTCCTTGATGCCATGTAAATCACACACAGCAGCTTTCTAAGGTCAGAGCAGGTGTATTGGAAGCTCGTCAGGAAGTCCTCTGTTAAAGGGGATAGTAGAGAGAAAGAGCAATCTCTACTGACAGACAAAGTCCCCCAGACTGGAGCTGTCTCCTAGTCTGAAGAGGACATCTTTCAGCAACAAAACTAGTGAGAGGATATAAAGCAGCGATGGAAAAGGTGTACTAAAATAGGCAAATCTGTAGAGGACAAGTCCACTGCCTTGTCCCCAGTTCTGCAGCGCAAGACCTTGGAAAGAATAAAGATCAGGGGCTGTGTCATTCCCCAAGGAAGTGGGACGACACAGAGCTTCTTATTATCTCTTTTCTGATGGGAGCAAGTGTCAGAAATGTCAGGGCTATGACAGCAATTGAAGGAGGAGCAAATGCACTGAGATTTGGGCAGCGGGCTGGAGGAGAGAAGAGGTGGGAATTGAGAAGGTGAGTCCTGTGCTTGGTACATGAGACACACCAGAGGATTCTGCCAGAGGAGAAAAATCACGGTGGCATTGCACAGGAGGAAGCTGAAACAAAATGTCCCAGGGAATCAATCATAGAATCATAGAATCATAGAATGGCCTGAGTTGGAAGGGACCTTAAAGATGTTCCAACCCCTCTGCCATGGGCAGGGACAGCTGAGGAAAGTCACCTGAGCAAGAGGTTGAGATGTCTCCAGTACCGGAAGTGGAAAGCAAAGAGACCCGTGGCCAACAGGACTGGCCTAGCTCTGCCAAGGCTCCGTGTAAGGAAGTAAAGTCTGTCTGGATGGCACAGCCTACCAGAAGGGCTGAACTTTGGGCTGCCTTACTTCACCGCTTCACAGTCAAGCAGAGGGTGTGAAGCCCTCCAGGTCCTCCGCAAGTTTTCCAGCAGGTTTAGAGCAAATTCTGAAACTTGGTAGCTGAAGAACTGGCAGCCTCCCTGCTCATTAATATTTATGACCTATCCCAATGCCACAGCAATTCAGGATGTCTGCTCCACGATATATCAACCAGGCACATATGTAACATCTGAACCAGCATGTAAGGAAGGGATGCAAGGGAATCATAGAATCATAGAATTGTTTAGATTGAAAAAAAAACCTTTAAGATCATATAATTCAACCATTAATCTAACATTACCAAGTCTACCACAAATCCATGTCCCAAAGTCCCACATCTGCACATCTTTACCTCCAACGGTGGTGACTTTACCACTTCCCTGGACAGCTTGTTCCAATGCTTCACAACCCTTTTGGTGAAGAAATTTTTTCCTAATATCCAATCTAAAACTCCCTGGCACAACCTGAGGCCGTTTCCTCTTGTTCTATCACTTGTTACTTGGGAGAAGAGACTGATCCCACCTCACCAAAATCTCCTGTCAGGGAGTTGTAAAGAGTGATAAGGTCTCCCTTCAGCCTCCTCTTCTCCAGGCTGAACAATCCCAGTTCTCTCAGCCACTCCTCATAAGACGTGTTCTCCAGACCCTTCCCCAGCTCCGTTGCCCTTCTCTGGACACACTCCAGCACCTCATTGTCATGAGAGGCCCCAAACTGAACACAGGATTCAAGATGAGGCCTCACCAGTGCCAAGTCCAGGGAAGGACAATTCCTGCCCTGGTCCTACTGGCCACTCGATACTGGCCAGTATGCTCTTGGCCACCTGGGCACACTGCTGGTTTGTGTTCAGCCCCAGGTCCTTTTCTGCCAGGCACTTTCCAGCCACTCCTCCCCAAGCCTATAGCATTGCCCGGGGTTGTTGTGACCCAAGGCAGGGCGTGGCACTTGGACTTGTTGAACCTTATTGAAAGGGTGATGCCACAGGAGTGTGAAGATACTACAAGTGTATCATTCAGTCCAGCAAACTGGCTTGCCTGAGCCTGGAGTTGGGAGTAGGTGGGGAAACACAGTAGAGACACCAGACCCAGCAGGCAGCACAGGGAGCGGTGGGGATTTCATCCTCTGAATGCAACACACGTCGCTGGAGTCTTCAGCAGCCGCCTCTGAGCCCTGTGCTTCAGCAGATATCAGATCTCTTAATGGGTACTGGTCCCTTGGGCCAGGCAAACAACAAGCCATCTCAGGTCATTTAGCAGACAGGCCAGGATGCTTTCAGACCATTCCTGACCAGGAAGTAATTAAGTGGCTTCCTATTTGTATTCTCCTGAGCTCCACTTGTCTGCAAGTGCTCGTTAGTTACAATACGAGCCAGACAGCGTTTGCAGCACAGCAGCCAGCGCTGTATTAAGCCCCAAGGTCCAGTTCAGCTCAACAACTAGCTATGAGGCCTTCCCCAGCCTTGTCTGGAGACAATCTAACGTGCTGGCCATTAGGCACCAAACCCACGAAGTCACAGAGGTGCTAGAATCACGGCTGAGATCCACCGACGCTGGGGACATAGCCCTAAATCCTCCCCAGATCTCAGCAGCCTGGGGTATCTGCTTAGAGGCAACCTCCTCTCCTGGAGGAGATGTATGCCCAGTGTCTCCCATCCCTCCCAGTGCTTTGGTGCCAGGAATGGCAATGACCTTCCAAGATAACACACTCTTTGTAGTGCATAGGAGGGAAAGGGCAGCTCCCTGGGAGACTGGTAGAGCGGAGAGGAGCTATGTGCAGAGAGAAAAATAAGGTTATCCTGGAAAGTAAGCAGAAGAGGGAGAGGATGAGACTGGTGGTGGAGAAGGCATCATGGACTGCTGGTCTGACCCAGGCTAAAAGGCAACATGCAGCCCACATATGCAACACATGCCTTGTGCCCTTGCCTACCTCTGCCAGTTTGACTCGTCCCTCCTGGAAGGAGCAGGAGCTGGGGTCATGAGTGCAGACGTGGCGGTACTTGCACCAGTGACACCGGTACGGGCTCTCCACGCATGACAGACACCTGGAAATAGAGAGAGGGGTAGTCACTTGGCTAGCCAAGCCCTGTCAGCCAACAGGGCAGACCTGGAGGCTGATAGCGTTTCTCAGAGGAAAATACAGCCCAGAAAATGTTGCTTTTGTCAGCACTAGCAGAAGGCCAGAGGCTCTGAACCAACTCAACACCATTAGGTCTCAGGATGGTGTTGGACTTGCCATGGCTTGAGCTGCTTGTCACTGCAATCACAAGCGTATCACACTGAATAGATAATTTAAATTGCATTAATTTCATTGTTAAGAGAGTAATAATAAATATATGCTGTGTTTTGGTTGCCCTGTTACAACCTTTAATCAGACTGCCAGTAGATCCTTGACTTCATACATGACAAGTGTTCCCCCTTTTGACCATTAAGAAATCCTGAGTGTAACTAAAATGACAAGATTAGGGGATGGGTGGCAACTGCTACAGCCTCACTGCCTTCACACTGAACTGCACCAGTGCCCTGGGAGATGTCAACACCTTGCAAGAGGGTGTCCAAGGGCTGGTGGGAGAAGTGATGCCCACGGAGGACAGTCCTTGTGCACCAGCAGCTCCACCTGGCCAATCCTCCCATTCCCGCACACGACACAGAGGCCAGGCACAAACTGAGATGCGCCACAGTCAGAAAGACAAGGATAAAGAAAGGAATTTTCTTCCTCTGTGGCCCACAGGTTTATTAATATGAGTTCTGCCCAGGGCAGTGGAGCTCCTGCAAATATCTGAACTGCATTCTTCTTTTCTTCATCTCATTGTAGAAGAAAAGACTACTGTAGGAGCTGCTGGGGAAGCAAAGGACATATTTAGGACATCAGCTATTCAGAGTGTAGGAAAGAGCTATTCCTTCCATCTTACAAGGTTTTGTTCTTCAATCCCCTACGGACCCCATAGTGCAAGAGCTGCAAACACCTCTTCTGGCTGTGATACAGCACTAACTTACACCCACATCACACTTTTTTTTTTTTATTTTTATAAATTTAATACAATGTCTGCCCACCAGAACCAAACTGAGCCATAACAAGCTCTTTGAACAAAACAAGCACTGGATGGAAGCAGCTCCTGGTCACTCACACTGTTGGATATCTTCCTGTAGCTGCAATTTCTGAAGTACCTGGAGGGGACTTGGTGGGGCAGGGGGGTAATTTTCCTCCCCCTTATGTGCCACTGGGGTTTTAATGGGCAGGAGAGAACAAAATCCCTCCAGCAGAGCTTGGCTGATCCCACCTCTCCCCCGTCTCTGTGAAACCTCGCTTAACTCCAATCCACTTTCAGCTCTTGGTAGAGTGAGCCGTTCTTCAAATTGGTAACAAGTGCTTGCTCTGATACATCAAATTAAAAATGGATAGTGTATTATAGTTTGTCAAGTAAGAAACCAAAACATGCCATAAATATTTAACACCACCATCTCTCCTGCTCTCCCCCCCAACACTTGCTTTCTGACACTGTCAAAGCAGCAGGAACATAGAAATATGATTTACTTTTCCTTGTGAATTGCTAAGCCCCAGTAATTATCTGCTTTTGGCACTTATGATGGCTCAGTGGTGGGGACAGAGCTTCTCAGCCTTGCTCAGGGGTGGATCAACCTGCTAGAACAGCATCTTTCTGAAGGGAAGCTGCAGATCTGCTCCAGTGGGGCAGCTCCTGAGCCACCCTGGGTGCCAGCTAAACCCAGAAGAATGGGATGCAGGGCAGGAAAGGAGTTCACAGGATGGAGAAGATGGTCTTGATGGAATGAAATGTGTGTTCCCTGCTCTGTTCACAACAGATCTGAGGGTCCAAGCCTATGCCAACCATCTGGGGCAGGTGCCTGCTGGTGGGACTGAGCATGGATGAGGGTTGGATGTGTACATGTATGAGCCAGATCCAGCCACCCACAAAAAAACTTCTTAATAGGAAGATGAAGGGGCCATTTGCTGAGGTCATGACTCGCTTGACTCAATTCTGTGGCAAACTCCCACCACTATGATGTTCCTCTGCCTGAGGGACACATGAGGATGTATCGCTCCTCAAGCCAATGCCTTCCTGCAAAGGAGGCTCATCAGCAGTAACTGTTTGGCCTTCTCTTGGTCTTCTCAGGAGGGACCCCACCATGCTGACTATCACACATTACCCTGACCTGTGGTCACCTCCACACCTAACCAGCTTCCTGAGGCACACGTGCCCCAGTCGGCAGTGGATTCTGTGGCAGATCCAGGGGTGGAATGGAAAGCAGGTATCAAAAGAAATGAACATACGAGTTGTGGACGCTGCAGTTGTAGAAGACGAAGCTGGTACTGGCAAAGGTCATACCCGTTTCCTTGGACTTGAGCTGAAGCTGGACAATATGATGGTCTCCTGGGGAAAAAATAGACATATCAGTGTATGACTGCTTTGCTAGCCTACCTAAGCCTTGTTGGCCGTGCCACCTGTCTGTCCCACAGTATCTTGGGTAGTCTATCCTCAATAGATGTAGAAAATCTAATAAAATCCTTCCAGAGTTCAGATCTCCAGCAGGTACATCTCCCCCTCTTATGGTACTGGGGTGACGGAGTATTTCTTCACCACCAGAAATCATCATACCTGGGAGTAGAGTCTGGGCTGGTTGATGATGGCAGGTCTAGACCATACCTCACTAATTTCAAAAATGTGGTGATTGAAGTCGCCAGGTAGGAAAGCTAAGCTCAAAGAAAGGATGGAATTAGGAGGTTGTTAAAACAGGGTACTGGCCTTAAAGTTCTTCCTTACTGAGGGTTCACTTGATGTCCCCAGAAGGAAGAGACCTGTGGAAAATTTGACAGCTGGCCCAGACATTGGTGGTCTGTGTATACACTGTCTGAAGGATAAACATACCTGCATTCCTAAGGAGATAAAGAAAGATCTACTTTCTCCTCAGCCTTATTTAACATCTCGGAATAGGGTCCAATACCCAGGACAACCGTGCCTGAAAAAGGCCACCTCCAGATCCTGCCCCCAAAGAGAGGTTATACCCTGAGAAAGCAGGACGAAGGAACGAGCAAGGATAGATACCATAACAGTGAGGACAGGCTAGAGGCTCACTTTCAAATGCTGATGAACAGGAAGATCCCAAAGTGAATGGTTCTTCGAGGTTCACTCAACCCATTCACCCCAAGGTCCATTCACAACAGCCTTTGGCTGCAGAGAACCTGTCTCAGTGTCAGAGATAGCCACAAGCCCATCGCACCTTCAGAAGGACCCATCTGTGGCAAAACTTACATCTCAGCTCCTACATACCACCTCCTCATTCCCCTTCCCACTGCTCCCGTGCTAGGCAATCAACCATCACCTCTTCCCACAACCCCAAAAGCCCTGTTCAGAGCCCATCAGCTGTAGGTAATGAGTGGGCACAGTAATTGCAGCAATTTGGTGGGGAAGGGACCCATGGTTAATTCAAGACTTCGACCTGGCCGGCCCTTTCACCTCTATTATTTTCCTCCTCACCTGGAAGGTTCATTAATCAATCAAGCCAAAGCAAACTTGACAAGTTGTCGGGCGCGCTCGCCAGCGTGCACGCTCACCCACCCACCTGCCCACACGGGCACGCACAGACGCGCGCCTGGAGCGCACACTTCACTAAACACATTTTGCTGCCAGTGCTCAACTCTGTTGCCCATCTGCTGCCGCCGGCTCTGACAGCTCCGTTAACCGCTTCGTATTTAACAACTTTGCCAGCGTCTTGCATATATTTTAAAACAGGATGTGAGGGTTGGACCGTGCCCCAGGATCAGACGTGCTACAGAGCTGGTTCAAACCCAGCTTCTGGCACTACGTGTCGAGGGCTTGGTCTTTGCAGAGGTGAGGAGCACCAGCTGCTGAAGTTGGTACAAGCTGCAGGTGCCCGGCTTCTCTGCAAACCATGCTTTACATAAATGTCTCTTGTCCTGCCTCCAGCTTCCACTGCTATTTTTGTTTGCTGGTTGATGGGACAGATGTCCATACCAAAGAAATACTTTCTGGCATCTCTCTAGGTAGGCAAATGTGTGATAACTCCATGGATCCTGAAAATGCTAATAGCTCTCTGGGGGCTTGGGTTGGGACTGCAATGCAGCTGGGTGCAGTTTGGGGAGAGCAGAGATCACAGTGATGGGTCACATCATTTCATTTTAATTTTCTGAGACAAATCTTACAGTAAATTCTCACAAGAAGCCGAGGACAAAAATGGTTGCACCCCTTCTGCATCTCTTGAGGTGATCAGCAGGGTCAAGGTTTTTATAGTAAATCCTTGCAAAGAGCCACAGGTGCTCTTGAAAGTACCTGGAAAAGTTGTTAGCAAGGAAAAAAAAACAGGAGAGGGAGTTGGGAGTGGAGGGGTCATCCTTGGAGAAAAGGTAGTTTTCTGCACTGGACCACTTTGGGAGAAGAAGCCAGTAGCAAACCTGGAATAGCTGAAAACCCTGAAGGCTGACAAGGGCCCAAGCATACACAGCTAGATCTGGGAGGAGCAGGATGAAATTACAGACAGGATCGTTCAGGCCCGCAGGGCTTTCTGACTGCTGCGTGGGATGGGATATATTGAGAGCACGTACAGCCTCGTTCCCTGGGTTGTATAACACCACTTGGCAAAAAGTGAGCAAATATCCCACATTCATTTCTTGCCTTTGCTAGATATATGCAACTGCCACTCGGTGGCAGTCTGAAAACATATAGTATCACACGTACAAGGACCTTAACGCAGGTGGTGGCTCTGCAGCCCAACGCTTGCGCGCATAAACACACACACATTCAGAGAACTTGTGTTACAATGTGCAGCTCCACCAGCGAGTAGGGGTGCAGCATCCCACCTACTCCTTGTGCTTTGCATACCCCATCCTCAGGCTCTCACAAGCCAAACTCTGCTCTGGGAGAAAGCAGAAGGAGAGACACAGGGGTGTGGGGTGAGGAAGGGAGGGAGAAGTGGTACAGATTGAGGAGCTATGAGATACCCACCGTTCTCTGTGATGATCTGGGGCACCTCTTTGGCAGCTGGTGAGATGCACTGGATCTGACTGCCCACCACCAAGCCATCCATCTCCGAAAGGTCCTCAAAGGTACAATTGACTCCTGCTGACAGCTCGGGGACGTTGTAGGTCTCCAAGACCAGCTGCAAGCAAAGATGGAGCGAGGGAAGAAGAGATAGAAGAAAAAAAAAAAAAGAGAGAGAGAGAATACTAAGCCGAACAACAGAGCTGGGTCAGCAGGAGAGAATTACACTGGAGAGGTTGGACAAAGAGCCTCTTGCTAGAGAGAGCATCCTCCTTCAACAGAAAGCAGCGATTCAGGAAAGGGATGTGTGTGTGGAGGGGGAAGGGGATGAGATGCTGATGCCGACACAAGTGGTACGTGGCTATGCAGGGACAACTGCACTGCCCCCCAGTGCTGGCTGGGTCAGTGGAGGGGAGGGAGTGCTCACTATCTCTCATGCAAGTGTAAGGTTAGGCAGGGGGTCTTTGGAGCCAGCCGTGAAGACCAGGGCTTTGGTGGCCCCAAGGCACGCGGTTTCTGAGGAAGGTGACTACTACTCACAAGAGGCACTCTGCAGACTACAGAGAAACTGTAGCGCTCCAGTCTAACTCTCTACGGCCTGCTCTCCTAGCATCAGCAGATGGGGGAGCGCTCTGTCACCAAGTTCCTGTGTAAGGAGAGTCTAGTTACAGCCTTCAGTCCGCCACAGAAAAAAAACCCCGCTGTCTCTAGAGGCACAGCAAACCTCTCCTGCCCATCCCACCAAAGAAGCAGTTGGCTCTGGTGACATGTTATATTGGGGCTCCATACACAAAAAAAAAAAAAATTTAAAAAAAAAAAAAAAAGAAAGAGGAATTCGCCATGGTTTCAGAATTTACAACACCCACTGGCATTGCTGTATCGTTGCTCATGGTCATGAAAAAAAAGAATCTCTTGGCTGGTTTCCACCATCTTCATTTGCTGGAGAAGGACCCTCATGCTTCTAACTTCCCAGACCTGTTAATGTCCTGCACCATGGTGAGACTGAGGGTCCTGCCCAACCCACCACACCATATCTGAAGACAGAAAAGCATCCTAGGTACTTCTAGCACCTGCTGATGACTTAGTAGTTAGTATAAATTTAGCATTTTTGTGACTAGAGCCAACTGCTTGACACAGGCACAAATGCAGATGTTCTCCATGAGCTAGCAGAGGCCCCATCTGAGATGACAGCCACTCAAAGGAGACACAAATGCATGCTGAACTGTTGTTTCTACCAGCACAATGAACAGAGGAGGTCAGTCCAGGTGACAAAGCAGGAGAGGGTAACAACATAACATAATGCCTACTGCTCCTCCACACTCTGTTTTCTTCACTTAGAGAAAGCTCTCTCTGAGCATGGATGATGCTGAATGAAAGCGTTCCATGCAGAAGATGACACCAATGGATAGACCAGTAGCGCTTGGCCAAAAAAGTCATGAGCCAGAGCACAATCTGAAGAGACAAGAAGTCCTACATCCCACACACCTGCTCTGGAGCTGCTGCAATGTGGAAAGAATGGAGCCTTCCCTCAGCAAGTATCTCTTCACAGAGATCCCAGAGCCCTGGACTGAAACAGACTCAGATGGACTTTTACAAATCCCTGTTAGTGCCCGAAATTTAAAAGATGGGTTGGTCACACAGATACCTTCTGTGCCTCTGTGGGCAAGAACCCGGTAACATTGACCCTTTGCTAGAACCCAAGCGAGACTCAGTAAGGATATCACCAGCCAATCTTTCATTGGTGCTTCTCTCCTGGTTTGCCAAGAGACTATCTGTGGTGAGTGTGGATGAACTGGTTCACCAGTCTATCTGGGACTAGGCTGAGACTCCCATCGAAATGCTAATGCAGATTGCTGGGCAACAGTCATATGATGTCAAATTCTGATCCCAGCAGCTCTGGGTTGACTCGCCTTGGGAGTAACCTAGAGGTAAAGGTCTTTTATTCTGTTATCAATTTCAATCACCCTGAGCCAGCTAGTCCCCTGGGATTTATTCCAACATGAAAGAATTCAAGGACTACTGAGAGAATAAGAAAAAGAAACCTTGAACTCCCAGAAGAACAAAGGACTTAAGATGTCTCAGATCAGTTTTGTTTGAAGCCTAGGAAAGTAAAGTCACGGCAAAGTTGAGAGGCTGAAACAAAGCAGCAATGATTGGACATACAGGCTTTGAAAGGCTGATATCATTATCACTGAAGAAACCCTACCACTCCAAAACCTGTGACCTGGAAGACACCTGGCAGCTGCACCTTGAGCAATTCCATTTAGACTTTTCAGAGTGTGGGGGTAATGACCATCTTGTCCAGAGATGGAGCTTTTGAAGCCTGGGTTATCAGCTTAATTCCAGCCCAAACTAGTATGGCCAAAAAAGACAGAGCCCTATTAGCCTGAATGAAATCGGCTCTTTAGTTTGGAGAAGAGGAGGCTGAGGGGTGACCTCATTAATGTTTACAAATATGTCAAGGGTGAGTGTCACGAGGATGGAGCCAGGCTCTTCTCGGTGACAACCACTGATAGGACAAGGGGTAATGGGCTGAAACTGGAACATAAGAGGTTCCGCTTAAACTCGAGAAGAAACTTCTTCTCAGTGAGGGTGACGGAGCCCTGGAACAGGCTGCCCAGAGAGGCTGTGGAGTCTCCTTCTCTGGAGACATTCAAGACCTGCCTGGACACGTTCCTGTGTGGCATAGTCTAGGCATTCCTGCTCTGGCACGGGGATTGGACTTGATGATCTTTCGAGGTCCCTTCCAATCCCTAACATTCTATGATTCTATGATTCTATGATTCTATGATTCTATGATTCTATGATTCTGCCTCTTTCTTGGACTGTGTTGGCATCTCACCACCTAAGGTGTCACTGGCATGAGTCAGGAGAGCAACCACAAGGTGGTTGGATCTTCTCCCTAGTGAATAGTGATAGGACAAGAGGGAGTGGGTTCCAGTTGCGCCGGGGGAAGTTTAGATTGGATGTTAGGAAACACTTCTTCACTAAAAGGGTGGCGAACCACTGGAATGGGTTGCTGAGGGAGGTGGTGGAGTCTTCATCCCTGGACATGTTTAAAAAACAGTTGGATGTAGCACTTCAGGAGATTGTTTAGTGTTAGGGTGGTGTAGAGCTCTAGGTTGGACTCGATGATCTTAAAGGTCCTTTCCAACCTTGACGTTTCTATGATTCTATGATTCAACAGAGAATTCTTCCCTCAAGCCCAGAAAACAATCAGGTTCACCTGTTGCTTTGCCAGCATTCACAGAATCACACAGAATCACAGAATGTTAGGGGTTGGAAGGGACCTCGAGAGATCATCTAGTCATCCAGCATTCACTCTGTGGCTTTACTGGCTGCTGACTTGAGTAGCTCGAGGCCATACAAGTTAAACCTTGTGGTGAAGAAGGTCACAAGAGACGGCATGAACCTCAGCAGCCTTAGGTTCCTCTACGTAGCACCCTTAGTGCTGGAGCTGGAGTTTGGCGGACTTCTTGGTGGCTTTATGAGACATTTCTACCCAAGATGATGGAAACCTGGAGTTTACTGAAATAACTTACTGGTCTCCTTGCTTCTAGAAGGTAATTTCTAACCATGATAATGTCCCTTACCTAAAGTCCATGCTCAGTCATAAGCAAATCTTTCTCTCAGGGAAGTAAACAACTACACTGTGTGCACACAATGTTTTCAGGGCACGGAGTCCCTTCAGATCTGCCCTCAGCTACTTATAGCAAACAGGGAAGCCTCCTTCCACACTTCTAGACAGAGGATAACAAAGGCCAAAATGTTCTCCCATGGTATATTTTTGATTTGTGCCTGGAAAGTGTCTGAGGAAGTTAATGGATTCTGGAGAACCTCTTGCATCAAACTGCCAGTCCTTCCTACTCGTTCTGAAGCCAGGTTGCACATACCTGGGTCTGTCAGACTGCATGGGCAGATTAAATCTGAGGGGGGTAAGGATTAATGTTCCTCACCAATACGTTGTACTGGGAGACGGAGATGTTGTTGGGATGCACGGTGAGCCGGACACACTGCTTCATCTCCGAGGCGAATCTCCGAGGCTCGCTAGAGCGCTCGCACCGCTCCTTCCTCGTGCACCTGAGCAAACGGGAACAAAAAGGGACAGAGTTAATAAAAAACCAAGCTAGGGACAATCCTGGGACATACGAGGATCAATCCTTTTGGATGGAAGGTCAACACTGTACCCTATGAAGCTGTGCTAGCCGAAAAACCACACTGGTGTCTTGGAGTGCTCTGACTCCAGTGCTAGCAACCATGGGATTGTTCGGAAGGCAGGAGAGTTGCAAGGAGGCTATGAAAGAGGAAGGATCATGGGGGAAAGCCCCATCCCTTGGGTAAAATGCAGAGCTGTAGAGGTGCTCCCTCTCTCTCCCCACATAGCAGCTACTTCAGGGCTGATGGTCCCTCTCTGATGCGAGGGGGTAGCCCTCCAATCCGTTGCTCATCAGCTGCTAATTAGCACCTGGTAGATGAAGGGTTTTTTGGAAACTGGTCTGAAAGTGCCTGACTAGAGGTATCCAGCATCAAACCTTAAAAAAATCTGGTGCTCCCAATTAGTGACAGTTTAGTGAAAGTGGTGGGTGCATGGCACCTGGGCTGCACAAACCCACAAAACTCACACCACGCACTGATTGTTGTCAGCACTTTCACTGCTGTCACCGTCTCCTGATTTATCTGTCCAGTGTGAACACAAGCCAGCCGTGTGGATTTGTAGCAGTGGGCCCCTTTTCTATCCAGATTTGCATTTGCTTAGCATAAAACACATCTGTATTTTACTCCACATGCGCTGCCAAGGCCATCGCTTCAAGGAAGATGTCTGCCTAGAAATCCACAGGGTTAATACAGAAGGACAGCTTCAACTGCATGCCAATTACCTTTTGCCATTAAGCTAATGTTATGGACTTGCACCGGGCGTCTTCAATGGATTTTGTTATTAGCAGTGCTATTACCCCCCATTAAAATCAGCTATAAAGACTAAGTGCGGATGTTAAATTATTCACCCACTCCCCGACTTCAGAGTCTTAGTTGCAAGAGCGTGTGGGGGCTGTTGGAGGGTTAGCTCCACGATCACCCCTCAATGTCCTTGCTCCCTGGAGCAGAGATTGTGCCTGTATACATGGGGATTTGCAGAAGAGGGATCTATGGCAACACATGCAAAAAGCAACCCAATATGTGGCTGAGCCTGAATGTTACAAAGCTGCCTAAAACTTTAGGGCTTGGATTCTCTCTAGAGGTTGACGCTAGATAAAATGAACACCCTAATTTCAAGCTCAGATTGCTTCGTGTTTCTGGTGGAGGAAAGTTTTGTATTTCCAGTGGTAGGAATCATAAAGGGAGATCTCTGCCATTCTTGGCATGATCTCAGTTTGCTTTGCAGAGCTGAGAGAGCAAGAGCAGCATTGCAGCTCCCACTCTCCATTCCCTAAGAGCCTTCATCCCGTTAAGTCTCCTTTAGCATCCCTGTGTGCTGGCTCAGGAATATTAAATGTGTAGTCTCGAGAGGGCTGAATGGATAGCTGATTAACTGCTCCCAAAACTTTAAGTCCCCTATCGTGGAACGAAAGCCACGGCAAAACGCTGACCTGTGATTTTGATAAGCACTTCTGTGAAACAAATGGGCACTGTGAGCCCATCAAAGCTCTGCAGGGCGTGGGAACTCCTCTCCTGAGAATAGCTTGGAAGGAAAGCCTTTTGGGCTTGGTGTCGAAACACAAGCGCCCTAATTCTTCAAGACATCCTGCTACCTCCCATTTATTTCCTCCAGCTGCAGCACAACAGAAATGTCTGGATTTTCTAGAATTCAACAGGCTCAGTTCAAGTGCAGTAGCGTAGAGGGTTGCAAATGCACCCAGCCCATTTGCACAGGAGAACAACGCGTGGGTGTCAGTTAAGCACCTAGGAATGTGGTTTGTATTTGCAGCCCTGCTGAGCAGTAATATAATAATCAGCACCTTATCTTGCCATTTACTGCTCATACACATTTAAGACATGTAATTCCTCAGACCAAAACCTCACTCTATAGTAGACTTGCAACTGTGATATCTGTTGTCAGGTGTGTTGCCATCCAAATAACCAAATGAAGGAAAAGCAAACCGCTCTAACCCTGGTTTTAGAATAATGTTAAAGTTGCAGTGTCAGGCTCTCAGGAATTAGGTGCTGCCAGACTGGAAGTAGCTTCTGCACTCCTAAATCTGCTCCTTGCACTGACACACTGCAAGCCAGACTAATTACAGGATCACACATTATTATTCCTTTTTTCACGGGTGACCTCAATTCTGCCAATCCCTAACTTTTAGCTTTGGCTGTCTGACTTTTTCAATGGAATTCTCAATTAAGACAAAAGGGGAGGGGAACCTTCAAGACACCCATCTGTGCTTTGTGCTTCGTGGAGAGGGTTCTGCCAAGCTGAACCAAACCAAGCTGAGCTCTGGGTCACTGGAAGGGTTCAGGCTTTCAAGTCAACATCACAGACCCCTCCCTTGAGCTATCACCAGGTAACTGACCCCAGCTGCTGCATAAATCAAGACTGAAAGGACGGATCCAACTGCCAGTGGGTTTTGCAGGTTTGTCCAAGCACAGGAGCTCTTCTCCAGAATGTTTTGCCCATGATTTCCCTCATCTTCTCCTCTTCCTTGAGCACCTTATCTAATGTGAGCTGGAGCATGTGGAACATCCTATGGTTTTACACACCAGGTGTCTGCCCAGAACCTACAACTGAGGTTCTTCAGAGGCAAAATGCGGTGGATTTTCAAGGGACCAGGAAAAGGTATGTACCTGTCATAAAAGTAACCTTCTCCTTCCTCTGCACTGCCAAATACGTTCTGCCCTCCCCCAAGAGCTGGGAGTAAATGGCAGAGAAAATTGTTTCGGCATGTGCAGAGCAAAGCATTGCCCCCAGCATCAGTCTCTCAAATCCCTGAATGGCGTTGGCTGAAACGCGGGAACAAACATGGCAAAGCACAAGGCGGCTGAAGGCAGCTGCCCGGAGGGAACGTTGCAGCCCGAAAAGTAAGTTCAGCAAATTGTAAATAAAGGCAAATGGGACTTCTAACAAATAAGTACTTCCAGACGCAAGAGGTCGCCTTGGGAAAGTGGTCACCTGGAAGGCAGCTGCCTGCACGCGGCAGCTGGGCTGTGAAAGGGATAATGAAATACCCCAACCCCAACTAATCACTTCTGTTGTCTCTGTCGAGAGTCAGCGGGTACTTTGGGGCCTGGGATGTTGCTGCGACTCCGCTGCGCTCTCATCTGGTGTGTCTGCTACGGCTTATGCAGAAAAAAATAACACCTTGTGCTGCCAGTAACCATTTCGCTTTAATAAAATATCAGTAACTCTAACACGCTGGGTCTGTCAATATGCCGAGATCGCTTTCCACTGCCATATAACCTAATTCAGTGCTATTCATGCTATAATTAGCTGGTGTGTAACTCCCACCCGGTGGCATCACATTACACTTAAGACACCTAAAAGAGCATATTCCACTCCTGAAATTATTTGCATAAGATTACAGTGTAGACACGGCACTTCTCTGTATGTCTTAATAACACCTGCTATTTCATTATCAGCTGCGTCTTTAACAATTGCAAGTGTCCTGCTTCTGCCCAAACCATTAGCACAAACACTAAGAAACTGGTCCTACCGCTGAACCATGAGGAACGTTATTTCCTCCTCATCTCCCATCAAGAATAAATACCGCTAACGCCAACCCTCTGTTCACCATCCACTAACCAATTATTTTAATAATGTTAAATTAATACTTGGCACTTTTATAGCATCTCTCATCTGAGGATCTCAAAGGGCTTTGCCTGGAGCTAATTAAACTGCACGTGGTTGAAACAATAGCATGCAGGGACAGGAAAGTAAGGCACAGACACATGTGTGCCAGAGAGCAGAGCAAAGCCCAGGTCTTCTGAGGATGAGATGGATGAAGGCTCTGGTCTGCGACCCAAGAGATCACGATTAAATCCCAGTCTGCCATCTGGGACCTAAAGCATCCACATTCTGCAAACACCATCTGCAGAGGTGTAAGGTTCTGTTCCACCTCTACAACTAGACGCTATGGGCTCTTCTGCTTGGGTCAAACCAAGCCCAGACTCCTTTCACCACCTCCAGGGTTTGTCCCCAAATATCCAAGGCCAAAAGGGTTAATGTGAAGCCCCAAAATCTTTGGAGAGGCTGAGAACAGATTCAAAAGCTCCATGCACCTGGATAGACCAGGTACAAGATGATGCAGGGTACTCCTCCACCTGCAAGCTCTTTGTTTTCCCTATGGAGAGCATGGAAAACAAATAGTTGTCAGCCTAACAGAAGGCATGTGTGCCATGTGCACGCTTTCACCTGCCTTTGCCTCTCAATGAAGATGCATCTTCACTCTCCCGTTACAGAAAAAAACCCTCAAACAACCCCCAACACACACACACAGCCTCCCCGTTCAAACAAAAAAACCCCAAACCGTGCAGTCCTGCAGAACCTCATCCCCATCCTATCAGTTCACCCTAAAGAGTCTCTCTCGTACTTTTCTGGAGCATTGCACCTCCTCTTCCTCCCACCTTGGGGTTGTGTCTTTGCCAGTCAGACCTCATGGGATCTGGACTAATGGTGATAACAGGTATTGCAGTCAAAAACCCAGCATATATTCCCAACTGAGTCTTTCTTGTTTATATCCATAGCTGTTGAAGAAAAAAAGAAAATACTTTCATTCTCTTTTTTCTTTTTTCTTCTTTCTTTTTTCTTTCTTTTTTTCTTTTTTTCATTTTCCTTTTTCCTTTTTCCTTTGTTCTCCTTCATTTTCCCAGAAGCAGACTAATATATCCGACTTTTTGAATACGAGACCAAAAGAAAATGTCAGTTTTCTGGCAATGGAAAAGGTCTTATCTGCAATTTGGTCAATTAAAAACAATTTTCAAGACAAAAGAGTGGTGATTGGATCTGATCAGTCATTGCTACTCAGAACAGAGGGACTTTTTTTTTTTTTAAAAAAAAAGGCAATTAGCACATTATACAGATTTTTTATTCAGGAAAAAAAATAATCTCGCCATTAAAAAAAATAAAATTCCAGGAATGGGATTTCTCCATGGGGGGAGAAACCTCACCATTTGATGCACGACAGTTTTCTTTTCACTGCTTTTGCATTGCAAGACTCATAATCTGTCCAGAGAGGTGAGCTTGCAGGGAAGAAGGGGACACAGCATCTGTATTTGATGCCAAAGATGGGGGGGAGCAGCATGAGAGACAGTTCAATGGTTCGGGTCAGCTCAGCAAAGCGAAATGACACCCTTCCACCACTTCCAAACAGGTAATTTCTGGGCATGGCTGTTTTGCAAAAAGGTTTTGACATTTCAGCTTTCATTTCCAATTCCAAACGGTGACATTTCCCGCAGGGGACAGATTCATTCACCCTTTGACAGAGTAGCCACAGCCACCCTTTCCTTACACCTTCCTCCCAGGTGCTGACAGACTTAAGTGGCAGGCGGGAAACCTTTCGCACCAGCAAGGACAGGTCACTGGGGCAGGACGGGACATATTGATGGGACACAGGCTTCTTGTAGGCTTCCCCGTTTGCCTCCCCAACCTGTTCATTGCTAGACATTTTGTTGCAGCATGAGGTCCCTCGCACCGAGGTTCTCATCTTCTGCAAGATGGAGATGTTGCCCCATCATATTCCTCACCCTTTCCCAGTTCTGTGTTTTGTTTTTTGGTTTTTTGTTTGTTTTTTTTTTTCTTGGACACAGCCTCCCATGCTTTTCTCCTGTTTCTTCAGCTCTTTTGGTCCTGTCTTCTTCTCAGGTTGTCCATCTGTCTCCTTGACTCTTATCACCAAGGTTGTCATGCATCACCTCATCTCCTCATGCCCAATTGAGAGAAAATAGGATATGGAGAAAGAGAACATGGTCATGGGTGGAATGAGGACTGGGACATGGGGAGATGGGAGGAAGATGGGGACAAAGGAACCAGCAGACATCTTGCACACCTCAGACTCTCTGTGAGGACAGATGTGCAGGGCTGGTGTGAACACCCACGAGGTCTGAGCCACAAGCACTCCCACTTCTTCCTAAGATTCGAGGTCTGACCTTTGCACCACCTCCAGTGATGTCCTTGCCCAGGCATGTTGGATAGATGTATCCAAGAAGAAATTTCAGGAGGAGGGTAGAGAGGATGAAGAGAAACTTCCAGGGAAATCTTATTTAGGTCTCAGTTTGAAGACCCTGAAAAGCCCAGATGGTCTCAGCTGTCCTGGAGCAAGACAGAGCAAGAGACAATGATATTCTATTTCTTCCGTCTCTTCATTCAAGACCTGCCTGGACACGTTCCTGTGTGGCATAGTCTAGGCATTCCTGCTCTGGCAGGGGGATTGGACTTGATGAGCTTTCGAGGTCCCTTCCAATCCCTAACATTCTATGATTCTATGATTCTATGATTCATCTCCAAGGGGAAATCTGACATTTCTGAGCCCAGCAAGAGCCCATGGTGAGACAGGATGTACATGCAGGTGTCTGATAAGGGTCAGATGAAGAGGATCTCCCATCCCCAGCTCAGCACAGACCAACAAATTGGCAATCTGAAATCTAGCATGTCCAAAAACAGGACAAGGGAAAATGGATTTAAATTGAAGGAGAACAGGTTCAGATTGGATCTTAGGAAGAAATTCTTCAGTCCAAGGGTGGCAAGGCTCTGGACTAGGTTGCCCAGAGAGGTTGTGGCTGCCCCCTCAAGGCCAGGTTGGATGAAGCCTGGAGCAACCTGGGCTGGTTAAGGGCGTCCCTGCCCATGACAGGGGTTTGGATTAGATGACCTCTAAGGTCTCCTCCAACCCAAGATGTTCTATGATTCTACAGGCCTGACCCAGCAGCAGCTCTCCTTGCCCCAAGGAGAAGGGACACTTGAAATGAAATAACAGAAAGGATAGATTTTCTTCAAAGTCTTTGGTCTTGTATGACATCAGCATTTGTGTCCTGGGAAAAGCTGGTGCATGCTACAGAGCCTGGGAGGTGACAAGGGTACTTCTGGCATCACCACATCACTTGGGTTTTCCTCTCTACACAAAACCAGGCAGCACAGGGAAGAGTGTCACTGGATGTCTCATCTCTCTCCAGCCTTCCCAGTGCAAACATTGCACAAAGGATCACGCAAGACTCCCTGTCCATGCTTTGCCAGAAGTCCTTGCTCCAAGACCAGAGTGGCTACCCCAAGACCAGTCAGGTAGGTCAGCAATGCCTTTTGCAAGGTGGTCAGCAGAGGGAGCTCAGTGGAAGCCAAGTGCAAATCCTCCTAGTGACATTTTCAGCCAGGAATGGGGACAGGTGTTCAGGAAAAGGACCGCAGGACACAGAGACATTCATTTCCAGGAGGCTCTGGAGATTCAAGCTATCTGGCTGTGATGGTCTGAATGAGTCTCATTAGTCTGGTCTCTCTTTCAGGATGAGATGTAATATGACAGCTTCATTTTTTATTGGAGAAAAGTTTTTTGATTTCCCTGTTGGAAAGAAGGATGAGATAGGAAGAGAGCAATTAAAGGGATAAGAAGTTTGTTTTAGCCAAAGGCTGACCAATGCATAGAGCTGGCTTTGCATCTCCTGAGATCACTTTAGCACAAGGAGGGAGCAAGGCTTGGGAAGGAGGGAGCAGCTGAAATTTGCCTTTTCCTCTGCTGGAGCCAAAGCAATTTTCTGGCTGGAGTTGGGAAAAGGAAGGAGATTCAGTCCCACTTGCACGTAAAGTTTAAGGTCAGTTTTAGCAATGTTTTGACATTTCCAGGTTCCCTTGGGGTCCTAAGAATAGGAATGCCATAAATGTCGAGACGCAGATATAATTGACCTTAAACTGTATGTGGTGATGTGGCAAATAGCCATCCTTCCCTGTCTGCTCTTTCTGGCTTCCAGGTTGCCTTCCATCCCTGCCAGAGGATAGCTGCAATTTAGCTTGCTGTGGTATCAAGGAGTTAAATTTAATCCACTGCCCAGGATGATCCATTCAGAACAAAAAGGCAGGAGATGTTACGGAGAAAGGACAAATCTGAGATGAGATCACGCACAGGATCATTCCTGGAAAACCTGTCCTGGCAGTGAGAGAAGGGAAGGCTTTCCCAGGAAATTCATGTGCATCCGAGGACGGAGTTAGACCCTTGTTTTCAGCTTTGGCTCTATCCACAAAGATGCTTGCTTCCCTGAGAAACCTGCTCTTGGGGCATCAGAGATGAGCAAAGATGGGAAAAAGGCCATTGGGGAAGCCAAAGCAGTGTGGGTTTTTAACTGGTGATACTTGGGGACCCAGAAGGCTGTGGATTTTCTCAGAGAGACATGGAAAACATAACTGAAGAAAGCTGAAATTCATTCTTTGGAGCTTTGCATCTCCCCAGGGCAATCTGTCAGGGACCACAAGCCCCAGAAAGTTTCAGACCATGAACCAAAGTTCACCCCCCATCCCTGCTCTTTTCGATGGAACCACAGAGCCAATCCTGTGGTGGAAGACCAGAAGTCCCCTCCGTCCATGGGCTGCGGTTTGAGGGAGGGCAACACCTTCTTGCCAAAGCTGCCTCTTTCCCAAACGCCTCCTGCCCGCCACGGACCCTGTCACTTCGCCAAATAGAGTGAGGATGCTAATTGCTCTGCCTGCTAATCTATTCTAATGCATGGTAATAGAAGCCGAGTTTCTGCCCTGATAACTCTCCCGGTTTATGCAGCAGAACGGCAATCCCACCGCCCGCCCGTTATCTCTGTTCCCAGGTGGGCTCCTCCCTCTATCGCAGCAATTGAATAAGCCCACCCCTAGAGCCCCGCGGGGCGTGGGTGCAAGGGATTTACTCCTCCATCTCCCGCCCTACAAAGCCAGACACTCTATAAACAGCATCCCTGCCCCCTGCTTGGGGGGATTTTATACCCCTTCTCCTTCCCTTCACCCCCCTTCCTCAGGTTTCCTGAGCTGCAGATTATCTTGTTCGTGCTAATCTTCCCTGGGGGGCCCTGAGTTGGTCCATCAAATGCAACCTGCTCCTCCGCTTGTGAACAAAGATTCAGAGGTGGCCTAAGGACCACACCAGCTCATGCATGGCTGGGATGCAGCCACGGACAAGTGATTTTTGTGTACACACGTGTGCCTCTGTAGGCAGATCCCTGATGAGTATTTTGATGGCTCATTCAAGCCTGAGATGAACGGGAGCATTTCACATGCAAATCCCTGGAAACTTGGAGCCTTTGTCCAACAAAGAATTGGAAATTGTTTGCTGACACAAGGGGACAAGACTGTGGAAATGAGGAAGGAGGTCTGTGGAAGGCGAGGTTGAAATACACTCCTCAGCCGATACTGCTCAGCATTACAGAAAAGCTCTGTTCCTTCCTTGATAATCATCTTGTTTAGAGAGACCTCAAAAAGCTCCAACAAGCTCTGCAGCATCGGTCAACAGCCAGGATCTGAACAACTCTGGGGTAGGGACTTGGCTCCAGGTGATTCTCAGCCTCAGGCTGCAGGTGATGGTGGCATTTCTTAGCTCACTTGGTTGAGCATGGTGCTGAAATGCCAAAGGTTGTGGGTTCGATTCTCGTTCGGTCCTCATGTGTTACCTGATCTAGTTGAGAGGCGTCCCTGCCCATGACAGGGAGGTTGGATTAAAATGATCTCTAAGGCCCCTTTCAGCCTAGGCCATTCTATGATTCTATGATTTCAACCTGGGCAACTCTACTTTCGTCATCTTCAGTTTCCAGTGACACCCATGCCCTGAAGCTCGGCTGCCCTGATGAGCCTTGACATTTGTTGATTCCCATCCAACCCTGCAAACTCACTTGAAGCAGTGATCAGCAGCAATCATGCCGAAAATGCACAATTCCCTGGAAGAAACCCATTCCCCACTGTAGAAGACGACTGAAAAAAAAGCCAACACGTGTGTTTGGGTGGGATGGGTATCAGCTGCTTTTATCCACTTTCCAACCTCCTGTAAGGGTCAAAGACACAAGGAAAGGACATCTCTGAAGCTGCAGGATCTCTGCTATGCTGTCTCTTAAATCACAGCCCTCTGACTCCTTTTATTGCTAAACTAACCAGGCTTGACACAGGCCTGGAAGCTAAAGGCAGAAGGAGAATCTCAGAGCACAAAATCACAGGCAGCAGGCAGAACTGAAGCCAGAGGCAGGCATGGGAACTGCAGTCGGTCCAGAGCACTGAGGAGGACCACGAGAAATAAATCACAGCAATCTGCCTGGAACCATCTTTGCCATTTGCAAAAGACTGGGCTTCAGATGAAGATGGGAAAAAACCCTGAAGATTCATCTGAAGGCTACCTGTGTAATACAAGATTCTGTCTCTGAGGAGGCAGTAAAATAACTTTTCCAGCACTGAAATCACTTACAGTCATTTTAAAGAAAATTAAAAAAGAGGAAAGCAAGAGAAAGGGAACAAGGTTTCTAGATAAGGCAAGTAATTAATGAACAAAATTACTTTTCCCAGAGAGCATCCTATCATGGAGCTTCCTATTCATGCTAATAATATTTGTGAGTGTCTTCCCCAGAACCAGGGTAGATAACACCTACGCTCTCCTGCGCTCCTACATGCTCTCCTTTGCAAGGGCTGATGCAAATAATTTGTTCAAAGGGGCTGGGGTTCTTTGTTCATGGCCTGATTCAGATGCCTCAGAATATCATCCCTGAATTTGTCATGGGAGCTTCTCTTGAGTAACTCCAGAGAAATGTGTTTGGTCTTTTCCCTATCACCGGTGGCCCAAATCCTAAATATCTGTCGGTGAAGACAATGGGAGGTGCCCAGGCCTTCAGGAAGGTAACATTTTGACTGTGCTGCTCAGAGATAGGAGCTAATCCAAATCAGTGGTCCTGAGGCTTCCTCATGAATCACAGACAAGACTGCAGTGAGACCAAGGAGTCCTGCAAAAGAGGTGGGAGAGTCTGATGCCACTTCAGCCTCACCTCTGAAGTGACAAACAGGGCAGGAAAACTGCAAACAAGCAGCACAGCATTTGTGTTGAAGGACGTTTGCAGGGAGGTTTGGGGAGTCATGGGAAGTACATTGTAAGGGGTCACCCACTTATACTGAATCACTGCCAGACTCAGCCAGCATGCAGTTTAATTGTTCTTTTGCTTTTAGCATCTGCTGTCCCGACTTGGGGAAGCACAGCAAGATTTATTTTATCCCCAGGATAAACTGATTGGGCTTGAACACTGTTCATCAAAATCCTCCACCTCTAGAAGTCCCTTGCCCCAGGCACTTTTACCCAGAAATGTGCAGGGCTAGAGGACCTCGCAGAGTTTCTCACACCAGGGTCTCCCTCCCCACTCCTCCTTTTGACCTTCATCAGCATCTTCTTTCTCACGCCACTCTTCAGTTCCTTTTCTTTTTTCTTTCTTCTCCCTGTGTGCATCCATCCATCTGCCCATGTCCCCGAGCAAGAGAGCCAACACACAGGGACGTGTGCTGCAGCTCCAGTACTTGCTGCTGGCAGAGATGATTCTTCCCTCTGGGTCCAAACTTTCCCCACGCTTTGCAGCAGTACAATTAGAAGCTCGAAAAACCACGGGGTAGCACAGAAAGAAATACATCAAGTCCCTGTTACCATGCAGACCTGGAAAGGGAGTTCTCCAGCTGCCCCATGGTTCCACTTGAGGAGGAAAGGCACTTTGTGAGGAGAATTAAGCCTCATCGGGGAAAAAGAAACCAAGCGTCCTCTTAACCCAGGCTTGGCTTTCTCAGTGAGGTGTGAAATCACCGAGATGGGGTTTGCTGCCTGAAGAAGACAGGCACCCATGCAGTTTCACCAATCCCATCCAGACCACGTTGGAAGCTCCTGATTTATCTCCAGAGTATTCGTCTCTTTGGAGCAAGGGAAAAGCACAGGCTGAACTGGATGCACAGTCTTCTAAATGTGAATTGTCAGAAGTCATAAATAAAGGAGAAAATGTGTTTACATGGTAGTTTTCAGATCCTCGCATGACGGACGCACAGCCTTTTGGTCAGAGCTAGAGCTTCCCAACTGCCGAGGTCAGCATTTCACCCCAACTCTGTCACAAATAACAATAAGAATCCTACTCAAAGTATGTCTCTTCCTGAATTTTACAGCTCAGCTCCTTCACATTGTGCACTTAGAAAGGGAATTTGTTGGACAGAGTAACAAGAGGAAAAATAGAGCAGGAAGGATTTTAATCTTAGCTTCACTGCCCTTCTCTGCCCAAATATGCTCCACTCAAAAAAGTCAGAGAACAAGCTCTTCTTAAAGCTCTTCTTTCTGCTAAATATTAAGGGGTGTATCAGACAGCCTGAGCTCCCTCTACAGTGGTTGGCTACCCATCAAGGAGAGCAAGTTGGTTCTGCAGAGAGGTTTTGGAGTTAAGCAAATATCCACCCAGAGCCAACTCATAAGAAATGAAAGGACCAAGACTTCAGACCACACTAGAAATGATCTTTGCCTCATCCCTTTGCTGCTTTAAGTATTCAGCCAAAAGGAAGTCCTCAGGCATTATTCTCCTAAAACACAAGGAGATACTACTCAGCTCTAGCCTGTCCCTTACACCACACAGCACAGGAAAGCATTCCCTGATCTAAGGCTTTGCAAGGGATCTCAGCTAATACTCCAGCCACAAGGAGAAGGCTATCAGCCTGTGATGTATAAATTTCCCCTCATCTGTGCATGTCCAGAAGGGGTGGGTTAAATGCTGAAAAATTGCTGTGATGCTACGAATGACCCCCAGTAAGCTGGGTTGCCAGATGCATGGTAATAGAGCCATTTATTACGCATTCTAAGTGTCTATCTCCTATATGTGTTTTCCTAGTTTTCTTCTCTTTAGAAGCATGTAGTTTCTGGAGAAAGCTAGCATGGTGCCCCTTTCTGGACAATTCTGAGACTCCTCGGTGAGTAGGATAGCCAGGTTGCACTGGTGGATGTGCTGGGAGTCGCTATGGGAAAGTGTGATTTCTTTTGGCTCTGACAGTGCCCAGGAATGCTACAATACAGGCTGTGAAATGATGGTGTGGATCCACTGTGGATATAAAATCATGGAA
Organism: Trogon surrucura; assembly: GCA_020746105.1. Taxonomy (NCBI): domain Eukaryota; kingdom Metazoa; phylum Chordata; class Aves; order Trogoniformes; family Trogonidae; genus Trogon; species Trogon surrucura. The sequence continues at coordinate 218,886,010 of CM036617.1, forward strand.
TGGTTTGGGTTGGAAGTGACCTCAAAGGTCATCTAGTTCCAGCCCCCCTGCCACGGGCAGGGACATTTCTCACCAGACCAGGTTGCTCGAAGTCCTGTCCAACCTGACCTTGAACACTTCCAGGGACAGGGCATCCGTGACTTCTCTGGACCACTTGTTGCAGTGTCTCGTCACCTTCACAGTAAAGAACTTATTCCTTATATCTAATCTAAATCTGTCCTCTTTCAGCTTGAAACCATTACCCCATGTCCTATCATCACACAGCCTTGTAAACAGCTCCTCCACAGCTTCTCTGTAGTTCCCCTTAAATACTGGAAGGTGCTATAAGGGCTCCCCTTTAGGAGCCTTCTCTTCTCCAGGCTGAACAGCCCCAACTCTCTCAGTGTGTCATGTTAGGGGAGGTGCTCCAGCCCTCCCTGAGCATCTTAGTGGTCCTCCTCTGGACTCACTCCAATAAGTCCATGTCCTTCTTATATTGGGGGCCCCAGAGCTGGACACAGAACTGCAGGCTGGGTCTCACAAGAATGGACTAAAGAGAGAGAATCACCTCCCTTGACCTACTAGTCATGCTTCTTTTGATACAGACCAGGTAAGTGGTGAGAAAGGGGTGGGGATATTGAAGGAGATGGAAATTCAAATGCAGTTTCGTGATGTCATCTCTCATGCATGATCCACCCTTATGAAACATCTCCTTACACGATGATGCTAGACTCGAAGTCCTTCAGGATCAACCCTATCAGGTACAATCCAGAATCCTGGATTCAAAACATCCATCCTCTGTGCTAGTGACAGGACTCAGGTTTTCAGTTGTGTCTGGAAGGGAGACAATATTTTGGCACTGCACACTGAGGGAAAGAGCAGGCAGCAGAAACAGAGCCCATCGTGCTTTTTTGTTCTCAGATGAGTTATAAACCAGGAGAAAGACTCTTTCAGGCAACCTGGTTGGAACTAGAGTCATGTTGATGCTCTGCATATAGGGAGCTGCTGGAATTGTAAGGTCTAGGTTACACACTTGTGTTGTGAAGGTAAAGGGTAGGTTAGGCAATAGGCTGAAGTGAATTAAGCCCCACTTAAATGATCCTTTTCCAATCTGCACAACTTGCTGAGGGAAAGCAAAAGCCAAGAGATCAGCTGGTGGGACAGGCTGTAGTGTGCTCCTCCTCACTGTTCCCTGACACACTGAGACAGCAAAAAAACTTGAGCACTCTGAGAAAAAGCAAACCCACTTTCCCCTTGTGTGGAGGGCTGCCAAGCTCACAATGTCCCTTCTGACAGTGTGGATGTCTCCACATTGGAGGAGGCTTGGACCAGCATTAATCTCATACAGCAGATGTGTCCTTGGGAGCATGGGTGGGTTGGCAGAGCCAGGAGACAACGGGTGCTTGATGCAGGCTCCAATCCACCCCTTCCCTTGCCATAGCCATCCCTGCAGCCCAGGGTGTTAAGTGTCATTTGAATCTGGTGCAGCACATGAGGTGAAGGTGTTATTATTCAAGCTACTGGTTCCAATGAGATTATCCAGTCTAATGGAGCAGCTTGCATGGACCTCCTCTAAGCCTGAATTTTCACTGTCAGAGAATCCCCAGTCAACTGGAAAATTAAAAGGAGAAGGGAAGAGGGGGTTGTGCAGGAGAGAAGGGAGGGGATGATTAAGTTCTCTAGAAATTAATTCATAACTAGAGAAATGGAAATAATAACTCCCCAAGCCGATGGACAATCCCCAGCAAACACATTTCAATTTGGAAGCCAGCTTTGCTGCCGTCGCATCGTTTGCTTTCTGGCTCACCCTGCTTCATTGATTTAATTTTCCACACAAGGTGTTGACTTTGTCCTCGGATTGTGGCTCCTGCTTTCTCCCTGCCAAGGCTTGAGCAGTTCAGAGCTCCCCTCACTACCCCTGGCCACCCAGCCTGCAGTGTTGGGTAGGTCCAGTGAAGAACACCGACTGGAAGTGAGGGTAGAGCTGGAGTAGTGCACTGGGGAAGAAACATGAGGAATGGAAAAGGAAAAAAGGAAGGAAAGAAAGGAAGGAAGGACCTCATTTTTTACTCCCTGTAATTTTTTTCCCCACATAAGGGATCTCAACAAGTTTAGAAGCTCTTGTGCAAAGCACACATTCATGCTTGGAGGAGTTCACAGCCAGCACCAGCCTGTTTCACCCTGACAGCAAAATGTGCATGTCTCTCTGGTATATTGTGGACCCACACACTGTCCAAGGGCAAGACAGGACTTGGTCAAAGCTTCCAGACTATCAGAGCTGCAAGAAGCAGTTTGTTTGGTGAAGGAACTTCTGAACACAGTTGGGTATTCAGTTCAGAGGCCAGGACATTATTTAATAGCAGAGCCACATGGAATCATAGAATCATACAATCATTTAGGTTGGACAAGACCTTTAAGATTATCAAGTCCAACTCTTATACTAGCAATGCCAGGTCCACCACTAAACCATGTCCCTGAGCACCACATTTACACATACAGCAGCTTTGTCCCCAGTTGTGAGAGCTACCACAGTACAGGATCACAAATGGTGTCCTGTGGTCTGACTCCTGACAAAATATGTCCTCAGCCATCCAAAGTGAGATCTGTTGCCCAACATCTACGTGGACCCGAGCTTTCGGTACCGAAATGCTGAATCGTGGGTTCAACTGATTGCCAGTCAATGAACAAAGAGGTTGGGGCATGCGAGATGAATTGCAGCAGGGGATGTCAGATCTCCAGCAGCGAGGAGCTTCCTGAGCACAGAGCTCTGCTCTGCTGCTTGGAAGGGTTTGCACACACATGCACACACAGCTGCCCCAAACTGGTCTGGAAATGGGGATGGAGAGAGTTAATAATTGTTTACCTGATTCCCCAGTGCAGCTCAGTAAAATGTTACTGCTTCCCAGAGGCACGAAATATAATTTTGCCTTAAAGGTTAATAGTATTCTACTCACCAAGGAAAGAAACGAGTGCTTGAAAAGCTTTTTCATTAGGATCCCAGCCTGCTGCATTTCACATGGGACCTGGAGCTCTGGCCACCAAGGGGAGCTGGTCTCTCCTAGCCAAAACCTGCTCTCCCTCCTGCACACCCAGCTTCAGCAGCTCTGCGTGCAAGGGCTCCAGAAGCTTCTAGCACTGAATTTAAATTAAAGGCAACACTCATGACCTTAGGCAAGAGCGAGTGCATTGCTCGTGAAATACAAGTGATATTTCTCTGTGCTTTGTGGGGATTTATTATCCTTACGAACAACAAATGCATCAAAACAAAGGAAAAAAAAAACACAAAAAAACCCCAGAAAAACACCCAATCCTTGTGTCAGGGAGAAAGCTGAGAGTCCTCAGTGATCAGAGGCTGCCCAGGAATTACTGCCCTGAGCAAACCCACTCCTCCCTCAGTCACTGACCCTCTCCTTTGGCAGGAGTTGGGGGTACCGTGCCTTCCTGCTGCAGAGCAGAGGATACACCCCCAGCTGCTGGGTGGTTGGTGACTGCAAAGATGCTTCGATAAAGAAGGCATGGCCTTTATGTGCTTTAAGCCTTTCCCAGAAGAAGAGGATGCTGGAAAACAAGGCTGCTCCTTGTTTGTGTGTAAATATGTCGGGTGCTGTGATCTCCTTGCTTTCTGCAACCACAGTGGCTTTAGCTCAGCCCTAGCCTCCCTGATCAGAGACTGTCTGATCAGGAACACACTGTCTAGGTCCTCCTGGGGTGTGAGTGGCATCTCACCGTGTCCTGCTGCTGTCTGTGAAGCCGAGATCAGGATAGGTTGTTCTGGTCCCTGGCTGAATCAGACTGTGCGTGCTCTCCTAGGCTGCCTCTGCATGTGAACTGGGGCCAACTCTGAATCATAGAATCATAGAATCACAGAACGGTTCAGGCTGGAAAAGACCCTTGGGATCATCGAGTCCAACCATTAACGCTACACTACAAGTTCACCCCTAAACCACCTCACCCAACACCACATCTAAGCGACATTTAAGCACATCCAGGGATGGCAACTCAGCCACCTCCCTAGGCAGTCTGTTCCAGTGTCTGACCACTCTTTCCATGAAGAATTTCTTCCTAATGTCCAGCCTAAACTTGCCCTGTTGCAACTTGAAACCATTCCCCCTGGTTCTGTCCCTAATTACCTGGCAGAAGAGAAGGCTGGTAGGCTCTTGGCAGGTCTCTCTTCAGACTTTCTTCCAAACATAGATTGGCAGGTCAGCTGTGGGGACATCAGGCTGACCTGAGTGGGTTCAAGTTTGGGTTTAATTGCCAGTGTGTGAGTCTGCAGCGCACACAGGACTCGGAGGTCTTCTGCTTTGGTCTTGTTCCTGCCTCCCAAAGCCCTGGTCTGGGCTTAGTCATAAAAGAGGGTGATAGCTGGCCTTTGCCCTGTTGTTAGCAATGGCCATAAAGGCAGAATAGTTACTGAGACAAATACACAACATGGGGCTCTTCTCCAAGCTCTGTATCTTATAGACTGATGCAGGATGCTATGCCAGCATGGTGTCTCCTCAGCCTCCCAGCAGATCCATCACCGCCCCCAGCAGCTTAGGAGAGGATGTGAGCCACAAAAGGCAGCAGAAAGCTAATCCATTTGCTATATAAAGCAGCCAATAATATGCAGGACATTTCCTATTAACCACCACACATCCAGACAATTACTCTGATTGATTCCAATCAGGTTTTACACCACGCTTTATCCATCAGCACAAAGCTTCACTGCCTGTTAATATCATGGGGCAAACCATTCTTAACGGAGGCTGCCAAACAGCGTAGTGTCAGCATTAGCAGTCACAAGAATTGATGAAATAAATGCAGCGTTACTATGGCTGGGGTTTTACAATGTCTGTATGGAAAGCACAATAAAAAATATATATATATTAGAGCATCCACACAACAGCAAGGTCACCAATAACCCTCCCTGTGTTCTGAATAAATTTCTAATCTGATGGAGAGGACCGAAGAGATACCTTGAGATATACATCTTCTACAACCAGGATTAATAATAATGCATGATACTAATGTGATGGATGGAGGGATGGAGGGATGGAGGGATGGAGGGATGGAGGGATGGAGGGATGGATGGATGGATGGATAGATAGATAGATAGATAGATAGATAGATAGATAGATAGATAGATAGATAGATAGATAGATAGATTGCCTGCCTGTCTGCCTGCCTGCCTGCCTGCCTGCCTGCCTTTTAGCTGGGACTGGGAATATTTCCCCCTCTCTTAACTTGAGCAGAAAGCCTGTCATCTTTGTGGTTGTTCTTTTTAAAACATTTGCAGTAGGCACAGTGATCAGAAAAGGAGGCCATTGAATGTACAGAACAGGGTTCTCCATGAGAATTAGAGATATTAACCAACTGTTAACTTCTCAAGACGGGGGTGAAAATTATTTTTGCCTCTGTTCCCTGGCTTGATGCAAAAAAAAGTCACCGTGCAGCAGAGAATAAGGAGGCACAAGGAGGATGCTGTGAGGTGGAAGCAGCAAGAACAACTGAACTTGGAACAGCCATAAAGAGATTGTGACACCAGAAACACGATGGGTCATGAAGGAAAGAGAGATGAATAGGGAGAAGAAATGATTCACAGAGCTCCCGTTTGTGCCAAAGCGTGTGGATATGAGTTTACACAGCACTTGAATAAAGTTAATGTGAGGTGTGTGTAAATATACACACAATATATACACAGACACCTACCTAACTACCCAGAGGAAAGAGAACAAACCCTCAACGCCTAGCACTGAAACAAGCCCCCACTGAAGTAGGTGAGGAAGTCCCTGTGGAGGACTCTGCAGGTGAGAACAGCTGGGACCTCCCTCCAGGGGGAGGAGGTGGCCAAGCACTTCCAACAACCACTGCTGAAGATGCTGGAGTACTTTGAATCCCAATGAACACAGCCACCATCTCTCCCCAGGAAACCAGCAAGCTGGTGACACAATAGGTCTACCCCCAAAGTTTTGTCTATGACAGCTCCACCACCAATGGGCACCCCTTATCCAACCAAAAACTCTGAAATTGGGACATATGTCCCCGTGACTCCCTCTCTTCTGTGTATGTTTTCAAGCACCTTCTACAGGCTCTTTTCCAGTCCTCTCTTACATGCCTTATTGATGTGTTTCTGCCTCTTCTAATAGGAAGAGTACTCCACAAGCAAATGAATCCCCATGTCAGGGATTTCCCTGCTGGCAGTCTCAGGTGACAGGTTATTGCCAGTTCATTTCCAACGAGCCACACTGCAGAATTCCTGTCCCACACTGACCCTCCATCCACTAACCTGTCAATTGCTTTACCTGCAATATGTGAATTTAGTTGTTTTGGCTGTAATGGTGGCATGTGCTTGCATGCACAGCCTGCTATTAAATAGACTTTATTCAGACTCATAGGCAAATGGCTAGTAGCTGAAGAGCTTTTCTCGCTTATCCTATGGCTGAATGGGTGATGGTATGGATTAAAATCTTGCCAGCACTAAATCTTCTCGTATTTTTACAAATTACCAGCACTGCTGTGAACTAGACCCTGATCTCCAGTAGATGCTTGTGATCACCTTTAGAAACGGTCTTCCTCTAACATCAACTTTCTGACTATTTTTGTTCCCTGAACTTGATCAGTTTTCCCCATTTTTTTTTTCCTTTCTTTCCCAATAGGAAAAAATTCCCACACTTCTAAAGTACTATCAATAGCATGTATGTAAAAAAAAACTATGACCAGAGCCCTGTGCTATTTTATCAGATGTCGAGGAGAAAAAGGAATGGCAAACAGCCCAGAGCACTGATCGGAAGACCTGGTTGAGCTTATTAATTTGAACACCTGGCATTGGCTGTCTTGTGCAGTAAGGTCCTTAACATGGATTCCAAATAATTAGATGAAGGTCACAGGCAGGTACAGACCTTCTGCCTTCACTGAAGCAGCCAGCTCAGGCACACCGGGTGGGAGATGCTGACCTCAGATATATGTGGATGCCTCATTTCTAGTCAATGATTCAATATTTAATTAAAGTATGTGCAGCATTGTTGGTGATGCTCTAAAGAAACATCACTTGGACATGCTCTTTGTGAGGAAGCAAATCCCTGTTCCCACCCAGCAATATCTTACTCTCTGGTTTGCAAACAGCCCCTGAAACACAAATTTTATTTCATGTGCTTCTGTAATAACCATGAACTATTCCCTATGATCTCATGGGCACACTGATGTTTAAAGTAAAGAATTAGGGATTTCTGTCCGTGTCCTTGCGAAAAAAGAAATGGATGAAGCTGGAAGAGCAGCCAGACACAGATCCTAGGTCCTTCCCCAGGCACAAGACACATATGCTGCAAAATTCAGCATGGAAATAGGTACATAAAATGAGTGACAGTGTCAGTTTGCAAAGACACGTATACAGACCTGGGTGGAGGCAGGGTAGAGAGAGTCAGAGAACTTCAAATATCTTCAAATACTTAACTCCTTTGCAGCAATAATTGTGGTGCACATTGAGAAACACACTCCAGGTAGGGAACTCTCTTTGTAACACAGGATAAAAATCTGTGCTACCCTTTGCAGGGACTGCAGGGTGCTGGGTGATGCCCACAGTCAGTGTCTACATCTATCGTGCCACCAGGTTGTTTGTTTTATTCTTCCAGCTTTCCTCCATCCCTTCAGATACAGCTCAATCTCAGTTTGTGTTTACTTTATAGATTTTTTTCCTCACTTTCACACTCCAATCATTAGCAATTCTCACATGCAAAGAAAGGGGATCCTTAGTAACAAGAAGTCGATGTCTGGAGGTAGCTGTGAAAGAAGAGAATGCAGCAGCAAGTCAGATCCCTCCTTGGCACAGAAACTTTATCTTGTTAAAATAATTCTTCCTCTATTCTGACCAGAATGGATGAACATCAACTCAACTAGTCTGTCCATCCCAGAGCTCACAATGAGCACAGCTCTTGCATAACAAGGTGAGATGTGTTAGTGCCCATATTTAAGTATTTCTCTAATCTAGGAGGAAATAAGCCTCAGATCCAGAGGGATCCATGCAGTAATTCCCAGAAGACCGCATGTAGCTCAGAGATTTCTCCACCCTCCTATCTCTCACAACCTTGTCACAATGACTGGCAGGTTGGATTTTAGACCAGCTTGGGGCTGTGACATTGGCACACCTCACGCTGGAATTGTTTAGATGAGTGGATGAAATTGTCATTCAAAAGCCGTACTTAAAACATCGTCCATCACACATCCAGAGGAAATCCATAAATCCAGCACTTGTCCTCCCCATATGCCTGGAGGAAGTAAAACTTTTGAGCCACCATTTTTCAGAATATAGAACCTGAGATCTACAGGAGAAACATCACTTGCCCATCGTGCCTTAGTGGCAGTTTTAAACGGAAACCAGGAGTCCCAATGCCTGGTCCTGAGTGAAAACATCACTTCATAATAAGCTCACCATGACAACACCAATACAAACTTCATCAGCTGAAATCAAAGGCAAGAAAACAAAGGACGAGATGGAGGGAGACAGCAAAAATGACTGACTTGAGATGAGCTGAGCACACATTTTAATGAGTATTTGGACTCCCCGCTGTTGCCGCTGAAAAGCTTCTGCAACGATCTTGGCTTCCCCTTCATGCAGTTACTGAGCTAATAAAATACAATTCAGCCTGGTGCTGGCCTGCCGTCCAACAAAACCCACAGCTGGTGAGAGGGAGATGGAGCTTCTGAGCAGGACTCTGGGGTGGCTGAATGGAAGAGAAGCCCCCGCTCCGGGCAGCATGGGACAATTGCCAAACATCGTCTTGCTCCCACATCATGCCCAAAGAGCCAAACCAGCCAACCTTGTCAACATCAGAGTCAAAGCCAACTCCAAGGCACACTGGGCAAATCAAAGAGCAGTTTAGCCACTACACACCTGCAAAGGACTTCCAGATGTATCCTGGCTGGATGGGCACGACAAAGATACTCATCACACTCTACATTGGCTGCGCTGTGATCACTCGGTCTCGTGCTAGCAAGGCCAGAGATCAGGCAGCCTTTTTGTAAGAAATGTGCAAACTGATGCTTGAGAGGCACTTGAAAATGCAGAAACAGAGAAATGGCTGCGACGACTCAGCCCAAATATCCATACAGTCATTCTGACTCCAACAGCGGATACTTGGGTGGAAAAAAATAATAAAGGAGAGATTACAGAGTGAAACTTTTTCCGGTTTAAACTCCCAGCTTTCAGCAAGCAATGTCTGGGGACTGCCTGACCTGGAGCCTGCAGTGATGTCATTGTATTGAACAGCTTTCAACAGATCTTTCTTTCATTAATTTGTCTAATTGCTTTCCAGACAGCTACATTTCTGGCCTCTGTAATGTGCTTCACAATGTTGCACAGATGAATGATACATTATATGAAAATGTCCTTTCTTCTGTTTGTTTTAATATTCCGCTTGATAATCTCATATAAAGTTCCCTAGATCTTGTGTTATGAGAAATGGTGAGTAATCATCCCCTATTCACTTTCTTCATTACACTCATGATTGTCTGGATGCATTATAGCCCTCTCAGTCATCTCTCTTTTAAGATGAAAATTGACAAGTCATACAATCTCTCCTTGTGTAACAATTGTTAGAAACCCGTGTTCCTGCTTCCCACACTTCCCACAGCCTCCCTGGGTCGACTATACTCATTTTAACTCTACGTGATCAAAAGTACCCGGTGTACGCAGCCCGGGAGAGCAACACAGATCACCACAGAACGATAGTCTCTGTTGAGCACAGAATCACGGAATTATTGAGGCTGTAAAAGCCCTCTGAGATCCAGCCTTTGACCGAACACCCCCACATGGGCCCGACCAGGGCACTAAGTGCCACATCCAGCCTCTCCTTAAACCCCCCCCCAGGGACGGTGACTCCCCACTTCCCTGGGCAGAGCATCCCAGTGCCTGAGCACCCTCTCCATGAGCAAGGGCTGCCTGACACTCAACCTGAACCTCCCCTGACACAGTTTCAGGCTGGGCCCTCTCGTCCTGTCACTGGTTGCCCAGGGGAAGAGCCCGACCCCACCTGACTACACCCTCCCTGCAGGGAGTTGGAGAGAGTGAGAAGGTCCCCCCTGAGCCTCCTCTTCTCCAGGCTGAACTCCCCCAGCTCCCTCAGCCTCTCCTCACAGGACTTTCCCTCCAGTCCCTTCCCCAGTCTTGTTGCTCTCCTCTGGACCCACTCCAGCCCCTCAAGGTCTCTCTTGCAGGGAGGGACCCAGACCTGCACACAGGGCTCGAGGTGAAGCCTCCCCAGTGCTGAGCTCAGGGGTAGAATTACATCCCTAAATGCTCTCTCCATTCATTTCCAAAACCTGCTTCGTGTTTTCCGTATTGTCTGAGGTTTGTGGAGAATTACCCGGGCTGGCTTCACCACCTCCTTTGCTCCAGCCGGCCACCAAACACCTCGAGGTGGAGCTGTCTTCTTCCTCAGTCGGTCAACCTTGCACATCTCAGCCCCCAGCTATGCTTTATCACCCTGACCCTCATAGAATCATAGAATCATAGAATGGCCCAGGCTGGAAGGGACCTTAGAGATCACCTAATCCAACCTCCCTGCCATGGGCAGGGACGCCTCTCTACTAGATCAGGTTACTCAAGGCTCTGTCCGACTTCGCCTTGAACACCTCCAGGGAGGGGGCGGCCACAACATCTCTGGGCAGTTTATTCCAAAGTTTTGTATATTCCTTCTACAACTCCTTGCAGACTCTTTGGTATTTGACAACCCTGGAAAACCCTCTGTCACCTTTTTCTGCTTGCTTTTTTACCCTTTTTTAACTCACTTAGAAAACACACGGTCCCATGGGACCCCTCCTGGGTATTCCCTCCCCCTCATCGTAACTCTTTATTCCCGTTCTTTATTTCCCACCTTTGAACTGGTTACTAATCTATCAGAAGACTCTTCTTCCCGTCCCATGATAGCATAGTTTAAATTCTTCTCTGTGGGAAAAGCATTAATTCCTCTGTATTAACCACATCATCCCTATCACATGGACTTTGATTTATTTAAAGAACAATAAATGACTTGTGACACCCACCACACCCCCCCCACAGCACGTCATATGCTTTTTTTTGTCAATCTGTTCTTAATCATGGTTCAGCCAAAGTAACAGGTTAAAAAAGTCAGATTTCTGGATTCTAGTTCTTGGACCCTTCACGAGTCCAATTTAAAAAAAAATCCTTTCATTCCTCCAGTACCAAGGCCAGTATAAGTAACGAGGTGTACAATGAATTTAATAACATAGCCATTTCATATCAGAGTTTCTTAAGGTCTTTCAGTGAATATCACTTAGAAAAATGCATAAGTACTAAAAGCATTTTTTGCTAAACCTTTAGTGGCAGACACTTCAGGCAGCTTGTGCCCTTGAGAAAGTAAACTTCCAGCAGGACGTTGTCACACTTTAATAATGCATTTCTGTGAGATTAGCAGTGTGTTTCCTACGTGGGCTGCCTTACAATTGTTTTGCAACTCATACGACAGAGTTAGTGTTCTCTTCATTATCTTTTCCTTTGAGTCCAGCGTCAAGTTTTGAATAGTGTCTCTTTACCTTGCTTTTTAAGCAGGTATTTTTAAGTGTTTTTATTTCGTTCCCTTTTACCACCTTTCAGGGTTGGGTTTTTTTTCATACTTCGTATAACTTCCCAATAAACCTCTTATGTCTTTACACAGGCTTCAGGATGACATGAAGCACTTTATGGCTGCTCCTTTTAACAAGCTACTCATTTTTGTGTTGTTTCTGCTTCGAAGGTGAACTTTACTGTAATTTTTATTTATTTTACTTTGCATCTACAGGACACTGTATTTGAGTACCATGTAGTCACTCTCACAGAGCAATGTCTTAATAGCTCTGCCTTGCAGCACGTCCTGCAAGTAAATCCTAAGAGTAAATCCAGGCTTGTTTCTCTTTTAGGGGGTTTACAGGTACAAGCTCCAAGTGCTGTGACATTTGCTCGCCGCATACGAGGCCACTTGAAGTCTCTCATTACAGCGTTTTCTGCCCTCCCAACCTTTTGGATTTCTCTCAGCATGTCACAGTCACTTTCACCGTCTTCAAGTGGTCAATAAACCAGCCTTAACACCATTCCCTTCCTGTCCCCAGGGATACTTTGTCACTTGTGCACAGATTGACCCTATTTTCTTTCTTTGATTTTACATTTTCTTTAACATAAAAGCCTTTCCTGAGCCCACTTTGGCCTCCTCTATTGTGCCTGTGTGATTTATGCCACAGATGAGCTTGCTTCTATTAAGGTTTTGGGCTGTGTATCCTATTAGCATCTTCACTGAAAGCAGACTACTAGCATGTGTACAGAAATAAGCATATATTTAATTTTGTCTAACTTCCTAATTTGGTGTGCCCTTAATAAAAAGGGCATTTGTTGGGACCGTTTTTGCCAATTCTCACTCAAATTTTACAAAGTTCCAATCTAAACACTTTTCAAGGATAAAGGCATATTATGACTTCACCTTTAGACAATGAGGTTCAACCTTCAAACCTCTTTTTCACCTAATTTTTATTTAATTGGCAAGAGCCACATTCCTTCCTATGTTGGCTCCTGTTCTTTGAAACAGTTTCCTTATTCCTTATAAACTTTTCCTACTCTGTTTTCTTAACTATGCATTGAAACACCATCTCTGTGCCTGGTTTTGCATTTGAGAAAATGCTTCTGTGAAAGTCTTGATTTTTAGCCTGTTATCTTAACAGCTTGTGTCTTTCCTCCAGGATTTTCCTCCTTCTGTCTCCTTGCAACTGGGAGCTGTGGCAACATCCCATTAGTATATTAAACAATACCAGGAAACATTCTCTGATCCTGGGGCCAAATGACATGGTGTGATCATATTTGTGCTATTAAACTCTATTAACTTCCAAAACACCTAGTGGAAATCCTCCCTGACCTCTTTAATTCCCAAACATGTCCAGGAATTGTTTGAAGGAGCGATAGCTGGCCCAAGCAAAACTACATTCTAGTAACTTTGCCGCACAAATAGTTGTCTTCCAGTGCTTACTAACATTCCCTGGAGTTCTTTTATTTATTGCTACAAATATATATTATATGGACCAGGAGCCCAGGTGATTTGTACTATTTTCCCTCAAAATAGTGTCTATGGAAGCTTTTGTTGCATGAAGATCTTCAGTGATTCCACGGGGCTTTGAGCAGCCCGGTCTAGTGGGAGGTGTCCCCGTCTATGGCGGGGGAGTTGGAACAAGATTGTCTTTAAGGTCCCTTCCAATCCAAACCATTCTATGATTCTATTATTTCTCCAACTGGAGTCTGTCTGGATGTCCCATGGGACCTGCCACGTCTGTACCTTGCAGGCAAATCCCTGATCATTCCTCGGTGTCCTCAGAATCACAGCTACGTGGTTACCTACTGACCAAATCTTCTACCACTCAGCTTGTTCCTCTCTGTCACCTGTGATCTCTGCCCATGAAGACATGTCCTGGGTGCAAGGGGCCACAATGGTAACATCTAAGGGGAGATCTTATTTATGTGGTTCTTCATCCTTCTTCGAACTCTTAACCCCATGCTATAATATGTTCCTACTAACTAAATTTGGCATAAAAGAGCATTTTTTTCCCTCTGACCTGATGGAGGGATTGCTCTATCATGTTGCTATAAGTTTCATCAGCAAATTTCCCTGTCACCTCAAGTCATTCCAATCTGACTGCCTTGATCCCAGACCCCAACACCTCTTCCTAAAGACCAAGAACTGGTAATACCATTTGCACCTACATAACATCCACCCATGGGGCAAAAGCTGATGTTGCGTGCCATGACACAAAGCCCCTCTCTCATCCTGGAGACTTACAATCTATCAGGTTTGTGATATCAGCTGGAAAATCTGAGATGTAGACAGAGTAGGGACGGGATTCAAATGATAGATTTTGATTCTTAAACTTATACGTCAGTCTTTAGGTGTGTGAGCTGACATCTGAGCTCCCTGAACATGGGATTCAGTGGGTAAAGTCACCAGAGCCCACAGAACTGATGCAGCCACTCTAGCATTATGGCTTTGTTTGGTTGACCACATATAGGGTGTCCAATACAACCACCCGGGGTGGGAAACTGTGACAGAGGACCTATGGAGGACTTGGTCAAAGCAAAAAAAAAAAAGGCCACCAAATATCTATGTTTTGGTAACAATGCAGCCTCATGTCTACTTTAGAATGAGTTATGTCTCACTTTAGACTCCTCTGACTGCACTGATGAGGAACAGGATTTCCTTGGAATGTGGTGGGTTCTCAGCACCCAGGTCACACGGACACACATGTGTACGCTTGGCAGATCACAGCCAGAGTCCTAAGGAGAGCTGAAAAGGGACTCTAGCTGTCCCAAGCACAATGCACAGAGGTGGAAAGGACCACCTGATTCACTCAGTGATTCTGCAGGCAACCCCTCCATAGCAGTTTATACAGAAATATGATCAAGCTTTATCATAAAACCAGCTATATTTTTAGCACTCACAAATCCCAGTGGAAGATTACCTCATTACTCCCAGCCAGAAACCTTCTTCTACCTTACACACTAAATGCCCCGTTTATGTCCGTTGCCTCTTGGGCCAAGACTACCCACATATTAAACAACCCTGTTCTTTCATAGGCATTTAATCCCTAAATCCATGCAATCAGGGGTCTTGCCTCTGTCTGCCTTTGTCTTCTACACTCACTGAGACCCAGGCCAGTCTCTTCTCACTCAAACAACTCTGCGTGCCCTTCTGAAAGCCTCTCTTAGCTCTGTTTCTTTTCTTTTTTTTCTGATAGAGGCAGAAGAGTTGCAGTGTTCCACTCGAGTACCTTAAGCAAAAGAAGCTCCATAGCATTAACTTAGCCAAATGTAAATCAAGTCAACAGGGAAAGACATTTCATCCATGTTTCTGTACTACAGTCTGTCTGTCTACCAAAGCAATGACTCTGTGTCTGCTCCAGGTTCCCTCCAGGGTTACACCAATGTAACCCTGATCAGATTTTCTGCTCTGCTTTTGTTCACACTGTTGGAAAAAAGGGAGCGAGTTGAGAGGAGGGACAGCAAATTCCCATCTACTTTCTGAGAGGTGTTTCATCTGGCAATAGCTCTGACAGGACAGAGACAAGTTGCTATTTCAGATATTTAAAGATATAACACTGCTTAACCTTAATTTTGGGGTTCAGAAAGCTATTGGTTTTTTGATTCTTTATATTATGTTAATAATATCAAGATCATATCAGAGGAGCTTCGTACTCCCATAAAACTCTAGAGTGCAATGTTTAATAGTATTAATTTATTTTACTATAGCTCATTCTATGCATGTTTTCACTCTTAAGGTTTGTGTGGGTTTATTTTTGTTTGCTTGTTTTTTACTAACGGTAAATTCCCTAAACATCCAGGCAGATTGAAAAGTCAAAGCATTTACTTCTCCTCTTAGTTTTTAATTTGGGATTGGGGGTAGTGGGGAAGGGTCATCCCAATCAATATTGAATTAAGTATAACTGGACTGATGTGTTCCTAAGCAGCTCAAGATGATATTTTGTCAATCAGCCAGATGAGTTTTGCAACGGGTTTGCTTTCCTTCCTTTCTCACCAACCCCTCCAGGACCTCCATCAGGGAATCCTCAAGGTCGTTTTTTTTTTGCTTTTGTTCCTTGAAAGCATAGAGAGCAACAGAGAGCAGAGACAGTTGCCCTAACGGTACTAGAGAGAATTAAGTCCCTACCATGCAGAAAATCACATTCATATCTAGGTATACTGACACCCTACTCAGAAAGACTATAAAACTCAGATCCATACCTGAAAACATATTTTATAAGACAGTAGGCTTAAGATGGAAAAATCATTCTGCTTTCTGAGTTAATCATGCACTCGGTTACTTGTAAGCTTGTTTGCAGGATTGGGACTGGTTGAAAATGAGGAAGGGATCAGACTGATTTGCTTTCATCCATGTTTGCAGTTTCTTTTCTTCCTGAGTAAAGCACAGAGCTCTTGGCAAGCATCCCGTCATCCTCCTACCATTGTTAACAGGCTGGCTCTTTAGAGGGGTTGGGTGGAAGAGGGCCAGGGAAGCCTGCAAGGAGTGGAGAAAAGCTGCATCTCAGTGGTGGCTCTGACAGAGATGCTCCTCTCCGATAGCACCTTATCAGGTCAGGCAAACTCTAAGAGACAAGGAACAGACTAAATAAGAAAGTGTTATCTGACCTGAAATCCTGCCCCCTTGCCCCGCACAAAATAATCTAGTGCTCATTCAGCAGAGCTGGCTGGAAAACATGTCCCTTCCAAGCAGGCAGGACATGTCTGGCTGCCTACTTCCAGCTCCTGGGGTGCCAAGGGAAAGGGCAGCTCATGAGGACTCATATTTCTCTGCTGCAGCTGAGAAAGCCTGCAGACAAAACTTGCATCCCTTAGTAGTGAAAGTTTGGGTCTGCAACAAAATAAAAGGAGTCTGGCTTTCTTCTGGTCGCATCCCCACATCAGCCCTGAGCAATGTTAATAGAAGTGAGAGACTAAAGAGGACTCACTTCTGCCCTCCTCCCCTGACCTAGGAATCAAGCAGGGATGGAAGAAGGAGAGACATATAACAAACACTCCCCCTTCATCCCCCTCCCCGAAAAAATGTGCACTTAGCATCTGCACCAAGCTAACAAGGCAGAAGCCTTCCAGGCATGGGTGAGTTAGATTGAGATTATTTTCTTAACACATCTCAATTAAAATGTAGATCTCCTTTACTGCCTGGGGCTGGAGGGGCGGGAGGTATTGGGAATGAGATAGGGGAGGGAGAAACAAGACACAGGGGCATTTGCTTCATTCCTCTCTGTCCTCTCTGTCTTAACCCTTCTGGTACCACTTCAAAATCACAGGGTGATTTAGGTAGGTTCACTGGGTTAAGTGAGGAACTACACATGTGTTTGAACCTCACCATGTCTGCTAAGGCTCTTTCTGCTTCGATTAAACCCAAAATTTAGTCAACTACTGGTGAGATGGAATTATTATCGTCGTGCTTTGCAGTCAGTACTATCTGTGAGTCTGCAGGCATCAAGTCCAGCTCTCTACAGGACTTTTGCAAGCCACTGATAATCCAAAGTTCTTTAAAGCAGCCACCTGTGAGGTGAGGAACTGTTACTCCTCTCCTAAAACCAAGGGGCTAAACCACAGGGAAACTAAGGTTTGGAGTCATTGTAAGTTTGGCATTGTTGTTGATTGGGTTTCCCCAATAGCTACTAAAAGAAACTGACACTTCCAGAGGGAAATTCCCACTGCCGTCAACACCTCAGGGTTACAGTGAGCATGTTCAGAAAAAGTCCCTCTCTTCTCTGGTTGACAAGAAATGAAGTAGTGGATGAGATAAATCCAACCCTAAGTAACTTGTCTAAAACCATGCAAGGTATCTACAACAGAGCAGGGAAATTAAAACTGGTTTCTCTTGCCTGAGGAAAATTCTGTAACCAGTGGATCATGAGAACATCCCTTTCTAAATGTACTAAGGGGTCCAGAACTTGCTCTTCCCAGTCAGAAACTGTCTCAAATCTTTTTTTTCCAACAGTGTTTCTGACCTTCAGCCCACAACAGTTCCTACTTCCTCATGTTACTTACAGTCCCTCAGATCTCTTTAGCCAGGTCAGGTGGAATCATCCTCCATCTCCACTATCTACCATCAGACCCTTCAACATTTCTGCTCCTCCTCAGTGTATTCCTCTGCTCCCAACTTCCTCTTTATTCTTTGTCACAAGACAACCAACAAAAAAATTGCTAATTGCTGGTGCAACTTTCTAGGCAGGGAAGTAGACAGTAGAGGAAAATAATCAGAAAGCTGCCCTTCCTTCCATGAGCAAGGGCTGGTCCATGGGCTGGACCGGATGATCTTTTGAGGTTCCTTCCAAGCCCTAACATTCTGTGAGTCTATTACTACAAAACACAGCCATGCCTGCTTGTAGTGGGGCTGCCCCATGTCCTTACAGAGCATAAAGAAGCCCATAGCCAGCGGCAGAAGAAAAAATTCAGTCAACATGTCAGTTCTTCAATTTGCCTTCCCCTGCAGGAGGACAGCGAGAAAACGTGTTTTCTTTGGATATCCTGGTTTCTTGCATTCAGCTCTTAGCCATTCCAGTCTAGCTCTGCCTCCAGGGATGAGACTCTATTAAAAAGATACCCCTTACCCTGGCAGAAATTAATTTCATTCAATCTGTTGGTCATTGGAACAGGAGGCAAGAAATGTTGTTCCATACCCAGATCTGCTACTCATCTCTCATATAACCACAGCCCTGGCAATGTGCTGGTTTTCCCTGCTCTCCTCCGCAGCCTCCTGACACTCGGGACTTGGTCTTCACTACTGGGTCAATTGAGGGGTTCATTTGCAAGACGTTTTACTTGAATGTTGTGCTGTATGTGAGGGAGGGACTTCTATACCTCCCTGTAAGGCCAGAGATCAGGTTGTTATCTGGCTCCTGCAATTCATGGAGCTAAACAATCTGCGTCTGCCTTGGTAGATGGTTCCTGCTATTGATGGTATGCTATTCAAAAACTGCTGAAGGACATATCTAAAGTGGGAAGTGATGGAGGACAAGATGTTCAAGAACACAAAACTATGAGTTGTGCAGATCCACTTACCAAACAAAAGAAATATGTATGTTGCTGGGGACAGGAGGAAGAGATTATGCTTGTAGCAAAGCAAGGAGGAAGCCATAAAAAAATTTAAAAAGCCTCACAGTAGGGTGAGATAATTAGCTTCGACCTCAGAAGCTCCTGTGAACTCACACAAGCTACCTCTAGGACCACAGTAGTACAGGAAAGGGAAATAAAATCTCCCTGATAGAGAAAACAACTGGGAAAGGATCTACCCCTGCACCTCCTCATCCTCCCCCACACTCAACCTCTATTCCCTTCTGAAACATGTCACAGGTTGAGGATGATGAAATGTCACAGAAGCAATGGTGGAAGTGGAAAGCAGATGTCCCTTCACCCTGGGGAGAGCTCGTTTGGTGTGCCATTTTCCCTCATTGGTTGCACAGGCACCACAGAGCATCATACAGCAATACAGAGAGTAATTCCCTACAAGCAGCTGAGCAACAGAGACAGAATTTCAACAATCATCCACATATCATGACACTCATTGAGTGGCACAGCCTTGCAGGAAACCCTGCCCCTGCTTTATTGAAAATTAGAACCTTGGAGGACTGTAAAATTCGTGGGAGGAGTGAGACTGGTCAAGTTGCAAAGCTCAACTTAGGGTTTGGCCACCCTGAGAATGTGTGAGCAGAAGACATTCCGAGCTGGAATTGACCTCTGTTTTGCAATCCACACTCAGGGGTCTAAAGTCACCTGAGATGTCCTCAGCTAGTTTCCATCTTATCCTCAGGAGGAAATGTGTCTCCAGTAGACTCTTTATCATATTTGCCAGCCCCAGGTGACCATCTCAGATACCCCAGACACTCCACTGAGATGCCAAAGGTGTGTCCCCTGTCAGGGAACCAGCATAGGGGCGGTCCTCTAGAAGAACCCCAGGTACCACTGAGCACCATTATGCCTTTCTCATTGCATGTCCTAGCACATGAGACACACCTCCTAGCCCATGGCAGGCCGTGTGCTGTGTTTTACGTCAGAGAAGAAGAAACCCCACAGATCTCTCTCTGCAAAGGCTGAACTTTCTGCAACTCTAAACCTGAGATGCTAATGTTGACAAATCCCAAGTAGGACAACTAACTCACAGGGCTGCGTCAGGAGAAAGCTTCTGCTGGAACCCACTGCACAAACTAATTATCTTCCCGCCCCTTCTAACTGCCCTCTAGCAAAATAAGCTAATCAAGGAAGAAGGTTGTTATCAAAACACATTTACCACACGCCAGCGTCTTATGGTCCGCAGTGCCCAGTGCTCTCCTCGAGTTGCCTCAGGCAGGCACGGCCACCGAGATAATCAACCTGTGAAGGGCACAGCTCTGCCCTACACTGCTAGGTAGACTGAAACAGCAAAAGTGCTCCCAAAAGGGACATGATGGCATCTGGGGAATAGAAGGACATCAGTGTTGCTGGACGCACAACGTGCAGGTCCAGCGATGGGTCAGATCCCTAGGGTCGGTGATTGGTTCTTCCACTCAAAGGTACAGGACTGGTTCAAAGTGGTTTATTCAATGTCGTTGCCCATCTCTAGTGAAATGGGATTCCCAGGAGCCTCTGTTTCACTCAGGGCTTTATCACCATCAGTAGACACGCTCCCTGTCCCAAGAATTTCCTCCTGCTCTCAGGGCTAAGAGCCCCGATCCCATTTCAAAAGGCCATTGCAGAGCTGTCACATTTGGGGCTATTTCCCCTGCTCCAAAGGAGAGGCAACGCCTAGGTGTGAAATGACGGTGCTTTGGCTATACCTCAGCAGACAGATTAAAGATTATCTAGGCTCAGTGTAGAATGCTTAATGGGCGAGTGTCATGCCATGGAGCCCCCCTGCTGCGTGCTCCCCTCCGTGCGAAGGCTGAAATGCCGTCTCCAGTTTCGATAACTACCTGAGAAGAAGTGGAAATCACTCTGTGCCAAGGCCGATTGCCGGAAGATGACTCCACTTTCCTTCGCTATCAGATGGAAGAGGTTCACAGGCCATGTAAAAGGCTGCCTGAGCACCAAGGGTGACCCAGGAGAAGGCACAGCAAGCGCTGTTTGAAGACACAACATCTAGACAAAGGTAGTTTGACTCCTACCTTTGCCACTCTTGACTGGCAGTGCTAACACCGCCAAACATGATTGGAGAATTTCAAACCAAGTGAAAGATTTCAGATGTCCTGCAATTGTTTTTTTCTTCCAGCATTTACATTTTTCTCTCCTTCATATACCAACAGTATGTATCTGGAAATCTCCTGTTTCGAAGGCAAAGCAGGATTTGAGCTGGAAAACATTTATTCTTCAAGTTGCTGATCCACCTTTAGGAAGATTAGAACAATTATCATGTATCTCGAACAACGTAGAGGGTCTCACAGGTATCTGAAGGCATCAAGACCCATGGCAAGATAATGCTAAGGTAGGAAAGGATACAGAAAACTTCACCTTTGAGAAAAGGTCCCAAACATGAGTGCAAAGGCTTTTTCATCATGTCAGGCAAATGCAAAACACCTGCAAATTGCTCCCCTACTGAAAAGACTCTGGTTTGCACCTTGGAACATTACAGCATGGCAAGTACAAAGAAAGGACAACTGAGGTCCTACTCTCTTGTAGTGGAAGCTGAGGGTCTATGGGAACATAAGCCCCTGCAAGAATCAGTAAATCACTCTTTTCTCACTATCTGTTAGAGTCGAGAGTGGCACAGGACTGAATGTGATATTTCACCCTCCTGCCCTGATGGGTCCCTGAAGCCTGATGCATACAGCCCCTCCCGGCACCCCCTCCCCACATAGTGCTTGAGATATCCTCCCTCCCCTGCACAAGCAGAGGAAAAGGCTGGGAAGGAAAAGAGAGGAGGTGAAGGGGAAAAGAAAGAAAACACCTCAGACTGAAAGACAGTCACGGTCTTTCAGACAGCAGAAAGTCAAGCAAGAAAAAGACCCTTTAAAAAAAAGGTCTTATTGCAGCTTCTGTAGGCAGCTTAGGTTACCCGAGACTCTCTAGTGATTCAGAAGACTTTGACCAAGAAAGTTAAAGCCAGGGACGATCAATGAGTCTCTGCAAGCAGCATCGCATCAGGTTACCTGCTGAGACGAGACAGCGGGAGCTGCACTTTGTAACTTTTTCTTTTTTTTTTCCTGATCTGGCAATGAGTCTGAACACTGATAACAAACCTCCCTCCCCCTACACACTAATCTCTCACTCCCTAGAAAACAACTTGTTTAAGTGCCCTTTTTTCCCTCCATATATTGTTAGAAATGAGAATTGTAATTTCTGGGTACACAAGTGTCCTGCAGCTACAAGGCAGGCGGGAGGAGCTGGAAAGCAGGAGGACGTGGAGGGTAACATCCCAGACATGCCAGAGGACAGCATAAAACCCTTCTGAGCAGGGCTGTCCTTCTGTGGGGAAACCAAAAAAAAAAAAAAAAAACCTCTCAGATGACTTCTCAAGCGTCTCATAAACACCACCTTTGCTGCTGCAGCTGTTTAGTTAATCCATGCTCAGCTTCAGCCTTGTGTGCATCAAGTTTTGGTCATGCCTTGGCTAACCCAGAGACAAAGGGATCCAGGAAGGTGGCAAGAATGGTCAGTATCTAAGAGCTTTTTATTGTTTCATTCATGGAGTGAGGATACCTGCAAAATACTTCTGCATCTTATTCTCCTAGTTCAGGAGCGTGGGGGCACGTGCTTTGCAACTGGGGTGCAAAGCCAACAGAGCCAGGAGGGGTCCCGAGGTGAGGTCCTCGGGTGCCACAAGGACACACAAAGGACACTTGCAGCTCCTCACGGATGAGCAGAGGAGTGCAGCAAGGACAGGCTGGTGATGTAAAAAAAATCCTGCTTCCCTCCACAGCAAATGTCAGTTCCCTCAACCCAGCAGTGTTTGTTGACAACCTGCTTTGCTCGGTCTCTAGAACTGGTAAAGACTTTTGGGGGAGAAGGAAATCACAGATGCCCAAATGTTTAATTTTAATGGAAAAAAAAAGAAAAAAAAGAAGTAATGCTTTGCTTCAGGGTGACTTTTTACTTTGAAATTTGAAGTAATTTATTAAAACCTGAAATAAAATCCTCAAAATAAGAAATTCGGAGGTCTAAATGAATCATTCTTCGATTACTAAATGGCATCGGTCCCTTTTAAAATGGCTTTCAAGAACATTTGTTATTAAAAAAAAATATTTGCCCACTACAAGCTGTGGAAAAAACCCAAAAGTTTTGAAATATCACAAGTCCTCCCAGAAAACATGATTATTTGCCTCTGTGCAACTTAGCGTCCCACTGACCGAGGAGTCCGCATAACAGCTAGGACAGATCCTAGAAGCAGAAGAGGGCCGGTGCCTGGGGGCTGCATCCTCCCTCAAAGACAGTTTCTGCACGTTCGACTGTTCATTCTAGAAGTAAGGCCACTTGGGGATGAAACAAGCCAGCACAGTGAAAATGTAGGAGTGGAGCAGCTAACATAAAAAAGGCTGGGGATGGATCTCTTCTGCACCCAGCAAGGTGTTCCAGTAGGAGACACCTCCCTATATATGCCTCTCCCATGTTGGAAATGCAAGCAGGTCCTTCCTCACCAAATTACTCATTTTGGTGACAGCTGTGCGTGTTAAGCACAACCCGGAGACACTTTGCTGCCCTGAAAGCTTGCGTGTCACCAATGTGCATGTGGTGTCCTCCTCCGAGCTGGTACTACGGGCCAGGCAAAAATAGTGAGGCCTCATTCAGCTGCAGAAGGTTTTTCTCTCCTTGAGGTAGAGGCGAAGAACTTCTGGTATCTCCACTCCTCTGCATGTGAGGGGGAAAAGGAGATAGGGGAGGTACATAGTTTGGGGTATGGATGGAGGACAGAAGAAATTTGCTAAGGGGTTCAGAGGGTGGTCAGATATTGGTTGGTGTCTGTGGACATTGCTGCATCTGACACAGGAGGAAGATGTCATTCATTTCAGGCTGGGAGAAAATTTTTCTCTGCTTTCATCCCTCCCTGCAGCCCCCCGCTCAGGCTGGTGACATTGCTTTGACCTTGTGACCAGGCACCTCTGTGCCATCTGTTAGCTTTTCAGCCTGGTTCTTCCCTTCCCTGCTCCCACCTCAGCCCCTCACCCTCCCCTGGAGACCCATGCAGCAACCGAGCGCCACATTTTCAATTTACACCGACTAAATGATTCATCATCACCTAAAGAGACCTGAACAGAGCCCAGGAGGTGAGCTGAGCTATAGCAGGGACAAAGAGAGGAGGGGGGGGACAAGATCGGGGCTAAAGATACAGAGATGAAAAGCTCCAGTGACCTGCTCTGTATCGGTTCTCCTCTTCTTGGGGCAGAAGCCAATCAATCCTTCCCCCTCCCCTCTTTTCTCCTGCAGCCGTCTGTGGGTCTGTCTGTCTCTTTCTCTCTCAGCGGACTCGAGTTTCTCGGTGTAAGGTTAGGACAGCAGAGCCGTGGAAATCGATTCCTGAGCCCTGGCATGCCGCCCTCGGTGCAGACAGCCCAGCTCCGCCATGAGACAATGGATGGAGACTTGTCCCCAGACCTCTTACAGGGTGGGAGGTGAGGGTAGCTTGGAAATGGGGGTCTAGCAAAAAGGGTCTCCATCAGCCTTCGAAAAACAAATTCCCAAATAAGACAGACCCACAAAAAAAAAATTAAAAGATAGATGCTACAGCCCTATCTGGTAGTTTTCATCTGTCTCCCAGTCTACCACTGTTCCTCTTGATGGTTTATAGTGGAGGAAAAAGATGAGTGAAAGGCATGGCATTGGCTCACAGGCAATCTGGTTTCCGGTACCACTTTACCCCAGGTCTTGCACAGCCCAACCTCCTGCTCCATCCCTTCCACAAAACAGCTCCCACATCACCACGGCTGGATTTAGCCAGGCACTCAAAAGCCCCTGGGATTTCTTACAGGGAGGGAAGAGGGAAGGGTTACCACTCACAAGGGGAAATGCATATAGAATCATAGAATTGTTTAGGTTGAAGAAGATCATTAAGATCATTGAGTCCAATCGTTAACCAAGTCCACCACTAAACCATGTCCCTGAGCACCACACCTACACAACTTTTAAATACCTCCAGGAATGGAGACTCCACCACTTCCCTGGGCAGCCTGTTCCAATGCCTGACAACTCTTTCAATTTTATTTTTTTTTTCCTAATATCTAATCTAAATCTCTGCTGGCACAACTTGAGGCCATTTCCTACTGTTTATTACATGAAAGACCTGCCCCCCACCTCACTACAATTGCCTTTCAGGTAGTTGTAGAATAGCACATATCCCCAAAGGTCCTCATGCAGGAGTCATTGATGATGCATCCCACCTAGGAAAAGTCAGTTAATGAATCTTAAGGTGTTCTGATGTACAAAAAGTCTCTCTGATAAGAGACTTAGTATTATGGCAATCTCACCCTGAATATCCTCATAGCTAAACCTTGTTGAATGTAAGATACGGTGCTTAGGGACATGGTTTAGTGGCAGACCTGGAATTGCTAGATCAATGGTTGGACTTGGTGGTCTTAAAAGTCTTTTCGAACCTAAACAATACTGTAATTCTATGTAATTGGCTCCTCTGTTCTCAGGGCTACCCAAAAAGTTGAGGAAACTGAGATCCAGAGAGGAACACCTAAAGCTGCACTGAAAACTCATTTCAAACTAGAACCGGAAATCAGATTTCTTGACTGCGATGGAAACTATGGGGAAGGAACAGACTGAAGTGAGATTTGATCACATTTTCTTTCCAACTACTTAAAAGAATATCTACAGGGAATTAATTTCAGTGGCCCTGCTGCAAGCTACATAAGTAAGAGGTGCCTCTCTTTTCCAGATAAGGAAACAGAGGTTAAGTGACCACAGGGAGGAGGGCATAGGGATCTTGACATCAAACAGATCCAACTGTAAGGTCAAACTACTTGAAGAACTGAGTCTGTAGGAGTCTTTCTTGTAACTATGTCAATGCTGCTCCTGTCATTTGTCATCAGTCATCACATTTGGACACTCCTTCACAATCATCTGCCAGGCAACCTGCAGTTGTTTATGCTCTTTTTCTCTTCTTTGGGGGATTTGTTGTTGGATGCATTTTTTGCTTGTTGCCACTGACCCTGGACAGCAGGAGATGAAAAATCTAGCATGGCTGTGGTACAATCAACAGCCAAATTCATGCTTTCCTGTACTGCTTGCACAGAGTCTGTGTCTCTTCCCCATCCGCAGCAAAACACAGAGTGCTCTGTAGGATGGATGCAGGATAAAATGAGGTGGAAGCATACTATGGAGCTGTATATCAATTGGAAATGATCTCAGGTCAGCAGAGTGAAAGTTTCATGGGTTCCTGCCTATCAGACCACAACCGAGGATTGGTTTGCCAAGGATCTCTTGAACAGTTCCAGAGCCTGAGTCAAGTTTTTTGGACAACTTTTGGAATGGATCACCTAGATCTGATCTGAAATTAAACAGACTGTCGTGGGTTTGGATTAGGGTCACACAAACTAGAGAGCATCCACAGAAGGCTGCAATATGGTACAAGTTTGTTCCCTCTTCTTCTGCTCCAGAATGGAGGAGGATCGCTTCAGCTGGATCTCTGTCTCCACCAGGAAAGTTTGTAAATACAACAGGAAGAATTCAAAGGTGAACTTGGCCAGAGGAGACAGACACACTGCAATAGCAAGGTCCATCAGAAAAACCTTCCATCGTTGCCAAGGACACTGTGAGACTTGGAGTGACAGCATCCTGCAGAGCCACACTCAGCTGGAGGTGTTTGGTTAGACAGAGCTAATGCACTTTCCAGCCACGGTCTCTGCTGAGAGGTTCTTGGCAAATGAGTCCACCCTGCCACTCATAGGCAGGAGCTCAGCCAACCTGACACCTCCCTCTCCACAGCTTTGGCAGAGGGCTCTCTGCAGGAGGAGATCCCTGACAATGAAGGCTGCAGAGAGGAGACTTCAAGATCAATTGCATCATTTAAAAGCCTACAGAAAACAAAGCCAATGAACTAATGTCCCAGTTCTGAGGACACCTGGATCCAATGCTCCTTGCAAGGCGTTAGGTAAACCAGCACTTAGAATAACGAAATGGTGAAGTGCGGTCCCCTCCTGGCCTGTTACACAGAAACCCAAGAATGTGGATATAGATAAATCTGCTCATCATCCTGGTCAGATAAGTGAAATGTGCAGTTTGGCTCATTTGTGCTTATTTGGCACAATTGAGTTGACCCACAGAGGACAAACGCTCAACTTCAGAGTCAACATTTTCTCACGGTGAGCATACAAACCATAAGGTCCCCTTGAAATTGAACTTAGAGTGGACCCTATGATGCTTACAGGGGCCTGGTTCCTCTCAGAGATCATGACAAGTATAGAGGAGGAGAGGTTCAGGTCAGCCATGGAAAGGTGGAGGTGCTGAGATCAGTCTGAGCCAGGATGCTAGTCAGAACCAAATGACCCTAAGCGACCGGAACGAGAAGGTAACCCAGAGAAGGTAATTGTAACCCAGAGAAGATAATTGTAACCCAAAGGGTTGAATTTAAAGTGCATCAGGGTGGATAGGTGTATTCCTGGTGCAGTCAGAAGACCATTGACCAGGTGATTGAGGAGATCCCACCAATGTCTACCATACTTCTCCTTCCTTGTCTTCCAAAAAATGCTTCTCTGTGAAACAAGTCTTCCCCCAGCAAGTCACAGAGACCTGGCTGGAGGTACCCGGGTGACTCACAGGCTCACCCAGCTCAGTTAAGGGACTGAGACAATATTTTTGCATCTGCACCATGTGTTATAAACAGCTGTTGAGGGAAGATGGTTGGGGGAAAAGCAGGGCTGGGATGGTGGCAAACACCAGCAGGTACTTACGTGTTGTGAAGAACACACCAACCACAGTGAGGTCGCCTGAGCCCAAGCACTCGCTGCAGGTCTCGTACTGGCTACATGGACTCCACAGGCACCCGAGTGAGCTGCAGGAGGGAAAGGGGACAACCTGTCAGGCTTTTCACAGGGTTCTGCAACACCCACAATGTTTTGACAGAGGTGCCACCCGCCCTGTCCTCTTCCTCTGGGCTTGTCCTCCCAGAGGAACATCCATTCAGATGCTCGACAGACCTGAGGCAGACACAGGGATGTGGTTGCCGATTGCCCAGAGTTCAACCCGGTGCCACCCCCTGCCCAGATGAGCACTCAACTTGGTGCAATCCCTGTTGAGACCAGCACCTTCTCTGTGACTTTCCTCCTCCCCATGGCCTTTCACACACCATTGCCAGACGACCTCACACACACAGTTTCACAGGGAATCAGCAAATCAGGCAGGCTGTGCAGACTGTGATGACGTGGTACCTTGAGACAACTAAACTATGTGTGATCCTCTGCAGCGAGTTAAACTCACTGGATCTCAACTTCTCCTACACTTTGGTGTGGATCCTGTTACTATCTGGCTTCCTATGAGAACTGAAAGTCCTCGTGGTGTTTTTGTCTTCCTCACATGACCTCCTGCACCACCACTGGTCCCAGGAGAGCATTACTCCACTCCCCATTGCCCATGCATCTTTCCAACTATCAGTTGTCCCATCCCTGGGAGAGGTTGCTCCCAGCAAGAAAAGGACAAATGCTGCCAGCCTGGTATTGAACGATCTTGCTGTCACCCTGACTTTGAAGCTCAGAAGGAACCTAGAGGTGTATCTGAAACACCCATCTACTGCCAAGATACTGCATTTTATTACCTTTTCCTTTTTTTTTTCCTTTCCTCCTTTTTAATTAAAGTATTCAAGTCAGAGATTTCAAAGGCAGAAGGGACTGCTTAGCCTGACCTTCTGTCTAATGGACCAAAGCCCTTTGATTCCTATTAGGCTTTGTAAAGCCTCTACTTCTTTTGATGCCAAAGGTACAATTTGGGCCCAATGACCTGATAGTCTATCTTTCCATTGAATAAGCTTCAGAGAGCTTCTGTAATACACAGTCAACTGTGAGTGCACTCACCCCAGCTCACGTCAGCAGGGAGAGTTTATTCCTTCAGGTGACATAGTGTGGCATTATCCTGAAGAAACACCACTGAGAAACTGCCAGCGATCAACTGCCAAACAGTTACTCATGCAAACGGCAAGGGAGTACACCTGGATCCAAGTGACACCTTTTACCCCGGTGCAACATTCAAGAGAGTTTGTGCTGTGAAGTGACAGATTAAGTTTCATTCTGATTGCATCTGTAAATGAACCAAGAACTGGCTTTTATATATAAATATATGTCAGGCAAAATTCCAGCTGTTCATGAAGACCTTTTCTGTTTGTATTAGAAATTGTCTTCCTAACCCTTGTACAGACACCCCACATGGTAGCTGATAGTCTATGAGCAAAAGCTGAAAAATACGGGTTTTTAGCTCTGGCAGGTGGCAGTAGCTTTAGACAACTTCGCACAGAAATACAATGGGATTTATTTACCATTGCACCAATGCCTGTGTCAAGTCACCCTAAGAAACCAACTATGGCTACTGAAAGTTTTTAATGAAAAAGGGAGAATGCAAAAAAAAAACCATGAAAAACATCACAAAACCACCTTTCTCAAGCTGATTCTATTGCCATGAGCAGAAGAACATAATCGGGACAGACCACAGAGCAACAAAAATGAGAAGGTCAAAATGGGGAGCGAGTGATTCAAACTTCAATAAGTATCAAGAGGTTTCAAAAGTGAGATGACATGGCCGTGATTGCAATTGTTCCACCTCCCTTAATCTTTAGGTTAAGAAGATACCAACTACTCATCAAATATAAATTTCAAGATCCAAGATTTCGCCCAGTTAGACTTGTGTGCAAACCAATAATCAGTGTTGCATCCAACTTCCAAAAAGCCATGCAATTTTTTACAAGAAGACATCAAGGGGTGGAGACTTCTTACACCAACCATTCCCACTTGCTATTTCCACCTGAGAAAATCCTATTATAAGTTATTTTTCCTAGCTTGACCACATCTGCCGTGAACATTGGAAGACTTGCAGAAGAGGCAGAAAATTCAGCTTTGAAAGACCATAAATTTGCCATTCCTCCATCCAGATGCAGTCGATGGCGCAATCTCCACCTTGTGATTAGAAATTTGTGAGCATAGTTAGGATTGACTATGCAGTTCCTATCCAAACTATCTTCAGTTTAACATATGGTGCTGCTCAATATATCCCCATTAGCCTTAGATAGTTTTTTTTTTAGCTCAGCTTCTGAGCTAGTTCACATCTGTCTTATAGAAGTAAGCCTCAGTTAAGAAGTTTAGATCAGAACATGCACTCTTCCAACATCCAGTGATGTTGAGTTTGAAAGTTCTGAGTCAAAAGCCACTTATGACTGTGATATATGCACAAGAAAGAAGTCCTGGAGGACTGAAACTTGGTGTTTATTTGCAAATGCTACGAAAAGAGTAGTTTTTATAGATTTTATTAGTATTTTTATTCGTTAATTAGCCATCAAAGGATATACAAGATCCTTTCAGAGCCGGGAGGAACCTATTGGGAATCCAGATCCTCGTCTTCACAGAAATGCTTCCTTTTCAGCAAGTTTAGGGTACTCAGACTCTATAGGATTTGTTAGTATGCTGCGTAGGAACGCATCTTGCTTGTGTTACTGTCCCAGAGAGCACAGCCCTGCTGTATGAGCTTGCACCAAGCCACATCCCATGTCCTGTCAAGCACATCAGAGTAGGTGTCCTGTGTCACTATGTGCACTGCTATGTGTTATTCCTGCTATAGGAGACCTTTTACGAGTTCATCTCAAGTAGCTTTATTGGGAGATTAATTAAAATTGTACCACGCTGATAAACGTCTTGGGCTGTGTCAGGCCTCCTAATTAATAAAAAAAGGAACTACAGAAAAAGCAAAGGAGCTGCCACTGAAAGGAAAGCTACCTAGGGGTCATTAGCTGAACAGAAAAAGAACATCAAGCAAATAAGACACATCAGAGGTCTTATTTTCTTTTGGAACACAGACTGTAATTAATTCAGTTCAGCTTTCCGTGTTGAAAGTTTTGAGAACTGACCATGCCCCCTGGGAGCAGTCAGCTTTTTATGCTGCCCCTAAAATAGCTGAAAAAGAAAAGTTCTTGCAGCCTCCCAATTACAGTGCCTTGCCATTATCCACTGCATGGAAGGGACTAGACAGCACTGAAGGTTGAAATCTCCACGGTAAACCGGACGGTGATTACTCCTTCCATGCCTTCTCCATCCTTGGAAAGCCTAACGAACCTTTTGAAGTCATTTCTCAACCTTGGTGAGGCTCCTTACCATTGGCCATTCATCCAGGTGGAACTTGGATTCAACATTTTGCGGCAAAGACAACCAGGGTTTTAGCAGACAGAGGATTAAAAGCAAAGTGTTCTTCGTTTTGGGGCACCATGAGCCAGGTTAGAGTCATTTATATTCCTGCAGCGCGCACAGCTTAACTCATATTTTGGCCTCACTGTGCTGGAGTAATATATGGGTGTAATAAGACACTGCTGGTTTTTAAGGGCTTATGTGTGTAAAGCACATATCCTTACTTCATCAACGAGAGCTGAAGCTGAAATTAAGGTCTCACGCAGCTGAGGTAGGCGCTATTTAAATGTCTTTGAAGATGTGAGTTTAAGGCACCTGAGCAAGTTCATGCAAGATGTCCTGAAAAGACTTCATTACTGAACACTAAGTTAGTAAGTACCACTTAGGCTTTAGATTCATTGAAATATTGAAGAAGTGAAGGTAAGGTTCCTATAGATCCCTTCCCACACAGCCGATAGACATCTAGAAGCTGTTGTGCTTCCAAGGCTCTGTCCATAACAGACCATGGAATCATAGAATTGTCAGGGTTGGAAGGGACTTAAAAAATGGTCATCTAATTCCAACCCCCCTGTGCCATGGGCAGGGACATCCCCCACTAGATCAGGCTGCCCAGAGCCCCATCCAGCCTGGCCTTAAAAACTCCCAGGGATGGGGCTGCCACCCCCTCTCTGGGCAACCTGGGCCAGGGTCTCCCCACCCTCATGGGGAAGAACTTCTTCCTCACGGCCCATCTGAACCGACCCATCTCCGGCTTCAATCCATTCCCTCTAGTCCTGTCACTGCCTGACATCCTAAAAAGCCCCTCCCCAGCTTTCTTGTAGCCCCCTGGAGATACTGGGAGGCCACAATAAGGTCTCCTGGGAGCCTTCTTTTCTGCAGACTGAACAACCCCAACTCTGTGTCTGCCTTCCTAGGAGAGGTGTTCCAGCCCTCTGAGCGTCCTCGTGGCCCTTCTCTGGACACGCTCCAGCACGTCCAGATCTTTCTTGTGCTGTGGGCTCCAGAACTGGATGCAGGAGTCCAGGTGGGGTCTCGCTAGAGTGGAGCAGATGGGGAGAATCACCTCCCTCACCCTGCTGGCCACACACCTCTTGATGCAGCCCAGGACATGATCGGCTTTCTGGGCTGCAAGTGCACACTGATGGCTCATCTTGAGCTTCTCATCCACCAGACCAGAGGGACAACAAAGTAGGCAGCATTTCCAGAGCAGCCAGCCCACCATGGGAGTTCCAGGGTCACTGCTGTGCAGTGGAGAGGGTGGAAGTCCCAGGAACACCACCACTGGTACCTTGCTTGGACAGAGGAGACCAAAGGGTCAGGATCTCTATCCCTAGACCTCTGTCCATCTAGACCTTCCCCTAATCACAGCTGTCCCTTCCAGCCTAGGCCATTCTATGATCTATGATCCCGAGAAAGATGGAATCTCATAGCCAAGGTCAGACAAGTGGTAAGTGAACCTGACGTCCTTCTCAAGGGCAGCAAGAAAACGATGGGCAGGTCCAGCTGCCGTAGCTGCAGCAGGATTCGAAAAGATAATTTACTTCATCAACACATCCCCATTCGCAGTCCCCAAAGAAATCATTCCCTAGTTTCTGGCTCACAAGGAGATCTTGCAAAATCTGGCAAAATCTGCAAAGTGGTGTATGGTTCAGAGTTCACCTGCTATACATGACTTTTCACTCAACACTGGGGTCCCCCTCACCTCTGATCCAGCCTAAACTCCAAACTGCAGATTATCCAGCTTCCAGCCTTGCTTCTATTCTCTATTTCTAGTATGAATGAGTTACAGAAAGTCATTTAAAACAAAGTGATTGAGGGTTTTGGATCTGATAGACAGTAACAGCTAATCCTGTTAGAAATTTGGCTCCTGCTTCTGCCATTATACATTCACAAAAGCTCCTGCTATGTGCTCAGTCATAATTTTCTGGCTCCCATTTTTGACTTTTTTATTTCAATATACATTACTTCTTTTCCCCCTCTTAAACTGTCAACATTCTGGTCAAAACATGAATCATTGCTCAATCTCTGCTGTTATAATTGGATGTTAATACAGCAGCGGGATTTATTCAGTCTGATGGACTAAGTTAATTTAAATGTACAAAAAGGCATCTTAAGTAGCCAATTTCCTTCCCAACAGTCAAAAGATACATTTCCAAAACACTGAGCAATGACTCTGTCAAGCTATGCGGGTTCTGTGAATGCTGCTATCTTTCAAGACTCAGCCAGCCCCAAAAAACTGCAGAAAGATTAAGAGAGGAGCTTATTTGATTTCAAAGCCTTGAATAGAGTGTGCATGATAATACAGTTTATCAACTAGAGCGAGGCAAAAAGTACCTAAGAGACCACTGGTGGAACCAGATTCTGCACCCTTAACAGAGTCAGCGAGGATGTTTGGTTACCTGTGCGACATCTCGGGACGCCGATTTTAATTTAGCCTGAATTAGAGACTTCGAATTCCTCTGGCATGTTTGAGATCCTGTGCCTCATCTACCTGACCTACAAACTCAGCAGAAAGGAGGAACATAGAAAAGAAAAGCCCAGGAAGATGAAGAACATTTTTTTTCTTTCTTTTTTTTTTTTTTTTCTGTAAGAAACAGGTAAGAATCTGGTAACAAACAAGCCTCACACACATGTAGATGGCTGTAAAACTGATGGGAGGGGAGATGTTCCCGAGGGGATAGAGATGAGGATCTGGGTTTGATTCCAGTCTGTCACTCGGGCGTGATAAGTAAATAACTTGCCAGTCCCACTGGGGCAGGACATGTCATTTCTCATCAGACACCTCCCCAGCTCTTCCTCTTCATTGTAACCCTCTTCCCAGTAAATCCATGCCTAATGGACTTGGAAAACTGGAGGTTTTAATTAAGGAGAGTTAATTAGAAGCAGCAGTAGCTGTCAAGGACAAACGACTCAATAATTAAACTGGGGGTCAACATCCTGCTGCGTGGCAAGGTAAATTACCTGTCCAGATATATTTGTTCACAAAGGGCTTCCTTACTACGGCATGAGCGCTGCTTCTCGGCCTCTTCACTGTCTTGAGCTGCCCTGCACATCTTGGATGAAAGATGTCTTTGCCCCAGTGATGCCAGATCAAATTCCCAGCCACAGTCATAGAAACATAGAATCGTAGAATCGTAGAATCATAGAATCATAGAATCATAGAACAGTTTCAGTTGGAAGAGACCTTCAAGATCATTGAGTCCAACCTTTTCCTGATCCTGTCAACATCACTAAACCCCGTCCCTCAGCGCAACATCTCCCCGTCTCTTGAACATCTCCAGGAATGGAGACTCAACCCCTCTCTGGGCAGGCTGTGTCAGTGCCTGACAACCCTTTCAGCAAAGAAATTCTTCCCGATATTCAACCTGAACCTCCCCTGGCACAACTTAAGGTCGTTTCTCCTCATCCTATCACTCACCACTAGGGAGAACAGACCAACCCCTGTCTAACTACAACCTCCTGTCAGGGACTTGTAGAGAGCAACAAGGTCTCCCCTCAGTCACACAAGCAGAGGTGAAGCAAGTAGATTTACAGAAAGATTTGAGGCAATAGCCCCAGGAACTTTTAGGGTAAAGCTGAGAGGTGTCGCTTCCCACCAGATGCTCTCATGAGGAGATTGTTCTTGATGCTCTTAAAACAATGTAATTTATTTTACACCCCTTGCAGTGCAATTCTCTTCTCCATGCCTCTCTTGGAAGGACCCTATTTTACAGCTGGATCACAAAAGCCAAGCTGGGCACTTTGAGAAGGCTTCATTTCTGATCCATCAAGTCTGTAAATCTTGCAGCCTGTGGGGAATAGCTCTGGCACGGGAGGTATGCAAGGGGTTTGCCCTCTCACCAAAGTCTGTCCACAACATCAGAGTCTAAGTCTAAGCTAGAAATCCAGGCTCTGATGAAGGAGAGATCTTTGTGAGGGCAGGATTTGTCTGCTCTCTGTTTTGGATATCTACCCAGGCATGAGATAAACCACACCCTGGATGTTCCTGTGTCTATCCACTGAATATAAAGGAGTCTAGACAGCCAGGTCAGATGGAGGCATTAACAACACACATGTTGACTACTAGATGAGGTGAATCTCACATCACTGCCATACTTAATTTTCTGCTATTCCTCTAATCTTTCCATTGCAAACAATCCTCAAACATGCTGAGGTCTCCCTTGTCCCTAATTGTAGCACCAGAAGAACTAGTCACAATACGAAATGCATTTTCTTTAATCACTGGGAGAGCGGTAGAGGAAATCCACTGTGTTACATAGCTAGAAAACCACTCCAGGAACCCAAAAGACCTTGTGTGATGACACAAACTGTGTTTGAACAAGCGCCTTCCACCATCTGCTCTGTAAATACAGCCCTCGTGCTTTGCCGCACCCAAGCTCATTCTTGCTCTCTGTTCTGGCTTTATTTAGAAAGAAACAGACACTCAGATAACAAAAATTATCTCAGTCCTTTTCTTGAAAGGTTGGCGGTGTCCCAGGTTCCCTCTTCACAACTGCTCAGCCCATGCCCTGTGTCTTCCCTTCTTAAAAGAAGTCTACCACACAGCAATGATTCTTCTACCCAAAGCATCCATACTCAAGGAGAGTATGGCAGGGGGATTGGACTAGATGATCTTTGAGGCCCCTTCCAACCTCTGACATTCTGTGATTCTGTGAGAAGTTAGGGGCACATCCTCCCCGAAGATTATCCAGAGGTTTCAATGTTGAATCTCATTCAGCTTTCCTCCAAATTCATTCTTGTCTTTTCATTATCAAGAATGTCAAATTCTTCCTCAGCTGGGAGAGCAGCAGTGCATCCCATCGTGGTGCTGACGTGTCCTGCGCACAAGGCAGGACATTTATTAGGAAACCTTGTCCCTTGTAAAAATCACAGTTCACCAGCTCAGACCTGTGGAGGGAGTGTAAAGTGATTTTATTCAAGCCTTATGAAAACAGCCGCCTTCTACCCACCCTGCAAGCCATCAGCTCTCTCTAGCTTTCTCTGCTGGTGGGTTTCAATCTCTGTTTCTCTGTAAGCTATAAAACAAATGAGGTTTGGCTAGATGTTTGTGTTCAAAAGCCTTCAAAGAAGAGACCCTCATGTCACAACTAATGCAGGGCCAGCCCAGGCTTAATGAAAGCCGGTGCCTGTGTGGTTACTGAAACACCCCTGCTGAGCAAGGGATAGATCATTACCCAGACTCTATAAAGAATATAGATAGATTTAATTGGGACCTGTAATGGAATTTATGTCACTGCAATGGGCTTCTTCAAAGTCCAGCATCACTGGAAGGCTTCTGGTGGAGGCATGAACAGTTAAAACCCACAGGGAGTAGTTAAAGGTTGTTTCCAATGGTGAGGCTACTTTCCACGTCATCTTGTTCCACCATCTTTTCAGAGGTTCCCATCCTCACTCACAGTTAGGAAGGAGCACTTTCCAGCAGATTCATTCACCTCAGCAGCCCCTCAGGTAGCCTTTCATGTCTCTTTGTCATCAACTTCCATTGATTTAATCCAATCAGCACTGCAAATCCCAGTTTCACACCCTCATCATCTCCCTGGGTTAAGATGTCTTTGTCCCAGTGTCTAGAGGATCTTTGTCTTTTCTCTGTCCTCAGTCATGTCCACTCTCTCCTGGATTTCTAGCTCCACTGTTTGATGATCTATGTGGTTCATGAAGGATTGATGAAGTTGATCTAATTTTCTTGTGCAGGATTATCCAATCTTTACAAACACTGTCATGCCACGGAAATCATGGCAGAGAGTCAGTTTGAAAATTACCCTTTTCTTTTTTATGATCAGACTTAAAATTCCCTATAACTCAAATCAGCTGTACTAGTTGGGATCCACAGTCCACATATCCCAGTTCCTGGTCTCCAGCCATGGCATTATGGCACTAAGGAAAGCATAGAATATCATCACAGAATATCATAGAATGGCCTGGGCTGGAAGGGACCTTAGAGATCATTTTAATCCAACCTCCCTGTTGTGGGATAGGAACAGGGTAAGTATATATGATATCTCCCCAGTAGCTGCATTCAAGGGAACTTCTGAGTCTTACATGTCTATTCCATAACCTGAACAGATCTTTCTTTAATTTTCTGCTTTATCCTTGAAATCACATTGATTTTTGTATCCACAGCATGCTTTGGCAGGGAGTTTCACAAGTCCAGAGCTCGCTGCTTAAAGGAATCAAATCCTTTTGTTTGTTCATGACTTGATTTTCCAGTTTAATTTCATGCCCTGTAACTCTTGCATTTGCAGAGGTGGTGAACAGTCACTTCCTATCCATCTCCTTCTGCCATTCATAATGTCCCCAATCTTTACCATCCACCCCAGCTCACCTCTTCCCAGACTGAGGAGTTTCTCCTTCTTCAGCCACCTCCCACAAGGAAACGACTCCATAACTCTAACTAGCCCGATTCCCTTTCTCTTTTGACCATTTTTATTCCCGTATTTTAGCCAAATGTTGGGCACAAGGAGAGGCTACTTGGTGGCTTAGTTCATCTCTGTACAGCCTTGTGTCCTCCCTGGACTCTCAGGCACTGACCACATCATCAAAAACTTTTAAGCTACTGGGTTTAACAGAGTGCTCCCTCTCAGCTTGATGCACAAGACTGTGCACATCCTTTGGGCTCATCCCACCTTGTGAAAGAAAACACACCAGCTTAAGCTGTGATTAAGACTGCTTTATTGCGAGCTCAGCAAACGGCAGGTAGCTCCTAAAGCTGTGTGCATTTGGTTGTTTTCAGTGGTGGGAGCGTATAGAGGTACCAAGCTTAACACAGAATCACAGAATCAGTCACAGAACATTAGAGGTTGGAAGGGACCTTTGGAGATCATCTCATCCAACCCCCTGCCAGAGCAGGGTCACCCAGGGCAGCCACACAGGAAAGTGTCCAGGCGGGTTTGAAAGTCCCCAGAGCAGGAGACTCCACACCCTCCCTGGGCAACCTGGGCCAGGGCTCCGGAACCCTCACAGTAAAAGTTTTTTGTCATGTTTCTGTGGAAATTCCTGTGTTCCAACTTGTATCCGTTGCCCCTTTTCTTATCATTGGACATAACTGAGAAGAGCCTGGTACCATCCTCCTGGCACTCACTCTTAACATATTTGTAAGCATTAATGAGTTCACCACTCAACGTCCTCCAGATTGGAGAGACCCAGCTCCTTCAGCCTTTCCTCACCAGGGACATGTTCCACTCCCTCCATCATCCCTGTGGCTGCACTGGACTCTCAAGCAGTTCCTTGTCTCTCTTGAGCTGAGGGGCCCAGAACTGGACACAATATTCCAGATGTGGCCTCACCAGGGCAGAGTAGAGGGGCAGGACAACCTCCCTCACCCTACTAACCGCAACTCCTCAGAGGCCACGCTTCCCCTTGCCATGAAAAAAGGCCATTTGCTTTGTTACCGGATACCTCCACACCCACTCCCTGCCTCGACTTCTTTCATCACAGTCTCCTCTGCTTTTACAAGCCACTCTCCACTCAGCGCCATCAAATCTTGGCTGACATGAGCTCCAACGCCTGCTGCAGGCAGTTTCGGCTGGAGGGACAGCATCAGCTGAAGAGTTATGAGGTCAGGCCAGTTAACCTGTAAACCAAGAAACTTGAGGTCTGAGGCAGGGAGAGCCACGATAACCCTTGCTTGCAGCTGATCCTGAGCTGCAGCAAACATCCGTTAAGCCAACCTAGAAACACAAACGTGGGGCTTTCCAGGCGTAATTACAATACCCCTGCCTCTCCAGAGCGCTTGCCACCAACAGCGTTACTGAGTTGTTTCAGTCAAGAGTTGAGCAAGATCCAGGGAAAAAATGTGAAGCAGGCTCTTCCTGAGCCCTTAAATATGTGTCTCAGTTTATTAAATGAGAGAAAACCAGACAGAGCTTCCTGCTCAGCTGACACCTGTGAGAGTTCAGTGAGCTCTCAAGGTTTGGGTGGTAATTAGCGCTGCCAGAAAGACAACAACCAGGCAGAGAGACAGGCAACTATTTTGGGGCATATCTATTTGATATCTCTGCTGCTTGTTTCAGCGTGAAATAAGTGAGAAGAAGCTCCTCGCAAAGCCCAGCTCCCTCTCTGCAGCACTTTAATTCGTGGAGGGATTGAATTGCAGAATTCCTACTGAGCGCAATGAGGGTTGCTCCATCCCAGCCCCCAGTGCCCATATTTCAAGGGAATAAGTACATAACCTAGTGCAGCAAGCACTACACATGTTTTCCCAGCCTTCTCAGACGTTCGTCTTGCCATAAAATGAAAGTTCAAGGACACTTAATTCAAGGATCATATAAATGCATAACATTTAAGGTCAGAAGGGACCATTAGATCATCTGTTCTCACCCCCTGTTTGTCACAGGCCACTAAATTTCTCCCATCTACCTTTATACTGAACCAACTAATCTGATCTTAGCTAAAGCGCGTTGCCTAGAAAGACCTCCCATTACGATAGGAAGATATGAAGAGATGGAGAATCCTCCATTTCATGGGCAGTTTGTTCCAGTGGTTAGTCACTCCCTCCATAAAAACCTTGCACATGCCTTCCTTTTCACATGAATTCATCAAGCTTTGGCTTCCAGCCGCTGATTATTATTCTATTTTCCTTCTCTAGATTGAAAAGCCCTCCAAGCTTGCTATTTTCACCCGGTGAAGATGCTCAGACATGCAATTCAAGTCATTCCTCAATCTTCCTCCTGATAAATAGACAGACTGAGACTCTTTCAATCCCTTTGAGGAAGTCACACACCTTCCTGCTCCTCACAAAATAAAAAAAAAAAAAAAATTGTGGGTCTTTAGTGTTCCTTTTCCTGTCTCTCTGTGCTCCTTTACAAAAGGAGGGTCCAGAACTGACTGCAGAGCGTGAATCCTCTTCTCCCGCTCTCTTACACTCCTTTAAGTATGCAGGATGGTGCCAGCCTGTTTCTGCTGTGGGCTAGACGAGGAGAAACCCTTTGCAAGGACGAAAAGAAATGTCCCACTCATCCATTTCACATTGCTTTCTAGGATATGTCTCCCACTTTCCAGCCTGACCTACACGCCTTCTTAGGAGACAGAGAAGTTTGCATTCCCTTTATTTGAGGGAGCCGAAGTCACCCAAGCGCTCTGTCCTCATCATCATTAATGCTGAGCTAATCATTGCACCACCGAGTATTTTATCCACGGGATTTAATATCAACTTCCCGCTCATTCGTGAAAATTTGCAATAGCTTTGGGCCCAGTATTGATCCCTGGAGAATACTACTAGGAAAACCTTCAGGCTTTCTGAGAGCTGCCAAGTATTAAGCCATTTTCAGAGATGTCTTTTTGCTATTTTTAGCTTTTTTTTTTTTTTTTTTAATAGGAACAGGCTGCACTGTTGACTCAAGCGCTGTGCAGAAAGGTAAAGGCAGGGCAACCACACAAGAAAACTTCATTATTTCCTTAAAGAACAAATCGCCTATTTCCTCAGAGACTCAAAGAATGAAAAATTTTCTTATTTTTCATCAAAATTATGCTACCTAACTGCTGTTTGGCCCAATTCAGGTGGAAGAGTCAGAATCTTCATGTGTATCCAGGGTCATTAATATTACCCCTTCTACTCGTCATGAATGACTAAAGCAAGGATCTCACTGATGCACCTTTATTTATGAATCTATTTTTTAGGATATTTGGTGTAAGGAATTTCAGGTCTCAGGTGTGCAAAGTGACCCTCAGAGAGACCCTGCAGCATTCATTTCCTGTATATTGTAGCTTTATACTTGGCTAAAATGTCTTTGTGAACAGCCCAGAGTTAGATAGGATCCATCTGGGCACTGGAAACCTGTTGGCCACTGAGGAGATGTGGCTCCTGAGGCTATGCCCTCCCCAAATCGTGGTTGCCCTGTGACTACAGGCATCACAGAGGCCAAGCAGCATTGATGCAGCTGGTTTTGCTGCCATCCCAAAGCATTCAGGGGTCACATCCTTTCTCCTGATTCATGGCGAGAACTCTGAATTCTGGATGGATCCCTCAGTTTGTGCAGGAACAGACAAGATTCTTTATTTCCCCAATTGGTTTATCTTTCCCTCGTGCTCCCGTACTTTATTTTTCTATGTTTTTCTCCAGCCAAAGCAGAAAACTGAGACTCCCAGTGCACCTTTCTTTTTATGGAAAGACATACACAACACCCAGATTTCTTCAGGAAAAAAAAAGCTGGCATGAGGATCTGTAGAGAAACAGAACTTTTGTCCCTGCAGATAACTGATTCAAATCTGATTTAAAGCCTTCAACACTCCCTGGTATTGCTTTGGGACCATATGAAACAGCGAGATCTCATTTCAGCTCCTTGCTGCCAGGGATTGAACTCACAAAAGCTGCTGCTGAGCAGGAGTGTTGCCCGGTGGGGAGCGAGGGTTTGGGAGAAGGCGGGGGGATGACAGTGTTGGATGACTGCAGGATGAACACTGCCAGCTGGCCTTTGCATAAAGCACGGAGACCCAAGAGACCCCACAAAGCCTTTGCCAGCTCCATCCAGGTGGTTCCCAAACTGGCATCTTGAAAGAGAGCAGGATTAACCTACGGAAGCATCTTAAAGGAGTCCTCCGCCTCGAAGATCAAAGGCACTCTGTCTCCGTTTCTTTTATTACAGCTGCCTCCCACGTGGGCATCCTTTACAAAAGCCCACGACCTGATTCGAACTGGAGGTTTTGCTCAGGTGCATTTCACAGTGCACACCACCCCATGAAAAAAAAAAAAAAAGAAAAGAAAAGAAAAAGAATACTGACCCCCAGAAATACCCTTTTGTCCCTGGCCACAAAGAAGAAGGGAGGACCGTTTGGCACATAATGCAAAGGGAAAGAAATGAGAGCAAGGAGTCTGAAACACAAGCCGTGCTGTGCAGCTCAAAGGACTCGCTCCTCCTGTCCAACTCCAACAGCTGGGACAGTGAAGGTCTCTCATTCTCGGGGCAGACCCAGCATGTCCCAAAAGATGCCCATCATCAGCACTGCAAGTGACACTCGTGCCTCTTGGCAGGATTTCTCTTGACCCTCCTGGACCCTTTTATCCGTGTCGCACCCTCATCCCCAAAAGAAGGCATCGGCTTCAAAGAGTTCAGAGTTTCCTTGCAGAGCTCGGGGCATCTGACTTCCCCATCTCAGTAGCTGTAGAAGAGGCCTCCTCATTGCTCCTCTTTACTCTTCTAATGTAAACATATGCACAAAAGGGCCCCTGCAGTCCTCGGAACCATTCAGGAAAGGGATAAGGAACAAAAAGCATCGAAGGATTAGAAGAAAGTCAGACATAGCATGAAGCGGCTGTCCAAAGGTCAAACACACTTAGGATTTTATTGTCATGAGAATCGACACCAGTTTTGTTAAAGCAAGCTAGTCACTGTCTATATACTGCTGTGGCCACACATAATCTCGGTTTAAGCAATCCTCTGATGCATAGACTGAACGAAGTGGAGGGAAGCTGAGATAGCTGAAATCCCCTCTCCTGAGGTCTGTACACTGGATCTGGCTTTCTTTCAGCCACAACAGGCTCATAGCACGCATAGGATCAGCAGAGAGGACCAGAAGCAGTGATCACCTGGTGTCACACTCCTTTTACCATACGAGGAAGGGCTGAGAGAGCTGGGGCTGTTCAGCCTGGAGAAAAGGAGGCTGAAGGGAGATCTCGTCAGTGCTTATAAATATCTGAAGGGCAGGTGTCAGGACGATGGGGCCAGACTCTTCTCAGTGGTGCCCAGTGACAGGACAAGGAGCAATCATCACAAACTAGAAAACAGGAGGTTTGACCTAAACATAAGACCTCCTATGAAGAGAGACTGAGAGAACTGGGGCTGTTCAGCCTTGAAAGGAGACGGCTGAGAGGGGTTCTTATTAACGTGTAGAAATATCTGAGGGGTGGGGGTCAAGGGGAAGGGGACAATCTCTTCTCAGTGGTGCCCAGCAATAGAACAAGGAATAATGGGTTTAAGCTAGAACATGGGAAGTTCCACCTCAGCATGAGGAGAAACTTCTTGGCTGTGCGGGTGCCGGAGCCCTGGCCCAGGCTGCCCAGAGAGGGTGTGGAGTCTCCTGCTCTGGAGACTTTCAAACCCCGCCTGGACGCGTTCCTGTGTGATCTACTCTAGGTGAACCTACTCTAGCAGGGGTGGTTAGACCAGAAAATCTTCAGAGGTCCCTTTCAACCCCAACCACTGTGTGATTCTCACGCATGCAGAGACGTGCGTGCACGCTCCCATGCACGCACACACGCAGCCCTTGGCAGCCAGCTGGGCATATTTATACCGTACAGAAAAGGGCTGCGGGGAACTTTTTTTATTTTATTTACCGGATTCCATTTCACACCAGCGAACCGTAAAATTATAGCTGTAGCTTTTCTCAGTCTTTTCGCCGATCTACAATATCTGTCTGTCTGTCTCTTTACCTATCCGCACGCGCGCAGTGTGGTGGGAATAACGTATGTCCTGCAGGAACAATATAATCTCTACTTTCTGAGGATTTTGGCCTGCCTCTTTCAGAAACAGCAATCCCTGCCACCGCTTTATTAACCGAACAGCAAGCGTGGAGAAAAATCCTCACCCGCACAATCAGGAGAGGGGTTTTCTCAGCGTTTATGGAGAGCAGAAAATTAGAAAGGTATAACAAAGCCAGAGGACAGCTGAGGATCTGTTTCAAATCTCACCAAAATAATAGGTGTGGAGGAGAGTTTCCTTCCAGTTGCCTGGGGTTCCACCTGAGGAGAGCTGTGTATCCCCTGCTTTAGCTTCATGAGTTTTAATATCAACTGTTTTGGCTCACGTTTTAGAAAAACACAAGAGTTCACGCCCCTGTCCCATTATCTTCTCTAAAGGACACACAGATTTTAAAGGTATTTCTCCCAAAGGGGGTGTTTCAGCCACTGCTCCTCAATCGGCGTCTCCAAACATCCTTCTCTGTTTGAAGATCTGACACCTTTGGAGGCAGAAATAGTCTGTGCAGGAGGAATGCCCAGCCAGGCAGCAGCACAGCTCAAGCCTCTCCCTGGCCACAGACCCATATCTGCACAAGTTATTTAATTTCTAATTCATTTAATCTAGCCAAAGCATCTCGGAAAGGGACATAAACACCGTTCAGGACTATTTATCTCCATTGTTTAGGAAGGGAGCCTATCCAGGAGGTGGGATGAGTCTACGGCGCATCTTTTTTTCTGCACACACAGCAAGGGTTGGAGCATATCCGCAGCTCATGAGGATGCTGTGGAGCTCTGGGAGCGTGGGGATTGCCTGGCACTAATGGTGGATGTTTAGAAAGGCATGTACTGAATCCCTGGAAACATTTAGCTCAGATGGTTTGTTTTCCTAAAAGATATGCAGTATTGCTGAGCTGAGGCTCGGAGCAGATATCTCCCTGAGGAGTTCTGTGACCTGAGTTATGCAGATCACATTAGACAATCATGCCAGTCTCTTTTGGATTCAGTTCAATGAATTTATAAGTAGT
Organism: Trogon surrucura; assembly: GCA_020746105.1. Lineage (NCBI taxonomy): Eukaryota > Metazoa > Chordata > Aves > Trogoniformes > Trogonidae > Trogon > Trogon surrucura. The sequence continues at coordinate 218,930,185 of CM036617.1, forward strand.
CGTCAAATAGTTTCAATGATAATTGTCAGCCTGTGCTGAAAAGAGCTTAGCTAGGCATACAGACCTTATGTAAAGAGAAAACTTTGGTTTTTCTTCTTCTTCTTCTTCTTCTTCTTCTTCTTCTTCTTCTTCTTCTTCTTCTTCTTCTTCTTCTAATTCTAATTCTAATTCTAATTCTAATTCTAATTCTAATTCTAATTCTTCTTCATTCTTATTCTCGTTCTTATTCTTATTCTTGCTGCATATGGGTTTTCTCTTGCTCAGCTTTAAACTACATTTTCTTGATTGGAATATAGATTTCATAAAACGAGTTTACTGACCCAGTGACCAGACCTATAATGGGACTGCTGCAGTAATTGCCATATTTGCAAGACAAATATGAATTGCTACTTCTAGGCTGACCATACAGACAGTGGAAATGAAGTTTATCATTGCCTTAAATGTGTTTTGTTTTCTGCTGATGCATGAATGTTCCAGTAATTAGTTTGCTGTGTTAGGGTCCCCATTTCCATATATTTTTTACCCGAGGTTTTATATTGAAGCTTTGTATTGGAACTACTGCCAGTTTAGGTTCTTAAGGCAATTTGCGGTGAAATGACCATTACAGCATCCTCAAACGTTAGTGCACGAATCAAAATTTTCTACTGTTTTGCAGTGTATTACAGATTTAGAGCATCTGTGATATTGGCAACACTGGGAAAGAGAAGGAGGATTGGAGATGTAAGAGGTAGTTATCAAGTCTCTGAGATTAACTAATTGAATTCCAATCTGATTAGACCACGTAGCAAGGCTTAAAATAAAAAGAAAACCACCACCATGATCTTCTCCTACTAATTTGCTTTAACGTATAGGAGAGTTGTCCTGGAAAAAAATTATATTTGCAAATAAAAAAAAAAAAAAGAGGAATGCAAAAAAGAAGATATCAACAAGGTTTCAACCAGAGGACTCATATTCCAAAACCCCAGCTCTGATTGCCTTCCACAGATGTCCATCCAACCAAAATCAAGTCTCATCCTCCACTGCCTGCTCTGCCTTAAATGCAGTGTTATTGAGAGCAGCACAAGAGGGATTCACACCTGACAGCCAAAGAATCAATTTTCTCCTTGCCATTTTAAATGTTGTTTCCTTTCCATTTTTTTTCTATTGCTTTTTTTTTTTTTGGTATTGCAAATTTTGTGGTTTTCCATTACTAGTTCCTCAGCTAACAAGGATCCTAAACATTCTTGTATATGCAATTATGGAGAAGGGTTCTGTACTTAAATGTCATGTAGTATCAGTGAGACTGTCAGAGGTAGCTCCTCGACTTGACTACTTGACCTCCTCAGCATTCCTAAACTTTAATTCCGAGTATCCCATTAAAATACATCAGAAATGCTTTTTGGAACAAGAAAGTAGACTGACTCAGCAGTTGCCCTCCAAACCATGCCTGTTTTCTGGGGAAATCTTAATCCTTTCATTAGGAGGAATTAATTTTCCTGTGAGTTCTAATAGGTCTGATTTACCAGTCTGATCTCAGTAAAATTTCATTTCAACAGAGTGTTTAGCGACAGTTTTGTAATAGCTTCTTCATCTCCTTGGCTTTGTTTGTGAGGTTTTGTATTTTCCGTGCAGTTTGTCAAGCACAAGTTGATGCATGGCCCTTCTTGAGAAGGACAGCGTGGAGACCGATTAGTCAACCTAGAAACTGGCAAACTCCTCCTAATGTGACTGCACGACTGCCACAAAATGGCAGATAAATAAAGACCTACGTAGCTTTTCAGAATATTAACCTTTCTGCTGATGCTGCCATTTGTCAGAAGGTTTGTTCTTTGATTGACAAGATGGATTCAGAGAAAAGCAAATCTAAAGGCCACCAGCTACTTTGTCACCACAGAGACGGGCACCAAACACCCAGGGGTGTTTTTAAGCATGAAGACTCACTAAGAAAACATTTTCGCAAAATAACTGAGATTAAAGCATGAGTTAGAAGTTCAGTTTGTGTAAAATGCTTCCCTGATTACTTAGGAATTGACAGACTTAATAAAAACTGATGTGCGCCCCTCTCTTTGATTTCTGCTGCCAAGATGAGCCAGATGTTTCATAAGAGGTCCTACAAAAGGCAGAGCCTTGTATTGGGTATCTCTGTATTCTCTAATAAATAGAGAGTGGTTTATCACCTGAAGAACTGCATTTAAGACTTCTTCTAAGCTTGTAGGTTAAATTATTTTTTTAATTAAATAACATGTTAAAGGACAACACTCTGAACTTTTTTTTTTTGCTACTGTTGCTTGCAAATGCATGTCCACGGATGTTGTTTAGAACAATGGCATCAGGGAAAAAAAAAAAAAAAAGCAATAAAATAATCACCTTATTCATTATCCTGGGGAAATTCTCTCCTGCAATGATCCTGCAGAATTGCTGTGAGCACCCACATCAAGGACTGAACTTCAGGACAGGTTGTGGTTGGGGCTGGCTGGGAAAGTGCCAGCAGAAGAAACTTCCATGGGGAGATGCTGGTTCACTGAATTCAATTCATCGAGCACTGACAGATTGCAACGAGCCGTTATTAGACTCAGCACATCAGAGAGGGAGTAGAAAACTTCCAGTAATTTGCAAGTTGTGCACCTGAACTTAGAAATGCTGAGCTGGTTTTTGGAGCAAAATGAATAGTCTTTAAAAAAAAAAAAAAATAACCAGCTTTCCCCAGAAATGAATTAAAGGATCAGGTGTTATGCTCAAAATACCCGTGGTGGCAGCTTAGCTGGGAGAGTTGTAGGGGTAGGATGTGAGCAGGAACTCAGAGCCAAAGCATTGGAGGTGAAGGGTCTGAGGCAGAACAGTCTCCTGCAGATCATCATTTGGATAAACATGTATCGTTGACAAGTTTTAATAACCCATTAACGAGCAGAAGGCTGGGAGATCAGTCTGCACCACTGGCTATGCTGTTCCTGCATCTATTCTAACAGACCATTGAAAGCCCAGACAGCTTCACATTGTCAGCGGCAAAAATGATGAGCAAAGACAATTAATTTTCACCCTTCAGGACCTTGGGAGGCAAAGAGAAGAAAAAGGTGAGATTGAGAGCTGCTCTTCAAACTGTCCACCAAAAGGAAGGAAATTAAAACAACATCTCCCAGCAGTTAGACAAGCAGTCCCAAGCCTGGCAAACAAAGCTGAATTCCCAGAGCATCCTTTAGCTCCTCTGGCTGCCGGCTCTTGATAAGCTCAGGACAAACCCCCACAGAATCTACTGGGAGAGGAAAGGGGTCAGAGCGCAGCTCCACCATTAGCAAACTGGCTTTCATTTTTACCTTTTCTGCTTTGTTTTCTCCAAGTCCTTGCAATCACTGTTTCCTTGTCTGATAGGACAAGTGGTAAGAGTTTCAGACTGAAAGAGGGGAGTTTCAGATCAGATATTAGGAAGAAAACCTTGACTGTGAGCACGGTGAGACACTGGGACGGGTTGCCCGGAGAAGTTTTGGATACCCCCTCCATGGAAGAATTCAAGGCCAGGTTGGATGGAGATTTGAGTAACCTGGTGGGAGATGTCCCTGCACATGGCAGGGGTTGGAACTAGATAGTCTTTAAGATGCCTTCCAACCCAAACCATTCTATGATTCTCTGAATGGAAACTCGAATCTCTGCAGCGATGTTTGTGTTGCAGGATCTCACCTTGTCTCTAGGAGCTCAGGTTGTGGGACATGTTAACCACGATCCCCCTGCAAACCAGTCCTGCTTGTAAAGCACAACTCGGGCCACCAAAGAAAAACTCAAGCCCCATTGCAAAAAAATTAAACAAACACCAAAAAAAAACCCACATTAAAAAAAGTCAAACAAAAAATGAACAAATCCACAACAAAATGAAACAGCAAGCAAAGTACACACACACAAAATAAAACAAACAAACAAATAAAAACAGACAATGATGGCTCCAGATTTCCTGAACTTGTTTCTCCAACATGAAGGTTGGTTCAGGGAGGTGTTGCTCAATCCTTTCTAGAGGTTAAAAACCTAGGCCTTGAGGGAAAGTGTTTGCTAGAGAAGCTGTTCTGCTCTTTTTTTTTTCTTCCTTTTTTTTTAAACTTTTTCAGTTAAAGTTTAAGGAAAGGCTGAAGATTGCAAATGTGATATTTGGCCAGGAAGGATTCCAGCATGAGGAATCACTGCTCTTCCTCCTCGTTTTAAAAGACCAGTCTATTTAAGGTTCAAAAACATATGTTGCTCCCCACTTAAATTCCATCCCTTTTGTTGCCTGGCTGCAAGCGAGAGGATGCCACTTTTCTTCATCTGGCTCAAAACCATCTTGTTGCTAGATTGTACATCACGGATTATTCACTAAATCTCAGTTATGTGACGACGTGACATCTCAACAGAGCTCCCTGCCAGCACTGTAGGAAAATATTCTCAACCGATCCCACCGTCAGAGATATTTGCATGTGCATTTGCTACTGTCTTTGAAAACAGAAAAAAGGTAAGCAAATAAATCTCCACCAACACCGCTCCTTCCTCTGATACTGCCTATTACCTGGTAGCATCCTCTAAATTTGCACCTCCCTTCCCAGGTCAAGTGTCTTATGCCTTGGACCTGCTGAATTTGAAAGAAACTCCAGACTTTGGTGGCAAGGCCCTCACATTCTGAGGTGTGAGAGACCCACTTCTCTGTTCCTTACACCTCCTTATTGACAGTAAGATCCTTAGCACAAAGCCCCTCATCCTTTGTTGAAGGGTCTCTGTACCTTAATTAAGTCCCATCTCTCCTTGTGTAGCCATACTACAAGCAGGACTACTACTACGAGTAGGACTTGTACTTCTTCATCTCCATTTCTCACCCACTCTTAATAAAAAAGAGGGTTCGAGTGATAAGTGGACATTAACGGCAACAAAACCCTTCCACGGCATCAACGCAAATGTGGTGCAGTTGGCTGAACTCCACCGACGTCGGAGGCAAGGAACGCACCACTGAGTGAAGTCTTGAGTAATAATATTTCAGCAGTCCTCCTGTGTCACCTGAGAACTGCTGAAATGTCAAACCTAGCACCATTATTCAAAAATAGGAGCACGCGATTAGACAAGCAATTATACACCGAGTAGCTTAGCATAAATCGTGGGTAAAAATATCAGAAACAATTTTTCAGGATTTAGTGAGGGAGCACCTTGTAAAGCATAATTGGATTAGAGGAGACAGCCAGCATGGATTTACAAGCAGGAGGTCTTTTGCTTAACTAACTTGTTGGAGTTCTTTGAAGCTACAGCATTACTGCCAAGGTAGGCAAGGGAAATGTAATAGATGTTATGCACTTAGATTTCCCAAAAAGCAATTGGTGAGGTTGTACAGTGAGATTATCGGCTAATGGAAGAAGTCGTGCTATAAAAGCGGAGTGGCTCAGAAAAATGGCTCAGAAGCAGAAAACAGCCACTGCGTGGGCTGCCTTGCCATGTTCGTTCTCAGCCTCAAAAGTGAGTTATTTAAGTGCTTGGCCTGGGGAAGAAGGAGGTGGAGGGGTTCGGGCTCGGAGATCTCTTCTGCTCAGATTTCAGAGAGCTCACAGCTTTTCCGCAGCGCAAAAATCTCCCACAAGAGCTCATCTTCTTAGCCTCGAGGATGAGAACAGCCCAGGGAGATTGTTCCTCCTCCAGAAAGAGGTGCAATTCAAAGGCAGCCCGGCTGCACAGGCTGTGTAATCCTCAACGCTTCTGGCAGAAGGAAAACCTGAGCTTTGCTTCCACTGAACGAGCGAGGAAACTGAGGCACAAGCAGAAGGGAACATGTGCTTGATCTCACCCAAATCAGTGCCAAAAGAAGCACAGATCACCCAGGGTTGGGCTTTAACCTCTGGCTCATGCTGCTAAGGAGACCGTTCAAAGTAGAGAATATTTTGTGCACGTGCACAGCCAGCCTCAGCACCACGACACCTAAATTTGCCCTGGGGAGAGACCACTCTCACAAGGAAAGGGGAGATTTTTGGGACAGATGGGTGCATCAAGCACTGGGCAGATGGGGTGCTGGCAGTGGGCACAGAGCTCTCCAGAAGGCAGAAGCTGTGCTTTCAGCCCCTCATCTGCAGCCAACAGATTGATTTCTGCAGATTTACATTTTGATGTAGGCTAAGGAGAAGACCTGAGCGGTCGGGTTCATACCACAATCCCCAGAGCTCTCCCAAGAAGCTGCTTCTGTTTCTTTCCTACATCATATCTCAGCAGCAAGCAACATTTTGCTCTCAGCTCCAGCTGCTTTTCTTGGCTGCCCTCAGAGCTGTCGGAGCCGATAACGTTGGAATCTGGGTTCCGTGCAGCCTCGCTGCCGTCCAACAACAACCATGACCGGGTCGGGGATCAGCAGCATTCCCAGGCACTGTGCAAAGCTTTTGTTGGACGCCCTGCAGAACCTGTCCCAACTCCAAGACTACCCATCCCAATAATCTCATCCCCTCTTTCCTGCCAGCGCTGTGGCTGTCGTCCAGACAGCTCCTCCTGGCACCCCTGTTCCCATATTCCCCCTTCCTACTCCCTCCCAGAACATGACCCATGTTTGTTACGGATCAGTGTATTTACAAAGCTTAAGCTGAAAATCAATTTTAATTACTAAAATCAGATTGGCATATCAATAAATCACTGGAGACCCTTCACAGACACAGGCAGAAGGTTGCACCTGGAAGTGGAGGGAGGGAGAGATAATGACTCATTTTCCCATTGGGCCCCTCCCTGCATTCATCAGGGTCATTATCTTTTGTATTATTGCGGGTATAAAGGAGAGATGAATGGAACCAGAGTCGTTTTTAAGCAAATAGTGTTGGGTGAAACTCGATTTACCAGTGACCTCTTGACAAGAGCTCTTATTTTTTATGTTTAGGATAGAGATGAGGAAAGTGGCTGGAAAATCTTTCATTCCAATCCCTTTGTCAGGGTAAATGATGGATCAAACTGCACCCTGGAAAGCTAACTAATCCTGGAGTGAAAGGAAAATACACAGAGCACCATTCTTCCAGTTGCAACAAGCCTACATAAATATACGATTCTTCACCACTATTACTACTAGATGCACTTTTACTCATGTGTGTGTTACTTCAAGAGAGCTCAGTAGTTTGGGTCTAGGAAGACTCACAGTGATAGCACAGCGCCCTGTTTCTACTTTCCACTCTTGGGTCTGAGGGTTTGCCATGAACCCCAATATATTTTCAAGAGAAGGTCACAATCAGAAGAGAGAAGAAGCTGCAACCCAGATGGTGATGGTATAGAAGACAAGGTTTGAGCAGGTTCCTGCTCTGCATGCTGGAGGTGCACTGAGTAGAGAAGGCATCTTCAAGTTCTCCAAGGTACAGAGAAGACACGCCTCTGCTGTAGCCAACACTCATGCCAAGAAATGGGATTTCTTAGGTCTCAGAATATAAAAATTGCTGTTGGTCAGGGTAAGTCCTTCCATTCTCTGCTTCCCCCAGCTCTGCCACACTGGCCAGAGGAAGTTACCAAAGTTCAAAGCAGGGGAGAAGCCGTGGCAGGTCTAAATTGGTATCTTCCACTGCAAAACAGCCAAGAAGCTTTGCCACGCCCAACGCTATTCATTGTGAAGTTGTAACTCACTCCCCAACTGATGGTAGGACAGAGATACACGGATATCCCATTTTAGGGACAAGATCCAAACACCAAACCACATCCTCAAGTATAGCAGGATGCTGATGGTCAGGTGTCAAATTCAAAAGGTCCTTGGCTTCTGTATCCTGATGGATAAGCCTTATTTTCCAGAGGGATTCAAGCCCTGAAAAATGTCAACCTTCAAGCACTCTTGGAGAGGCCACCATAGACAAATCAAGCCTTATCTGACAGTTTAAACACCTTCATGTCTGGATCCACTGTGCTGGTTTTGGTTGGAGTAGAGTTAATTTTCTTCACAGTAGTAGGTATGGGACTGTGTTTTGGATTTGTGCTGGAAACAGCATTGATAATTCAGGAATGTTTTCATTACTGCTGAGCAGGGCTTGCACAGTGTCAAGGTCTTTCCTCCTACTCACCTCATCCCACCAGTGAGGAGGTGGAGGGTGCACAAGAAGCTGGGAGCTGGAACAGCTGACCCCAACTGACCAAAGGATATGACCATATGACATCATGCTCAGCATACAAAGCTGGGGGGGAAAGAGGGAAGAAGAGGATGCTCAAGGTGATGTCATTTGTCTTCCCAAGTAAAGACTGCATGTGATGAAGCCCTGCTTTCCTGGAGATGCTTAAGCACCAGTCTGCTTTGCTTTTTTTGTCTCAGCCCATGAGTTTTCTCACTTTCACTCTTCTCTCCACCATCCCGTTGCAGGGAGAGTGAGCGAATGGCTGTGGGGAGCTTAGTTGCTGGCTGGGGTTAAGCCATGACATCCACAAAGGGACATAGAGGGTTACTGCCACTGACATCGGAGGGAAGAAAAAGCTTAAATTATCAGAGATCCAGCCCACAGCAGAAAGCTATGATCACACAGACTGTCTGAGATAGAAAAAAGCATTACAGTGCTCCTGTCAACCCCAGATCCTTTCCCTGGGCACTGCTCTACACCGCATGGGACACAGAGCTGAGACCTTTGAGAACCCCTTACATTATTGCTGAGCCTAACCCTGGGGATTTATGTAGATTTGCCCCTCCTGAGAAAAGTCTAATTCAAACAGAAGCCTGGAGTTTGTCTCTTTTTCTGATGCCTGACTGCCAAAGGCTTATGCTAGTCACTTCTCCCAGTTTCCTTCACAAACCTAGACCAAGTCTCGCGAGGCCAAGCTTGAGAGACAGTTTAGAAATTTAGTGAGCTATCCAAAATCAGCTAGGAACAGGCACATGGAGCATTATACATCAAAGAAGTCTTCCCTTGCTCTCATTCCTCTCTGGTTAATACATCAGGCAGGATACCAACGAGCAGCCTTTGCAAGTAAATGATAATTCCCACCTTCGACTGCCCGTCAGGGGAAAGATTCAGGAGAAACCTATAAAGCAGTTAAACAGAGGTAAGAGATGGTGGTTTGGGGAAAAGGATACAGCCCAGAGATTTCCTACATCCAGCCTCCTCCATCCTGGACCTAGTAGGCCCATGCAAATCTGAGGGATTCAGCCAAAATCAGACTCCGATGAAGAAAACAAAGCAATGTCCATTGCCAGAGAAGAGAAAGAGCTTCCTTGGCAGTCAGCAGAGATATTTCATGCAAAGATACTTCGTTTATCTCCCTGATACATTATGAGCACCCAGATGAATACAAGGAGATGCTGCCAGAGGCACAGGGTCAGCAAGAGATGAGCCAGTCCTTCCCCCTGGAGGCGATGACAGCTCCTTGATGGAGCTCTGGCAGTTTCTTCTTGTTCTAAATCCTCAGGAGTTATTAGAGGTGATAACTTTCCCCTCACGGTCCATCTATTCATACTGTGCTTTCCCCCATTCATTCTGCATCCATGACACACAGCTGATCCCTTGGTGGATGCATTTTCCAGAACATTTTTTTTTTCACTATAACCTCAGAAGGCCAGTTTGGTTCTCTGCTGCTATAAGGCCCAAGGTGTTTGTCCAACTGTGTCTCCATCTGGAGCAGGAACCTGTGCATACACTCCCTGAGTGAATCAGGACCCAGGGGGACAGTGAAGACCCAATTCTGTGTCAATAAGACCCGATTGGAGACAAGCTGGACCACAGCACCGAGGTGCCTTCTTGATGCGATGCCATCTCTGGTGGGATCGATGTTTTCTCAAATATAACTATTCTGCCCTTTTACTGTTGTGGGTGGGACCAGGACTGACAGCTGTTGGAAGTCTCTGTGCTTTACACCCACCCACAGCCCTGCCGGGTCCTCTTACAACACTTTAGCCTGACATACAAGGAGAAATTTTCTGAGAATTTGCAGCATTTCAGTGACTGCAAGGGAGGAGAACGCTGTTCTTTCACAGATGGTGAATGGTCTGATTTCCAGAGGAGCAGAGTGGATTTCTGTGCTCAGTGCCTTTCCAAGATACTAATATTAGTTGGGCATTTCTTTCCCATGCTTGCCTTGAAAGTTTTATTGTAGGCATCTGCAGGAAATAGGTAAAGTGTTTGCTAGATTGTTGAAAAGAGCTTTGGACCAGAAATTTGAGCTCTCAAACACTCCTCCTACACACTCAAACTCAGGAGTGAGAGCAATTTTCTCTTTTATTGTTCTAATATCCCTAATAGCCAGCAAGAGAACAGCAGGCAGAATAATGAGTCTTTTGCTCTGTGTTCAAGGAAAGGAAGAGCAGGCAGAGCAGGAAGAGCTCAACAGGGTTGGCAGGTGGGATGTGAAGTCATTTCCCTTGGTTGATGTGCATGCCCATCTCTCGCCTCCACAGAATGAGATGGGAAGAAAGAAAACTATCTTTCAGATATGGCAAAGGAAGGCACATCTAACTATAGCTACATCAACAAAACACGTGCAGAAACTCCTGCTCACGGTTAGAGTGGGCTTGCAGTGGCATTGGTGGTACGGTGTCCACAGCTTGAGCAGGGGTAGGTGTAAGCACGTGCCCACACCTGCTATTAAATGATCATAAAACCATAGAATCATAGAATCATAGAATGTTGAGGGTTGGAAAAGACCTCAGAGGATCATCCAGTCCAACCCCCCTGCCAGAGCAGGGTCACCCAGGGCAGCCACACAGGAACGCGTCCAGGCGGGTTGGAAAGTCTCCAGAGCAGGAGACTCCACACCCTCTCTGGGCAGCCTGGGCCAGGGCTCCGGCACCCGCACAGCCAAGAAGTTTCTCCTCATGGTGAGGTGGAACTTCCTATGTTCTAGCTTATACCTATTATTTCTTTTCTATTAGTGGGCACCACTGAGAAGAGATTGTCCCCTTCCCCTTGACCCCCACCCCTCAGATATTTCTACACGTCCATAAGGTCCCCTCTCAGCCGTCTCCTCTCAAGGCTGAACAGCCCCAGGTCTCTCAGTGTCTCTTCACAGCAGAGATGTTCAGTCCCTTGATCACCCTCGGAGCTCTCCCTTGGACTCTCTCCAGTAGGTCCCTGTCTCTCTGGAACTGGGGAGCCCCAAACTGGACATGGGATTCCAGGTGTGGTCTCCCCAGGGCAGAGCAGAGGGGCAGGAGAACCTCCCCAGCCCTGCTGGACACACTTTTCTTGGTGCCCCCCAGGATCCCACTGGCCTCTTGGCCACAAGGGCCCGTTGCTGTCCCAGGGACAACTCACTGCCCACTGGGACTCCGAGGTCTCTCTCCACGGGGCTGCTTCCCAGCAGGACATCCCCTGATCTGTGCTGGTGCCTGGGGTTATTCCTCCCCAGATGCAGGACTCTACCCTTGTCCTTATTAAACTTTATGAGGTTCACCTCACACACTGATGAGCACTCGTTCATCAAGGAATTCCCTTTGTGGCAGACAGAAGACAATATCTGTGTACCAAACATTTCCTTCACAATATGGGCTCAAAGTACCTCCCTGGGGTGCAGGACAAATCTACTCTTCTTACATGCTACTTGTGGCTACATTCATTGGCAAACGCAGTTGATTTTTACTCTTAGCACTCAGAAACAAATATTTTGCTCCATCAGGATGAAAAATGATGCTCACGTATTAAGCACTGGGAAGAAATGACGATAACTTTTCCATGTTTTTAAGTGGAAAAAACATTTTTTCCCACACAGGCGGTGGGCTTATTTTTTTTTAAAAAATGCATATTTGTTTGGTTTTTAAAAAGAAAAACATGGGTTTCATTTCCTTAAAAAAAAAAAAAAATCTCATTTCCTTTTACTTACTTTAATGAATCTACACACAGAGACACATACCTTTTTCTTACGGGAAAAAATAGAGAAAAAGAGTCAAAACTGACCTAAAGCCGGTCTCATTGTCTTCCCCAAACAATGACAGTTAATTTTTGAATATAAATGAAACGTTGATACTAACTGGAAGACGAATGTGCTCATGAAAAAGCTTGAATGATGTAAAACAAGTACAATTGTGTCTTTTACCAAAAATATGTGCTTTGTTTGTGCCTCACAGAGACTGCCTTCGCAGTCTCCTTTTGCATATGCATGCTGGTTCTTTGCATATGTAACCCACCACCCAACAACTGCCTTCTCAGCACATACACGTGCTTTCCTGTACATATTTTTTAAGTGGCTGAACATTTGACCCCAAGATTCATTACAAGGGGAGGGTGTTTTTTTGTTAGGTTGGGTCTGGGGTTTTTTTGAATGGCGAAGCAAAAAGAAAAAAGAGACAGAAGTGAGGGGAAAACATTTGACTCAAAAGTCAGCTCTTCCATCCTTGTAGGAAAGGAGTCCAAATAATGAGAGTCCAACTAATTGCTTCTTTCCTCTTTGCTTTTGCCAAATTTCAATAGTTCAGTTTCCATTTTGATTTTCTGCTTCAGTTGAAGGATATATCCCAGATACTTGCCAGAGAAACTTTACTCACAGATGGCGCATTTTACTATTTTCAGACCTTTTTCTAATTATCAGTATGGTGACTATGCTTTACTATCCAGAGGCCAAATCCGTGTCTGAATAGCCATGATGTACAGGGATGTCAGTAAAGCTCCCTCCTTAAAACTCTTCTAGGGTTATAGAATTATATAATGTTTTGAGTTGGAAGGGGCATTTGAAGATCATCTAGTCCAACCCCTTTGCCATGAGCAGGGACATCTTCAACTAGATCAGGCTGCTCAGAGCCCCATCCAACCTGACTTCGGATGCTTCCAATGTTGAGGCTTCTACTCCTCTCTGGGCAACCTATTCTAGTGTTTCATCACCCTCAGTGTAAAAAATTTCTTCCTCAGATCTAGTCTGAATCTACTCAGGTTTAGTTTAAAACTGTTACCCCTTGTCCTATCGAAACAGGCTTTGCTAAATGGATTGTCTCCACCTCTTTTATAGACCCCCTTAGGCTGTGGTAAGGTTTCCCCAGAGCCTTCTCTTCTCTGGGCTGAACATCCCCAACTCTCTCAGTCTTTCCTCAGAGCAGAGGTCTTCCATTACTCTGATCATCCTTGTGGCCTTCTGTGGACCTGCTCCAACAGGTCCATGTGTTTTTTGTACTGAGGGTTCTGTGATGCAAGATGTCACAGCCCCTTAAATGCTGACCGTGCTCTCCAGGATGCCTTCGAATTCAGAGTTTAAACCTCACCCCAAGAGCTGGCTATCGTGGCAAGAACTGTGCTGGCCTTCAGTGCTCAGGTAGGTGTCCTCTAGCCCAGAATATAGAGGTTAATGTGCCACCTTGGTGGAGACACACTTTGCTGTCATTAAAAAGATCTGAGAGTCTCTTTACCCATTGCTCTGTTAGAAAGAGGAATTAATTAGTTTAATTTGTGCACTTTTTTTTTTCTTTTTCAGGAGATGAGGCAAAGTGATTAGGTGATTACAACTTAAGTATCACCAGATACTGTGAATTTTCTTGAGAAATAGGGATCATCAGGCTAAGCTGTCTCAACTCACATCCCAAAAGAAGGTCCTTCCAAACACCTTTCTCTGGTGTGTTGCACATTCAAGTCTTGGTGAGGTGCTCCAGGAAATTAGTTCTGCTGAAGTGGATGAATCTTATGTCCACCCTCTTCAGCTTTTACTGACAAAGCAGGAGGGAAATAGCAAAAATGAAATTCATTGCGTAGGGACAGAGAGGGGAGACCAACAATATGTGACGTCATGGTCCCAACCAGAAAACCACATCAAGTTTCGCATCACACACAACTCCCCCTTGCCTGCACAGCACTACAGCCATCTTGTCCTTATCCTGCTTCCATTTTAGCAAATGGACAGTTAATTTTTACTTCTGGCCATAATCAACAGCAAAGCACAGGCATAGCTGGGCTACAGATCTGATTTGGCAAAGCAACGTCTGTCTTCTTGAAAAACGATCCCTCTAGCAGTCTGAGATGCTCAGGAACAAGCGGGCTGTCTGACAGCTGACGCTGTTTTATGCACTGAGCTACCCTTTCATTCACTAGAAATGTATTGCATTAAGATTTATTAAATTACATTTATTAAATTAAGAAATAAACTTTAAGCAAGCTTTCTTCATTTGCATAATGGGAGGCTGTGCGGCAGATGGAGAATGGAGACTGTAGGCAGGCAACATGACACAGGAGCCTGCATGTTTTGTACATGAATATTCTCCTGAGCACTCTCTGAATGGAAAAAAAACCTACAATTTCCACATACTAGGTGGTGACAGTGGGGTCAGTGGCAGAGAGCAATGGGTAAAACTCCTGGACTCCCAGCTGTCTCCTATGACCTCATCTATTCAACATGTTCATCTGGACCCAACTCCAAAACAAACATTCAGAGATCTTCTGGAAAAAGCATAGAAATTACAAATGTAATTTGCCAAGGAGGGCAAATGTTGCCCAGATATTCTCACAACTTTGAATAAATAAGCTGGCAGAGATTTCGGTTCAAATTCAGTTAAGTGAAGGAGGACTCCTTGCCAGAGAAAGTCCTAGGTCTTCTTTCAATTAATTGGTATGGCTTCGTTCATTTTGATGCCCAGGCCCCAACCCACCTCCACCTGATTCGTATCTGCTCATTAAATAATAAATACGGGTGCATCAAGGAATAGCTGAGAAAGTTGATGAAATGGAGAACATCTTATGGTTCTTAATCCAGATGCTGCTATATTATAGAGTTCATGCCAGGTAGTCATCCTGTTGGTGACATGAACTGGTCTGTCTCAACACAGGCAAACAACAAGAACTCCAAGAATCCATGGAATTAGTCAATTTATCACATGATTAAATGATGCCCTGTTAGCTGCACATCAGTTATTCACCATTGGTCATTTCTATAGTTTGCTAATACTATAATGGGCAGCTGCTTAGGTTAGAAAGGCAATTATACTAAATACTAAGCAACAAGTGCTCCAGCATTTAGCCAAAAGTGACTCATCTGCTTGAAAAAAAGGAAAAAACGAAAGCCACGAAGATCGGGAGGAACTAATCTGTTATCAGGGCAGCAAGATAGAGCTTAACTTAGAGAACTGAGTACACAAATGAGAGGAATTGCTCAAAGCCAGCTGGAGAGACAAGGAATGGACCCTCAGGACACACTACTTAGAAAAGACATCTGGAAATCATCTTCTCTCTGTGCAGCTGATCCCATCCCAGAACTGAGGAGGACCAAGCTTAGTGGATAGCTCGTGCTGAGTCCTACATGTGTTATACACATAACCTTGAGGTGCCAGAGCCAGGGAGAGCAGCACAACAAGGGAGGGAAGAAGGGACGCTGCAGGCAGAGGGGGAAGAAGGAAGATGATCACCAGATGAGAGTATAAACAGCTCAAGACAGTAAAAGCAAGGCCTGAAGACCACGAGATCGATGTGGAGGTCGCATCTAGTGGCGTCTAAGGATGCAAATTAACTATTGACCCAATTTTCTGCATTTCCACTAAGGTCACTCCACACACTGGGAAATTGGGCCATGTCTGTTTCCCTGACAGCAGGGGCTTTGTATTTTTGATTTTGTGGTGTATTTTTTTTCTGCACTAAGTAAAGCTAAAGACTTCCTTCTCCCATGGGAGAAAAAGAGAGTTTTTAACTGTCCTCTACCTATTGCTGATTTCCAGAGCTCACTGGTTATTAAACAGCCCTTCTCCCATGCGAAGCTATCCCTAATGATCTCTAGGAGAAACAGATCTTGCTCATGGGAATCAGTTTCCAATATGATTGACTTGACCTGAACCCAAGCTGACCACAAAGCTGGAATGGAAATCAGATGTGGAGAAGTGGCCAGACTTACGTTTGTGAACCATTACTCAAGTCTAGTAAAGTCCTGGACAGGGACAACCGCAGATCCACAGTGGTGAGAGAACGTCAGCCGACA
Organism: Trogon surrucura; assembly: GCA_020746105.1. Classification (NCBI taxonomy): domain Eukaryota; kingdom Metazoa; phylum Chordata; class Aves; order Trogoniformes; family Trogonidae; genus Trogon; species Trogon surrucura. The sequence goes on from CM036617.1 coordinate 218,945,965, forward strand.
CATCTGTGCCACAAAGGGACACGTGGAGCCGATTCTGGGTGGACTAGAGACTTAAAATTCCCAGCCCTGGACTACGTGCCTGAGCATCTGGTCCGCAGACCTCCTGGTGTTGACTTCTCAGAGATCAGCTTTCATTAGAGAAAATACCTGACAACTTCCAGCTCACACGTTCCTTGAAGTTATATATAGATCCCTGCTTTAGCCGACTCCTTGCATGCCTTCCCCAAGGCACGTGTTACAACTAACTCCAAATTGGTGATGTGCTGTAGGTGTTAGCGACAAGACATAAAGCACGAAGGACAGTTTTTTTTGCAAATGCTGTTTGCAGAAGTGATCCCAACCTCTATCTTGGGACAATCTTTGTCTTTCCTTTAGTTTCCAGAGGGACCTTGATAGGCTTGAGAAACGGGCCAGTGCAAACTGCAGGAGCTTCAACAAGTCAAAATGCAAGGTCCTCCACCTGGGTCGGGCCAATCCCAGGCACAAATACAAACTGGGCACAGAGTGAGTTGAGAGTAGCCCTGAAGAGAAGGATTTGGGTGTGTTGACAGACGAGAAGCTCAACATGAGCCGGCAGGGCGCTCATGCAGCCCAGACGGCCAACCCTGTCCTGGGATGGATCAGGAGAAGCATAGCCAACAGGGCAAGAGAAGTGATTCTCCCCCTTTACTCGGCTCTTGTGAGACCCCACCTTGAATGCTGCGTCCAGTTCTGGTGTCCCCACCATAAGAGGAACATAGAACTGTTGGAGCGTGTTCAGAGGAGGCCACAAAGATGATCCAGGGGCTGGAGCACCTCTGCTATGAGGACAGGCTGAGGGAGCTGGGATGGTTCAGTCTTGAAAAGAGAAGACTTCAGGGGGACCTAAGAGCTGCCTTCCAACACCTGAAGGGATCCTACAGGAAGGCTGGGGAGGGACTTTTTACAAGAGCATCCACTGATAGGACAAGGGGAAATGGGTTTAAGTTGAAGGAGAAAAGATTTAGATTAGATCTTAGGAAGAAATTCTTCAGTACGAGGGTGGCAAGACTTTGGAATAAACCTTCAAGAGACGTTGTGGCTGCCCCCTCCCTGGAGGTGTTCAAGGCCAGGTTGGACAAAGCCTTGAGTAGCCTGATCTAGTAGAGAGGCGTCCCTGACCGTGACAGGGAGGTTGGATTAGATGATCTCTAAGGTCCCTTCCAAACTAGGCCATTCTATGATTCCATGATTCTATAATTCCATTCTTCCCAGTTCTTCCCTTGAGTTTCCATTCTTTCCAGTTCTTTACTTTAGTTTCCATTCTTTCCTTTCCAATTCTTTCCTTTGGTTACCATTTATTCATTCTGTTTAGTAAAAATATAATAAACCAGTAAAGAACAAAGGAAAATTTTCTTCTTCTGTGTGCTGAATCTCAAACCCCAAATTTCATTGGCTTGTCCTCTTACAACATGGTAGAAATGTGACTTTCATGTCTAGAGTTTATACAACACAGGACAAAACTTTATCACTATAATTTATTTATTTGAGATCAGTGATGTAATTCCCATCCAAAACCACTGATGAACCCACCTTTTGTGTCTCTAGAAAATAAGCTGTAACACTTTGGATTTGTCTACACATGAGAGTTATATGAATTTCAATTATCCACCATAGTTAAAACAGTGCGGGTTTTTTTTGTTGACTTTTTTTCAGTTTAAAACTTCTATTTATTTTTTTTTTTGCTAAACTAGCACTCTGGATCACCGAACAGCAACTAAACAGATGTAGAAGCTATGATTAAACAAATAAAACAGCATCCACATCAAACGCTTTTCAGATCTAAACACATCGGTTTAAAAATGCTCTCTGGAATAAATCAGTGTAAGTGTCTGGGGCTCACTAGATTTTAGCGTGGCTCCTAGGAGTGATTCCCTCGTCTCTTACTCTATTTTCTCTTGAGAAAATGGTGGAAGACTCAAGTCAACTCATAGCCAGAGCTGCCTGGCCCTGGTTTCTTGTGCAATCAAGGGCTGGAAGTGCAAGCTCACCACTATGGTATGAAATCAGAATATTTTTGCATGGGTATTGAGCATCAATAGAGGCAACTAGTTCTCTTGTGCTTAAAGGAAAGGATTGAGTATCAGAAGATACAAGTAAACCAACATGATTGTTTGAACAAGTCAGGCACTTCTGGCCATACTGGAAGCGCTGGCATGTGTATGTTGTCCCATACTATTAAAATGAAAACCCCAACTTCCAGCATATTTTAATGCATGATTCACCATTTGCCCTATGATTTATTTTTGTGTTTTCCCCCTTCAGGCTCGTAATCTCCGGTTCTGCGTAAAAACACCTCCAAGACAAATTATTTTCCTAGGGGCAGTTATTTAAGAAAAGACAAGGGATGTTCCGTACACCACGAGCTGCCTTCTGTAATGTATAGCCTTTCCCAGAAAGTTAATAAAAAAGAACCAAGCTGACGCTGAGGAGGCATTTCCTCTGCAGATAGGAGAAAAGAGACAGCGCTTTCCTTATGCCCAGCCTAACGTGCCCGTTCTGGGTGTGTGTTGTGCTTGCGATATATATCCATATGTACTGGACATCTGTTCGTGCACCTGCCGTCAAAATATGTTATGGATATAAGCTTTCTAAATGTACACGCTGTACGAGTGCCTGAGACGCGCGTTGCAGGCGTTTGACGGACACGTGTGACGCGTCTCTCCCATCACATGACGAAGCGCGTGGTCCGTTTGTGTGTGTACAAACAAGTGTCACATTTCCGACAAGTTCTGTTGAGCCACATGTGCGCGGATGTGTTTCACAGAATTGTCAGGGTTGGAAGGGACCTTAAAGATCATCCTGTTCCAACCCCCTTGTGCCATGGGCAGGGACATCCCCCACTAGATCAGGCTGCCCAGAGCCCCATCCAGCCTGGCCTGAAAAACTCCCAGGGATGGGGCTGCCACCCCCTCTCTGGGCAACCTGGGCCAGGGTCTCCCCACCCTCATGGGGAAGAACTTCTTCCTCACGGCCAATCTGAACCGACCCATCTCCAGCTTCAATCCATTCCCTCTAGTCCTGTCACTGCCCGACATCCTAACAAGCCCCTCCCCAGCTTTCTTGTTTGAAGACAGGAGATTGGGGTGCAGCTGTGTGTGATATTTTAGCCCCAGGATTTGAGACTTGCCGAGTGCAGGTGTTCGCTTATCTGTTGTGCAGACACTGAGGATGGAGATCAACGAGGCCTGCACAGTGAGAACCAGCAGAAGGAGGGAGTCTTGTGGCTCTAGGATGGCCCCATTTTGGCTAAAGAACAAGGCTGAATGGAGACTAACGATGTGAACACCATCTTGAAAAGAGATAAGCTGCTTCAGAACAAAATTCTAAAGGCCACAAGGCTCAGAGTGGGATTTTTTGCCTTAGTATGACTATATTCACCCACTCTTCACTCAAATCATGCCTAATGTCACCCTGGGGAAGGGGGGAAAATAGTATCTACAGAGCATGGAAGGAGTGTGTCAATGGAGGGAGAGAACAAACCCAAAAGAGGCAGTCAACGGGCTGTGCTCTTTCCCCTTCACCCAAGACGGGGATGCCTTCTTGGTAAGAATTGCTCTGTCACCTTTTGGTGAGAAATATCCAGGACACTATTTTACTGACATTACTGTTACATACTAGGGCTATTGCTAAGAGGGAATCTATCAACAGCAACTCTGAATCTTCTATCTGTCACTCTAATAAATTATCTATTCTTTGTTACCTTGCAAATTGTCTCAGTGAAAGACCTTAACGGGGCTCAGAAACAAGCAAGTGCTTAGCTGGGGTACGTGCCTCTCACAGCCACAGACCTTTCACAGAATCACAGAATCACGGAATGTCAGGGATTGGAAGGGACCTCGAAAGATCATCCAGTCCAATCCCCCTGCCAGAGCAGGAACGCCTCGATAATGCTACACAGGAACGTGTCCAGGCAGGTCTTGAATGTCTCCAGAGAAGGAGACTCCACAGCCTCCCTGGGCAGCCTGTTCCAGGGCTCCGGCACCCTCACTGAGAAGAAGTTTCTTCTCGAGTTTAAGCGGAACCTTTTATGTTCCAGTTTCAGCCCATTACCCCTTGTCCTGTCATTGGTTGTCACCGAGAAGAGCCTGGCTCCATCCTCGTGACACTCACCCTTGATATATTTGTAAACATTAATGAGGTCACCCCTCAGTCTCCTCTTTCACATGACACTGTGGACCAGGAACGCAGGTATTCACATGCCCGTCACGAGATGCAGAAACGAGGTTCACGCTGCCCTTGTGATGCCTGGTGAGACACAACTCTCACAGTGTTGTGCTCCTGCAGCATCTACTGTGTTACGCGGACCTCTGTGTGCTGCAAGTTTTGTGGACTTTATGTACTTCATAGAATCGTAGCAGGGTTTGGGTTGGAAGGGACAGAATCACAGAATTGTTGAGGCTGGAAAAGACCTCTGAGATCATCAAGTCCAGCCTAGGACTCAGCACCATCACATCGGCACTCAACACCATCACATTGGCAATTAAATATCATCTAGTTCCAACCCCACAGCCGTGGGCAGGGACATGTCCCACTAGACAAGGTGGCTCAGAGCTTCGTCCAACCTGGCCTTGAACAGTTCCAGAGATGAGGTTTCCACAGTTTCTCTGGGCAACCTGTGCCAATGTCTCACCCATGGAGAAGAATTTCTTCCTAATACCTAATGTAAATCTACCCTCCTTCATTTTGAAACTGGTACTCTTTGTCCTATCACTATACCTGATAAAAAGTCCCTCCCCAGCTTTCCTGTAGCCCCTTTAGGTACTGCAAGGCCACTCTAAGGTCTCCTCAGAGCCTTCTCTTCTCCAGGCTGAACAACCCCAGCTCTCTGCGTCTGGTCTCATAGGGGAGGAATATGTATTTTATGTATTTTATCAGTATGTGCCCTGTGTCATACACTCATCTTTTATTTATAATTTAGATTACAGTTTATGCTCCAGATCACAAGGATTTTGCAATAATAATGTTTGTTATTCATGCTACCGGTACAGCTGTGTGTTCCACACTGTACCATGTCCTTCAGATCCCATGCAGTGTCCAACAGGGGTTCCTGATAGGAGAAAATCCCCCCAAAACACTCTGTGATAAGAAAACACCTGTGTAAACTCGCCCACGTCACTGGCAGAGACACAGTGTGATATCTCCACTGCCTGGAGGGAAAAATAATATTATGTGGCTTTACATTAAGTTTATTCAGTAACAGGAAGGAAGATACATCTTGCATCTAATCTCCAAGATGTGGATGGTGAGAGCAGCAGCCTGGAAAACTGGGAGAAACACACCGAGCCTTCACTCGCTGTCTCTCAGTCCCAAAAAAGTTATGAGCAGTGTAGGGGCAGTGGCAGGGAAGAGGAAGAAATGGGTAAGAAGGGAAGTTAGGAATATGAATTAAAGAAAAATGGTAAAAAAATATAAATTAAGTTATGGATCCTCTTTTAACAAAAGATTTTAGCTGTGAATGTGATGCAAGCAGCTGGGTGGTCACCCCAACCTGGCAATGCTGATCTCCTCACTTCCATCCCATCTCTCACTTCTTGAGTGTTGGCCTTTCCTAGACTGAACGATCAATGTTCTGCTGTCGGAAACAGGTACTAACTTTTTTAGCGTGGACTACAGGAACTCCTATGGGAACTCAGACTATGTAGGTCTATCTCCCATCTCAACAAGGAGGTCACCAACCAGCTCCAGCACATTTCTTGCTCCTCTTTATCAGTGTCTTTCTGTATAAAATGCTAACAGAAAAGAACAACATGGATTGAGTTGACACCTTTCATTAGATCAGCTCAAAAACTGAATATATCAGGCATTGTTCTAGGTCAGACTTGAGTACCTAGAATGTTTCCATTTCTAAACGCATGCCCATCTTGCCCAGACATATTAGGTGATTACTAGATCTACAACACTGTCATACTTCTATTTAACTCCTTCTTTCCAGACACATTGGCTCACTTGCAGGTACAAAAAAAATTCCCACACACTTTCCTGTGGTACACAGGCTATTTTTTTTCCTGTTTTGCTTAATTATTGTTAACTGTAAACACATGTTGCATTGTATTTTAGCTTGTGCTGCTCAGATGGCTTTGTGCAGCAATAGCAGAATTAAAACCTTTCCAGAGGTACAGCACCAACAGACCTAAGACTTACTTAAGGTGGTGTGGTGGATTGAGCAGCTTCACTGCCATTCTTTAAGTCTGACAAAATCTGGCCAGGGCAGGTGAACCACACCTCTCTTCCTCTGCTGATGCCGCCAAGTACCAACACTTTAGCCTTGTGCCTTATAGAAACTGTTGTATCTCTTTCTTCAGCCAATCATGATAGTATTCCAGGTAAAGGCTCCAGGTAATGTGCTGGTACCAAGATGAAGACAAATCAGAAAATAAGCAGCCTGTATGGGAAAACACTGGTTATCAAGTGGATGATGCACTTTGGGTTAGTACAGAGCTGTAGCTCTGAACCTATGCAAGATGACCCACAGCTGTCCCAAAACAGTGTAGCACCTCTCCACTTCAATGTCGTATCATGGAGGGCTGTGGTAATCCGTGAGAAAATGCTGCATTTTGCTATCAGATGACCTCTGGAATATTTAAAAGCTGCTGGGCAGCAGCAGAAGTCTCTTCTGTAGGGTCTGTCACTTGTATTCCAGCAGGATTCCCAGGAGAGAGAAAAAATAGAGGAAAGCAGAAAATTACGACCAAGAAGCGAGAACTGTTTCATATGCCTTGTTTGGTAAAAGGTGACAATGCAGTCAGGGAAGTGAAGTCATAGATATCATCAGGTACAGATTGTACCTCATTCACTAAAATAAGATCATCTAATGTTCTTATGGCATCTTACAGTCCTTGATGTAAGTCCATCTTATGGTTTATGGCATCTTGCACTATCTTAGAGGGTGGTGGAGCAACTATAGGATATGAAGCCAACAGCTGTGGTGCCTGAGCCAGTTAGACACCTAACATCCAACTCGATGACAGAGATGACCCATTCGGATGGCCTCTTACCCAGGAATACCAGACTTTGGCTCCCCATACAGTGAATGGAGGGAAACAGCCATTAAATATGTACTCAGCACATGTATATAGTAGGTGGTTTGAAGACAGTTCTTATATTTCTCTGCTGGTTGTAGAGACAGCCAGAGTCTGGCAGCGCTGAAGAGCAGCAGGCTGGGTTGTTTACTGTCCCCTTAAAGCTATCACAGCTGGTATGTCAGATATAGTTTGGGGCTACAAGAAGGATTTGAGAAACTCCTGCAGGTTTTGTTCAAGAAAACTGTCTGCCAGCCTGGACAGGTCCGTGCATCTGTCCAGCACACAGCAGACTGCTCCCTCTAGGACAGCTGTCCTGCAATGACTTGTGGAAGGCAGAGTTTGCTGGAAAGTGAAGCAGGACTGCTCAGCTCGGTGTGAAATCTCTGGCATTGTACAACACAGGCGGCACACTCCCTGCTTCTGAAACAGATGGAGTTCATTCCGGGCCAGCGTCTGCTTTGCAAATACTCTCAGGAACAGCCACCCTGATCAACAGCATGGCTGCTACACCCTTACTCATCGCAGCGTCCCGTTACTCCACGGCATGGCTGAACGCAGTGCACCGAGAACATCCTTGTCCCCCTTGTCCCCGTGCTGGCTCACAGTCTGTGTGGTGTCTGAGTTAATGCAGCCCTGCTCCGGCACTCAGACTGCCTGAGACCAAAAATAGGCTGGATCACCGTGCCTGGGAAGGGGGTAGGGAAATGTTGGATGTGAAAGTTTCTTGCTGTGTAGAGCTCTTGGCTATGACCAGTACTTTGTGTGCTGCATGAATCCTTCAGCCCTCTGAGGTTGAAGCATCCTTCTCTAGACAAGATGCTAGACTTGCCTGTAGATCTACACCCAGCCACATGCAAGATGTCCCTGCTCACTGTAGTGGTTTGGACTAGATGATCTTTAAAGGTACCTTATAGCCCAATACATTCTACAATTCTATGATTCTAAGTGCTTCCAGCCCTCTCCTTTCACCCTTCTACCACTCAATCTCACCACTATGTGTGGACTCCCTGAACCATGCCACGGACCAAGCAACCATGACAGTCAATGAAGACATACCCTGGGACACTCGTCATCACTGAAAGCTGTCATTTCTTACTGAGGACTCCTTCCTCCACCTCTTCACTTTGAAGTTCAGAGCTTCTCCTCCTTTCTGAAAAGTTTTCTCTAGGTGGAAGATGCAGCTCTATCCAACTACATCACTGTCCATCCCTCCCTCTTCAGAGAAAGGCAATTGGAAGCTGGACCTTAATGAAGCTGACAAAAACAAGTCAAGGGCCCAAACAATTTGGCTAGAGGGATGAGATTTCTCCCTGAAATAGTCTCAGGGTGAGGACAGTACTCATCCCGACATCACAGAGGACAGCCAAAGAGCTTAGGTTAAAGTAGGCTCTGAACTGGGCACTACGGCTTTCCAAAACCAGGAAGATTTAGATTCACCCTATGATACATTTTTGTTATCTGCTACTGAAAACATCTGTCCATACACGCACAACATCATTCACTTTTCCTAATAGATTTGTGCTGATGAATTTATGGAAAGAGGTAAGTGGGAAAAAATGTTTTGCACTACTGTAATTTTTTTTAAGATATTATCAGCTTTTCTGTCTAAATAGAAATTTTTATATTTTAAAAAAATGTTCAAAGAAGTAATAAAAATAGCACTTCAACCTTTCAAGTAGCCGATACAGCTTTGCTCACTAGCATAAAACTTCTTCTATTCTTTCTTTATTTTGACTAATTTTCTCAAATCTGAGGTTTTCCTTGTCAAGTTCTGACCATTTGGCTATACAAACAAGGCTCCAATAATTCAGTTTCAGATTAGAGAGAACTCTTTGGTTAGAGTTTTTGTTGCAGGAAATATTTATTTTTTTTTACCAAATAAAAAGAAATGTGGAGGAAATGAAATTATCAATTCCTACCTCATAACAACCATTGCAACAATTGGCTGCTTAACCAGGTGTCTATATACAGGTGCCAACACCCAAGCATTGTGCATGCACAAACAGATAGCCAAACTCTTGCTCCCTCCAGGTGTCTTTCTACACCAGTCTTCTAATGAAACACACTTCAGCCACCACCCATTTCAGCTTTCCTCATCTACATCAACCATTTTTTTTTTCATAACAACCATTGTAGGATCATTACAGGCTTCCATACCTTTTCTCTACCTCTCGTTTCCTCTTCAAAGCCAGCCCTTTCATCCCCAACTCCATTGTCGTAGAAGATCTCATGACTTTTGCCAAAGGGAAAGGGCAAAATTTATCACATTTCGTATCATCCCTCTCCAAGATGACCTCCTTTTTCCTCCCTCTCCACTGGTTTATAATCTGGTAGAGCTGGCAGGACCGGCAGTATGTGATGCTGCAGGTCAGCACCGAGCCCTGCCTGCCCTCAACATCGCATGAAATTAATACAGTTGCCACAGAAAGAACAAAGTGCATTTCTACATCAAAGTAAGGTAAAAATCAGACATTCCACACTTGTTGGAAAACCTTTTTTTTTTTTTTTTTTATGGGAAAAGCAGTAGGACTTACAAATGAACCATCCACATATTAGGAAACTACTATTCATCCCCAAATTAGTCTCTTTGCTGAGCATATAACCCCCTGAGGATATGTGGCAGTTTGCAATAACCCTACAAATACTAAGCTTTACTTCCTTATCATTATTAGTCTCATACAGTACATAATTAAAAGAACCATAAAAAAATCTTTGAGAGAACTTTATTTGGAAGAATGTGGATTATTTAAAAGTATGACTTGTCAATCCAAGAGTGTAACCAATAAAAACTGGATCAAAAATACGGAGCCAAAGTGTTCAGTAGGCACAGGAAAAAAGGCAAAAACTAGGAGAAGGTTGCAGCTGTGCAGGAATAGAAGTCAGAAGAGAAGCTCATAGTAAACAATTTTTCCCTTGTTCTTTCTGCCAGTCCTCAGTAAGTGAATAAATCTATTGACTGGGATCAAACTGAAATTTTGATATTTCTGTTATTTTCTCCCTCCTCTTACCAAGATGATATTGCAACAAACAATGAGCATGGTTTAAGTGATGTATAAAGAAAAAAAAACACACTTAATTTTAGTCTCCTGCAAGGAAGAGAAATAACTGAAAAGCTTTATACTAGAAAAGAGAAAGACAACACCACTTTACCCAATAGTTGGCAAGATAAAATATGCATTTAAATTGTAGAAAAATATCTTTAGAGGGTGGTTGTTCTCCAGAGTGGTTGAAATCCACAGAAATATGTACTATTCCCTTCCAAACTGACTAACAGACTCCATCAAATAGATTGACTTTATTTTTTTCTGGGATTTTCTCTTTCTAGAATACCAGGGAAATCTGCTTCACTGCCTTCCGGAGAGAGCAGAAAAAGCATTTCCGTAGAGGCAAAAAAAATCACTTTGCACCCAAAGGCGAGGGCTGATGATGTGCATGCTGGAAGCAGGATGAAAGAGTATTGCAAACAGGACAGGGCTTCTGCTCTTGATCCATCAAAGTCAGCTCTTTTCCATATTCAGGATTCCCAAGAGACGCGTGGCAGCAGCAAAGCAAACGCTGAGCCCACGCAGGCCTGGAATTCATCTAATTACTCCACCTTTTCAGTTAATGGTGCTCTCCAAGCTGCCTTTCCCAGGAGCTAGGGTTTTTGGGGTGATTGCTTTCACTGGCCTTCACTGGGACAGCCCACTTAAAGCAGTGAAAAATTTGCTGGACAGATTTGTACTGGTTACCTGAGTGGAGTCCAGACACAGGACAAATTAGAGGAGATTTAGAATCAACCATAGAATCATAGAATAATTTCAATTGGAAGAGACCTTGAAGACCATCAAGTCCAGCCTTTGTCCCAGTCCTATCAACCTACTAAACTATGTCTCCCAATGCAACATCCACCAATCTCTTAAATTTAACCATGTCCTTCAAAGCAACATCTACTCTTCTCTTAAATACTTCCAGGGATGGTGACTCAAATCCCTCCCTGGGCAGGCTGTTCCAATGGCTGACAACACTTTCAGTAAAAAAATTCTTCCTAATATCCAACCTGAACCTCCCCTGGCGCAATTTAAATCCATTTATCTATTCCTGCTGTTTGTCAGACCACGACTGCCACTCTCCTTACTTGGAGAGTGTTACCCTGTCCTCTGTAGAGTCAAAGTCATGGGTAGACTCTATCTCTTCAAGACAAGGAAAAATGAAAAATGAAAACTAGAATTATGGGGCTTGACCAGGAAAATGTGAAGCATCAGCTTCTGGAGAAGGCTTAGTCTAATTCTATATAGACACCTGAGATTGGTCACTGCATAAAAATAATTGTGTCCCTCCATCAGCAGTCAGGGTAACAAGTCAGATGGAGAGGTCTCCATGGCAGACTCGTTGAGTCTTGGCTTGGCGTGCCTCAGTTTCTTGGGAAAAATTTCCGTTCAAGAACAGGACACCACAAGAACACCGAAGCCTGAGATTTGCTGAGCGCTGCTGAAATTCCGTGAGTTTTCCTCAGAGATTTGAAGGATCACAATTGTTTTAGCTCTATTTCTATTCTACCTATGGAGCCTGGGGATCCAGTTAAAGAGGTGAAGCCATTAAAATTACAGGCATTTTAATTCTGTTCTAAGCAATTATATAAGTCCTATCTGCTTGTAGAGAAAGCTTCCCTGTGTCAGAGCTAATATTAATTTTAAATCTCCAACCTTTTCAAATTAATGTGAAACTGTAAGTTTCCACATTCTTTGATTAAACATTCTGCTGTGTAATGACTACTTTATTATTTCCCCCCTCCAAATTACTGATTGTTGTCTTACATTACAGCCTCATTGGTACTTATTAAATTAACAAGACTGTGAAACACTTAATGAATCAAAACTCATCAAGTGTTTCCAAAGTTAATAACTAATCTAAAGATTTTTTTTTTTTACACTATATCTGCATGTGAAATTTATACATTCACCACACAATCGCTGAAGTTCAGATGGTCCAAATCTCATGAAAGATTTATTACCGCGTAGCTCGGTGATTTATTCAATGTTTGCTGAAGCAACATGTAGCATGTGTGGGGAAAGGAGGAGTGTCTTGCTTTATCTTTTCATTTCCAAGGCTTACTCCAAGTTCTTAGGAGCCCTCGTGTGTGTGTTTCTGCAGACCCTTACCAATTAGCAAATCTGCAGTCGTGAATTGGAAGTGGAAACTGAGGGGCACAAAGGATGCCCCCAATCCATAGAAGAGTGACTGTAAAATGACAGGGACAAAATAATGGAGACATTACTATTCCCTGTTCCAAAATGTAGGAGCAAAAGGAAAAGAGTTTTTTCATGAGTATGAAAAAGCAGACAGGCCTTCTTACCAGATGGAAAATGAGTAGAAATATGGGTAATACAAAGTGTAGATCTTTGGGAAGGGTATAGAGGTATAACATGTAACCCAGCAAGAATCAGCACGACAGCACCCTTGTCCCCAGTCAACCCATCCCTGGACGGGCAGCACCACGATTTACAACAACCATACCCAAATCTAAAAGGATCCAGGCATTCCAATCATTGTGCCCAAAACCCACCAGCATGATGATGGTGACACACAGAGACACAAGCCATTGGTGGAGTACATGAGGTAGGTCAGGATGGAGATCTGTGGAGGAGAATGTGTAACCATCAGCCCATGGGACCCTACGTGCTTGTGACACGAGCACAGTGATGACTCCCAGGCTTGGAAAATGCAATTACATCCTCCCCATGTGAAAGTCTGAGTGGAGGAGGGCCTGAGGCCAGCGCTGACGAAGCAGAAGGAGGGTGTATATGTGCACAGCACAGAGGCATTGTCGCTGGGACAGCTAAGGAGATGAGAGATGCCCTCCATGGTCTGAGGACAAGCAAAACAAGATAATTGCTATTGACACCACCCATTGAGTCATCCTGGCAATCATTAAGTCCTTTGAGAGCAACCCGTAGATCAGAACCTGCTCCAGGAGAATAGCCTGGTGAGCAGAAAGCAGAGCAACTGGGGTAGAGACATCTCATGATGAGCAGAGCACAGGTCAGTGTCCTTCTTGCTCCCCTGCACACCCCTCGACAGAACCAACACTGCTGCACAAGCCTGGGAGAGGGGCTGGCTCTTAGGTAGGCAAAAGACGGGGGTTACCAAAAGGTAAAAGGGAAGAGGCAATGCAAAAAAGGTGAGAGGGAGAGCCAGAGAGCTGGCAGGATGACCACAGCAGCACCATCCCAAACCTCAGCCTCCAGCATCACAGCAGACCCAGGTGCTCAGCTGCCCGCATTGAGTCTTGTGCAACTCAAACTGGATTTATGCTCCGTCCGTATAAATAGCATTTCTCTGCCAAGAGTGTGATAAACGTACCTGACGAAGCTCCCTCAGGCCCCACTACCCTTTCCCCCCTGCCCTGCACCATCTCTGTTCTCAGCTACCTCGAGGCAGCTGGATTTGTGATTACCCACTCCAACACCCCATCAATCTTGGGCTCCCTTTTACACGTGTAGGAAGAGATATCTTTCCGTAAATACACCGCTGTAAAACACGGCGCCTGAAGTACAGCCTTGGTTGGAAAAAGCTCACGAGCAGCTAGCAGGGCTGTGATGAGAGACCGATGACCAAGCCGAGAGAAGAAATGCAACCCAGCCATATGGGGCTGGATGACAAAACCCGTCAGGCGTATATGGGAGAGGAAAAATTCATCTGCAATTTATGCCGCAGCAGCTGAGACCCGAGAGTGGCCTTTTAACTGGATTTTACACCAATTCTCTATGATGCATTGTGAAGAGGGAGACGGGCGCAGAAGGGCCTTGGCTCAGCCCCGGGGGCAATTGTGGAGGAAAATGCAATTACATCTGGCTGCTGAACTTGCCCTTGCCTTCCCCCCGGCTGTATATGCTGAGCTCTCGCCTGGGAAAACTCATATGCAAAACAAAGAAATTGGAATAAATGGCTCTGCCATTGCCATCAGTGACCCTGTGCCCCTGCTCCCTGGAAAAGTTTTCACGCCATCCCAAGCATAGTGTGACTGCAGTCAGGGGAGACGGAGCCTGGCCCGATCCTCACTGCCCACCGCAACTTTCCTCATCTCCTAGAAGACTCTTGTCCCACCCTTTGGTGGACCCCAGAGACGTTCAAGACTGGTTTCTCCATAGACTACGCTGGATTTCCATCCTTTCACTCACCACTTCTCCTCCACAGCCTGTCTGCTCTCTGTTGCAATGTGTTCTCAGGCTCAGAGAGGGGCTGCAGGAGGTGATCCCACACCCAGATGTTCATCAAAGCATGGGGGAAATGAACATCATCTGGCCAGAGTGTTGCAAGAGCCCCCACTGAGGGAGGGCAACGCAAAGCAGGAGGAAGATGAATCTCTTATGACAATTCACCCAGCCAGACTTTCTCCTAAAAGAGGAAGGAAATGACTGTGACTAAGCTCATCCCCAGGAGTTCACCAGGTCTGCAGCACACAGTCCCCTTAGCTGGTCATGAAAATTCTCTCTGCCTCCTTCTCCTCTTTCTCACAAAGGTAATTGTGTTACTTCATAACAGGGATGCATTAAGGAATTAATGCGTGTGACATGAATTAAGATTACTGCCTTCCCTAGTCCAGGTATATCTATTGATCCAGAGCATTCATTTGTTTTGAAACACCAGGGTCTGATCTGAAACAGGGACAAACTGGAGTTAAGTTGCATCTCAATCATTTATTTGGGGGGTTGGGCTAGATGATCACCAGAGGTCTCTTCCAACCCCATACATTCTGTGAACTTTCTATGATTTCTGTTTGCTGACAGATTTCTAAACCAGAGCAAAGTCCTCACCTGCTTGGTGCCGGGTAGTTTTATCAAGCCATGACATTTGGTGATTTTTAAGGTCATAAATGAAGCATCTTGCCTGTCTTTCAGGCACAGTGTCTTGCTACTGGTGGGATGTGAAACCAGATGTCCTGATCTTCACGGTTGTGTCTCACTCCAGAGATTAGACCCCTTCAAACCTACAGCTATCACACTGAATGACGAGGAGGAATTTAAATGTGGAGCCCGCCAAAGAGGTAGTTTTGAGCCAGCGACCACACGGAGTCCTCCAAGATACCCCAACCTGCCAGCAGTGTCAACTAGTCCATAAATTATCCCTGACGCCTTCTGGTTTTAATCAGTCCCACTCCCTGATTACTGTTGGAAAGTGACTCCAGGCCTCAACCCGGAGTATTTATCTTGCATTAATTAGATTAGAAAAGCAGGGGTACTCGATACCCCGACTAATCAAGTCAAGGGATCAATATGGCGTGTGGCAGAGCCTCACATTGTCCTCACTCTGCAAGATGACAAGTAACGAATTAGTGCTGGAAGGTGCCCAAAATAACACTTTATGACCTAACACAGGGGAAACATGAGCTTTCATCTGTTTCCCCACTGGAGAAGAAAGAGAAGGTGCCAGTATACACATACCATTCCTGCAAGGCAGAACTGGTGAGGCTGAGTAGTAAAACATAACTCCAGGTCATTGGCCAACGTGGAAGGGCGTAGTGAACATTAATTGTGGCAAACCAAGGTGCGATGACATTGCACCTTGATGAACCTGCTCCTGCCATTTCAGCTGGCTGTGTGTCCCTCAGCTGGCCGTCCCCCACGTCTTGCTGCTGTGAACAAGCCTCCCATGTTTTAACCTGTCTGCAATCTCAGTTGTGGTCACACTTTGGCGTAAGGTCACTTTGGGCGGCTTGTAAATACCATCTTCAGACAGGGTTAACCTAAACTCTGATGCGGCATGTGTAGGTCTTGGTGGTGGTGGGTATTTCCTATTGTCTTTGGTGCTCTGTGGTTTAGTTATTGGGACACGACACTCGTGAGTTATTTTATGAGTAGTCCAAAAAAAAAAATAAAAGACTTAGCAGCAGTCATCAGTAGATGATGAAAGTGCAGACTGCTCTGTTTCACGCAGTGATGACTTACCCATGGAGGAATGGGTTTACTGATCATTTTGAGTCATTATTCATTATATTACAGGGTTGAAAGGGGGAAAAAGTCCTAGCCTGAAAGACGGAAACAGAGAGAAAGGTGACCCTGAGTTCACATCAGCATTAACTAGGGGTGAGAGTCTGTCTGGGGAAGCCCTGTGGGCTACTCAGGACTTACAGGAACAGTCTGCAGAGCTGTTTCCAACCACAGGCTATCCTGTGACCAGGATGAGTAGAGAGGAGCCCCTGAGTTACAAACAGAGCTTTACTGTGCAAGACTGTCCAAGCAGCCTTTTAACTTCCTTCATTCCTCTCTTCCTCTCCAGAGCTTTCCTCAGTGCTAGAAAACAAGTTGTTACAAAGCCACATACTGTTGCTAAACCAGTAGCTACTCTCTTGTTGCAATGCCACTGACAATCCACATCATACTAAATTGCCCTGTTGGGTCCTAATTTATGGCAGCAATCAGCTGAGGATGGAGGGCACTCATCCAATGCTGTCTTGTTTTTCTTCCGATGGTCTCGGCTTGAGGGTTTCACCAGCTCTTACAGTTAGTCCAACACAACTTCCCAAGCCAGACCACCCATTTTATCTACCAAGTCAATGCCCTTAACCTGACCCAGAGATTACCCTTAGGAGGGTAAACCATGTGAGGGTGAAGACTCTGCCAACTCCCTCAGTAAGATGGGAAGAGAGTTTGTTGTCCACAACAGCAATATTGTGCTAAGTGTCTGGAGGGATGCAGAATTTCTGAGTAATTAAAGTCTTTGTAAAATAATCAATTTAATTCCTCCTTTTCTGAGCAATTGTCTTATGTGAATCCTGAGAAAACGGGCTCTGTTAAAGGAAGATTATCAGTATGGCAAGCCACCTCTGTCTCCTCAGAAGCTGTCTCCTCCATGCCTGGGGTTGGAGCTCCATCCTGAGACCTCCAGCGCTCATCTTGCAGAGCCGAGGTGCTCCCTTCTCCCTGTCACGCACAGAAGTTGTGCAGAGCTTCTGCAGATCGGGCTCCTGCTCCAGTTAATTTTCTCTCTCCCTGTGCAGCCTGAAGCAGTTGGAGCCTGCACTGAAACGTAATGATCTCCTGATTCTGTTCTAGTGAGTCAGCCTCTGCTCCGTACAAACCTCTGAGCTAATCCCAGCGTGAACAGCTGTTTCTGGCAAAATGAGGGACAACAACAGGCAGACAAAGCTGCCCCGGGTGTTTGTCTCCTTCTTCTTCGGGAACTAAATCTTCCCAGTTAAAGTTCTTGAGGACGTCCATTAGGTTTATTGAGCTTGCAGGAGGTCTCAACTACAGCTCACTGTTTCGTGCTCAGCTGTTCAGATCAATGCGGCAAACAATTTAACAATTTAACAACCTGGTGGGAGGGGAGAGGCGAGGAATGTGATTGCAATTAGAAATGTGGTGGTTTTTTTTTTCAGGAGTTATCATTAAATAGCAATTGCTCTGCAATTGGAAACATGGCGAATGTCAGCAAAGCAATTGCAATAGGCACATCCATTGCAGGCTCTGCTCCTGTTTGTCTTTAGGAGGGAGGTGGCGGTGCAGTTATTGCAGTCCCACAAGCTGGTTTCCCATTTGAAGAGGTCTGGGTGAGGTGTGAAGTTCAGATCCAGTCTGGTCACTACCTCTTCTCTCCTGCTCTGCCTTGGGAGATGAGATGACCTCCGTGACCATCACACCCTTAGCTGGTGAGCAAGGCTAGCCATGAGCCCCAACCTCTCACAGCGCTCCTGCCAAGCATGGCTTTCTTTCTAAAAAAAAGACATAAGCCTGCTTCCATTGCCTTCCATGAGGACAGAAAAAGATGGATTAACATGATTTGGTGTGCCCAGGAATTTATAGGGATGGAGAAAGAAGGTGCTTCTACTGGAGCTTCTTTACACTGTTTCCCTTTACTGACCGAGTGGATCACATTAACATACAGAGCTACAGGTGCACATACAGAGCACCTTTCCAAAGAACGAAAGTCTTCTCCCGGTCTGTTTTTAACCTACAGCCTCAGGGAGGAGACACGAAAGAGGTAGAGTCGTGTGCTTGAGATTGCCAGCAAGTGCATGCCTAAAGCTGAAATCTCCAATGCCTCAGTTCCCTCTCTTTAATTTTCCCTTTCAAATTCCCCAAAAAGCAGAAGAAATGCAAACATGGAGATGAAAGGGATTACAAGGACCATGCCAGGGTCACTTCATGGCGTAGCCTTCTAACTCACTTTGTTGTTACTTCATCTTTCCTTCCTGGGAGCAGCTGATTTATCTTTATTATCCTCCTCTGTTGTCACTGTCATTAAATTTTGTTGAGCCAAGAGACTCCACTGTGTGCTTTAGTAATTCGATCAGAAAGGAGGGGAAGAGGAGCTGAGGTAATAGGCAGCACGAAAGAGGTCAGGAGAAGCAGTCGTGGCACATTAAGGGAAACACAGATCTGGGCTCTCTTGGAGATGGTAATCACATAGAGCGTGCCTGGGCAACTGGCAGCAATAATCTAGAGCAACAGCAACCCCGAGCCCTGTTTGCTCCCCTTCTTTTTTTTTTTGTTTCCCCAGGCTGTAGCCTCATCTTCCTAAGACCTGATCTTGCAATGATATTGCATCCCAGGTTCCTCTCTCAGGTTTTAGTCTGTCTTTACCAATGCAAACCAGCTGCTGGAATTAGCAAGGGAAGAGCTCAGGCGTTGCTCTTCCCAACTTGCTGTTTTACATGCGCCTCTGCGTGAATTTGTGGGTTGTTTCATTTAAGCATCAGCCACTGAACAAGCCCAGCGGCAGAGTAATCATTT
Organism: Trogon surrucura; assembly: GCA_020746105.1. Classification (NCBI taxonomy): domain Eukaryota; kingdom Metazoa; phylum Chordata; class Aves; order Trogoniformes; family Trogonidae; genus Trogon; species Trogon surrucura. Next base: position 218,964,722 of record CM036617.1, read on the forward strand.
ATCTGTGCTATTTTATTTATATGGCAAGAGTCCCCTGCTGAGAGAAGAATCCCACTGCGCTGTGCCCTGCTGCAGACAAGTAGTAAAAGACATTTTTGGTCCAAGTCTAAACGGGCAAGAGAGGCAGAAAATGCAGGGGGAAAGGAGCTTCGAGGCACTGGAGATGACATTCATCAATCTCCTAGAGATCAGAATAACAAAGAGAAAAAAAAACAGAAATTATTTACCTTGAGGGTCAGCAGCAAAGCCCCATTTCTTAAAGCCAAGGCCAGGACCATGGTTGCTAATGTGTTTGTAATTGCACTTGCACCTCCTACACCTGTGTGTAAACTCATCTCACTGAAGACCATGGGACCGCTTCCATGGCCAAGTCCCCAACATCAGGCAGTAACATCATCAGGATGCAAACACCAATATTGCAACAGCCTTGTCAGCACTGATGTGGGTAGGGCTTCATGAAGGGAGCAAAAAAGGCACATCCAGCTATTTCCACGTGGATCAGAACTTTACAGCTTAAAACATGTAACATGGAGCAAGGTGTTAGCACATAAAGTAGCCTTAGCTCCTCATTGGTTACAACAAGCTGGATAGACAAACTTGAAAGTCACTTTTTGGGTATTTCTAAGACACAGACTCAAGAGAGATACACAGATCCATTTTTCTTTTTCATAGTGCCTTTTTTTTTTCATGTGTAACCTAATGCCAGTATAGTTGTGCATCCTGTGGTTAGACACGTTTATGTACATCCAGCACCCTCCACCCCACATATCATAGAATCGTAGAATGGCCTAGGTTGGAAGGGACCTTACAGATCATCTAATCCAACCCCCTGCCATGGGCAGGGATGCCCTTAACCAGCCCAGGCTACTCAAGGCTTCATTCAACCTGGCCTTGAACATCTCCAGGGAGGGGGCAGCCACAACTTCTCTGGACAATTTATTCCAGAGTCTGGCCACCCTCACACCGAAGAATTTTTTCATAAGCTCCAATCTAAATCTATTTTCCTTTAGCTTAAATCCATTTCTCCTTGTCCTGTTGCTGGACACTCTCCTGCAAAGTCCCTCCCCAGCCTTCCTGTAGGATCCCTTCAGGTGTTGGAAGGCAGCCATTAGGTGCCCCCCAGAGTCTTCTCTTTTCAAGACTGAACACCCCCAGCTCCCTCAGCTTGTCCTCAGAGCAGAGCTGCTCCAGCCCCTGGGTCAGCTTTGTGGCCTCCTCTGAACTTGTTCCAACACATCTTTGTCCCTCTTATGGTTGGGACACCAGAACTGGACACAGTATTCAAGGTGGGGTCAATTTTTTTAATAAAAATTTTTTTAAGCTCACCTAGATATTCACAGTCAGCAAAACTGTGGTATGCTAATTGTATAAACACACAAACCTAAATTATTACAGTCAACTACGTAAAAACTCCATTTTTTTCCCTGTAGGCATATGTATATACAAAGAGCACCCAGTTCATGTGGCATATTTTAAATGCCTTTTTGGACGAAAACAAAAGCTCCTCAGGAACTCTACTGACCAGCAGTGACCAGGCCCATTCTGAAGGGAGGTATCATAAATCCATCATTTGCCTGTGCATCTAAAAAAGAGGGTGATATCATCTTCTCACACACATACAGAAAGTGTATAGATAGTATAAAACAGCATCTCTTTTATCCCGTTTCTTGCCTTCACGTATGCATGCTCTCACACGTATGCATACACACACACTGGCTTCATGGATTCCCTGAAAAAAACAAAGAAATAATGAGAAACAATACAGAGAAACGTCCACATGCTGACTGAGCTACGGTCCAGCATAAAGCGTAGTAAACAGCAATTCCATTGGAATAAATTATTTATTCGTATTTGAGTTTTTTTTTTCCTTGAAGCTCATAAAAGCAACAATGAAAAATCACTCCAGAATTTATTCATTTTGCATGCTGGGAGAAACACTGTGTGCCTGCGTATATATACAGATATAAAGCAGACCACGCTGTGATCTTCTATTTTTACGAACAGACTGCAAGTTTACGTGCACCACAGAAACAAGCAGAACGCCGTAAAAATTAAAGGAGCAGTGCAGAAATCCAGTATCCTTGCGAGCACATAAAAAGGCAGAGGTACAGTTTGTTTCAGATGCTGGAGATGGCTGTTCATTTTCCACTTAACCAGGCTGGAGCTGATCTTTGCCAGATGAACACTTCTGTACCTTCAGGCACCGAGATACTGTGCTAGGTTTGGGCCACTGCCTTGGACTGCTGCAGCAAATCCATGCACATTGTTTTCTACAAGGTCTCTATGTATTCAAGTTCAGCGAAGACCCCTAGATGGTCTTAATTTTTTTACCGTAGTTTACCTTCAGGCCACAATCCTAACCCAAATGTTTCTGGTGGTCTCATGCCGATTTGTGGCAACGCCACGCTGGATGTGTCAAAATCTCCACTTTCTGAAGTTATTTTTTAATATTTTACTGCTTTCTTGCAGGTCTTTGTTATTGCGTTCATGGGCTATGCTCAGCCTTTCCATTGTACCTCCACCAAGACTTGACAACATCTCAGAAATTTCAGAGTTGATGATACATGAAGATAGATAATCTTCATTTCCTTTTTCTTCAGCCAATAATTGAACTTGGAGTACATCCTCTACTGTTTCTAAATCCTTAGCACTTGCTCTGGGGCTCTGTTTTATCTCCATGCGACATAGAAGAACGACTTTCTACTCTGACAGCTCACACTCCAACGTTGAAGGATCAGCAGAGGGTCTCCTGTAGCCAAGTCAGCTCTTTGCAAACTCTCTCCTAACAGCAAACATTTTTCCAGCTCTCTTGAAATTCAACACAAAAAAAAACAGTCACTGGGCTTTTAGATGTGTTACAGCATGACTTTTCCATCATGATAACGCAGGCATGTCTATGGTGGAGAGCACAGACCTGTCCCAGGTGAACAACAGCTGCCGAACCGTTTGCAATCAAACTGCCCAAGAAGGTTAGGGGAAAATGTTAATAGCCCAGGAGGTGAATGAAACTACTGGAGTAGTGTTCTGATCTCTTCTGCATTTTGTCCATCAGCACCAAATCAAGGATCTTCCACACCTCAGCTCACCCAGGGAGCCATTCCCTTCATCGTATCTCTCTACTTGCCCATTCCCACAACTTCATCGTATCTCTATGTGCTTGAGGCACTCGGAGAAACAGCTTCACAAACGTCCTTGCAGCACTTTGCCATGGATCACTGATTTTTCTAATTCCTCTGGAGTTCTTCATCAGCACTTTTGCCTCTGGGATCCCCGGTTACATTTTCTACTGCAGCAATGCGGGTTTGGTTTTCTGGAGATTCTGAAATGAAAGCTAAAATACTGTAGCTAGCTTTAATTACTGGAGGATTAGTAGTAGTCCTCCTGACACTCCTTGATGTCTGAGCCACGCTGCTAACTCCAGGTGGGTCATCTATGGGATCTGTGTCCCTGGAAGCTGTGTGGTGTCTTCTTCATCAACTTTATGGAGTAGTTGGGAGCTCTTGTAGCCAGAATAAAATGGGGTGACAAAAAAAATCACGATGGCTATAAGCAAGGTACAGTGTGAGTCTCCTAGAGTATTCAATCCAAGCCCTCAGACTGAAGAAATGGTATTATTATGTGACTTCTTAGAATCCATTTCCGATCATTCTTGGGATAGCAGTCCCCCAAACAATCTCTGTTCAGCCCATTTCAGATGTACAGAGCAATGATCTAGGTAAGAAAGCTGGGGACAGAGAGAAATAAAGGGTGGTGGAAACTGCTTCCCCCTTCCAAGGGGATGAGAACTATTTCCTTTACTGCCCAGCAAAGGCAGGTCATGTGCTGACACCGTGCCAGAATGAACAGAGTGATGGACAACAACCTGGCCTCTGCTTTGGGTGGGAGTCTTGGACAAACATCTGAGGAGGCTTCTTGGTGGCAGAGCAGCCAGAGTCCCAAGCATCTCTGTGAGCATCACATGGACATTCTGAACAAAAAAAAAAGGGCATGGATGCTGGAAGCAAGACAACATCACTGGTGGTGTAGAAGACATCTGAAGCAAGAATCATCTTCATTCACAGACAATACAAATATCTCCCTAAAAATGAGCTGCTGGGACTCACATTATAAGCACTGCAGTGATGCAGCTACTGCTGAGGGAAGTTCAAGCTAACCTAGAGTTGATCTTCCAAGTGTATTTCACCCCAAAAAGGGCCAATTTCTCTCTCCCACCACCAGCAGGTGTCTGGATGCTTTTTTTTAGATGCAGACAAACATGTCACAGTAAGTTAAGACAAATATCACCACTTTTGCCTAAATGAGTCTGTTCTTCCCACAGGCCGTTAGCAGATGAGCCCTCCCATTCCAGAAGGGTGGATGCGTTGCCATGGTGTTCCAGCTCCTCAGTCAGCTGGGTACCAGCTGTGATTGGCTGCACCACACTCAGCTTCTTTCCAGTCAGTGGTGGGAATGGCAAGCAAGGAGAAGGAGGAAACATTTCCTCTTGGACAGTGTCTTCCATTTATGTTACTTGAAGCTCTTTATGAACAAAAGCTCTGGGCTCCCAAGCTTCTTGGGCCATGGAGCCTCCTTTCTTCCAAGGGAGATATGGTGAGAAACCAAAGAGGACCTTGTAAATTTGGGTATTACATGGGCATTTTACAGTGACCAGGTTCCTTGTTGTATACATACAATACACACAGATGGATTGGGTGACCTTGACCTTGGTGGCCTGCTGAGTGAAGAGAGGAACCACCATGATGTGATTCCCAAGATTATGCAAGAAACCTTCAGCAGCCACTACTGCAGTTCAGGAGCTAAAGGATGTTGTTTAACACTGTTATTGTGAGAGGGTAGGCCACCCCACCTTTCGCACACTGGGAGCCAAGGCATGCAGGGACAACTGCTTTACCCAACTTGTCTTAAGAGCATGAGTGGCTCTCCAGGGAGTCAGGCTTAGAAGAGTGGACCCCCAAGTTTCCTCCCTCTTGGATGGTTTAGACGGTCACAACTTTAGGCAGAAACTGAAAATGTTGCCTGCTGCCTTTTTGGCAGGGAATTCCCAGCTGCTGGTGTGTTGTGCTCCCCTCTCATTGATAAAACATCTCCCTTCTCAGAGAGCTTCTCAGAGAGATAAGTGCTTGAGGGATGCCCCTGATGTGTTTGCAGCTTTGCCCCAGTAGTTTTATGGTTATTGGCTGTTGCTCCAGCGTTCTCAAAGGAAGCCAGGATTTAAAAAGCTTTCTATATTCCTCGAGTACTTTCCATCATCCCTTGGCAGCAGTCATCCCTTCACGTCCTCTCAGTGATGTTGCTGGCATCAAGCACAGGGCCTCACCAATCCCAGCTCTCTGATGCACTTAATTAAAGCAGAATCGCTCAATAATTCTGTTGTGCTTTCCTGGGCATCTGGTCATTCACCTCTCATGTGCACAGGCAATTAATTTTTAGGTTGTCAGTACAAAGGGATTGAAACAAGAATATTAATTCCAGCCCAGCGGGAGGAAAGAAGGAAGTTTTGTTGGGGTATGAGTCCACCTGCAGGGCTCTGCCCCCAGACGCTGAGTGCCCACCATGCCTAAAGGCCTCCCAGAGTGTTGAAAGTTGGATAGGAGGGAAGGTTTTTTTGAGATAAAACAGCTCTACCCCCTCCTGCCCAATTCTATTATTATTGTGGATAAATTAATAACCGCCTTCCTGCCTGGAAACCTCATCAAAATCAGTGGCCCAGGGTGCTACATAAAAATAAATGCCAGACCCTGCTGCAAGGAGCTGCTCATGGCCGTTAGTGACATGTGCAGAATTACAGACACCATGGAGAAATCTCAATGCTGAAACCTCTGATTCGTGGGCTAGGGCATTTTCATTCGTTTATTCCCTTGCTCTCAATCTTTAAAAAAAAAAAAAAAAAAAAGGAAGAAAGGCAGTACAGAACCATCACTTCCCCCTTGGCATTTATTGAAATGTCATTTGAATGAGGCCAAACAATGTTTTGTGCTCCTTTGGGTAAGCGATATGGACAAAAATCCGAAAGAACAGGGAAATTGAGACCCTGATCCAGTTAATGGATATTAGAGACACAAAATGCTTTCAAATGCACACGATTATTTTTATCTGATACTTGAAGGGGTGAAAGCTTCTTTCTAGGAAATATGCTAATATGTATTGATCACAAAAATGAAGCTCCTATACCAAACCCTGAGCACGATGCAAGGTTAAGGGCTTTTAATTAATGAAAAAGCTTTTTTATGAAATGATGTGACCACTCAAGAAGAGTACACACTCTGACCTCCAGTCAAGTGGAGACACCTTTTCAATATGATGCTGCTCATATGCTCACTCTCTCTTTTGGCCAGATAAATTTCCATGAGACCTACTGCCAGACCAGGCTGTCCTATTCTACCCTGCTTGGGTGGTGGGTATCCACTGCTGAGGTGACCACCACGAAAAAATCTCAGTCCCAGACATGGATGTCTGGTGCTGGAGTGTATCTGCTGGTCTCATCTGTTCAGAAAGAGTTTGAGTCGTATAGTCTGAGCCTTTGTGAGATGAAAAAAAAGCCAGTATGTAGGGACAACTGGGAGATTTCTTACAGCACTTCACTCCTGATCTGAATAAACCTAAAGCAGCAATGCAGATGTAGCCACAAGTCCTGCGCCTTTTGCTCCTGAAAACAACTCCTTTGCATTTATTTTAAGTACAGACCCCTACAGTTATCAGAAGCCCAAGCTGCTATTGAAATTAAAGGCTTCTGCTTCATCTTGTGTACCTGGATTTTTTTTCTAACTCCCACGAGCACAAACAGAAATACAAATTAGCTCTTTCTATCACTTATTTTGAAACCCGCCTGGCTTGCCTTGCAAATGGAAACATAATGAATTCCAATTTAAATCAGAAACAAGTGCTTTAATTGTTCAGTTTATTAGTGTTACATTGTTTACAGGATCGTTCTTTTTTAGGAGGCACAGTCAACTTAGACTGAGTCCCAAATGGATGGTAAACTGGCAAAATCTAACCTGCAGCAGTGTGTTTGCTATTTGAAAGGTTATATATTTATTTTCACCCCAGTGGGATCCTTCTGCATCTCAGACTTGTACAGGACAGGTGCTAAATTGCCCAAGCTGGCAGAATTATCATACCACAGAGGCAGAACAGAGTCTTTGCTGCAGGATTTAACTGGTTAGCTTAAGTACAGCAAGGCATCTACATGTGTGTCTCCTATTGGCAACATAAGGCTACAGCCCCTCCTAAAATTTAACTTGAAGCTTCTTTACCTACAGGGACAGACAAGACCTTGTGGCAGGACAAGGGGTAATGGTTTTAAATGAGAAGAAGGTAGATCCAGACTAGATAAAAGGAAGAATTTTTTGCAATGATGTTGATGAAACACTGGCACAAGTTGCTCAGAGAGGTGGTGGAAACATTCAAGGTCGGGTTGGACGGGGCTCTAAGCAACACAACCTAGTTGAAGATGGCCCTGCTTATTGCAGGGCTGTTGGAATTAGATGACCTTTAAAGGTCCCTTCGACGACAAAACATTCTATGATTTTAAGTCACCTCCCGATGGGGTAATGAGATTTCTTCTGCCATAATGTCCAGTGGAAAGAAGAGCAACACTCGTCATGCAAAATTGCAGAAACGCTTGAATTTGTTGAGGTTTCTGCTGCGTTCGGCCACTGGTGGTATCTGAGCACCTAAGTTTGGGCTCTACATATTCCTTAGCAAAGTCATGGAAAACCGAAAGGAAAACGATTGCTCTGTGATGAAAGTGATTACACCCAGACTCAAGCACGGGGCTCAGATGCATTCTGAGTTGAGGGGGGGCACCCAGCAAAAAGTCTTGTTAAGGCAAGGAAAAGTAGGCAACACTTAACAGCCTTCCAAAGGGAACAGCTACTTCTAATCGCATGTTTTTATCTTGCTTCTAATACTGTGCAATGAGTTGGGGAGAGGTCAGCAGAGTCCAATGGAAATTCAGAGAAAAGCAACATTATCCACTGAAACGTCAGACAAATATTGACTTCTCTACAAAAGGTTTACTCAGACGCCCTCAGAGAGTCAATATTTGGTGGGGAGCATTAAAATTTCACAGGCCCTCGGCCAAGGTGACTTTCTACAAGTCGGACTGTTCTCCCTCCTGGTAAACCTGCCCAGCTTTCAGCAAGCCCTGGTCTTCCCCCCACTGACAGTAAAGCAACAATCATCCGTCTTTCGCTCCGCTGCAAATAAAAATCCTCCTGCCTGGGGGAGGTGTCTAAGTAACAAGTCCAAGGTCCCAATAAATCCATAGCAAAGGTGGAACAAAGAGGGCAAGACCAGACACCATGATGGTGGGCACTTCATAAATACATCTGACAGGTCAGAGAGATTGGTAGGTAGGTTTATGACTTTTTAGCCCATGAACACATGCTCTGTAAAGGCTGGACTCATTTCCAGCTGCAGTAAAAGGGAGATTTCATGCCCCATGGGAGTTGTCAGTCCTCAAAAGCTTTCAGAAGCTTGTGACTGTGTTTCCTGTGCATTATATCCCATTATGCAGATGCCTTAAAGCAAACGTAAATCACATCAGGACTAATTGTAAAGGGCTTTCTGGCTGCGAGAAGCAAAGTGCTTTGAGGTGGCTTCTGATGGTCCAATGGCCACATATCTTCACCTTCTTCCCCTCTCACTCTGCACCCTGCCTCCACTCATTCACACAGTGTGAAGCCCTGAGCTCTCATAGACAAGGCCAGCACGGCTCACTGGGTTAATTAAATCAGCGTCGTTTGCTGTCTGGAGCTCAAGTGACAAATGTATTTCCAACCTTGCCCCTTTTGAGGGAAGGGTGGTTTGTGAAGGATGACGGTGGCTCAAATCTCCTGCAGTCTGTGCTCATGTGTCTCATCCAGGTGAAAACATCACGGACCAGTGATTTAGTTTCCCCCCTTCTTTTACACTGGACAGAAAATACCAGCACTCTGCTCCTGTAGTAAGCACATTTTCACTCTGCTTTAAGAATCCCCCTTCCCTTCCTGGGCTGTCATGTGGGAATAAGATGTCACGAGATGCAGGGGAAGACAAAAAGGGACAGTTCCCCTCCTCCCCACTCGGGCTGTGAATACGAGGCTAATTTTATTAGCCCAGTCACTCCATTATCCAAATAGCCCCTTGCCAGCCTCCCCGTGCATTTGCAGATGCATTAGTGTAATGGTACCATGCACTGCCAGACACATGCTGCCTTCCATCCCACATGTGCTCCACAGGCAGATAAGGTGATTCTTATGGTTTTGTCTTTACGTACGTATCTCTCTACATAAAAGTATATACTGGAGCACCCACAGATGTCAGTAACTTCAGAAGGTTTTGAGCACACAGAGGAGTTAACAGAACAAGGGTCATGTTTTGTAACACCCTCTGAGGTCCTACGTAACCATGGATATGTATTTACAAAATGCTGCATCGTATGACGGCGAGGCTGTGCGCGTTATGATTTGTGAGTGTTCACAGCCAGGTGAAAATAAGCCTGATCCCCTATTTCCTGTGTTCAGTGCTTCGAGGTTTGCAGAAATCTGTCTAACACGCAGGTGGTGACTTTATTATGTTAGTGACTCTTCTTTTAAGCTGGAGGATGGATGTAACTCAGAATACCAGGCAACGTCTGTGTGACAAGACAACTCTTGCCCTGTGCCTGGCATGAACATCACAGCACATCACGTATGTGCAGTGAGCCCAGAATTTCTGTGTGTCCTGTATGTGATGAACCCAATCATTGTCTTTCCAGCCACAGCCTGCTTCAAGTCCCACCACACAAACAGGGCAGTTAGTTAGGAAAATGCTATAGCCTTTTATAAAATCTTTTACGAAATCAATAAGGAGCCAAGAAATAACTACATCAGGTCTACGTTGCACATGAACATTCTAGTGGCCAACAAGAGAAAGAGCAGCATCCCAGGCTAAGAGTAAACCACAGAGCCAAAACAAATATTTTTTTTCCCCACAAATGGAGCACTAAATTTAGGGTGACTTTTCACTTGACAAAATAAATAATAATAAAAAAAGTAATTTTCATCCGCCCAGTAAAGAAGCTTGATATTTTTCTAGGACCCTGAAGCAAAGATGTTGATGCTAAAACCTATAAATAATCCCTTTGGTTTAAGAAAAAATGATTCAAAACCGCAGTTCTGTATCATGTGTGAATTCTCCTGAACAGTTGCGCAAGGAAGCAAAGACACGTACAAACTCAAACACATACATCATGTACAAATATTTCACTATTTCAAAGATATTTTGACACCACAACCATTACTGCTATTCCTCTAAGTAGAAAGGGTAACACCTCAAAGCTCTCTGAGCACTCAGGACCGGGGCAAGGAGTCAGTGCAAATTGCTGGTTGTGTAAAATTTGCACCACAATTAGCAGTAGGTGGATTTATTGTCAGTTCAAAAAGAAAGCCTAGAAAAGAGAAAAGGGGACTGTTTGGCTTGTGTGGGAGCAGGGAGAGCCTACGATATTCGCCACAAGCACTTTTATCTGTTTAGCTATGAAAATTAATGAAAATAAATGATCAGGAGGCAATAAATGGATCCGCAGCAACCCTCACGAAGGAATGCTGATGCACTGTTTACACATCTAATGTTTGTTTTGAGACTCCGCAATCTCCGCAGGATGCTTCAGTGCATATGGTGTTGTCAATGTATTTCTTTTTCCTTTTTAATTTATTGATCCGGGATATAAAAGCGTCTCTGAAGCCCTGGGTTGGTTTTCGGAGGTTCCGTATGCTGGGAGGAGGTGATGCAACTCAAGCAAACTGGTCCTGAAGGAGATCGGATGAACAGAGGTGGGGAAACTTCTGGTACTTAAAGAGCAGCAGGAGACACCAGCGGGTTGTGAAACCCAAGGGGACCCCACCGACGTGTTGATTTCCACTACATTGGCATATGGAGAGCCTTCATGGCGTGCCAGCTGAAACAGGTTGTTATCCTCCCAGTCTGTGTCTATGTCATCACATAAAACAGGCCAAGGGACCTTCTAAAGCCTTACTGGCAAACAGCAGAGTGCCTACATCCCTACATTTTCTTTTCTTTGTTTTTTTTCCTAAAGGTATAGTTGATGTGTCCCTTCCACCCCAGGGACTGGTCCTGCTCATGGTATTCCCCTGAGCCCTGCCTCAGCACTGCCTGGCACAGGGCAAACCTACCGTGCTAATAATCACGTGGTGCTGCTGGTGGTTGAGCTCATGATGGTCATGATGATCCGTGCTGATCTCCTGGGCTATGCCATGTAAACATGAGCCAAGGACAACCTCTTCCCATGTCCAACCGCTCTTTGGGCAGCACCACTGACAGGTTGTGAGAACATCATAGAATCATAGAATCATAGAATCATAGAATGTTAGGGATTGGAAGGGACCTCGAAAGATCATCAAGTCCAATCCCCCTGCCAGAGCAGGAATGCCTAGATTATGCAATCATAGAACAGTTCTGGCTTTAGAGACCTTCAAGATCTTCAAGCCCAACCTTTTCCTAGCCCCATCAACACCAGTAAACCATGTCCTTCAATGTAACATCTACTATTCTCTTAAACACCTCCACAGATGGCGATTCAACCCCCTCTCTGGATATGCTCTGTTCCAATGCTAGATAACCTTTTCAGTAAAAAAATTCTTCCTAATATCCAACCTGAACCTCCCCTGGTGCAACTTAAGGCCATTTCCTCTTGACCAACCCTCGCCTTGCTACAACCTCCTTTCAAGTAGTTGTAGAGAGCGAGAAGGTCTCCCCTTCACCTCCTCTTCTCCAGGCTTAACAGCCCCAGACTCCTCAGCCGCGACTCATACAACATATGTTCCACATCCTTTATCAGTTTGGTAGCCCAACACTGACCTTTCCAGCCCCTCCTAGACCTCTGACCACATGGGGACTTGTCTTGTGTCATGCAAACATAAGGTCCTTGTGGTCAGCTTGAGATGGCTAACAAGCACCTGTCTCTGAAGCATGGATGCCCATGCATCCATAGATAGCCTTCACCAGAGGATGCTGCCATCTCAGCCACCCCCCAGCAAGTCCTCTCCAGTGGGCTGTGTGGGCTTTCCTCAAACATATACTCTCCCTTCTCCTCTGCTGCCCCTGTTCATAAGACAGACATTACCTCTTAATCAATGTTTCAAACATTTAATTGGGAATACAAGCTAAAAATACTAAACGCTTGAGCTGACAGCTTCCAGTTGCTCTCTCCAGTAAGGAGCCTTTGAACATACCTACACAAATCACATAATGTTGTGTTTGTACTACTCCGTAAAGTTGTATCTACACTGGTAATTTTATATGCCCTGCGTTACTCTCTGGTCCTAAGGCCAGTGAGTTTAGAATGGCAGATGTACACATCATTAAACTCTCTTAGCCTGAAAATGGAGCAGCTGCAACCAAACTGCCTCTCAGAAACAGTCACTGGCCATGGCCGTTCCTGAACCATGTCCAAGACTGTCTGGGAGAGAGCCCGACAGCCCCACGATGAGGATGTGCCAAGTGCCACCACACCAATTTAATGGATCAGACAATCCACCTCCAGCACCTGGTCGTGCTCCCTTGTACTGGTACAGATGTAATCTAAAGCCCACGTGGCTACCAGCTGACTCCTTGCAGGAGTGAGGAAAGCCCTGATTTCATGGTTGGACTGGATGATCTTAAAGGTCTTTTCCAACCTAAACATTACTATGATTCTAAGATTAAAATAAAACAAACAAACAAACAAAAAAAAAAGCAGCAACAGCAGATGGAAGTAATTGTAATCCTTCCTCCACTCTCAAGCCATTCCTGGTCTCATGTCACAAAGTGCCACCCTTCAAGGTGTGCATACAAGTGGTCCTGAGGTCCTGCCACGACCAGCTTTAAGCATAAAGCAAACCAAGAAATTAATTTAAAATGTTTTCTTTGGTTTTTTTCTGTTTTTCCAGCTGTCATCAACCTGAAAGCACAAACGCGAGACTCCAGAAGCGATATCACAGATCCATATTGACAGGGGACATAAGGTATCATCAGCCCACAACCTGAAAAAGGTGAAATTCTCCCAAACATAGCCCATACTTGCCTCTTTGGTGGGGCTGAGGATCACAGAACGTATTTTCCTCTTTGCAAGCACACAGTTAAGATCAACAGTGAAGAGATGAGGTGGATTTTCCCAAAGGTGCGAACTCAACCTTGGGAAAGTGCTGAGTGTAGGGATAAGTAATTAGTGATGGATAGCGTGCTCACCAAGTTCATTAGCTGGAAAGAAAAGCAAACCTGCGGCGTTCTCAGCTGGAAAGAAAAGCAAATCTACAACATGCTTCACATTCCTTCCCTGCATCCTGACGAGCCCCTCGCAGCCCCACGCTGATGTCTGTCAGGGGGCTCCCCTCGGCTCAGCTCCGCGTCTCACTGGGGACGGGCATTTCCAATCAATTAGACACGTCACTGCTGAATTTCTCTGCTAATTACTGGAGTTTATTATGTCTGAAGCCAGGTTAAACGCAGAATTCCCGAGGTCAAACGGGGTCGCCCACACAATCAGTTCCACATTTTCTGCGGCAAAAGAGACCCCCACAATCAGTCACTGCCAAGTGGTTTGTAATGACCAACCTGCCAGTTAATGGCCTGAGGAGAAGCTCTCGGGGATAGATAATGCTCTTGGAAAGAGGGGGGAAAAAAACAAAAAGAGCAAAACAGCAAAGAAAAAGGCCATTTTGGAGGTGATTATAGCACAGATGCATGGACCCACAGCCTTTTCGCAGTGTCTTGGTGCAAAAGGAGAAGGATCTCCTCAACATACCAAGCAGCTCACAAAGAGCATAAAGAGGCTCCTTTTGCACTAATCTGTGGGTCTGACCTGGTTGTCAAATGCTCTTGGGTCTCAATGGTGTCATCTGAGGCCATAAGGAGAGCAAAGGTGTTCAGGGGTGAGGTCTGATAGACCATAACCCATGAGTTCCTCAGAAACGTACCACGAGCTAGTGGTTGTAAAAGGGTTGCAAGCCAAGGAGAGCCTGGGAGGGGTGTTCTTGTAAAACAGAGCACACAGTTCGCTTCAGAAGGAAAAGAAAAACATCTCCCCATCTGTTTTGGAGACAAAAGGGTTTTCAAATCTCTCATGGCTCATTTCAACACCGCATCCTGTGGGTGAAAGATGTCCTGTCCCTTCCCAGCATTGCGCTCGAAACCGACTGTAGCAGAGCGTGAAACACTTCAGCCCAGACAGAGCACACGGGGAGGCTCAGGGTGGTCAGTGTGTGCAGTGGGAGCTGCCTGAAGAGCCTTGCCTAAATGTCAACAGGAACAATTACAGGGAATGCAAAAATAGTAGTCAGGGAGTTGCGTACCTCTTCCCCATCCAACGTCTGGCAGATGAGTTTAGAACATGACTAAGCCAAAAGAGGATCCCTTTAACTGCTGGCCCAGAAAACTCTCTATGAAAGGTAACACTATACAGGCTTCCCTTCCCAGGACTAAAGATTTCAGGAAGACCAGTGGTGTGGAGAAAAAACATGTTGCCTTGGATCCTCCTACAGCTGGAGAGATGCTGCAGAGCCCTGACAGTCCACACTGTCAAATTCTTCATGTTCTCCTGCATGGTTTTGTGTGGCCAAATTGCAGTCTCTCAAACAATGTCCAGGAATGGCTTAGGTTTATTCCTGGATGGAGTCATTCTCTTTTGGAAGAGTAAGAAAGCTTAGGTCTATAGGCACAGGCCACACCACAGCATTTGGTCTCAGCACCAGAGACTGTTCCCTGGTTTATTGCATTTATTAGTATAGCTGGTAGGAAAAAAAGAATACTTTGTCCTGATGGAGGTTAGGTCTGTGCAAGCGTCTGCCTGTCTCTTTTGTGCCAGTGCTCTGTGAATCCAACGTTAATTAAGTGAATCCTCCTGGAGTTAATACTCCATCAAACCACATTCCTGATGTGATGCTTGGAGGAAACACGTGGGTTGCCTTTGCACTTTGGGGCAGAAACTACCGACACGTGATCTTCAAAAGTGCTTGGAAGGTTCCTTCCAGAGAAAGCTTCTCCGATGCTGTCATGAGAGCAGGGATCTTGTGCAAACATTGTCTTTCATTCTCAGGAAATCCAAAGGGCTTTGCAAGTTCTTAAATACATCACAAAGGCATCCATGGATTCAAACTCTCAGGGGAGGGACACAAGAGCAGGTATTTACATAGGAGCTCAGGACTAGAGCAGAATAAGTAAATTCATTAGTGGAATTAAAGGACAGGAGGTCTAGGGAGTAAAAAACGATGTGAAAAGTGCTGGGACTGGGATGAGACAGCAGAACGGAGAGTTTAAGCACCATTATTTCAAAAAGTGCCAGCCTTAACCTGACTCTTAGTCAGGCAATGACACATGGAGTATTTGGCAGAGACATTGCCCTGTCCATGTACAGCAGTCACTGAATGGGCAGGCAAACTGATCTATCCACATAACTTTCTGCACTGATTTTTCCGTCCCTTCAAATCTTTCCAGTCACCCAAAAAAATCCACCTGGCTACGTTTATCATATAGACACAACCACGGGGAATGTCATGGAGACCCAGCGCTCAGTTCGCTGGTTCAAAATATCTTTCTAAAGGAAACAAAACAAACTAAGACAAACTAAATTATATCTCAAGGATTCCCATTACTTCCTCATCCAGGAGATAAATAAAGAAAATAATTTTCAGGGTAGTGGAGTACACTTGTCTTCAACCACAAGCCGGAAAATCACAAAAGCTGAGTAAAATCCCCAAACGAACCCTGAAAAAAACCCCTTAACATCATGGTATGTCTTTAAAGTTCTTTTTTTTTAATAGAAAAGAACATAAAAGCCAGTTTGCCTTTCAAGGGCAGGTTCTGGAATGGATTTCATTTTCTTGTTCCTACTGCACACATCTACGAAGATAATGACTATATCAAGTAATATAAAGTGATGAAAGATATTTAGCAGAGGCCTAGAGCAAGAAAGACTCAAAGCCATGAGTGCAGAAGACACAGTAAATTCTGGAGCACTTAAAAAAGTTCTCCCTGAGTCTGGCAATGAAATGCCTATTAATCCCCACTAACAAGGAGCATGCTTAGGAGTTCAGAGGTATCACATGAAAAATAGAAAAGGCATTAGAAAATGATAACTCTGTGCACTTATGGAGTAAGGAAAAGCCCCAAGAGAGCAAATACTTGCTTCAAAGAAAGTAATAAGATACACGAGCCCGCAATGGAAACAACTTTTGAAGCGTTTTTAGAATGCAATAATTAAGAGAACGGTCTCTGACAGCCACCGGGCACTGATCCGGGAAAGCACTCAAGCATGTGTTAGATTGAAAAGCTTAAACCCAGGAGGTATAGAAGTGCCTACACCTCTGAGCCAGGGTGTCTGCCTCACCCAAATCTGCCCTTCCTGGGAAGACTGGTGGCCAGACTGGGCTGGAATGGAATACCAAAGCGAGGGGATGATTAACAACTGGTGCTTTCAAGTGACCTGCAAATGTAAGATCTGTGAGAGGCAGTGGAGAGGAGGAGACCCGGCTGTCAGTGAGATTGGAGGAGACAGATGTTTAATGGAGTCCAGGATTACAGATCTGCCAGGCTTCGCATGTAATCACCAGCTTCTTAGGTTTCCTCTTTCTTCTCCCCTTCTTCTGGGTCTATTGGAGGGTCAGCGGCTGGGGGAGGGGAGGACGGAGATTTTCAGATTTCCAGCTAAATTCCTTGAGCTGCCCTTAATACTGTGACCTCTTCCCAGCTGAAACCACAACCTACCAATCTGGCAGGACTCAGAGTAACAGGAGTGGCTTTTTCATTTACAACAAGAGGAGCGAAGTGTTGAGCTCCATGTATCCACCTCCTTTCCCCTAAAAGAACTCTGCAGCTTTGCTGAGCAGTCTGTGTTTGACTCAGAAGGGCTACACCGTGAAAGAATAGCTCTGCAATCGATAGTGCCAGATGACCCACCTGCCACGTGCCCTGGGGGACATGTCTGCACGGCTTCCCACACGTCACCCGCTCCTGAGGATCGATAGTCCCTGCTCCTTCTCACCTGGAGAATGACTCTGCAAATGCTTATTGCATTTATGAGCATTGCTCACTCTTTCCTCCAGCCCTACTCATTTTTCATCCTCTGCACAAGGCAGAGGGGAGTTATCACTTTATGAAAGCAGGGCCCTATGGATCTGAAGGACCAATGTTCCCACATAAAAGCACAGGGAGCAGGGAGAGGGAGACAGCATTATCTGAACGACCTACCTTGTTCCTCATGCCATGACTCCAGGCAACCCCCTACAATTGCGTCCACCTTAAGGCAGAATCCCAAGGACAAATCAGACCATCTTCTACAGGAACACAGAACTTTCAAAAGCCTCCGTGCAACCTCCAGCTCCCGCACTGCTTCTTTGAGCAGCTTGTGGAGGAAGCATCCTGGCATGGGGATGACTCTTTGGCAAGCTAAGAGATGAATGCTGACATTAGACATTGCAGAAGTTCAAGCCAAATGCAGATCCACAGATGGCAGTGCGAAAGCCATAATTCTACCCTCAAACATTGGACACATAGAAGAGGGCAGAACTGCAGAGTTCAGGCACAAATACGCCACCACTGTGACTGAACATAGGTCTTTTACTGAGCAAGACTGTATCAGGCACTAAATTGTGTTAATGTATCCGTACGGACATAAGTGCACCCCAAATACTGGCCCACGGGTGATTGGGAGACTCAATCTTGATGCACTACTCTGTCACAGGCAAGGACATGCCAAGGACGTGCCACTCAGCCTTCTCTGCTCATCAGCTGTAAAATTTCACCAGCAGTGTTCCAACCCAGAGGGCAGTTAGACGAATTCATGTCTTGCTAGCGAGCAGGGTTTAGACTCTGTCCATGGCTAAGATACACGTATTCAAAGTACTCAAGCAGTGGCAGCCACACACTCCCCTCCAGCTGGATCCCAGGGATTAATGCAAAGTGCTTGCAGAGAAGTTGTTTCTCTAGGATGGGGTAGATCTGGAAGAGACAGCGTTCTGATACGGATAAGCAAGGCCAAGTACGAAGGAAAGGGATATCAACCTGTGTTTTGTATTAAAACTTTCCCTCCAGTGAAAGACCATCAGACTGCTCTCAGTTAGTTCCCTCCACATAGCTTGGGGTTGTCAACGTTCCTCTAGATGGGATCAAGAAAGCTGTAACTTATTGTCATCTACAGGATGGCTATGAAGAGAACAATTATTCCCTCAAGAAGCATTTTCCTCTTCAATAAGCTCACCAGAGCTCAGACTAGGTACCTGATGGTAACATAGCAAAAGTCCTTCTGGACTTTGGGATTCAGCAAAGCTTTCCAGCTCTTATCAGGGCATGCACACCAGCACCAGGTGTAAAGAGGTGACCTGAGTTTTCAAGAGCCAGTGGCAGGAATTTCAGAGGGCTCCAAAAGAGGTCCCGATCTTGGAAATAACTTCTGTAATTTCAAGACACATGGAGTTACACTCATTTGCCCACAGCCATAAAAGGACTCTCTGAGCAAGGCAGGGTATGAGTCCAGGTGCCCCATATTTTGGACCATCTCTCAACCGCAAAACTTTTCTCCTTTCCAGCGCACTTAGCATAGTACTTGTTTTAGGGCAAAGTGGGGCACCTGAGTACGGTATCGAATTGCCTTACAAAAGCATTTCCAAAGCATAAAAAAAGCTTAATTCAAGTGTGAAAAGCCCACGGCTGAGGGACGGTGGGAGATAAAATTCCAGATGCCCATACATCTCATGGGATGGAGACAGCCCCCGGTGGAATTTCTTCCCTTGCCATAAATGGCTAATTTGGGACACCTCCAAGACCTTGAATTGGTTCTTCACCTGCTCACTCCAGCTTTCTGGGTTATTTACATCCCCGCTGGAACACACAACCAACCTCGCAGGAGGTTAAGGGACTCTCAACTCTCTTAATTATTCCACAGCTGCTTACTCCGAGGATACCCATGTGCTAGAAGCAAATGAGTTAAAATCAAGCTAAATTATGTCTTTTTTTTTTTTTTTTTTTTTGCAATAATATGCCTTTTGCTGATAAAGAATTATTTCAAAAGAGTCAGCAGCACAATGTGCTGCAGTTTTGCCAGTGGGCCAAATTGCTTTTATCGTTCTTGGCTGAGAAACACAGGCACCCACACAGTGTCTTTTCCACCCTCAGCTGAGCATCCATGCAGGGTTTTCCATCCACACAGTCGTTTCTCAGAGGGCATCTGACCTTATTTAACAGGCCCTTAATTAGGTGAAGGCAAATGCAAGGGAGAACGGAGTTCAGCCTCTGATATTGCTGAGGGTAATGAGTGGTATTTCAGGGGCAGGAAAGAGCAGTCAAACAGGACAAAAGTTGCCTCTGCTGCCAGCTGGGATTACATTCATTGTGTGATAGAGACTGGGCGAGCTCTAGGAATTGTTCTTCTCTATTTTGTGCAGGACTGCCCAAGAGCAGAGCAGCTGGGCAATGAAAGGGGCAGTTTGGAGTCCTCTTCTTTTAAGGATTTAGAGAGAGACAAACACGACACATTGCAAAGACAACGTGCATTTCTACTCTTGACTTGGGCCTCTTAGACGTTCCGATGACCCTGATCTTACCTAGGGTGTCAGTGTGGTTTAGGAGCAGCCATTTGCTCCACAGAAAAGACTACACGATCGACACTCTTCCTTTCTTTCTGGCCTGCAGAAGTTGAACAGCTGAGTCCTGCAGAAGACCTGACCATCTCCAAAGAGCAGATGTGCACAGAATGATCATTTTTCATGCTATGCACAGTAGCCTCTTCCACAACAGTCAATACTTTAAGAAGCTATGAGACGGCGGAGTTGAATGATGCAAACCTGCAACAGCATTGCCAGAATTTACAGTTTATGGGTGTCTCTGCTGCTTGTAAATCCCCAGGTCAAAAAGTCACACTTATTAGACAATCTCAGCTTGCCATTTTCAAACAAGAGCATTCCTGTCTTTTCTGTTTCTGGACCAATGATGAAAAACACAGTCTGCATGCAACCTGATGGCTCACAAACAAACAAATGCAAATTAAAAGGAAAAACTCTAGAGTTATTTTTAAAACTTGTGATCTTGAGCCAGTGTTTCTGGGGACAGCCTCAGACTGACAATCCTCTGGAAACAGCCACTCCAAACCCAGGAGTTAGCGCTAATTGAAATCTCATGCAAAGACCACATTTGAAGAAATTAAGCTACAATTGAGTAAAGTATTAATGATTGTTTTAGCTGATTGATACGATAACATAAGCATCTTAATAACATAAGATCTTAATCAGTGGTCACGGAATCAGAAGCAAACCAGCCAGTCACCACCTCTTCTTTTGCAGCGAATATGCACACAACAATTCTGTTGCAGATAGTGACTGAGCGGCAAAGGGAAGAAAAATAAATCTCAGGAGACAAATAGGTATAAGCCTTCCCCGTTTTAATGAGAAACAGGCACAGAGCGGCCAAAAGGACCCTGTCAACATGATTTGCAATACTGTTACTTAATGTTTACCAAATGTGGTTTCCGCCACGCTTTCGCCGAAGCACATATTTATTTGATATTTCGTTGGCAAAGTTTAAAAAAGCCCCCAAAATACCTTTCTGCTCCTGCTACGCATAACCCTACCAGTCTCACCTTCGACATGCTGTAATGGTTTTAGGGAATGATAGCACCACGCGGATGTGATTTATTCACGGATCACGGGTGACTTTTTGCTAGTTTACAGGGAAGAAACACAACTTTCCGCTGGAGCACGGAGCTGACTCGACTGCATGAAACAAACCCGCCTGTATGGAGAGGGACAGCAAAACTCCTTTCTTGAGTCAAACATAAGGTTACTCAGAGATTGTTTGCAGAATAGAGTCTTCCCTAGCCATGAGTAAACTGTAAGTAAGAGGTAACTCAAAGTCTTGGGATTTTAAGAATACAGAGTTGGGTCCTCTTGCTGTTTGCCTTCTGGTTTTGGAGCCTTTACATTCATTTTCTCTAGCTCTTCCTTTTGATCCTTCTATATCAAAGGGAAGTGCTGAGATTCTTGTGTCTTGGAGTTGTTTCCAGGTGATGCACCAGCTTTGCAAAACATGCCTAACACTGGGAGATGCCCAGGAGTCCAACACTTTGAAACAGAGATATTTAGTGAGTGCTGGAGGTGACTTCCAAATGTTAGCCCAAAGCCACAACAGGAAACGAGCAGCCTGCACCTCCTGACAGGTAGAGCTGAGCTCCATGTGCACGTCAACAGTTGAGCATCAAGGAGATGTGGTCAGCCAGCAGCGTGGTGGCAGCTGGGAGAGGAGAAAGCAAAGTACCAGGGATGCCAGGACTGAAGGAGTGACAGAAAAACAAGTGCAAGTCCATAAATGAGAGGGCAGAGCCACAGAGATGGATGGGATCAGAGACAGAGGCAGGAATAGTGAGGAAAGGGTGAAAGAGGCATCTTAACTCCTGCAGAGAGCTCCAGGGAGCTTGTAGGATCAGGCTTCTTGTTTGGGAGGAAAAAGAGATTCAGAAAGAGGGTTAGAGGAGGAAAAGGGTCCTTAGGAGACATGTGTGTGTGTGTGATGAGGAGCAGAGGAGATGCAGACGCACTGCAGGCTTCCTTCCCCTGCTCCTCCAGCAGCATTTCCCATCTGCTCCTCATCCTCTTAGATCACCGTGTCAGGCGGAGAGCTCGCCACTGTCTGTGCACCAGAAACAAAGAAGGAAAAAGAAACAGCCCAAGTTTCCAATGTACTGATGTCCCCACAACCCCCAGGGAACATTTAAATACAGGGACAAGTGCCATTCGGTCAGATAAGTGAGGAAATTATGCCCTTTTGCAGCTGTCTCCCTGCCTCTGCCACTCAAGACCCCTTGTTCAGTGGGAAACACCTTTGTGAAGGCTGGGGCTAAAAATGGCAGATGTCCTGATAAATAGTGAGAGATCCTATGCATGCACTAACTTTTCCCTGCTCTGTCAACAGGGACCAGAAACACACTTTTGCACTTGAAACCTACATGTGCCCGCAACTCCACAAAATGATGGGACCTTTGTATACCGTGTCTCTGGGTTTTGGTCTGCCTCATTCAATCCATCTCCCTGTAAAATATGTATTTATACATAATGGGACCCCTCTATTGCGCAAAGCTGTTGCATCCTGCTCCTGAGAACACCGTACAGAGTTCTTGTCACCCCTTGGTGTTCGGAAGAGCTGAAAGAGAGGACCTGTTTCAGCCACAAATCCCAGGGCTGAGCTGGGCTGCCCATTCCTCTTGGAGCCCAGGGAGTTCAGCTCTAGATGAAAAACCCCCATGTGCAACCCAAGGACCCCTCAGTACACTGAGGAATGTGCTCCCGTGAAGACATTGACCTTAAAAAAGCCAGGGGATATATTTTTTCGGCAGCACAAGAAAGCTGCTTCTTCTAGGCAGATTTATAGTGACAGCTCTTTGAAGGTGTTTCAAGTTAAGGGGTGCCTTATTCAGCTAAATCCAAGCACCTCATTGCAGAACAGTTTGGGGCAAAACAAGTGCAATATTTGCTGGGACTGCCAGAGCCACGACAGGACTGGAATAAGTTGGAGAAGTTGGCCTTATCTTGGGGGCTTCCATTCCAGGAATGATGGACAAAATTGCTTTTAATGGAGCAGCTGCACCCCAGACAGAATCACTCTTGTCTCTGGGGCACAGCCAGGGTTGAGCCCAGGAGATGAATGGAGGAGAAACCTCCTCCTTCCCCACCTATAGGACCAGCTCTGGTGCCTGCCCATCTTTGAAAAGGTCGGGTCAACTCATAACCCTCCTGCCCCTCATCTTCACAGACCTCACAATACTGGAGGATTTCTGCGGGCAGTGGAAACCTCTGGTAAGTCAGATCCTAATCTATTCGTGAAAAGAACTGTATGACATGGCTTGTACAGTGGGTGAGACATGCCTTCCCCAAGACCAGCCTGCGCTCCTCCACACTCTTCATGGTCCTGCCTCCAGCAAAGGCAAATCCCTGCACCCAGTGTCAGCCACCAAGGTTCTACAAACATTAATTCGTTCAAGCACTTGAAGTGTGTTGGATCATGAGCACACAGATAGCGATGGTATTGCCATGGTGTCATTCACATCGCTTGCGACGTCGCAGATAAAATCAGAGACGGGCAAAGGCTTCTGCAACATCGAGTGTTTCACAAAATTAGATGGGATTTTAAATAATCAGAGACCTTTTTGCTAACCTCTCATACAGACTTCCTCAGGCTTTAAAGATGGGTGGGAGATGGTGATTGAATAAATCACAGGAGGCTCAGAGCTCCTGAGTTCTCTATAGGGCTCTGCCAATGACTTGTGGTCTTATAACAATCTACCTAAAACCATAAAATGAACCTACTTGTGCTGTAATGGTCAGGGAAGGGAAGATGGTCAACATGCCAGGAAGAATATGTTCTGGGAAGTTTCTAGAGGTAAACCAAATTGTTTCTCTTATTCCAGATTTCATTTTTTAAGTAAGTGAGTGCTGTCTCACTGCCTTTTCCTAGAGAGAATCAACACAGCTCCTGGGTATTTCTAGACCAGCCAGACCAAGGGAGCCAAGTGCCTTGTCTCTGTAAATCTGAAGGGCTGGACAAAGCGAGTGGCAGTATCTGAGGTGCCCTGTTGCCAAATAGGTCTGCACAAGAAGGATTCTCTGAACAAATCTGAAATCAGTGGACTGATTATTGGCGTATCATCATGCTCAAGGGCTTTGATCATGCAAGAAGCCCCATTCTACTCAGGAAAAAGAAAGGACTCACAGAGTCCACAGAGGATGAGAAAAAGGAATGGTATCTTGGCCAAAGTCTCACAGGAGCTCATAAGCATCACCTGCCTCCATCCCAACATGGAACTGGGACTTTTTTCACTTCACCACTGGAGAAAACATCCCATCCTTGCCCAGCATGGAGCAGATGAAAGAGCAATCCCTGCTTTGTCACCACATCCTTTCTGCTGAGTTATTGTTACCTTGCAGACTCTTTAATGAATAATGTATGGAGTTGCCACCCTCCCCACTCTGAATTTTACGTATAAAAATCTGTAGCTTAGAGGGTTGGAGACATCACAGAGGGTTGAAGGGCAGTTGAAGAGGAAACAATTACTCACTTGCATTTTTAAGGTGGGAATTTGTGAGTAGTAAAACTGCCAGGAAGATGGAGGAGAGAAACAGACATTGTCACCAATCTCCATCCATGAGACTGCTGAGCACGGCCGCATAGTGCTGTCAGAAGGTCAGAAGATACCACGTAACATCTAGGGGGGATCTTGGTGTTAAGGAACTGGGAGATACTGGGAGGAAATTGCTACCAGCACCTATAGGCATCCTCCAGGCAGTTCACGGAGGCAATAATAAGCATACCAAGTGGATGTTTTATGTTTGGTGCCACTTACGTGATCCAGGCTCAGGTGGGTAGCACTTGCTCAATGAATCATTGAGCACTAATATATGGGTGAATGTGTCATATGAGGACTGGTGGCCTCTACTGAAGTTGCACTGTAGGGCACTTGCCATCACCCTACCACAAACTCTTATTGCTCCCTTTTATCTGCTGATCTAAAACTCCATGTGAGCATGCCTGAAATAACCATTTACGATAACTCAAGTAACCCTGCATGTCCACAAGACGAATTACATATAATGGATTTCTTCATGCAAAACTAGTTGTTTCTCCTCCCACCCCAAGCAGCAAACTTCCTAACACTCTGCTGAAATCAGCCAGACTTTCATGCTGAACACCCAGATTGGACCTTCCCTGGAATCTGGCAGTTAGTATTTTCAACGATAAAACTAATAACACAACAGAAACGTCACGCTCAAGTTGGCCTGCACCCTGGCAGGCAGCGTCCTATATTCTTGATCACTGTGTCTCCAAGAGGCTTTAGCTTCTCCAAATACTCCAGTTGGAGCCGAATGATTCAGCGTTACACTTATCCATATCTGTGGCAGATGCTGCCACAGTTTGAATGGGGGTGGAGAGCAATGTGGTGTGCAGCAGATGCAGTAGCAACTCCTTGTCATGGAGCCAGTAGGACGTGTACTGCATAAAGTAATCCTGGGGGTGGTTTCTTCCCCCTTAATTCTCTGCCCTTGGCTCCTCAAAAATTCCACAAGTGTATAAAAGCAATGGTTTCCAAGCACAAAAAATCATGAGATGAACCACGGAGTGCATCTTTGTAGTAACTGTGTTCACTCTCAGAACCTTGAGTGCAATTCTGATGTTCACAGTGTGACGAAGCTAAAAGCATTCAAAGCAGCACGGACTGACATAATTTCTTACCTGCTTCTCAGACATGATGTAGAGGTGTTCATGATCTACTGAGAACGCCATATCCCGTAATACGGGGCCAGTATCCACCACCTGCACGATCTCATACTCCAGCGTGTTCTTGGTGGTGCCATCCACACGGATCTGCAGAGCAAGAACAAAAGCAAGGAGAGAACATGAATATTTTCCCTCCTTCTGTGGGGACTATAGAATAATCAACAGATAAATATACTGTGGTCCAGCTCTTTTGGACAACAACTGCTGTTATTGTAAAGCGAACTTCTCCCCTGCTTCTTCACTCAAAGGATAAAGCAGATTTAATGGCTTCTGCTGGTCCCACCCACACAAGGGCACTGTAGAACACTCCAGAGCCTGCTCACTTTTATCTGGCAACTATCACTGCGTTACTGTCATTGCCTGGACAAATCTACCGAGCTGAGAATGATGGCACAAAGGGCAGAATCTGTGGTGACAACGAGCAAAAGATAAAAAGCCACACAAGAGTCGGCAAGACTGACTCACTCAAATGGGTAGTCAGACAATATTATTGTTCTTATTGCTAATATTCCATGGGGCAATACGTTATTGCAGAGTGTACAATACAACACAGACTATTTCTCTTGTCGATTACATATATCAGGTATTGAAATCAGTCCTGTGCCTTATGATTCCAGACACATCTCATAACAGGGTGTCACTTAGAAACATCAATAACTGGAATTACGAGAAGAACACACAGCCCCAGTCTGTCCGTGACAGTGATCCAGCAATACAGAAAAAAAAGCACAGAACACCAGAGTTTTCTCTACCTGTCTAAAACCAATTTCTAGAGAGTGGTCTCAAAAGCAGCTGGGGAAGGTTTGGAACCCCTTTCAATACTGTAACCACAATTCAGGATAATCTAGCTGTCCACAGGAATGTCAGGTCCTTCTAGATCTTGTGAGGCTCAGCAAACCCCACGACCATGTCTTTCAGAGATGCATCTACATTCCTTATCTTCCTTGCTACATTTTCAATGCTTTGCCTTTCACTTGCAGAAAAATCTATCCTGCAGCAACAAAAACACCACCGTGTCCTTCCCTAGAAGAAATACAGAGTCGTAGTAGAACTGCTTCATGCTCTACATCATGACCTCCATGCCTTCCTGACCGAAGTCTTCCAGTCCCTGGCTTGCACTTGTGCAATTTGACAGCTGAGCAAAAAGCATCTTTTGCACCCATAGGAAATAACAAGCCGTGGAGAACTTATGGTACCAGGACCCCTTCCCACTGTTCCTTGGCACAGTCCATGAGCTTGTTCCTTCTGTACCAACCTTTCAGCCAAGAAACTGAACTTGAATCATCTTCTATATTAGAAAGGCAAAGAGAAAGAAAGAGAGGGAATAACAAAGGGCCTGGGAAGCTTGTACAATCAAAGGGCAGCAATGACAGACAGATTCTTATCTTTGACCTTCCTCAGTCTCCCCACCTGCTGTATGACAACAAAGATATCCTATTGCCCTGGGAAAGACAGGGTAAATGAGGCAGAGGGGGCTTAGAGGATCTCTCTGTGACAGCAAAGGGTGTGGAGGGTGTTTAGTGATGCTCAGATCCTATGTGACACCTGTCAACCTCCACAAAAGGGGGTGCATGTGCAGGTATTGGCCGTTGGGCTGGTCGAAAGACACCACAGGATTTGCAGGCTGTCATTTTGATGGATCTGGCGATGACAGCAGCACACATCATGGCATCCACAAGTAAAGAGGTCAAGCCCTGAAGCCTAACACCAAGCATCCCTGCCTCCCACTGGCTCTGCCCGGGAGAGAAAGGGCTTACTCGTGTCCGCTGGTCCCTAATGGGTGAATCTGGCTCCTCAGAGTCTCTCTTCTTGAAAGTGGACACTGCTGAGACTCCCTCACGAGGTCAGGGGCAAAAAGGCCAATGGGCTCAGGATGAGTCATTCCCCTTAGGACAGTCAGGAGGAAGCATGAAGATGGAAAAGACTGCAGGTTGAGAAACACAAGTTCCTCTGTTGGGACTCTGCCCAGAGCATCTCGCATGCCCCCAGAGCAGGAGCCTTTCCTATTGCCCGCACAGACTTTCTCACACCCAGTTCTCACTCTCGGAGAGCAGTCATTGAGCTTTGTTAGTGTTTCAGTTCTGCCTCTCCCCTAAGCCTCCCGTGGCTGCTCATCCCTCTCAGAAGGCTGCGGAAGATCCACACTCTCTCTGCTCATCGCTAAACAAACCTTGTGTCTTCGCTGCTTTGACCTTGATTTTTCAGCATCGTCAGGGGCAGATCTGCAGGCCACTAGATTTGTAAGCAGCCAATTACCACCTAAGGGCTCTGTCATTGTCCTCAGCCTTTTCCAGGCCCCTTTAGAGGAGAAAGAGCTCAGAGATGGACGAGACAGGCTGGAGAAAGAGCCGGCTGGAGTTAACAAACCGTGCAGACAGGAGGCACAGACCCCAGGGATATCCCCTATGCATTGGGTGCAGGTAAAAGATTGCAGAGGTTTCACACCAGGAAAACAGAGATACTCAGAAGTGATTTAACAGCTATTGCTAGCCTAATTGCCTGCAAAATCATTATTTTGCAGAGGAGGAGGGAGGGAAGGATGAAGAAAGGAAGGGAGCAGGGCTCATTCCACTGTACATGTGCAAACACACACCTGCACTGACATGCATGCAGCCCAATGACAAATGCAGAAGCCTCTCTTTCTCTCATTAAAGCTAGTAGCTAAGTAAAAAAAAAAATGTTGAGAAGGCCAGAAGGTCTGGCAGAAATTTACACAAGCCATGTAAGCCCCGCTCCAGCAGAGAGGTAATTATCATAGCTTGCAGCCCAAAGTCTGGCCCTTAACTCAAGCCATCCCTTTACCTGTCTTAAACTCTGGTTTTCTTATGTTTGACCTCAGGCACAGAGTTCAGAGGATCTCCACTTTCCTTGCACATTCTTCTAAGTCCTGAGCATCAAACAACACAACAGCAATTTCTCTCGGAGAGAGATTTATTCCTGGCTCTCATACACCCACTAGAACCAGGGCACCTGGGTTAGCAAAAAAAAAAAAAAAAAGGAAAGAGGAACTTGTGAGAGGGAAATGAGAAGATTCTCATCAAAGCCTGCAAGTGATCAGGGACACAGATGCAATCTCAACTCAGAAAGCTCCCCAAGTTGCCAATTGCCAGGAATTTGAAACACTTTGCTCTGCTCCTGATCTTTGCAGCATCAGCCACGAGCCCCACATGGAGCTGGGGTGCTGGGATAGATAGTTTTCTTTTGACTGAAGTATGGGTATTCTGATGTTTAGGATGTTCTTATGAGGCTGTGGGATTAGAGTCTGACTGACAGTCCAGTGGGGATTTCTCCTTGAAACTACCTGTGAACCAGGAGCACCTCTGCAGGACAAGAGAGATGCAAGATGTGCTGGGGAAGACTCCAGGACCATACACAAGTCTCAAAACGCTCAGTCCACAACAACCCCATCAGGCTGGATGGGGCTCTGAGCAACCTGATCCAGTGGGAGATGTCCCTGCCCAGGGTAGGGGCGTTGGAACTAGAGGATATTTAAGGTCCCTCCCAACCCTGACAATTCTATGATTCTATGAACCCCCTCCAACAGATGTGTGCACACTCCTCCGCAAACATTCTCATCGCCTCCACCACAGGAACGCCTGCTCCCACTCCCTACACATCTGTCCTGGGCAGGCAGATGTTCCTTGGACCATGAGATGCTCTACTCAGCACCCCAAGCTCCCCTGCCCTCCTTTAACCCAACGCACATGTGCAGACCTCCAGGGGACCAGCACAGTCTGGCTGCACATTAATCCTGCTTCCCAGAAGGCTGTACTCACTGGGCTTCATTCTGCAAAGCCGGCTGCTATTAAAACATCAGCATGACGCTTCCCGAAGGTCAACTACCAGGGGACCTATTCTGGCAGCTGTTTGTTTGTTTGCCTGAACATTATCTAGGTCTGCCTGTTTATTTACATCCACTGAAGTATCAGACAATAAATATCCTCTCCCAGTAGCAAACAGATGCTTGCACTCGAATGTTCTGGCTAGCACTGACTTCAAAACGATCTCCTTAATGAGCAAACAACACTATTAATCTTTAAAGACACAGGCTCTGGCCTTCCCTGAGCTCTCACCCTGGCCATGGCTAGCCCTACAGGCATCCTGGCAAGCAGCCTATGGTTCTGGTAGATGAAAGAAGGTGAAAGATATCTTCCATCACTCGGCTGGTGCTTTTTGAGCATTATCTGGGTCTTCCCAGCTGCTGTGGGGTCCACAGAGGGTGATGCTTCAGCACAGTCTCCCAGGCAAGCTGATGGCAGATGCCTCAGTCACACTTCTAAGAGGGAGATGGGGTTTAGAGGTTCAGATCCTATAGTTATGGAAGAGAGGGACACAATAAACCCCTCCAAGTCATGGATGTCACTCCAGTCTTCAAAAAGGGCAAGAAGGAGGACCCGGGTAACTATAGACCGGTCAGCCTCACCTCCATCCCTGGGAAAGTGATGGAACGACTTATCCTTGGTGCCATCTCAAGGCATATCAGGGATAAGAGGGTCATTAGAGACAGTCAACATGGCTTCACCAAAGGGAAGTCGTGCTTGACTAACCTCATAGCCTTTTATGAGGATATAACAAGGTGGATAGATGATGGCAGAGTGGTGGATGTGGTCTACCTTGACTTCAGTAAAGCATTTGACACAGTCTCCCACAGCATCCTTGCTGCTAAACTGCAGAAGTGTGGTCTAGACTCTCGGGTAGTGAGGTGGACTGTGAACTGGCTGAGGGGAAGAAGCCAAAGAGTTTTGGTCGATGGGGCGGAGTCTGGTTGGAGACCTGTATCCAGTGGAGTGCCTCAAGGGTCGGTACTGGGACCAGTATTATTCAATATATTCATCGATGACTTGGATGAGGGACTAGAGAGTACTATCAGCAAGTTTGCTGATGACACCAAGCTGGGAGGAGTGGCTGACACACCAGAAGGCTGTGCTGCCATCCAGTGAGACCTGGACAGGCTGGAGGGTTGGGCGGGGAAAAATGTAATGAAATACAACAAGGGTAAATGTAGGGTCTTGCATCTGGGTAGGAACAACCCCAGGTTCCAGTATAAGTTGGGGAATGACTTATTAGAGAGCAGTGTAGGGGAAAGGGACCTGGGAGTCTTGATGGACAGCAGGATGGCCATGAGCCAGCACTGTGCCCTTGTGGCCAGGAAGGCCAATGGCATCCTGGGGTGGATTAGAAGGGGGGTGGTTAGTAGGTCGAGAGAGGTTCTCCTTCCCCTCTACTCTGCCCTGGTGAGACCCCATCTGGAATACTGTGTCCAGTTCTGGGCCCCTCAGTTCAAGAAAGACAGGGAACTGCTGGAGAGAGTCCAGCACAGGGCAACTAGGATGATTAAGGGAGTGGAGCATCTCCCTGATGAGAAAAGACTGAAGGAGCTGGGGCTCTTTAGTTTGGAGAAGAGGAGGCTGAGGGGTGACCTCATTAATGTTTACAAATATCTAAAGGGGGAGTGTCACGAGGATGGAGCCAGGCTCTTCTCGGTGACAACCACTGATAGGACAAGGGGTAATGGGCTGAAACTGGAACACAAGAGGTTCCGCTTAAACTCGAGAAGAAACTTCTTCTCAGTGAGGGTGCCGGAGCCCTGGCCCAGGCTGCCCAGAGAGGTTGTGGAGTCTCCTTCTCTGAAGGCATTCAAGACCTGCCTGGACACTTTCCTGTGTAGCATAGTCTAGGCATTCCTGCTCTGGCAGGGGGATTGGACTAGATGATCTTTCAAGGTCCCTTCCAATCCCTAACATTCTATGATTCTATGATTCTATGGATATGGATTCCAAAGCGTCAAAGAAAAAGCAGTGCTTTCTGCTACAGTCCAGCACGCATACTAGATGTGCTTCAGGAGCTTCACTTCAGACCCACCAAAACCTGATTCCATCAACTGAATCAGTGTTTGGAGCATATTAATATCATCTAATTTTTTTTTTAATAGGAGAAGAATCCAGTTCATACATGTCGTGGGTTGACCCTGGCCAGCCGCCAGGTACCCACACAACCGCTCACTCACTCCCCCCTTCACTACTGAACAGGGGGAGAAAATATTTCCAAGGGTTCAGGGTTTGAGATAAGGACAGGGAGATCACCCTCATTTACCGTCCCGGGCAAAACAGACTCAGTTTTGGGGAAATTAGGTACATTTATTAAAAGAACTAATCAGAGAGGAGTAGTGAGAAGTGAGAAAGAGCAAACAGATCTTAAACAGAACACCTTCCCCCCCATCCCTCCCTTCTTCCCGGGCTTAACATCAATCCCGGTTTCTCCACCTCCTCCCCCCGAGCGGCGCAGGGGGACAGGGAATGGGGGCTGCGGTCAGTTCATCCGACGTTGGTTCCACCGCTTCTTCACTCCGGGGGAGGACTCTTCACTCTTCCCCAGGGCCATTGTGGGGTCCCTCTCACGGGAGACAAGCTTCACGCTCTCTTCTCCGCGTGAGTCGTCCCACGAAGGGCAATTCATCACAAACTGCCCAACGGGAGACACCTCACGAGGGGCAGCCCACCCCTCGTGAGTCTGAGGCGCAGTCCTTCGGGGGAAACTGCTCCAGCATGGGCCACCCGCAGCGTCCCAAAAGTCCCACCAGCCAACCTGCTCCAGCGTGGGCATTCCTCTCTTCCACGGGCTACAGGTTCCGGCAGCGACTTGCTCTGATGTGGGCTGCCCACGGGCTACAGTCCCCTTTCAGGCATCCACCCACACGGCGTGGAGTCCTCGGTGGACATCTACGCGGTGATCCTCACGGTGGACATCTGCACCTCGCCCATGGGCTGCAGGGGGACAACCCGCTTCACCATGGTCTTCTTCACCACGGACCCAGGGGACTCCTTCTGCTCCGGCGCCTGGAGCTCATCCTCCCCCCCCTCCTTCTTCACTGACCTTGGTGTCTGCACAGACTCTCACTCCTCCATCTCTGTGCCAGCTGTTATGGCGCAGTTCTTTTTCCCGTTCTTAAATATGTTTTTCACAGAGGCGTTCCTCTGCTATCACCTTACTGATAGGCTCAGCCTTGGCCAGCGGCGGGTCCCTCTTTGTAGCCGGTTGGCATTGGCTCTATCAATCTTGGGGAGCTTCTAGCAGCTTCTTACAGAAGCGACCCTGCAGCTCCCCCTCCGTCGCCAAAATCCGGCCAGGCCAAACCAAAACAATACACTAAGAATTTTCTGCTGTACGGATCATAGCAAATTAAGCAAGGACAACTGATTGTCTTCAAAATTGTCTCCTGACACATCTCAGAAGCATATTCCCAAACAAGGATTCATTACCACCTCACCTCTATTTTATTTTCCCCACAGCTTGGACCGGTCACAGAAGAATGGATCATTTCCACCATGTCAATTGAGCTCAGCTGTTTCCTACTCTTCTAAAACCATCACCTCCTGCCCAGAGCATCATTCCTGGCCCACCAGAGTCAAAACAAGACCCCCTCCATTAACTCTTTTATATAAAGTGTTTGAAACCCATCCAGGACTCTTGAGAATGCACTCAGGAGCAGGATCATGACGGCCAGCCAGGCAGACAGCAGGAGCAGACGCTGGTTGGATGACAGTCATTACCAATAATTAAATGAATAACTAAGTGGAAGAGGAACTGGTGAACCATGGCTCACTCAGTCAGCCCGGCCCTCCCAGACACTTTGCTTTTGTGCAGTGTCAGCAGCCCCCAGGATGATGAAGTTTCAGGGAATCCATCATCGCTGGTCCCAATGCTTCCAGCCAGTGCTCCAGCAGCTCCCGCTCAAGTCATGCTGGTGGTTTATTTTGGCCATGAAATTGCCCCAGTTCCCAAAGGAGGTGATTAAGTGGCTGCCAGAAAGACTGCAAGGATAGATTTCAAAAGCGAAACCCCGCAGGTCTCAGAATCCATCCCCGCTGCCTCCTCCTGGGTGCAAGGGAGAGAACACGACCGTGGCATTGCCTCTGGAAGGAGAAGAAAAATTTTGGTGCAGGGAAAGCCAGACCTGGCAGGAAAATCTCTGTCCTCCCCGCATCCTGAGGCATCCCTCCTTTGTCCTCCTCACCCCTCCTTCTCCCAGGACTTCTCGCTGAAATCATCATCATTATTTCTCACTATTGGATTAAGGATCAGCAAACTTCATTTCTAGAAAATCCAAGGAGCCCTGGAGCCCAGCACATCAATCCAGGCTGCTCTGAGCAGTGCCCAGCCACAGCCTTATGACTGCACAGGGGCTTCTAACACTTCATTGCTTTTCCAATATCAGTTCCTCCCTGTTTTATGAACCTAACGTGCCCCAGCAGATGCTGGGACTTCTGGCTGCTGTTCCTGGCATGGCGAGGGGGCAAAGACACAGCAGAAAGTGTGTGATCTAATGTCAAGCTGTTATGATGATCATCTATTTCTGCTTTTCCATTGATTTGAGTTACGTGATGCAACTCTATCGATCTCAGCAAAGACCAAGAAGGGGCTGGTGACACTTCGCTCTCCTCCTATTTCCCTCCACTTTGGTGTGTGTTTTCCAGTTGAATAATCTGTTCTAATTTGCCTAAAGCCTATTAACAGGAGATCAATTCCTAATAAAACATGGCATTTCAATAGCCCTGTCTATTTGCCAACCCAAAAGGCCTTTAGAAACACTAATTGAAAAAGCAAGGGGTCGGGTATCTCTTTCCCATGCCTAATAGTCAGCAGCCAGCAGCTCTCTCTCTTCTCGGGTACCGAAGCTCTGAAGTGCTGCCTGCGTGGATGATGGCAGCCCATCCACATACAGATCTCAGAGCATCATCAGTCATATGGAAGTCTTCTCAACACTCATGCTTTTTCAGACCCCAATGTGTCATGGTGGCAGCCATGGTTATCAGAGCCGATGTTGCCTGACTTGGAGAGGAGAGCAGACCCCAGCCTTTTGCTTCCAAGGGAGACCCACGCTCTAAAATTGTAAGTGCACCCCCCACAGGTTTTACCCTGGCAAGGCTCACCTCTAAAATTCTGTCCCAAGCTCAGCAGCGTCTCTGTGATCACTGATTTAATTATAACCACAGACCCAAAGTTGTACACACAAAAATCCCCCTGCAGAAGGCACCTACAGGCACAGCTTGCTCGCTCCAGAGAATGCTTATGCACACCTGAGTGCAGACATCTGCTCCACGCAAGGGGAGAGACAGCAAAGCAGGTTGGTCTTGAAGTCCCTTAAGGTTCCTGGTTTATATTTATTTTTCCCACGAAATGTAAGTCTTGTGGTTAGCAAGCAAGCAAGAGGCTACAGCACTGCAAGGAAAATTGTTCTTTCCCCCCTTCTCCATCCACAC
Organism: Trogon surrucura; assembly: GCA_020746105.1. NCBI lineage: Eukaryota > Metazoa > Chordata > Aves > Trogoniformes > Trogonidae > Trogon > Trogon surrucura. The sequence continues at coordinate 218,999,254 of CM036617.1, forward strand.
GGTTTCCAGGGCCCTTTTTCTAAGCAGCAAACACACGGTTTTCAGGAAAACAGCTTCCCTAGAATACTGCTAATCCCTATCATCTGCAGGCACTGCACTGTAATCCTCCCTCCGCACGCCCTCGGCCGGGCTCTGGCAGGAACCACGGGTGGCTGCACCAGGCAGGAGCACAGGGTCTAATCCCTGCAGAGGAGTCACCCACTGACCTCTCGTGTAATCCAGCCAGGCTGCAAAAATCAGGTCAAACAGAGACGTGCCTGATTGCTGGATAAGAGATCTCCCTTGCAGGGCAAGGTAGAGAAGGATTCCTCTTACTTCAGCAGGGCCAGGAGAAAGATGAGGCAAGATGCTGATGGGCATCTGTTTTCGGTTCACGGCATGATTTCATGGTGGGTCAGTGCCACAGTGCAATGATCTATACTGCAATGAACCTTCTGCATAGGGTCAGAGCATCATGCAAGCCAGGAGATGAGCTCCTACCTACCCTTCTTTTCATAGTCCACAGCTCATGACTGCTGTGCCATAACACTGTGGTTCCCCACCAACATTTATAGCGAGAGATACTCCCAGCTGCAATGGATTTATGAATGGAATTAGACGTAAATAAAAGGCCAACCCTTCACTCTGAGCTTGGACAGCACCTAAAACAGTGGGTTTATGACCGCTGCTCCCATAAAAATAACAATTACAGGTAGAAGTGTGGCCAGCCATGCTGCAGCCACACTGCAGGGCTTGCCCCAAAGTAAAACAGCTACAGAGTTTGGAACAGAAGGAAAGAGATGACCAGGTCCTTCCTCTGCCTCACCAGGGAGAGCATGTCAGGTGTATGCAGCTCTCACATTCGCGAGCCAATCTGACAGATGACATCATTTTTGAAAGCATGGTTTACATACGCTCCCCTGGCGCTCCCTGATTGATAAATTAGACACTCATGAGCCACGTGCTAATCAATGCAAATCATTAGTTTGTAACAACACAAGGCAAGCTCGGCAGAGCTCATTTTTCAAGGTAATGGCCTGCCAAGCGATCAGTGTTCAGCAACAAGCCCTGCCAGGAGATCCATTAACAGGTTGCTGGCACTCACCTATGGCACGAGGCTAAAGTCTTTGCTGTCCAGTCCCCACCAAGGACTAGGCTGTGCTGCTCAGTGCAGGAGACAGAGCCCTGAACCTGCTATTCCTCTTCTTTTCCTCTCTATCAAGCATCACACTTGGTGGCCCTTGCCTGGGCTCTGCTGACAGAGGTCACCTTTGTCTCAGACATCTGGGCTATATGTGCTCTTAATGCCCATGAGCACTTGTTCCCTGCTTACCCAAACCCTGCAACCTAAAGCAAAAGTCACCTGAGACTGGAAAACTGTGGTTTATCCTCTATCAATGGAAAATCAAGGAGGATGCTCAAAGCAGTGACCTGCAGATATATCTTAGGAAACTTCATGCTGAGAACAGCAGCACTTCTAAGAGCTAATGTCTGCATCAAGCATGTGTTCGGCCAAATGAAGAGGCCATTTGAACACTGTAGCCACCAGGTTTTACATCCAAAGTTTTGGCTTGAGGCTCTTAGAAGCGCTGAGCAAGTATTTCAGGAGAATGAAACTACGTCAGGGTAAGATCTGCCAGCACTGACTTTTCTGCCAGAGCAAAGGGAGGGCAGGAGCAGGGCACAGCTCTGCTCTTTCCCCAAAGGAGCCCATACAGCCTCTGTGCCTGCTTCCCATGCTCCACAGGATTTCAATCCAACTAATAACCGAGCAGAGTTGCCTTATCAGGCACCTATCTTGCCACCGGTGCTCTACAGAGAACCTCCAGGTCCTCCATGAGGAATAAGAGTTGTCTATTTGACATTCCCCGAGGCAAAGTTCAGTGCTCACAGAGAGGGTCCTGTTGCTGGATGCTCATATTTATGACCCCAGCGGATAATCTCAAAGACCATCCTAGAGCCGCTTCGTTCACATGCACTGCAATGGGGTTTTAATATCCTGCAGCAGCCTCTCTGCAACACTCCTGTGAGAACCCTACGGCAATAAAGTCATCTCCTGCTCTTCACAGAACCCCATTGCCTGAGCTGAAAGGGAATCCCCTCGACCTCGCAGTCTTCTAACCCTGTAAGTCTTCTGATACACATGGAGCTGCTCCGATTTTCCACGGTGCAGAAGTTCAGATGTACACAAAGCCACCGGCCGTGGCAGGAAGGGCAAAGATCTCCAGGCACTTTCATTTCTCCTAAATGGGTGGAATTTTGTTTACACGGTCAGCATTTAGGAGAGGGCACAACTAGCTTTTAAACATTTGCTCTGTTACTGTCACCAGTTGTTGTTCTTTGTAAAAAGAATGTAAATAGATGCTTTCAGTCAGAGTGGCTTCTGACTGAGATTAAGGGGTGGTGGTGGGGGGAAGCATGAAAATTAAACTTTTACATAGAAGAGCCTGGGTGGCAGCTCGTGAGGTGCACAACCCAAAATACTTGTTTAATTCTGGTCAGCTCATAAGCATGGGTCAAAGTGTGGATCAAAAAAACTCAGACCAGTAGAACTAGCAGAATCACTCAAAGCCCTGTATGCTTTTGGTTTAGAAATACCCAGAAGCTCAGCATGTGTGTGAATGGGACCAACCAGAGACAAAGATCTTGACACAGTTGGTCTGAGGTATAAATCCTTTACATGAGATTTCTCAGAAATTGAGGCCAATAATAATACAGAATGGGATGAAGGCAGATGGGTCACAACACGAGCTGGTTCATGAATACGAGTCCTTTTTAAGTATCTTTTCATGGGACTGAGGGACCAGATTCCTCCTAGGGATGAGCTCATCCTGTCATGCCGGGAACGCGGCGACCCAGAGGGCTGGAAGCCCCGCGACGGCGGGTGCAAAGCAGCACCACAAAGGGTCCTTTGACTGTGGTCGGACGGGGTGAGCTTTGAGCCACCCACGGATCCTCACGACACCGTGTCGCTCGAGGGGAAACCAGCTGCCCCTTGGCAATGGGAGGCACGCACGTGTGTGGGGACCCGGGTACCCATGGGCAGGAGGGCAGGCAGCAGCGCACACATGGGCACGGGACCAGAGCACACGGCAAGAGGGTGGAAATTTTGATGCAAGGGCACCCAGCAACACATGCATGGACAAGCCTGCTCACGGAGGAATATCTGCCTGGACTGAAGATCTGCTTATCCACACGTCACAGGGTCTTGATTGTGAGAAAAAGGCTGTGGAGTGATGGAAGGGTGAACACACGTGTGCACTGAAGGTATATTGACACCTGGTAGAATGGGGTGGGAGCACACGTGGGCAAAAAGGACCTGCTCCCTGTAGCAGACCACACAGGACATCAGCTCTGAATACGAGCATTTACACACACCTCGGGTGGCGCCGTGCCCTGCGCAGCTCCAGGCATCAGCGAGGGCAACAAGCTCAATCATAGCCTGTCACATTCAATCTTGGAGATATACGGATGCATCCGCAATTTCCATTTGCAGCGTAGCACTGGCAGGCCAGAGCTCCTGCTTTGCTGAGGATTTGGGGTACTTCTGCCACTTTCTCTAAAAAAAAAAAAAAAAAAGAAACCAAACCAAATAAAAAATCATATCCCAGTGACTGTATCACTGCTCAGGTAGGATTCTCTGTTCTTGCACTGACATTTCTGTCAGGGCTGGTGCTCAATGACCACAGAGAGATGCAGAGAGTGGTGGTCTGTGAGCGCATAACTGAAAACAGAGAAATCCGGGGGAGCTTGCTCTCTTACTAAGAACTATGGGCTTGGGGGGGTAGATGGAGCAGTGGCTTGGGAACAATTCCTGTCAGCGGTGTGGGGGCACGTTATCTCCAAGGCCAGGGGAAAGGGGAACCTGAAAGAGAAACTCTCCAAGGAAATCAGCCAGCCCAGACGCTCTGTCCAGTCCTTTTGTCCAGCTGACATCCCTAGGGCTAAGGTTGAGATAATGAGGTCCCACATATCTCTGGGTCTCAGCCCCACTGACAGGGTTCAGCTCTATAAAGGTTATTGTAATTCAATTGCTGGCTCTTTCAGCTCCTGGGCTTCTCAATGCCAAGGTGACCTATTAAGAACTTAATATCAGATAAGAAACATCCCTTTAAGCCTTTCTAACCTTCATAATCTATGTTTATCCACTGGAAAAAAAAAAAATAAAGGGGAAGAGTGGATGCTTATCTTCCAATATTACCTCAGATAAAAGAGAAGTACCATCTTGGGACAAAGCTCCACATTTGCCTTTTCTTCCCTTTCATGCAATCAGCCAGAAAGGTGATCCAACGCTGAGACAGTAGATGAGGTCTCTTCCATTCACCCCTCATAGACTGATCCTCCTCTGAACGCTGCTCTCATCTGCTGACCCACCAACAGCGCCTCTGCTTTTGTCTCTGATGTCTGACCAAGAGATATGTCTCTCTGCAGACCAGCCTCAGCACAGACCATGTTTCACACCAGCCAGTCTCAAATGAGTCGCAGTGGTCCCAGCTAGTGCCGCCTCTTTCACCAGCCAGCCTTCACCTAGACCAAATCCACCTCTGCTCAGTTGTGTATCACTGAGGCCTTCACCTTCCCAAGGCTTCCTCTCATCTCCCATCAGCTGGTCCCTCATTAGTGACCCAAAGCCATGTTTTTTTTTATCCTCGAAGCTCACCAGACATTTTTTGGTCCTCTCCAGCATCACTCAGCTGGATTCACCTGCAGTCTCCAGCACTGAGCTACAAGATATTCCTACTCACCATCAAATGTAACCTACAGCCAGCCCTCCAAAATCCTGCAGAAAAGACCACATCAAACACATCACTCCTCAGTTTTGCCCTCTCCATCTCCTCAGTCCTTCCTGAAAGGACCAACAAAAAAGTTCAGCTTGCAGCAGCTTCCAAATGGCCCTATGGACTCTATCCGGCCACTTGGCTTCACCAAGCCTGTCCTCCTGGGATCCCCAAAACATCCAGCCACCTGTGGTGAGAGATACTGCTGTGCTCTCACAGGGATGCAACCACTTCTGAAGATACCATGTGAGTAAATGTGAATGGCAGGAGGAAAGCGTTAGCAGCCGTGGCCGTCGCTCCACCTCAGCTAAGAGAGTTAAAGAGAAAGGGGCACTGGGACTCTCAGCTCTGTGACAGGAGGGTGAAGGGCATTAGTATGTAGAGCAAATATTCAATGAGAGAGAAGAAAAAATGGTCCCAAGCCCAGAAAGCAAAATCCTGCTCCTCTATGGTGAAAACGTGGTGTAAACACAGGCCCAAGCCCAGCATAATGAATTACATCAGAGATCCCTGGATACGGAGCAGTGGAACAGTGAATATCCCGTCTTCCTTCCCAGCACCCTCCTTTGCACAGCCTCTTATCCCAGCCTGTGCTGATAATGAGTGCTCTCCATTCTCCTTCATCTTCTTATACGGCTCCAGAGTTAGAGCAAGGGACTCTGAAAAATCAGAATCTTAAACCTTAGCTGAGCTATGAATTGGTCATATCACTTTAGAGATGTCACCTACCCTGTCGGTGCTTCAGTTTCCACATTTTTTATTGAAACACTTGCCAGGCTGGCTTGTTTTTAGGGAAAAGCTTCTGTCACTGTAGGAAAGGTTAAGTGGACATTCTTGAGATATAAGGTATAGACTCAAAAAGTGCTACCAAAGTGGGATGCATCACCGTGCATCTCTCCGCTGAGAAAGTGACACAGGGGAAAACAGCAAATTGTATGATCTCACACCCATGGTTCTCAGCTCGTTATGAGGAGCACCTGCAGAGAGGGCTGGGGAGAGTAAAAATTGATTAGTGCTGGAAATCCTCAAATGAAAAGTATTGTGGAAGGGAAGTAATTCTTACCTCCACTTGCATAAGGATAGAACGTATCTCCAGACCCTTAATCACGGAGGTCCCTTGTACATCAATCACAATTAGCCAAATGTGTATTCAAAGCCCTTGATTGAATTATCTAAAAGTAATTCAGATGAATTTAAAAAAAAACAAACCGCCTAGCAGGCACGTTTTTAAATCACCAGCCAGGACCATCAGTTCAAAGTCTCAAAGTACAAAGAGGCACGAGGTGGAAGTGCAGCAGCTGAGGGTAGCGAGGAGTGATTTCCTCCCAGCCAAACACACCCCAGCATCTGCAGAGCATCAAGCCAGGTCTATGTGAGGGAAGCTGACCACCCCACGAAGGAAATAGAGCCCTCTGTGTGCACTTAAAAGGATTAGGAGGTCTGCTGGGAACTGTCCTAAGGAGTTGTACGGTACAGAGGGCAAGGCACAAGGCACCATCAAGAGAGAATTAAGAGAGCCAGAGGGATTTAGCAGGCAAGTGCTGACATATTATTCCACTTAGACAGAGGCAGGGCAATCTTGGGAGAGGAGAAAGGCTGCCTGAGCCATTCAGGCTGAGGCCTGGCTGCTGAGCTGGGAATCAGATCGTAGGTCAAGCTGCCGAGTTTAAGTTGCCCCATCAAAGGAGTTAGAATGGCTTTCAGGAGTCTAAATGGTCCTGTAGCATTGAACTGGCACAAAATGCCTTTGCCTGGCAGAAGTATAGGTGAAATATGAAGCCCTGATGGACCATCTCTAGGGATGTTTTGGCTGAGCCAAGTGATGCACAAAGACCACAACTCATCAGGGAAGTCAGAGTAGAGCTAAGAAGGAACATCATCCTTCCAACAGGCTCCACTTGCATGTGTGCAACTCACTTGGTGCCCCATATCTTCCTCCAGACCCTTGGTTTGTTTTCCTAAGTACCAAAGAAATGTCCTCTCTGAGGCAAGACAACGGGTTACTTTTCTAACGTCAAAGATTGAGATGTCTGAGCTCTAAAAGGTGTCATCCCATAAGGAGTTGCAGGAATTCTCCATCCTCTAAAGGCCTGTACCTTGTTATTTACCTACACAGCTCATTATCTTTGCACAAGCCTCTCATACCTGGCCAGGTATCAGCAGAAACTAGTAAACAGGTCCTGCCTGAAAACTTTTGGAGACAAAATGCAAGCATTCCTTGTGTGGTCACTAGCACAGTAGAAACCACATCCCAGAAGCTGCTGCTGCAGTTGTGTGCTTGGGTAGCAGAATTTAAGGAAAAGCCCAGGACTGCTTCCCAGAGATGCTCTGGGCATTGCTGTGTTTTGTGCTCCCTGGGGTGCCCAAAAAAATCTTTCCCTGCTATCTTGAACATGCCAAGCAAGGCAGGGAGCACGCAGCAAACTCCCTCTGGTGATAAGGTGATGGAAGAAAAGCCTGGGCATGATCTTCTTGTGTCCCCGTAGTCCTCACCTATCTCCCACGGGCCAGAGAGAGACAGCAAGAGCGTGTCCCTCAGAGGGATCACTTTCCTCTGGGACCTCGAGGTAACCCGGGCAATGAAACTCTACCCAAAGCCATTTTGACATGAGGTCGTGGGGAGAGACAAAACAAGGTCAGGAGTTCAGCATCAATACAGCGAGTGCCAGTCAGGACACAAAAGACTCCGGGATCAGATATACCTGCCAAGCGCTGCTGGTGAGGGAGGGTATTGAGATGCATAATTACCCTCCCTTTCATCCATGCTGCTCTTCCCCTGGGTTCACACGGCTCTCCCAGCTTTGTCCGTGCACAGGTTGCCTCCGAGCAGGGTCCTTGGCCAAGGCAACTTGCCAGAGCCACGCAGCACAGGGGAATGACGAGGGGTGTGAGAGCTTAACCCCACTTTTCACTGGAGCTATACCTAAGGCTTCAGCAGAATTCCTCCTAAGAGCAGCCACTTGTTTCTCTGATCACCTCCAGTATTTTGCCGGAGCAAACCAATGAGGTTACCCTAGATTTGCACACTAGTAGGACTCTGGAGGAACTAATGTAGACTGGTGACTGCAAGGAAAGAAATGGGACTACAAACCCCCCAAGTAGGAAAAACTTTTCCTTGAAGTCCTGCCAGAGTGGGCTCATGCTGGTGTTTCATATTCCCAAAGTTTGGGGTAAGATTCCAAGCCAGGGAGATATGATACGCAAAACTCGATGCATTTTGAGGTACACACTGTTCTTGATCCAAACAGCAGCTTAAAACATCTGCAATACCAAGGATTTTCTTGCAAACTGGAATTATCATTTGCTCACCCTTTCCCAAAGACTGATTCTTTTTCTGAGGAACAGCTTTCCATGTGTCTGAGGTTTTGCTGCAGTGAAATTAGATTAGTTTCATGAAACCGAAAAAAAAACCCCCACACAGTAACCTCAGGTTTGGAGATCTTCACACACCTTCGAGGATGCCTCACAAAACCCTTGGGAAAATAGATTTGCAAGTGCCTGGAGCTCACTGTTTCTCTCTCTACAGATCTCCCTCAGAAAACAGAAGGGGAGAAATAAAGGTTTTTTAATAGCTACTTAACCAAACTTTATCAAGTTGCATCTAAAGTTTTCTTGGGCCATGGGAGACGGTAAAAAAAAAGTGGAGGAGGTGAGAGACTATCCCTGCACATCCAGTGTAAAAAGAAGGGGGAAGGAGAAAGGGTTGGGGATGGGCTGTCCCTTATTTTTGTTCACTTCTAACCCAAAACGCTCCTTTTTGGCCGAAGCTTCCCTGTGTGTGCAGCAGATGGCGCAGCTGTAGTAGCTGTCCCACTGCCACCCCCCTGTCCCCACTGCCACCCCTTGTCCCCACGCCAGCCCCAGGCTCAGCTGCAAGGGCATCCCACTCAAGCTGGTGGTCTCATCCTGCTCTTTTCTTGCATGGGTCCTGCACCGTGCAGCCCCCAGCATTGGATTTTAACACTTTTAGAGCAGTTTACAGCGATGAAAGCGGGCCACCAGATGTCCCAAGGAGGGGACACACATCTGCAAGAGATGCAGGAGGCACAGCTCCATCATGCATAGAAGGATGTGCTGTAAAACTCCACATCAGTCCCTCCTGGGACTCTGGCACCATTCCCAGTCTTGAACTCAGCCTGAGCCCTCCAGCCCTCTTTGGGATGTTTAAAACAGGGTGAAACAAAGGGCAAGCTGCAAAACAGACCATGGGGAGCAACCCTGCACTGGCTCAGGTGCTTCATTTCCATACCAGGAGGGAAGAGCCATGTCCCCAGTGTTGGTCTGTCCTCCGTAGGCGATACCAGTCTGGGTGATGGAGACCAGAGCCCGACCAGCTGCCCCAAGAGCGAACCTCCTCCCACCGCCTGCATCCTTCTGGGCATGGCTGTATTCACTGGAGAAGACTGGAGCTTCTCATTATGGCCGTAATGGTTCCCACTGGACTACTATTTCTGTCTGGGAGTGACAGAGGAAGGCAGTGTGAAGCCTTTATTTTTGGGACTCCGGGCTATCTTTGCAGGCTTTGTGGTTTAAAGGGACATGCCTGCTCCCTTTATGACAATCGACTGCTTCTTCTCTCGTCTTCAAAGGCTAAAGCTAAAACTTATTACAGTGCTAATTTTGTCCTGGGCCAACAATTTCCAGCCGCCCCTTTGTGTTGAGGAGCAGAGCACGATCCCGCCTCTCCTTTTTCGTATTCTCTTTCTTTCTCTGCTTTTGTTATGCTCTCTTGGAGGACGACTAGGTGGGACAAACTTGTGTTCCGACACAGATCTCTTGGCAGCTGGCAAAGAAAATGCAGAGGGGAAAATATTACTCCGTGTGGACGGTTGATGGCAAACTACGAGAGGAGGGACACGGAGTAGGAAAGAGAAAGAGTTAAAGAATTTTTTTGCAGAGAGGAGGTGGCCATGTCTTATATATTTCCTTGCAGTTGCCTTCCCTGACCCGTCCCCTAAACTGGGAGCTCTTCAAAGCTTCTTGCCCTTGGCCCATGGCCTTTGGAGAGGAGTGGAGATGGCCACAAGCAGGACACCAGCCAGCCAGCTGTCACCTTTGTCCCCTGCGGTAGCACTAAAAAGCACAGCTGGGAAGCGTCTGGGGGATTTGTTTCCATCCATTTTTATTTTTTTTTTCCTTCCGAGAACAGTCGCTTTTCTCTTTTTTTTCCTGGAAGCACATTTTTCAAACCCAAATTTGCCCAACCCTTCTGTGAAAATCCCTGCACTTCTTAGCGACAGCCACAGGGTGTCAGCAGCTCTATGGAGTGGGTCCCCTATAGGAATCCCAAGTCTCTGAGATGTCCCAGCGCTGGAGCAACGCTTTGGGCCAGGTCTTATCATGCCCTGTCCCCTATCAGTCTCTAATGAGTAATAGAGAGTCTTGTCCCATAAGCTGCTGCCCAGGATTTGTTCCAAACCCCAAGGACCCTGGCACAAGACTTCAGGGATTTTAGGGCAGGCAATGTTGGGTTTTTTCCCCCCGTGATCCAAAACGACCCATGAGTTGGTGGCATGTCCTGGCACAGGAAGGGCAGCTGGGGGTCTGAGAGATAAAAAACAAACCCAAAGGTGACTGGGTTAACAACAAGATGAGTCAAATTTCCAAATTCCTGTCTTTTTGAAGGTCTGAAGCCAACTCCTAGGAAATACTAGCAAGGGGACTTCAGTGGGGTTGGGGACAGCCAATCCAGACCCCTTTATGGTCTCATTAGTGCATTGCTTGGGGGTTCCTAACTAGTAAAAAAAAGCTTTGCCATGTCCAACCCATGAGTTAAAAACTCCTTTCCAGCTTCACCTGGGCAGGGAAGCAACAGTGAAAAGCCCCAGGTCCATGGGCATGGTCAGCCTGGGGTCTGAGAGAGAAGCATCAGGAGATGCAGGGATCGGTTCTTGTACCATTGCCTTATGCTGTCACTCACCCCATTTTGTGCCTCGAGTGTCCCATCTGTAAAATGGGAGCAGAGAAATCTCTCTTCCTTGCAAAGTCTGAGCAGGACAAGGAAGGAGTTGCATTGAGGATGGAGCAACGTGGTGGAAACCCTTCAGATCCTGTGGTTTTCATAGCAGTTTTCCCATTTACTCCCCTGACCGTGACAAAACGAGGTGCCACTGCTAGTAAACTCAGCTCAGAGCAGGATATTTCAGATGCAAGGACTGGGGACGGGGTGAACCAAACCAACCTGGAGACAAATGGATAAGGACTGAACAGCCTCGCTCTGCCTGGCTTGCAGAGACATGTTGCTGTCACCAGTTACCTGCGCGCCTTCCAGGCATGCACTAAACGTGGGATTCATCTTGTTTAACGTGGTCTTCCCGAAAATTAGACATCTCGCCTAATGAGTCAGGCAGGTTTCCCCTCTAGTCAATGAAAAGAGACAGGTTTCACCACGGGGCGATTCTTGCCATCCTAAATAGGTGTCTGTCTCAGGCAGATGGAGTGAATTGCTTGCTGGAGATGCCAGTCTCTCTCCATTATCTACAAACAGCAACTCATTTCGATTCAGTGCTGATGACCGGCATTAGGTAAGACAAATTTCAGCCTGAGTGACTGCCTGGCATCTCTCCCAGATGGGCCATCCACCCTTTCCTTGCTATCCATATGGGAAAAGGTGTGTGGACAGTACTAGAGAAATGCTTAATTTTGAAGGCAGTGTTTGATTGCTCAATGTGTCCTATCACAAGAAGAGGGTTGGAGAACCGTATTCTGATCTCTGTCTATCTTGGGATACTATTACACAATTACGAATCAACTCCTGTGGACCTAGATCTACAGACTTAGAGCAGTCCATTCTTTTAGATGAACTGAAAATGGGCCACTAGGCTGCCTGCAGATCAGGGCTAATAGAATTTGCCATCGGTGCAGAGCTGGCAGTAGGGAACAAAGGACTTGCAACCACCATCCTTGTTACATGCATACATGCTTTGCCTGAGCTGGAGCTTCCCATGAATTACTGGTTTCTCAGTTATGGCACACTGTTGCAGTATAGCAAGGCAGCTGATTCACAGTATATCATAGAATCATAGAATGGTTAAGGCTGGAAGGGACCTTGAAGATCATCTAGTTCTAACCTCCCTGCTGTGGACAGGTATAAAGAGTCCATTAATCGACTGGGAGTACCAAGAGTGTTCACAGAGTGCTCAGACAAACCCACGTTGAGTGTATGCTTTAACCAGAGAAGTAGTGTCATACACCCTGTACTCTCTGAAATCACCTGCACCTTGTTTCTGTTAAGCTCCAGTGAGCAGATTGTGTCCAGTATTGAGGCATCTTCTTCATACATGAAGAAGGATGTAGCCAACTCCATAGTGTTGGAATTTGGTCTGTGAAACCAGGCTTGCCTCCACTGGGCTTCGGATCATGACAGGGTCACTTTCAATAAACTTAAACCCATTCGCAGGCCCCCATGACCCTGGTTCCTGTACTTGATGGCTGAAAATAAGATGCCACAGTTAACTCTAAGCATGGTTTTCAGTGCAAAAGTACATTGATCAGCTATAAGGAATCCTGGATGAACCTAGTTATAGCCAAACTCCTTGCTGTCCCCGTTTAAGACCAAGTGTTAGGCTGTGTTTGGTGAGAAGGGAGCTTTGGCAGCATCTCTTAAAAAGCATTGGGTCCATCCATCAAGTCTCTGCTTCATCTATACGCAGGTGCCTTACTCAGGGGGAGCTCTGATTCCTCTTGGGGACCTTTCTCCACACTTGTCGATGCTTTTCTCACCATCAGCACGTACTCAGTAAGAGTTTGGATGCCCAGTGAAACACTTAGCAAGGGGTAAGGGACACCTTTCTGTACCTGACAAGCATCAAACTTCCATGTCTTTCTGCAACAGTCCAAAAAAAGTCAAGCAAAGCATCCCTTGCCTCACGCTGTCCCATCGAGTCCCTCCTGATGGGGACCATTTCCATGATTGCTGGCAGAAGTGGGATGTACCAGGCAGCGGGTCGCCTCCCGACATCTGCTGTGCATGTTTCCCATCCCCTGCAAGGGGCTTCCAGAGCAACCCTCTGCTGGGATGTTTGTACAAACATGTGTATTTACTGTGTCAACACACACTGGAGAGCAAACACATTAAAAGGAAAAGGAAACAGACAATGAGCTGAGGTCTCTCCAAACCTCGTTCCACCGCAGCTCCATCCCTGGGATCCCACGTTGATGGAGAAAGCCCTCATTCCCAAAATCCCAACCATCCTCATCTTGTGCCTGCCGAAACAGCCACAGGGATCAAGCCTCTCAGGCCAGCAGACATCACAATGCTGGACACATGCCTGAAGATGGAAAATTGAAGTGAAACTTCCTCCGACGTTTTTGGTTCAAAATCAGGAAATACAGCTGGGATGGGGCAGGGAGTGCAAGGGATAGAGCAGTGCAATGGACAGTGGCAAGCAGAGGATTGCTGTCACAAACATATTTCTGGTCTGACCCCAAGTCCCGGTCATCTCCAGCGCTGTTCTGCTTTGTCTGCTGTGAAGTTTAAGTGGAAGGCATCCTCCTCATAAGAATCCCACCAGCCCAACCTCTGAAAAACTCTACCACGATACATGATCCCCAGGCAAAAGACAAGTTTCCCATTATTTAGCAAACATTTATTTTCCCCAAATAGGTCAACGATTTCTGAGGTTATTCATTCTTATGATGCTACAGCCGGCAAGAGCAGCATTGAGATGCACATAAAAAGATGTTTAAAGAAAAACAATTCCTCCTGACTTTGTCAAATACTGGATCCAGTTGTTGCTTGCATCAACTGCTTCCTCTTCAGCTCAGAGCACAAACACAAGTGTGTGTGTGCGTGAGCACACAGACAAGACAGACAGAGGTAATTATAAAGCTGAGGCCACCTAGCACTTCCCAGCTGTCAGTCCCAGAAAAAAAATTAAAATCATGTTTCAAATGCAGAGACATCTACCACTTAAGTAAAAGTCGAATCTCTACTACAAGATGTGACTAGAGCAGTTTAAACATATCTCAGAGAGGACAGCATTATAAATGTTTGCTGGTAAGTCCAGCAAAACCTTAGACACCGAAAGAAAAAATGCTGAAACCAAAAATCATCCAAAGATGTAGGGGAAACGACACTGTTGTGCCATGTGAAAGCTTAGCTCGGCCCTGCCCACAGCATTAGTGGCCAAAATCATCTGTCAAACTCCATCCCCTGCCAAGAAATACCCCCCCAGGACTGTGCATCCAAGCCTGTGCTTGTACAATGCACAGTTAATAGCCAGTGTAGCAGCAGCATAAGGCAACATGGTTATATGGGGAGCAGAAATCTCCCCTTTTGCGGAAACTCAAGCCCAAAGCAAGTCCCTGCAGCACTTTGTGTTGCACAGCCTCAAAATTCCCATGCAAGACTGCCTGTCAGCAGAAAGCCTGGCTCTTGGGAGGGGAGACCTGAAAAGAAAAATCAATGCCAAATGATGGGATTGACACTTCAAAGGGTGTTTGGCACCTTGCAGAGGAAAACTATCCATTTATTTGCAAGTCCAAGCATACAGGAGCATTCCCTGGCCAAGATTCTCTTGCCTGCCTCAAAACTACCCTGCCACGCTTGTCCACTGCCTGCTAGATCCTGGTCATGGGGAATTCACTCTGCTCACCATGGAGTCCTGGGTGCCATAGGATGCTGTAGGATGCTGGTGGTGAGAGGAGTCCTTCCCATATAGATACAAAGGGTAAAGCATGTGTAGGTAAGCAGTCTCCAAGAGATATCCCCAATCTGCTACCCCTGAGAATTCAATGCCTAATTTCCAGAGCACTAGGTCCAGGGTTATTCCAGAAGAATCCAGAGCAGCTTGAGCTCTTGTAGGGTGCAACAAGCTACTGGGAGCTGCGAGAAGACACGTGCGAGCCCTTTGGCTAGAATTAGTTGATATTTCCCTGAATGACCAGGATAAAGGGGGAAGCTTGTTAAATCAGGAAAGGCTGCGAGCATGCTGAAGAGCAGAGCTCAGAATGCAAAATGATCCGTATGAATTGACGAAAGGGCTCAGAAAAAGGAACGGGATTGAACTCAGGCAGGGCAAATACTCTCAGATGACAATTGAGTGTACAGACGCAGGCAGGGGGAGCACAGACCCAGTGGTGTTGCAGAATCAAGGCAGGGAGGGTAAATGTACTTAAATCATTAGTGCTGGGCTGCTGCAGGAGATACAGCCCCACTAAGAACAGGTATTCGTGCTTGTGAGCACGAGGTAGAGTCCAGCTGCCCTGATGGTCCTGCTGAGGCAATGGGTGGGATGCTCGAGGAGGTCAGCAAAGAGGACAAGATTTGTGGGGGACCCCAAGAGTCCTTCTGGCAAGGTAGGAGGAAGTGGGGCTTTTTAGAAGCAGGATAGTCATTGTCAAATGTGGAGGAGAAAAAAAAGGAGGAGAATAAACCTTTCTCTATGTCTGGTGTGAACAGTCTGTGAATAACAGTAGGGAGGCTGGCTTTAGGCACTGAAGAAACTTTCTGGCCTCAGGGGTAAAGGAACCATGGGACAGCTTGCCCAAGGAGCCTGGCAGTTTGATGAACAGGCTGGAGAAGCTTTGGTCAGGGGAGGATACAGGTAGAGTCAATCCTGCCTTCAGGGGGATGTGCTAGACAAGCTGTCAGGTTTCTCCCAACCCTATTTTCCACTGTTTATTGTGAGCAACCACCACGCATAGGGGAGGTTCTGGCTGGGACTGGCTCTGCAGCTGCTGCTTTGGATGAGAGGAGCTGCTCCCAACCCCGCCGAGCTGGCAGGGACCCAAAGTCACCTCCCAGAAATGACAAATCCCTGTTCCTCACTCCTGCTGACTTCATTCAAATAGTGGATACTGTTCAAATTAGCAGCCACCTGCACTGCCAGGGAGACACAACACTCATGAGTGCATTTACCCATGTGCTGCGCTCCCTGATACACGATGCTAAACCCCGTTGCTCCAGGCATGCACCCTGTCGTTCTTTAGTGCTGCAGCAAAACGAAGTGTGCTCTAATTGCTTCTTTCCCTGGATGCCATGGGATGTGATGGCTGTGCTTTCCCCTGCACATGGGGGCAAAATGTGGCAAGGTTTGAGATGTCTGCCCTGCCATCACATGCTTCATTTATAGGGATCCTGCAAATGGTTTAACGCTTCCTCCTCCCCGAAAAACACACGGCAGCCACACAAAAGTCCTCCTAGGTCAGGCTGAAGACAGGGTGAAGCTATCTGAGTCAAATTTCACTTTAAATCTAGCCGTACAGGAACCTTGTTTGCAATGGTGTGTAGCAACAGGATGAGGGGCAATGGTTTAAAGCTGGAGCAGAGTAGATTTAGATCAGATATTTGGAAGATGTTCTTTACTGTGAAGGTGGTGAAACACTGGTACAGGTTGCCCAGAGAGGTGGTAGATGCCTCATCCCTGGAGACATTCAAGGTCAGGCTTGATGGGGCTCTGAGCAACCTGATCTGGTTAAAGATGTCCCTGTTCACTGCAGGGGGTTGACTAGATGGTCTTTAAAGGTCCCTTCCAACCCAACGCATTCCATGATTCCATGATTCTATGATTCTATGATTCTACGATTCTATGATTCTATACCTCCATCCTGAGACAAGGCTGGAAAAGGACTGCTATTACCTGTCCCCACCCTGCAGTTCCCAAACCTACCTAGTGATGAACTACATTGAGTTGGGTTTGTTGTTAATAACTGTACAATTTACCTGACCAATTCAGAGCTTGTAGTGCAGTTTCATTAATACGCTTAATTTATTGTTATATTTCCTTCAGGTTAATGGTTTGAGAGCCCATCAGAGTTTAATCTCTGCGCTTATTACAAAGCGCTTGTTTCTTGTTAAAATGCAAAAAGGAGTCAACCGAGGAGATACATGAATGATAAATCAGTCAGAATAAATCTGTCTCCCAGGTGAGCTGAGGGGTCGTGGAAGAGGTGATGAACACTAACCATTTTAAATACTATAGATACAGATGACACATGTTGGAAACGAGCAAACCTTCTCCTCCTACCCTCTTTGGGTAGTCAGAAAATCATAAACAAGATTACTTTACCCTCAACTCACTTCCCTGCAGGAAGAAGGCATAAGCTCCAAGCAAACAAGCAAAGGTCCTACTTTGAAGCATGCATAGGAGCCACCTTGCTGTGCAAGAAATCCATGTCAGAGCATGTCCTACTTCTGTAGGCCACTGCTCGCAAGCCCTGTAAGGACGTGGAGGACACAGACTGCTCCACATACCATGTGGTCACCAAACACTTCAATGACAACCCAAGGGTGACACCAGAGCAAGAAGAAAGCGAAATGTGCCCTGATCCTTGGAGCATCTTCCTGCACAGATTCTTTCAGGTGGGAAAAGGGACAAAATTTTGGCATTCTGGTGACAGTTTATTGGTTCACTTCAAGAAATCTTGGCATCTTCTCTACATGCAAAGACCAAGGGAC
The DNA here is from genome assembly GCA_020746105.1 of Trogon surrucura. NCBI lineage: Eukaryota > Metazoa > Chordata > Aves > Trogoniformes > Trogonidae > Trogon > Trogon surrucura. The sequence continues at coordinate 219,016,411 of CM036617.1, forward strand.
AGCACAGGGAAAAAAAAAAGAATTTTTATCCTCAATGCACGGATGAGGAACCTAGCTGGCTTGACTCCAGGTGGGTGTGGAGAATAACCGTCATGTAACAAAATGACTTGGATTTGTGCAAAATAAGCAACAAACAAGTTATTTTTCTTGTGATATAAGTCATGCTGAATGGCCAAGCTTGCCTCTGCCTCCACCACCCACCCTGATCAGACCAGTCCTGCAACCTGCCATGTCTGCCTCATTTGCACTGGCTGTCTTTGATAGCTATCTTCCTCCTTATGGGTATTTCTTTCTGGTTGTTGTACAAGAACTACAGCAATGCCCAGCCCTGTGCAGTTGCTATCCCTCAGCACACAAAGGAGAACATGTTCAGATGAATGAGCCATGCACCTGGGTATGTACAAAATTAATGTATTTAGTGCATCATGAGACTTGCCTGACATGCATACTCTCTCTAGAAAAAGACATCACATATAAAATACATGATTCCAGTAAGTGCAAACAAATGCATCCAAGACATACTGGAGTTTGAGCTGGTTTTACTGGCTCAGAAAGACACAAATTTCTGTAGCTGGATGAGCAATGTGAGTGAGGACATTGTATTTGCCCTGTTCATCCATTCTACCCACATCTGCTGACAGCCACTCCTAGAGACAGGACACAAGCATAGATGATGGATCTTTATGTTTAAGCACTAAGGCCCCTCCTGAGTTCCTGTCTGCAAGAGGATTTGTAATTAAGGCAGTGGGAAATGGCTTGCTTCTGCAGGCTGACAATAGAACTGCTGTTCCACACGCTCCTGGCATAGGCAAGGCAAAAAGCAATGAGGGCATGATATAGGAAATTAAGACCCATCTCCCTTGGCCAATGGCAATCCTCACTGAGAGGTAGAGGAGATTATATTAGTAGCCTCGAACATTAACAGCATGAATGTGGACGCAGTGTGATCCTGCCAGTAGTTGAGGGCACTTTGCAAGAGATGCTTAAGCATTTAATAGGCTCTTGCCCGGGCTGAGCCACGGCAGACTGCGGCAGCATCAGGAGCCAAACAGTTCCTGAGTGAACTGAACCCATTATTCTCTGTGAAACAACCTCCCTCCTTCCAAGTTATCTCGTATCGATGGCTTGCCTCTGCAGCGGCAGCAACTCTGCGCTCTTCTGGATCATGCAAGCCCTGTACATCGAGATGTCAAAGGGTCAGCCCCATCCGTCGCTCTGACACGGGGGACACGCACTTTGCACGGAGGCAGTGAGCTATGCTACAGCTGCTCTGCCCAGAGCCATTCAGAGGAGGAAAAAAAAAACAATGCTGTATTTCACGGTGCTGAGTATCTATCTGCAGATGCAGCATGAGTTGCAGTTAAATTGCAGCCCCGAGGCACAAGGCCAGTGCATTCCTCTGAAAGGCAAGTGGAGGGTGAAGGAGAGCACAGGGGCGGCGATGCTTAATTCATGATAAATTGGCAAGAGACTTTAGCTACCCACAGGTGGAACAAGAGCCAAGAGGCATCTGCAGCAGTACCTGCCACCCTCCTGGGGTAAGGTTTGAGCACACACTTAATAGAGACACACATTATAAAAGCTCTCTTCCTAAAACGCACTATTTTATGGGAAACTCGAGGGGGAATTTCAAGCAAGATAATCCCTAGAGTAGAAGTCAGGTCAGAGAGGCTGAATAGATAGGACAAAGCAGAGCAAGAGTTGTGCTGCTCTATATGCCCAAATCCCAGGTTGGATCATAGGATGGAGAAGAGTAGTGTTCTTACTTAACCCCTGGCAAAACTAATCCGAAGCAGAAGGTTGGCTGCAGCGTAGCATGAGCTTAGAATTGTGGGGTAATAACAGATGCGTGTGGAATCTCCAAATTAGGGCCCCAAGCAGGCGACAGACTGGAACAGCATGTTTGAGTTAAGCATGCACACATGTCCCACTCCAATGAGTAATGTTCAGTCACGTGTTCGACCGTTTTGCCAAAGAAGAGCATCCAGAAGCAAGGCTGGAACAGGTTAGCAGAGCTGGGGTGAGTTTGGCATCACTGGGAGCCCAAGAGACATGAACCAGATAGAGGAGAATCATAGAATCATAGAACCGTAAAGGTTGGAAACGACCTTTAAGATCATCAAGTCCAACCTACAGCCCTACACCACCCTAACACTAAACCATCTCCTGAAGTGCCACATCCAGCTGTTTTTTAAACACATCCAGGGATGGTGACTCCACCACCTCCTTTGGCAGCCCATTTCAGTGCTTCACCACCCTTTCAGAGACTGAGGGACACCTTTGTATCTGGGGCAACAGTGGGATAGGGAAGGAAAAAGTGCATTTGTGGAGTCACACAGAGGGTAGGTGACATACCTCAGAGCAGACAAAGGTAAGCTCCTTCATCATGTCTCTGTACCACAAGGGGTTTTTTTCAAATCCTGGCCTCCCCATGCAGCCAGCCACCAATGCAAAACACCTCAGCCCTGATTTATCAAATATTTGTCTAGCAGAAGCATTCAGTTTTAAGGACACAAAAGTACAGCATTGGAGCATTATCCTCCTGGGAGGTGGGTCAAGGAAGCTGCTGTAACACTCCTTTGCACAGCAAAGTCAGGATTCTTGCTATGTGACATGCTTCAGCCCAAAGGCTCCTGCAGCAGACACTGAATATTTATGAGCGTAAGACAAGGATCAGCACACCTACAAGATACAAGTTGCAGGCTGACAAAAGAAAGGTAGAAAAAGAAAACGGTTGGAGTGGGGCTGGAATATCAGTTCGGGATGCGCCAGCCTGCAGAGAGCAGGAGGCAATCAGAGCCAGGGAGCTGCAAGGCCATTTATCTGCTGGCTGTTCTCGAAAAGGCATGTAGTTCGTGGTACACGTACGAGCCATAAACTGCTCCTGCTACCGCAGCTGTGCACATTAGGAGGGGGCCCCAGGCTGGCGACCCTCCAAAGGATGTCTTCTCAACTCAGACACAAGGGAGATGTGTTGGCGTTTAGCTTCACACATCTCAAAATTAGTGTTAACAAAGTGCCTTCTCTAGGCTCCCATACGGTGCAATAGAGACAGGCAGCTCTTGAAGGTGTTTCGTCCCATCAGCTCTATGCACCTACTTTTAAACAGGATGAACCACCTGCTGACTGAAAAAGGAGTCCAACCAGCCAACTCAGCCTCAACCCAGAGCTTTTCGTTGCCGCTGATGTTTGCGGTGGGAGGGGAATAATGGGCTGGATTTGAAGAGCCCTGGTAAAGATGACGGGATGGGAGAGGTCTGGTATGATCTGTTGGGTTAGATAATTGCCCTACAGAACTCCTTGGAGAAGTGCTGCATCCTGCTAGGGAACCAGCTGTGATCCACTTCAATCTACAGGTGACTAGAGACATCACCTAAGGCAGAGCAGGGCTTCAAAACCTACCTCCAACTTGTTTGGGGTGGGTTGAGGCTTAAGTTCAGTTTAAGGAAGAGAAGGCTGAGGGAGGACCTCATTATGCTCTACAACTACTTGAAAGGACATTGTAGAGAGGTTGGTGCTGGTCTCTTCCCACATGTCATTAGGGACAGAACCAGAGGGAATGGTTTCCAGTTGCAACAGGGCAAGTTTAGACTGGACATTAGGAAGAAATTCTTCACGGAAAGAGTGGTCAGACTCCGGCACAGACTGCCCAGGGAGGGGGCTGAGTTGTCATCCCTGAATGTGTTTAAGTGTCGCTTAGATGTGGTGTTGGGTGATATGGTTTAGGGGCGGGTTAATGGTTGGACTCGATGATCCCAAGGGTCTTTTCCAACCTGAACTGTTCTATGACTCTAATAAGTTTCCTCCTTTGCCCAGCTTCTCCCAAGAAAGCCAGCATAGACATAGCCCAGGCTGCCTCCAGGTAATTCGTAGCACGTGGAAGCATGAAGCCTCCCGACTGCACAACCAGAGCCCTCCATGTGGTGTTCACTTTCCCTGCTTGAACAGCCACTTCCTATGTCCTCTCAGTCTCCAACCTTGGCATCTGCAGGACCTTGGCTGGGCCGGCCAAGTGCCATGAAGCCGGTGGCTTTCCTGTCTCGATGGTGCCACAGTTTGCTGCGAGAGGAGGGAGAATGCGGGAAGGGGGACTTGGCTCCAGCACAAACCCAGCCACCAGCCAGAAAAGGGTTGGCTCCCGTTCGTCGCCCAAGATGCCACTTTGATTTTGTTCCCTGCTGACTGGAAATCTCCCACTAGACAGGGACGTTTGCAGCATCTGAGGGGCACCGGATCCTTCTTGCCCTCTGGGATTTTCTGCTGGCGAAGAGGCAGAGTACCAACAGGCAAGAGTTCAGCCTCCCTGGGAAAGCTGTCAATGTTGTCTGCCTTGAATAAAGAGCTATTTTAAGCCCCACTTGTGGCTGCCTTTGTGATTTCCCTGACATCAGAGCAGACCAACAGGCTGCTGGAAACCCTGAGAGCAGGGAGGCACCGCTTCCCCCCCAGGGGTTGGAGCATAGTGACTGTTCCCTTACCTGATCCCAGAAGATTATCCCTGCTGCAGGGTCCAAAATCCTTCCAAAGACCCAAAAGTGTGTAACCAAGGGATTAGGCTGAACTAAAATGGGTCACTCTGGTGCAGGTATCTGATAGTATACACGGTGATCTCTCATGTAGATCATCTGGCTGATACATGGCTTGAATCCATATCTAGCATCCCAGTAACTCACCCAGTCTGGGATGCTTTCGGCATCTAAAGAACCTTGGCCAGTGATAAAACACTGAGATAAATGATGCTTATATCTACAAGTAGCCTAAAAAGCGTCTTGACTGGCTGCTTGCTTGAGCCTGGAGAATTGCAAGGCCTGAGTTTTAAACTCTTGCAGCCCCAAGGAAGAACATTACTGGAAGGAGCTGTCTTGTACCAGCCCCATTAGCACAAGAAAAAAAAACATACTTTTTATTTAATTTTTTTCACTCTAAAAGACCACTCTATTTGAAGCTTGCTGGCTCACAAGGAGAGGTCTTACTTTTCCTCATGACATTTCTAGAATTATTACTTGTTTAAAGTATCTGTATCAGTCTCCCATTTACCCACTGGCAGATATTTGGCAGCTAAATAACCCCGTCTCAGGATTTCTGCTACAATTGCAATTTCTGCATTTCCTAAAGACTGTGCAACCAAGAATGACCAAAGGATTCCTGGAGAAAAGAGCTGGTATTCCTTGGCTTGCGTCAGCCATGGGACAGTTGCTATACAACATCCTCATGTCTGTACCTCTCCATTCATGTCTCATGTATAATAAAGGCAAGAAAAGGATAGGAAGAAAGAACTCATGAGGGTCTGTCCTGAGGCTCCAGCATCACAATCTGACCCAACATCAGCCCCACATCCCACAGTAAATGGCTTTGGATAAGCCCTGATGTCTTCCCAGCCAGCCAGCAGCCTAAAACTTCTGGGAAACGGCACCTGGGAGAGAAAGGGGCTACAGCCAGGATTTCACACCTGGTATTTCTTTTTTTGGAAGGTAGTGAAATGTCTCAGGGACACAGGTAGGAAGAGCAGAGCCCATCCGTGCATGTTTTAGGATGTCCCACCTTTGTTTTGACACTGTGTCTTGCTCATAATTATTCTGAACTCTCCTGCTGGTTAATAAAGACAGTCAGGGCATCTTGACAAGATCAGGTTGAGAAAGTCCTATGTTGGGAACGGCTTCTAAAAGGAGCAAAACCACTGAGCTCAAGAGTCAGAACTTCAGATGAGCAATCGAGTGCCGGGAGCTTGACTGGACACCAGGTCCACAGGAAGCAAATGTCCACATCAGCCAGAGGTCTAGGCCAGAAGCACTTACCCATCACCACTCGTTACCCAGCACCATCGGCAGTCAAAATGAAGAGAGGAATTACCAGATGCTGGGGTTCATTTCTTGGTCCCTACCTTGGGACATTGCTGCCCAACTGGTTGCCAGTTAATACAATTCTTTATCTCTGGGGCCACTTCTTTTTTTGGTATCAACTTCTCCAGGCTGACAACTCTCCATATCTTTGAATATGCACACCTTTCCCAGCACGGCACAGATGCCCACTGTCAAATGGTCAAGTCAGAGACTGTTTTCTTCTGAATGCAGTGGGGCTCCTGAGTTCTCCAGTTTCTGGTTTAATACAGAAAGTAGGATGCAATCGGCTCAGGACCACCACATCCTCCATTGAGATACCTGATACATACTTTCCTACATGTGGAGAACCAGCTCTGTGATATATCCCTAAATTGAATGACATCTTAGAAATAATAGATGCATTGCACCCTGACTACAATACCTACATGTGTCCCTACCCCTGATGGGTCAAATACTGCTGCTGGAGGGCTGGATAACTGTACAGATGGTAAGCCCCGGGTCACTCACATCACTATGATTAAAACCTCGTGCTTCACAGTACCCATTGTGATTACAGGTGACAGAAGATTTGCATAAACACGCAGCATATGACCACTATACTGCATCTGGTCTCGTTCTATGTGGGTTTTGTTTGCTTCTCCCAAACCCCAGAGATCTCAGTTGTGCACATGACAGAAATTCAGACAGATTTGCTGATGTTGCAAATAGAAAAAAGAGCTACAGCCTTCACAGACCAATGGTGACTGCCAGAAAGGCAACGGTGAACCTAGAGTAGCTCTGCTCTAGGTTCCTTATCCATGGGGCATATATGAAATGCAAGCACTCGTATTTGTTGAACCTTGCAACCCAAAGAGCTGAGCTTGTGTCCAATACCAGTGAGATAACTCCGTAAGATAAACGTAGCACCAGCTGCAGAAGAGATCCCAGACACAAAGCTTCTTCTCCTCCCCTGGGTACGACTCGTGTCCATTCTGCCTGGCCTCCCCACACCCTCAGGAGGGGGCAAGGGCTCTGTCCATCAGGCTGACAGGAGTGGCAGTGAAATTTCATGCCTGCCCATGTCCCTCCAGCTCAAGGGCAGTAAGATGTAAAAGAGCTGCTACCACTGCGTTCCCTCCCATCCAGCAACCAGGCAACAGACACCAGTACCTGCACGGCCAGGTCTGACAACCCTTCCCCACTGTTGTTCAGCTCTGGCACAAGAGCAGGACTTACTCCCTGTTTAATTCAAGGCTGTGGGAAGTCCTGCTGCAGCTCACCTGGAAGGGGTCTGGAGAGGCAGCTTTGTCCTGCTGCTTTGAAAAGCCAAGCCTGGCTAAGCAGCACACTGATGGCAGGAGGATTGCAAAGAAGGAGACACTAAAACGGGGCTGGGAGTGCAGGAGTTGGGTGGTGAGAATAAGGAAGACTCTGACAGAGAAAGGAACCACAAGGTGGTAAACAAGAAACCATCACACTTGCCTTTGCCCTCCTGGCTGGAAGCATCTTCACCCTTTCTGCCTCTTCACCTCCTTTGGGTTTTGCTCACTGGTCACCCTCCCTCAGTCTCCAACCACGTGGCAAAGCCAGAGAACCACAGTAACTGCAATCCATGTGGCTCCTGGTCTCGTGCCCCACCAGGAGCTGGTCCCTCTTAGCTGCAGTCATAGCTTGCTCTTGGCTGGGGGTGGATCACTGATTTGTCAGCCAGTTCTGAGAGCTGTACACCTGAGCAGCATCAAGCTAAAAGAGTGGTGATGCATCTGCTGAGCTCTGGGTTGTCTCTGCAACAAGGAAAGCAAGCTAGTAAACCTCAACAACTCAGAGCCAGCTCCAGAGGTGGACTTCATAGCTTGCTCTGCTCTTTTCTCCTCACACCTGCATGCCTCGCTCCTGATCAGGAGGGTTTTCTGGGTCTCTCTTACCACCCTCCTGCCCCTTTTCCTGTTTCATTCCTGCTCCTCACCACCATGGGAAGGACATATAAGCAGGTCTTCCCCAACGTATACCATCCACAGGGATGCCGTGCCTTTTGGCAGGTTGTGAGAAGGGCTGATGACAGAGAAGATGCCAACTCATTCATTTAGGGCAGAGGACATGGCTCACATCATTTCCATTCTGGGGTGTGGAGGGGGAAAGTGCCAACCTCCATAACTCACCCCACCACCCCAAGGGATGGGGGATACCTGAGCCTTGGGGCTTCCTTCTGGAGGGACTGGCCAAGCCCTCACCCAGCTGGCAGTGGTGGGAGCTCAGTCTTTTCTGACATGTGGTGATAGAAGCTGCCCCATGAGCATCCAGCTCTCCTCCATGCGTTAATAAGCAGCTTTGTTCTGCATCACCTAACTATATAATAGCAGCAGGAGTTTATATGGTCACAAATTAATAGCGCAGGAGAGCAATCAGCGCAGAATGAGATACGTCCTAATGCACTGGCTGGGAGGGGATGGGAAGATGAATGCTGGGGACACTCTGCTTGCTGCAGCCTCTCAAGCCTGCCAGCTGAGCTGGGCTGCCACCACTAACAAGTTGCTTCCCGCTGCCAAGGATAACAGAGTCACTGGCACCCTACGCCGTTTCAGATGCAGAGGCACTCTCTGCTCTTGGCTGCCTCAGGAACCCCAGTCAGGAAAGATGTTTTTGCACTTGTCATTTCTCAAGGAGGGTGGAACGTCTGTCCCAGCTGCTTCGGCTGAAATCCAGTCTTTATGTAATCAAATGTGACCTCTAGCTGTCTGTGTTTAAGGCTGCCATCGCTGCAATATCATTCATATGGCTAGGACTAAGTCATCCATCTCCTCAACTATAAATACCTTATAATCATCCCGGAGGACCTGCAGTACTGCTTCGTAGATGAAGATGCCTGGAGAAAAGGGTGGCTCGGCTGTAAGTATCACTTCACTTCTGAAATGCAGCTGCCGCTTAGTGTGGAATGTGTAGCAGATTTTTAACAGCTTCTGGTGACTCTGACCAGCAGAAAAAAAAAATGGAGAAATTGCCTAAAAGGATGGAGAGCCACCCCCGCCCAATCTGCACCCTGGATAATGCAACTGTGTTAATATAAGTACTTTTGCTATGTCCGGGCCAGCTCTGCGTGTTCATCCCACATTGCCTCCTGCTTTGTGTGGCGGGAGCAGAGCAAGAGAGGGAAAAACCATTCGTGCTATTTTAGACAACAGCAGCCACTCCTGCCAGGCTCTGCAACGTGAGGTGGAAGAGAGATCAGAGCAGGCACAAAGCCCTTGAAATAGGAGGTTTCTGCAAGAAACCCAAACTGACGACTCTTATATTACACAGTGTGATGTTAATTCAACAATTAATGCTCAGGCTGATAATGGCTGGTCTCACCTCCTCCCAAGCTGCACCTGCTCCCCCTCCCAACCCTGCACTCCCCAGGAATTCACAATGAGGTGAGACCGCAGCAGCCGCGTGGTGCAGCGGCTCCGCTTTCACAGCCCTTGTGCTTTCGGGACAGAAGCCTCCGAGTTTGGGTGAGATGTGCATTAACACAAGTGCAGTCGCCTCATCTGGAGTGTGTGACAGCAGCAGCTTCGCGAACACGCTTCATTCATAGACACCGCTCTCAGGCGCCAGACACCTCTGCTAACTAGGATCTGCTGGCACGTCTTGTCTTTAAAGTAATTTCCTCCTCCACCTCCTCCTCCCACAACTGCTGGGGGAGCTTTGGAGGGCCTCATGGGAGGGGAAGCACCTCTCAAGCAGGGAATATCAGAGCATCCTCCCTGCCTGCACAGAGGGAAAGGCACAGCGTGGGAGTCATCGCCTTCAGCCACCATCGCAAAGGGAGGCTTTATTGGTTGGCTGGTGGATTGGGGTTGGTTTTTTTGTTTTGTTTTGTTTTGTTGGAGAGGGGGAGAGATTGCACTGCAAGTAAATAAGTCACATCTTTTTCCCATGCCGTTGCAAAGAAACCAGAGGATTACAACTATCCTCCAGGGTGGTTTAGCTACCACGTTTGATAGAAGTGCAAGGACCCTCTTCCAAGGGTGCAACATGCTTTTCAAAGCCTGTGGAGAGACACAGGGGCTGGATTTTGGCTCACAACAGTGTCAGTCTACAAAGGTATCTCCCCTTTGTTGTGTCTTAAACTTCAGACCATAGCACAGCCCAAACCACCTGCTTGGGATTCAGGATTCTATGGCATCCAGAGGCACTAGGGAGGTATTGGAGGGGAGGGTAAAGGGTGGTCATGATGTCATGTGGTTGAGATTCCAGTAAAACTGGGCTTGAAGACTCCAGTCTTCCCTCACAGGGTTCCAGCACCATCTCAGGCTTGGGAAAAACCTGAGTGGGACTGGACAGTAGTGATCAGGATCGAACCCAGACAAGACAGTGTGTTCTTCCTTGGCTTCCAGATGCAGAGCCAGTGGTGGTCAGAATTGCAAGCTGCTGTCCCACTGGAAGGATGGGTGACATTTCTTTGCCAGCAAGGGCAGAGTAGGAGAAAATCACTGACAACAAAATAGAACTTAACTCTACTGATAATGGACAAAACTCCTTCCAAAGAGGAGCAGCCCTGTGCACACGCTTCCCCAAAAGCCCTCTCTCCAACCTGTTGCAGCTGTAGTAGATCCCACAGGATCTTGGATAAACTCTCCTCTCCCCTCTCAGCCCCTTCCTCGAAGCCTGTTTTAGAGTCCAAAAGCTCTGGCTAATAAAGGAAACCCGGAAAATCATGTTCTGGCAAAATGGTACTCTGCTCTCCATGTCTTCCTAGCACTTCAACCCCTGTTTCTTTGCATGCGGCTTAATTAGCTTCATTAGCAATACAAACGAGAATGCTAATGGCTTTGCTTTGTTGGGAGTGATAGTTGTTTGCCTCCCTGGGTGTTTGCAGGTTGGAGCACGGTTGCAGGAGCTGCTTCTGGACCTGTTCAGATTCACCAGGACCAAAGCAGATCTGCTTAGGATTTGCCCCAGAGAGCCCGATCTCCGGTCAAGGAGCGAAGGCAGCAGGTCCTCCAGTCCAAGGACATGCCAGGAAGGCAGTGAGTTGACCCGCAGCCAGGGAAGGTGGTGAGTACCTGCTCGTGGCTTTGGTGCCTGGCTTACCCACCCTTGGATATAACCAAGGAGGACACGGCAAGACGAGTTGCCTCCCACCTTCCACTTTTGTAATCTGCTAAGAGCTAGCAGCAGTCATAGCATTGTAATGCTGGATAATATGCAATGGAAAAGCTGCAGCAGCGTGGCTGCGGGGCACCAGCATTAGTGTTCCTGTCAGGTCCCCACGGCTCCAGTGGAGTTTTCAGTTAAATGGCAAAATAAGAAAAACACACAAGAGACTGCACAGGGAGAATAAAGCTTATTCCCAGCCTGGACCAAGAGGCTCACTGTTGTGCACGGCCACAGGCTGGGGCACTGGAGAGCTTGCGCCTATACGTGCACACAAACTCCTGCTTGCAAATGCACAAGACTGAACACAGCCCTCTGCAAACTCAAAGGTGCAGATTTACACCTCGTGCCCCAGTAGGCTTGCACATTAAGAACAACAATAGCACATGCTACACACGCACACAGAGCTGCACTTAGCACCCTGCTTCTTTTAACCTCTAGGACACAAATGTGGTCTGGGCAACATGGTCTAGTGGGGGATGTCCCTGCCCATGGCGGCGGGGTTGGAACTAGATGATCTTTGAGGTCCCTTCCAACCCTGACAATTCTATGATTCTATGATTCTATGTGTGCACTCCACAAATACACACACACATTATATGTGTTTTCACAGACTCCCCATGAACACTTACACATGTAGTTGCATTCGAGTTACAGATATGCAGATATATATGAACATCTCAAGTTTTTCCTCTGTCTTCAGCCACTACTGTCCACATAAAATCATAGAATTGTTTAAGTTGGAAAAGACCATTAAGATCATGGAGTCCAGCTGTTAACAACAGCGCCAGGTCCACCACTAAACCATGCCCCTTAACATCCACATATCTTTTAAGTATTTCTAGGGATGGGGACTCCATCACTGTGCTGGGCAACCTCTTCCAGTGTTTGACAACCCTTTCAATCTAAACCCCCCTGGTGCAACTTGAGGCGATTTTCTCTAGTCCTATCACTTGTTACCTGGGAGAACCACCACAACCTCCTTTCAGGAGTACATAAGTGTATTGCTCTCCTTGCCCAGTGAAACCCGAGACAGCACTACCCACCCAGTTAAAGCACAAACCGGGTTTACTACAGCATGTCCACAAGTGGACACGCGCACAGGAACAGCCTGAAATATATCCAAAGTCACTTGATTTCACATGCGAGTTTCCAAGCCTGTGCACCCACTGTGGCTTCCCCACTGCCATGTTTAGCTATGCAGTAGATCACCTTGGTGTTGCAGTGTGAAATCAGCTGCTTCTTTAAGGGGCTGTGCCTTTCCCTTCACCTCCCCTTGAGGAGTCTTGACACCCACTCTCTGAGAGATGGGTGTCAAGAGGAAGGGGACAATCTCTTCTCAGTCGTGCCCAGTAACAGAACAAGAAATAATGGGTTTAAGTCAGAACATAGGAAGTTCCACCTCACCATGAGGCGAAACTTCTTCCCCATGAGGGTGCCGGAGCCCTGACCCAGGCTGCCCAGAGAGGGTGTGGAGTCTCCTGCTCTGGAGACTCTCAAACCCGCCTGGACACGCTCCTGTGTGGCTGCCCTGGGTGACCCTGCTCTGGCAGGGGGTTGGACTGGGTGTTCTCTAGAGGTCCCTTCCAACCCCCAACATTCTATAATTCTATGATTGATGCTATAGCAGCACATTCTAACAGCAACCTCATCACTGTGGGTGTGCACTGGTGCAAAAGAGCCTTTGACACCCAGGTTCTCTTCAAGCCATCCTCATCTATCCAGATGTGTGAACTGGGTTCACAACACAAATGAAGCAAGTCAGTGAGCATTCGCTCCAGAGCCTGCATGTTAGCTGGGTAGAGATCTCCCCATACAACAGAATCAGAGTTGAGGTTGGAGTCACTTCTGGAGATTGTCTAGTCCAACCCCTTGTCTGCACCAGGGTCAACTGCGGCAGGTTGCTCTGGACATTGTACGAATATCTCAAAACATGGAGAGTCCCGGAACACTCTGGTCAACCTAATCCAGTGTTCAATCACCCTTACAGCAGAAAAGTTTTACAGTGAGAAATTTTTTTTCACAGCTAGCAAGGCCCAGACACAAAAGTCAAGTGGGGTGAGCCAAAGTGATGATTGATGTGCAGATCTAATCAAGAGGAGTCAGACCAACTGACCAAATGTAAATGCATTGGTAAGTTCCCAAATGAGGCAGCATTGACTGAAATGACAATTAAACACAAATACAGCTACAGCTGGGGAATTATAAATGTTAACACTACATATTCTATGTAAATTTGTAGTGAACATCATTAAACTGCTCCAAGGTTTTCCAGCATGAGAAGACTTGAAAACACCAAGAGCAGTGAGGGTAATGGCTTGGCCACACAGAGTGCACAGACTTCAGCAAGACAAGAGAAATAAGTGCTTTTTGTTTGGATGTTTTGTTTGACTTCATGCAGTTAACATGATGAAACACCTTTTAGCACCTAGTGCAGATGCAGTTTAACACCTCCAAGGAGGTATTAGCAGGTCACGGGACACCCCAAGAGGGAGTAGCATGTGTGGGCACATAAGCGTGTGCACACACGTCTTTCTGCAGAGAAAATGCTGAAAGAAGGCTCAGGCAACAAATGAAATCTCCATTTCAGAGTAAATTCATGGCATTTATTTCCTTCTGTTTCCATGCCACCCCGAGGACTGAAGCTGGGGGCCTCAAGACATCTCTACATCAGCATCCCCCAGTTGTCCCCATGTCATGCCCATCAGGTGTCATCATGGTGCATACGAGCTGAATCTCTACTAGGCAAAACTCAACCAAAAGGTGAAAACACACCAAACAGACTCCAACCAACAGCAGGGAATGGGTCACCCTTCACTCAGATTGCAGTCACAGCAAAATTCTTGCAAAATATAGGGTAAACCTGTAAGCAGGGGAGGGGGGAGAAAGGCAACAGTTGGGGTCAGCATCTCCTCTGATGCTACCCTGCCCCTTGCTGAGGGGCACATCTGCCCCGTGACTGTGCATCTGTGTATGCATCTGTCACGCCAGCTCTGGTGCCTCCTTGCCATGTGTCCCCAAATGTGTCTCACACGCCGTGTTGCCCCAGACTGGAGAAGTCTGCTCTGACTGTTTTTGAAGTTCAACGCCCCGCAGCATTCATTACCATTAAGGGGACCCTCCACCATGGAAGAAATAAGGGCTGGGGCTGTGCTTGTGCCTTGTGGGACCACGCACTGCGTTGCCAGCCCTTCTGCCTCCTGAATCTCCTCAGGGGGATGTTGCCAGATTTCTTGTATGAGGGCAGATGTTCAGGAGGATCTGTGTTGTCTGGAGGTACGGGAGTGCAGGAGCACTGCTAGGCTGTCGAGCAACAGGTCAAACTGGGAGCTGCAAGTCCTGGCTCCCCTGTTACCTCTCAACTAGGGTATAAAACAAGCCACAGACACTTCTGCTGTCACCAAATGACACGGCAGAGCTTGGGTTGGTGCATATATATACACTCTTGCTACCAAACCGCAGCGATTGCCTCAACTCTGCTTACTGAGAATGGTTCTTGAGAGGTGTTAAACCTTGAAGCAGGTCTGCAGTTAACCTTGAGACACCACAATTTGGCTCAGGCTGAAATCACAGGGGGCAAATTTGTTGGAAATTAAACGTGGTCACTCAAGGGCCAGAGATGGTATTTCACATCCTACCACAGAGATAACCTGCAAGCTGCCTGCAGTAGCGTGCAACATCCCAGCTCCAGCAAAAGAGATAAGAAGACACAGCAGCTGGAGGTAATGCCAAGAAACACACTCCAGCCTTCCAGCTCTCTCGTATGGCCAACAGCCCAGAAGATGCTTTAGACCCTCTCTGGAAGCTGGCTGAGGAGTCAGTAAAGCACAGATGAAACGCTGACAGTCTGCCACCTCCCTTTATTACGCACAAAATGCTCCCGCAGGTTGCTGACAGGTCTGGTGATACACAGCATGAACTCCGTGTCGAGCGAGCAGCTCAGCCCCTGTGTCAGCAACCTGGCTGGGGTGCTCTGGAGACCACGGCTGCGGCTGCAGAGGGGACCCACGGGACAAACTGCACCGGCACTGGCACGAGAGATGATAGAAGACTGCACCCAGGGGTTTCTGTGTGCAACAGTCCATAGATAAATGCGTGGGCACGCCGGTAACGGGGCTGAACCCACTCTGGGCCATGTCAATGAACTCAAGGCTGTTCATTAGCCCTGCCATAATGATTATGCTTTAGTGGCATTACACTCATCCTTAAGAGCCCAAAGAAGAGCCTGAGCCCCACTGTGCTGGGTGCTGTCCTAACACCAAACCAAAAGGCAGAACTGCTGTTCAGGATCGCCCAGTTCAGCCCAGGTTCCCTGGCAGGCAGTGCACTGCTGCCTACTCCTGACACAGAACAGGGTGAAACTCAGTATGTTCATATTTTCCTGGAAGCATTTCCCAGAGAAATTGTGGATGCCCCATTCCTGGAAATATCCAAAGCCAGGTTGGATGGGGCTCTGAGCAACCTGATCTACTTGAAAATGTCCCTTCTCGTGTTGGGGATGGTGGAACTACGTGATCTTTAAGGTCCTTCCCAACCCAAACCATTCATAGAATCATAGAATTGTCAGGGTTGGAAGGGACCTTAAAGATCAACTTGTTCCAACCCCCCTGTGCCATGGGCAGGGACATCCCCCACTAGATCAGGCTGCCCAGAGCCCCATCCAGCCTGCCCTTAAAACTCCCAGGGATGGGGCTTCCACCCCCTCTCTGGACAACCTGTGCCAGGGTCTCACCACCCTCATGGGGAAGAACTTCTTCCTAACATCCAATCTGAATCGGCTCATCTCTAGCTTCAATCCATTCCCTCTAGTCCTGTCACTACCCAACATCCTAAAAAGCCACTCAATTCTATGATTCTATGTTTCTCTGATGCTTCTGGCTCCCATGCTGCAGGACTGATATAGACTCTAAACAGCCAAAGTTTTGCAATGAGTTAACTTCCCATAGCAGCAAAGGTGGTCTCACGACGTTGTCCACCTCTTCTGTCAGGAGGGAACCCCTCCCTTTCTCTACAGTCTCCGGGCGACTTGTGAACTACCCACATGATCTATCAGACCACGTCCGTCCTCAGCAGCCGTCTCCGCTGAGTGACTTCCCTGTTTGAGCACGTTCCACACATTTTTTTTTGTTTCCATATGTCAGGCCACTGCCTGAAATGCCTGCAAGCGTTTAAGAGAGCGGTGCGCAACGCTTGGCTTTCAGATCTGAAGGTGGCACTGATCATAAACGCGGGGCTGTCAACGTGATGTGGCAACATCTGCTAATCCAGCCCTTCACCCAGCCGTTCTCCAAAGCGCGCTTCCAACTGCATAATACAGTGTGTTGAAGGACAAACAGGATTTTTTACATTTTTAGCCTGTCTGAACGCACCAGTGCTTTGATCCCAGCTGCTGGGTCAAATTAAAAGAAATCCAGAAAGCAGCCGACAAAGGTCAGGCTTTACTTCTAACAACTCACAGAACATACTAACATATGGTAAAGAAACAGAAAACATGTATATGCTGGAGTTTTGTGTTTGCACGTTTGCAAAATTTTAGTAATATTAAGGGCATTAGATGTGGCTTGTTAACTGTTATGTCCTGCAGCCACATAACGGTGTTGGTTGGTTTTTATTTTAGTTTACCCACAGGCCTTTGCATCAAGCTCAGAGAACCAACTGTTGCTGAGCGAACTTTTGAACCTCCGCAAGAGCAAAATGTGTTAAATTGCGAGAAAAGGGGAAAACAAATGGATGATGTTTTGTGACATCCACAATCTGGGAAGCTTCATTTCTGTGGACTTCCCAAGGAGAAGAAAGGGATAACTGAAACATTTTAAACATGACAAGCCCAGTAATAGATCAAGGCACTAAGGCTAACCAAAAGCCTTCAATAACCAGTTGTTTAAGAGAGCTATAAAACAACATCAATTTAATATGACCAACTAATTAAATGATGCTAGGGCCATCCTTGTATGGTAAGGACCAGCTCACTAACAAGGGCGGGTAAAGAAAAATCTCAGCATAAAGCTAGAAATGCCCCCAGCCTGTTGGGTAACGTCCTGAGCCACAGAGTGAAGCTGTTTTGCTTCTCTGTAGTCTGGAGAAGCTTTTGTGAGCTGCTTTCAATAGACTTGAATAACTCCATCGTTTCACGGCACAGAGAACAAAACTCTTAGGCTAAGAAGAAAAGCCTCGAGCAACACCATCCTGGGTGTGGGGCAGGCTGTCTGCCTCCCTTATGTGGTCTCCTACCCCCACGCCTCCCCTCTTTTTGCAAACAAACCCACCCCTTCTGACTTTCCGACAGCTGCTCCCAGTCTGCCCAGCTCCCACACACCACCAAGCCCCCCCAGTCTCGCTTGCAGCCCCCGGCGTCCTGCCAGATCCCACCAGTATCGTCCTGCCAGCTCCCACCAGTATCTGCACGCCTGACCCTCCAATTTGCCGTCATCACTGCGAGGTGAAGGTGTGGGGAGGACACTTCAGCATTTAGCATTGGGCTGCTCATGGATTTATTCCGTCACCGTGATGCCCATTTGGGAGAAAAAGATTTGCTCCCCGCTGAGGACTGAGAAGGGAAGGGAGCACCGCGCCCTTCAAAGCATCCGTGCGCATCCTACCCGGTTCATAAATTCATGTCTGATCCCACAAGGTGCTGCTTGCTTTCATCTCCCACCGAATTCAACGCAAGCTCCCCAGCTTGTGAGAAGAGGGGGTCCCAGATGACAAAGCAATTTGACAGATGCTTGCGAAGGATTAAGAGTTTCCAGTTGCTCAGAGTGGTGCCCGCGCTGACGGAGACACGATCAGAGGGAGAAACTGTATTCAAACTAAACCGAAAAACCACCTCCAGTAAGTGGATTATATGAGCGTTATCAGCCGACACGAGCCTCCCTGTGCTGTCGCTCCTGGTAGGCAATATTACAATAATCTGTGCACCTGGTGCAGCAGAAGCTCCTCAATGAGATTAATGAACCTGCTGACTGGCGAGGGAAAACTTTGGGGAACAGTTTGCCCGTGCTGGCTCTTTCAATTCTCCCTGCCATGGGAGGGGGCAGGGAATCACAGAATCATAGAATAGGTCTTAATTCAGAGAGGAATTTAGGGCTGTGCATCGGTATTTCCCATGCAAAGCAGGAGGAGCTGGTAAAGCTGGGAACCTGCTCAGAAGCGTTTAACTCCAGATTTTAACTTCCCTGCCTTGATAGAATTCAGTGAGGAGTGCATTTGTGGACGTGTATGTACGGGAATGCCATAGATGATCCCAGGTTTGAGTGTCCTGGTTGCAAGCCAAGCAAACTGTCTCTTTTTGCTCTTAATTTTGGTTGGCATTAATTCACAGCACTTGTTTTCTGTACTTTTCTTACTGAAACGAAAGATTTGTGAAGGGAGAAGAGTCAGGTGAAACAAAACTATTTGCTTGACCTGAAAAAGAACTTTTTATTTTTTCCCCTCTTGGCATAGTTCTTTTATCATTATCACCAAACCCAGTGTCACTACCGTGCTGATATTACTCAATAATATTACAGTCAGTTGCTTTTTTTTTCCAGTGAATTTTGAAGATAAGCTTGGTTTCAAGGGGAATCATTCAGAAGTTTCATTTCAAAACCTTAAAACCAAAACATCTTCCTAATTCCTACCAATGCCTCGCATGCAGATCGCTTCCATCGGGGAAAAAAAACAAAAAAAAACAAAAAAAAACCCCAAAACCAAAAAACTGTGCTGAATTTCATACAAGTTTTTCAGTTAGGGTCACCCTGCAGTCTTTGGTGACCAAAATAATGAGGTGTAAGAGTTTGCAGCAGGACATCCATGCTCTGTGAAATGAAGTGGGGTCTCCCAACCTGCTCCACGGGGAGTTGGGCAGAGCACAGCCCTTCCCGGACCAGTTGGGTTTACAAGGATTTTTGTTGCCCTTTAGATCTGTACACGTGCCTGGAAGGTGCTCAGGGTTTCTAGGTGGATGGCAATCAGACCAAAGATGTCCTGCAGTGGTTCTACTCACTCCCACAGGAGAGAAACCCATGGTGGATTTATAGAGAGACAAAATAAAAAGAAGAAACCACATACAAAAACCTCAAATACCACCCAGGCAAAGTTTCCAGGTAGGAAAATGAAAATAGATGCCCAGAAACCCAGATGCATCACAGCCCTAACCTGAAGGCATCTCTCTTGATTCATGGCAGAAAATCCATGTGTGCAGCGATTGTGACAGCTCGTGCTGTTACCCACCGGCTGACACACAGCCAGGGGAGAGCTGGCATTTTGGGAGGTGGCACAATTTTCACTGAGCCATCACCATCTGGGCTCTTGGAAACACTTTTTTTTGGAGCTGTTGTGCTTTACCCATGTAGTATCTAAGCCTCGACCAGGTAAATCAATGAGAACAAGGTCTCTAGTGGACCTTCTCCCAGTTTGAGCATTGCTATCTGCTTTGGGTGGAATGAGCTAGGAAGGGCAAATCACGTTTAGGTGGGAAAATGAATGACACCAGGACACTGCTACGTAATTAGAAGTGTCTTCAGCAGATGCAAGTGAAGCTAATCAAACACTGCTTTGTAAGTGTTATCATCAGCCTCATAATTATCATTATTCCATTCCCAGGCGGCAGAGAAAACCAGGCTCCTCCTTCACAAGAGGTGTCATACAAAGGCAGCTCCAAAAATCACAGTCCCTGCCCAAAACCGCTTACGGCTCCGGTCGCCTGCTTCACGTAGTGTCACCACCCACCACCTCCTCCCACCCCAGACGGGACCACGTTGCCATCCCCAGCCAGCTTGTCCCCGCCTAGAGCGTGCAAGCTAATCGCTCGCAGCGGGGAAGGGCCTGGGAATCCTTTCAAAGAGCAGGACGACATCAAGGCAAGGTGTTAATAAAGTGTCACTGGCTCCTTCGCCCGCCGCCCGTTGCGGCAAAGATGGTTATGATGTCAAAAGCAGATGGCTATGTCGTCAGGGGGGAGGTAAGCTGCACAGCAGATGGGCACTTGAGATACAAAGATCCCTTTCATGCAAATTGCCCTGGATGATAACTTCTTTTTTTAAAAAAAAAAAAATAAATAAAAATATAAATTGCAGAGAGAGAGAACTGGAGAAAACATTTGATATGTGAGCAGTGCAGTCTCTAAATAGAATATTTCCCTTTTCCCATGAAGCATCAGGAGGTTCTTAAGCTCCAAAGTGTTCATTAAACTCCGTGAGGCTCTAGTCTTACACTTCCTTTGTACCGTGCTGCCCTAATATCCAACACACTCAAAACTGCTTTCTCTCCAAGTTTATTTCTAGAAAACCAACTGTTTCACACCTGTTTACACACTATATAGTACAGATTTGTTGTATTTTTTTTACCGTAACTTTTATCTCAGATGCCTCCAGTGGACTTACAGTAGAATACTAGAAATCAACCAGGACACACCAGTATGCCAGGTTTATAATTCAGATGGGTACATTGTCATTTTATGCAGCATAATCAGAGTGGTACAGAAAAGTTCAGTGGCTACAGAACCAATTTCTCTCGCACACCAAGTTCACACCAAATTTATAGCAGTGTTAAGTGAGGGGAGAATCAAGAACGTATCTGAGAATATCAAGATTGCTTTAAATTAGAAATCACAGAGGATCATTTAATCCTCTGAAGAAATGCACCTAATTCTGGGGTGAGACACGACAGCAATTGAAAAGTTACTCAGCACCTGAAGTTCTCACGGATGTTCCCAGGGTGCCTAAATGAGCAGTGATCATAGGGAAAGTAAGTGTGCAAACAAAACTATGTCTTAACACCAAGTTTACTACAACCACAGGAGTATCATCAAAGATATATTTGGGTCAAGAAGAACAGGTGTATTTAAACATGCACCAAGTAAGTAACATGTGTTAAACACAATCCCACTTGTCCAGGGAGGGGAAGATCTAACTAATGGATGTGAGATCCTTTTCTCCCGAACTAGAGCAGATCCTAAATGCTTGGTCCTTCTCCAGCCTGACGATGCAAAGAGGCAAAGCTCGGGAAAGGGCATTTTTGGGGCTATGGGAGGCATGCAGCAGATGAAACGGGGCAGCTGCTGTTCAATAAGCACCGGAGCACGGTCCTCCCTACGGAGCTTGGGCAGCCCGGCTCGCTGGAGGTGGTGGTAATTGAAAAGCAGGATTGGGACAGCCTCGCTCTCTCAAAAGAGCCCGGCTGGACAATAAATCGTGCTGACAATGATAAATACAGGCATTTACTTCGGGCGAGGAACTCCAACCCTCACTGGCGCGTTTGCAGTGAGAACTGGAGCGATTTGCTTTCCTGCCACCGCCGATGCTTTCGTCTCCTTCATCCACGCACACGCCCAGCCCCTGCCCCTCCACTCTCCCTCCCTGCGACGTGCAGTCAGGGACGCTGCCATCCACCTCCTCCTGCCCAGGGCATCGTGTCATCTGCTCTGCTGAACCGGCTTCCCCCAGGGGACCTGGAAACTACCATCTGAATGGGGTCTGGAGATAATGAACCCACGGCAACGAGGAAATAAATAGTGTCCTGCCCATATGCCCAGCTGCACCCAGGACCCTGGTGACAGCTCGGCTGACAAGGGCAACAATCTTTTTTTTGATCCTTTGCCTGCAAGGTATGGTATCGTCCAGCTCAAAACAGTGGGGAGTCGAGGCTACAACCATCGAGGAGCATCCCGTATGCAGACATCCCTTTCATTTCCCCGGACATGAAATTGCTGCCCGCATGGCAGCCTCCACACCCACTTCTGCCAGCACCAAGGAGGATGAAAGGACAGGAGGCTGGGAAGATGCAGGAAGCGCTGCTGAGATTTTGGACGATTTGCCCACTGAATTGCTTGAGCTGCTGAACGTGGAAGGTCAGCCCTGGGTAAATCCCGGCTGGCAAAGGGCCTGGGCGATACCAAACGTTACTGTCCCGAATTACCACTCATTTCTTTCCCTCCTGATTCTTTCGCTGCCTCTCCCCACTGCCATCTCTCTGCCAAGGCAGCCAAATAGATAGCACATGAGGTTATGGCCGGCAGTAGCGCAGGTGCATCCTACCCAGATGTTATCTATGAGAGCTGGTCAAGGGGTTAATGCAAGTTCAATTAAGCTTGTCACCCCAGGTGAATTAACACATGGGCGTATAGACACACACAGAGGCCCACCAATTAATTTAGGATGTCACACCAGCCTCCTCAACAAGAAGGGCGAAGTCACCTCTCAGTCCCCACTGAGTACTTGGTGTCTACCATGGCCATCCATGCTCTGGGCTGGCAGTGGCAGGGACAGCCACATGATGAAAATGAAGTCACCATTACTCTCTGTCTTTCAATTTGTAGTAGGCTGCTGTCCAGTTGGCCTGGAGTACGAACAAATTGAGACCAGAGGTGTCTGCAGATGATAGCAAAGATGCAACCTTCATCGAGCTGGAGCAGGTCAAAGTGATGAGTGAAGCAACTGGGTGGACTTCCAGGGCACAGACCCTGCTAGCCACAAGTCCAGGCAGAGATCTCTGCTGATGTCCACTGTAGCCAAATTCGACTTTTCAAGGTAAGGATCACACCTTCCAACGTGTGTATGCCCAAAGCCATCTCAAGGGCTAGCTAGTCAAAATTAAACAGTAATAGCAGGGAATAAATCGTGGAAGTTTAAATCACCAGCAGATTGGTGGCAGTTTGGATGATGGCTCTTGGTGCAGAACATCATCTCTGCAGTGGCTAGAGAAATAGTTCATGGCTAAAATCTCCCCAAAATTGAAGAACTGGATATTTGGGGGCTCTAGTTTGAATGCAGCACAGCCAATATCAAAACCAACACAGACCTTTGGTTCAGATACAGGTTAGTTCTGATAGGAGACCCTGAAAGACTGTATGAATTATGAGTTTTTACTTTTCTACACTTTTTCTACACTCCACTTTTCTTTCTGAGGTTTGACCATCCCTTAACTAGAAATGTTCCTAACACAGATAATGAAGTCACATTTTTTTATCCTAGGGGGAAAAAAACAGAATCGTTAATGATTTACTTTCACCTCACTGAGTTTTAGACAGCTACTGCATTGCTGAGTCAGGGAATTAAGTCATCTTAGGCTTCCCATCTAGTCAACAGGAAAAAAAAAAAAAAAGATAGGCACCTTCACAGAGCAATTCAGATCTGAATTACCTTCTGGAGGTTGTAACCACAGAGTAATTGGTGCATTGACTTAACTGGTTATTTTTAAAGCATTTCCAGCAGCTATGGCAGAGGTGAATAATTTCGCCTTCATGGGATCCAGCTGTACGTTCTCTTGTTCCACCTAAAGTGAAGAAACTGTTTGTGGGCAGCTGTTTAATGCTGCTTTCAAATGGGTCATGTTGTAGGTAGACACAGAGAGGTCATCTCTGCAGCCTTCCCCAATATCCCAGTATCACTACTTACAGCCCCGTGCTTGCCACCTTTGAAAGTGCTGCTGCGGCACTTTACCCAACGTATTAACAATAGCATCACATTTAAAACAAAAACTTCACTGAAATGCTCACTCAGCAGTCTCCTGACAAGGAGTGCGCTGAGAGTGTGGCCAGAGAGGACAGAGCTATTCTTCTCACCATTCAAAGAACTGGTCTCTCAGAATTAACCCTGGAATTGCTAAAATAACCTACAAATGACGACTTTTCCCCTCCTCCTCAAATTTATTGAACAACTTTGATAATGTTTTGGCTTCGTCTGCGGTCATGCCCATCTCAGGTCTGGTGTCAGCTGCCAGATCTTATTAGCAACCATTTATTTACATTATTTTTTTATTTACATATTTTAAGGATGCACCAGAGATGACTCACACAAAGCACACTTCACCTGCATGTCTGCAAAAAGCTACCCCTACAGAAATCTGAACCCAAGAGCTGCCTTTATCGGGTTGCTAATGGATGTTTAGCATGTGAGAATCTGAACCTTCAGAATTTTGAACATAATGAGTTTTCTGTGAGATATTCTCGTGAGATATTGACTGGAAGCGGTTCGGTGAAGTTATTCAGCAATCACTTGGAACAACAAAAGAGCTTGGAACCGATTTACTGCTGGCCACACTGGTCCACCTCCCCACTTCTCTAGGAGAATTCCTGACATGCAGGTTGAGCTGAGGTAGCCTACACCACTGAGATACCTTCAGAGAGGTAAAATAACCATATTTACAACTGGGAAACTAGTCCGGCTGAACCATCAAACCCAACTATCACTTCAGGAACCCAGAGCCTGGTTTATTTATTAATGCATTTGCAGGACCTCTTATCTCCCCAGGCAGTGGTCACTAGAAGGAGAAATTCACACAGTGAAAATGGTCTCAAAATCCAGCCAACAACACTCATACAAACACACCGCGAGGTAATTTCCTTCTTTTCCCATCGCTGGGATATACACATATTATTCTTCAGACCTGTTTCCCACATTAGTGAGCGCTCCAGCCAGCTCAGCACAAGGTTTGGCTTGTTTTGGGGTATCTTACTCCAGTATCTGATTCCCTGGGAGGTTTGAAGTGTCACAGCGTACCAGCTATAGGAGTTTTGAGCAGGTGCAGCTTCACTATTTGCATTTTTTTTTCGCCTCTTTGCTTGGTGCTTCAAATCTAAGTGTTTGTGGGCTTCTTGCCAGCGCGTTGCTTTCCGATGGGATCCTGGTTTAATGTCCCTTGCTTTCCTGCCTCCTGCCAGCAAGTGCCATTTTTTTTTCTTTTGAAAGACTACTGTGGCAGGCGAAAGAGGGTACAGACTCACCAAAGTATGCAGGGGAAGAGGCAGAAGGAGGGAAAAAAAGTAGCATCTACTTTTTGTGTGAGTTAGAGATCAGAGGAAATAAACCCAACAGAGTGGTTTTGTTATCGCAGGGGTAGAGGGGAAGGGGTGAGGAAGATGAGAGCTGGGACATCCCCTCCTTCACCTACTGCCGGGCATTTCCTCACTGGTCTCTCATCTGATCTGGAAAACCCTCCTGGTTTAGAGCAGAAGAAAATGATTTTGTAATGACGGTGTGGCAGAGCAAAGGACCAAGAGAAAGAATGAAGGAAAGAAAAAAAAAAAAACCCAGCATCAAAGAGAGGAGGGAAGAATAAAAGCACTCCTTTGCTGATCCACAGCTGAGCTGGGCACGGCTTATACAAGATAAATAACGCTGACATTACAAAGCTATGGTTAATTCATTTTTCTACTTGTCACCACTTTGGATAATTGGCCTACACAACAAACGTGGGAGAAGGAGGTTGGCTTTTTTGTCTTTTTTTTTTTTTTTTTTTCCCCTTCCGGAGAAGTACAACGAGGATTAGACGGTGTGCTACACCACTGATAAAAAGAGAGAGAATGATCCAAACCTCTGAAACTTTAATCCGGAGGGGTCGCTGGTGAATAGAGCAAGCGCCGGAGGATGAAGTGAAACCTGGTTGTCTCTATGGTAACTAAACCACCACTAGAGCAAGGACTGACCTGGAGCCTTCAAGAAAGTTTAGCTTTGTCCACGGCACTACGTGGCGTGAACTACCCCCTGTCCACTCTCCTGATTTCAGGGAGGTTTCCACAGCAGCTTAGAGTCTATTCAGAAATCTCCAGCTCCTCGATTCAAGTGATTGACTTGGAATCCCAGTGTCTGCTTGTTCGTGTAAAAGGAAGCTCTTGGGTGGGTGAAAGGAAGACTCCAAACGCAACCTTACAGATTTCAAAATGAGGAGGGCCAGTCTTGAAAGAGCCACCCATTCTGTATATGCTACCAAACAGAAAACACTGGCTTGGATGTTTCAAAATACAAGGAGAAATCAAGATAAAGGAGAGAAGCTGGAAATCAAGCACAAACCCAGAGAAACTGTAAGACAATCGAAATGTTCAAATTTATAATAATTTTTAAATCTGCTGGTTTTTTGATGCCTAATTCATGATTTCAGAGCCTGGGGGGGGTTTCACAGAAGATAATCCCAGATAGCCACTGACTTCAGTGCTGCTTTATCATTCCTTGAAAGGTTTATAGAGGCAACCATCTCTTCATACATCTTCTCTCCTATCAACCACAAAATTGTCTCTAAGTCACCAAGAAAAAAAACCCGCACGACTTCTTTTCTCTCTGATCATAACAAATGTATCTTTTTTAAAAACAAAATCACCTTCTAACTGTGAAGTGACTCTACCATTTTCCAGGTACCTTATTCCCCTCATTTTATGAATGCCACAGGTCAGTTAAATACAAAGTCTATCGGGAAACCCATTTTTATCAGACACAGCATTACACTTAAAATCTTGTTGGGGTTACACGGGCACGCTGATTACATGAAGTCACAAACTTGTTATCTGCCTAATTACATCCAAATTCCAATCACACCCAGAGACTATCCCCCTGAATACATGAGTATTTCTAAGCTGAGTTTACGATCAAACATTCCCAGTCTCAAATAGCAAAAATGTGTGAAAGCAGTTGGTCCAAGTAATGTTTCCAGGCTACTTAAGATGACCAGACACCTACCAAGTCTCAGCATTAGCCCCAATTCTGCCTCACCAGCCAGTGTATTATAAAGTGACCCAGGAGGAGGAGATGATGAAGCACTGTCTGGTTTTGAAGGCAGTTTCCAGATGCCAATGGGTGTTCATTGCCCGTGGGCTCTTCCTGGGAAGTTTTCCTGACAAGACTCCCTCATTCTGGGAAGGGATGCCCTGGCTCTGCAGGAGAGCAAACAGCAGTGGGAAAATGTTTTCCATTTCAAAACTCTCAAAGGTAAGGACAGGCTTTAAATCAGAGCTGAGATATTTTGTGGGTGAGGTTGACGCTGCCATACACCAGTCGAGACAAGGCTCAGAGTGCAACCAACCAGCGTGGGTTCAACTCGAACACCCATTTCTGGAAAGTGTTGCTATCCACAGGCAGAAAATGAGATGTTTCCTCATGAGATCAGTCTCCCCAAATCAGAAGACTGTGACCCTTTTACTGGTAAAAATCAATGCACTGACTTCAATGTGGTTGGGTTGTTTTTTTTCTGATTTATATCAGCTAAAGATCTGACTGTTCCAGGTAATGCTCTGTTTAATAGTGTGGTCTGGGCTGCATTCACAAGCATTCTAGTACTGCTGGGCTGCTGCATTCACAAGCCTTGGGGCTGAGGGTAAATAAAAGGTGGAGTAGATACCCAGCATCAGAACCTGAGGAAAGTGAGGTGAAGTGGGAGGGAAAGATCCCAGATCACGCCCGGGTCCACACCACCTTACCCCAAAGCCCATACCTGGAACAGGAAAGCCCAGGGAAAGCACACACACACGCACACGTCTGTGTGAGTTGTTCTGCTACACAAAGTTTTAACAATGTGAGGACAAGAGAGCAACTTCCTAACACATGAGGCTCTCCGTGCACAGCTTTGGAAATAAAGCCCCTTCCTCCCTCCTTCTCCCATACCTCTATCTTAGCTCTATAAGCCAGAGCCATTTAAGAAACTTTAGAAACCTTTAGGGAAGTTTGTAAAGCAATTTATTGGGACTAGTATCCTTGTCCTCTGTGAAACCACATAACTGAGTCACCCTGGGCTTAAATGTGCAAAGCACAGAAGGAGCCATAAAAACCTTGAAAAGAACTCTGAACAGCTCCACTATGCATAAAAAAAAAAAATAAAATCACAATTTTATATCCAGCATTTAGTTTCCAGGATTAGAAATAAATATAACATGTCCTAATGCAGTCTCAGTCCCTTGGGTAAGAGAACTTCCACTTCCCCATCTCCTTATACCCCTGGACCTAAAAACATTTTTGGGCCTAAGAAAATTTGGAAACCTGCCTGTCCTGAGCTATGGGAAGGGTTAGCACAAGAATTGGAAATGCAAACTTGGGGGCAAGTACGACTTTCAGCAGATTAATTTCATTTTTCTATGTACTTAGCTGCTGAGGATGCACAGGAGTTTGGGGTGTCAGAATGAATTCAGGGGGGTGGATGAGTAACAAGGGGTAAACTCAGTGTTTAATGGGCATGACCAGTGGTGCAATTAAATATTGTGTGCTCTTTGAGATTTAGCTTGGCTTTACCTTCAACAGGGAAGATCACTTGGCTTCAAAAGGAAGAAGATGCCAACTGGGTGCCCTTCACCAGCTCTTGCGCTACCCCAGCCTTTTCTTTCCTCTCTGCCTGCCCTCTCCCCCCCTCCAAATCCCAAACGCCCGATCTCGGGCATCCATCCCCCACCCCTTCGCCTTCTGCCCCCCATCCCCGAAGGATGGATGAGCTTGCCAGAGCAATCTGGACATTGCTGGAGAAACTGCTCAAAGCCGGCAGCCGGAGCGGGCACGGCAATCGATTGGACACGGGACATTACGGAGCTGCGAGCGCGGCCGGGGCGAGAAAGCAGCAGCTTTGTGAAGCTGAGCACACGTGAGGATTACGGCATTAACAAAGCTCCCTTAACCGATCAGCCTGCCCCTAGGTAGACGAGGGGGGACTGGGCTGGGGTAGAGAGAGAAGGGGATAAAGAAGTGGCAGCATCAAGTCTCCTTCTCTGCCCCCTCCCTCCCTTACAAAAGAGCGGCGCGAATAAGGAGTCCTGGAGACACAACCCGCCGCCTGGGACCGTAGAGCCTCAGCGTAGCTCGTCAGGGCTCTGGGCCAAATTTCCTGTCTGCGTAAATCCATTTTGATGCCAAGAGAGTAACCCAAGGATGAATCGGACCCTGTGGGGAGGGTTTATTGCCTTCGGTTCAGGCAAGAGAGCGGAGCTGTGCCAGCTGGGGTGTCAGACTGCGTGACTCAAAACGACTTAGGCACCAAAATCTATGAGGTACACCCAAAAAATATCCTCCCTCTGATTTTAAGGTCGAATAAGTCTTTTCTTTCTTTCTTTTTTTCTTTTCCTGAAGACAGCTTCGAGGACCTCTGTTTACTATGGTTCTTAATCAAAATATAACATTTACAACTTGCAAGTACAAAGGGCCTTTTATGTTTCCACCGAGGCTTTTATCTCGACGCGTTCTAGTAAGTGCTATATCAAAATCACTCCGCCCTCCACTGAAATTCAGTCATCTCCGGACTGCAAAGCAGCAGCTGTTTAACAGTGTGCAGTAAAGCTGAGCAGCAGTTCAGGACAGCGAGTGCAGGAGAGCGGCGTCTGTGGTTGAAGCTGATGGACTCCCCTTCCAATCAGGACGCTGTAGCAGATGGGTTGAGCAAATAGTTTAGCAGCAAGGAGCATGCCCGAACATTTAACATCCTGGAAAAAAGGATTCTTGTGACTCCAGGCTGAGCCCATCCTCTTCTGCTGGGCTCTGAGGGGATGCTTCTACTCAATTGGTCCTAAAGACCCTGGCTGCTCCCCACTGCGAGCCTTGCTCCCTGGTGTAGGCAGCAGAACATCCTTTCTATATGTCTCCATAGTTCATGGCTTGAAGATCAGATCCCTGCTCAAACAAGCCCTTTCAGAGCATCCCCCAGCCTAAACATTGCCTAAACATTGCAGTCTTTATATCCTGACAACACCAGGCAAGGAAAGAAAGTCTCACCAAGCCTGTTGAAGGAGCATCTGGGCAATGCTATAGGACTTGGTTTCAGGTAGCCCTGCAGATCAGGGAGTTGCACTCAATGATCTTTATGGTAACTTCCACCTTGAGATATTCGATGAGTCTGTGACTTTATGAAGTGTTAATGCTGGAGGAGCAGGAGAATGTGGTCTAACAAGCCTAAAAGACTTAGGGATTTATATAATTATCCCAGTAGAGGAAGTTCAAAGAATATGTTGTGGGGAAATAATGTAACTGAGAGACATTTTTTGAAGCATTCTAAATTTAGGGAAAAAAAAATAAAATCTTGCAGTGGGAAATAGAAGGGAGCACCACGGGCTGCTGGTTGATATTGCAGCATTGGAATAGAGAGAGGATACAGTGAGGTTTTGCAATGGAAATCATGAGAGAGAATGGAAACAGGGCAAGTAGAAAGCCGGGACCACGGACAAAGCGAGGTGAAAGCCGTGTGTGGGGCAGCCACGTGTGAGCAACAGGAGGCTGCAGCTTTCAGGGACCATGGGACCATGAAACTTTCAGGGACCACGAAGAGGATGGTGGAATAATTGAGACACAGGGAATGAGAAGAGGGAAAACTTTTTAGGTGTGTGCATAGCCAGGAAAGGTAGCATCTCTGAAACTGTCAGCAGAAGGCACCTACAAAAAGCCAGATTTGTCTGTGACCATTGGAGAAGATCATATCTTGCACTGGGACTGAGTGATGCTTTTGTCCACAGTGGAGAAAAGGAAGGTCAAGCACAAAAAATCTGAAAGAGAAACCAGACCCTCTGCAGGCTGATCTGAAGTGCTTTGCATCACAAATCCCAACCTGGGATGTCTTTAGAGAGACTTCCCGCAGCCAACAAATGAAGTAACTGCAAAAGAGGCAACCTGCTGAGGTGAGATGTCTCCTGTCCCTGCTTTGGAGAAAACCTTTCCATTCCTAAAAAGGGAGCAAGCATGTGGAGCCCCGCTAGAAAATAAAAAGGGTCCAATTCCCTCATATTAAGCCTGTTATTAGGCTCAGAATCAAATTAAACCACAGGGCTTTTCACTAGCAAAGTGCTATTTTAAGGCTTATTAGACTATATTAGGATTGGCATAAATTTCCACTGACATAATATAGGCTTTTAATTGGATTTAAGGGCGAGGAGGCTGCATTAAACTAAAATCAGTCCTCGCAGAGGGAAATTGGGTATTCTCCTCACAACTCCTCTGCTTTCCCTTGGCGTGAATCCCAAGCAGCCGAGCAGGCTGGGTAACCCATTCAAATCCAGATGCAATTACTTACAGCCTCCTATATCAATCTGATAAGCAAGCTGGCTGCCAAAACCTAACACACTCGCCGCCGTTCGTTAGCCAAAACCTCGGCTGCCATAGCCAGAGCTCTGGTTCACTTGCAGCTCAGGCAAAAATGGCATTTTCTTGGACACAGCCTGCCTGCTAGACTTCGTATGAAGTATTTGCCCGTGAAAGGTTACAACAACAAAATCTCAAAGCCAAGACCTTGATTTAACCTCCAAAGAGCTGGGAGCATCAGAGACACAGGCAATAATGAAAACATAACCCCGCTGGTCCTCCTGTGCTGGAAATGTGAGTCAGGAGGCACTCCTACGACCTGGGTTTTTTCACGCGTCCCCTGATTAGACACGGGAGGCTCTCGGGAGCTTCAAAGTCAGGGGCTCTCTCAGCAATCTCCATGGCACAGCCACGTGCAATCCTTCCTTCCCCCAAGAAACTGAAACCAGTCCCAAGATATGCACAGACAGGTCTTGCACTTGTGTCACGAGACACTGTGAAACGTAGCAGGTTTGAAACTCGTCAGTCACCAAATCACTCTCTAATGAAGAATCAGAGCTGTTACAGGAACTGGTAATTTTTCTTTTTTTTTGTGTGTGCATGTTTCTCCAATACTGTCCACGCCATGTGAGGTACAGAAGCTTGAGAAAGAGAAAATAGAACCTGCTTAAATATTGAGTGGGACACGTCGCACCTCAGGTTTAATAGAAGCAGAGATTGAGTGATCATTCATCCTGTACCTTAAGAGACGTCCCCGATTTTGCACTTAATGGGCCATGATTGCTTTGCAGTTATAACTCTACCAAAAAGCATCTGAGCTCTTCTGGAGCCCCAGAGACACAGAGAAACTTTCCACCATGCAGAAGACTGATTTGTACACTGGCGCTTGATGTTATGAACTTGTCCACACCCTGTAATATCTTGAGATAGTTTTGTCGTACAAATACAACCCTTTTTTTACAACACCAACCACTTCATGTCTTGCTGTGCCAGGGGTGGGGGTCTCTTAATCTAACTCTTGCAAGTGGAAAGCAGTTTAAGTTGAGCCACATTTGTGGTTTTCCCAAGAAGACTCTTCAAGGTTCATTCTTCCAAGGCCACAGAGCTCTTAGAGAAGCTTCAGAGGCTTTTCTCTCCCAACCCACAGCTCTTTGAATTTTTGAGGGATGCTATCAAACATTCCCTTCTAAACTTGCCCAGTCCCATAGGCACCAGGCACTCATGGTCATCGTTAGTGGAATATTAAGACAAGGAGGGAGACTAGTGCTACTCTTTGAAGACGTATCAAAGGATGCTCCCAAGCGGAGATGAACATTCTCGAAAAGTAGATTTTAGAAGAAATTTTGATATGTGTGGATGCACGTGTCCATGCATGGGGTGTATGCATTACATGAGTGTTTGTGTGTGTGTGTGTGCGGTGAGATCTGATATGCCACAGCTCTGTAGCTGCATCCCATTAGCACAAACACTTAGCTGCCCGGGATGGTGATATTTTTCGTCTGGTGAAACAAACTTTACTCCTTTCCTGATAGTTTTGGGATTACTTCAAGATGTATAGAGGAAGTTCAAACAAGCCCAATGGCGTTGATGGATTCAGGGTGGCAGCATACCCCAGCAATGCTCCGTGGCTTCCAAGCAGCCACAAACCTTTTGCTATTGTTCTGCTGTCACATCCCTTGCAAGTCACCTCCATGAGCAAGGTTCATCCACGCAGTCCTGACTCTCTGACCCTCAGCCAACCCAATTTGCACCTGCCTGTCAAGCAGAGATGACTCAGTGGCCAGCAAAAGCTACATGAGGGTAGCAGACGTTGGACAAAAAACTTTGATTATACCAAGATCTCTGTCTACATGCTTGGCTTTAGCCATATCCATTAGCAAAAACTCATATTACTTCATTGCATGGCCCCCAAGGGAGCATAGCCCAAGGAAAAGAAAAAAACAATCTGGGAACCCCCAAAATTATTGTAATGAGTAAAGATGGCTTTGCTGGCTGAGAGTCACAATGGGGAACTGAGACTTAAAGATGTCTCAGAGCAAAATGCCAGTATCCATTTACCTTGCCTGCAACCAATGAAGAAAGCTTTGTAATAGAGATGTCACGGAAAGCGTGACCTTGCCTTCAGGAGTTATTTCTCAGTGGTTGTAGGTATCTCTTTTTCCTTCAAAATGGGCTGAGAAAAGCCTGTTTGGAAGGTTTAAGAGTTTTTGGTGATGAGTGCAGCTCTGCAGATAAGCCACAGACAGGCCAACGAATGGACCTGAAATGCTGTAAGGCAATTTCTGCAATAAATGCACTTTTGGAAACACACCGTCATGAGAGGGCTGCTCTGTTTCTGGTCTCAGCCCCCAACAGTCCCACATCCATTCAACCCAGTGAGAAACAGGTGCCCAAAATGGGAAGAGAGAGCACAAAACCCAAAGCAAGCGGAAGCTGACTCCTTGGGGCATTCCTATTTTAAATGCTCCACGTGATTCTGCACTTTCTGGCTCCAGATGGGACCCAAATACCGACGGATCAGGGAAAATGCTGTCCTCATGATATTTCTGAAGTAGCCGAAGTCAGGGAAATTCTAGACAGAAGATGGATTTTCCAGCTGTAGAGAAACTAGGTCAAACATTTGAACTTTTGGATGCTTAGCTGCATTAAACTTCCTCCAGTGCTCTGCTGCTGCGTAGGGTGCTGTGTACTGCCAGCTGTGCCAGGATGGGTCCAATCCTGCCAAAAACCTAAACCAAGTGGAAGAAGATGATTTGCTAGTCCTGCTGCATTAACAGACGTCTTTAGTGATGCCTTACAAATGCATTTCTCTCCTCCTCTGCCCTTGGATACAATCTCAAGACCTTTTCCAAGACTATTTCGCAGCAGCTGACTTCTGCTGTAGCAAGAAAATATAGGCAGAATCTCGAGACACATTTCTGTAAGTCTGTGGGCAGGTCTCTGGTGGGACGTAGGAGAAGTCCCATTGCTTGAGGCATTTAGAGTTAGACTGGCCAAAGCTCCTGGGAGTCTCTACAGGGAGATGATCTCGCCCCTGTCTCTGGAGAACAGAACAGACCTAATAAGCCTTCTCTGTGTCTGATTTCTCTGATCCTCTGATTAAAGTATGTTCATATCATTTGCATTTGAATTT
This sequence comes from Trogon surrucura, assembly GCA_020746105.1. NCBI lineage: Eukaryota > Metazoa > Chordata > Aves > Trogoniformes > Trogonidae > Trogon > Trogon surrucura. The sequence goes on from CM036617.1 coordinate 219,050,229, forward strand.
GTTTTTATCCACACACACACGTCCCCCCCACCCCTTCCCAATGCCAAAACGTGTAGGCAGACAATTCAGGAGATGATGTGTTTATGTAACTGTAAACTAGGTTTACAGCAGTTTAATTGATAATATTAATAATGTCACCTAAGCTTAATGATACCAATTATAACACAGTAAATATTTCTTATAGGATTACAAGTAGCAATATTGAAATATGAACTTTCATGCTCGGTCAAATTTTCTAAACATATTATTTAAAAAGAGAGATAAGACAGTTTGCTTTTCACATGCGGGTAGCTCTTTTAATCTCAAAAAGGGACAATTATGGCACATAAATATTTGCAGATGGGAAGTACTGTCCCATCTGACGTATCAGCACCTCTCCTCTCCCTGCTTTGGGATTAAGAGGGTAGAGTGGATTGCACCAAGCGAAAACCACCTTTTTGTAGCCCCAGACAGGTGAGCATGAGTTGCTGTGATGCACAGAGGAAGAGAAAGGATCAGAGATCTACAAGAGAGCAACATCAAGACTACATTAATCTGCTTATGATGTGCTATGTTCTTTGAGGAAGTATAGATGCAGAGGAGACAGTGAGAAAAGACCCTTTGGGTCATCTGGGATGAGTCTTTCATAAGGTCTTCTACTTTGGCCCCAAGGCATCTTTTGGAGGTGGCAGATGGAAACAGTTAAGACAACTGAGCTGTTTAAAATTCTATCACTAACGTAGCCCCATCTCTCTCCCTACCATGTAGGATTATCCTTGGCAGCGTCTTGCCTCTCAGGACTGCACAGGTCCTGCTCGGTATTTTCTGAGTCTGGTGAATTTGTCACACTTCTCATTTCTACACCTAGTTGACCAATACACTATGGATTGCCTTTGTTTGGGTACTGGCAACAATCACAATTAAAATCTCTGGGATAAGAGTTCTGTTTAATATCTTAATCTCCTTATCAATGATCTGGACAAGGGGATCGAGTGCTCCCTCAGCAAGCTCACAGACAACACCAAGTTGGGCAGCAGTTTTGATCTGCCTGTGGACAGAAAGACACTACAAGTGATCTGGACAGGCTGGATCAATGGGCAGATGCCAATTGTAGGAGTCTCAATGAGGCCAAGTGCTGACCCCTGCCCTTGGGTCACCACAATCCCCTGCAACTCTACAGGCTTGGGGAGGAGTGCGTGGAAAGTTGTCTGGTGGAAAAGGAACTAGGGTGCTAGTTGACAGCAGTTGAAGCTGAGCTAGCACGGTGCCCAGGTGGCCAAGAAGGCCAACAGCATCCTGGCCTGGATCAGTCATGGTGTGGCCAGCAGGACCAGGGTAGGGATTGTCGTCCTGGACTCAGCACTGGTGAGGCCACATCTTGAATCCTGTGTTGAGTTTTGGGGCCCTCACAACAAGAAAGACCTTGAGGTACTGGAGTGTGTCCAGAGAAGAGCAAAGGAGCTGGTGAAGGGTCTGGAGAACAAGAGTGAAGAGGAGCCACTGAGGGAACTGGGGCTGTTCAGCCTGGAGAAGAGGAAGCTGAGGGGAGACCTTCTCGCTCTCTACAACTATCTGAAAGGAGGTTGCAGTGAGGTGGGAATTGGTCTGTTCTCCCATGTAACAAGCAACAGGACAAGAAGAAACGTCCTCAAGTCGTGCCAGGGGAGGTTTAGATTGGATATTAGGGAAATATTCTTCATGGAAGATATTGGAACGCGTTTCTGAGGGAGATGGTTGTGTCACCATCTCTGGAGGTAAAGACGTGTAGATGAGGTGTTTAAGGACGTGGTTTAGTGGTGGACCTGGCATTGGTAGGTTAATGATTGGACTCAGTGATCTTAAAGGTCTTTTCCAAACTAAATGATTCCATGATTCTAAGATCCTTATGCTACAAGATCATACAACAGAAGTAGATGTGCTTTATCCTGACTCTGCTTCCCCAATTCTTTCTTCTTAATCTTGGATTTACAACTATCCACAAAAACAAAAGACAACTTCAGTTTCCAGCATGGAGGTACTCTTTAGACTCACTCCAGAGGCAGTACAGAATACCATCTTCCTCCTGTTGCTTTGTTCCTTTTCCCATCACTTCTCTTCCCCAGGAGCTTTCACATCAGTTCTTCTTATCTCAATTAACACTTGACATGGTGCTCAGTTAAGCAACAGAAGCAGACCTGACTTTTACTTGTCTTGTGGAAACTGGGAGTATTTCGACAAGTAGTTCAATGAAACTGTCCCCCGGGAGGAGTGAGGAGGGAAGAGGAGTCTTACATGAGGTCTGTTCCCAATGTAGTTATGAGAACACTGATAAACCAACAGCTTATGGGCCTAGCTGGAAACCACGTCTTCAGATCACTGTTGAAGATGAGGTATTGTACATCACCCGGAGGAAGCGCCGTTGATCACAGAGAAAGCTGAAGTTACTGCTGTGATAGTTTTCAGAGGTCCAAAACACAGGGATGGGAAACTCAGGTTTAATACCACCACTGTGAAAGCCAGCAGGTCCTGCAAAGAAACCAAGGGATGAGCAGACCTCCCAGGTCTCACTTCTCATGGCAATGTCTCCACTACATACCCGGCGTTTTTCCATTACTGAATTTTTGATTTCGCCTGCACGAAGGTGTGCAAAGAGGGAAGAACAAGAGGAGCAAAAAGGTCTGTGGGGAGGAGGAGAGGGTAAAAGAGGAGAAAGAGGGAATGCATCTGTTCACAGCCTCACCACATAATTTACAAGAAGGGGTAACTCATCATAAATAACCCAAAGCTCCTGGGAACAGTGACCTAATCAAGATGTATAATTGCACGCCTTATCTAAATGAAAGCATCATTTCAGAAATGATAATGTGCATCACCGTGGCTTCAATTGCTATAGAGTTCAGCACTGAAGGGTAATTATAATGTTTAACAAATATATTCCCTTTGGGGGCCTGCAGTTAAATATATCATGTCCCGGTTTCCCCTCATGATGCGTGTCTATTACCAAATTACGAGGGATTCCTCTCCCTTCTGAAATTTCTCATTGATCTTCCAAAGATGGTTTTCTCTTGTCCTGTCCAGATTGGCTTTTAGGAAGGTGAGAAGTAGAGATTACAGAAGAAAAGAAAAAAAAAAAAAAAAGAAAAGAAGTTAGTTAAGAGATGAACCAAGGTAAAGAGTAGGTTCTAAGGGGAACGAAGAAGAAACCCACCTCCCTAATTGCTTGGCATCAACTTGCACAATGAGCAGTGCAGATATCTGACAAACTTGAACTAAAGAATGTGACCAGATTCCTACCACCCTGCAAGGAAGGATGCTGTCCCCTCTCACAGACCCTGCTGCCTGGATATTTGCTATGTTTCCTCAAAATCTTTTTTATTCATTTTCACCCCTTCCTTCTACTTATACCCATCTGGACGATGCCTGTCCCTCATGCTTGAAAACACGTGTCAGATAGCTCCAGGTTGTCACCATCCATAACTGATACGCCACATTCAGCATGAGGGAAGGTCTACCACAAACAGCTACGCATCCTATATTTATGCAGAAGCAGGGCATAAAATAAGCAGAAGTACAAAACAGCTTCAGAAAAGGAGATACTAAATGGACCAGTAGCTTTTAGCCTGGAGAAGAAGCAGCTGATGAGGCATCTATAACAGCACAAGTTGGAGAAGGGAAAGAGCTGTTCCCTTCCTGGCACCCAGGAGCGAGCTATTGGGCAGTGGCATCAGCAGGCGGTAGTTTTTTTGAAGACAAAAGAACAGAAGTGTTTTTTTTCATGATGTACATAATTAAATTAGGGAGCTGGTCAGGGCAGGATGTCAGGCAGGCCAAAAAAATATGAATGAAGGAAAAAAACTAAATTAAAAATCAGATGACTTAGTGGAGGATGGGTCCTTTAAGAGCTATTAAACGCTATTCAGGATATAACCTTCACCTCAGGAAGCCCCTACACAGCTACCAGCTGGAAGTTTGGAAGCTATTCAGGACAGGGATTACTCAGCACATGCTCATCTCCAACTCCAGCCAGCACACTGCTTCAGGGACCACAGTACGTGGTGCAGTTTACACACATCATCTGCTCAACAGCAACATGTTTTGGCCTTTCCGGAACCAGGTGCAATTGCTAAGAAAGGTGCAGAGCAATAGAAGGCACTCGGGGAGAGCACATGGAGTCTGCTGCTCAAGCTTGCTCCAATTCTCACTCAAAGGCATAAAAGCAGGATTGGTTGCTCCATGGAGATCTCTTAGAATCGCACAGAATCACCTAGGTTGGAAAAGACCTTTAAGATCATCGAGTCTGATCATTAACCTAGCACTGACAGGGCTTATAAAATATCCTGCAAAGAGACTGTCCCATTGAGCCCTGGATGCAGCACCAAGCACGACAGCAACCTCAAAAAGTGTGTGCTATTGCAGCGGTGCCTGGTTCCACCACGGTGGGAGTGGGCTTGTCGTGGCATGGATTGAATCACCCCTACTATAGGGAGAGATGGGCCCGTGGAAATAAAATATATTTTTATTCATTTATTTTTTATTTTCAGTTCTTTTGGCCATGCATGATGAATGAATTCAGCAAGAAATACAATCTAGTTTAGAGACAGATCTGTCAGCTGCAAAATAGCTGATCCTGCTCTGGGTTATTAGCTGCGAAAACAAAACTGAGCCAGTACTGCGTTTTGAGAATCTTTTTTAAACCCACATTAATAAAAGAAAGAGAGACAGAGAAACAGAGAGAAAGAGAGTGAGAGGGGAACTTGGTTAGATGAACAATTTTTGTGTCGTCTCCAACACCCTGATTAAAGCTGTGGTGCCTAAATCAAAGATACCAACAGCAACCTTAAAAGACGACTGAAAACAATTTCGTGCGCTGCCATTTTTCCCTCAACCTGTATTTCATTAGATATAAAGTTTTATTTTGTCCTCTTTTGATCTTTGAAAGTAAAGAAGCAAGAAGGAGGCAGGGGAAAAAAAAAAAAAGCCACAAAAACCTCCCCCCCGACACCAATCTTGTTTGCTTCCCTCTCCTCGCTTGCATCGATAACTCAATTGGATCAGAAGTGAAGCGCCAGCAGAAATGAACTGAGCCCAGCCACCAAATGAAAACCAAATGCTGGATTGCAAAAGCAATATTTCCAATAACATGAAATTACTGGGCTGACTCTCCTCCCTTCCCCCAACTCATCGCAACCAGGCTGTTGCGGCGACCAGCGCAGACTTCATCTGCTTACAGAAGGTCCTGGGATATTCTGCCTCGTAGCAGCCCTGAAGCTGCATTTATTGGCTTTGGGAGACTAAAGCAATTTATGTAGAATATAAAGCTTCAGTCACAGGCTGCCTGGCCTCTGTAGAAGAAGTGTGGGTGCACGAGTCCACTTGCATTCCCAGCACTGGTGTCACATGTGTTAAACAAGTCACAGCACCTTTCTCCACATAAGTTTATATTTGCAAAGTGGGAACAATTACACCCGCTCTCCTTTATTAAACTTTCAGAAACCAATGTCCATGTTGGGAATTTTGATATTGTTTAACCCTAATCCTAAAAAAAACCCACCCCAAACCAGGGAAGTTGTCTGCCTTCAGAAGCTCTCTTTCTTCCCCAGAGTGCCCAGTGATGGTGCCACGGTAGATCCCCATGTGACATTGTCTTCTCAAAACCAAGGTGTCTAACCAATTAATCCATTGCAACTCATCTGCCATTTCATAAGGGCTCCCTACCCCTTAGGCTGTGCTGGAACAAGAGTCACTGATAAGACACACAGGAGGATGAGGGTGAATTTTCACCCCAACCCCATGCTTGCCTACTGTCATCTCTCCTCTCTCCTGCTTCCAGAGTTCCCTTCCCAAGACACATGGCAGCTATCTTGTGTCTCACAGCCATCCAGCAATCTTAAATCTAGAGATACATAGTCCATAATTTTGTCCACGTCTTGTCTAAATGTTGAATGACTGACTGAATGCTAAAATCCAAAGGGAAGGATGAGGATGATTAGAGGGCTGGAGCACCTCTCCTAGGAAGACAGACTGACAGAGTTGGGGCTGTTCAGCCTGCAGAAAAGGCGGCTCCGAGGAGACCTTATTGTGGCCTCCCAGTATCTCCAGGGGGCTACAAGAAAGCTGGGGAGGGGCTTGTTAGGATGTCGGGCAGTGACAGGACTAGAGGGAATGGATTGAAGCTGGAGATGGGTCGGTTCAGATGGGCCGTGAGGAAGAAGTTCTTCCCCATGAGGGTGGTGAGACCCTGGCACAGGTTGCCCAGAGAGGGGGTGGCAGCCCCATCCCTGGGAGTTTTTAAGGCCAGGCTGGATGGGGCTCTGGGCAGCCTGATCTAGTGGGGGATGTCCCTGCCCATGGCACAAGGGGGTTGGAACAGGATGATCTTTAAGGTCCCTTCCAACCCTGACAATTCTATGATTCTATGATTCTTACACATCTACACATGAACACATTCTATGATTCTTACACATCTACACATGAACATGCACTGTGGGCTGATTCCTTCCTGAGTCGGGGTTTCGTATTTCAGGAGGATGAGTAAACATAAATGCAAAGCTAGATACCAGGAAAGCAGAAAGAGAGTTTGTATTTCCTGAAACATGTTCATCTTCCATCACTGGCAGACCACAGAGTGAAGAAAGAGTGGCCCAGAGCAAAAGACTATTCACCACCCTTCATATCACCTACCCAGACACGTTAGACTCCAGTGACAAAACCCTTTCATGATCCATCAGTGCTCAGCAGCTGAACCACAATCTACCGACATGTTTGTCCTCACATCACCTGAGGTCTGATATAGCAGCCACCAGTTCTATGTAAAAGGTGAAGAAATGTCCTTTTCGCTTCATCCAACGTGTGGATTATCCCACCCAAAACCTACCCCACAGTGCTCACAGCTAAGCCAAAACTTTCGTAGGGCAATCTTGTGTGACACTGGGGTCTGTGTACTTCTCAGGCTTGGAACTGGAAAGACTGTAGTGATTAAAAGTTGGATTATGATGAAGATATTTTTCCCTCCTAGATGGCTCTGGGATCACACAAAGCCTGGGCAACGCGTCTGTGTGTGGGTTGTGAATTGTTTGTACGTGCGTATGTGGAGGGAGGGACGTCAGTGGGAGGAATTCATTAGCATTTTGGTTCTTACATATTTATGCTCCAAAACACGTGGAACAAAGAAAAGACACATCGGGGAACCCTGCTTTGCAAAAAGCCCTCTGACATTCGCAGCTGTTCAATACAATGGTGGCCAAAACCAGTCAAGCTCCCATTGCTTAGGACATACCAGGCCAAATAATGACAAATTCTTCACTTGCCTTTCTATGAGCCTTTCCACAGCTCATCACCCACACACTGCTGTCAGCCCAGGTGTCTTCCCCACTTCTTCAAGTGCACCTTTGCTGCAAGTTGATTCTCTGACTTCTCTTGCCACCCAAAGCAGGCCAGGTCCACCATTAAACTATGTCCCTAAGCACCCTATTTACACCTCTTTTAAATACCTCCAGGAATGGGGACTTTGCCACTGCCCTGAGCAGCCTGTTCCAATGTCCAATGACCCTTTCAATGACAAACTTCTTCCTAAAATCCATCCTAAACCTTCCCTGGCACAACTTGAGGTCATTTTCCCCAGTCCTATCACTTGTTACCAGGAAGAAAAGGCTGCAAAGGTTGGACACCTCCTGTCTCCAACCCTCTTGCAGGGAGTTGTGGAGAGTGAGAAGGTCTCCCCTCAGCCTCCTCTTCTCCAGCTGAACAGCCCCAGTTCCCTCAGTGGCTCCTCTTCACACTTGTTCTCCAGACCCTTCACCAGCTTTGTTGCCTTTCTCAGGACGTGCTTCAGTACCTCAAGGTCTTTCTTGTCATAAGGGCACCAAAACTGAGCACAGGGTTCAAGGTGCAGCCTCACCAGTGCTGAGTCCAGGGGGACAATCCCTGCCCTGGTCCTGTCGGCCCCACTATTCCTGACACAGGCCAAGATGCCATTGGCCTTCTTGGCCATCTGGGCACACTGACGGCTCATCTTCAGCCACTCTCAACAAACACCCCCAAGTCCTTTTCTGCCAGGCAGTTTTCCAGCCACTCTTCCTCAAGCCTGTAGAGTTGCAGAGGGTTGTTGTGACTCAAGGGCAGTAGCCAGCACTTGGCCTCATTGAAACTCCTACAATTGGCCTCTGCCCATTGATCCGGCCTGTTCAGATTCCTCTGCAGAGCCTTTCTACTCACAAGCAAATCAACATTCTTGCCCAACTTTGTGTCATCTGTAAATTTACGGAGGGAGCACTTAATTCCCTTATGCAGGTCATTGATAAAGATATTAAACAGAACTGGCCCCAATACTGAGCTCAGGAAAACCATTTGTGACCAGTCATCAGCTGAATTTAAACTCATTCACCCTCACTCTTTGTGCTTGGCCATCCAGACATTGTTTTACTCAGTGAATAGTACACCCACGCAAACCATGAGCACGGGATGACTCCTTTTCTCCACGCAGCTCCTGCTGACGTGTACAGGAATGGTCTACTGTCTCATCCCTGGACTTCTCTGAGCAACCCAGGGTTTTCTGACCTGTCCTCAGGTGGTCACATTTTGAAGAAGATAAGCTCCACAGAGAAAGGCATGCAAACAAGAAAACACACCAGAACACAGCATCCATTGCTAACACCAGGAGTTCATCACCATCCACTTGTGTTTTCTTAGGGACAGAAGGCCCATGGGATAACAGTCCAAGAGACTGATACAGGATCAGGGCATAGGAGGGATGCTCATAACAGCACAGACCCTTAAAGCATGGCAATATATTCTCCCCACCTTTTCATCTTTGGTTTATTAGGAAGTTCATTAGAAAGGAAAAGGAAATGACCTTACAACCAAGTAAGGTCTTACGGACCTTGCCAGAGAGCCCTGAGGTCTCTGCAGGAGCTCTAGCATAGGAAGAGGCAACTGTCTCATTAGTTTCAGTTGTATGTTTGTTTTTCTGACCACTCCTGCTCCTTTCAACTCTCATCTTCCCCTCAGGCAAAAAAAGCAGTTGCACAGGCTGTATTAAGCTTTTCACTAAGCCTCTTCTTTGATTGAAATTCCCAGCAACCCACCAGGGTGCAAGAAACACAATTAAATACCTTGCTTCCTCTGTAAACAGACAGTCCCCAGAGAAGGTAACCCACCACTCCCTACATGGGCTACCCAGAAAAAGTCTCCCCAGCTTCTAGGTGAGACTGGCAAAGCTGTAGAAGTTGCATTTCTGTCCCTGAGATATTATCTCAACAGGCCATGTGAAATGCCAGGAGTGGAGTAACCCAGAGAGGGATAAAAGAAATCATTTAAGCGATAAGTGACTTGGACTGATAAAGAGTAATAACTGTGCAAAATGTATAGCCGACGCACTTTCCCTGCCCTGAATGCATTACTTTGAACATAAAGCTCATCAAAAGCGTTTAGTTTTCGTACGATTTCTCCAGAATGCCAAATCTAATATCTAATCTGCTCATGAGAAAGCCCTGGGAACGGTCTAAGAAGCAGCACAGATGTAGCCCAGTAGCGCTATGAAAACTTTATCCACTAGAAGAAATAAAGAACAACATTTGTTAGCAAATCCTCTTGTAGCCTTCACCTATCTGAAATATCGCCTGGGAATGCCAGGGGGTTCCCTGCATCTGTCTCCAGAGTGCCTCCACACAGCTCCTTGCTAACACACGGATCTCAGGAGTATAATTAAAGCAACAGACTTGGGGCAGAACGACGCATGGATCAGAGCACCTATGGAAAGTGCTGGAGGGCTGATCTCTAGGGAAGGGTGAGGAGGGTCTCCAAAGACTTGGGGTGATCAAGCACACGATTTTCAGTGAATTTTGGTGACTTTTTTAGTTACTCAAGTGAAGGAGATAAAAGTAGGGGAGAAAAGAAATAGAAGACAGAAAACCCCTTAGGCTTTAGGAAGGAATTTCACTAGGGAAGTCTGTATTATGTTGTTGGGAAGATAAATTATGAAGGTTTTCACTTCCATTTGCAGCTTTTGATAGGGTGAGTGCCAGGCTGGATTTGTTCCCCTTTCTTGTATGTTCCACCACACTATAAGCTAAAGAAAACCTGCTGGAGTCCAATGAGAGCAACACTTCAAAGCAGAACCAAGGCTGACACAGGTCCCTTGACATCCCAACAACTTCTGCAAGAAATGTCTCCAGATGTGCACAGTGTGGCCAGGGCTGACCAGGGCACTAGCTGTGAACATGAACATCTCTAAGGAGTTCAACCCTAAAGCTCCCACCGTGAAGAGGATATCCTCTTCATCTCCAACAGATTTGTACAGTAACACTTGTTCTTCCTCCCAGCAACATACCCAGAGCAAAGCAGCCGAGGGACACAGCATGCCTGGCTAACTATGAAGTCCAGATGCCTACTGGCTCCTTCAAAACCTGCAAAAATCTTACTAACATCTTCAAAATGTATACAAAGATGTGAAAGGTGAAGAAATTCAAGCGTAACACACAAGATCAGCCGTTCTTCTTGACGTACAAACCCACTTTGCTCTCCCTAATTGCATCTTCTTCCCGCTTGGAAGGTGGATTGCATGACCCATCAGGTGCTTGGGATGCCAATGGGAATGTTTGATGTCATTGGGCTAACTTAAAAAGTCTATGGGGCCTTCATTAAACAATAAAATATTCTGGATTATTTTGTTATTAATTGTGTTGTCTTTTTAGCCATTGCATTAAATAACTACATCCCCGTATGGAATTGAGGGAGGGGGAAGCCACGGTAGCATAAAGAAAAGGAAACCAGGGAAATGTGAAACTTTCATGTGAGATAAGAGCCTCATAACACTATTATTATATCCCTCTGCAGTCAGGCAGTCTCCTGGTTTTAATAAAATCTCATTTTCCTTAAATTTTCCCATGTGGCCAACGTATTATGTGTGGAGTTTAATGTAGCAGGATATGATCTAAACTTAGACTCAGGTGGTCTGGGTCCTCTGGAACAGACGGGGTGGATTGTCAAGCCCTGAGTGGGAGAATATTAAAAGCAATAGAAAATGTTTCCTTTTTTTTTTTTTTTTTCCTTTTTCCAAGATCTGAAAAGACCTTACTATATTCAATTAATGATCCATCCAACCAGCCCAAATCAAAGAGACATGCATGCAGCAGCAAAGGGGTGGGGGGTAAAGAAGGGAATATAGTCAACACTATATAGTCAACATTATCTAGTCAACACAAAGAAATTATTTTTTAAAAAAAAAATTGTTTCGACATTTTACAAATGATTGATTCATGTGTTTTGGTTGGCTGGGGTTTGAAAATTGTTTTTATTTTGCAAGGGTTATCTGGTTTTGTGAACCACTCCAGCTCTATTCCCTGCAGAACTCCTTAAGGTTTTCATTAGGATAGGGATATCACGCTCATTAGGATCACTGGTCCTGATGAATTCATTTCTGTTGTCACATACAATTCCATAAGTGGACTTCACTTACAGTTCCAAGGGTGATCCTCTGTCACACAACATCAGTCACCAGATCTTTAAGAAAGAAATATTCCTGAAATGGGGTGTATTTCAGCATTAAAAAAAAAACCAAACCAACATTCTCTGCAACAGCTTCCCTCAAGAGCATTGGGGCTTTGGGGTTTTTTGTTTACTTATTTTTTTAATTAAAGAGATACACCACTGAAGTGTATGGTCCTAAGAGCAGCTCATCATGAGGCATTTCCAGAGCTGATGCAGAACCAAAACAAATTCTTTTTCTAGCTGTTAAAGCTACTTCTTATTTTATTTGCAACATTTCCTGCTCTGTGCTACTTCTCCATGCATTTCCAGGAGGCATAGCCAGGTTGGTGCTGCAGAAGGGAGAACACAGGGGCAGTTAAACAAGACATAATGGATCTGTGACGCCCTGCTGAGCATTGATTTAGCAATTTCTGTCCGTGGCTGCAGGCTTCCAAACATAGGATCGCACAGCCAGAGATGACCAGGATTAACTGGCAGGACTTCCTGAATCTATATGACCATTCATCCCCGTCAATGTCAAAACAGGTCCCTTCACTGCTTACAGGTCAGGACAAGGAAAAGGAGATCAACCAGAGCTCAGACTGCACTGGTGGAGGCCATTGAGAAAATTCATAGATTCATAGATTCATAGAATGTTCAGGGTTGGAAGGGACCTCTGGAGATCACCCAGTCCAACCCCCTGCCAGAGCAGGGTCACCCAGGGCAACCACACAGGAACGCGTCCAGGCGGGTTGGAAAGTCTCCAGAGCAGGAGACTCCACACCCTCTCTGGGCAGCCTGGGCCAGGGCTCCGGCACCCGCACAGCCAACAAGTTTCTCCTCATGTTGAGGTGGAACTTCCTATGTTCTAGCTTATACCCATTATTTCTTTTCTATTAGTGGGCACCACTGAGCACAGATTGTCCCTTTCCCCTTGACCCCCACCCCTCAGATATTTCTACATGTTAATAAGATCCCCTCTCAGCCATCTCCTCTCAAGGCTGAACAGCCCCAGGTCTCTCAGTCTCTCTTCACAGCAGAGATGTTCAATTCCCTTGATCACCCTCGGAGCTCTCCCTTGGACTCTCTCCAGTAGGTCCCTGTCTCTCTGGAACTGGGGAGCCCCAAACTGGACACAGGGTTCCAGGTGTGGTCTCCCCAGGGCAGAGCAGAGGGGCAGGAGAACCTCCCCAGCCCTGCTGGACACACTTTTCTTGGTGCCCCCCAGGATCCCACTGGCCCTCTTGGCCACAACGGCCCGTTGCTGTCCCAGGGACACTCACTGCCCACTGGGACTCCAAGGTCTCTCTCCACGGGGCTGCTTTCCAGCAGGACGTCCCCTGATCTGTGCTGGTGCCTGGGGTTATTCCTCCCCAGACACAGGACTCTACCCTTGTCCTTACTGAACTCCATGGGGTTCCCCCTTGCCCAGCTCTCCAGCCTGTCCAGATCTCGTTGGGTGGCAGCACAGCCTGCCTGGGTGTCAGCCACCCCTCCCAGTTTTGTATCATCAGTGAACTTGCTGAGGGTGCCCTCTGTCCCCTTGTCCAGGTCGTTGATGAAGATATTGAACAAAACTGGCCCCAGCACTGATCCCTGGGGAACACCACTGGCCACAGGCCTCCAACTTGACTCTGTGCCGCTGACCACAACCCTCTGAACTCTGTTGCTGAGTCGGTTTGCAATCCACCTCACGGTCCAATCATCTATCCCACATTTCTTGAGTTTGGGATAGATGATTGGACCGTGAGGTAAATTGTGAACTAGCTCAATAACAGAGTTCAGACGGTTGTGATCAGCCTCTGATCATTCAGATCAGGTTGACGAATATGGATACAAAGGAAATACCCAAGGAGGTTGGTTTGGGTTGCAAAGGAAGGTGAAAAATCCTGAGCACTCAGCTCTGTCCCAACTCCTCTGACTGCAAAGCATCTGACAAACCTGAGGGATATAAAGCCAGCAAGAGCTTGTCTTGCTTGTAAAGGTGGGAAAGTTGAGGCAGAAAAGGGTTAAGTGTCAGGGTCTTTGGCAGAGGACTCAGATCTTTCTTTCCTGCTTTCAGTGTTACTTAGCAATAAGGTATGGAGGCTTGTGGAGGGAGCAGGTCTCCACCGGAGATACAAGGTGCATTTTTCCCGGTGCCTTCTTCAATTGCAAGGTCGACTTGAAACCTCCCTAGCTCCAGTTGCTTATGCTTAAGCCTCCCTCCTGTCCAGGAGAAAACCACCAACTTCCATCGGTATGCCACTCCATGTGACTGTGAGAAGGGGAACCCAGAAGGTGCAGAAAACAACATCCTTAAACACTCTTTTTCAATAATTTCCAAAAGAAGAATCACAGCCTTAATAAGCAACTGTGGCTGCTGTGTGTCTCTCAGTGTTTTGAAGATACCAGGTGGGCAAAGGTACAAAGAGGGAAGGACTACCCCATGTCACAGGTACAGGACAGCAGTCTCAAGAGTGAAAGCCCAAAGCACTCATATTGCTTCTTGCAGAGGTGAAGCAGTTACTGCAAAACAGAAACCCTCTGGTTTGAGCTAAGTTAAACCCATGTTGCCCTTCTGGTCAGCAACAGATAAGACCTTTGAGGATGTATCAAGAACTATTGATATTTTACATCAGAGCTGGGAATTGCACCTTGATCTCCTAAATTGCAGCCCAAAGCATTAGCCTGGGGCCCATCCTCTTGTGTTAAAACAGTGGAACCGTCGCATCCCTAAGGACTTGTCTTCTGGGAGAAGTCACTCCCTTTAAATTCACACTCTGTTATACTCTGGAAGAACTTTCATGTGTCAACAGCTAAACAAAATGATTAAAGATAACTCTTTTCTATTCCCTGGGTTTAAAAAGAACACTCCTATCGGACAAAGACAAACTTAAAATCCCTTTTTCCATTTCCTAGATCAATAGACACAATGGGGTATCCCAAGCCCGCAACATCACCAATCAACCTGCCGAAACAACTCATTCAGACTTCACTCTGGTTTCAAAATACATCTGGAAGGAAGAAAGTCTTTCTGAATGAGTACCTTTCAAGTCGTGTCAAGTGAACACAGGCTTTTTAACTGAAGGGGCGTTCAGCAAGATGCAACTCATCAAGCCTCAGAATTGTGCTGCTTAGAGCTGAGGCCCCGGAGCCTGTTGCCTTCCAGATACAATACTCTGAGGGTTTCGATCAATCTCAGATAACGCTGAACCCCAAGAGAGAAAATTAGTAAAAACTGGTCAACTGATCTCCCACTCTAGCAACAGTGTAAGAGCTAATCTCCCTTAATCTAATTCAATGGACCCTACTTAACATCCCCGGTCCTTTGATTCTTTGTACAGGAATAGCAAAGGATGAAATCAACTCCTTTCCACTCTTTGATTCTGCAGCAGGTCCTGCAAACCTTACATCACCCCCCTCCTCTCCCACCCACAAAGTGAAGTCATATCCCAAGAAACTATTCTTCCACCACCGTCTAAGATTTCTGCCCAAAGCCTAATGCTGCCCACCCAGCAAATAGAAACCTCACCTCTCGTACCCCTGCTATTGCACTCCATGCTTTGAAGCTTCCAGGAGCTAATTATACCACTTGATTTGAGCAGGAAGAGTGGAATACAGCCTAGAGCAGTGTTTGCTTATGGAGTAACCCCTCCTGCCTGCCTGCTTACCCTTCATCAAACATGAATGTCAACAAAACCTCACTTTCCTCTTGCATGAATTTGGAAAGAACTCCTTCTGGTTTCTACTTTCTTTTTTTTTTTTTTCCTTTCCTTTTCTTTCTTCATTTCTTCCTCCTCTCCCCCTGAGATTCTCAGAAGGGAAATGGTAGAGTTTTATTACAGAGGTCACTACATAAGGCCTGCGAGTTTGATGGTCCACAGCCTTCATCCTTGCCATTTGACCCCATACAAAATTATTATAAAAGCCTTCCATGTGAGACCAATCATACAGCAACCCCCCCATGATGGAATACGAGCAGAGTCTGTGTAAAGACCTGAAATAAAGCAGAGAAAAGGAGATACACTGATTCCTGGGAAGAAAAGAATGACACATTTCACTTCCAGAGTCTAGGAAAACCTCATGATAAAACCCGTGGATGAGGACATCACCTGGACAAGGCACTCTTTGAACCACACTCCAATGAACCATAAATGATGAGAAAGCTGCAAACAATCAGGCTGTGAAATTGCAAGTTTTGCATCTGAATGTACCCTGCCTGGCGTGCTGGAATTGAGTTGCTTTCTGCACTTTGTTCTGCAGGGCTGCTAAGAGGAGGCTGGCTCATTTCAGGTAGTTGCAGGGTCTTATTCTGAAAGATCGGAGCTGTACTATTGTGAGAGTTTTCCAGACCTGCAGAGGAACATTTTAATTCCAAATAAGAAAAAAAAAGAGTAAGAAAGATTTGGGAGACGTAAAATCATTGACTTTTCATTAAATCCAGAAAGCCAAGGTAGGTTCTTACCTTAAAATTATCTGACAGTGCTCAGATAATATTTTTACTGTAGATAAAGTCCTCATTAGGACAACTTCTACACTTAAGAATTTGGCTATCATTTATTATTGTTTGTTAATATTTCTTTATTAAAAACGATCTCTTCTTCATTCCTCATTTATAAACCTCTTTCATGACAAATATCAGCGGAGTGGTTCTCCCTACACACACACTTCTCCCACTACCCCTTTGTTTCTATTGCCCTTTCTCTGCTTATTGAATATAGTGAGAGTCAATCTATTTTTTTTCTCTCCCTTTTTTTTTTTTTTTTTATAATGGATTTATATCACTGAGCTTTACAGACACAAAGAACAGGTATTTTGAAACTGGCCTGAGCTCCACATGCTGAGTGGGCCAACAAGGATTTAATTCGAAGGCTCCTAGAATCAATACTAGCCTTTGACTTGTCCTTATTTTATCCTTGTTGATGGTTGATGTCTGTTGTCAAAACTCCTGGAAGGCGTCTGCTGTGATTCGCTATACTGGCTATGGAGACTTTAATGAGCAGAGTAGTTCTTGTATTTGAGATCACCTTCAAAATCCATTACCTAGTCTCACTAGAGAGATCTTGGAAATCTTGCATGTGGAGAAGCAGTCAAACACCTCCTGTTGCTCTGTTTTCCTTTTTTTTTGAACTGAAAGAGGGTAGATTTGGAGTAGATATTAGGAAGAAGTTTTTTACTGTGAGGATGGTGAGACACAGATACAGGTCGCCCGAGAATTTGTGGCAGCCCCCTCTCTGGAAGTGTTCAAGGTCAGGTTGGACAGGGCTTGGAGCAACCTCGTCCAGTGGGAGGTGTCCTTGCCTATGGCAGGGGGATGGAACTTTAAGACAATCTTTAAGATCCCTTCCAGCCTAAACTATTCTATGATTCTACGACTTATCCTTCCTCAAACTGGCCACTGTGCAGCCCACAACTCTCATGACACGACGGATTTAACTTTGAAGTTTTAACTTAAACCCATCGATCATGATGGATTTAAGTTAAAGGAGAATAAATTTAGGTTGGATCTCACGAAAAGAATTCTTCACAACGAGGGTGGTAAGACTCTGGAATAAATTGTCCAGAGATGTTGTGGATGTCCCCTCGCTTGAGGTGTTCAAGGCTAGGATGAACGATGCCTTGAGCAACCTGGTCTAATTGAGAGGTGACCCTGCCCATGCCCATGGCAGGGAGTTGGACTAGATGATCTCTAAAGTCCCTTCCAACTTAGGTCGTTCTATGATTCTATGATTTTGTGACCTGTGTTACGAGCTTTGGGTTTGCTCCCCGTCACAGCAGCCGCTGTGTGCAGGTTTTAGGGACACCCATCCTCCTGCATCCCTCAGGATCCCAGAAGAAGCTTGTTGGCCACACCTGCCATAATGTTTCCCATTGTCTAGTAGTTTTTTATGGGAATGTTTCAAAGAATATCCCAAGCTGACAAGGAGCCATTATCCTCATTATTCTACCCAAGAGAGGAATCAAAGGGAAAGATTTGCCCCAGGAAACATCCATCCGTGACTCATACAAACCACAAAACACCATTACCAGCTCCTAGTCTAGCAGCCACATCATGTTCCACATAAGTTCATGTGAAGCAAGAGGACTTCCAGCATCCCTTTAAACAGCTCACTAAACCCCTTCTCAATTTCTCTTTTACTCAGAGTAAACAGCAAGACCTCTGATAAAAGCCCATGATGAGACTGGATCTTTATCACCTTATTTTGGCCTGTAACTCTGAGCAAACTGAGAAACCACATCTTTTTCTGGAGGCCATTGCCCTGTTTCAACTGAGCCATAAAAACTATCACAGCAACCCCCATCCACAAGCCACCCTGCTTTGCTGAACGGGTGTATTTCATGTAATTTACCTTCTGCTTAATCGTTCTCATGCACAAGTTAATTGTTCCTCTGCATGAGCAGGATACTAATCGGCGCCCAGATAACCTCTCTATCCTACTTTACATGCTGGTTCATGCTTTCCCTTATTTTAACTGGAGCCGTTTTTAATTCCAGTTAGGAAATTGATTATTCACACTTTTATTTGCCTTCTTTAAGAAGAAAGCGCAAGTAGCACGAGAGGAATTGTAAATGCCTAGGTTAAGACCAGAAATGGAAATCTTGCATGTCAATGCATGTGCATTTACGTGTCGTGCGCACGAACGGGCAAGCAGGAGAGTGTCCTCATCGTGTTTCTGATCAATACTTGGGATGATTTTTGCAGCAAAGGTGCTGAGGCCAGGTCACCGGGGCATGGAGGATATAAGTCTTTTTAAGCTGACGAAAGAGCTGTGAGCACACCACAGAGAAATGAAGTCTCAGCCCAGAACTAAAATCTTGACAGTCTCAGGGTCTGACTTGTTTCTCTGCGCAAAGCTTGTGGATGTCTGGAATCTAGGAGGGCGGCTCAGCTTGGGATCGTGGTGCCAGAAGATGACATGGAAGTGGAGCTGTGTACTAGATGGGTTAATGGAAATGGTCGTGGGTCACTAGCAGGAAAGGGTGAGACTGGTTTGTTCTCATTTCTTGCTGATGGTTTGGTTATTAGCAAGCGGGCGTTAAAGTTGGTAGGCTGGTCCCAAAGACTCCAGTGACCCCATCAAACCTCTTAACTATGTCTAGAAACACTAAACGCAGATCTTGTTGTGCGTTTCTTCATCCAAGCTGGTCACCCAGATCCCTCGACAGGCAGCAGAGGAATTAGAAGTTTCTGGGCACTATCCACCTGAGCTCTTCAGAAATTGCCTTTCCTGTCCATGTACTGCAACAGCGTGGGATGACTGCGCCTTATGGAGACATCACCAGGTTTTTAGAGACAATCAAGGTTTCCCTCTCGCCGGGAACTGCACTTTTTACAAGGGGGTTACAAAAAGCAGAGGGAGGCAAAAAGATTTGCTGAAAAACACACAGCAAGAACAGATTTCAGCTATGGCAAGATGAGAGGTGGTAGGGATGTGATAGGGAGGGAAATGTCCAAAGAAATCACCCAAACAAAATGTTCCTCTCTTACTCAAGTATGTTAGTAAGACGACTCATTTAAAGCTGCAATTTTAGATACTCTGAGTTTCCATGCCCCTGTTCAGCCTAAGTTCTCCAGATGTACACTCCCTCGTGACAAAACACAGCAAGTGGCAGGAAATACTGCACAACGTCATTCCCTGACAAATGAGAAAGGGTTTATTACAAGTTGTTGCTCCTGGAGTACAGGGGAACACACAACCAAACCACAGCAGCCACCATTGTCAGGTAATATCTTTTCTTTTTCAGTATTTTTCTCCTCCTTCATTTTCTTCCTTTCTTATTTTTTTGTTTGACTTTTGATAGAAATATCAGAAATCTCTGCAGAGTTCACATTCTTTTGAAATTAAAAAATGTTCAGTAAACAAGCTGGCTTTTTTTCTAAAACCAAAAATAATAAGGAATTAAAGTATTTTGGAGAGATAATGCTTGACTGGCTCTTACAAAAACCTAAAGGAAGGTTTCTGTGTTCATATACATGGACAGTCTTGGCTTTCTCTTGCACACTTGATTTCACTGAGGTCAAATCAAGTAGTCAGGTTGGTTATATGATACGGACAAACTTCACTTGTTAAGTACACACACAAAAAATGACTTTTTCTTTCCTTTAGAGCTGCTTAAGACTCAGAAATAGATGCAGCTATAGGAGTTAGAAGCCAGCATAATGCACTAGCCCAGTATCCACCTATTTAATCTCTGGCCAGACATGCTCTGACGAAGTAACAACAGCAGCAGAGGCCAGATGTTTTCAAGATAGGCTGTGTGCGCCTGTGCATAATGCAGCAAACCAACTCACCAAGCCTGGCAGAGGCAGGTAGCATCTTTATTTCAATCTGGTTTCTACTTTTCCAGCCGAATGCATCGGGAAGCTCCATTATCAGTCATAAAAGGCTTGGTGCCGCTGAACTGGAACTGTGTTTCTAATATGATCGACCATTAGGAACCAGGCTTTGCTTTTGACTTCTCAGGCACTTTCAGGTCTCTATTAAGCACAAGCAGACTGCAACGAGCAAAACTCCTGGAAGCTGTGGGGATTTGTCTGCTGGTACGGCCAGGCAAGAACAGCCCTTCCCTGAGTATTTACAATATGCTCTAAGCTCCAGTTCTAGCAACTTGATTTTCCAAGCAAACTACATGAAGACCCAGCTAAAATACTCTTTCCTGAAAACTCACCGCAAGCCGCAGTACCAGGGTTATTACCTCCCTATCCTTTTCTTCCATTCTTGTTCTCTCTGGGCTTGTCATCGCCAAACATCAGTGCGATGCAGTTTCTCAGATGTGGGTTAGAAACTCAAGAATCAGATCTGTTTTCTCCAAATGGCTGCAGGTTGGAAACACCAAAGCTCAACTTCTTTTTCCTTCCCTCCCTAGACTGCAAACGGACTGGGCAGGCATGGAGCTACTCTGATAAAAGCAGAAACAGCAGGACTGGGTCTATAAAAACCAATGTCTGCCCTAAAATCTCCCTCAAAGTAACAGATATTTTAGATACTCTCTGCATACAATGATCCTCTCTAAGGAACATCTGCTCTGGTGAACATCAGTTATAAGTTCTCCTCCTGGAAGCCTCTATAAATAATAATGCGCTGAGGGTTGAGTGAAACCTCATTAAATTTGGCAAGCCTGAGGACTGCTCTTTGCTCAGGACCCAGACAGGGGAGGAAAAAAGAAGAAGTAATAGAAGCCAATGCCCAAAATTAAGTCTACGTGCAAAGTCAGTCAGGAATGGGAGGCCCAGGGGCACAGGGCTATTGAAGGCACGTGGGTTCGGGTGCTGGGGATACGATGAAGCACCAGAGCCAAACATAAAGAAATCAGGCTGGGGACCCATAGACAGCTGGAAGGGTGGAGGGAAAGTTTTTAAGGCAAAGCTAGAAAAATGAACCACAATGAACGGTTTACTCCCGTTGTTTGATCGTCAGATATATTCAGGGAACGGAACTTTATGCATCCTTTCTACGAGAGTGGGATTTCATCAAAGGGATAATAACTGCATCATCAATTTCTCCTTCGGAATGAAATCCAAACATTGCCTGAATGCAGAAGCCAACAGCAGTAGCAATAACGTTGCTGGAAAGAACTCTGTAATTGCAACTCCATAAACCATAATCTTTGTTTTAGAAATAACACCTGCTCTCCAAGTGACTTGCTCGCTGTGGTACCACCTCTAGAAACTCCCTGCAAACAGCGTCAGCCAGCTTAGGAGCTCATATAAAACGCTCAAGCACACCCGCTTCGTGAAAACATATTAACTAAATGGAGCTATGGGCTTCATTCCCCTTCACTAGAAGATGATTCCTGCCTCAAGCTTCACTCCTCATAATTTATTTTCTCTTTTTAAGTGCTGATATGCACTCTCTTACAAAAAAATAAATGCCTTTCCGATTACACTAGCAGAGAGAAGGCTGCAGAGTGGCTTGCTGCTCTGCAAGGGAAACTTCAGTTCACTTTTCTCCAGCGCAGATTTCTTTTTTATCTCCTTTGGGTGTTTTCATTTTTGGTTGGGTTGTTTCTGTGTTGGGTTTTTTGGGGGTTGGGTTGTCTTTCTTCTTGAAAGTGCAGACATACTTATTATCCTCTCCACCAAGAAACCTCACAGCTGCCTCAGTGAGAGAAAAGCAATTACCCAAACAGCAACAGAGACCTATTTAAAGCAAGGAGGCAAGAGATCTATGCAGCTCATGCGGGAGAGCAAAGGATGGAGCAAGTGACCTGCCCGAAGGGGGCCAGGTGGAGTTCGTGCCACTCCATGGCTCAGAGCAAAGTGAACTGGAAGCTTAGGAAAGGTACCGGCTCGATGGTCTGGGCTGCAAAGGGAAAGCTGCTTTACCTGCTCATCACTCATGTACCTGAGTCCATTATGGAAATGTAATTAAATGTAAATGGAAAATGTAATTAAAAATTGGGAACAGGATAATCCAAGGGCCTCTATCTAGGAAGCAAAGTTTGGATCTTGCTGAGCACTGAGTATATGATTGCACCAGACACTAACCAAATACAGGCACAGTCACGATCCTGCCCAATATCTAGGAAGAATTGTAGTAAAACTACTACTATCAGTGCTTATAAATACTTAAAGGGTGGGTGTCAGGAGGATCACAGTATCACAGTATGCTAGGGATTGGAAGGGACCTCAAAAGATCATCAAGTCCAATCCCCCTGCCAGAGCAGGAACACCCAGATGATGCTACACAGGAAGGCGTCCAGGCGAGATTTGAATGTCTTCAGAGAAGGAGACTCCACAACCTCCCTGGGCAGCTTGTGCCAGGGTTCTGCCACCCTCACTGAGAAGAAGTTTCTTCTCAAATTTAAGTGGAACTTCTTGTGTTCCAGCTTGAGGCCAGTCTTTTTTCCATGGTGCCCAGTGACAGGACAAGAGGTAACGGGCACAAACTTGAACATAGGAAGTTCCATCTGAATATGACGAGGAATTTCTTTACTTTGAGAGTAGTAGAGTACTGGAACGGGGTGCCCATATAGGTGGTAGAGTCTCTGTTTCTGAAGACACTTGGATGCTATCCTGTGCAACTTGCTCTAGGTGAACCTGCTCTGGCAGGGAAGTTGAACTAGGTGATCTCCAGAGGTCTCTTTCAACCCCTACTACTCTGATTCTATGTGAATTTGCATTAAGAAGGGACACAACGCTGTTCAATTCCCTGTGACCTTCTGTTCCCTGCCTATGAGAACCTCCATCCCCTCCTCACCCAGGTGCCAAACGCTTCACTGAGAAATCTTGGATGTAAGGGCTGATTTTTTTTTTTTTCTCGTCGTTCTCCTCTCTGAGGTTTGCCAACAAATTTTTTATCAACCACAAAGCTTAAAAATGTGTGTTTGGAAACCCCCTGCCTTATGGGCAGCACTGGGGGAAATTGGAGACTTTTTTAATAGGACCCACATGGCCACTATAAAGGAGAGAGCAAAAGGCCCTGTGGGAGAAGAAGGGAGCAATAGGTAGATGCTGGCTTTCCCAGGAGGAGGTGATTGAAATAAAACTCACCCAATGTTGCTGCAAGAAAATTACTCTGCATATTGCCTGAAGCCTCCCGAAGTAACAGGAGTTTATCACTGACTTCTGAGGGCTGCAGGTGAAGCCCACAAAGAATTTTTCACTTCTCGGTGCTAAGAGACAACTGAAACTTGCAGGAATTGAAGCAAATCTTTTCCCCTCTTTTTGTGATATGCAAGGATTCCCCAGATGGGCTGTTCCAACATGATACAGTTCAGTCCATAGGAGAGGCACTGGGATAGTGGGTCTGAAAGGAAACCTGTGGTTTATCCACAGAACATGTAAAACAAAGTAGAGGTGATTCTGGAGTCACTAACAGGATCCAGGCTTAAGACTAGATGTTGCATGGGGGGACATAGTTTAGTAGGTTGATAGGGCTGGGACAAAGGCTGGACTCGATGATCTTCAAGGTCTCTTCCAGCTGAAACTATACTATGATTCTATGATTCTGATTCTATGATTCTACAATTCTATGATTTAGGTTATGTCTGGACCCCCTCCCACCCCTGATGTATTTTATACTTTTTTTGGGTAGCATCAGCAATTCAGGAGGACAGAATCAAACTCAACAGCCAAAACTGAGATGTAAAACAGACACAGAAAGTCTTTCCTCTCCTGAGGATGGAATAACAGCTTTGGCAAAACTCACATTCATATACAACCCAGCACCATGCCCAAATGACAGATACTGATGTGAGCTGTGATGAGTCCTATGAATCACAGCCACCGAGTAAAATCAGAATCATTTAGGTTTGAAAAGACCCTTCAGATAATCGAGTCTCACTATCAACCTAACACTACCAAGCTCACCACTAAATTCTGTCTTGTGCCATGAAAACATCCAAATGGTGCTTAGCGACGTGGTTTAGTGGTGGATCTGTCAGAGCCAGGTTAACGGCTGGACTCAATGATCTTAAAAGTCTTTTCCAACCTCAATGATTCTTCCCCATGAGGGTAGGGAGACCCTGGCACAGGTTGCCCAGAGAGGGGGTGGCAGCCCCATCCCTGGGAGTTTTTAAGGCCAGGCTGGATGGGGCTCTGGGCAGCCTGATCTAGTGGGGGATGTCCCTGCCCATGGCACAGAGGGGTTGGAACTAAGTAATCTTTAAGGTCCCTTCCAACGCTGACAATTCTATGATTCTATGATTTTATCTGTCTGGTCCAAGGGCAGAAGCTTTCCTGCCCTGTTGTAAAGTCCAACAGTGCAACCTGGTACTCTCACTGCCCTCAGGGTTACACCACCCCCCGCCAAAGCCTTAACTCCAGCTTTCTCCTTCTCCTCCCGCAGAGTTGATAAAACTGACGTGGCCTTTATTTGCCTCCAGACCCAGTGCTCTTTTCCCAGCTTGATCTGCGGGACTTTTGTTCCTCCCAACAAAAGGAGACTCTCTGTTCCCCAGCCAGGGAGCTCCCTTTTCCCCGTCTGAGTCCTGATGAAAGGAGCGACACTCGAAACCAACCCGGATGGCTTGTGCCCTGTTTCTAATTAGCACATCATCTGCTTGCTTCTAAAAACAGCCGCCTGCATGTGTGCCTGGAAAGGAGAGTTGCTTGCAACAGCACCTCGCTCTCCAAACAGCTTGGAGTCAGGCCGGTGGGGCCACCTGGCCCCAGATCAGGGAACGTGGCGTGATTTTCTACCAAGAGAGGAGGCTGGCACCCCAAAACCAACCCAAGAAGAGGGATCCAGACCATTGGGCATTCAGCAAAGCAAAAAAAGGTGTTTTCCTCCAGGGTAAACTGAAAGGGGAAGCAGCTGAGCCAGCAGTCTCCTTGTCTCCTTCATCCTAGGAGCTCTTCAGACCATCAGGTCTTCTTGAGTTCCTCTCCATGCTTCAGGTGTCATGCTGGGATGCTCAGTCCGTGTTGGGATACTGCAAACTAACATCTGAATTGATTGTTACGGATGGCCCAGGTACACCAAAAAGCAAACTGCGATGGGGTTTTATGACGGTTTCTAGCAGGAGGTGCCTGTATAGGTAGAAGTTCAGGTTCTCACCCTATTTTGATTCACCTCCTGTCTGTACAGTCATGCCCTGAAACTTTTTCCCCTTTTTTCCCCCTTTTCCCCCTTTTTTCCCCTTTTCTTTAATTTTTTATCTTTTTTCATTTTTTTTTTCCATTTTTCCCCATTTTTCCATGTTTTCCATTTTCCCCCTTTTTTTTCCTCTTTTCTTTCTTTCTTTTTTCTTTTTCCCTTTTTCCTGTTTCCGGTTTTCCTTTCTTTTTTTCTTTTCTTTTTTTTTTTTTCCCCCATTTTAATTCATTAGGCAGCACGGCAGGAGTTTAGCCACTGAGAAACTTTTCTGCAGTGCAAAAATCACGTGCGGTCTAGAGGAATAGATATGTGTGGGAGAGAGGTAATTACTGCTCTCCGTATCTGTCTTTAGCTCTGAAATTAATCCATTGAGAACACTGAATTAACTTAAGACCACGGAGATCTGAGGATTGTTTCTGGCAGTTTGTCTCAGTGATGCTGGACCCGGTGCGAGTCCTTGGACAACAGCCAACGTGGACTAAAAGCCAAAGGCAGGACTGCAGACACGGCAGATCCTGCAGGACTAGACAGCCAGTCTGTGCAAGGGATGGACACAAGGAATTAGGGAAGATTCACTGTCCTAACCACCTTCCCAGATGGTAAGGAAGCCAACAGGCAGTGGTGCTGCATGTTAAAGATCTGTCCTTAAATCCCGTTTAGGAAGAGCACAATGAGAGAAAACACCAGGAGGTAGGGAAGAGTCAGGTCCAGGTTAGTAAGGACGCACGTAGGGCCAAGAAAAGGATGGTCTTGACTCCAGTCTGGCTCCTGTTTCAAAAGTGAGCCCAGTCTAACCCAGCCTCTCCTCAGCTTTAGTTCTGCAAGAGCAGTGAAAGGAGAGAGACTTTTTATTTATTTATTTATTTTCTGTGAAACAGTCACTGTGCCCAGTGAAATCTCTGAGTCCCTGTCTGGAATGAAGCAGGGAGGAGCCCTTAGATTGAAAAAAAAAAGCAAAGATACTGAAAAAGGACAGAGGGTGGATGGTGAAATTCAGGATTCAGAGCCTGTTCTCTCCAAAACTTGAGTCTTTCCTACACTGAGGAATTAGAGATGGGAGACATACACCTGTATCTATACTACATCTTTACACATAGTCTTAATTTAACGATCGAGTCAATCCTAGACTTCAGGGCTGTCAGGTTGGGATTTGATCTGCTCCAGCCTAGATGCAGCTTCCTACAGAGAGAGAGTGCAGGTTTTGAGCTTAGGCAAGGCTTTTTGCTTATGATTTCTCCAAAGTTATAGAATCATAGAATAATAAAGTTTGGAAAGTACCTTAAAATCTTCAAGTACAACAAACAGCCCTACACCACCCTAGCACTAAACCATCTCCTGAAGTGCCACATCCAACTATTTTCACGTGAGTTCATGCGAGTCTAAAACTGAGTTCGTCTTACAACTGCAGACACATAATCCTGATCCGTTCCTGGTTCAGGATTGACACCTCTCGCTCAGCGGCATTCAGATTGGTTCCATCTATCACAGTGTCACAGAATCACAGAATGCTAGGGATTGGAAGGGACCTCAAAAGATCATCTAGTCCAATCACCCTGCCAGAGTAGGATCACCAGATGATGTTACACAGGAAGGCGTCCAGGCAGGTCTTGAATGTCTCCAGAGCAGGAGACTCCACACCCTCCCTGGGCAGCCTGGGCCAGGGCTCTGTCACACTCACTGAGAAGAAGTTTCTTCTCAAATTTAAGTGGAACCTCTTGTGTTCCAGCTTGATTCCATTACCCCTTGTCCTATCATTGTTTGCCACCGAGAAGAGCCTGGCTCCATCCTCGTGACACTCCCCGTTTACATATTTATAAACACTAATAAGGTCACCCCTCAGCCTCCTCTTCTCCAAACTAAAGAGATTCAGCTCCCTCAGTCTTTTCTCATAAGGGAGATGCTCCACTCCCTTAATTATCCTAGTTGCCCTGTGCTGGACTCTCTCCAGCATTTCTCCGTCCTTCTTGAACTGAGGGGCCCAGAACTGGACACAATATTCCAGATGGGGTCTCACCAGGGCAGAGTAGAGGGGAAGGAGAACCTCTCTTGACCTACTAACCACCCCCCTTCTGATACACCCCAGGATGCCATTGGCCTTCCTGGCCACAAGGGTACACTGCTGGCTCATGGCCATCCTGCTGTCCACCAAGACCCCCAGGTCCCTTTCCCCTACACTGCTCTCCAACAGGTCTTTCCCCAACCTATACTGGAACCTGGGGTTGTTCCTGCCCAGATGTAGGACCCTACACTTTCCCTTGTTGTGTTTCATCAAGTTATTCCCTGCCCAACTCTCCAGCCTGTCCAGGTCTCGCTGGATGGCAGCACAGCCTTCTGGAGTGTCAGCCACTCCTCCCAGTTTAGTGTCATCAGTAAACTTGCTTTTCAATGTCCCTCCTCCTCTGTCAATGTGAGATGCGCCACATACCCCAAGAGATTGGCTGGGCAGATTCAAGGCATGTTAGTCAGCTCTGCCAGCTTGCCCACATGACACGACTGTGGCGTTCTCCAAAGCTATTGGGGTTTCATGAGCTGTGGGGTTTCCTTTCTGAGCATGGCTCGTCAAAGATCGAGACGTGAGTTCTCTGAAGCTTTGCCCAACCAATCTCCAGCTTGCTGTAAACCTCTGGAGGTATTCAGCTAAACGTGGTCCAGATGGCACTGGAAGACACAAGGCATCAAGAAGTCACATCCAGGCTAAGATAGTGATGTCTTTGCAGAGGCTGCCCAAGCCCAGACGATGACGAGTAAAATCAGAGCTGACCTGAAAAGCAAACTGAGATTTCCCTCCCCACAAGGCTACCTCTGCTTCATGAGACTGTTCCGAAACCCATCCATTAACTTGCTTTTCCTTTCACAGTTTCTTCACAGCTCCATCTCTGCCAGAGGTTGAGCCATCTGAGCGCACGGGAAAGACTTTTCAGATGTGAAATCCGTCTCAGTGGGAGACCTCAAAATCTCAGAGGCAAACTGGGCACATTCGGTTCACCAGCAAATATCCCCAAGGCTTGTGTGTCGCCAGAGAAGAGCTGAGTCTTGAACGCTTAATGAACCCTCTGAGACTTGCCCGTCATGGCTCAAAACCACATCACAGTGACCCTCCTTAAATCTGTGTTAAAAATCTCTCCCTTATAAACTACATTTTCTCTGCTCCCTGTTTACAATTCATCTGGCAGCGCCAGCTGGGGAGAGCTCGATCCCTACGAAAAGATCTCAGGGCGCTTTTCAAACCTTCATGAGCACCCTTGAGAAAAAGGGATACAGTAAACAGACTCCCTTATATCTCCAGAGAATTAATGCAGAGTAAACCACACTAACTGACCTTCCCCACATACCAAGAAACCGTGGCAGCATCCAGCTCACAAGCTTCACCTCCCGCCGCCTGATGTAGATGCTAAACAGCTCTGTCTCCGTGTGACAGTACAGTAGGCACTGACTGAAAACCCCCTGGCATGAAATGCCCTCACATCACCTCCGAGCACCGCCGACATCCCTCCGTCTGCTCCATGCTGGAAAGAATCTGCTGTATCAGTTTGCAACTATTAGTCATTGGGAGAACTGGGAGTCACCTTCGAAATGCCTCCCTCCAAGCATCCCCGTCCCCTGCTCTGAATTTGTAAACACAGTCCAGAGCTTGGTTGCCACAACCGTATCCAGTGCGTTATTTATATCCCTCTCTGCATACACAAAATCAGTAACTCAGACTTCGCGGCAGCGACCGTGCTTGAGATTATTGATGGGAGAGCTCTGCCTGGGAGTTCTCGTCGGCCAAAAAAAAAAAAAAACCAGGGAAATACCAC
This sequence comes from Trogon surrucura, assembly GCA_020746105.1. Taxonomy (NCBI): domain Eukaryota; kingdom Metazoa; phylum Chordata; class Aves; order Trogoniformes; family Trogonidae; genus Trogon; species Trogon surrucura. Next base: position 219,078,973 of record CM036617.1, read on the forward strand.
CGAGCTTTCACGTCTGCCACATCCGCACCTCGGTTCTTCCTTCTCTAACAAGGACGATCGCTCACCACTTGGGGATTGTGAACCGAGGGATTTGAAAAGGCTTATGCGTGGCACGGAGATTAACACCGACTTGAGCCGTCTGGCTGGCAAATGTGGGAGGCATGATAGTGGTATTCACAGCAACGAACAGTTCAGTCCAGGCGGGACAGCCGCTGCCTTTCTTCCCACCTCGTAAGAAAATTTTTTACACGCACCTTGTTTAGATTTAATCTCTTGAGGTCTTTTTTTTCCCCCCCATTTTCAACTGGACAGCAAGTGGATGATGATTTCCATCGAGGGGCTGGCCCTGTAGACTGCTGGGAAGAGGGTGGTTGTGAGCCTTCCTCAGCTGGGGACAGAACCTCTTGGAGGGATTACCTGTTCCCTGTGAGCAGAGGATGCTGGATGGTTGGAGCCCCACGGATCTAGGTTAGCACCCGCCTTATGACAGGCTCCGCGTGTGACCTTGAACATGTTGCTTAGAGGTTCATCTCAGAGCCGATTAGGGGATTTAAAATAATTTTCCTTCAAACTCGCAGGAAGGGTTTGCTTATGGTTTGGTTTTTCTGTGTGTTTTGTGGTTGGTTGTTTTTCTTTCCTCCCCCCCCGTATTTATCTTAAATCTGTTAGGTGGCTCTGAATAGCCCAACCATAATCTCCCTGGGTTGAAGATGCAACCACCCAGAAGCTGCAACTGCAACACGTGCAGCAATAATTAATGAACTCCAAGCTCTTTTGACTGAGTGCAAGGTCCACATTTTATAATTTCTCTGTCTGACCAGATGAACTGACCTTTCAGAGCCCAGTCTCATGGTAAAAAATGAACGTGAACTGCACTATCTGAAAAAAAAATAAAAATCATTTTTAGGAGTGTTGCGTCCCATGGGAAAAAAAAAATGATTTGCAATAGTCTCCAAACAGAACAAATATAAATGAGGGGCAAACACCTGACCAGCACATCCCTTCATATGCATTCACACCAATCATCCTGCTTTGCAGGACCAGAGACCTCAGATGATCTGGAAGTGGATGAGATTTACCAGTTCTTCTGGGTCCTCCCATAGGGCCAAGGCTAAACTAGCTACGAGACTTCTTCTGGGCCAATGGCATTCTGGGGTGTATCAGAAGGGGAGTAGCCAGTAGGTGGAGAGAGGTCCTCCTGCCCCTCTGCTCTGCCCTGGTGAGGCCACATCTGGAATCTTGTGTCCAGTTCTGGGCCCCTCAGCTCAAGAGAGACAGGGAACTGCTGGAGAGAGTCCAGCCCAGGGCAACTGGGATGATGGAGGGAGTGGAACATTTCCCTGATGAGGAAAGGCTGAAGGAGCTGGGGCTCTTTAGCTTGGAGAAGAGGAGGCTGAGGGGTGACCTCATCCATGGTTATAAATATGTCAAGGGGGAGCATCAGGAGGATGGAGCCAGGCTCTTTTCAATGGCGTCCATTGACAGGACAAGGGGCAATGGGTGCAAGTTGGAACATAGGAGGTTCCATAAAAATATTAGAAAAAACTTTTTCACTGTGAGGGTGACAAAGCACTGCAACAGGCTGCCCAGAGAGGGTGTGGAGTCTCCTTCTCTGGAGACATTCAAAACCCACCTGGATGCGTTCCTGTGTGACCTACTGTAGGTGATCCTGCTCTGGCAGGGGGCTGGACTAGATGATCTTTGAGGTCCCTTCCAACCTCTAACACTCTGTGATTCTGTGATTCTGTGATTCTATGATTCTCCTCCAAAGGGAGCAATACAAGCACAGGGAAGAATAGGAGCCATGAAATCAGATGGCCACGAGCTATATTTAATTCTCGTCTCTTAATATTCATGTCTCTTCTGTGCCCAAATTAAACCACAGGATTTTGTGATACTTGAGTGCAAATTCGTAGCTAGTACAGCGATAAACTGAAACAGAGTTGTATGAGATCTCATAAGATAAAATCCTGTCTCATTCCTGATCACTCCAGCTGTGACATTTTTGCCCTCCAGCTACAGGGACTGGGTGATCATAGACTTTCTTTCAGCACTGCAAGAGCAGCGTTTAGAACTCCTGTTGCATTGTGGATGCTTGTTTTGCTCTCATATTAGAGGAATGCTCCAAACGGAAGAATCATCAATGATCTCGAAGAGAAAGGGTGAACCTAACTGTGTGACCTCCCCAGAGAACGCTATGTTCTCAAGTTCAGATATTGTTAATATCCTCCATCAGTGGAGGAAAACACGGCAGCCAGTCCTGCGAGACTGAGGACAGAAAAAAAGCTCCCAGCGATGGCTTCAGTGTCAAGGCAACAGGGAGAGGGAAATGATGTTAGTCCAAACCACTTCAGGTTTTTGGTGGAGATGCATGAATTTCATCCTATTTCTCATAAGTTCCATATATTCGGGATATAAAAGCACTAGGACAGAGAGAAAAGAAAACTCTGAGTCAGTCTTTACTACTAAGATGTCTCTGATGCAAGTGTTTTGGGGTTTGAGATAGTTTGGAGAGTGCCATTTGCTTTCAAAGACCACTGGGGAAAAAAAACCCAAAAAAATAGGGAGAAGAGAAACAATGAGATCTGTCTGCGCTGTGAGGTGAAGCAGGTGTGAGAACTGCACGAAGCAATGCAAGACAAGCAAGCATGTTGTCACGTTGCCCTAAGTTTTTAGCTCAAGAGCATGGTATTTCTGCACAGGTACACCAGTTACTCCATAACCTCTTGTGGCATTCATTGGGAACACCTTCTAGGAGTGGTCATGAGCCATTTGCACCATGGCATGCTGAGACCATATGGAGGCACACGCTTCACCCAGCCACAGGTGAGACCCAGCTTGGGTCCACTTGAAAGTACTAAGTGTGAACTGCTCTTGCAAACCTTGTTTAGGCTGATACACCTACGTCCTAACAAGCAATAGGACAAGAGGAAATGGAATGGTCTCAGATTGTGCCACGAAAGGCTTAGATTGGATATCAGGAAAAAATTCTTCAGCGAAAAGGTTGTCAAGTATTGGAACAGATTACCCAAGGACCCGGTCGAGTCATCATCCCTGGAGGTATTTAAAAGACGTGTAGATGTGGTGCTCAGGGACATGGTTTTGTGGTGGACCTCACATTTCCAGATTAACAGTTAAATCCATAATCTTAATGGCCTTTTCCAACCCAAACAATTCTATGATTCTCTCAACGGGGATGATGGACAATGTTAAACTCAAGAGTGGGTTGATAATGAAAACAGCCCCCACCCAGAGAGAGAATAAGAAGGAATAACCATCTTGAAAAAAAATTGAAGAACCAACCACCATTGCCTTTGACAGCACCCATAATTTCCTTTATGCTGAATCCAGCACACCATCCCCATCATCTTCTATAAGACCTCACTAGCACTCCTAAATTTGGCAGCTGTCATCTACGGGAGTTACGTGATCTGGAGCTAATGCAATTAGCTGTGACTTTGTAGGCATACAGCAGCTTCTCATCATTCTCAGAAGAGTCTTAGACAACTTGGGGACAGCAGCCAAGCTCAAAATGACTGCCAGGAGTGTCATGTGCTGTTCCAGAGCTGAGATAGTGTCTGCAACAGGAATGGAGCCTCAAACAGATTGAGGGAATGATGTAGGAGAGGGGGAAGAGTCATAGAATTGTAGAACTGACAAGAATGAATGAAGAGAAGGGTGGGTCAACGTCAGAGAAGGGATGGCTGGATGCTACAAGGTCAGCGAAAAACTAGAAGTGAAGGAAAGGGGTTGGGGGGGATGGGGGAAGATGGGACACGGTATACAGGGGAGGGAAAGACAAGAAATAAATAATCAGGTGGATTAGACAGGGGAAGCTGGTACAAAGTACATACATTGAAGGGAGAAAGCCAGTGCGTTGAGACTGGGAAGTTGGGTTCAGTTTTGTACTAATTATTAGGGTCAGTGCTCAGGACTTCATCAGTCTCATCTACACAGCATCAGCACCAGTGTCTCAAAGGAGACATTTCAGGCCAGGTGCTCAGCTCCGGATAGAGGACATGATCTGGTAACACCCTCCATCGGCGCAATTTAACCCTTGCCCAGCAGGTACCACCCGGAACCCCTTTCATCCAGCACATTTGAACATTGCTGCCAGTATCCGCAATGCTCAGCACTGAATCACTGACTGAGGACAAGCTTTTCAAGTGCTGTCGCTGGTGGTGTCATGATTAAACATGGCCTGGCAAAAAAAAAAAAAAAAAAAAGGTGAGAGGATTAAAGTGAAATCAAAGGCAGAAAAGAGAGGCTGGCTTGCAGGAGATCAAGCAAATCAGTCAAAAAATAGTCTCTGCTGGCCCATAAAGCTGCTTCTGTTCATCTGGTTGGGTCTTTTATTAGTCGTGATGTATTGTAAAAAGTTATAATAACTACTCCCAAAGATCAGATTGTCTGCTAGAGGCATTTAGAGGGCATTATTTCATCTTGTTGCCAGAGAGGCACCGTTTCTGAGAGACAACTTTACCAAGGAGAACCCCCACTTGTGGTTGTGGGAGCAGGGTCCCAACCAGACCGTGATGGTGGCTCATCTCTTCTGCATGGCAAGGGTCAAAAAGAGTTGTGGCATTTGCCTGTCCAAAGAAGGGCAATGAAGCTGGTGACGGGTCTGGAAAACAAGTGTTAGGAGGAGTGGCTGAGAGAACTGGGGTTCTTCAGCCTGGAGAAAAAGAGGCTGAGGGGAGACCTTCTCACTCTCTATAACTGCCTGAAAAGAGGTTGTAGCAAGATGAGGTCAGTCTCTTCTCCCAAGCAACAAGAGACAGGACAAGAGGAAATGGCCTCAAGTTGCACCAGAAGAGGTTTAGACAGGATATTAGGAAAACTTTCTTGATGGAAACAGCTGTCAAGCTCTGGAATAGGCTGCCCAGGGCAGTGGTGGAGTCTCCATCCTTGGAGGTATTTAAGAGACACGTAGATGTGGTGCTTAGGGACATGGTTCAGTGGTGGACCTGGCATTTCCAGGTTAACTTTGGGACTTGGTGATCTCAAAGGTCTTTTCCAACTTAAAAGATTCTATCAGTCTATGATTATAGCAAACCAAGCAGCATTTCTTAGGGTTTCCAACTCTCATGCCAGCATTAACATATCCACCAAGCCGGTGGGCTTTTTAGATTCCCATTTTCACCCCAAGGTCCGTATATGTTTTCTAGGCTGATCTAGGTCACTCCTTTGCATCCCCCAATGCTCAGCACAGCTATGAATTATACGTGCAACCTGTGCCTACACACACAGGTCTGATTTACTGTCATGGGCAGCCACTACGTGCATACGCTGCGGACATCTGGCTTTCTTGGCCATACAACAGCGCTTTGATGGGAAGTCTGGGCTTGCAGACAGTTAGTGTATGGCACCTGCAAAGCAGACACAGTCAGAGGCTTTTGTCGTGGAGAAGCCTGCCAGAATTCAGGAGCCACAGATAAATGCAGGGCTGCCTCCAGCTCTATGTAGGAAAGAACATGCCTTCATATGCTCCCTGTATGTGGAAGTTATATGCAGAGGTCTTGATGTATTTCTGCTCTGAGCTGGTCATTAAAAACTGCAGGTGATAGCCCATTAAACTCTGCACAGAGAAGGCCCCGTGTGTTACTCCAGGCTCCCTGATAAGCTACGTGTGAATTCCCATGTGTTTGTTTTCAAGAATGCAACGTCCATATAACATGTGCAAGGACAAACACGGCCTGAAAACAGATGATAGCCCAACCAGCAGAGCATGTTTTCTGCAGCTTAGAAAGGAGATGTGCCTGAGAACTATCCCTGGGCAATGTCACAGTCCCATGGTCTGGACGATATTCGACCTTGAAGTGTCCCTGATTTTACAAAGCAAAAGAAAACCCCAGCCTGGAGGTTCACACCTTCCAGAAAAATGCATTAGTATGAATATCTCCTTCAAGGCTAGAGACCCTGTGGGGAGGAGACTGGTGTAATTATAAATCAATCCAGCATCACGCTTATAGCTCGTAAGCCTAAACTCCTCCAACACCCTGGCTTCTCCATCTCTGTCAGTCCACACACCTCAGTGCATGCCAAGGTAACCAAGAGAAGACATCGAGAAGCTATTGCAAACAGATGCTGATCTAATAAATGTGTCAAGGTTGGGGCAACCGGGCGTAGAAAGATAAGCAGGTGTCAACATCTCATCACCTCTGACACCATCCATCATGCTGTCAGGCTGGGACGAGCTGCCTCCAGGTGGCATCTAATCCAGCAGCACGGCCGGCAAAAAAAAAGGGTTTGCATCAACGTGCACCGCGGTGATGCCAGACGTGAATCTGAAAGGGACTGACAGAGGTGGGAGAGAAAGGCGCCTTTCTGTGGTTTGCAAGAGGAGTCTGCCTCTCTTCCTGCAGCAGCTTGAGAAGAGAGCTTTCATGAGGGCAAAAGGAGAGACAGGCAGACGCTTGAGATGTTCTGGAGAGACATGTGGTTCACCGATGGTACAAGAACTTCCTCTCCCAGAGCAGCTCAGGTAATAAAAGCTGCAGAAACACTGCAGTGCAAGGGCACTGGGAAGTTAATCCTTTGGTGGGGGGTAGCTAAGAAAGAAAAAGAAACCTTCGCCGTAAACATATTTTTTTCCCCAGAGCAGCATCCTGTATCTCGCTGGAAGAAGACAACAGCTCTGACCCAATCCTGTGCTGCATCTGGAAGACACCGCAGCTGGGGCACCTCAGTGAGCGGTACACACCCTGGTATAAATTAGATGGGAAGGGACAGAAAAATTGAAGCTAATGTTCCCAGAATAGCCAGGACGTGGAGGTTATTAACCCTTATTTTCTCATTAAATTCTAGCTTAGGCAAACACTTTTCACTCGTCTAATGTAACCCGGAGAGATGAGTCACTTCTTCCCATCCACAGCTGTCAGGAGCACTGCTGGGCTGTTACCCCACTGCAAGCAAAGCAGCTTTTCTCTTCTGGGTATAGCAATATATGATAGACCAGAGTCTCTCTCTGTGCCCTTTCCCAGCTTTGGTCATTCTTCTCCACCCCCATGGCATCTTCCTTTTGGGTCGGCATAGATCTGTGCCCGCGATGCCGTGCAGCAAACTTGATCCAGCTGGAAACTGAGCTGGTGAAAAATATGTGTGCTGTTTCAGTCCTTGCATTTTTTTTTCAGACCTGTCGATGATCTGGCTGCACAAGCGGGACAAGAGGAATGCAACGAGATGAGAACAAGTGGCACGGAGAGGATAGGGTCAGTTTTTTCTGTAGCAGGTCATGCTGCTTGGACCACACACAAAACCAGAACACGGCAGCACGGGGATGCTGCAGGTACAGACTGAGAAGGACCAGGGACCACCCCACCACCCCCACGAACCAAACGTTGGTGGTCACGAACGAAATCATGGTGGTCACATCCAGCTCCCTGTCTACTACAGGTACTTTTTTTTAACACAGGGGGATCTGCAGAGCATCTGCTACAAGCATCATGACTGACACATGGTCACTGAAAGCATTTCCCAAGATCTACATTTCCCAAGATCTGAGGCTAAAAACTACAAAATGCAATATGCCACAGAAGGAGGGAGAGCAGGGCATTGCCAACATCAGCTCCTTGCAACAGCCAGTTAATTCGTCAGGTAGTAATTCATTAGGTCTTAATACATAGGGTGGTTTTAGAACATTGGGAACTTAGTAGCACTCGATGTACATGTTCTGTGACATGCCAGAAACATGGTGCTCTCTAGACAGAGACAGTTTTGTTCTGCTAATAACTTAACAAATCTCCTTCCAAGATTATCAAAAGGCAGGTGCTGTCACACAGCGAAAAAAATGCGTTTGGGGATGGATGGATATGACTGGTACTTATTGCTCATGCACTGTAGGGAAGGCACTCAAAAGAACACAGAAGAATTAAGGGGAAAAAAAAAGATTTTACTATTTTCCTTCTGATCCATTTATGAAATGTCTCCCAGTTGGGACTCTCCGGACCAGATTCTTCCTCCAAGAACACACTGGAGTAATGTCGTGGGTTTCTATAGTGCCTCCAGCCCAGGATGGATTAAAGCTGGTGGGAATCTGACCTCCCCTCTTTAGCGTAGGCTGCCCTCAAAAGCTGCAAGCCTCGGGGGACAGGGCAGTGTGGGAGTGCTGCCGAGCCCGCAGGCAGAGCCCACGGTCCTAGACAGGGGTTTCAGGAAGGGCTGCTTTAATTTTCAAGCTCCTAATTGAACTAATTGAGCTTCTGCAATTTGCTGGAGTTAACCCTCCCCCTCGCCCACCGCGGGAGGCCAAAACCTCCCTGCCGTTCGGTTTCGCTGGGCACCCTCGCCCGCGTTTTCGACAACAAAGGGGAGATGGAAACTGTTGTCGCTCCCAGACCTCTCAGGGTCTCCCTTTGATTGTTGTATTTCCTACCGGTGTCAGCACTTGTGATATTAATGATCTAGACAAAGGGTCATTAAAAACCATTCGGGAGGGGGACTGCAGCCACATAAGGAAGGATTAGGGCCTCTGTCGCTATTAAAGAGTGAATATTCACCCTGCCCAATTAAAGGGATCTTTGCTTAATAGCAGGAGTACTGGTCCTCCAACTCCCCTCTGGCAGGAAGGCTGTGGAATAATTTTATCGCCCTCCCGAATAAAGCTGAAGAGATATCTGACAAAGGAGCTGGTTTTCTGCATCTGAGGCGCCCACTCCAAAACATAAAAGCGATGCCGCTCCAGGAATCAGGGGATACGGTCTGACGAGGTTCATACAGATATTTCAGCCAAGGGGGACGGCTGGCTACAGCAAAGGGGACCTCCAATTTCAGCGTCCTTCCATTTTCTTTTAATGTTAATTGGATTAAAATTTCAATTGGCCAGATACATATTTTTGCGTCTGCAAGATAAAGATGCACAAATACGAGCACCGTTGTTGGGAGAGTAAATGGAAAAAGAGGAGGATGAAGAGCAAATGGTGTCTGAAAGAACATGCATGGTTTCTTCCCTGGCAAGATCTCTTTATTAGGAGCTGTGGATCTGATCTTACCCCAGGGTCTGGAGTGGTGGGAAATCCTTTTTCTTTGTCAAGAAGCAGCGTTAATCCAAAGACAAAGCATCAACGAGCTGTGAAGCAGCCAAAGAGGAGTTTGGTGAAATGACTGCCCTGCAAGCAGCTCCATTTCTCATCCCCATGTCACCTTAGAAACTTAGAGGTGAAGGAAAAATAAGGACTGCAATAACCAAGTTCTCACTCACGCCTTGGCACAACCTCCACCAGAGCTGCTGCGAATTTACAGCATTTTCCGGTACTGCCAGTCCAAGAGATCAATAACCAAGACTCTTCCCCCAGGAGACGTTGCACAGAGCAAACAGTTTCCAGCTCATTCTCTCTTGCATCCTGGCCCCCAAAATGACCCTGCTTCACTTAATTGGACCCCGATCCGACCTCCAAGCCCACCTTCACCTGCAGAGTTTAGAGCAACCTGCATTCTCTAAATGAATTCCCTGGCCACGGGGGTCCTCAAATCTGCTTCAAGCTCACATGTTGCTCTGCCAGCCCATGAGCTCCCGAATCCCCTTGCCCAACCGTTAAAAGAGAGCACCTTTCACCTACCCTCTCCAGGTTAGTGGCTCTAATCCCGTTAATGAAAAGCACAATGAAAAAAATACAATATCAGGACGGCTACTTTCCCCAGCGGAGCTGAATTTAAGGAAGGTAAATAATTGGCATAAAAGGGGCTTTTGAAAAGCAGGTCTCTGTATCCATTTGCTCGTGGATTTCTAGCAAATGCATCACCAGGCACTCTACACTGAACTACATCAACTGCCACACAGAGAGAGAGATTATTAAAAAAAAAAAGAAAAAAGCTTCTATTTATTATAAAACTTTAATTGGCTTTAAAGAGTGACTGTCGTGCTGTCTGACACTTTAAAGTGTTCTGTACAGTAGGAGACATAAAACATGAATCATTGTGCTTGTTTTTCATCGCCTATTCCTGCCACATTTGCTAATTATTTAATCTCCCGCGTCAGAAGCGGGACTTTTGCTCCTTTCTCTGCCCTGTTTTTTTTTTCCTTCCAGTTGTCTTCTGCACTCAACTATGGCACAGGTATTGCCCTGGTGCAGCCTGGGCATAGAGGAGACAAATCTGGAGGGGCCGAGGAGAGGAAGGAGCAATAGCATACAGCATTTTCCACTGCACCTATCCCCATTTGAAGATATATATGCTTTTCTCTCCATCCCCACGAGTGCTCTCCCCATGTAAAGAGCTGAAAATCATGCATCCACTAGAAATGGTTAGAAAATTTCAGAGGGAAAAATAAAAAATATCTTTTCCTAGTTTGCAGCACTGCACGAGACGTTCTAAAATAATGCAAGATATCCTGAGGGTAAGCTGCAGAGAAAAGCCCAGACAGACAGCTGGACAGAAGTCACATTCATGTCTTTATACGTTGTAAAAGATTACAAACAAAATCCTCCAAAAGTCAAAAAGCACCAGATTTTCAGCCAGAAGCTGTGGATGCTTAAGTGGGATCTGTCTTTTAGACCAACCCCTCACAGGAAAGTGTGGCTTCCAGTAGGTAAGTATTCTTCTGGGCAAACCCAGTCCTTAACCAAAATAAAGAGTGAAGGACCACAGCAAGCCAGCAAGACCTCATCCACCTTCCCACACTTCAGGGCAGGTCTTGCAGAGTATGGGGCACTTTGCAGTTGGTCTGGAAAATCAGACTTTCTCTTCTGTCTCTAGCGATCAGTTCCCAAAGGCTGGCATTCCCAGGAGGGTTCTCGCCTCTGCCAGCTCGCATGCCCACGCGGTGATTTATCTCTTGGCAGCAGAGCTATGTGGCACAGCAGCTTCTGATGCTCACATCACCCTCCTGGAGAGCTGTGTCTTGGAAAGGGACAAGGATGCTCACCTGAGGTTTGAGGATGCTGAACAGTGCCTCAGTTTGCAGGTTCTTAACAGGTGCCACTGTTTTTGAGCATGGGAGTTGGGAAGAGTGGGGTATGAAGACGAGCCTCAGATGTTGGCGAAGAACAAATAATAATACCACTAGTAAAGCTGCATAATTTTATGGCGCTTGCTTCCCCTTCTTCAAAGGGCATCCCACAGCTTTTGGCAAGCCCCTGCGAAGCAGAAGCTAGTTGCCAGCCCAATGCCAGCTCAGGGTTTAGCATTAGCAGGATTTAAGGTGACTGTTGATATCATTAATACCAACGTTAGAACACAAACGCTGGCTGCCAGCCGTCAGGAAGAGCGTGGGCCCAAGGACTGCTCACCAGGGGAAAGAAGCGGATGGAAGGAGCAGCCCTAATTCTGGGTGCTTTGGAGGCAGAGGAAGGGATTTTGCTCCCCAGGCTGGCACCTCTTCCAGTAATAACCAAGCACCTTGCAATGAGAGCAACCCACACAAATTGCTCAGCTTCACGTTTCCCACATCACAGCCCTAAGGGTTGTTCGACTTTACCCTCAAAGGCGTCTGAGGAAGAGGTTTCTACAACCATGAAGCCTCTCCAGGTATTGCAGCCCTCCCCAGACACCTCATGCACCTCATGCCCTATGAAAACCATGTGCAAAGCATTATCAGAGAGATGCTGCCGGGACAACTTACTGACCCATACAGGCAATCAGCTTATGATATGAGCGATGGGATCATGTCGGCTGAGCAGGCACAGCTGCTAATGTTATTCTTGTTCATCAGAATACTTAATCCGACTTTTTTTTTTTTTTAATAAAAATAAATCCTCAATGACTATTTGCCCGAGGCTTTAGTTAGAGCAGCTAATGGGGTGGTCACGTGAAGTGAACCCTCCGTATGGAGTAGTGAACAGTATCAAGATAGATGAACTCGAGTAGGGAGGGCAGGAGGAGTCCAAATGTGAGAGGAAAAAAAAAAAAATACGGGTAAAATACTCCGCTGTGAATGCACGAGGTTGTGAAACCTCCGGGTGAATGAATGCAAGATCTGATATATCCACACACAAGTCTGCGTAGGGAGAGGTCAGGAATTGCTACAACCCTGGGAAAAATCCTGAACAAACATAAATGTCGCAAGCCCTGGGGATGGGAAACATGACAGGCTGGAGTTCCATGAGAGAAAAGTCCAAATGAGCAAGACACCGGGCAAGAATGGAGACGCAGCTCTCCTCTCCTGCCCATCTTGGCAGGGGCTCATGGCTGTGGGTCACCCCATGCAAAAGCCAGGTTGCTCCACCAGCCCCAAACCCTTACTATGCTGATGGGATGAGGTGCAGAAACAACGTGCAGCCGTTTTCCTCCCCTCCTCCAGACTCACAAACGTGCCAGGTCCTGGCACACAGCAGCAAGGCTCATTCAGAAGGCAGCAAAGGGCACGTGCAGCCCCGCACTGGTGCCAGGACATGAGCGCTGGCACCATCCTGTTCTGCAAAGACACATCCTGGTGCCTGCCGGGGTCCCTGCACCCGCCTGGTTTTGCAGGGAGCCACGCACCAGCTGAAGGGATGACAGAGAGCCTTGAAAAGGGTTTAAAAGCTTTAAAAACTCGGCCAGCTGATGGAGAGACCTCGGGAAGAGGAATGCCAGAGGGGTATATCCAACCCTGAGCAGGAGGCATTACCATGCAAGCGTTTTTTTTTTGCAGCCTTTTTTCTTTAGTTTTGTTTGCTGTCCCCAGTTATCCTCTTCTCCGAGCAGGCAAAGCAAATCACACCTGCTTTGCCCTGGGCACAGCATCCCTCTGAGGCAAGTCCTGAGCCAGCCCGTCAGTGCCACGCAAGTCCTGCAGCCAACAAGTTTCCAAGACATGCACGGCATAGAAAGGAAAGGAAAGAAATGCCGGAAGATTAGACCCTGAGCTGAAACTAATTGTTCAATAAGCCATGAACAATATAGCGTTCGTGCGGTTTGCTTCTCTGCCTTTCATCCACGGAAAGGGAAAATAAACAGTACAGGGAGAAGGGCAAGAGGTGCCAAGAGCCAGGATGGGCTTAGAGGCAGGGGCACAGGCAGCAGAGCCAGTGTCTGAACCAGGACGGGGAGATGATGCTCTCTCCTAGTCCGGTAACAACACTGTCTGCTCTCAGAAGTGAGATACTTCGCTGATGCTGTCAGTGTTTTGGTCAAAGAGGGCTTGATTCAGTAAATCAACAGTGTGATTCCTGGGCCAACAGCATCAGAGTCTAGTCCACAAAGCAGATGAGAAATAAGACCTTACATTCAAGGCTATTATTCTGGGAACAGCAGCGTCTCATTCAGATTAGATTAATTGACAGGAATAAAAAAGAATATGTTGATAACTCCGGACATACAGAACATTTTCATTCGTGCTGGAAAGAAGCCCAGATGTAATAGACTTGCACAGGCACCTCCCACCTCTCTCCCCCTCCTCTGAGCAGTAGGCACCGTCAGCAATTTCTTTTCTGATCCTTAATAAACCAAGGGCAGGACGGGATCTGGGGCACCCAATAAGACGGCTTCCTAGTAGGCTCAGCACGAGGCAGATTGCTGGTCTTTGCCCGACTGCAAAAATTAACCATCTACCCAACATATGGGTCCCCGAGAGTGTCCTGCAGAGCCCACTCCTCCCTCCACCCACCGCCCCCCCCCCAAGCAGGATAATCCCCTTATTGTTATTTAGAGACACAGAGATGGATCTGATCCACAACCCCAAAATCCCCATGTCTGGAAAGGGCTGAGGAAGAGAAGAGATTAGAGATTCACCTCCCGTGAAAGGGACGAACTAAAAGAGTCAGATCCAGACTGGCCCGAAATCTGTGAGCATCTGAAATTTGGATCCAGACCCAAATTTCTCAGATGCAGCCCAGCTCCATCAGCACGTTGTTTGCCGTTACAATGGCGCTTGCTGCAACCTAGCAACTAACAGTTGACTGCCTCGATGAGCTCGGAGCTTAAGGAAGAAAAAAGAGGATCAACTTCAAAACAAGGACAACCACGGAACAAACACCGAAGAGTTCAGACACGTGAAACCTAGGTATAAGGAAGAAATTTTTTGCCATGAGGGTGGTGAAACAGTGGCACAGATTGCCCAGAGAGGTGGGAGAAGTCCCATCCTTGAAAATATTCAGGGTCAGGTTGGAAGGGGCTCTGAGCAACCTGATGTAATTAAAGATGTCCCTGCTCACAACAGAGGGGTTGGAATAGATGACCTTTAAACGTCCCTTCCAACCCAAACCGATCAATGATTCTATGAAATAGTGCAAAATCTCCCTGGCCAAGGAAGCAGCACCTCTAGTTCTCCCTTCTCTGGCTTTGAGTTACCAACCCTGAGGTTCATGCATGCATTGGTAACTCAAAGCTAAAGGTAAATCTTCCTGCTCTGGACCCGAATTGGTGTGCCTGGCTTTTCTCTGCAAGTAAATACACAGCACAACCTCTGGATTGTGAGGAAATCATTGCAGCATTTAAAGAAGATCCCCAGTGAATGGCACGAAGCTAACGACGTAGGCAACAGGGTTGCCTACACCAGGTGCCACAGTATCATCAGACATGATATTGTCCAACTGGATGGAGTTCAGTCAAGGCAACTAGAAGGACAAGTCACTGACGAAGCAGTCACAGAGATAAACAGCACCAGCATCTTGAAATCAGGATTGCCAAATGCCTTCTGTCCAAACACAATCCCAACCCCATTGCCTGCTGATGTGGCATGGAGAAGAAGGAATCCTTGAGCCTAGGACCCCAAGATGGGCTAAAACAGCCCAGAGCAGTCAAACTCTCTCTCTTCTGCCTCCTGACTTGGTGGGCCAGACACCTCCAGGAGGCAAATCCCAGCTCAGACTGACCACATGGGGCCTGGCAGGAAAGCAGGAGAGATCTGCAGTGCTGCAGCATGTACCTGAATGGGTTTTTTCACCCCCTGAAAAGAAATACACAGGCAACGTGATCATCTCTAAGCAGGAGTGAGATGGCCATGATATGCAGAGGCTAGATGGGGCACCAGCTCCCCTTTCAAAGGTCCCATCATTTGGGAAGTTTTACCGCAGAACATAGAGTTTCTCAAGTACTGTCTCCCACAAAATTAATGTCTCTTGCTCCACACAGTCTCAATGGCACCATACACGGGCCAGACAAAGAAAACCACCTTTTGTTCCTTTTCAGAGGCTGTCATTCTTGAAAAAAAACCCAAGAAATCCTGGATTGCTTTGCTCGTTCTTCAAAATCAGTGCAAGGTCAGATCCAGAGGGAACTGAAATCTGGTGAAAGCTTTCGTTCTATCTTCCAACCTGAAAATGATCAAAGTCTATGAATGTGCCCCAAAGCAGTCGGGAATGGCTGGGAGGGAGATGAGAGGTTGGGGCTGTGGGGCCTTTGGGGAATATCTTGCAGCAATTCGGAAGTGGGATATTGATGTGTTGTCACGCGCTATACCTGGTTCAGTGTCCAAACCTACTCTGAAGAACACACACTCCTTGCTGGAGTTAGTTTTTCACTGTTTTCCCATACTCCTGGGACTGCACAGCTGAGGCAAACCCAACTCTTCTGTCTTCCCAGATGCCATGTTGTATTTCCCCAATTCTTCCGTGAATCAGCAGGGAACCTTATCGACGTGCTTTTTGTGGCAGCGGAATTAACTGCTGGGGTGATTTTACCAGAGCAACACGTCAATCCCATTTTCTATTATTAGGCATCTGTGTGTTATGTTCATTGATCCTGGGCACTAAATTTCCTCAGGGGTTAACAATACTTTCAACACATGGACAGAAATCCGTGGAAGCTTAAAGAATACTCAAGCGCAAGATTCCCAGAGGTCTCCGGGGTCTGTGTTTCCTTCGGTTTACACAGACACATCAATATATCTCCTTAATTTCATTTCATTATTCCTCCTATATAGTCTGTGCGTTACCCCTCAAGATAGACTTGAGGAAGCTTTTTTTATGACAGATAGGAAGATATACTGCCCCACTGATTAGGTGTGAGCCTGATGGTCAGTCTTCAAGACCAGAGTGAAAACATGTCTAATTCCTTTGGCTTCCATAGGAATAAAATATAGGCATTAAGGCCTCTTGTGGATGCAATGTGTGATTCCAAAGGGATCCCATTATAAAAGCCTAATTAGTGTCCTATTACAAAATGAAATCCAACGAATATCCCCATTAGCTAAGCAAAGATGGGCAGAGATTTTAATATGCAAAATCAACAGTGAATAGGTAAATGAAGACTAAATGAACAGTCCAGGGTAGATGAGAAGGGCAGATACTAGGTAGAGGGATGGGAGATCACCCAGAGATGGAGTAAAAGAAAGAGGCATGAAGTAGCTTGGCACAACAAGTAGGTGATTGATGGTTGGGTCATCAGATGGAAGGTGGACATTGACAGTAATTGCACTATGTACAATATAGACCTGTCTTAGCTCTTAATCTCTCAGCAGTCTCCTCCAAAGGGCGCTTGAAGACTCACGAGGGGACGGGAAAAAGGGTAAAAAGCTAGAGAAGATGCTTCCTCAGAAATGGTCACCATCCCAACCATGATCCTGAGGTCTGAAAACCTGGACATTGGATGTCACTCATCTACCACTGCCCTGAAGAGAAGGTTTAAACGGGTAGTGAACGGTGCATCAGTGCTAGTCGAAACCCAGAAGAGGTTCTCTTATTTCTGCAAAGTTATACCAGGACGTACAAAATCAAAATCTGGCCCATTAGAGCTCACATTCACCTCTGTGCAGAATGCAATTTTCTTACATCTGTTCTAGCTAGAAAGGGTGAAACACTGAAGGCAGAAAAGACTGGAACGGTAACTAAATGATGGCTAATGGACAGCTGATCGAGTAGAAGGACAGATGCAGGGAGAGATGAATAGAATAGATAAACAGGCATCAGACCCCAATCTCTCAGCAATTACAGTCTGCTCTGGAAATCCTAATCTTCTGCAGTGTCGGTCTCCAATAATTCCAGTTAAATTAGTTATTATCCCTCATTTGTGCTTGTCCCTGGAATTATTTTGGTGGCATGGATCAAAGAAACACCACGGGCTTTAATGCAGCGTGTGCTTTTAAAAAGTCAAAGCATTAGAAAGTGCTCCCTATTCTAATGCATTCTCGTCTCGTGCCAGAAAGTGGATCTTTAACTTCTAATTAGTGCATCTCAGGATCTGTCCAAACAACCCCGCCATGTCTCCCCTTGCAAACACAAACAGATGAGGTTCCCCGGGGACTCAGAGCCAGCTCAACACCTATGAGGGGTAGCAGTGCTATCATGATTAATAAAGCATGAGCAGGCACTAAACAAGGCTGAATTCAGCTCTGTAACTGCAGTCCAGTTGTTGCTTATCTTATTCTCCCTTTCCCACCTGATTCACTAAAAAAAATTAAATAAATCCTTTCTGCAACTGCACTCAAAGTAAAAAACGAGATGAAGAAGGAAGAAAAAAGATCTCATTACATGTTTAATTTAAAACTCTATCAGTGATTAGGATATTTTACGGACTGATCGCTTGCCAAATGTTATGGTTTAAATCAAAGCGACTCCAGAGTTATGCAACAGATATAGGAGATACAGGGTTTGGAGCTTTTTCCTCTGCTTTGAAACAGTCGCTGGCTCAGACATTGTGCAGCGAATGGCCAGGAAAGCAGTGGACAAGGAAGTGATGGAAAAGTGGATAAAAAAAAATGAGAGGGTCTGACAGAAAGAGGGGCTTAAACCTTTTGCTGGAGGAAGTTCCTCCAGCACACTTGGAGATCCGCGGTCACCAGCACGTGCAAAGCAATCAGCACTTATTTACACGTATCGATGATGGGAGGCAAACAGAAACATGCAGGGGCATTCACACACACAGGATCACATAGAATGTCAGCGGTTTTACACGTCCACAACCAGCACCAGCTGCTGGTTGTGGATGTGTAAATGGGACGAGCCCTGTCATTGCATCACACACAACAGCTGGGACAACAACTGAGAGAACAGGGATGTCTTCCTTATTATCCAAACTACACGACTGAAGGGCCAAGAGAGGCACTTATGGAAAAGGGATCCCCCCAAAAAGAAGAAGAATGACAGCAGCCTGGAGATCTCAAGGAAGAACTAAATAATTCACAAGAATGGCAACCCACCACCCACAAACCCCTCCAAACACATTAGCAGCAGTAAAAGTGGTGCCTTGTAATCCCAAAACTCAAAGCAAAACACAGTTTTATGGATGGAAGGGCATCTACTGCAAGAGAGGGTGACTTAGGGACAGAGGGTAGGTTTGTCAGCTGTGAGGATGCAGCTAAAATGCTGGTACTGGGGAGGACCACACACAACGATGTGGTCAGAGATCTGCTGTGCCCATCTGACCGAGTGAGCTGGCAGAGCTAACTACACATTTTCTTCTCATTTCAAAGCTTAACATAGAAAATCAAACTATATTCAGGTTCTAGATCAGATCAGGAAAGGTCTGATTCAGAAGCTGAAGCCAAACGCCCTACGTTTCCCACGTTGCCTGGAGTTGAGACCAGACAGACCCGGAGGAACCTCTAGACTTTAAATGTCCAGAGGATCCTCATGCCATGACAGCTTGAATTCTTGGATCTGTTTAAAGACAGACTTTAAAGACACACAAAAATAAAACTAGACTTAAACAAACAACCTCTTCATGCTCGGAATAAGTCCGTATGGAGCTCAGTAGCTCCAGCAAAGCCAGAGGCCCCAGTGCAACCGGCCAGGCTATCAGGAATTGCCCAGGGGACAGCCATAATCTGCTTTCTGACATGCAGAGGGCCCATAAACAAATGATTATGCTTCTGTGCCTGAGTTTCCCTAATTTGCAAAACGTTGATAATGATCGGGGCTAATTGAAAATTTCCCATCAAGTGTTATTAGGATGGGGAACAGGGATTTTGAATGAACCATTTGCAGAAAAGCCCATTTTCCCCCATAAATAGCATTTTTGACAATAAAGCAAGCAAACAAAACAAAACCCAAAACATCTTAAGTCTTTTGTTAAAAGGACAGCATTTTCCATAGAAAATACCCACTATTTTCCGGATAATTCAATGACTTCCCAGGCTTCATAAGGCTTCTGAGGCTTCTTTTATTGCTCCTTTCAATAATTACAGATACTTTAATGGGAGGCTCAGTAGACCAAGCTTTATTTCAAATGTTCATGCAACAGACCTCTGGCCAAGCCTGAGTTGAGTCTCAGACAACAATGCAGGGAGAGAGCTCTTCATTCATTAGTGAGAGGGACATCCAAATGATGAAGAGGCTGCACAAGAATGGCCAAACCTTGTGGTTTTTCCATCAGACCCCAGCAGGATTTTGCACAGCAGTTGCTGGCAAGGAGAGGGGCAGGTCTAGACCCTTCTGCCACTGTCTTTTCATGAGGACTGGGTGGCCACATCTGTAGATAAGCAGAAGATCAGAGCTTATTCCCCTGTGCCAGTTCATATCCACACTCCCACCAGCACAGGGGCTGCATCTAAGAAGAACTCCAGCCCAAGCTACCCCAGACCTTGTACCTTGTCTGAGTATCAACTGAGAGCTGGGAATTAAACTCTGGGGACAGCTACGGGCCCAAGCTTGTGCCTGATGGACTTTTTGTCCCTGACATAGACTGGAAAGCTGAGGCAGGATGGTGGCCGGGACATCTATCCAACCACCAGCATGGGTGGGAGACCTTGACAAACTACCAGCAGGCTCAGATTTGGAGGATGGTGCACTCAAGCATCCTCCTAAATGATTTCAGCTGCTGTGTCTGCCTTGATCTTCTGCTCAGCTAGGACTGGCCTTCATTACAGTTTAATTGCAGAGGTGACCAGAGGGCCTGGGGCCAGTGGTGTTGCTTCCATTAAGCAGATTTTCATGCCCCTTTATAGCATGTGCTTTGCCTGGGAGAGGAGAGCCAGGGAGGAACACGAAGGGCAGGAGGACACAGCAGTTGGCTGCATTATTGGACTCACAAATACACACACATAATGCCACACAGCAGCATTACCAAGCTGTTAATAACAGAGAAAAATTACCAGAGCCTAGATCAGATGCATGAGCAGAAATGTGCTGAAGGCAATGGGAAGACTTCTATCAACATGAGGAGACAGTTTGGATCAGGCACCAAAAGATACTCTCATGTGTTAGTGAGATTTAGACACCTACATCCTTGCCTGCAGTGTGCCTTGAAGCCTGGCCCCTAGGTTTTTTTGCAGCCTAAAAGGAGCAGAGAGGCTGGAAAATCCAAAACTCAAAAACTCTTGCAAGGCTGCACCAGCATGTTAAGAGCACGGCAGACACGGGAAGAGAGATGCACGTTGCAGGGGTGAAAAGGTAAGCTCAGGTAGAGCTCCTCGCCGTGGCTGGAGGGCTATGGCTTCTTGTGAGCTACAATTTTGAGGCAAAGGCTCTGCTTATGTTGTCTGCAGGGACCAGAAATCAACAACCGCTACCCCTCAGCTCAAAAGTGGAGCAGAATCATGAGCGGATGCAGCCCCCACCTACGAATCGCAGTCAGCACAACTGCCAAACGTAGCACAGGGAAACTGAGGCACACCCAGTTTCACATTCTCATTCTTGCCACCGCTGGGCACTTCACATTAAACTGTGAATCCCCCTAACGCCATCCTCTGAGACTCCCAGCTTCCTGTCTGTAAAACTAGCCCTGACAGGAAGGGGCACTGCCATCTTCCCAGCAGGACAAGAGAGCTGTAGGCACCCTGGAGGAATCATCCCTGCCAGCCAGAGTAAAGGAAAAAGCAATATCCCATCCCATCCTTGGAGAGAGTTTGAGCTTCTGTTGGTGTCCGTCCTTTGCTCCTCTGGCTGGCCAGACCCAACAAGCTGGCACGGAGTGGGGTTCCCTACGCTCGAGACTTTAATTTTAAAGCACATTACTTAAAATCAGTTTTTCTGAGTCTCTGGAGAAGGACTCGTAAACTCGCCCAGCAATTCAAGGGCTTTGCAGACCTCATCTCCTCCAGCTGCACGTGTGAGGGGAATTTCTCGGTCCCTGCCTTCCCAAGCATGAAAAACTAGTCACACATATATTAAACAAATACTTTGGTGTGCAGCCTCCTTCCTCGTGCCATTCACTCGCACGCATTTCCATGCCAGCCCCACCTCATGCAGACTCTCTGGTGTCCCGTAACGTGGTTGCGCTCATGCTGAATTTTGCCCAAAGTCACAGTGTGGATTTGACCCTCTCTGCTGTACTCAAGCACCTGCTCCCATAAAGCTCCTGTGAACTGAAGACCGTGGAGCCCCTTGCCTCTTGTCAGAACTGGTTGAAATGGAGATGATCTCCTAGTGCCTTTTCATGTGAAGGGTGGCCACTGGTCCATTAACTGCAGTCAGGGAAACTTTGCTGGCAGAGGGGTGGGAGATGCTGGGAGCCAGGATGGATCAAGGCTCGCTGCAGCCAGGCATCATAGCTCAGGCAGGGCTTCGTGCTGATGCTTTAGGAAAAAAGTAGCTTAATCAAAACGTGCCACACCCGGCCAACTGATCGGTGCTTTGCAGGAAAGCAGGAGACGCTGAGGTTTCAGCTGCCTTTCAGGTGATCAGCTGAGGCTGGTGAGCCTTGTCATCCAAGAAGACGACAGATCATGAGGGTCCTGGGACAGGTCTCAGTGTGATGCACGAAAAGCAGCTTCTGCTGGTGACAGAGCTCAACAGCATCCTCAACAGCACTGGGAAAAGGGACGCATCAGCTCTCTATATGGAGCAAGTTTACACTGATTGCACCAAAGCAGAAACCAAATCAGGTGGGATCAAAACCTCAGTTTGGTAACAACACCCTCTGCGATAACTCCAGAAAGGTCTCTTGTGCCTCTTACAGCCCAAACCCCAGATACTGCAACACAAAGAATGCAGAGCTGGTTCCTGAAGTAGGAAAGCACAAAGGACACACAGAGTATTTAATTAGGGGCAGGTCAGGGCTAGAGGAGGGATGTGAAAAGCTTCGTTCCTCTGCTCAATCTCACTACAGAGTCTAAAAAAAGGGGGAAATGACTGCTTATTTCATTTAAATGTTATTAACGTGACTGCGTTGAAGTCAAGCCATGCAGCAAACAGTGCAGAATAGTACTGGCTTGCCAGGAATGCAGTAGGGTGGTGATCATCACACCAGTAAATACATCAGACTTGCTGTCATGCACTTGATCTCACCAACTGAAGGCCTTCAGGTTGCTTGGGAGAGGGGGACAGTAAAATGATCCTTGTTGCCAGAAACAGGGAAAGTGAGAGTAGGAGGCTCCTTCCAGCATCACCATGCAAGCCAAGGGATTCCCCTGGGACAGCGTTCATTCGTTAGGCAATGGTGTCCTTCACACCAACCCACTGGAACCTCTGGATTCGTATACCCTGATAGTATGGAATGGATTCTTTAACTAGTCAGACCAGGTGGGATTTGTAAATTAACTCTTGCAGGGGTATTGCCAACTTAGTCCAAACTCATCCCTGCAGTTAGTCCATGAGCTCTGACAGTTGTGCTGAGTAGAAAGTCCTGACCTCTAAAGGATCCTCCACAGGGCAAGACTAAACAACATCTAAAACGTAGGTGCAAGTTTGCAAAAACAATCTTTATTGAAAGTCATTATAATTGTATTTATTAAAAATAAACATAGGAGTTTTCTAGCCAAAAAAAAAAAGCTGTTAATCAGAAATCACTACTTGCTTTAACTCCAAGATTTGAAACCTTGTGCAAAAACCACGTTGTCATTCTTGCAGCTAAAGCTGTAGACCAATTTCTCTTTAATAAAATAAGGTCTTCCTTGGAGGAGATTATATGTTGCTGATAATTATCTGATGACATGTTGAGGTTGAGCAAATGGATTAAATTCATTTTACATTATGTTATTAGTGCCACTGGAGGGGTGTGTGGCTGCATCCCTTTGGGTATTAAGCTAAAAAGCTCGTAGTATACTTTACAGTGGTAACTACTGGGCTAAAACCAAGCCTCCACTGGCTTTTTGGGAAAGGGTGTCTACAAAACACTGTGGATCATACGCTGTCGTGCCAACTTCAGGTTAAAGCCAAACTCAGCCAGTTAACTGAAGATGAAAGATGCTCCAAGCATCCACGTCCCAGTCTGAGCCTTGAAAGACCTGGATGTGATACCCAACTGTGCAGCAAACTTAGACGCCAACATGATACCAGCTGAATATTATGAGATGCAACGTCCTTGAAGGCTTCCTCCCACCTGCAGCACTGGGAGTAGGTCGACTTTCTGCCCTCTGCAGCACTTGCTGCCACACAGCCTAGACCTCTTGATCTGCCGGAGCAATTTTCCGCGCACTCTGCTGCAGCCTGTACGTACAGCAAATCAAATGGCTCTATCCACCACGCAGAGTGCATGCTTGTTTTAAAGATACTTCCCGATCTATCCACCTCTGCTTCCCAGAAGAGTTATTATACACAGGCACATGCAACTGGGGAACCAAAAGGCTACTGCTCTCAGAATACTAAGCAAATAAATTGGTTGCCCTCTAACATACCTTTTTTTTTTTTTTTTTTCCCCTCCCAGGATGAACCAGGTTACTGAAAAGCTAATCCAGCTTTCTACAGACTGGAAAAAGCATGTGTGGAGTTCAATAGGGCTCAGCTATGGAGCTCAGCTCAGATAAGCAGCAAAGGTGGGAAACAGGAGAATGAAGTGACTCTAAAGAAGGATATTGACTGATTATCATGTGGGACGCCTGGGAGAAACTTCAATGGTGTCTACAGAAAATATACTGAGAGTAGCATCTATTACACTCTCAAACACTCTCCAAGGGGGGGAAAGAGGGGAAACTCCATTACCCACAGCAGGAACAGTCAGGTTGGACAAAATAACCTTGCAGTGAAGAAATAACCTGGCATTGACTTACATTACCATTCCCTGCAAGCCTCACCTCGCTGTGATGGGACTGCAGGGAACTAAGTGGAGTTTGGAGATTGCTGCCACTCTGAGAGGCCGGCACAAGGGTCATGGGGGAGAGAAGAAGTTGGTTTTGATGTGATTTTATGCCCTCCTAATACCAGCCTGCTCTAACACAACAACCAGAAGCTGCTCTTACACTCCCAGGTTTTACAACCTCTCTATACAACCATGAGACAAGCCACAGCAGGAGCAGAATGCAGCTTTTTCGACAGGGATTATGCTCATTTGTTTGGATGCATTTTAGGGAATCTGAGTCACGCTGTCAGACCCAGGGCAGCTGGAAGAAGGAAAGCTGCTGGGTTTGGAGCTGATGGTGCTTCAGGAGACCCTGGCTGTCACTCCCAGCCATAGCAGCTGAGCAGAAGCACTGTTACATGGTGTAGCATGTAGCTGGCACCCTGCATCACTGCTTGCCCCTATCTATGAGTAGCTCTGGTTAAAAAAAAAAAAGCTTTTAATTTCCTTATCTATAACCTAGAGCTGGCTGGGGCAAGGCAGAAAAACTATCTGGTTACATGGGGAAAATTTTGGAGGCAAGAACAAGGTGTTTCACCTTGTTGCAGGTAGCAGCTCTCCATATGGCAGCTCTTCTCTCCCTCTTCTGAAAGTTCCCAGGAGCTCAGCTGGATCTCTCTGGACATGCTTTCCAGTCCCTCTCAGCACATGGAGGCTGGTAGGTGTTTAAGCATTATTCTTGAAAAAATGACAGGCCCCAGGGCCCAGGCTTGCGGTGAGAAATGGTTCTCATTTTTGTGAGTGCAGCGGGTTCAGCCAAGGTCGATGGTAGCGGTGCCGAGGGAGAGCCACTGGAAAATATAACTACCTTTCCCATCACTCACTCGCCTCCTTCCTTGGCAGGCTGTGGGCTTGTTGGAGAAAGCTGAGTGGAGCCAGGTGAGTGGACAGGCTCTGAGAGACAGGGCTGCTGGGGCAGGCAAGGTTTGGGCTGGAGGGCTTGGGGTCTTCAGCCACGGATATACCCACCAAGTGCATGTGTTGCCATAGACACCATTACTCCAGGCTCCTTGCTGATTGTGTGTTGAGACCTCTCCAAGCCCATTTCATTTCAAACAACCACCTGCGAGTCACCACACAAACATCATAGATGCCACAAAGCATGTATTCACAGAATCACAGAATGTCAGGGGTTGGAAGAGACCTCTAGAGACCATCTAGTCCAACTCTCCTACCAGAGAAGGATCACCCAGAGTGGGTCACACAGGAACACGTCCAGGTGGGGTTTGAAAGTCTCCAGAGCAGGAGACTCCACACCCTCCCTGGGCAGCCTGGGCCAGGGCTCCAGCACTCTCACAGTGAAAAAGCTTTTTTTAATATTTTTGTGGAACCTCTTATGTTCCAGCTTGTATCCATTGCCCTTGTCCTGTCATTGGATGTCACTGAAAAGAGTCTGGCTCCATCCTCCTGACACTCCCCCTTGACATATTTATAAACATTAATGACGTCAACCCTCAGCCTCCTCTTCTCCAAGCTAAAGAGACCCAGCTCCTTCAGCCTTTCCTCACCAGGGAGATGTTCCACTCCCTCCATCATCTCTGTGGCTGCGCTGGACTCTTTCCAGCAGTTCCCTGTCTCTCTTGAGCTGAGGGGCCCAGAACTGGACACAATATTCCAGATGTGGCCTCCCCAGGGCAGAGCAGAGGGGCAGGAGAACCTCTCTCCACCTACCAGCCACCCCCCTTCTGACACACCCCAGGATGCCATTGGCCTTCTTGCCCACGAGGGCACACTGCTGGCTCATGGCCATCCTGCCGTCCACCAGCACCCCCAGGTCCCTTTCCCCTGTGCTGCTCTCCAACACATAAATGCACATAAGTACACATAAATACACATAACTACACACAGCAACAGCCTTGTGTGTTGTGTACCCTCTGACTGCACTAAGCAGAGATGCTCTACTCGTGCGTGCATTGGCACATACACTCTCATGCTCCTTCCTTGAGTTTCTAACCCTCTAAAAAAGAGCACCTCTTTGAACCTGTGCTGTTCCTTAAGCAGAGTCCCCAGTGTCACGGATGGCAAAATGCTCAAGCAGGTCACCTGTCTCAGGAATGAACTTGTGGAACCAGAACTAGCTCAGAGCAGAAACGTTTTCACTGCAGAGCCGACTTATTTTAATGAACCTCCTCCACACCCCCTCAAAAAAAAAACTCTTCCTGCCATTGTGTGTTTATACATTAATAATAGACGGGAGTTGATGAGCATCATGACTGAAGAGTGAAGTTAATTGGATTTGCCAGAATTGTTCGTTGCTGCTGCCACGCAGCCCCTAGGTACAGCTGCCTGTCCCCGAGGTGTGGCACCTTGGCTTCTCGGGCTCCTCTAATTTCTGGCTAAAAGGTCTTGGCAAGGTGCAGGTCTGGGCAAAGCAGCCTGCTTGCCTGGAGTGGGATGTCCTGGCAGTCTGTCCCGAAATGCTACAGGGAAAGAAGGAAAGAGGAGCAGGGACTGCTGCCAAAAGAAGCATGACAAAAGGCAGTCGCAGAAGTCTGGTCCCATGTTGAAGACTAACCTTATTTCTGTGAGGAAGAAACGCAGGCCCTACATTTGCTTTGATTTCTTTATACAGCCCTTTCACTGCAGTAAGAGAGACCATTCACTAATACACCTCAGTCAGGTTGGGGTTTTTAACTGTGGGATCTCAATTCAATGCAAAGATTTCCTTTTTCCACCAGTGATCTCTGTCTCAGGATTTAGGATTACACCTCTTACTGGTGCTTGGCTCTGCATCAAGAGGAATATCCCATTTTTTAAGGCTGCTGGGGTCACATCTTTAGCTCAGGAGATGTGACTTCAGAGCTTGAAGGTGCTCTGCTCATGCAAGATGGTCATTACACCCCCTCCCAGCACTAATTCAAACCATGGAGGGGAGGTTGTTGGCTTACACGTGCAGAGGCAACATCGATTATATTTTATAGGAGCCATATATTAAACTAGATTAAACTTTAATCCCCAAGCTCCTATCATTTTCCTAACAAGTTACCACCCTACTCTCATGCAATGCAGCAGGACTTTTAAAAGGGATCTACTGGGGTTTGACGTGAAACCACAGCAGCACAATGAGAAGACAGACAGCCCATCCTTTGCTGTGCAAAATTTCCCAGAGGAGAGAATACCCCTCTATTGACACTAACCCTTCAGTGACATTTTACTTGGCTGCATAAACCTCCTGCCGTATTTCTGGCCAGCTCTTGTCACTCTTTCTCATCATCAGCTCCTCTCTGATGATATAATTCAAGAGGAGCAGGGCTGGGTCCTGGCCAGGTAGACTTGGCACTTGGTGCCTGGCAGAGATGTGGGCTGTTCTGCCTGCTGCTTTCCCCAGCTCCAGCCTCATCTCAAAAATGGAAATAAAAAGCAATCCAGCTTCTGTCTATATGGAACGCCCTTCACAGCTGCATCTGCATAGAGTTACTGTGTTGTGCGGTTTCGCGTCAGTCTTTAAAGTTTGAGACCTTTGGGCTCGGGAGAAGCTGCAATCAAGGGCAAACTTGGTTTTTGACCTCGTTTCACTGAGCTGGAAATCCAACAGTTAAACGCCAGCCAAGGCGAAGTTCATGGTGAAACTCCCATCAGGTTCAAGCAAAACTTCCCCCCAAGGTGTCAAGGAGCGGAGGGAAGAGTGAGTAGACTCCGACTCCACTTTCCCCTCCAGCCATCCATCTGCCTAGATATTTATTTGATCTTCTGTCACTACAATATCTGAGTGTTTACAGCACACCACCATTCACGCCAAAGCTGAATGAAAATCCTTCACGGTGCTTACGTGCGGCGATGCACCACCGGCGCTCCCGCTCGCCTCCGGTGCATACAAATGAAGAAGAGTGATCCTCTCCTCCCTCGCACCGACCACGCACAGGAGGAGAGAGATTTGCCGAGGGCTCCCCGGGTACAGATGCGTGATCTCGGATGAATAATGGTTTAGTTTATTGGAAATTCGCTTTTTCATTTTCCTTCAATTAAGTGACCAGCGAAATCAATCACATACCTTCTGCAAATACTAAATCTTCCAGAGGGAAAATATTTATCAAGTCCCAAGCCACCAGCTTTAGCTCCCTTATCCTTCTAGCTCTCCGGAATTGCTTTGCAATGTGAAGAAAGAAAAAAAAAAAGAAAAAAAAAAGCCAACATGACAAACTGGAACTTCAGAGGATAAAAAGTGGATTTTGAAGCAGCGATGAGAGTGTTCAATACAGAAACATCCTATGGACTTTAGCAGAGAGAAAAAAACAGGTGGTTATAAGCATGTATCAAGTGTCACTGAGATGACACAGCTGAGGATGAGCCCTTCTACACAGAGTTGCTATATTTAGGTATTTTTTTAACATCCCCTGAGACCTCTACCGTAGGTATGAAACTCCTCAGGCCAGAACATGGTTAAAATGAAAAGTTTGCTGTTTAATTCTGCAAGACTCCTCCGTATGGCACCAGCAGGAATCTGCCATCAGGGAGCTGAAGCGGAGATGCAGCAGCTTTGGCAGACATGAAATAAACTGTGTTTGTCTCAAACATCAGGTCATGGTAAAGTCTCGTCTCATTATACCTCGCTGAGCCCAGCTCACAGCACAGAAACCAGGGATGGACGGGTTGTCTTTGGCAATGCCCACGTCAGTATTACTGAGGATTTACACATCTGTGCTGCTTTTTCATCCCGAAGATATTGCTTTTGCAAACCATCGGGATCCAGTTCCCACTCCGCTTGCAGTTCTTATTTTCTGAGCACTGACTCACTGCAGAACCATCACCCACAACCCACAACTGAGCTAAGTGGGGAATTTGCAGTTGCATCCACATCCAGATTTCCTTAAAGCGAGATGAACAGAAACCTGGTTTTCCTCTTGAGGCCCGTGTCTAACTGTCCTTGCTCACATAGTCGGGTATTTCCTGCTGGATTTGGAAATGTCACTCACGAAACTGGTCCTCGGGAAAGTGTAGTGACTGTGGTCATCTGCCTGTCAGCAGAAGATAGTGGACTTCAGCTATCCTGCAGGTGAGCCCTTGGAGAGAGCTCTGAGGTATGTAAATGTCAGAAGAAGGCCCTCCAAACTCCTTAACACATTGGGATTTATATCCTCATTGCTAGCACCCCGAGTAGCAACTGGTTTGTCATAACCCAGGAAGTGCAGATCCTTTCAAATAGCTGCTGCTCCACCAGCTGGTTTCGCACCCTCCTCCCAAAGGTGCACCAAGACATGGTAGAGGAGCTCCTTGGCTGCCTGGCAAAGGACACAAATCCAAGCTGCAGACCTTGTCCTAAATGAGACTCGTGCTTTACCTTGGGCTTCCCAGGCACAGCACTGGCACTGCAAGGTGAAAGCAAGAGCAGCCTGCTCAGCAGAACTGGGGTCTCTCCTCAGACCACCAGGACTATGTCACAACGGAAGGATCTTCTGTGTCAAGTCCTCCAGCTTTTGAAAACAGAGGTATTTTGGTGAGGGAAGTCTTTTCTAACAGCCTCTAAACAAACACAGCTGGGAGAAAATGGAAACATTTGGGGACATGAGTGTGGACTAAGGAGAAGTATTAAAAAATGGCTGTCTCAAGAAAGGCAACAGGCAAACAACACTCAGTTGTCCTACTGACCACAGGAGATATGTGTGACAACACAGTTCCTACCTCACAGGCACAGAAAGGCTGACTCCTACAAGAAATCCTCTGCTAGGAACTTGACCTAAGGGATGGAAAGTCAGAGGAAGGTTGTCCTTCAGTTTAGTTTGTCACCGTGCAGTCACTGTGTTAGACTGCTCACAAGCAGCTGGGGAGCACAGACCTGACCGGGGACACCATGGTTTCTCCTGTCTCTCCCAAATGACCCACTCCTGGGATGGGGGACAGAAATGGTCAAGCCAAAAAGATCAGAGCCCTGGGAAGGACCGAGGGCCATCAGACAACACATCAGCATCAAAGCTGTTTGGACATGATGGCACAGAAACTGAATAAATCAATCCAAAACCTATGAGAAGAAGCTGGAGGGCAGGAATGAGTTTAAAATGCTGCTCAGTGATGAGAAAGGGATTTCAGTCAAGCAGAAATCAGCAGTACAGTATCAGAGACAGATGAAATATTTTGTTACACGTGGAAAGAACACGGAGCCCAGTCCTGCCAGAGCTTCTGACCCAAGGATGCAGCCTTCTGCAACCCCACATTCCCAAGGGATCTAAGTGAGTCTGCTCTTGCTTGCTTTGTCATAAGTTTCCCCATTTCCATCCCTCTGCCCTCAACAACAAACCCCTGTTATGCTGATTCCCTACTTCACATGCCACTGTGTAAAACCTGTATCCTCATTCCCCATCCCATAACACCTCTGCATCTATTTTCTTGATGCTAATAGAAATCTTTTTTGTCTCTGAAGCAGCATTCCTTAACCATTACTGTCTTCCCAACCTGCAGCCCTCCTGTGCAATCTTCTGTACCACCTGGGGAACAGAGACAGTTCTGCATCTCCTCTTAAATTATTAAAACCCAGTCTTGAGCCACTGGCATTATTATATCAATTACAATTACAATGTCAGATGACAACCACTGGGCTAGATCCTCAAGAAATTAAAGTCCAAAAGCCACTCATAGAAACCTACCCCAAAATAGTCAACTGACTCTGAGAGCATCTATCATGTCATGGCAGGTTCTACACACAAACAGATTTTTGGGTTTTCTGTGTAGCTGGTGCAAATGTCTGCTGTAAAACTGCTGGTAATCTACCTGTCAACAGGTCTCCACAGATGGTGAGGTCTATCCATCACTCTGTGTGACCCACCACAATGATGTAGACCCTGTGGAAGTCCATGCAAGTCTCCATGGAGTAAGACTCAGAGTAGATTTGACATGATTGGGACACAGTGAACACCTTGACTACATCCAACTGTGCACACGTTGCTTTTCCCTCCACTCTTTCCACCTCTCCTTTCCCTCTCCACAGCTTAGTCTTAACTCTTCCCTTCTCAGGCATGGATGTTAAAGTGCAGGAACACAGAAAAGGGGTCATTTAGCTAAGATCTTAGCCTAAATCTTCTAAAAGTATTCTGAATCTCAGCCCTGACTCATGTGAAGACAAACACAAATTCTCCCAGAGAAGTTTCCACAGGTGACCTTAAGAGCCTTCATATCATCTCTATGTGCTCCACTTCATACTCCCCCATACACAACAGCTGAAGCACTAGAGAATGTTATGACTCAGTGGTTTTTAGTCTCTGGTCCATGGACAACTTCTATAGCCACAGAAAAAGGTGACAAAAGTAAATTCATACATAGATACTATAGGGAAAACTTTGGATATGACATTCTTAATGACAAGATCATGGAATCACAGAATCACAGAATGGTAGGGGTTGGAAGGGACTTCTGGAGGTCATCTCACTGGAAGCTCCCTGCTAGAGCAGGATCACCTCATGCAGGAACACATCCAGACGGGTTCTGAATGTCTCCAGAGACAGAGACTCCACAAGATGGTTATGGTCCATAAATCCAGGAAATTTGAAAATGCCTGCAGAATAGTTAATACCACTCAAGCTGTTTTGAAAGTCTAAGCTGGATTTGTCCAGGATGCTGAGGTTCATAACCTCAGTCTGCTGGCTCAGACTGTGGGGCACTGTTGATTTAAAATAACCATAAGGAGGTGAGGACTAATATTTCAACAAAGACTAGTGCAATCCAGTCTGCCTCATTCCGAGAGGCAAATGCCATCCACACAGTTCCTGCAGAGCTCCAGCTTCTTCCACTTCGAGGTTTTAAGGCTCCTGTCCAAATACTAACCTAGTCCAAACACTCTTAGCTTAAAGGTTACAGCCAAATTAATGCTTTGGGATCCCTAACTTCAGCTAAGTACACTGCTTCCAGCAAAACTGCTTGACTGAGGACCAAATAAATCCCATGCACAACTCCAATAAAGCAATTCCAATGGGCAGAAAGACTTTAGAGATTTATCTGGTTGCAGGACAAGGTCATCTTTTCATGCAAAAATCAGCAACTTTCTTGCAAATCTCATTTAAGTAGAGAGAGATTAACAATTCATTTCGATTCTTTATGGATCTTCATTCATTGCTTCCTGCAGACAGAGGTTCCGCCAGGCGTGCCCAGTTATGTGTTTTTATCAATGCTTATTGATGTTTTTCAATTGCTTCTGCGACACTTTTTTGAAATACATTTGTATGTGGAAAGCACTTGAGATAATCCTATCCCAGCACTTTCTAGGCTGGTATCCTCTTATTGCTGAGCTGGGCTCACATCTCTGCAGTTTGTACAGTAGCTCTTTGCTGCCTGGTCAACGTGTCCCTTAGTGCCACCCCACAGACATGCTTATCACTAGAATAACTCCAGATGTCTCTGTAGCTGCAGCTAATATAGATTTTGATCAGATACCTCAAAAGCATCCCTATGCAATGACATTTTCTCTGGCCTCCTTTGGAATCGGTGCGCTCACATCCTTCAATTAGGATCCTTGCAATAAAATTCCTACTTGTGGTTATTCTGCCTCTTAACCCCTGCCTCCAATGTTTTTTTCTTTCCCAGAGTATACTGTTTATGCTTTTTACTACTTTCTGAGAGTGTATTTTCCTTGAACAACCACGCTACAGTACTAAAAGAAATCTAGCATCTCTACACTTCTTGCTACCAAATATTATCCTATGCTGAGGTTCATGCAGGGGAGTATTAAATAATTAAACACTGTGTTGGACAAAGACCTTGCCTTGAAAGCAATGTTCCCACAATTTATGCCCCCAGCTTCCAAGCAGCCCAGTTGTTTAGTCAAAGCCATCACTTCTTCCATCAAACTTTCTGCATACCAAGAAATGACAAATGAAACCAGACCTTGGCACTTTCCGTTTTGCCTTGTTTCTCTGGGAAGAAACTCAAAATCTGTCGTAACTGCTCTACAAGATATCCAACTCAAACCTCTGCACGATGATTCCAAAAACACAGTGCATTTCATCCAAAGAACCCAATGTCCTCATGGAAACGACACAGCTCGCACAAAACCACAACTCTACCACAAAATGAACTGAAACAGATCACGGAATGAACTGATGCGAGGAACATTTTTCACAGAAAATAATCCTTCATTCTTGATCCTTACCGTAAATTTATGAAATATCTTCCAAACCAATTCAGCAGACTAAAATTCCTGGTTCCACTGGAATTAAAGAACGTGGTCTACATAGAGCCATTGGTTTTATGGCCGTCTACAGCTATGCAGATGGCATCTCCCTTCTGCACTGATACTAAAACCATTTTTTTTCTCTTTCCCTCTATGGCTACAGACCTGCCTCCTCCACTATTTTTGCCACCCTTCTCGGCTTTTCAGATGCTAATTGCTTTTCTCACTAAATTGAAGGCTTAATTAGATTAAATGAAGAACAATAAATGCGTCTAACTAGTATTTAACTGGGATTTTGCTGTTTCTTTGGAGATCTTGTGAAGAGATTTCTATACAAAACTGGGCACCAATTTCTTTTCAATTCTATCTGTTGATTCAATAGTAGATATTTTACCTCTTCTTGCAGACCCAACAAACCCATATCCTTCCATCAGTCTGGATAAAACATGATCATGGCTAAATCCACAGTAATCATTTAGAAGATCATTATATACATCTTTATTGTACCCACCACCTCTGTCTTTGGGTTTATATACAGTGGAAACAGAGACAATAAATGAAACATAATTGTCATTAATACATTCAAACTGTCATTATTACATTCAGTGTTTTTCAGTCACTAACAGACACCGAAAGGGATTTCTTTAGCAGTATCAGTTGTGGAGTCTCCTTCTCTGGAGACATTCCAGACCCGCCTGGACACGTTCCTGTGTAGCATTATCGAGGCATTCCTGCTCTGGCAGGGGGATTGGACTTGATGATCTTTCGAGGTCCCTTCCAATCCCTAACATTCTATGATTCTATGATTCTATGAACTGAGGTTATTTCCCAATAAACTGAACACAAATACTTGTGACGGAAAGGATGCTGGCACAAGTCAAATCCTGAAGGTCAAAACAGCCATCTACCTGAGCAGAGCAGTTCACAAAACTTCACCCCCTCACCTCCACGTTCAGCGTCTGGCTGCAGCGTGTATCTCAGACACGTCTACAGTTGTTTGCTGGCTGCAGCAATTTTTCTAGGTAAGCCCCAGGAGCCTTGTCCTTGGCAAAGCCTGGCAGGATCCGTCAGAAGCCAGAAGCTACTTTCCGACTCAGACGGGAGACAATCTCTTCCCTCTTTGATGCTGCCTCAAATTTTAATTGTTAATAAGGAAACAAACAACTGGCTGGGGTCCTTCCTGGCTCTCTTTCCCCGTCCCACTTCTGCATGCTCAGAACTGCGCTGAACTTGGCAAACACCCCTCAGGGGAGGAATAAACATTATTTAAGATCCTCTTCTAAGCATTCTGTGGGGATTAAAGGTGGCACTCTGAATAATGAGGTACATTAGCAAGACGCGGGTGCTTCTTCCCCAAAAAAAGCCATGGGGGATGATTTATTTTATTTTTTTTTTGTCAGAAAAAGTCATTCATACTTCTCTGTTTGGTCTTTTACACTCTGCATAACACCCTCCTGCTAATAGCTCTAGAAATGGGATTCAATGAAGAAGCTGTTGTCTGCCAGAAGGGTTTGCTGGGAATATGAGTGAAGGGAGATAGTAGTATTATTTATGCAAGCAGAAACAGGAGCTGAAGAGGTTTAAAACCTCTGGATAACCAAAATTAGATTAAATTCTCTGTGTAGGACCCAATTAAAAAAAAATGGAATTATAACAAAATGCACTTTCTTGCAGGGCTCTTGAACGATCCCCAAGTCACAAGTGACATGTGGTTTTCTCCAGGATGGGATGCAGTGGATGCATGATAAACCTTGCACATAAAACAGATTATTTTCAAGCTGGAAAGTGGGGAAGCAGGAAACAGAACAGGGAGAAAGGGACTGGAGTTGGCTAGGACACTGAGGCTTGACCTTTCCTGCCCTCGGTGCCTGTGGATCAAATCAGCAGGTAGCTCCACCACACCTTCAGCAAATATATTAGTCATAGAGAAATCATTTGGTCAGCTATGAGACCAGCCAGGGAAAACAGTGACTGATCCACACTAAAGCCTTCGTGTTGTGCCCAGCGTTTTAAAATAGATATTAAAAAGATATGAAGATGATGAGCATCTTCGTCAGTCAATCTCTGTCCTGTTATGCAGAACAGGGTAAGGTGGATTCAATGCAGAGTCTGGGTTGACATAAGACACTCAAAACCACTCATCCTCTCTTTCTCTACTTGTTTTGTACCTATACATCTTGTGTCAGCCTCTTGTTCAACCAACTCAGTGAGGCTCCTGGTACTCCCGCTGGCTCGGAGGACATCTGCCCTTCCAAGACAGACCAATGGACTGGGAGACCTGCACGTGTGCCTGCACGAAAGTCTCAGCAAAGGCATTTTAGGAGGTTGTGCTCCACACTGATTTCCTCCACAGGACAACCCGCACTTGCCACCAATCTCTCTTACGACCTGGAACAGCCAATGTTTGTTTATGAAGTTTCTGCAGTTCAGCTTAATTTAGAGCAGGCTCTTCTGGTGAGTGTCACCAGTTCCACTTGGCTGGCTTTGATGAGCGCAATGTGACTGCTGGGAGTTGAGACAACCCTTTCAGAGCACTCTGTTTCTCCGTGTCTTTCTCTCCCTGAAGCATCTTTTTGGGTGGAAGGAGGAGACAGGAGCGAACGCTGTCGGATCGAAGAGCACACAGTCATTTGCAAAGTGGCCTCAGGAACGGGTCACTGCCTGAAGCCTGAGTGACCAGAGGCATTCAAGTCCTTGCTTGACAACAAATAGTTTAAAGCAAAGAACATTTTCGTCTTCAGAGAAACCAGTGATAACTCCAAGTGAGATGCTTTCGGAGACAGCAATACTCCCTGTCCCTAGGACAGTTAAAACAAAAGTTCCATCTTCCCTATCTGAAGACAATTTGAACCAAGGAACAGAAAATAAAAAGATATTCCCCTGAATCACACAGACTTTCAGGCAAAAACCATGTCTCCTACTCTCTACCTCGTCCCTCATTTTTTCATGTGTCTTTTTGCATGGTCTTTATAACTAACTTTATGCTAAATGTTTGGTGTGTTGACACCAGCAAGGTCAATGGCTCCAAATCTCATGTCCTGCATGTTTTTAAGACTTGTACTTAAAGAGGAAAGGAAAGAAAAGCATGGATGCAGATCTTACATTCAAGACAGTGACTGGTAACAACCCACAGGCCTCTATTTCTCTGTCTATCCGGGGTGTGCTGCAGACATGTCCTGCCTATGCAAACTGCCTTAAGCAAAAAAAAAAGATTTTTGCTCCTCTGTGACATTAGTATGTCCTGTGTTTGCAGCATCAACTGCAGACTCTTTGCTCTGGGATCCCATGGATCCCATCTGGTCAACCAGATGGATCCACCTGGCTGGCCACATATTTGACCTGCTGCTCAGGTTAGACCAGTACGTGGGGCCCCAGTGTGAACAACAGGTCATGCACCCAAGATAAAGCAGTATTTGGGCTCCTTAGGGTCTCTCAATCAATCCTCCTCCACCACAGGAGCTCAGGCACAGCCTCATCATAATAGCCATGTTTAGTGTCCTGATCTGAAAGAAAAGCAATTTCAGAGGTTTGCAAAAAATGGATATTTGGAAACTGCACGACATGAGGCAGCTTAGGAACAGGCATCCATGAGAACAGCTCATGGAAGCAGTGGTGTGGAAGGGAAGGATGCTGGCAGGAGACATCATCAGCCCCCTGAAGATCGAGGAGCACTAAGAGGAAAAATATGTCAAAAGCCAAAGAAAAAAAAGCATCACAACCCACAGCTGTAGGCTGGGGATTTATTTTGGTTTGAAAAGCTGTCCACCTCCCCTGGCTTGATTAAGGAGTGTTAATTAGCAAAGTGGAGAGCATCACTGGATATACTGACCAAGGTTTGACCAGTGCCTACAAAAGAACAAAAGCTGACATGAATGCTTTGGGGGAAAAAAGGCTACATCTGGAAACCAACATTGTCCTACCCTGTGGCACTTGTCTATCTCCCTTCCCCTCCTCTTCCTCTCACTAAATACTTCAGAAAACTTCAGAAAACTGTTCTTCTTCCCTCTGGCAGACTGTATTTCCTCCTTATTCACAATGACTGTAATTGTATTATTTCCATAACAACAGACGGTGAGGTCAGAGAGCTGCAGATGACGGGTTGGAAAAGGAAATCAGCCAGGTAGATGGTCTTAATCTCTCTGTGTGTTTCTTGTGTGATGGATAGGACTTCTCAAAAAAAGAAACACCTAAACTACCCATGAAATGTCACTGGAGCTACACCAATATACCCCAATCAAGACACCAGCTCACACTCACAAGCTCCTAACGATGGAGTGGGGACAATGTGCAGCCTTTCTGCAGGTGATGAGAGGGCTAAATGAAGAGCTGGGCTCCGCTTTATACAAAGATCGATGTTTATCAAGCTCTTTCTGCAAGCACCAAACATTAAACACGCGCTTTGAAATGTGTCACAGCGAAGTCCGTGCTCTTAATGTAAAAGGTACAGCAGGTCAACATATCTCCAGAAAGCAGCAAAGAGCCTCTTTCTGTGGAGTCGCAGGGTAGGATTTGTGGTGCGAGCAGACGAGGAGAGCGTACAGCCCCTGAGCAGGAGCGTCCACCCCAGCTCGACGGCTTGCAGAACATCAATGCTCTTGGAGGGAATGCTAAGTGACAGGAGAGGATGTCACCTTGCAAAGCAAAAAAACAGCCTCAGTTTTCTCCCACTAATATTCTGTCCCCTTCTATTCAAGGCTTTGAATCTACTTTATGTTGCCACTGGGGGAGAAAGGAAGAGGGGGGAAGAGATACTGGCAAGAGCAATCACCAGCCCTTAGAAGAGGCAAAGAACATTAATGAGCAGAAGAGAACATGCCAAGAGCTGAAGAAAGAAACATCAGAGTTCATAGCCAGCGGGAAGAGAGCTATTTTCTTCTGAGAAGCTGTCCACCTCCGCTGGAGCGAGCAGAAACAGTTGTCACTGGTTCCACGAGCAAAGAGACAGGAGGTGCCGAGGGCTATTTCTTGACTTGTCCGCAGTCACGCAGGATGGACGCATGCAGGAAGCACAGACTACATTGGCTGTGACCCCTCTTCACCTTAGCACTGCACATGGACAGAAAGTGGACACCCTGAGGACAGACAGGTAGGGCAGAGCAGCCTGGCTGACAAGGTGCCACTACACTGAGTGTGGATACGGCTCCGAAAAACAGTGGTCGTGGCAGCTCCTGGCTCTGAGGTGCAATCACAACGTGATACCCACTGGAACCAGGCTCATTGGGCATCTTGAGGTTTCAGCCAGGGTGGTTCCATGTGGCACAGAGCAGCAGGGACAGCCATGGATTTCTCATGAGCAAGTTAGTAGTAGCATCAGGTTAACAGTTGGACTCAATGATCTTAAGGGCCTTTTCCAACCTAAACGATTCTACGATTCATGCAACACGCTGTGGCTGTGCCAAACGTTGATGTGCAAGTGGAATAGATCATTTTCCATCCTACTGCATTCCCAGTCAGAGTTTTCCCCAGCAAATACCAGACGCACACAATTAGCTTGAAAAGAAAAATATCTCTAAGACGCATCCGGTCAGAGAGATGACTGGCTATTTTGTGGCTTTCATTTAGGGACCGGATAACGGGGAGAGGGTGAGGGGTGTTTTTAAAAGCTAATTAGATAGCTTTCTCAAGCAGTCATTAAAATCTGCTAATTATCCCATAGTCTCAGTAAGAAAATCTCTCCCTCCGGATTATTCCGGCGCTGGTGAAAAATCTTCAAGGCCAACAAGTTGTCACTTTCAAACTTTGGAAAGAAACCGTAGGAATTAACGTCACATTGGGATTCTCACTGCATCGTTTCTGCCTTGCAAACGGTTCCTAAGCCATCAGAGGTGAGCGGCCTTCCCCATGAGCTGCACCCGAAGCAGATGCTTTTGAATGTCGTGGTAATGAAGGTTGGAAGGGTTCCTGGTCTTTGCGCCAGGGTTTAATATGTGTCTGGAAGAGCAGGCAAATAAATGGCTGTTGTGATGGACACTTGCACTAACACCAACAGTGTCTCCTGGAGTTGTGACTATCAGCTCAGTTTGTGCAACACAGGAGGTGCTCAACTTAGAGTGGTTTGATGCAGGGGTCAATGTTGTCCCAGCAAGACCCACAAAGATGGATACCCCAGCTCTGGCAAGCAGCACTTAGCCACAGACAGCTTGACAACAATCTTGAATCATCTATCATTCTGTGCTAGCACTTAGCACCTGAGAGCACGGATACAGCTCAGCCCCATTCATGTAGTGCTTGTGGTAGTATTGACCTGTGGAGACTAGTTAAAGCCAGAAAAATTCAGACTCCTCAAAAATATTGGCAGAGAGCCTCTTGGAAGATGGTTCTGAGCCTTCACTTTAAATCAAATTAGTTATTCGATATATCTTCATCACATGAAGGATTTCCCTTTTGAGCTCTGTGTTTATGAAAGTCCATACTTCACTGCTCGAGGCACTTCTGTGATACAAGGTAAGAGCTGAGCATCAGGAATTTCAGTCCAGCTTTTGCAGAAGAGCCTCGCTCACAGCTCTGGATTTTGGATCACCAAAAGGCTGTGCACCCCAAAGATTTTACGGTGTCCGCTGAAATCCTTTTTGGCTCTGGAGAAAAGGAACATCCTCGCTCGGACAGCCCCAGAGTTAGGACCCCTCCTCAAAGCTCTCTGATATCCCTCAGAGAGATCCCACGGAGGATGGCATCACTGAGGTAGCGTGGGACTGGCTCGAGGCTCCTTATCAATGCATGCAAAAATTAACTCTGCCCTGTACAAAAGAGGACGGGGGCTAGAGGACAAGCTGGTGACTGTATTACCTCATTAACTTAGACCTACAGACAGCTCTGAATGCTCATTTTAAAGGTTGCAACCTATTTGCCAGCAAATCCAATAACACGATAAGGAGAGATATAGAAGAAGGGGGTCACTGCTGGCTAAGGAATCTCCATGTGGATTTGCCAGGTGGAGTTGAGAGCAACCTGTGAGGGTTTCAGGACCACTAGTAATCAGGCTGGAGTCACAGAAGCAAAGCAAGGAGTGCTTGGCATGTTGTTAGAATCTTTCACAAGGACACACTGAGCCAGCAAAGCTTATTCATCAAGAAAAAATAGGGTATTGACTTAGACTCCCCAAAGAGAGAGGCATTAAAAGAAGCAAACAAATAAAAACATTGCTTCTGAAAAAAGAACTGAGGATTTGTACTGTGTAAAATGAGTTGCAAATCCCCAGAGAGCTGGGGAATTCAGGTAAGCAGAACAAAAGCAAGGTCCTACTTAGGAACCTGGCTGGAAGAGCTGGAATTTCCCAGCTCTGAAGAAAATAACTCTGCATTTTTTTATCAGGAGAAGCTGAGACACTGATCTTTCTCACAAAGGAGGACTGTTTCTCCCCATGGCCTCCAGAGCCTCAGCCTGCTGTACTGAAGCAGAGAAGGAGCAAGTATCAGCTCATTAACACCTTCTCTTCTGCAACACCCATGAGTTCTTGAGAATTTCCTCTTTGACTGCTCAGCTCAGAAAACCTGAGGAGATCATGACACCAGAGGGTATGGCTACAGGCCAGGGACTACTTCATCACCTGAGCAGCAGAGCAAGGATAGTACTCCCTCACAGACAACAGATCGAGACAAAATGAGGAGTGAGGGCATCTCTGGGAGCAGCAAAGCAAACCCAGTGTCAACCCTAGGGAAGATTTCCAATGCAAAATACAAAAAGGTTTGGAATAGCCATCATGTGGATTGCTTGGGACAGAAGAAAGAGGAGATAAACGTTATGCAAGATCATGGATACCCTCTCTCCTCAAGCTCCCCAGTAGAACCAGGGGAGTTGAAGGAGAGGGTTCAGGCTGTCCCTAAGCACGATGACCAACAGCCCTGCCATCATCTCCAAGCAGGAACTGACAATCACAGAACAGCCTAGAATGAAAAAAACCTTTAAGATCATCGGGTGCAATCATTAACAATGACAAGTCCTTGACCGAACCGTATCCTTAAGGACTATGTCTACCAATTTGGGATGTCATTTAGAGAGCTCCAGCTCCACACTTTATATGACCCATCTGTCTGCAGTCACAGAATAACAGAATTGTTTAGGTTGGAAAAAAAAATAAGATCATTGAATCCAATCGTTAATCCAGCACTGCCAGGTCCACCACTAACACATATCCCTGAGCACCCCCTCCACACGACTTTTAAATACCTCCAGGCATGGTGACTCCACCACCTCCCTGGACAGCCTGTTCCAATGCTTGACAACATTTTCCATGAAGAAATTTTTCCTGCTATCCAATCTAAACTTCCCCTGGCCCCACTTGAGGTCATTTCCTCTTGTCCAATCGCTTGTTACAGGGGAGAAGAGACCGACCACACCTCGCTACAACCTCCTTTCAGGTAGTTGTAAAAAGTGATAAGGTCTGCCCTCAGCCTTCTTTTCTCAAGGTTGAACAACCCCAGTTCCTTTAACCGTTCATAAGACTTGTTCTCTAGACCTTTCGCCAGCTTCTTTGTCATTCTTTGGATGTGCTCCAGCATCTCAGTGTCAGCCAATATTCAGTGGTCCTCAGAGAAGACCAAGAGAAGTCAGCTTTGGTGCCTCTGTATTGTGCAGAAGGAAACAAGGTCTGCAGGGAGCAGGACTCCAAGGGATAAGGGTGCTGGAGGATCTTTAACAGCAAAAGGCATAGAAAATCCCAGCCAAAAAGCAGTGGAAGGATAGAGGGAGACCAGTAGAGTGACGTGATGGCGCCTAAGCATGAGTCCTTATGCAGGAGAACTGGTTTCTGTGTAAATCTTTTTATTCAAGGCTGAGCCTGGAGTGTAATTCGAATTCCTTCATAAAGTCTTTGACCAGTTCAGCACATTTCTGAAACATGGATAACCCAGAAGACTTTTTGTAGGTCCATGGAGTTTCTAAAATGGGCTGGTAAGAGAAGGAAAAGAGAGCTTGTTGAATTGTCTCTCGTTTTTTTAAAACACTCTATCAACCTGCAGGCTGAGAAAACAATAAAAAATATAGACTCCATTAAGCTACTTAGAAGAAAAATCACTGCCTCTGGATCACTGAAGGCTGCCAATTTTCTGCCAGTCGCACTGTATTTGTTCTAGGCTGAGAAAGAAAGGAAGAGAAAGGGGAAAAAAAAATGAAAAAAGACTAATAATGGAAGAAAAACAACTGTGTGAAACACACCAAAATAACATGAGTTGCTCTCATTGTATTTCCCGACAGCTAGTCCTTGGATTGTGTTCCACAGGAGAAGAACATCAGGAAAATATGTAATGAAAGCGAAGTAATATGCATTCCCTTCCTCTCCCGATAGATAGATAGATAGGTAGATAGATAGATAGATAGATAGATAGATAGATAGATAGATAGATAGATAGATAGATAGATAGATAGATAGATAGATAGATAGACAGATAGATAGATAGATAGACAGATCGATCAATCAATCCTGGAAATGGATGGAGAAAAATTTGTTCCTGGAGGCAGTGTCTGCAGCTGGGAAGGAACTGAGATTTCAT
The DNA here is from genome assembly GCA_020746105.1 of Trogon surrucura. Classification (NCBI taxonomy): domain Eukaryota; kingdom Metazoa; phylum Chordata; class Aves; order Trogoniformes; family Trogonidae; genus Trogon; species Trogon surrucura. The sequence goes on from CM036617.1 coordinate 219,121,342, forward strand.
AGAATCATGGAATCATAGAATCACAGAATGTGTTGGGCTGGAAAGGACCTTTAAAGGTCACCTAGTCCAAGCCCCCTGCAGTGAGCAGGGACATCTTTAACCAGATCAGGTTGCTCAGAGCCCCGTCAATGTCTCCAGAGATGGAGCTTCCACCACCTCTCTGGGCGACCTGTGCCAGTGTTTCACCAACCTTCTCGTGAAGAGCTTCTTCCTAATGTCTAATCCGAATCTCTCCTCTTCTAGTTTAAAACCATTGCTCCTTGTCCCTCTGCGGCATGCCCTTGTAAGATTTCCTCCTGATTCACACAAGCTCCCTTCTCTGTTTGTCTGAGAGACGGGACCTTCTGACAGTGTCAGAAGCACCACGGACATGTCAACAGTGTGCAGAATTTCCACCAAACCCAAAAGTCAAAGTTCAGCCTAAAGATAGTCCAGAGAACTGTGAGAAGACTGATCAAGGTCACGGCAAAAATTTGCTCATGAAGAGAGATTAGCAAGGGCTCTGAGACTGTACATTTCAGAGAGGAGATGAATGTGAAGGGATGATAAAGGTATATTAGAAAATGATAGAGGGATCTTTTGTTCTTTCTGCCTCATAACACAAGAAAAAGGACAATTCCAGAAGAAAAAAAAAAGGAATTAAAAATGGGAGAATATAAAGTTGACATAAGGAGCTGCTTTTTCCCTGCATCATCATGGGAACTTTTGGGGTGACAAGCCTACTGAGCCAAAGGAAGCTGGCGTATCAATGCTGGCAACAACAGCAGCCACTAAAGGAATGGCCTACATGAAAGTATCTGCCAGCCATCCACTAGCCATCCACTTGTGTGCCTGTCAGCAGTGAACAAATCTGGGATACATTCAGGAGATAGTAAAGGGTGCTGCTTCAGCCTTTGACAAAACTGAGTTGCACTCTTCAGGTTCATGCAAAAGCAAATCCTTTGCCCAGACCCACAGCAGCAACTCGTGGTGGTGCACATCTGGTAGAGAGGCACACGGGGAGGCATTTGCTAGGAGCTGTGATTCATCTGTTTGCCATTCCCTCATCCCTGCTACCACCAGAGCTGCAGAGATTATAGAAAGTAAGGCTAGGGAGGACTATGCCACATCCAGCCTGCAAGTTATCCATCAAACCATTCCCCAAGGCATGGTATAGCTCTCAGGTGGGACGGGACCCCAGTCTGCACATGATACTGTATTTCCCAAACTTTCTCTAGCTTTTTGTTGTGTTGTACTGAGTTGTACAGTGCTGCAAAGGAAACAGGGTTGCAACAGGGTAAGCTCTGCAACCTTGGATGGAGAGTGCTGCACACTCAAGACAAGAGTCAGCTGCCATTGTTGTCTCTCCTTTGGCTGATGCAATGACAGCCAAGGGTTGTTTTTCTTTTCTCCCTCCCTTAGTTATACTGAGTGCAGCCTCCTCTGGTAGAAAAGGACAGCGGCAGGCAGGCCCAGAGGAGATAACAGCAGTGAAAGCTCCAAAACACCGAGTCTGCAAACCACCACTCCAAGATATTTCCTTCTAGCTCTGTCTACACAGATTGCTTTTGCTGTTTGGAACCAGATCACTGCAGTGACCTGTCCCTCCTGTAATGTGCCACCACGGGGCTTCATGCTTTGCCTGTCCTCCTGGATTACAGCCTCTGTGTACTTCCAGGTGCGGACTGGATGACTTCTTCCAGGAACCCAGACAAACTAAGGACAGAGTTAGGTGGCCTCTCTGTCTTTCATCTCTAAACTTCCACTGCTTTCTGGCTGCTCCTTCCGGCTTTTTCTCATCCCCTCCTGCCCAGAGGTGGCTGGAGATTGCCACAGCTCAAAACTCCCAAATTCCTACACAAGCCAGAGATGAACCACCCTGCCTGCAGCTTCCAGCTCCTGATCCTTACATACCCATCTCCCCGACCCTGTTCAACCCAGACAGGAATGAAACCTCTGATCCAATACTGAGGTCCAGCCTCAGGCAACATTTCTCCTTCCACCCCAGAGAGCCATGTACAGAAGCCAGAAACACTGGCGAGCTGGGACAGTGCTGGCTGCAGCAGCCTGCAGGCATGCAGTGAAGACAGCAGTGATGGAAAAAGAGCAGAACAGCCCTGGGTTTGGAGGAGGGGAGGACAAGTTTGATAAAAACCTCCTCCTGCCTGGACTGCCCATGCTCAACTGGCTGACAGCGCTGTCAGGACACAGGGGCCCATATAGATATTAAGCACCTGGAGACTGGGAGGGGAAGGCAGTGGCAGCATCCAGAGGTGATCCAAAGCCTCCTCCCATGCCTGGCACAGGGATAAATGAAGTTTGTTTCCTGTAGGGATGCCTTCCATCCCATGAGTTAGCCCTGCTCAACATGGTGCTGCCATTTAGGGGTCTCACTCTGTGGCATGCCACGGCAACCCGAAGGCATCTGTTCTCTCCCTCTGCCATGAGAAACTGATGCTCAGGTTTTACACCTGGAAGAACAGGGCTTGTTTTGGCTTTCTCTAGGCAAAAATAATAGCAGCAGTCCTACGCTCCCCCCTTCCCACTGTGCGAGCAGAAGAGGACTGTCAGTGAAAGAAGAGCAGAGGATTATTAGACCAGGTCTCTGGTGGATCCACCCCTAAATACCTCTGTGATGCACATTATCGCAAAAAAAAACCACCTCACCTGCATGGGGAGAGTGCAGTGCAGATGTTTGCAGAGAAAATGAGAGTCAACATAACAACTGCCTTTTGGGGACCTGCACCCCCAGTTCCCCTGAAACCGTCTGCCAAATATGAAGAAATATCATTGCAACATCTCACCCCCAGGCCCCTCCTTCTGCCCTGTGCAGCCACCCCCAAATGCAACAAGCCACACTTCCCCCCTTTTCTTTTCCTTCTCCCTTCCCCCAGGAAGCAAACAAACAGCTCAGTGCCAGGGGGAGAAGATCACAGTGTCTCCCAGCGATGGGCAAACCCCCCTCCCCGTGAGGGTTCAACCTGCGTCATTCAAGTACTGGAAAGAGGAAAACAGCAAAGCTCTCGGGGAGGAGAGGTGTGCCAGGGATGGGGGAAGGCTCGAAATTACTTGAATGCAATCCGAATCACATATGCATGAGCCTGAATGAGACATCTTCTGCCAGCCCTTCCCAGCCTGGCAGTGGTTCAGATGTCCCCTTGATTCAGGTCCCGGCATCCAAGTCTCCACCGTGGATTTTTTTAATTTTTTTTCTTCTTTTCCTTCTCTCTCTCCCTTTCTGGGAAGGGTTGTACTATGCTGGCAGCCTGCCACGCTCACGTCTGCCTCCCACTTCATCCCCGTCTGCCATTGTTTCCAATCAGTTTAGGAAACAGCGCTGAGAACAATTAGAAAAGATAACGAGGAAGAATTACATAATTACAGGCCACCGCATCCAAAGCATTTTCGCAGGCTGAGCTCTCCCTGAGGGAGGAGGAAGGTCTTAATCACACTTTGGCTCAACTTGACTGTCCTACCATCATCATCATGAGATACCTGGCGAGAGGACCCTTCTGCAGCCGGAATCTGCAAGGTGCCACGAGAAAGGGTTTCACTCAAAAGTGAAACTGAGCTCGGGAGAAAGGAATATCCCTCTTTCTCCCATACCTTATCTGTCTGCGGGAGGTTTCAGACTCAGCCCTGCCCAGCTGTCTCCCTGGATCACATCTGAGCGGCAGACTTTACTGGCGGCAAGAAGGATGATGCTCAAGGAATTAATCTGCTCTCGAGGTCCCCAGTGAGGCTTATGCAATAGTCCCCAGCTAAGCGAGGCTCCAATGTGCCAGCAGAAAGATATCATGAAACTGCAAGCAAGCGAAGACATCGAGAGCTGCTCTGCACACTGGAGCAAATCTGTACCCCCAGTACGTTCACTCCCCTACCGAAACCCCTGTCCCTCTGAGCAGAGCTCCTCGCTGCAAGGAGCTGGAGCTCCAATAGGGTGCACCCATATGTAGCTAACAAAGCTTGAGCTCTCCTCTGCACCTCCCATCAAAGTCCTGCCTGATATCTCACTGATGTGGCCCAGGCCACCCATTATTTCAGTATTTTTCCAAATGACCCGCACAGCGCTGGGGTGACACCGGAGCCGAGGTTTCTCCAGGTGGTTTGGAAGCGAAGCCAAGAAGCCCGGCGCTGAATGGCTGCTGCTTGCGTTGCTAAACACCTGCTAATTTCACCTATCCTATTCCCTCGTCCCTCCCCATACAACAGGTTCGCCACCTGCCACCTCTTGCATTAGAGTTACCAGAGAATACAATGCCGGGAAAGGAGAGGTTTACCCAAGAGAGCACTGTCTTGAATGCTTTTCTTTGGAGGATTTCAAAGCAATCCTCCTATCATCATCCTCGTGTGGTTGGAGGCAGGGACCGCTGCGTGAACTGATATTTGATCTGGCTTCAGAGAAGCTCAAAGCTCACTGCCTTTTCCTTGCCGTACAAGCCGGGGTTGATTTGCTGCTCAGCCGTTATTTCTGGGAGCAGAGAAGCATCTTCAAATTTAAGGATCCACTTATTTGGCCGTAAGCGACTCTTAACAAACATCAGAGTAATTAAAAATCTCCCAAAAGCATGAGATCTGGGAAATGCCTTTGATATTTGTTCTGACTATGAATGCTCTCTCATCCTGACTCAGTGTGTCACAGATGTTAACTGTGAATTCCCCTTCATTCTTTAACCTCCTGAGCTCAGCAAATCCACCATTAGCACGTCCTTCCTGATCTGGGTGTAATTCAGAGCTTTTGAAATTAAACCCCTTTCATGACACCTTTGATTGAGACGTTCCTGCAGAAGGACTCTAGGGCTTCTCCGATCCCTTTCAAGATGCAATGAAAGTGAGAAACTGTCCAAGCTTTGCAGGAGGTCTTGAAATTTGAAAAATCATAGAATCATAGAGTCATAGAATGGCCCAAGTCGGAAGGCGTCATCTAATCCAAACTCCCTGCCATGGGCAGGGACGCCTCTCAACTAGATCAGGCTACTCAAGGCTCTGTCCAACCTGGCCTTGAACATCTCCAGGGAGGGGGCATCCACAAAAAAAATAAGGCATGAGAAACAATATGCAATATGTGGATATATAGACATTCATACTATCTTGGAATAGGAGAAAAAGGGCTGGAGAAGCAGCTTCTTGGAGGTTCCTTCTCCAGTTTGGCTGATGGCCTCCCGCACTCCCCACTTATCAGGTCTTCTTGGGCAGGTGAAGCTTTAATAGATCCTTGTATGAAAATAACAATTCTAACATTTAGAATAAACCAGACAGCGCAGCCCAAGCTTGGGGAATTACACAACAAGCGACACACACGTTTTCAAAAGAACTCATCTGAGATTCATCTTCATAGCGAGTATTTGGATTTGGATTCATATCACATAAATTTAAGGTAAGGTAGGAAACTAGTCACCTGATGGTGCTGCAACAGGCAATGAAATGAAGAAGACACCTTTGGAGAGTAATTCAGATCTGAGATAGAGACAGACCATCTCAGGAGATACTAATGGTTCTGCATAGCCAGTGAAAGCCCAAGGGTGGCCAGGCAGCTCACTTGGGTGTCTAAAGTAGGTGGGACAATGTTTCTTGAGAATGTAGTTCTCAACCATTGCAATGATCAACACACAGAGATTGCAACATGTTGAACTGGGAGGGGACCAGTCCTGCTGAGTAAGTCTTGACCGGGACAAGATGCATTACTCAGTGAGTAAAATTACCAGTGTCCCCATGTTTTTCAGGTAGTCCATGGAAGACAGCTTGGATTTCAGAGAGGCCCTAAATAACGACTCAATCTGGCCAATCCACTTTGAAGTGACACTAATCAACCCATCCAGAAACCAAATTTGAGTAGTCATGCAAGTTTGGAGATGCTTTAGAGCAGGACTGAATGGACAGCCCATGTCTAGGGTTCCCCAGGCCCACTCCAGATGCAGTAACATACTCAAGCTCTTTCAGGGAGGGGTTTCACACGTGGAATTTGAAGCACTTGGGATGTGTCTGAGCAAGAGTGGACGAATGCAAAAGTGGATGAAACACACAGGGAGGAGTCTGCGTTTAAGAACGTGCCTCTGTAATTAAAAAAGAAAACACAAACCATAACAAACCAGGAGGATGATAAAAGTAAAAAACAACCAATGTATCAAACGTGGGCTGAATGATCTATAAGAAAAATGCCCCTCAAAGCATCAATGTCTCTTCAACACAGCTGCACAGTAGCAACGACCACAGGGACAGGGATTTTTTGCATCCACTTGGGCAAAATGAAAGCCCTCTCCCAAAGTAAGGAGACTGAGAGGGAGGGGGAGAAGGAGAGGAGGGTCCATTTTTGTCTCTCTGAGGCACTTCTTATGGCACCCGCTTGATTTCCCATTGCTCAAAAGATGGTTTCCTATCACTGCCACCGTTCCCAAGCAGCGCAAGGTGATGGAGATGGAGTCATTAGATTAGATGAATGACACAGTGAGAAACCTCCCTGGTGCAGAGCCCTTCAGATGGTAAGAGCATCCCAATCGGGTGCTTTTCGGAGGAGAAATTCCCTGGGATATTCTCCACTGCTTCCTTTGGTACCCAGCACCCTGTCAGCATCGTGACCCACCAGGGTTCATCCAGACCTCATGTTGCTGAGATCCTTACAAGCTCTTCCCTATTGCTGGACCATCAGGCAGCAGCTCCTGTTTGAACAACCCTCCCTGAGCTGAGCAGTTCTTCTCGGTGCCTTCCTGGTCCCCAGGCTCCACTACATCACCCCAGGAGAGCAAATCTCCAGCAAAACAACTGCAAAAAGAGAAGCGTTGAGGGGGGGGCGTGGAGAGGAAGGGAAAATGGTTTCAAAACCTGGACACATCAAGAGACTGTTTCCATGGTAACCTCTCGTTCTTACAGCAGCTCAAGCCTGTTTTAATCAGTGGCAGTATTTGCCAATAAAGTCTGCTGGGGTCCACACTTCCTTCCTGTGTATCTGCACTGGGATGGATGGTGCTCCTGCCCCAGAGGCAAGGGACACCTTTGGGAAATGATGGTGGTTATTTTTACCATGGGGCTTCAGCAGCTGGAGCCAAGCTGCTATTCAGGGTCTAGAGCACAAATCCTGTGAGGAACAGATGAGAGAACTGGGGTTGCTTAGCCTAGAGATAAGGAGGCTCATGGGAAACCTGATTGCCCTCTACAACTACCTGCAAGGTTGTAGAGAAGTGGGGTCAGTCTCTTCTCCCATGCAACAAGCGATAAGACAAGAGGAAACAGGCTCAGGTTACGCCACGGGAGGTTTACATTGGATATTAGGAAAAAATTCTTCATGGAAAGTACTGTCAAGCCCTGAAACAGGCTGCCCAGGGCAGTGGTGGAGTCATCATCCTTGGAGGTATTTAAAAGTTGTGTAGATGTGGTGCTCAAGGACATGGTTTAGTGGTGGACCTGGCAGTGAGAGGTCAATGGTTAGACTCGATCTTAAAGGTCTTTTCCAACCTATTCAACTCTATAACTCTATGACTCTATAATATCTCCCGCATGCCACAAAGTGGGTGCATGATCTGGGCATGCACATCTCTCCAACCAGCTTTACACTCGCTTCTCCTTCTAGAAAACCTCAGGTCAAGTAGCTTCACAGCCTCCTCGATCTGCTGTCAGCAAGCTTAGCCCTCAGAAACCTGCAAAGCTGCCTCAAAACCCATCACAGAATCACAGAATTGTTGAGTCTGGAACAGACCTCTGAGATCATCAAGTCCAGCCTATGATTCAACAGCATTGCAACAGCTAGACCATGGCACTAAGTGCCACATCCAGCCTCTCCTTAAACACCTCCAGGGACGATGACTCCATCACTTCCCCAGGCAGCGCATCCCAACGCCTGAGCACCCTCTCCATGAGGAGGTGCTTCACCTACCAGTGCTGCCTGCACACATCAAACGGAGGTAGGACAGTGGAAAAGGTCCAGAGGCAGCTGTTGTTGTTGGTACCACACAGTGTGTCACCAGGGGTACACGGAGGTGACACAAAGAGAAGGCGAACAACTCAATCCTCAACAGCAGATGCAGAGGATCTTGTTCTTAAAAATGGTTATTACCACTGGTCTAGTTCAAGTTCTTTGCTTTGTTCTTTGTTCTTTGCTACCTGGAGCCTGCAGGGTGCCAAGCTGCAAGAGGATACCTCACGGCAGTTTTGTCATGTTGTTTGTAATGTTATTTCTAAGGAATCTAAGAAGTGCTTAAATTCAGTTCTGGTTCAACTCCAGAATATTAGGCCTGGTTTAGATGGCTTAAATCAGCTTCCAGTTCAAGTTCACCTCAACTCCCCTAAGATTTCAGAGTGTAAATTTAAATAACGTAACCCAAGCAACCAAAACTGCCTTATGCCCTTGGCCTCAGATCTGAAGCAGCTCTGCAAAATAATTCCTCCAGCAGAAAGTGTCACAAATCTTTGTTAAAAATCTTCATGCTCTCAATTTATACGGCATCTGTCACATTGGAGCCTCGATTAAATTGGACGGAGATTTTGACTTGTATACAGTTGTCATCAATCAGTGCGGGGTAACCATTACCCACAGCCAAAAAAAAGAAAAACCACCAACTTCTCAAGAGTTTTGAAAAGTTTTGGAAATTGCCTTGTAAAATTTCAAAATTAAACATGCTGATATTTTGTCTTTGTAGGAATTGCTAAGTGATTTTAAATAGTACAAAAATTAGACGCTGTCAAGGTGAGGAAAAAATACTCCCTGAAGTTTCAAATACTTAACTGGGCCCTGTGTTAAAGCAGTATATTCTTTTGTTGCCTTTTCAACGACTTTATTTCAACAGAAAACTAGAAGAAAATGTTTTAGGTCCAGCAAAAGGCTGATTCAGTGCATTTCTGCTTTCAGCCAGTGAACCTAAAATCAATTATTTGTACATGCTTAGCCCTGATCCGTGACTAGGACTTCTCCAGTAATTCAAATAAACACAAATTGACAGTAATCTCACTTTGTTTGGGTTTGCTTTCTGCAGATGTTCTAACGGACCGGTTTGCTTTCCGCAGACGGACCAGTTTAGCAGCAGGACAATTTGCAAGCATAAACACGGAGCAATTTTTAAGGACTGTCTCCAGAGAGCACATTTTGAGCATGTTTACCCATCCCGCTTCTCGGAAGCATCTCCGACACGACGCGTAAACGAGCGGTCGGTCTGTCCCGTCGGACAGCCACCAGCCTGAATTTCGTGGGTTTGCAACAAAGGGCCTGAGAGAGCTCCCTGTTTTTTCCAACAGGCATCATCCAATGGAGCTGATGGGTGGTGGGCTTAAAAAAGGGCAGGAGCTCTTTGCAAACCACGAAGCTCCCCACCTCAAGGCATCCTGGATGTTCAGGGCTTCAAAAAGCACGAAGGCAGGTTTGGGGAAGGAAAAATCCACCCTGGGCGTTGGTACAGTAGCACCATATAAACCATCCCAGCACTTCCTCATGAAAACCTCTTCCCCGCCGGCAAACTCCGTCCCCGATGCCTCTGCGCACCTTCCCGTCAGCTTCTGCTCGCTGTAAATATTTCACAAAGCTTGCTCTCTCTGGAGACTCCCTCCTCAGCACCGCCTCAGCTGAATGCCGTGCGTCTGAACGCCAGCCAAGGTTAACAAATTTGAGTGAAATGTCATGGCTTAGCCCTTCCTTCCTTCTCTGGCACCCTCCAGAGCGTAGATTCATGCTCCACAAGCCATGGAGTGTTGTTGTATTTGTTTTTTCTTGCAGGGAGCTATTCCCGTTTAATGCTTTGCCTGACAGCTGCTGTGATTAATAGGTGACGTGCCAAAAGCCACAGACTATTACTATTATTATTATGGCAACATTTAGAGGTCATAACCAAAAGCAGGGTCCCATTGTGGCACTGTACACTGTTGGAAGTGCTCCCTGACTGAGAAAACCTTCATCTAAATAGGTATTTCTGGGAATGGAGGGAGGGAAATGTACAGAAATGTAAGGTTTTTTCTACAGTATCATGCAGAAGGTGAGTAGCAGAAGAGAATGACTCCACCCCCCCAACACCTTGACACCCAACATGCTAGACCATGGTGTCCACCAGCTGGGGATTAGTTTTCATGCATAATCATTCTACCATTGCACAGGGTACATGCATGGGTACAAGGTTTTTGGTCAGTGGGTTAGATTGCATCAGCAGGGTTAGACTAGGACATTCACGAGAAACAAAAAACGCACCAAAACACCAAGCAAAAAATCCCAAAATGTTGTTAGTCAGTGTTAGAAAGTGTGTGACATGCAGGTATGAACAGAACAAACTGCCTTAGTTTCTAAAAAAAGATCATAGACTCATAGAATACCAGGTTGGAAGGGACCTCAAGGATCATCTGACCCAACCTTTCTTGGCAAGACAAGGTGGCCCAGCACTGTCCAGTGAAGTCCAATGCTGGAGAATCCCCCCCTTCCCCAGGGAGATTATTCCAACAGCTGATTGTTCTCATTATGAACAGAGAGTGAAAAAATTTTCTCTTGTGTCCAAAAGATGAACCTAAAACACCAGGTCAAGTGATTTGAGCAAAGTTTTGGAGAAATTTGGTGGCAAGAGCACAAATAAGACCCTGAATTCATAACAGCTTGTCCAGTGTTTTGTCACCTAGATCCCAAACCCAGCTCTGGAACACGTAAACATCCCTCAGCTCCCTCTGCTGTGGATGTTATTAGAAGTCTTCTGGCCTCCAAGCTGGAGAACACTGCTCCTGCTTGCCTTTTGTGGGCTGGTGAGAAATGGAGATTCAGATCCTCAATTAGAGTAAAGAAGATGTTATGTGCTCCCTGCAACCCTGCAGATGAATTCCCAAATTCATTCAACTGCACTGCTGGGCTGGATAATACATGATCTCCAGCTATTTGCTTGTCTCTGAATTCAGTCATTCCACCCACGGTAAGACATTGCTGTGTAGAAGGACAAGAACAGTAACTAAAAGGATGAAAAGTACAGGAGTAGAAACACAAGCACAAATTATGATTTAAAAGATTTTGTTTCCTGGGAGCTGAAAGCTCCCTATCGACCCAAAGTACTTGATTTGAAGGCCTTTTTTTTTTTTTTTCCAGGTCCATGTCCAGAAGCTGAAATCTGAACCCTGGTATCAAGACCTCTGCCCATATCCTACTTTTCAGCACTGCTGCGGAATTGATGGACTTTTTATGTCTGTGTGGACACGTGTGTCGTTCACATTGGGGAATGTGAAAATAAGACACAAAACCAGGCTGCCAACCCGACACCTTTCTAGCTGGACTCAGACTGGACAGAAAAAGATCTGGATACCTGAGGATGCGGCAGATTAATTTTAGGGTTGGTCCTGCTTTCAGGTTCAAGGAACTCACATAGTGAAAACAGCCAGAGGAATGTTCTCTCTCTGAATCCACGGCGGCTCAGAACCACTCTCCAAAACCCTGCGCAGAAGCAGACCATGAACGCCACCCAGCACTAGTTCAAAAACTCAAGAGGGCGTGCTCTGAGTTTCTTCATTCAGTTTACCTTTTTTAGACTCACTTCTTACAGACTAGTCCATGCAGAAGCTGTTTTGCTCCCAGGGGTTGTTACAGTATGATTCATTCATGACAGACACGAGCCCCTTTCTGCTCTCTCAGCCTTGAATCTCTACTGGCAAGGGACAGAAGAGCACAGCTCTGCTACCTCCTGTCCTCCCTCATCATCCTCTGCCCTTTCCACCTCAGGATGGCCAAGACCAGCTCCTGATCCCATTAGCTCCGCGTGATCCACGTGGAGGTCTGAGATCCCACTTGATCCTTGGGTCATCTCATCTGCTCTCAGGAGCAAGCAGCTTTTGCCTTCACGTGCAAGGCAGAAGCACAGTGAGATCCCGAGCAAACCCTCTACCCAGGGTTATTTCCAATCCCAGGCAGAGGAAAAATAACTGAAAAGAGTGAAAGGGAGGAGGATTTCTGCAAATGCCTATTGCAGCACATCAATGACTGGCATGTTGCTATTGACTGGTGCTCATTTCTGTACCCAACAGGAATAAATCCTCCACTATCACACAGCACTGAGATCTCAGCATGTTTTTTTGTTATTAAGAGCCACCTTCACTTCAAAACAGAATAAATAAGTAAATAAGAGTGAGTACCACTACAGAAAAGCTGCCTTGGATCCTGGTGGGATATTGCGTTTGTCTGGGACTGTCAAACCATGTAAGCTTGACTCTGCATAGGAAATTACATTTTGTTATACAATAGCTGACTCTGGAAAGGAAGAAAGTTGTCCCTCAATAAAACCCAAATGCCCTTCTTTTTTCAGTGCCGTCTCTGAACTAACTAGCCTGAAACTGCCTAAAAAGAGTCTGACATGTAATTTATAGCGTAGCACAGGATAATAATTTCACTTAAAGAGGACAGATCATCAACTGAAACAAACAAAAATATAGTTACACCTGCGGAAGACAAGTTTACTATGCTAACAGTTTGGGGAGAATGTGTAATTCTCCCTTATATACTCGTACTTTAAAAAAAAAAATCAAACAACCAGACAAAAAAACCTCAAACCCATCACAACTCCTTGCAATGCTACTGCATGGAATCAATCACAGATCTCCCACATGGACAGTTATTAACTGTCCCTTGTTTGTGCAAAGAACTATCAAATAAGAGCTGGGTCTTGGAAGTGCTTCTGAGTTATTGGCTTTTCCACGCTCATGAAAAAGTCATCATGTTTATCTCTGTAGAAGGAAAAAAAACAACCCTCTTCTTAAAAAAAAAAAAAAAAAAAAAAGAAAGAAAAAAAATTAAACCAAACCCGACAGCTTGAAGGCAAGAACCACGTGGCTTGCTGCAGGAGAGGGGGGAAGAGCATGCAGAGCACAAAGCCACCCCCAGCAAAACCCCAGCTAGCAACCGCCCCTGGAAATCCTTGCCTTTATTACAGATGCAGCTAAACAGCATCGAAAGAAAATGAAAACCAACAAGAAGCAGGGACGGTTTTATCAAACCGCCACAAAAGTTGAACTGCTTCTCGGAGCCGGGTTTGGGTTTCGTTTTTTTTTTCCCCTTCTGAGCAATTCAGCAGCCACAGAAAGGATGATTTCCCTGTGCGCGCCACCCATAATTCCATCACCGGATTTGATGTTTCAAAAGAAAGCTTCAATCCCCATGAATAAAAGCAACTGTTTGAAAGAGATTATTCACCTGCCGTGTAACCCAGACGGGAGGGAGCTGACGGCTCACAGTGGGTTTGTGATAGGCCAGCCTTTACCCCTCCAAGTCTACATTCGAGCAGAGACATCAGTAATGAATTTTCACTGATAGGAAAGAAAGTATCTCCAGTTCTTCCTTCTCTTCGTGTCCTCCTCACATCTCGAGTATTGACTACAGTCTGCACTGCCTCTTTCTCCTGCAGCTGATACGGTTTTGCTTTTTCTGAGAGTGCAAAGGAGAGGTTTGACTGAGAGTCTTGTTTATTTTGCTCCTGTACGCAGCTCTCCAAAGGCAAAGCTCCAGCTCATGGTTACTGGAGGCTTCGTAACTCTCCCTTCACTTAGATCCGAGGCTGTTTGTTGCCTGCTCTGAGCTCCTTTCACATTCTTCCTGCTACTTGACTTTCCCTCAGTTACCTGTGTCACAGACCTTGGAAAGACACAGTCAGGGGTAACCTTGGAAATAACTCTAGGGTTTTCGTCTACTGGGAAGAGAGAAAATAGCTTTAAATAAAAACAGAAATTTAAAGTAGAAGGAGGACAAGAGGTGATAACAACACCCATGTCCTGCTGTCAAATAGCTTAGTGCAGCATTTATCCTTCATATAAAACCGTGGAATAGTCAAGGACTTTTTTATCTTGAAAAGAGTCAGCAACGAGTCCAACTTCAGCTCATCTATTCTGCTGGTGCTCTCCGAAACATGACTGATGGAAACAATTCGGTGCCATTGGCAAATTTCTGCCTTCCCATTTTGCCTCCAGACAGTCCTACTCATGTTGCTCATTTCATCCTGTTTTCCTCCTCCTCTCTAGCCTAGCAGGTCTCTTTTCTGGTCCCAGGTTGGCATCAAGGAGCATGGAGAAAAGAAATGAAGAGGGCAATGCCCTCCTTCCATTTTCCCAGGAGATCACAGCCCCCTCCATGCACCTGAGGATGTTAAGAAACCACAGCAGTCACTCACAAAAAAAATAACCAAAAAAATGAAGATTGCATTGAGTGAGAGACAGAATTAAGATATTGGGCCTTAGAAGATGCTTTGCCAAAAGCAGAGAACTTTGCATAAGGAAGAGGTTCATCACCATTGCATTAAAATAATGAAAACACTCTGGACTAGTTCCATGATATGAAGCATTGCAGAAGAGGGAACAAAACCTTCGCATGTGTGTTCACGGGCTCAAGCTGCTCCAGGGAAGGTGTAGACTGGATATCAGGAAAATATAGCTTCACTGAAAGAGCGGTGAGGCATTGGAACAGGCTGCCCAGGGCAGTGGTGGAGTCCCCATCCCTGGAGGTGTTTAAAAGCCAGGCAGATGTGGTGCTCAGGGACATGGGTTAGTGGTCAACCTGGCATTGCTGGGTTAATGGCTGGACTCAGTGATCTTAAAAGTTTTTACCAATTTAAACAATTCTATGATTCTATTTTATGAGGATCACCGAGCACCTGCAACAGCACAATTTCCAGTGTAGACAAGAAAAGCCATGCTTTACCATAAATTCAGCTTACTTCAGCCTGAAATCAGGGTTTATTCCACAAGCTTTTTTATTCCAGTGAGTGGATGCAGAAGAAATCCCCAGGACGGTATGTGTAGCTGAAGTGTCTAGCTAAAGGAGAGATCAAGATTCCCTTGATATGCAAGTTTGTCTTCCTGAGCTGTAGGATTTTTTTTCCCCGTGTTTTTTTTGTACATGCTTTTTTTTTGTCATGGACTCTGTCTCTGTTTTCCTCTTGAACGTAATATCCAATGTATCTAGTATAGAAATACACATTTTGTTTCGTGCCTTTAGGGAAACAACAAGGAAAAGAGAAAACAGGGGAAGTTGAAAGCACTGAGAGAAGGGGATAGAGGGAGGAAAAAAAAAAGAGAAAAAAAAAAAAGAGATAAAGAAGAAAGAGAAAAATAATACAACTGTGTGGGGAAAAACAAAACAAAACAAAACCCCTGTAATTACAAGAAACCTGACACGAATTAGTCCTGTTCTTCTCAGCAGATTCCAAGGGAGAGAAGAATGTGTTGCCTGTCTCTAGTGGAGCTGTCCAGTGTCAAGAGAAGAGAGTCGTGGAGATTCACAATGCCCACTAAACACTGATTTTTGCCTTCCATGTTGGGCATTGCCAGGGAAAGCTGGAGGGACCCCTGGGGAAAAGCTGCTTGGTGTAACTGGCACTGCTCTTCCTTCTCTTTTTCCAAACCAGGTCTGAAATTCTTGGAAGGAATTCAAGAATCCAGGAACAGGCTGTATGACTGTAAGTTGTCCTCTTCAGGTTCAGCATGGACATCCTTCTGGATGTGGAGCCAAAATGAACAGACATGTGATGGTGCATCATTCAGACCTGCGTTCTGGTACTTTTTACAGACCAGCTGTGGGATACAAGGGGTAATGGGCTGAAACTGGAACATAAGAGGTTCCACTTAAACTCGAGAAGAAACTTCTTCTCAGTGAGGGTGACGGAGCCCTGGCCCAGGCTGGCCAGGGAGGTTGTGGAGTCTCCTTCTCTGGAGACATTCCAGACCCGCCTGGACACGTTCCTGTGTAGCATTATCGAGGCGTTCCTGCTCTGGCAGGGAGATTGGACTTGATGATCTTTTGAGGTCCCTTTCAATCCCTGACATTCTGTGATTCTGTGACTTCTGTCCTACTACGCTGTTACTTCCAGTCTGACTATCACTGTGGGTGTGAGCACCTTTCCATTCACAGAGAATCCCTTACTTGTAATCCTTCCTTGAGGTGTGGTGAGATGCTCGAACAGGTTGCCTAGAGAAGCTGTGGATGCCCCATCCCTGGAAGTGTTCAAGGCCAGGTTGGATGGGACTTGGAGCAACCTGGGCTGGTGGAAGGTGTCCCTGCCCATGGCAGGGGGGTGGAATTAGATGATCTTTAAATTCTCTTAATTCCCAAATCATTCTATGATTCTCTGACTCTATATTTCTATGGTGTAATTATATAATAGCAATTTTTGAGCAATTTCCATCATAACCTAAATAGATAAGACTCCAGAAGAGGCAGGAGCTGGATAACCACTAACCGTAGTGCTCTGAAGCAGCTTGTACCTCATACAAATCACTTTTCCCAGAATGTACACAAACCACAGGTAATCTTTGGAGCCACCTGGCTCATAAGTTTTATTCAGATCCCCAATGGGTCATGCTACATCACCTATACTCCAATGGCACCTTAACTGCCTTGTTCTGACTTGGAGGAGGATCTAGGGTTTGCATCTCCTTGGTATTACTGAGAAATGAATAGCTTTTAAATGATTAAAATCTGCTATTCTTCATTCAGAGGGGACAGTCTGTCTCCTCTCCAGCCAACAGCCTGAGCTAAGATGCCCAAATCCATCTTTTGGGACTGAAAACCTGATATTCAGCCCTATCTAATGATGGACAAATCCAGCAGCTTCTATCAGCTTTGTCTCACATCTCATCTTTATAGAAAAAGGTTGATGAATTTTGTAGAAATGCAGCATCCCCTCTCTCATTGGTCTTGAAAGTATATTCAGATACATCCTAAACTTGAAAAAGACACCTTACAGTCACACAGCCTGGAACATCCCATTGCATTTGAGTAGAACTTGTAAGCTGTCTACTTATTCAATTTTTCCTGAGGAAGGGGAAGGCAACCCTGGATACATATATGCTAAGAATATCCTTACTAGGTCTAGTCAAAGATCCAACTACCAAATAGCTGCCTCTGGCAATGGCCAACAGCAGATGTCAAGGGAAGAGCAGAGGGAAAGGGTAAACATGCAGCAATATGTGCCGAAAAAAATCTTTCCAAGAGTTTCAGGCTGAAGGATTTCCCAAGCCAAATGTAGAAACTTTACAGTTAATAGACCTCCATTGATTACTTGGCTACAGATTTGTCTGGCTGCTTTTTTGAAGCCAGAATATGTCCTGCAGCAGGAAGTCCTACCAATCAATTAGCTTTTGTGGCCAGAGAGATGGCTTTCTTTCCTCCAGAGCAAGTTTTCATCTGTTTTGAATCTGATATCTGCTAGTTCCCTGAGCAAGTCCCTAGCCCTGCATTGAAAAAGACAATGAGCAATGAATCTCTATCCATTTCCCAAGGAACTGACTCCCTCCAACCCCAGAAAAAAACCCACCGAAAACCACCAAAAAAAGTCAAGCAGTGCCAGAAGCTGGATTTCCCCCCAGGAAAAGGAAATGGAGGAAAATATTCTGGGGCTAATAGGAGACCTGTCTCAGTTTTTAGATAATCTTTACTCCATTCAGGCTTTACACTATGCTTGCTATTTTCACAGAGCAGTTGACCCCTTCAGAACAACAACTTCTTCCTCAAAAACCTCTTCTCCCCTGGCAAAAATTCACATTGTTCACTGCCAGGCTCTCCAAGGACTTTTCCGATGACAGATCCAGCCCAGTTATACCACAACAATTTCCAATTTCAACAGCAAAGCCTAGATTCAGATCCACCCTCCCTCTCCTCAGCAGTGCAGACACCTTGTCTCTCTCCCTCTTGGTTCTGCACATCTATTATGCGCATTTTCATTAGGAGCATTTTGCAAGCGATCTGTTGATTCATTGTATTAGAATTGCAAACAAATGGTATCATTTTCCCTGCGCGCTCTTCTTGGAGAATTCGGCATTGATTTCCCAGCATTGTCAGGCTACTTGACTGACACTCCTGGTTGATTTGAACCCTTTAAGATTTCTCGCTGAAACCACTCCTGCTCATCAGTTCTTCTGCCAGGACTCAAGAGCTTGCAGGAGCTCAGGCACCTGGATTAGTTTACACAAGCCCCGCGTTTCCCTATTCTATATATGACTTAAAATTCTTTGCCTTGAAATCATAACGTGACAGCGGAAAGTGGGGAGCAAGGGGCCAAATTCAAACCTATCCCTGATGTAACCCTGTTGACTTCAGTGTTTCCTGCATGTGCATTTTTATCACATCCAAACCTTCAAAGGGCCCTCGATGCTCTAGGTAGTCAATGCACTATTTAATCCTTCAAGTGCTGGGATTCTTTCTTTTTCCTGGGCGTTTTTGTCTTTTTAATAGACGAACGTGGATTTGCCACGGCTGCTGTCGCATCTGAAGCCACAGCAAAATACTTTCAAACCCTGTCATATTCTTCGCTTGCGTAGAGACTTGTATTAATGTGTCTCCCACACCTTGACAATCATTCCTGGATCCTGACATGTCTAACATGATGTCTAGTGAGGCTTAGGATCTTGAGGAATAAAACAGAAGGAGAGGAGCAGTAAATGATTTGCCCGCGCTGTCGCATAGCAAGGTCTCCCTGATTGCAGAGATTGATGCCAAAAAAATGATCCATCTAAATGTAGTACTTTTCAAAGTCTAACTGTCTTCTCATTAGAGGAGAAAATAGGATTAAAAGCCCATTCAGGATCTGTACAGCTCCCATGGAAATCAGCAGGATATGAACATGAAGGGAGGTTTCAGAGAGGCGGGTGTTGGTCTGTTCTCCTTAGCGGAGAGTGATAGGACCAGGGGAAATGGATTTAAATTGCACCAGGTGAGGTTCAGGTTAGATATTAAGAAGAATTCATTTACTGAAAGGGTTGTCAGCCATTGGAACAGGCTGCCCAGGGAGGAGGTTGAGTCATCATCCCTGGAGGTGTTTAAGAGACGGGTGGATGTTGCATTGAGGGCCATAGTTTGGTAGGTTGATAGGGTTGGAACAAAGGCTGGACTCGATGATCTTCAAGATCTCTTCCAGCTGAAACTATTCTATGATTCTATGATTTTGTGCACTGCCTTCAGCAGGAGCTGCATCCTACTGTGTGGTTCTCAGGACATTTCAGCCTATTCTGTCTTAAAAGAATGAGGTTTTCGCATGGAATCACAGAATGTTAGGGGTTGGAAAGGACCTCAAAAGATCATCTAGTCCAACCCCCCTGCACCTTTAGTGCCTTCACACCCTAATGAACCTATACCATAATGTCAGAGATGAAATCTCTTTGCAAATGACGAATGAGGGATTCCAAGATCAAATCCAGTTGCTAACCCAAGACTTTAAAACAAAGCAGTGGAGCATCAGGGCCATCTGCACTCACTGAATCAAGACATGTGGTGGGAAGAAGAGCCTTTGGATGTCCAAAATTCAGGATGTTATGCAGGAAGCAGAAGGGAAGATCGTCTAGCAGAGGAAGGACCCTCCTCAAGACAAGTGAAATGATTTCAGACCTTTAAAAGCAAATTGTGCAAGGCCCTGCGAAGCCTGCTCACTTGGGGCTTACTATGAGGTCTCGATGATGATTCATAAACCCTTCCAAATGGTCTCCCTTTGCTGACTGGATAAGCGAACTTTCATTCTGCTGGACGCAAAGGGGTCTCATGCAGAGACCTGAGGGCATCTCAGTGCAGGAATGTGAGCTCATCTCTGCTCCTCTGCCTCCCACACAGATCTTCGAAAGCCTGGCCTATTGCCATTAATAATGCTATCTCCTGGGCGTGTTTCTCTTCTGACTGGCTGCTTGATTTCATTGCTGTGGCAGAGGATTGCAAATACGAAGTGCTCAGTGTACCAAAATGACATTTGTGTAACTTATATTGTAAATACTTACTGACACACTGACGTTGTTGTTGATGTAAGAATGTTAAGAGGCTATTAATTTGATTATTGCTTAATCAGCAATGAGCATTACTGTTTTCCTCTCCAGCCCAGCTGCTTGACTGGGGAGGTGTCCTCCAGAGAGGAATCTGGGAATGCAGGACAGTTTTGAAGATGTCAAATGCTGGAGCACAGTGGGGCACAACTCGACACAACATCTGTGCACATCTGGAGCCTAGATGGGATAGCTGCTTCTGTGAGCTGGAAATGGATAGGGTGTCTGGAAGATTCCAGTAGTGTCCCAGCCTTGAACTGAGTCTATGTGAAGAAAGGGTCTTCAGCCTTTTCTTGGATCTTCAGATGGGCATCAGAAGTGATCTTTCTTGTTTCGTTTTTTTTTCCTGCCTTCTCTTTCTTGTCTCTTCTTACCCACAGAAAATCCTCCTACAAATCTGAGAAACTACTTTTCAGCATCAGAATAAGTCAGCCTTTTCCTGTGCCCCCAAAAGTCATGCACCTCCAGGACACAAAAGACCCCGTTTCACCCCCTTTTGGATATAAGTCTCAAATTTATAAGAATGTCAAACCTGTGGGATTTGTGAACACCGATGTCTTCATTGCTTATTTCATTGAATCTATTTTTTTTTATACACTCTGTCAGAGTTCATCATAGGTCAGATCCAGAAATCTCTCAGACTCCAAGAAGTTAGAGCAGGCAGGGAGAAAAAGACCTGTAAAGTCATCTAGTCTGACCCTCTTTTAGTGCAAGAAGAAAGAGGTTCCCTTGGGAAGATCGGGGCGAAAAGACACAGAGACAGCTCCTGTAATGGGAAAACTATTAGCCCAATGAGTTGAAAAAGTGACAGACTGATAAGAAGTAGCCTGAGTATGAGGAATAACTTCCTGACAGCAAGATCTGCAGGAGAGAGGCCCAGGGGGGAATGTCAGGAGGACCAGCATTCAAGTCACTTAAAATAGAACAAAATGTATTTGGAAGCAAACCTGCAATGACCAGGAGACTAAACCAGTTATGATATCTTAGCAATAATTCTTTACCATAGCTAATTACTCACCAGGAGATATCAGGACAATGTTCAAAAAGGAATGCAGTTGATTTACCCGACTTCACCGAGCAAGCCTACAACTGCTGCAGTTTCTGTGTCCCCTGAGACCTGGTGGGGCTGAGCTGGGCTGGCCAGAAAGATTTGCAAAATGGCTAGAATGCAAATCCCTACCCAGCGCTGGCCAGCAGCAATAAAATATTCACCACTGAGCAAGTTCTTATAGATAGAAACGCTGCAGCACTTAAAGCTTCAGGATTCCTAATCACCAGGTAACCCCAGGAAGGCAGTGAATATTATCCAGTGACTATTTCAAATTATCAGTCTTTATCAGTAGAAAGCCATGCAGGGAAGCCCTTTGGCTGACTCCTTCTGACAATTTTCATTTAGGATATGGAGTGAAGCCATGGCCAGTCATCTCCACAACTATCCTCTGGGAGTTGACCCATCAGGGACAACGCACCCATCCGTAGCCTCGTGCAGGTCATGCTGATTCCAAGAATCAACCAGAAGTAGCTGTGAATGTGATACCCATTCCCAGGTTTGTACTCCTCCTGCAGAACCAGATGGGTTAGGAGATGCTGGGACATCAGACGCAGAAAAATTGGAGATTAAAGAAGAGAGGGCTACTTGTGCACACCATAGCCCCTGAATTAAGACTCACTTTCATTCCCTGGCTCTGCCTCTGACTCACTGCCTGACCTTGAGAAAGTCATTTAATCTCTCTGTGCCTCAGGATCTGCATAAAAATAATCATTATAGCTGATGTTTTATGGGAAAAGCCTGCTACCATATAAAACATCGTTCTAAAATGCCCTTTTCAAATCCTTCACCCTACGGGGGGCAGAATTTCAGAATCCTATTAAGCCTTTCCCAGCATCCCAGTGCATTTGACTAACTCTCAGTACACGCTATTCTACATTTAGATCAGAATTTGAGACTACGAATTGTTCATAAAGTCTTCTAACTTATTTCAGTGGCAGCTTCAAGTTCGGATGATGAATTGTATCTAATTAGTTACTTTGTCATTTGCAAAGATAGCCGGATAATAAATCACTATTTCCAGCTAGAAAACTTTGACTTAGCATCTCCCCTCCTCTTAATCAACTTTTGAGCCATTCGTTAGGTTTTCACCCAGAAATTCTTTTTCAAACAATTGTCAAGCGACCAACATTTTTTCGGGTTGAAATGAAGCTAGAGATTGGGCAGTTATTTTCTTATTTAAGGAAAAAAAAAATCGCTGATTTCTGTCAGCTAAAAAAAAATTTGAAATACATATATTCAGCTTAAAGCTTATTTTCTGTAAAATAAACATTGCTACAATTGTTCACCCTGTTCCAAACCCTCCATCAAGAGAGCAAAGGCAGGGGTTGTGTTGACAGCACTATTTGCAAGAGTAGCTTTCCTCTCTCTGTTTCGGGTTATGGTCTCTGGAGAAGATGATAAGAAAAAGGGAAACCTTCTTCATACCAGCATCCTCCCTCAGTTGGCCATGCATGGTCCCTCCAAGAGGAATCATCTTTAGCATCTGGATATAGAGTGCAGAAGAACATGAAGAGACTGATCTGTTCAGAGGACTCCACTCAGTCCTACTATACTCTTTTCCCCTCTCTCATGGCACAAATTGTTAAGCATATCTTTAATTGCCACTCATTCCAGCTGCAGAGAAAAAAAGTCTCTTCTGTGTGAAGCCACCAGAGCTCAAAATCACGCCACTGCTTGCCATTCATGCGTTACCCAATTCGTTCATATTGAAGACCTACTCACATCTCGGATGGTGCAACACCTCAGCATCATACGTTTCTCACACAGAAATAACAAAGAAAAGGGAGGATTGTGTTTCTGTTGGTTATTTTGGAAGCTGCATATGACACTGGTGGTGGTTGCTGGTGTTTAATGGCCAAAGATCTGTCACTTTTACAGGATGAAAGAAGGGTGGTGTTTTTTTGCATGAGTACCTCCAGCTATTTAAAATCAAAATCTTGAGGTAACAGCTTTATGATCACAGCTTGGATTTCCCTCACTGAGTTTCCAGTGAAATCTTCTCTTTTGGAGCACTGGGTTTTGGAAACTCTACCCTTGACTCTAAGCAAGCACGGATGTCGGATAGCCAACACCCAGGCTTGGGTGAGGGGCCATCTCCGTGCCCTACACTGCAGAGAAGGTCCAGATGACCTTACTAGAAACTCAACTTCAGCAGATCAAGCAAAGTCACTGCTGTGCTGGATGCAATGACCCTTGCAGTGAGTTCCGTCACCTGATGGTAAGAGGATATTCCACCTTCAACCCAACATCTGCCTACTAAGACCAGAGGGAATGTTAGAAAGAGCACAAAGGAATCCAACATTAGCACCCAGAGAGCGCAGAGCACGCTGATGAATCCTAACGGCCTGATAGGGAGGAGAAGGTCACGGGCAGGGTCATCCTCGGTGATTACCTGTGGTCCCCGGGCACCCAGAGGGGAGGGAAACCCCACGTGCAGGTACACTTATGAACTGTTGTGCTCTGCTTTCTCAGCTCTGTTTCCCTGTGCTGGTCCTGAGCTTAACCACAACAAAATAATTCATGTGACAGGGTCCCAAGGCAACAAATGAAGATAAAAACATGCTGCCAAATTCCTCAAATGCTCTTCCTC
Source organism: Trogon surrucura (assembly GCA_020746105.1). Lineage (NCBI taxonomy): Eukaryota > Metazoa > Chordata > Aves > Trogoniformes > Trogonidae > Trogon > Trogon surrucura. Next base: position 219,144,687 of record CM036617.1, read on the forward strand.
AGGCTAATTAATTGCTGGATGAAAGGTTACCTTTAGGGAAAGGCCTGATGTTTCTCTTATTGCTCTCTATAAAATAGGCTCCTCAACATTAGGGATTTAGAAATGCACGTGGAGACCATCCCTGCTGTGCAGCCACTTGTTTCAGGGAGACTGATACTCGGCAACAGGCAGTGGCAATAAGATCGCAGCAAGCCTACCCTGCCTTTCCAAGTTCAAAATGAGCTCTGGGTTCATTCATACGCACTTAAAGCCCAACATCTTTAACATGCCTGAAGGTTTTACCATCTTCTGAGATTTCCACTTGAATTACAGCAGCAGTGGGGAAAAGACCAAATGAGTCACAGTCTGGAGCCCTGTCCTCCTCTCATGCCATTGAATCGCACACAGAGAGCCCGATAAGAGGTTGTGCATCAGCGAGCACAAGGCAGTGGTGATTTGCAACGTGCCTGATGTCTAGTATCAACATCTCAACAGTCAGAGCAGTGAGAGGAAAGTTCAGATACATCTCAGGCAAAAATCTAGTTCCGTTTTCTGCTCTCTTGTCCCGAGAGACTTCATGAGTTGTGATGCCATGCTTGCAAGATAACAGAAGGGCATTGCAATCCAGGCATTCCTAGAAAGGGGAGATACCAGTGGGTTCTCTACATAAAGGGCAGGAGCATGAGGGAATAGAGGAACAGGTGTAGAATCTGATGGTCCTAAATTCCATAAAAACATTCCATGGGCAGCCTGACTCCCAGCCTAGACTCCCATACTCATCCTCCAGAGTTTCAGCTATGAAGACATTGACTGTTGAAAAAACATATTCTAAGCTGAAGGTCTGCAAGATACATACAGCCTCATGCTTCAAGGCATAAGCCAGCCCTGTATAGATGAGTCCAGCCCTACATAGACAGGTCAAGAGGAAATATTCCCACAGGTTGGAATATCTCATAACTTCAGATCAGTTCCAATTCTTTATTTGGTCAGCAATGACTTCCCCCCTATGAAGCGACACTCAGGTATCATCTTTATAATGGGAATTTTCATCAGGGGGGTGGAGAGCGGAGAGAAGGCAAGAAGCTGACACTTCTACATGCACCACATTCTAATTGGGGTCAAGGGACGCAACAGTTGGAGAGCAGCAAGTTATTTTCTGCATCACTGGCCTGTCAAAATATGTTTCTACTCAGATAGAAGGAAGGAAAAGGACAGAGCTTAGGAACAGCTTGTTATCAAGCCAGTTCTAGGAAATGTAGAACGCCAGCAGTTGCCACCATAAGCTGGGCTCAGGAAGGTGCTTAGACCCTTTATCCTGAAGATGGCATGGAGCTAGGAAGGCTAGTGAGGGACCTCAACCAGACACAAAAGAAGGGGGAAGGGCATTTGAGGCAAAATCATGCAAAAATCACTTTATAGGTAGCTTTGCCCTTGAGGTAGTAAGATCCATCTGTTGACATTTCTTGGACTTTGACTTACCAGGTACATTTACTCAGCTCCCAAGGACACCAGGGGTGAAGGCTCACCCTTGCACGGCCCAGTTTCCCAAGGCCCAGCAAATACAACCTCACTCAAGGCCAAAGCCAGAGTAGTACCCTCCCTATCTATCTCACACCAACTGAAAGATTGTTAGCCGTTGTCCTCACTCAAGCTAAGCTATAGGTCCATGTTCCAGCTGATCGAATGGTATGACCCCAAACCCTAATATGGAAAAAGCTCTTCCTGATGATGGGAACAGATAGGACTGCTACAGACTCAGTGTGGACATAGAAGATAAAGAAGAGAAGAGCTCTTCCTCTAATGATCACTAGGTTACTCTGCTTTAGGTGGAGAATATCATCAGATCCCTGCCTTCACTTGCTGTGTGTCCTAAGCATGCCCATTCCACCTAATAAAAAAAAACCAGAGTAATTAGGGATGTCTTCACTCAGCAAGAGTGGGACCCCTGGGGCAAATTACCCCAGCAAGAAGCTTCCCCCTGAGAAACGGGGGACTGAAGGGCAAGAAGCAAGCAGGCACAGAGACAGAAAGTTAAAATCCTTAGGACAGAGAATATGGTCACATAAACTCAAGGAAAAAAGCATTGATTTGGTCACATAGCTAGCTGGAAAGACCAAGAAAATTTAGGGCTGTCACTCAAGTGCATATGCAAGAAAGGGGCTGAACTGTACTACCCTGCCCTAACCCTGTGACTTAACTTTGATCCAGAAACATCACATCTCATGCTAAAAGAACAGCTCAGTGTTTAGTAAGGCTCCTCTGCTGACATGGCCACTAAACAAGCACCCAAATCTGATGCCTTCCTTATCCCAGGAAACACTCGGTTTCCCACTATGGGCCAGGAGACACCACGAGCACCAAACCCAGCTGGAAACAAACTGCATCCCTAGCACAGCGTGCACAGAGATGTTCCCTGTGTACAGCTCTTTATAAGCCTCCCTTCCTCATAAATGAATGATGAGGATCCTTTAATTGAATTAATTCTAAATGCTGATCTTGGGACGGATTATCAATGCAAAACAGCAGTGCAAGCACGGGGTGTTTGCACAGAGCTGCCAGCCTCAGCAGCTCGCTCGCTGCTCACAAATGTTTTCAAACAATGGTGTGTGAAGGGAGGGAAGGGCCAGGACCTGAGGTCTTCCCTGATGGTATCCTCAGGACCTCCTGCTACACTGCCTCTGACCAAAGCCACCAGTCCCATCCAGGCCAGGTCTGGAAGGTTTTTTGGATACAAAAAGGCCATTAAGTTTGAGTGTTAAGGTATCACTTACATAAGTTTGAAATAAGTCAGAGGATCACAGAATTGTTGAGACCGGAAAAGCCCTCTGAGATCATCAAGTCCAGCCTACGACTCAACACCATCACATTGGCTAGACCACGGCACTAAGTGCCACATCCAGCCTCTCCTTAAACCCCTCCAGGGACGATGACTCCACCATGAGTGGACATGAGTCCAGCCATATGCAAGTCAGTAAGATGCTGGTGTGGTCCAAAGAGACATTCAACAACCCCAACCCAACCCATCGCCCCAAGCAGGTGATGAGATAACAAAGACAGCGAGTTTGATCACAGAGGTGTCAGGCAAGACAAATTCAAAGCTTCCCAGGCTCGGTCTTATATCTGACCTGCAGAAACACCCTCAGCGGGCCAGCAGCTGAAAACGATGTTCAAGCAGCCAATTCAACCAGCAGCTCCTGAAACATTAAACCAAGGCTCCTCCCATCCCATCACCCTCTCCTTGACGCAAAGGATCTTCCCTGTCTCGCATCAGCTTGTCGCTACGGAGGGCTCGGAGTGGGATCACGTTGCAAGAGCACAGAAAGCCGAAGCAGCACACAAAGCTGTTCCCACGTCTGCTCTTCCCAGCAGGTAGGTGCGAGAAGCCCAGCCATGCACGAGGAGAGCTGCAGACAGAAACGTGTCAGGCCATGCTTTATTTCCTCAGGAGCTGGCACAGTTGGTGGGGAGGAGCTCAAATTGGAAAAAAAAAAAAAAATAAACAAAAACCCACAACACTGTAGTGGAGATAACTGAGACGTGAGCAGCGGTGCAGAAACCACAATGGAAGCAGGTGAGAAAGACAGACCCATACCCCTCTTTCCCACAAACACTCTCCTAAAAAAAGAGATGCTTTAACTCCTGTTCCACAACCTGCAGCAACCCAAGCATCCCCAGGGCTCTTCCGTCTGACACCAGTTTCCACGAGATCAGGATTTTTACCTGTTCAGTGAAAACAAACACGACTGCTACGTGCAGCCAAGACACACATCCAGAATAAACTGCGCCGCCGTGAAGGCATTGACACCTCTGCAGCTAAATCCCTCTCTTTCAGACGGGCTCTCTGTCCTGCAAACTCAGGTTATCCCACCTGCTGGTTTGGGATTACCCTCCTTCCCCAGTTAATCCTTGGCACAGCCACCAGCAACTCCACAGGCTCATCCTCCTGCCCATGCACGAGCCCTATCGCTGGCGGTATTTGTCAGAGACTTTTTCTGAATTTCCTTACGCTCAGCTCCAGCCCTCCACGGCCTATCAAATTTTCTTCAAACAAGAGCCTAAATAAATAAAACTGAAGCAATTGCCTCAGTCGCAAGTTTTAGGGTAAGGTTTCCGATGATATTAAGTCAGTCCGAGGCTTGTCTCCTGCCTCCAAAAGCAATCAGAGCTGAGTTTTTATGGCACAAGGAATGGGGTAAGTGCAGATTGATTTTTCCTCTGGTGCATCCCAGGTCCAGGCAATAAACTTGGGAAAATCTCAGCAGACACATCACATCCAAACACAACAGTGACGAGGATGAGAACAGCTGATACAGCCTTATAAACCAAAGATAAAGGAACTGGAAGAGCTGGTACCAGTCAATAATGGTGGGTCAGATCTTATAGAAAGGGTCCTGTAGTTACACTTCACTTACTCCAAATTTAACTCCGCATCAAAGACACTTTGATACAATTGCTGCAGTTTGATTTCTCATTCCACAACTGCCATTAATCCATATATTCAGAACATTAATGACAAGACCATTTTCTCAGTCCCTGCACTCTTACTATGCTTAATACCACTGCCACTGGAGAGCAGATTTATTTACTACATCCAGTTTACGATGTGTTTATTCACATCTGTGCCATGACCTTTCTGGCCGGAAAATTAGCAGTTATTAGAGGTAGCTAAAATAAAATAAAATAAAATAAAATTGCCACAACATAATTAAACTGTAATTATTATTGAAATGTGACCTAAAAGAGATTCCATCTGTGTAACACCCTTTCTTTAAATGCACATATATGTATAATATTTAAAAATAAATAGAGACAGATCTCTTCCTCTGTAGGTGTAATTATACAGCTACATCATTTATCCACAGCCACACTGTGTGTATATTCCACAATGCAGACATAGTAGGCGGTATATGCATGAGATGAAAGTTATAAACTATATTTAAAATATGATCATTACTCAGAGTATTTGACACCTCGAGTATCAAGAGACACATTTACCCTGAAATCATATTTTGTTTGCTAATCGCTCAAATGCACGTCTCCTGTGAGTTTCCCTTCCTTGAGAGCAGGGTCCCAGCCACGGACTCAACAATCTGAAAAGTCCAAGAAACACTCTCTGTTTGCCAATTAATAGCGAAGCTCTGCTCCAAATAACAAACAAAACCGGTGCAAATTCCTCCGAGCAGCGTCTGGGCGCTAAACTGCTGAATCAGCTCCTCCGTAACGCAGAGCAAAATGCAAAGCAGCCATCAAAAAGGTGCTTAATAAAACAGAAACAAAATACGACCAAAAAAAAAAAAACCAACCTAACAACCCAACCCTCACCTTCAGAACGCAGTCAGAGGAGGCAGCGGCAGAAGCAAGTATCGTAGCATCTCTGCCAAGAAATTCCTTCATAAAAATTTCTCTGTTTTTTGTGTGTGTGTGAGGTGAGCCTACGTCTCCATCAAATATCTCTGGTGGAGGCACTTAGAGGCGAGATATTTTTAATGTCCAGTTTTTGAGGTTATGAAGCAGCCACCTGGGAGGCAGTTTTTAAGCACCTTTAGTGTTTTAAAGCCTCGTGAGCACTGGTCGTCACACATCGCTCCAAGGCTGGAGTCACTTCTCCTTATGGTAAAACTTGTGGGCTTTGGGGGTGTCCTTTTCATCTCCCCTCTGAGGCTGTAGTGCTGCTAAACGGGCAGCTGCACCACCCAGACACCTTGCGAAAAGCAGACTTTGGTGATCCCCATGTCCCCAGCTTTGTGCAGAAAGATGCCACGTGGTCTGCTCGCTTGCTTAGGATGACCTGTTGCCCCCATGTAGAGTAGAAAAGTCCCTTTGGGCAACTTCTGGGATGTCACCTCTGTGCTCCAGAGAGGATGTCAACTGCTGATAGAGGCACGTTTCTGGGTCCAGCTCAGGCCAGTGCTTGGCTCAGCTGGGGTGTTGCTGGGATAACCCTATCCTCAGCTTAGCACCCAGCTCAGCCCCAGTCTCTCCCATGCATCAGTTATAGCCCTGTGAGACCACCAGCCTACCCAACCCACCAGCAGTGAGAAACCCTTGGGCTGGGCAAGCAGAAGAAGCAAATCAAGGTGAGGACAGAGCTTGCAAAGCCTGCAAACAGAATCACAAAATGTGATGGCAGCAGTGGCGGGGGCTCAGACTTGACCCAAGACACCTCTTCCACTCCTACACCTCTTTGAGCATGGCTCTGTTCTCTGGCCCTTTCAACAAGTTCTAATGTAGCAGAAAAGGTCTCTTGATGTGGGGCAGGGCACATTTCGGAGATGACATGGATGTACCTTTATCCCTGCCCTGCTCTGGTTTTAAACAAAGACAAGGAAGAAATCAGGAGCTAATCCAGCAGTTCTGGAAATGAAGCAGATAGTGAGGTTTTTTTTCATTATAAAGCCTCAACTGTGCAGAAATAACCACAGAGAAGTGACTGGCAATGACCCTCTAAGGACAGCATGAATGAAATCATGGTGACATGGGACTCTGAAAGCTGTACGGGAAGAACAGGATAGGAGGAGTCATGAGAAGTAGTTAATTGCAAAAAGGATGAGAAAGATCCCACTGACACACCAGAGGCTGAGAGCAGAGAAAAATGTGGCCGTCCATCAGCACAGAGACAGCCCTAACAGCAAGAAATCTTAGTCTTCAGAAATCAAAAAGCACAAGTATGAGAGTAGGAGGAGAGCAGAGATGTTCCTAGAAGGAGAAAGGTGCCTGAGCAATTCTTTAGCAAAGGTGATTTTAGGAAGAGCAAAGAGGGAAATTTCATCTTAACGTTGCAGATTCTGCATCTTTCTTGCTACTTTTAAGAAAGAGAAATAGCCACGCACATTAGGTGGTTCAAGCAGTGAGGCGAGATGAGTACACTGTCTACTCTGGCCTTTGGAGAGGTCTGTCTTGTAGTGGGAGAAACAAGACACTCCAGGACACGGCAATGGGATGCCGTGATGACAGAAACATTGAGGAGACACAAAACTGTGTAACAAATCCTTTGGCTTGAGGATGTTGTGTTTGGGGCAAGACATCTCTTAGACATTGGACTCTCAGGATGGTCCACCTAGGTCATGCCACAGAGATTTGCAGACCATTTGTCTGAAGCCAGCCATGGCTGTAGAAACACAGGACAGGTGAAGACACGTGAAGATGTGAAATGTCTGATTCTTGACCGATATGTCATGTAAAGATGACATACAACACTGCTCCACAGGCACTCCAAGGGCTGTTGGAGCCCCAAGCCTGCTTTCTCTGCCGGCGTACGCTCTGAGCACTGAGCACTGAGTACAGCTCTCCTCTTAACTTATTCATGATGTTCTGGCAGTCTCGCCAAGTCCACCCCGACTCAGCTCATGCAAAAAACAAAAGCTTGGAGCGTTACAAAGGGCATTCCACCAGTGTGGTGAAGGGAGGAGGGAGTTCACAGCGGTTATGCGAGTCTTCCAGGGAGTGGTACAGCTTCCAGGAGCTATAAGGGGCAGAGAGGGAAGGTTATGAACTCAGGCCAGTTTGTAGCTGCCTCTTCTGGGAAGCCAGGGCCTCCCACTGGGATGCAGAGTCAGCTACAAGCAGAAGGGTTTGAAGCAGAGCCACTGCAGGGACCTGTTTCCAATTGATACTCAATAAGCACAGAAAAGGATCATGCAATCAAGCTGCAGCTCTTCTACCTCTGTTACCCCTGCACATCCCTCTTCACATGCACACTCAGGCTGGAAAGAATGTGTGCTCAGAAGTCTCCCTTGTGAAAGAAAAAAAAAATCATCTATTTTTCTATACTACTCTGTGGCTATTGCCAGCAGCGTTAATGCACATGGTTAGAGTTTGCATCCTCCAGATGAGCACGTCAGAGTCATAGAACATATGAAACATAGAACACAAATTAGATTCGTGCAACAGGGAAGAGTGTGGTCACTTTTGTCGTTCTTACTGCTCCAGGGCACAGCAGAGCTGGTGTTCAGACTGGAAAGGAAAGAGTCACAGAGACTCGTGTATTGAGGCTTTGCTAATTTCCTACTTTTTTATCCTGTCAACAACCCTTGGAGATGTTCTCTTATGTCAGCACTGTAAGGAGGAGATGTAACAAATGTCATAATGCCAGATGTGGCTGATAAGGGATGGAAAAGAAGCAGGTAGGACTGCTTGCTCCCCTCCAGGGAGAAAAAATGAGATAAAATTGCCAGCTCAGAGCAGCCCACTACCTTCACCATGAGAACCCTGACTCCATCTAACTCAGATCCTCTCCTCCTACCATTTGGGGATATTTAGCGTTATTTTCAGCACCCCGGAAAGATCTGCTGGATCACAGTGCCCACCCCAAAGAGGTCCAGACATATGATGCATATTTTTAATGTCATTAACAATAAAAGGATTTGGCTTAAGGTAGACAAAAAAAAAAGAATAGATGTACAAAATTTCCTTGGAGATTATTGCCATTAATCCTTACAGGGAGCTATGCTGTGCTGTATTTCATTCCCCGCAGGCCCTGCTCTGAGAGGAAGGTGAGGATGAGGACAGCGCCCCATGGTCATGGTGCTCACCCCAGTCTGAAATCCAGCCCTGTTGCACCCTCTAAAGCAGCAAAGGAGAACAGGGAGGGCAGCAGGTGATGGTAACCCAACCCTGGCCCCAGCTGCCTGGCCGCAGGCAGGCATTGACCAGGTTGTTATAAATAACATCATCAGGGGCTCTCACGTAAAGCCAATGGAACAAACACACGTCGGTCTGGAAGCAGGGGATGGATGCGCTGGACGTTATTCAGGGCAGATCAACTCCAAGACGTATCCAAATCTTGTGAAACTCATTCTACCTCTTGGCCAGGCTGGTGGGAATTATAATCCTTGAGTCTTTTTTTTTTTTCTTTTGCAACTTGGCTCTAAGAATTATTTAACTCCTTCGCATCTCCAGCCAGAAAAATGAACACGTTTCCTCGCTTTGGCAAAAAGATGAGTGTTCCAACAAAGAAAGTCCACTCAAAACACAAAGCGAGTGGCCACTCAAAGCCACCTGCCTGAAACAGTGGTTGGCAAACACTGACCAACCTAAAACTCAGGGAAGGAAGGGTGTGAGTTTTGCAGCTACAAATTTCTCATCTGCCTTCTGCCCTCTAAACCAGGCTCTGCCGGGACTGCCCCGAACATGCCAGCAAGGTTCAGCACAGCTGCCATTTAAAATAACTCTCCTCACTCAATTTAAAAATACCCCATACTCATGCCAACAATAACTTCTTACCGTGCCACAATAGCTCTGTATTTATAGCTATGATTTCTTTACAAGGCACACTCCCATATTGCCCCCAGCAGCAGATCCAAGGACGCCCATCCCCATAAAAAAGGATTTTGTTATTTTAACAAGCTGCGGTGAAACCCATTTCTGCCCAGGAGTGAGTTCCAGACCGCAGATCCACGTCAGCACAGGCAACGCAGGATTTCTCCCCGCCTCTCCTCGCTAGAGATGACTGGGCAAAATCTCCTGAGGGTTAACACAAAGATACAACCACTTCCATTTGAGCCGTAATTGAAAATCAATAGGATTGGTAGTTTGAATGCTCATATGCTTAAAGGTCTCGGAGTCAGAAGCGGGAGTGATTTCTTCTCCTGGCCCTGATCTGAAACAGAAATCTTTTGAGTCCTCTGGGCTCGTGATCCACCACCAATAAAATGGAGATGAGCCACTCTTGGGTTGTAATTCACTAGAGCTCAAAAAGTGCTGATGCAGGCAGGTGCATGGGGCTCATGCACAGAGAGCAAGTTACTATTAAATAGATTGGAGTGAGAGGCAACGAGGGATGCCAAGTCTCTTTTTTTTTTTTTTTTTTTAAAGAAGCATCAAGGAAAACTCTGCATCAGCGATCCTAGCTCCACTTGACTAATAACAAGAAGCAGCAGTGCCAGGACACCCAAACTGAGATCAGCTTGCAAGTGTGCCAGGTGCTGTGAGAGACACACACTCTGAGCAGCCAACAAAGACTTTATCATTCCTGTGAAGACAAGGCTGGATCTCAAGGAGATGCTGCTGACAACAGCAATGGGCTGTGCACACTCCCCTCTCCAGCAGGTATCCCAATTTCTATAGCTCCACCAACCAACAGAGGTCTTTTCACTCAACAACAAATAAATTCCAACCTCTTAGCTCCCTTTCTCCACCTTTTTCCTGATTACTTCTTGCTGCTGCAGGACGTTGAAGTCCTCCAAAGAGGGAGGAGCAGCACGCATGGCTGTTGTAGGCGTATTCCACAGTGCTCAGAGCATCAGAAACGTCCATCGGGAGGAAGCCACTTCTGCTGCCAAAATAATGGACCCTGCTATGTTACCCAACCTCTGCCCCATGTCACCTAGACCCCCAGGAAAAGCACTTCCTCATTACACAGATTGCAGGAATGCTCTGGAAAGGAAAGATTCATTTCACTAAAGGAGTGAAAGCCTGTGGTGAAGGTCAAAGGGGAGGATTTGTCCTAAGTCAGGTTGGAAAGAGGTAAGGAGAAAGATGCCACTAGCTGCACCTCCTATCTCCTGCTCCATCCACTACTCCACAATCGCCCATCAACAAGAAGGGTTTTTTTAATCAAACCGATGTGAGCAGAGCAACACTGGATTAGGAGGACTTATTGCAGTGTGACACATTGTCCGCCTGCCATAGGAACTGCTGTACTGGTAAAAACATTTTAATAACACCGATGAACACCAGGAAGAACAGCTTTCTTTATCACAGCCCAAACAGCACAAACCCTATCATCAAGGTTCATGTCATGCTGCTGGAGCTGGCTCACGTCTGGCCTTCAGCTCCAGCTGCTGAGCAGCTCCCAAACAGCTGCCTGCTTCCTATGGGCTCCAAACTCCTGCAAATCTCCAAGTGGTAACAGCAACTTTGTGTTCCCAGGCACGTGCAGTCTTAGTGGAAACCTTCATTTTTACCCAGCTCCGTTCACGGCTTGGCTTGGAGGTGTCATTAAGAATCCAATCAATGTGACGTCATGAGTGTAATTGAATTATATGTATGCTCAGCAGACCCTTTCCACTTGGTATCCCCAATGGCTAATGTTGAATTATGATGGATCATACACAGGGATGTATGAAACATGCATGAATAACCCAAGCATGCATTTTTAATGATGCAATCCTGATAACTTCCCCCTCCTAACAAAATCAAAATGAATTAAACAGAAGTAGCTGTCAGTGGCATTAAAAAAAAAAAGAAAAAAAAAACCCTCATCATTTAAATGGCAACACGAAATGTCCGCCTGAATTGCCGTGTGACTAGGACCGTTTGTTGTAATGATACCAATTAACATAACTATCCATTTAAAGTTTCCAGTGCAAAAAGAAAGAGCAGCTTGGGTGATATTAATGGTAGGGAAGAAAGGTGACGATAATGGATCACAGGGAGTGAATAGGACTGAAGTGAATGGGGTAATTCAGATGAATTGTCTGACAATGGCAGGACAATCCCCCAGAAGAGAGCATGTCCCCAGATAAAGGGTAGAGCTTGCAGGCTTGTGAAATTCCTTAAATTAAGGGCAAAACCTGCAAAACCAACATTCAGAAATGGTGCAATTCAGACAGAGGCCACCGGACCCCAGAGCTTCTCTTCCTTGAGACCACAGTGGTCAAGTTAAGTCGAACATCCCAGATGAATGTTTTAACTACAGTGGTTTTCCTTTGGGTTAGAGGGGATCGAAAGACTTCTTGAAGTCACTTCCACACCTGTATTCTCTGTTTTAACATGAGCAAAGAAGAGGGAATCGTTTGCTGGGGCTGTCTTGCATCTTAGGTTTGCACTCCGCAAATCTCTTACAGATTCAGTGCAAGAGTCATCTTGGACAACACAAGCACAGGTCTGTGTTGTCCCATCTGCCAGAGTCATACTATTCTTTGGCCTGCTCTATCAATATATCAATATCAATTACCTAACACACCCTTGTGAGCACTCTTTCTGGGGTTATAGCTTCAAATACTTGGGCCAACATAGATTTCTGAATTGCTAGAAAAAATTAAAAAGATAAAGAAAATCATAAAATAATTTAAAAAGAAAAATGTAAAAAAAAAAAAAACTACTGCTTTTAAAAAGTAAGTCCTCTGGGACTTCTAAAGAATTCGAGTCGTAAAGAAGAAAAATTTGTTCTTACTCTGCGGATCACGAGTTTCTGCTATGTTCAGTGGAAATCAGACATTTTTGTCTCGTTGCAGATTTAGTATAAAGCACAATGTCACAGACCTTGTTCCTAATTGCAGACAGGCTGGACACAGTGGCAAAGGATAAAGCCACTAGAGATGCCAGTATGTGTCTCATAACAAGCTCATTAGCTCTAACATCAGACCCCATATTCCTCAAAAAGTGTCCCAGGGCCTCTCTAAGGATTTATGCCAAACATGCTTAAGTGAGACTCTTGGAAGACCTGTAGCAAAGAAGTCAATACACTTTATAACAGATGAGCGAAGGGTCATCCTTTGCAATTAATAGCAAGTGAGTTAAATAAATAAATGAGAGATTGTCCCTCTTCTCCGAGGGGCTTGCTAATGTGCCTGACTGCCCTTTCTGCGAGAATTTGGCACATCAAGCACTATCAGCAGATTTTGAGAGTGGTGGGATGTGCTTACAACTGTACGAGAGGTAAAACACAATTCAGTGTGGAAAGAGGGTCAGACAAAAGCCCTCCTTTCCCAAGGGCAGTAGGATAACTCATTAAGGGTATATTCTTGCTGTTACACTGGGGACCTTGAGGTTCACCCCCGTCCTGTGCCACAACTCATGTAGCTTGTACAGGTTCAGACTTTCTGCTGCGATAGTCTCACACGGAGTAACATACCCCTGTCAGAGCATTTCATGACTCTCCCCTTAAGCATTTGAGGTTTTTGTATAAAAAATAGGTGGTAGCTATCTCCAGAGAGTGGTGTAAGTGATGCTTTGAGCTCCACTGTCTACATACACAAGGACATCCTGGCTAGGAGGTGGTCCGGACCACTTTCTCAAAATTAAATATCTACCTCTTTTCCAGACAAATCCCCTTTAGGCATCGAAGTGCACAGCCTCAATAGTTTTGCTCTCTGCAACTCAAGGGCAGTACCACTTCCATACCTGTCAGCAGAGCTGGGAGGATAAATACATTATTGATCGGATCTGCTGGGCAGCCAAATCCTACGGCTGGAGAATCTCTGTGCAACACATTAAGCAGCACCTACAACACTCAACAGAGACAACCACAGTCTTGGTTGGAGCACCAAGACTTCACTTCCCTTGAAAAACCAGCCAGGAATTTTGTTATTCATCGGGATGGGAGGGCTGAGAGAAGATGCCTAAAAAGGGCTTGATTTCTAAGGATGCACACATAGAAAATTCCAGTGTTTCTGATGCAGAAAAAGCTCAGTGTCCAAAGTCACGGCACAGTTTTCATGATCATGGTTTTTCACAACAGACGGTAGGTTTGTGAGAGAGTGGAAGTACTCTCCCTTGAAGGGCTCATTGGTGACCAGAGCTGTGAACTGTTCTGTACAGACAAATCATCCCCACTGGGTGCGTGATTGCATCCCTCAGAAGAGCATTATGGACTTACACTGGAATATTTCAAGCTAAGTGGGCTGGTTTGGGTTTGGTTTCTTTTCTCTTTTTTGCTTTGCACTGACTTCTCTGTCATATGTAAATATTAAACCACGGCATAATTTAGAGACGGGTTTGTTTATCTTGGAGTAAATTCATCGTACTTGAAGAAAAAAAAACAACAAAAAAAGAGGAGAAAAAAAGATGCTTTAGCTTTGTTAAATTTTTAAAGGTAGAATCAGTTCATAAATGCTGCTCAAAGATTGCACGTTACTGGGAGATATTTAACATACAGGCAGTGGGTTTTTAACTGTTCCCGAGAAACACTCCTGTCGAACAGAATGAGGGCCATGAGGTTAAAACACAGCCATCATAACCTTTATTGCTTCATTTTTGTGAAGCCATTAACCACAGGAGGACCACAGATGTGCCACAGCTCCAGCAGCTGGGCTGAAATTCAATCCCCACATCAGAACCTAATTTATGATCAACCTGTTGGGGGAGGCAGGGAGGCCAAAGCACGGCATTCCTACGCACCACGTGGCAGGGAAACTGGGGATCACAGAATCATAGAATGTGTTGGGCTGGAAGGGACCGTTAAAGGTCATCCAGTTCTAGCCCCCTGCAGTGAGCAGGGACATCTTTAACCAGATCAGGTTGCTCAGAGCACCATCAAGCCTGACCTTGGATGCCTCCAGAGATGGAGCCTCCACCACCTCTCTGGGCAACCTGTGCCAGCGTTTCACCACCTTCATTGCATAGAAGTTCTTCCCGATACTAGTCTAAATCTACCCTGCTCTAGTTTAAAACCATCATCCCTTGTCCTGTCACTACACACCCTTTCGTGGGGCTCTGAGCAAAGTTGTGTGTGGAAGGAGCTCAGCAAGTGGAAATCTTGCACCTGAACCCCAACAACATCCAGCTTTGAACCAGGAGTTAGTTCAGCTGCCTGTGAAACCTCCAGGTGACATCAAAGTGCCCCTGTGCGTGGTGCGGGACGTGCACATTGCAAGTGACAGTCCATTCCCTGAAGAACTCCCAGGCAATGTAGAGAAGAGCGTCGGAGGCACGTAGAGAGGGAAGCGTTTTGCCTGAGGTCACGCTGCAATCCGCAACAGAGCCAGGAATAGATCAAGGGTTCCTCTGCTCTGCCATTAGGTCATAACGAGATTTTTCTGACTACTCTTCATGCTCTCATGTTCTCCCTATCGCCCCCAGTCTGATCCGGCCTTTCCCATCAATCACCTGCTCCACTTCATTCAGATCCTTCTAAGGAACTTGCTCTTTTCCACAGTTTCCCCTTTCACTGCCTGCTGCAGTTATTTCGTGTCCTTCTGACTGCAAGTTCCTGGGTACAAGGACCTCCTGCAAGTGGAATCGCACCCTTCTGAAAGTATTTTCATTGCATCTTTGCATGACTCAGTACTTCCTCCTACTAAATGTGAGTCTCCAAGTCACATGGAAGTACGTTGGGCGTTGCATCATGCAGTGCTGGTGCGTGGTGATGTGATGCTCTGCCCCTGTGCAGCAATGGGATTCACCAAGATAACATCAGCGCCAGCCCTGGGATGGTGGTGACTGTCAGATTTGTGATCCCAAAGAGAGACCAGCCTGCTCATCCACTCGTAACTCTCTCAATTTGCTGGCCGTGCCCCCAGACACTGCAGATGCCATAAATTCTATAGGTTCCCTTTCCCTTTTAAATCAGCCTAAAGCTGGAGGTTTGGTTTTGGTTTGCTTGTTTGTGAGTTGTTTTGGTTTTGTGGTTTGTTTTTTTTTTCCTAAGCTTTCAGCAGTTTAGGAAGCATTTGTAACAACAACAGAAAGAATCAAGCACTTAGGGATGGATACGTGGGTCTCTTGGCAGTTGCTCTTAAGCCATATGAGACCATCACAGTCTCCTAAACCATAGTAGTTGATGCTGCAGCCCAGTCTCCCCACTCCCAAGCCACCTTCTGTGTGTTGTTTGCAACCTTTAAGTGTATGGGCCACTGCCTGACTGGGTAAGAACATTTGAGTTTCACAGAAGAGCTTGGATAAATCATTTGCATTAGAATGAAAATCATGCGTAAGATAACCCCCCATTGAGCTTTTTCTATTATCATAATGTTGGAGCACCTCACAACTGCTAATTGTTCACAAGACCCCTGACAAAGAAGGGAAACACCATTACTGTCACTTACAGACAGGGCACAGAGATGTGAGGGGTGTTTACATTTGAACAAGTTGCCCTCAGCTCCCTTTATTGCTAATGGAGAGAAAGAGACATTTTTAGGAGACAACTCATCTGACCTAAAATAGGCAATTTCAGACTCCTGCAGGATGAGAGGTCTCCTAAAAGGTCTCATTCTCTCACTGGACTGGAAAGGGAGTTGACAGTATCTCCTGTGGTTGGAGACATCTGCATTTAATGAGACACATCTCCACCCTCCAAAAGGTGAGTCCATGAAAGTCAGTAGCAGAGCAGGAACCTGAACTCAGGTTTAGTCTGATGCTTGAAGGAAGCTACTTATGGGTAAGGAATGAAAGAGGTGGAAGAGAAAAACCTGAAATATCCTAAAGGGCAAGATCAAAAGAGAGTTGGGCAAAGAAGCTATTGAAAGAAGGGAACCAGAGGACAAGACAGCAGGAGAAATGGGGTCATACGCTGTCCACAGGATGTAGAAGATGTGAGAAAGATCCAGGAGTAATGACTGAAAATCCCTGAGAATGGGGCAAACCTTGCTGAGACCCCATCCAACAGTCCAGTGTTCAAGGAGGAAATCAGTTCTTTCCCAAACACCCCTTTCCCACTTCCCTGTCCTTTTACAGCAGAAGAAATAGGAAGTACAGACAAATGAGTCCAAGATCACTCTGAGAGCTGGTGGTGCACCAAGAACATACCTGAAAACCCCCCAAACCCATCACAGTACACTAGACTGAAATCCTGAAATGGAACTTTCTGGGAACCAAACTCCAAATAGAAACTTTGCAGTTCTCTACTGAAAAAAAAACAAACAAAAAAACCCAAAAACAACAACATTAAAAAATACAGAAGTAGATTTGGAAACGGGGCGACAAGTCTGATCTGTGCATCTTGGAGGAGGGAACTGCAAAGAGGCCACCAACATGTGTTTCCATCAGGGAAGTGAAAACAAACAAATAACAGCTCGACTCTTTGCAAGCAATTAAAGAGCGGTTAATGAATTCACCTGCCACCGACAGAATTGACAAAACATAGAAAATAAGTCACCTCGGAGTCTGCCAGAGCATCCCTGGCACGGACAAGGGGCCTGATGGCTGGTGTATATTTAGTGCCAGTGAGATCATCTTTCCGAGCAGGGTTTGCCTTCTGCAGAGAAGAGAAAGGGCAGCATTTCCCCGGCAATGTCAGCGGGAGCTGGAAGAGGAAAGCGCCTGAAATTTCCTTAACAGGGAAGAAAGCAGCGCAGCGGTAGCCTGGGCTCCATCACAGAGCAGGAGACAGGCAGGGGCTGCAAAGCACAATCAAGACAGGGAAAAAAAAGAACAAAATGAAAGAATATATCCATGCTGATCCTTAAGTACTGGCAAATGATAGGGTAAAGAGTTTGTGGTTATTCTCCTGTTGCCCTTCATAACCTGAGGGTGCTCAGTGCTTCGCAAGAGGGGTAGAGCTCAGATCCCCCTTGAAGGTTCCCCTAAAATCAAATCTTTTAGCAGAGTAGGGCATGTAGCACCTTGGTGAATGGTTCTGCATCCGCCCATACATGCATTACGCTGACAATTTTTCAGAGCACTGAAATATTAATTTCAACAGGTCTTTTAATTTCTTGCCCGTCATCACTGTTGCACAGCTCCACCAGTCCCCTAAAAATTAGTCGGATTCCCCTAAAACTGAGAGACTGGCTTAAAAATCATGAATTAACAATCAATTCTCAGCTTTAGCTTGCTGCGATAGTAACAAAAAAATAGTGTCAGGATGCATTTGGGGCTTTTAGCGTCTAGGTGTTACATTTGCCTGCATTCCTCCAGTCCAAGCAGCCCTCTTCCCTCAAAATCAGAATATCTCAGTCATGCAGCCCAAAGCCATATTACATCTCTAAATGAACAGATGTAATACACCAGGGTAGCCCAGCGCTACTCACCATCCTGAAATCTTTTCTTTTCCCACCATATTATGATAATTTATTTCACTACTGGGGCTCCCAGGCGAGTTCAATTCTCCAGCTTCCAAGCAGACAAAAAATGCTAACCCGGCAGAAGAACTTTAACAAAGAGCCTAAATGCAGCAGTCTCATAAGATCTTGCACCTCCCCATACGCTGCATGCTAAGATAGACACGCGAGCAAAACAGAGAGATACAAATTTGGAAACGTTTTCCTTTTTCTCCATGAATAGTAAATTAGCTAAAAAAATCCGAATTTAGGTGGGATTTGGGGAATTAATTTACATCGTCACAAGGAGGAGAAAGGGGTTGAAAGCATCGGAAGATTTTGACTTTCCCAGCTCACAGCAGAAATATCTGTAAGAAGGAAGCTAATTAAACCCCTCAAAAAAGGAGAAAAGGAGAGGTAAGGAGGTCAAATAACCCTGAGTGGTTGTCTCGTAGACCATAAAACTTCCAGAGCTTTGTAGGCTTGTTTGTTTTGCTAAAAAAAAAGAGGATGGAGAAGCAATCAGTTTTAATTCGGCACAGGTCTAGAGGAGGGGGAGGTGTGTTATTTATTATTTTTGTAAAATGTTCTCCATTCTGCAAGAAAGCAGCTGAATGAGTTATTTGCATTGTAAGAGACAGACAAATACTCAAACCTAGCAGGATGCCAAGGACCTATCACTTACCAACACAGAGATGCTGTCTGAAGGGCAGGAGAAATGCATTAACATGCATGACCTGTCCTTATCGCTCAGGTTAGCTCTATCGTCAATACGTTCCCTTAGACCCCAAGGAAATAAATCGATTGTGTAGGAATTCCAAGGAAAAAAAAAAACACAGAAAGTGGTAAGCAGGGGGGAAAAGATCAAAGTGCCTGGAGTGTGCGAAACCACATCCACCCCAGCAGATATCACAAGTCATAAACTCCCCCCGATAACCCAGCCTTAATCAACCGTGTGACAAATGAGGCAAACACGGGGAGATGTGCACAGTGCTGGCCGCTATGTTTAATTAGATTTCATCAGAACAGTTCTGAAAAATTAATATGACGAGGTCTCTGCCAGTCTCAGTGATAACCTTTTCTCTGGCATCGCTGGAATGAGCCAGCTTTGTGCTCAACCACAACAACAACAACAAAATTTTAAAAAATTACAAGAAGTCAAAAGGGAAGATGACTTCAGACCACGAGCATCCCAGCAGGGTGGGACACCAGCATGGCTCGTGGTAGAAGCAGCGGTTTGCATTTCCAGGATGCCATCCATACGACAGTGTCCTGGGGTCCTTTGCCAACGTACCACAGCAGCTAGAAAAACAACCATCAGCAAAGCTTCCAAACCCCACCAAAGTCCCTTAGGAGCTCCTGCTTTGTTATCCAGAGTGACCCAACCCCATGAATCAGCAACAGAACATGTTCAGCACGACGGAGTGTAACCAGAGCTGAAACCTACAGAGGACGGGGTCCCAACTTTCCTTAGTCTAGACTTTGCTTCTCTTGGTGCTCCCAGGGTCTCAACCCACCTCCCACTCGAGTCTGGGAGTGCTCAACTTGTTTCCAACACACATTTCCAGGCTCACTGCACCAAGAGGGATCCCAGCTTGAAGGCACTGGCATATATTAGATGCAACTCTGCTGATACTCTTACCAGCAGACACGTCCCATGGAAGGGATATCTCCACTAACAGTCTTGCTGTCTCCAACTCAAGAATGGGTACCAACCCAGCTAGCACCTTTGTTTTCTTTTGGGGTCTTGCACTCCAACTTAAACCCTTTTAATTTAGGAGATGAATGATTTTCTTTGGGGTCATAGCTGATGTAACACTGGCCAGCATGAAGGAAGCCAAGCCATGCGAAAGGCATTATTGACACTAACTTAGATTTGACACCATAAGGTTACAGTCAAATCTATGGAGTTAGCTGTTGCTATCACAGTTAGCAAGATATTTTCTGGTCATGTTGGCCACAGCTTTGATTGACTGTCCTCATCTAGTCTTCAGTCCATATTTCTACCTACCCAACAATGACAGCTTTTCTAATTTCAGAAAGGGCCAGGAACCTGCAGTTCTTCCGTATGGTTTCACTCAGGAGAGGTGAAAGGCTATGACAGAGTATTGGAGGAGGGGGGAGAAAAGAAAAAAAAGACAAGTGTCAGACCAAGCAAGAACAGATCCCCGCATCCTGCCTAACAACACCCATCTTCACTCCCGCAGACACCATATGGGTTGGGGTCTACAAAAACCAGCACAACTCTCTCGTGCTTCCCCACAGGCTTTCACATGCATGAGTCCAACAAGGAGTAACCCAGCAGAACTTGGTTGCTCCCGAGCCAGGCTTGCCACCAAGACAAAATGAGAAAGAGATGATGAAGCACAGCAAGCCAAAGTCGTTAAACCAAAATAAAAGAAGAGTGAGGGGGAAGAGATCAAGTTGGAGAGGAACAGGGAGGGAATTTATTTCTGCTTTCCTTCTCTTGGCTTCACAAACACCACCAGCAGCATTCACAGGTGATGGATATGTAGATGACCTTAAAGGCACCTAACAGGGGTTGGAAGACACCACGTCGGTGCCAAGGGGCTGCCTCACACCGGGGACTCCGGCTTTGTGCAAGGGAGAGGCAGAGAGAGACTCTGCAAATCAGCTCTAGCCCAAAGTCGCTTATCCTAGCAAAGCCAGGCACATTCCTTTTTGCCTTTTAATTAAGAGCTGGCTCATAAATCAAACCTCTTGTTCTTACACTTTGGATGTCAGTGGAGGGAAAGCTCTTTTTAAATAACCAAGGCCCCCTTATGCAAGCTGCCATTCCTTCTCTACTCCAGTAGCACAGCTAATTACACTATTTTGTTTGCTGTTCTGAACCCACCCTGCCTTTGCCAGGCCAGGAATTGAACCTCTGATCACCCTCAGAAATGCCCAGCTCTGGGTTACAAACTGAGCAAAGCCTCCCCCAGCTTAGACATCTGCAGTGCGGAGGAGGATATTACCGTTAAACTGTTTCCCTACGTTTCCTCAGGGGTATCCACAACTTATTTCAAATTAAAGGGTTCCTAGAGGTCAGCCAGGGAAACTATTTAAGGCAAATTGTTTTCACAGAGGTATAGCCAGAGAACAAAGCCTGAAAAGCATGAGTTTAAACTTTTAAGCGGTATTTGTTGCACGCACACACACACACATATAGCATCACAGAATCATAAAATTGTCAGGGTTGGAAGGGACCTCAAAGATCATCTCGTTCCAACCCCCCTGTGCCATGGGCAGGGACATCCCCCACTAGATCAGGCTGCCCAGAGCCCCATCCAGCCTGGCCTTAAAAACTCCCAGGGATGGGGCTGCCACCCCCTCTCTGGGCAACCTGTGCCATGGTCTCCCCACCCTCATGGGGAAGAACTTCTTCCTAATGTGTATGCACATTTTGAAATACGAAATTCTTTGGCCATGGCTGTTCTGTTTTCAGCCACGCAGTCTCTGCACAGCAGCTAGGAGATGAGCTCAAGGTGTCAGCCCAGAGCAGCAAATAGCCCAATAAATCTTGGGACAACATAATGAGTGAACAGTGGGAACAAGCAGCTTTCATGTACACCCC
This sequence comes from Trogon surrucura, assembly GCA_020746105.1. Lineage (NCBI taxonomy): Eukaryota > Metazoa > Chordata > Aves > Trogoniformes > Trogonidae > Trogon > Trogon surrucura. The sequence goes on from CM036617.1 coordinate 219,165,882, forward strand.
GTAGGCACAAAGGGACCCTGTGAAGGGCTTCAGAGAGAGCAGGGACCTGGATCTGAACCTCATTGACATGGTTCACATCTTCACCCGCGCTCTATTCCCATCCTCCGCACCCTTTCTGCTTTCTTCCTGAAGACAGGAGCTGTCAAGTTGGGATGTCAATGCCAACGCCTATCTGTGGCCAAAACAGAGATCAGTCATTTGGCCAAAGTGAGAAGGAGGAGGTGGGACAGACCGCAGAGGTTATCTGGGGTGCAGACACGGTGGTGAGAGGGATGCAGTGGAGGATGGTGAAAGGAAGAGACGGATGCACGGTGCCTTATCAGGGACTCGCTGTTCTTTCAACTGGCTCCCTGATAACATATGGAGCTTAATCAAAAATGCAAATGATGTCCTATCTAGAGACAAAGGAAACAGAGAAATAAACCCAGAGACCATGCATGAAAACAAGCCGATAAAACGAGGGAGTGGGTAGAAGGTTTCCTCTTTTTGATAAAATTATTTCAAAAGATTAAATTAAAGCAAAACTAATTAGGAGAACCGCACTTAAGTCGACTTCCCCTAAGAAGGGTCAGCAGGCAAGAGGCATTCAAATCAAAGGCAGATGCAAGAGGCACTTCAAGGGCTCCCTGAAAAGTCATTATCCCAGTCAAAAGGGAAGCAGATAGAGAGGAGGAAGGAATGACAAGAGCCATTTTGCCTGGGCATCTATCCGGGTATTAAATGGATTGTATGGGGAGCTAAGTAGCCTCTCTTTGTCACCCTTGGGAGCAGAATTTGCAGGTGAAGACCAAAGCAGATCACCTCATGTCCCATCAAGGGTGCTTTTTGGAGAACAGAAGGACAAAGAGGAAGAGAAGTGGCTAGACCGAGGGTACACCAGGGACCTCTCTGCTTTCCTTTGTAACCCACCTCTGCATGATTTCCATCAACAGTACAGCCATCCCGGGTGTTGCAGCCCGAATACTCCACGTGCCTTGCACAAAGCTCCTGAAAAAAGCACCTACCCTGACAAGGCAAGTGACAACCAACATCACTGCAAACTTTTCCCTGGGGACTGCAGGGCCCATGGATTTCAGCAAGGTAACCTGCAGCAGAACATTATTATCTGTCCCTTTGTGTCTGCTTTCATCACTAACATTGCCCAGCCCACATCGCACACATCCTCAGCCCACTGTGGGACTATCCAGCTCCGCTGCTTGGCAACTGGAAAACTGTCAAATTCAAGATTCAGCTTCTAAGAGGAGGAGTTTGAAAAGATGACGGTACAACCTGCTGCAAAGAGTCCACCAGAGGTTGTTATTCCTCCTCGAGCTGGAAATAAAAACACATGGCAGGTGCAGCACCACCAATACAGAATGTGTGGCAGCAACCAGCCAGCACCTCTGGACTTTTGAAGTACAGGTTGCATTTGAAGGGATTAGACAGTCATTTGCAAATCTCATGGCACGATCACAAGATCCCATCTCTGACAAGACTCTAAGGCGCTGTTAAACCAGAACCTCAAAAAAAAAAAAAATTCAAAAAAAAAAAAAGAAGAAAAAGAGCAGCACTCCACATGTGTATACAAGAAACCCAGCAAAAGCCCAGCTCAGCCAAACTCTGTGCACTGGCACGGGGATTGCTGAGTAGTCAAAAAGCAGAGAGGGGATACTTGAGGGAGAAACATGGAAAATTAATTGCTCTCTACCAAAAAGCAGGCTCTAACTCTTTCTGGGAACAACCTTCCTAAGACAAAAAAATATAATAAAAAAATAAAGGAGTTCTACTGCAGTTAGATACTGCAACAAGCATCAAGCGAACTGCAGCGTGCTGCACTGACAAGGTGTAGCTGGAAGTCCAAAAGCAATGGAAATGAGGGATGTGAGCACCTGCCTGAGGCGACAGAGCAGGTATTTTAAACAAAGCATCACCTGCACCAGCTGAGCAGCAGGGTCTGGACACTGGCCCTCGGAGGTGGTTTAAGGTCTGGGGTTTTGCAGCAGAGGATGGGTCACAGGGTAACCCAGGCTGGAAGGGACCTCAGGAGATCTCTAGTCCAACCTCCCGTTTAAAGCAGAGTCACTTGTGAGATGAGACCAGATTGTTTCACCCGTTCAAACCTTGAAAATCTCCAAGGATAGAAACTGCACAACCTCCAGGGGCAACCTGCTCCAATGCTTGCCTGCCCTCGTGGGAAAAAAAGCTTTTCCTGATATCCAGCTGTGCTCTCATGTCAATTTATGCCTGCTGCCTCACATCCCCCCCACCACTCACCAATGTGAGGAGCCTATCTTCACCTTCCCAGCAATCTTCTTGTAGGCATGGGAATGCTGCTTTTAGGTCCCTCCAAGTTTTCCTCTTCCCCAGCCCAAATAAGTTCATTTCTCTCTTTCTGTCCTCTCAGAAAAGCTTCTCCAGCTACTCGTCAATCTCTTCACCATCTTCTGAACTTGCTCTAGTTGATCAACCTCTCTTTTGTACTGAGGAACCTAAAACTGGGTGTAGTATCCAGACATGGTCTAGAAGTAGAGCTCAGGACTATCACCTTCCCCTCAATCTACTAGAAGTGCCCCCATTGGTATAACTGAGGATGTTGTTGGCCTCTTCTGCTGTGTAGGAACACTGATGGCTCATGTGCTACTTGCTGTCTACCAGGATCCCCAGGTTGTTTTCAGAAGATCTTCTCTCCAGCCAGGTAATCCTCAGCCTGAATGGTTACAAGAGGTTGTTCTTCTCCAGGTGCAGGACTTGACACTTCTCCTTCAATGTTGATCCCATTGTTCCACCCTATCTAGGTCCTTCCAAATGGCAGCCCTGCTCTTCGTCTAGATGCTCCCAACTGACTGCAGCTCTGGGATGAGCAGGAGATGCACAGGAGAACCTGCTTCTCACCTAATTTGACCTCTTGTTGGCAGGAAAGGTGACCCGTAACAGAAAGATGCCCACCCACCTGCAAAGTTTCAGAGGAGTAGGGGAAAAGAAACCACACAACAGTCTATGACTAGGATGAACAAGTCCTGCATCTTTGATTTCACCCGTGGAGATAGCATCTGGTCACCCAACACTTTTAGGTTGTGCTGGACTCCAGTATCACCAGCCAATGGCTTTTATATGACCCAGTACAAAGAGGTGTCAGTGCACAACGTCCACGTAGCTTCCCATCACCACCTCTCATAGAATCATAGAATGGTCAGGGTTGGGAGGGACCTTAAAGATCATCTAGTTCCAACCCCCCTGTGCCATGGGCAGGGACATCCCCCACTAGATCAGGCTGCCCAGAGCCCCATCCAGCCTGGCCTGAAAAACTCCCAGGGATGGGGCTGCCACCCCCTCTCTGGGAAACCTGTGCCACGGTCTCCCCACCCTCATGGGGAAGAACTTCATCCTAATATCCAATCTGAACCGATTCATCTCCAGTTTCAATCCATTCCCTCTAGTCCTACCACTACCCGACATCCTAAAAAGTCCCTCACCTTTCAGGGCTGCCTCCTGGCACACCCAACATGAGCATCAAGTGCCAAGTATGCCACAGCTGCCAAAATAACAGCTTTTTGAATGTGACAGTCAGAAAACTGAGCTACTCTTCAGGAATCTAAGCTGGCAATGACCTCTTGAAGAAGGACTGTATATCAATGTAGGACACAGACATCTGCAGCCTTCACAGACGTCAAATACAGATGGGAAGCAGTATCACTCCATCATGAGTGAGTGAAGCACTCGGACTCCCGCTGATTTAGGAAGCTGTGAGGAGAGGCTGGGGTGAACAAGCCCCTCTTGCAGAAACCAGCTTCCCAGCAGGAGCCAGAGCCTCTACAGCATGTTTTCAGAGCAGTCAAGTCCACTTGCCAAACAGTTGGGGGGAAAAAAAAAAAAAATAAAATTAACAAAAAACCCTGACTCTTTCAAAGCAGCAGAGGGGAAGGAGAAGGAAACAGCGTTTCCCCGCTGACATTCACACGGAGCTGTCAGCAGCAGAATATCCTCCAGGGAATATCAAAACCAAGCAGGGTTTCTTGTCTTGTGCGTATTCAGAAACTCCCTCGCCTGGAGTGAGGTTCTCTGTCTTTACTTGCAGTTATCACGAGAATGCAAACCAGTGCATGGCAAACCCAAAGCTCTCCCAGTAGCTCCAGTTCCTTGGATGGGAGGTGAGGTATCACAGGAGAAAAGGAAAATATTTCTCTCCATGGGGGTACACCACGGTATCACCAACCCATCCAGAGCTCTATTACCTGTGGGTATCTGCCCACCTCTTGCACCTTCTTCAAACTTTATTTCATTGAAAAAATCCATTTCATTCCTCTGTTGCCCACTCGTGGCAATTGGGAGCCATCCAGCTTTGTGGAAGGACCCTGACACGCTGCCAGTCCCACCAGGGTTCAGCTGCTCTCTCCTGCTAAATGGGATGAACCCTACTCTGGGAAGGGATCTTCCCCCACATGTCAGGGGGCAATGACCGTAGCAAGAGGACCCATCACAGCATCAGAGGTGATAACAGAGCTGCAGGTTTGGATGTCCTTCAGGGTTGCCTGAAGCAGTCCTGACACTAGCATAGACCAAGATGCACCATCTCCAAGCCACAGGTTGACTCCTTCAACAACTCTCAGTGGTTCCCATTCCCTTTTTGAAGGAGATGGGCTGTAAAGAGTCTGTAGCATCCAACCAGGAGAGCTGTCAGCCAGCTGATGGGACAGAGTAGCCACTTCCATGTGGCCAGAAACCCGCAGGAGCTCAGACTTGCATGTACTTTCAATCCAATTATCTATCCAAGAAAGCCAGCCTTCCCCAACGCGACTGTGAGAGGGGCCAAAAACGAGAATTGCAAATCTGAGCTCTCGGATCTAAAAATCTCCCTACAGTGTTTTGTCTCTGGATCCAAAGAAAGCAAGGTGTCAAAGGCTCAGGGTAATCCAGAGGGTGTTTCATGAAACTGGTCAATACTGAGCATTTTCTACTTAACAGAGGTGATACCTGGTGGGAAGTGCTGGCCAGATTTCAGAGCTGTCTGATCTGAATGAAAACCTTCGCCTCCAATGGCAGCCCAAATCTAAAAAGCCCTTCAAAGACCTCAAACTGATTGGGATTTCATGAAAAATGAAATACAGGCCACAGAGAGAAAGAATTGGGTTTTAAGCCAAATTTATTTCCCTGCAAGGAATTTAGCATAGAAAAGGCTTTGAGTGAAATATTTTGATGGAATTTAAAAAAATACGTATTTCTTCTGGGGAAGCTTCAAATAAATGTAAGTTGCTCCTACTTCCTTCTCAAATACACATTTCAAAATGGACCAAGAGATTGGTTTTGTTAGAAGTGCAATTCCTAGAGCTGTTCCCAGGCTGACATTCGTAAACTCAAATTGCCCTTTACACCTTCATCTACACGCAGAATAATAGTTGCATTTCTTTGACTGGAAACTATCTGCACAAAAGCAATGACCCGTGATATAAATGCCTAAGGAAGAAATACAGGGAGTACTGAATACTACTACATTCCTTTAGTGATGACTTAGGTATTAGTGGCACATAATTTGGCCAGACACACTGGAAGAAAAATCCAAAGCAAGCATACAAACCCATGCAGAACATCTCCACAGGTATACCTCCAGCTTTCTTCTGCTGCCAGAGCAAAGAGTTAAGCATGTAATGAGGACGTGCAAAGGGATAAAAAAAGAAAAAAAGGATAAAAACTCAGTGGATTTCAGCACCTGGTTGTTTTTACAGCAAAGTGGTTTGTAGGAAGCACGTACCCAGGAATAACTCCCATTCCCTATGGTTTTACTGTGCTGTCTGTAGAGGGGCAAAACACACATTTGTTAAACTCAAGTGGGGCTTTTCCGTCTCCTGAAAATGATCACCAAAAATTCACAGGGGTGCGAATTGACTTTCAGCCACGGGATTTGTTCGAAGGGCTTCCCATCGTACACAGGAGCTCACTTTGACAACGAAGCCCACCGGGCAGCCTGGAGTACGCTAAAGCTGTGGCAACGCTCGCCAGCGAGGTACAGAAGCAGCGGAGGGAATTACAGATACTGGGAGCCAAGCAAAGAGATGAAATAGGTCTCGCTAAAAAATACCACAGGATCTTTAATGCCCACAAGCGGTCAGGAGCTGGTTATCCTTCCCGTCTCATTCATCTAGTTCAGCAGTTTGGTGTGATCACACACCTCACAAGCGTTGGCACATCAATTTTCTCTAACGCTGCTTTGAGCAAGTCAGATATTTCCTACATTTTGCAGGAGAGAAAACGAGGTACGGAACCACACCAGCAGTTTCTGGTAGGGCGAGGAAGCGAACCGGGCTGTCTCCCAACCCATTCATCCCTGGGCCACCCTTCTCCATCCCTGAGACACCACCAGCACCCATCAAGCCTTTAATCCAAGGACGCCGGATTCTATGCACGAGATAAGGACAGGGTGGGGATTTTTTCTTTTTAGCTCTGCATTTTTCTCCTATTTTTATCTCCGTTCTGCAGGGCCAGGCTGTGCTGCAGCCGAGGCAGCAGCATTGGAAGGCGAATTTCTACAGCACATTATTCGATGCCTTCCGCTTGGTCCGCACATGGAGCTACGTGAATGAGTGAGGGCTGAAAATGTATTTTGCCTGGGGCAGCAAAATAGCTGGGGCCAACCTTGTCATTCTGTTTCGCTCACTCTATTCCTACCCTATCTCTATCTCGTTTTTTTTTTTTTCCCTTTTCTTTCTCTCTTTGTTGTCTTGGTTACATGGGCAGATTCCTGATATGCTGCTAGTTTTCATTTTAATGATATGTTCCTGTAAAGCACAATATTTTACTTCAGTTGTGTGTGCCACTGGATAAATTCCTTTGACATATGTGACATTTGTATATCAACTAACAGATATTGCTTTATGACTGTGGGTACTTTCCAGAGTATTCACGGATTGCATACATCAAAATCTGATATACAGTCTGCCACTTATGTATAAAAATACACACACTGTGACTCAAACTGCAGGAAAAATAAGGAAAGTTTCTCCAAAAACATCTTGTAATTGCTTGCAGCGAGTCTTCCAACAACTGAGTAGATCCTGCTATCTTGAAGATAATCTCCTAACTCCTCTCTTCACACTATCCAAAATAATTCACTGTAGCTTAACCAAGTAGCTGCACTGCACCAGGAGTAACAGCAACACTTACCACGCGTGGTAGGACCCAGCAACCAGGAGAAAAAAAAAATAAAAATAGATAGCTCCTGGGCTTTGTCCAGTGGAACATGGAATTTCGCCTAATCCTACAAAGCTTATTCCAATTCACCCACAGGCATTTCTTTTTTTTTTTTGCTTTTTAACATAAATCAGACTTCATGCTACCATAATGGATTATGCTGGAGTTGCAATGCCAACGCAGTTCTTTCCTTTTCAATTCAAAAGCACCTGATTGATGAGCCAAGATGGAAAAGAAAACTTGAAAAAGGTCCACGAACTCTTGGCCAAGGAGTGTCAAGTGAAAACCCTGAGTGCCAAACTGACCTTTTGTGGCTCCCAGATGGGATCATGGGTTGGTGTCCCGAGCTCAGATACCCTCGGGATCTCTGGAGTGAGATAGTGTGCGGGAAAAGAGTCAGTGATTGCAGAAGTCATAGCAAGGATGGGGCTGATACTGCAGGAACTGAGGGTTTCCAGGAGGAAACTCAAGATTTTTTGGATAAACTGGTCTGAAACAACTGCACGTGTTGAGGGGAGCCCCATTTTTCTTTGCATTCTGCCTCTCTGGTGGAGATCTATTCAGCTGAGGAAGATCTCAGCCCGAGTGTCCAGCTCTGCTCTGACACACAGACCCAAAGCAGAAACTACCTCAGGCAGAGTATTCAGCACATTAGGAAAAAAAGAATAAAATGAAGCTTTCTCAAATTACATCAGCCAGTTCAGCTCCCTTCTTCTCATTCTTTACCCTATAAGGCTGTCCCCACTCTCGACCACACTCAATAAAGCACTAAAAGCTTTCTCTCCTGTTTTCCCCTACTAACAGGAATCAGAGCCTGGATTCTGCAACGTGACCTGCAAAGACTAAGACAGAGTTGTGCCTGAGTTTGCTCCCTCTGAGGCCAAAAGAAAAAAAAAAACGAAAAGCTTGCGAGTGCAGGGAAGCAGCAATCATTAAGTGTTTAGGTCTTTTTGATATTTACCATTCAGATCTCAGCTACCCCATTCCCCCCTCCTCGGCAGACTGACTGGGCAACTAAACAGTCTATTATTATATCATAGATGACAGGGAAGACAAACCTAATTAGTCGGGGGAGGAGATTACTTTTATTATGACTGTTTAAAAAACAATTTGGCTCCTTTTCCACAAGCTTGAATAGTTTGAAAAAAAAAATTAAAAAAAAAAGAGTAAACACACTCTCTTTTCAAAAGCATCAGCAGCCTTTCTTCTGTTGAAAAAGCCAGAGACATTTGTCAGTGGGCAGGAAAACCTTCCTGAGCACAGGGGCAATGCCATCTGAATTTACAACCCTGATTTTCTTTCCAAGTGAAGAAACAGCGAGAGGAACAAAACCAACAATTCCAACCTTAAGCATCCATGAACAAGTAACTCCCCCCATCTGCTCGGTTGTCCCTATACACAAGCGATTGTGGGTCACCTTTTCATAGCACCTTCCTCTCCCCATCTTGGAAATTTTTATTTGCAAAAGGAATTCAAAGAGGAATCAACACCCAACCCAATCCTCTGCCCAATCTCCCTTCCTATCTTCTCGACCATATCTCTTATGGCAAAGCCACAACCTCATTGAACATACAATATCTTTGCAATATTCCTGGGCTGATAATTCAGACAAATGCTGCCAGAAGGGCACGTGGGTGTTGAATTGGCAGTGGTGCCCATCATTAGCATGAGGTCACTTCTAATACCTCTTCTCGCTTTGAGAAAACCACAGGTAGATGATTCCCAGCTTCCACCCCTCAAGCCTCTCCACTATTGCCTTACATGGCCAACTACAGAGCTGCAGCCGTGCAACAGGCATATTTTTAGTGAGAATGCACAGTGAGGAACATAAATACACTCTTTATTGCATTTGGGTTTATGTGGCGTCAACCATAAACATAATGCTCATTATCACCCAAGACACAGCTTTCTTTTGATGCAAAGGCTCTTCCTTCGGTACAAGCACCCAGCCTGACCTAAACAGAGCAACCGCTAATCCCATGCTGGGCTCGTGGCGAAACCACAGGCCAGTCACATTGCTCTGAAGAAAGATCTCCAGAGCATCAATCCTGTTTCCCAACAAACTTCAGCCGCAGTCAGTTCTCCTCCAGGGCGCACAGATACCCTGTGATCAACTGCTTGATTAGACACGGTCTGAACACATACACAAAAGAACCCCCATTGGAGGTAAATTGCGTCAAGTCCATCTGTGTTCGGGTCTGTGGTTTGACTTCAGGAACATACATTTGCTGATCAACAACAGTTTGAAAGAAGCGTTTTATCCTTTCTCACATCAGCTCTAGCCCTCAAGGGGGAAACACTTTTTTTTTGCCAAATGAAACACTATTTTACCCTCAAAATGCGGGAGGAGCCTTAGGATAAGGACACGCTCACCTCAACGTAACGTGGCAAATCTCCACAAGAGCATGAAAATTGAGTTAAAGGACCATGTTGGGTCTTACCTTCTTGAGCTTCCCACTCTTGGTGCCCACAAAAGCCAGGGAGTGGTTCTTGTAGACGTAGGCAATCACAGATGTCATTCTGTCTCCATCCTCAGTGAAAATGGGGAGCCCTCGCACCATGGATGATACTCCCAAGGGGGCATTCATATCCAGGCCACAGAAATTGTCATCAATTGTTAACAGCTATAAAAACAAAAAAGAAAGAAAGAAAGACTGTGTGAAAAAAAAATAAAAATGAAGCCATCAATTCTCTAGTCATTTGGGAAGTATCCATCCAAGCAGGGGCACCGTTGCATAACCCGCCTATAATTCATGAAGGTTGACAAATCAATGACAAAGGCAGGACTAGAGAAATGCAGAGGTGGAAAAAAACTTGTCCAAAGTTGCGTGATGAGTTACACACAGAAGGAGAACTGGAAATTTGCTTCTCCGGAATGACGGCCCAGCAGGATACACTATGTTAAACTTTTTTCCTACTGCTTTAACCAGTCAGTTTTACCAGTCAAGACCCAGCAATCAAATACAAAGTCCACTGAAAATGTCTTAAGCATATCTAGCTCTGTCAAAAAGAAATATGTACATCATTCCCACAGGATCTGGAATAAGAAGCATTGAGTTAAATCTGCACTGGAAAATAAAACAGACTCTGGCCTGCTCTCTGGCCCTGAGACCCAATAGTCAGGCTCGCATCTGTGAAGCCTAAATAACCTCCAAACCCTGTAGCATCACCCACATTTTATCTTGAAATTATAGTTCCCCAAAGCAGTTCCAAGCATTGCCTGGGAGAGAGATGGGCAGCCCAGGCCAAATGTACAGTAAGGATTAAACACTGGAAATGGTGACTGCACACACTGCCCATTCCTGGGCTTAGTTTAATCACATAGTCCTGGGTCCTTCTCTCACCCTGGCCCAGGCACTTCCTCATCCTGGGTCTCCGTTTCATCTCCATCAAATGGAGATTATCCACATCCATCCATCTTGCTGAGGTACTGAAACTTGCTGAAGTTCTTCGGAGAGGAGGGAAGTTTCCCCAGCTATTATGGGAGCTCTCCAGTGTTTGCTGGAGATGCTCATGACCTCCTAACAACCCTGGTCATTAATGTTGCTTCCTAAGCCCTAAAACCTGTTGCATTTGAACACCAGACAGATGCTCCACTGGGATCCTTGCATACAAATGCACGTAGCATCTCGTTATCTCCGAGGGTGTTTCTTTGGGCTTCAGGGAGTTTGAGAAGTGCAGCAGCGGAACAGTACGGACAATTCTTCTACGTTAAGGCACCATCTGCATCGTAGGTGAGGCTAATACAGGTCGCCAATATGAGGATCTCCATAGAATAAGTCAAATAAAGATGAAGCTCCAAATATCACATTACACAACTGCCAAAGCAGTTGGACTTTATTAGCTTCACTGGGACAGCTCTCAGATTTGAAGTTAAGAATCCACTTAAAATGTTTTGCTGGACTAAGTCCTAGAAAGACAATAATTAGTTGTAAAGGAAGGTTGCCTAGTTTCCCTATACCAGGAATAAAGGGCCATGGCAATTTTGTCTGAGCTCACATCTTCCTGGAAGCATGGCTAGAATACGAGCTGCTCCCTACTTGAGTTCACAAGCAGTAAAAGCCTGATAGCTGATTCATTTTATCCTCACCCAGCAATTACAGGGAATAATTACAGATGGTTTTACTGAATGGAAGAATAATGCGTCCTAAATGTATCTATAAACACATAAAACCTATGAGGAATTCAAACAGCCATTAGTAAGGATCAGCTAGCCTGAGCTCTGGTCTGCAAGAGTCATTAATGTTCATAGAATGCCCTTTTGGAGCTAAAACACCATCCCAAAGAGCAATTACAGATCAGATCAGCAGCCTTCATAAGCGTGAAACAGGATGTTGCTAGTCTACAATGCCAGCACAAAGTCTAAGATAAATCTGCATCCCAGATCCAAAGGCCAAATTCATCTGAGGTCTAGTACCAGAAAGTTGATGACCACACTTCAGAGAGGTAGGACACCCCTGCTGACAACACCACTTGCAAAAGTTGAGCGTTCCGGTGGGTAATGAGAGCATGTACGGCTTCATGACTTAGGTCAGGATGGGGAGAGATAAAAACAAAAATGAAGCTTGATTATTGAGGAAGTACAAATGTATATGAAGCAGCAACGCTACCCAGATCTTTCTGCGAGACATGAGATGCTGGTTGTCAGAGATGAGCAGCGTGTCGGTCTGATGCAGTGTGACAAGCCTTCTGTTCCCCCAACACATCATCTGGTGTGAGATCCATCTCAGCTTTAGCCACCTGAAAGCTTAATAAGCTGCCTACAGTGGTCACCTAAACTATCTCCATAAACAGAGGAAAGGAGGTATTTCAAAGAACAAGCCATCCAGCCAAACTTGTAATGCACTAGATCACCTTCTGACAGAGGCAGCCGATTGCAAAAGGACTTGAGATAACTCGTCCAGCCTAAGCATCTAACATTGCCCAGAGAGGGGGTGGCAGCCCCATCCCTGGGAGTTTTTAAGGCCAGGCTGGATGGGGCTCTGGGCAGCCTGATCTAGTGGGGGATGTCCCTGCCCATGGCACAGGGGGGTTGGAACTAGATGATCTTTAAGGTCCCCTCCAACCCTGACAATTCTATGATTCTGCGATTAAGATGTATCACGCTTTGAACCAGAAGCTGGACTATATGACCTTTTGAGGTCCCTTCCAACCTGAATCATCCTATTGATGTAAAAACTGAGAAAAATTCAAGTCTTGAAGTCAGACCGGAAAATCTCAGGCTCTCAAATTAACATAATTTTTGTTTAAAGGTAATAATAAAACTGTGTATGTGTCTCACTCAGAGTGGTGACCTGACAAGGTGAAACAAGAAACACTTCAGATTGAAAGCAAGAAATTTCCAAATCTTCTACAAATGACAGAAAGTGGGGCAAGGGAAGAAAGTCCTGTTGTATCACGGTTCTTAAGGGAAAAAGGAAAATGAGAAATGGGAAGCAGCTTTCTTCACCACCAAGGGGATGAAAAGCTCAATAGTACCAGCAGGCATCTCACCCAGTATGCAGAAGTTCCATCTCAAAGAGCAGGACGTGTTAGCTGAAGTAGGTGATTCCTGTAGATGAATATCAGAACTCCCAGAGCCAGAGTAAGCTCTCATCCTCCTCCAAAACCCCAAGAGGACACAAACGTAGCGATCTCAGCATCAAGCACAATAACCCGTGGCTGGTTTGCAGCACATCTCCAACTTGTTAAGACTTAATTAATCCAATTGGCCACAGGTTAGTTACTCCTCCATCAGACCTGGTCTGGCTCCAGCTGAACTCAGACCTACCCTTATTTGGGCTGATATCATGGGTTTCCCCTGTACAGACGTAAAACTAAATTTAAGACCATTGATTTCATTTTATCTCCCTGAGATTATTTACAGAAGGAAGCATCCTTATTAGAAAGGTTGATAAGAAAGATTGGGACTGATTCTTTAGCAGGATCTGTTGTGATAGGACAAGGGGCAATGGTTTTAAGCTAAAAGAGGGTAGATTCAGACTAGATGTAAGGAAGCAAGATATCAGGAAGAAAGTTGTGGTTTGCAATGTGCACAACCATCCACAAGAATAGGAACAAGGCCAGCAAGCCACACACCACATGAAAACTCTTTTCATTTAACGTATTTGGGTTATTTCCTTTTGGGATCGTCTGCAAAAAAGAAATTGCCAGCAAGCAAAACCCTACAAATAAACATTGCCCGGCTTTTGTGCAGCTGTGGCTCTCAGCCACACACGTGCCTTTGTAAAGGCAGAGATACAGTCGTCTTCTTCAGCAAAGAGAAACATATAAGGAAGTTTGGATTTATGACGAAAGGGTCAGGAGTTGCAAGCACAGGTTTATTTTCAATTCCAGACACTCTTAGCAGCAATATGAAGTAGCCACGTTAAACTCTCTGGAGCTTCTCTGCTTGGCAATTTCACGTTAACGACTTTCCAGAATGAAAGCAGAGGGGAGGGCATGAATTCACTCTGCTTGCAACACCACTGCCCTGCCAGCTGGGATACCAGGGAGGGGCAAAGGGAAGACCTAAAGAGGCAGGAATAGGATCAGCATTTCTCAAATCCTGAGCAGTTAACATCTAACCCAGAAATTCAAGGCACATTCTGTCAGTAACTCCAAAGGGAAGGGGGGCCTTGAGGTTGAAATGCTGGAGTCAATGAGGTCACCATCCCGCATCAGGTTCCCACCTGCAAAAGAGGGAATATCACTCATCGCCCCTCCGCCCTGGGAAAGCTGCAAAATACGGGTTTATGAGGTGCTCTACATATCCGAAATATCTTCATGTAAGAACGATTGGCAGCTCCCAGGGCGTAAATGCCCTCCCGAGTCCCACCAGCTGCCTCTCCACCTTGGGCTGATGTGCAGGGGGAAGCCAGCTGGTGAGAGGCTGAGGTCTGCTCCGGCTGCTGCTCCCTGCGTCGGCAACCGGAGGGTTCATCTGCAGCCGTGACACCGTGCCCAAGTGTCACATTCACCAGTGAAATAAGAAGGATGTGCGAAAGAATGAGCCTGATTTACGGGAGGGTTCTGGCAGGCATTTGCCTTCTCCAGGATTAAGCCTATCAAATAAATAATTAACACATCCAAGCCCTCCTGGAGAGGTTGGTTTTACAAGGCTGGTGCTGGCTCAGTCCCTTAGGGATTCGCTGAGCCCCGAAAACCTCCAAAGTCAGCAGAAGGGTTAGAGCTCTGATTACACCACCTCCTTCCCTGTCCTCGTCTGATTCCCAGCAGGAGCGAGCACTTTGGCTTTGCACGAATGGCTGAAGCACCAGATATTAAGGGACCAGTGCAAACAGAGCTCGTAGTAAACTGCAACTGTCCCTTAAACATCTGCTTTGGCTCTTTGCCTCTGAAACAGCCCCTGATGATCAAACACAGCCTAATCCATATTCTGGGAAAAGCTTCGACAAGGGATTAACCATCCCTCGTTCCTCCCTGCCTTCGCTCCGGTGAAATCTTCCTCCTCAATCAAAGCACTGGAGCCTTTTTCCAGATACCTCAGCGGGCTCTAAAGCAATTCCACAGACTCGCTGGGGATAAATGCTGTCCCAATGGCCAAGTCTCGCCTTTGATTTACAGCTAATACCTAACAGTCCTGCCTTCATACGGTGGCAGGTACTTGGCTTCTCACGCTTGTTATCTCAGGCTTGGCTACGCCACACGATGGAGGGAATGCATATATTATGGCTGTCTGGGCTGCCAGCAGGGCCAGGGAGCCAACAGCAATAAGTAATATGTGTCTGAGTCTTTGCAAGGAGATATCCAAGGTCTTTTCCATCACCTGACCACAAGATCTTCTTTCCTTCTTCACTGCAAGGACCAAGTGGGCAGGTATCCTACTCAAGAGGATATTTTAAACTCGAGAGAGATAGAAGCCTTAGGAAAATCTGTCACCAGGAACTTCGTGGTACCTAAAGAGACACAAACTAGGAAGTTCAGAGTCTAGATCAGCTGGTGGAGGAGTGAACCATAAATCCCCACCCAGGGGAGCTGCAAATGATGGGTCACCATCTCCATGCAAACCACAGGTCTTTAAATTCCAACAGCAGCAGCAGGGTGCCCAGAGCTTGTGCTTCTATTTGCTGTGCGTGTCCTCTTGATGGTATCAGCATTGGCTTCAATGCTTGGAGAACTTCTGGTTGGTTGCTGCTTTGCCTTACCCCCCTAAATTAATAGCTTGTCTTCCTTAAGAGGGATTGGCTCTGCCTCTGACCTCCTGCAGCCTCTCTGCTTCTGGCCATGCTGCTTCTGAGTCGCTCTTCTGACTCCTCTGAGACCAATGGATTTTGGTTCATCTGACCTTCTCCCCATGATCTGAGCTATGAACTTCAGCAGAACCTCTTGGGTGTGTCTAGAGAGCAAGTCTTGTGAGAGGTGACTGAAGGAACTGGGCTTGTTTATCTTGGAGAAAAGGAAGCTCAGGGGAGACCTTATTGCTCTTTATAACTACCTGAAAAGAGGTTGTAACGAGGTGGGGGCTGCTCTCTTCTCCCATGTAATAAGCCATAGGACAAGAGGAAATCATAGAATCATAGAATCATAGAATGTTAGGGATTGGAAGGGACCTCGAAAGATCATCAAGTCCAATCCCCCTGCCAGAGCAGGAATGCCTAGATTATGCTACACAATAGCTCAAAGTTGCACCAGGGGAGGTTTCAACTGGACATTAGGAAAAATTTCTTCACCAAAAGGGTTGTCAAACGTTGGAACAGGCTGCTCAGGGAAGTGGTGGAGTCACCATCCCTGGAGGTATTTTAAAGGTGTGTAGATGTGGCGCTCAGAGACATGGTTTAGTGGTGGACTTCATAGTGTTAGGTTAACAGTTGAACTCGATCTTAAAAGTCTTTTCCAACATAAACAAATATATGATTCTAAGGTTCACATAATGTGAATTACTGTTACTGCCTTGCCCACCATATGCATTCCTGATAGCGGGTCAGGAAATGGCTGGGGACTTGCCCAGCAAGCATCAAGACATGTAGACCTTTGTCATCTGTAATTCAAAGCCACAGAGAAATTTTGTGGACAAAGAGATGAGAACCCTGGGCCACCAACCAAAGATAGCATAGATCAACAACCAACCTGCTTTTCAGTGGTTATCCTGCAGTCTACTAACATACAAAAATATCCAGTACCGTTTCCCCAGGGTGCTCCATGATATAATGGAAGCCGGATAAAGAGCCAGCATTTGGAAATACATTATAATTGCACGCTGCTTTTCACTTGTGCAACCACAGCAATGGTTACCATGCAATTACATGTCACCATATACAAATGACAATGCAGTTACAGTAACTTTACCAATTACAGCGAAATTGCACCCACTGTGCTAAGAGGTTTTCATTCAAACGTAATTCAGGAATGCAAGAAGAGGGGGGAAAGTTACTCAAATTGACTAGAACTGGTACAGACATTTGGGTTTTAGGTCTGTAGTTTAAGCATCAGTTCAAGGACTGCTGTCAAGTTTCCAGAGTGCTGCAGAATCTTAATGTAGTACAGATTTTTTTATGCCTGCATTTATGTCCCTGCTATAATGTGACCGTAAGGCTTCCCAACAGTTTATGCCATGTACCTCCACATCATAAAATTTGCAATTTCCTGAAGAGGAGGCTGCCTTTCTTACAGAGACCAACAGGTTTCTTTAGTCTTCAGGCCATTTGCTCAGCAGAGCTGGGTGATCGTTAGTAAGAAGCAATTGTTGCAGCAAATTTAGCATCTTTCAAGTCCCGACTCCCTGAATGATTAGTGTATCCAGAAGATGTGTATGACATACAGTGGTTAGTGAACCCCTGAAAACTTCCTAGACCCAAATATTACAAAACTTAAGCAATACTAGCAGCAAGTTTGCTTTTCTATGCCCTGCTGCAGATCCTGGAGATGAAGACCACAGCTTTCAGGGTCTGCTGTCCCTGTGTCACCGCCACAGAGCTGACGAGCAGCAGCTGCAAGTGTTTTTGAGCTGTGGTTCATTCTCAAACTTGTTTTCTCTTCTGCTAGGCAAGTTGGTTTGTTACTGGCATGGGAGTGGTCAGCAGCAGCATCTCTGCTCTGGAAGCCACACTGGGTTGTCAGAGAAAAACAGTTCATGACCCCATGAAGGAAAGTCCAAGACTGTGCAGAGAAGCATAGCAAGTGTGCAATCCCATCCTCAGCAAAACAACTTGCTTCTTGGTCACTTGCATAGAAGACACTGCTACCATTACAAGTGAAGATGCAATTAAAGATCCAGCCTGAAACACCACAGGTTAACGAAGCTATGTCACTGGCAGATGGTGTACCCATATCAGCTTCACCATATCCCTCAGCTCCTATGTAAACTTCACCTCCAAGCGTCTGCCAGGAGAAACAGTCACGCTATGTCAAGACAAACAAGGCAAGGTGCAGAACAGACTGGCAATATTTTTTTCAGTGGGATATTACACTGTGTCTGGATACTCAAGTGATATCTCAAGAGCCTTGATTAGACCCCAAGAGTTGATACAGGCAGGGAGCAGCGACAGCACCTCCAGCAGCAACACAGAATGTCAGGCTGAGATAGTGCAAACACTCCCTTTTATGGAGGTCTTCACATCCCACATCCCAAACACCATCGTTATGTCAGCCACATCTCCCTTTTGTATGTGCCATTTCCACCCACTCAAAAAAAAATACTCCAATATTCTGGCATTCCAAATCTCACCACTAGCACACCAAGCCATGCAGCCAGGGTGAAAATCAGATCCCCGAGGTGTGTGGCCACTGAGGTTCACCCCCTGAGAGGTGGCAACTGTACCCACAAACAAGAAGGAGGGATGGGACCTGAAGAGTAGCAAATGTGACTGGAAAAAGAAGCTGAGTTCTGCAGTCCCATAAACTTCCCCTTGCTGGCTCGGAGGCCGGCGGATCATATGGATGAGGCACTGAAGGATAAACAGAGGAATATGATCTCTGCGGCTCTCAGCTCAGTGCTTTCCATGAGCTTTAAAAAATTCACTTAAAATTTTTCACACCCCCCAAAAAAAGAGATTAGGGAGTGTGGAGACTCTGCCTTTGAAACCGCCATGGTCTATTGGGTAAATAAGAATTTAGGGATTTTTCAAAAGTGAACTATTGATCAAATAAGCTGCTAGAGCTCTTCTGTAAGACCATATTCCAGCTGCAAAGCTGTGTTATGCACCTGAAACACAGAAGCACTGACTTTCCCTGGTACTGCTGTAGCTGAAATGGGGACTAAGAGCCCCAGAGAGAGAAAATCTTGGGTGAAAAGGGTTTTCTGTGTAAGCAGAAAGACACCTTTTGAGAGAAGCACTCATTGGCTGCTGCATTTTGTCCTAAAGGATGTCACATTTCCATGATCGGCCAAAGGCTGTCCACCTAACAAATTCCTGGAAGCATCAACTGCAGTGATGCAAGAGATACAAGAAGAGACTGGAGCTCTGCCCTCTGTCAGCTGCGCCCCGTAATCCTGAGCATCCTTGCCCCAGCACGAGTCTCTCTTGTGCATGTCCATTCAGCAGAGACACCCAGCAGAGACATTCCCTTCCCCAAGTTACAAACTCTCGTGTCCATCTTCCTCAGATGCACACAGCAGCCACACTGCAGGACTCTTCTAAGCTCTCCACAACAATATCACTGCAATGTCGAAGGGTGTAGAAGACTTCTCTTGCTGACTTGTGCTCCCTTTCACAGACAATATGCCTGGCCCAGTATTTGCTGGCAACAGAACGGTTAAACCAGCATTTCTGGGGCATTTCTGGCAGCTGCCAGGCACCCCTCATTCCTATTCCAGTGACGCACACAAGCACCTTGCCGGATAGAGTCCAGCTGCCTCCCCTACACCAGCATCACCAGAGATTCTCCCCTGAATCACAATTACTATAATTATTATTTTGTTACACTGGCAAAATTATCATTTGGGCTGCAAAGTGCCACGTGCACCAATGGCACTATATATATTAAACAACAATGCTGCTTTGCATGCAAGCGACACCTTTGCCCGGAGCTCCCAGAGCTGCTTAAAAGCATTAATTAAGCCTCACCGCGGTCCTGCTAAGGCAAGCTAAGTGTTATAATGAACAACATGTATGTGCTGTTGCTCTTCAGCACGGGGAAAATGGGGAGAGCTCAACTGGGTACAAGAGGCCTTGGTTTGCTCACTAAAACAAGGAGCTCCAGGGCTGCGCATATTAGGAAAAACTTCTTCACCGAAAGGGTGGTGAAGCCCTGGAATGGGCTGCTAAAGGAGGTGGTGGAGTCACCATCCCTGGACGTGTTTAAAAACCGGCTGGATGTGGCACTTCAGGAGATGGTTTAGTGTTAGGGTGGCACAGAGCTGTAGGTTGGACTTTATGATCTCAAAGGTCCTTTCCAACCTTTATGATTCAATGATTCTATGATTTGTAACGGGGAGAACCCACTTGTGTCTGGTCCTATCACCTCCCAGAAAATGAATTTAAAGAAGCTGCGTTATCCGTTTAAACGACAAACTGAAGCACCCAAGCCCTGAAAAGAGAAATCTCCCGTTTGCTGCTTCTATCTGGGAAGATCTTGGTACTTAAGGAATTCAGAGCACTCGTGTCAGCCGAGTATAAATTCACCCAACCCGTTAAGCTCCAACTCCTGCACCAGGAAGCGAGAGGCTGCAGCCAGCCCTCGGAGGCAGGGACACCATTCCAACCACAGCGTGGGGTTTCTCGGCACTGGATGCCGACCGGTAGCCCCAACCCATTGCTAAGGGCTGGGTCATTCCCTCATTAGGAGGAGCACATTTTTATTATTCCCTTCTGTATACTCCCCCACTCTGCCTCTCCCACTCTCTCTCTCTGTGTTGAAACACACGTCCGGCTAATATCGCTTGTTTACAGGATAAATCAGCTGAACAAATCCTATTATATTTTGGAACGCTGACAACGACGGGGTAATGACATTGAAACAGGGAGAATATGATGTTGTTCCTACGGATCTAATGTCACCCACATGCTCTATTGGCTATGTCAGCTCCAATACTGCATGGAAGAAGCAGGGCTCTGTCTTTCTGCAGTGCTACCATTTAGTTGCATGTCTTACCTGTCCTGCGTTTCAAGTACTTCTTTAAACCACAAAATCATAGAATCATAGAATGGCCTAGGCTGGAAGGGACCTTAGAGATCATTTAATTCAACCTCCCTGTCATGGGCAGGGACGCCTCTCAACTAGATCAGGCAACACATGAGGACTGAATATTTTAAATATTATTAAAATCTGCACTATAAAGCAGAAAATACTGGGGTTGCAATGTCTGCTAGCTCCTAAATACAAGCAAGTGGTTGCTGGTGGCACAGAGATGTTAGGTCCTGCAGGAGAACAATGAAACAAAAGTCTGCGTTTCAGCAAGACACATTCATCCTTTTACTAACTTTTCTCTCAAAGCTGAAGGACGATTCAGAGGTAGATGTGTGCTGGACATCCAGGTCCCCTGCTCCACCCTGAACTTGGACCTATGTTCAAGTGTATGTCTGAAGCTGAGCCAGCAGGGTGCCCAGGTGGCCAAGAAGGTCAAGGGCATCCTGGCCTGGATTAGCCATGGTGTGGCCAGCAGGACCAGGGCAGGGATTGTCCCCCTGGACCGGGCAATGGTGAGGCCACACCTCTAATCCTGGCTTCGGTTTTGGGCCTCTCATGGGGGAATGTCAGGAAGATGGAGTCAGGCTCTTTTCAGCAGCGTCCACTGACAAGACAAGGGGCAATGGATGTAAGCTGGAACACAGGAGGTTCCATAAAAATATGAGGAAAAACTTTTTTACTGTGAGGGTGACCGAGCACTGGAACAGGCTGCCCAGGGAGGTTGTGGAATCTCCTTCTCTGGAGACATTCAAAACCCGCCTGGACGCGTTCCTGTGCGCTCTGCTGTAGGTGATCCTGCTCCGGCAGGGGGGTTGGACTAGATGATCTTTAAGGTCCCTTCCAACCTCTAACACTCTGTGATTCTGTGATTCTGTGCTGGAGCAGGTCCAAGGAAGGATCTGGAGAACAAGTCTTGTGAGGAGCAGCTGAGGGTTGTTTAGTCTGGAGAAAAGGAGGCTGAGGAGAGATTTATTTTTCTCTACAACTACCTGAAAGTTGGAGTCACCATCACTGGAGGGATTTAAAAGCCGTGTAGATATGGTGCTCAGGGACATGGATTAGTGGCGGACCCGGCAGTGCTGGGTTAGCAACGATGTTAAAAGATCTTTTCCAGTATAAACAATTCTATGATTATACAATTTTGTATCTACCCA
The DNA here is from genome assembly GCA_020746105.1 of Trogon surrucura. Classification (NCBI taxonomy): domain Eukaryota; kingdom Metazoa; phylum Chordata; class Aves; order Trogoniformes; family Trogonidae; genus Trogon; species Trogon surrucura. The sequence continues at coordinate 219,187,265 of CM036617.1, forward strand.
GCCAGGTCTACCCTGGCTCTGCAAACACCACGTTTTGTCACAAAGGCCTTTGTTCCCGTATCTCACATTAGCACAGTCAAGCAGATGCCAGGTTGTGAGCATCTGGGGCAGAAATATGCTCAGCTGAAATCTGAGCACCTCTCTATAAGTACAACAGTCTTTCTCATCTTCATCTTCACACCAGCCAGTCTTCGGGATGGACAATTTCAAGATCTGCATCGTCCTTCCTGCTATAATGGGGACCCATGTTTCATAGTATCATAGAATCATAGAAACATCAAGGTTGGAAAGGACCTCAAGATCATCAAGTCCAACCTACAGCCATGCAATCTGGATAAACAGAGAAACATGTTTATTTCGGAGAGGGGGCAATCTTGTGTTATGCGTGTACTGGAATATAAAATAAACAGACTTGAGCATCAGATCATTCCCAGAGGCTAAATGTCTTCGCTGATTCTCCAAGCACTAAGACAGACCTTGCCCTGGTTTTCACCCCGATAGCTACGCTAGCATCAGGCAAGCATAAAAGGGTCTGTGCAGGATTTGGCCCAGAAAGCAATGCTGAATTCAGCATACCCTCGACCCCCTCCTCAACAGAACGGTTATTGTACAATCTCCCGCACTCGGCTGCCCCCAGCCCGGAGCTGCTTTAAATAGCATTGAGCTCATAACGGGAGCTGGAGTCCCTTTGCTTCTGGCTCTTCCAGGACAGCTGGGTTTTTCTTGCTGATTTTTTTTTTATTTAAAATAAAAAAATAAAAAAAAAAAAAAAACAACAAAAAAAACAACCAACTGTTGCACAAGCATTCCCATTGGCCCGCAAGGCAACCTCCTGTCGAGGCAATACAAGGTCAAGTTTGCGAAGTAGCTGATCTCCCGGCCTGGAAGAAAATGTGAGGAGATCATACAGAGCCCTCCAAAAATGCGAGGCTGAGCCACAGGCGACCGCAGGGTCCAACCACAGAAGAAAACAGCCTGGGTCGCTGGCAGGGGAAGCAGCAAAGAGCAGTTCCTGGAAAAAAATTTAATTGTCCACGTGGCAAGGAGTGCAGGGAAATGGCACAAGCAGTGATGGAGAAGCTGGCACCTTGCTCACCTGCTGGAGCAGCTACTGGGGGGCCACCAGGACCTGAGGCTGATGTTGAAAGATGCTGAGCTGCTCAAGAAAAGCCAACATGGTCCAGAGACGGGACTGACGGGGAGGGGAAGGGAGCTGCGCCTGAAATATCTCAGACACAACAGCGACTCAGCAGCCTTGGGTCCTGCTCTGTCCTCAATGAACATTTTGTGCGAGCGGGGTCAACCAGACGCAAGGAGCCGGGAGAGAACAGGGCTGTGAAGGGGTTTGGCACCCGGCCACTTAAAGGCATAGGGTTTCCTCTTGCTTTATTGAGAAGCAAATAAATGGTTTTGAGAAGGAGAGTGTTTCCAAAGAGCACTTTTTTCTTTTTTTTCCCCCCCCAGGACAAAGAAAGAGGATTTGGGAAGGAGAGGTTGCAGGGTGGGGGTGTGATAAGAAGGTAATTAACTGTCTCCAGTATTATTTCTGCATGCTCATTGATCTGAGAGTATCCTTTCAAGGACAGGTGTTTAATACTGAGGAAGATACTTAATATCTCAAATGCAATCATCTTCTCCATGTAATTAGGCCCTGGTTTAAAGCCCTTAAGTGCGTGTTCAGTTGATGTAGGTCCTGAAGAGTTGTTTGTTTTCTCTCCTCCAGGGCCTCCAAAGCCACTTTTTTGTTCCTTCCAGGAGTGCAGAGCACTTTCCCGAGGCAGGGAAGTGCACATATCCCTGCTGACTGAAAGCAGAGAGGTGGCACGTGGGAGGAAGAACCACCACTGAGCAAAAAGTGAAGATGAAACCATGCGGTGCCTGAGAAGCCTCTGCAAATGAGATCTCAACAAGTTAGAATCTGCATGCCCACATGAATAAGCGGTGGGTTTTTGAGGGTGTCCAGAGGATTGGGATGTTACCAGAACCTGTATCCAGCCGAACTAAGAGCTCATGCAGACCCTGGAGAAGTCCTGCAGTGCTCACCCAGTCCTGCTCAGCCCTAGGCACGTTCATTGATAGAAAAGCCAGGAGGGTCTCATTCCTACATCTCCATTAGACCCCAACCGCCGTGTCCTTAGTATGAACAGCAGACACACTAATCAAGGAGCTAGTGTTAATTAGCTAATGAGACTGCTGGTCACCTCACAGAGGTGGGGGGTCTTTCCCATTTCTAGTTACAGAGGGGCCAAGACCTTGCTTTGGAGATTTGAACTCAGCTGCTCTCCATTAGCCTGAAAAGCAGAGCCCCAGACATCTCTGGTCATTTCCACGACTGACAATAATGATGAGAAATACCAACCAAGTCGCTGGAAAGAGCTCCCTGCTCCGTTTCTGCCTGAGCTGCCTCACGTAGCAAGGTATTATGATGTTTCTCTCTGATGAAGTGTCCTTCTCCCGGAGCACAGCCAGCTTTGCAGGGGAGATGATGGTCAAGAATCCTGCTGGAGGTGGGGAAATGAAGAGTGGGATGGTGCACGGGGGAGATTTGCAAACCACAGGGCTCAGCTGCAGAAACCCTAAGCCAGCGCCCTACCCTTTGTCCATACTGTGCCCTCAGTGAAAATCCCCGTCCTCTCCAGCTCCCAGCGTCAGCAGGAGAACGCTTGTAGCCTCTTATCAAAGTTGCTGGGCTCAGCAAGTCCCTCCGACAACGCGCTCCGCACACACGCTCCCATCCAACACAAACTGATGTGACCAATTATACAAATACAGATCTGGCAGCAATGAGCCTGTTTGCTCTGTCTTCAAGTCTCCAGTGAGCATTCCCAGAGAGGCATTACTGTATTTCTGAGGCTACTGCCTTTGCACAGGCTGCACTGTGTCTTTTTCTTTTTTTTTTTTTTTGATTCCTGCTCTTATTTGCATCTTCAGAAGAAGATAAGAAAGCACTGTTAAAAGTTGACCAAGAACTGACCTCAGCTGACCATGAGCCCTTTGGATCAGAAACACGAGCCTGCATAATTTGGAGTGAACAAAATGTGCACAAAATTCTTGTGCCTGGTCTATCCAGTAGAGATGAACAAAAAGACCTACTGTGCAAGCACGAGTGGCATTGACCCCCATGGAGATTTACTTAGGATAACCTGACTGGCAAGCAGTGACACTACAACTTCTAATGAAACCAGTACCTAATCCCTGGGACTGGGTCATTCCCCTAGGAAAGCATCAGGCTCATGTACCCACCAACGCAGCCAGGAGAAATGGGCAGGGGCTGTGGGTGCCTGGACCTCCTTCCACACATTCCTCTTCCTAAGGGCTAAGAAAAAAAGCCAATAATCCCTTTCAACCCAGCCTTTCCATTTTAGGGGAAAACAATGGGGGGAACGACAAACAGAGGTGGCAATTACTTTTTTTTCATTTGTAAAGGGATTTTTTTCCCCTTGAAATGTCTCATCTTTCCAGCAGCTCCAACCTGTGTCCTTCTTTCTAAATGCTTTTCTGTCCCCTGTGCTAGAGAAGAACATAATAACAAGAATAATGTTCACTCTACACTCAAATTGATTGTCCCACACCATACACAAAGCCCTTCAACGACCTGAGATGGAAATGTCCCTTCCTAGCTTGGTGACATGGAGCAGAAGAGAGCCCACGGACCAGCCTCAAGGACCAAGCAGCCTTCATCCTGGAGTGAGGTGCTCATGCTGCCAAAGCAAAACACCCGTGCACCCAACTAGCATCCAAGATGAGCCATCCACGGAAGGACTAACCAGCAAAATGACCTCCATAGCCTCCTCCTGCATTCAGCTAAGCCCCTAGCACAGCAGTACTTGTTTGGTGGACATCATGCAACTAGGATGGGCAGTGGGGAGGGAGACAAAGCAGGAGGGAGCAGGACAGCAAAGTCCGCTTTAGGAACAGGTGTATGGAGGAGACACGGAACTCTCAGGAATCTATGCACCGGCATCTGCAAAGATGTTTTGGGGAGTTACTGGCTTAAGTTTGCCTTGAAGCATCAGAAAGCTTTTATAGCCAAGACACTCATCAGACAACAGCTTGGGTCCCAAGGATCCACCTTGCCTGCCCTCTCTTAGCAAAGTGCTTGAAAAATATTGCCCAGCTTTTTACACGAGGCCTTTTGTTGGCTGGTCAGCTTCAAAAGCATTTCTTTTCTCCCCCAAGTGACAAGTGCTGCCATGAAAAACAGGAAGAGATTGAATACAGTAATTTAAACAGTCAAACTCCATTTCCTGCCAAAAGGAAAAGAAAATACCGGCAAAAGGCAGAAGCCGGGCGATGGTTGGGGACAGACACTTTGATTATCTTGGACAGATACTTGCTCTGTGTATCCGGTAAAAGCTACAGTGATGGAGGTGACACCTTTTCATTTCAGGGACCGGAGTGCATTAGGCTGCAGAGTGGCAGGTGATGCTGTGAGCAGATCAGGCTGACGAGGAGACCAGGATCTCCCAGGAGAGCAGCCCTGGGTTGCAACCAGCTCCTAAGCTGCACTCCAACACCATAGAGTGTTTGGGACTTTGCTGCAAGTCAGAGCTCCAGCAAGGATCCCTGTTCCTCTCGCCTCTCCCAGCAGGTCCTGGCACTCTGGCTTTGGGGTCAGTCTCCACTACCTTCCTCTTCCTCATCCATGCTTGTATGTCCCACACAGCTGTTCTGCTTGCTCCCAGAGGTAGAGGGCAGGGCAACCCTGCCTCCATGGCTGAGCATCCCACTAGTGCAACTGCCACTGGGCTTCAAAATGCACCTATTGTTAATCCTATTCCACAGCAATAAAACCCAACAAATCCCCTGATGATCCTGTACCAAAATGACACATTTACATCTCCATTCTTTCTACAAGAGTGTCCACCAATAGGACAAGGGGAAATGGATTTAAGTTAAAGGAGAATAGATTTGGACTGGATCTTAGGGAAAAAAATTTTCAGTGCGAGGGTGACGAGACTCTGGAATAAATGGTCCAGAGAAGTTGTCGATGTCCTCTCCCTGGAGATGTTCAAGGCCAGGTTGGATGAGGCCTTGAGCAACCTGGGCTGGTTAAGGGCATCCCTGCCCATGGTACGTGGGTGGATTAGATGATCTCTAAGTTGCCTTCCAGCCTAGGCCATTCTATGATTCTATGATTCTATGAATCTTTTCACAAACCACCTATTTTTAAATTTTGTTTAAGAAATCCAGCATTTCCCAGTTGCATCAGCAGTTACTTAAAAAGTTCATGAATTGGACCCTTTTATCTAATGTGAAGATTGTTTTCTATTTTTTCCCTCCAGAACAGACCTTTTGCATGTCCACAGAGCTTCACTCCCTCTGCTCCATACATTGATAGACCACGCTGAGGTCTATCACAGAAGTGGTCACATTTTGGTGACACACGATGCTCTTGCTTTAGAAAGCCAAAGGGGATGAAGGCCCTCTCCATGGCTATATAAGTAGGAATAGCTTCAGTGTCAGGAAGGGAGATTTAGATTAGACATGAGGGAAAGCTTCCTAGCAGCGAAGGCAGATCATGAAGGGAGAGAGAGGAATCTCCAGCGCTGGAGGTTAAGAACAGGTGAGACAAACATCTGTCAGAAATGTTATAAGTAAGGCAGAAGGGCAAATCAGATGACCTCATAAGACTCTTTTTTTTTCCTAGCCTCATTTTTCTCTGATTATATGAATTTCTAAGCACTTGGGGTCAAGTGTACTGTTTAAATATAAGTTATTATCCTGTACTTGCAGAGAAGAAAACCAGAGAGGTATTACCTGGAACTCTTCATCACCTGAGTGAACATCAGCAATTTGCAAATCAACTGCCTAGACATAAAAATCCATCTTTTTTTTTTTTTTTCCTGATTTATGCTGAAGATGAACAGGGACAGCTATAACACAGGGACAGGGTAGGAATGAATATTGAGGATCCTCCATTGTCTCTGGACTGTTATATTTTCCATCCTGGAAGTTCTTCCGTCACATTGCTAACATCTGCAACATTCATGCGGTTGGCACAGAACAGGGACAGGCTCATTACCCAGTTGTGTCCCCACAGAATCATAGAACATGTTGGGCTGGAAGGGACCTTTAAAGGCCATCTAGTCCAACCTGCCTGCAGTGAGCAGGGACATCTTCGAGGGCCGGTTTAGCTCAGTGGGTTGAGCGTGGTGTTTGAAACACCGAAGGTTGCGGGTTCGATTCCCGTTCGGTTCTCACATGTTGCCTGACCTAGTCGAGAGGTGGCGTCCCTGCCCACAACAGGGAGGTTGGATTAAAATGATCTCTAAGGTCCCTTCCAGCCCAGACCATTCTATGATTCTATGATTCTATGATCTTTCACCAGATCAGGTTGCTCAGAGCCTCATCCAGCCTGACCTTGGATATCTCCAGGGATGGAGCCTCCACCACCTCTCTGGGCAACCTGTAATCTATGCTGTAGCTTCATGTTGGGGTTTCAAACCAGACGAGGGCAAGCCAACCCTGCAGCACGTCTGGAGACCCAATGCCTCCCACCGCATGTCAACCATGAGACATAGTATGTCCAGCCTAGCTTGCCGCCAAGTCCTGTCACACCTCAACTTTCCCAACTCAAACTACACCAACAAAGCTGCCTGACCAGAGCAGCCTCTGCAGTGTGCTACACCAGCCAAGTGCACTGCTCCCCCGCTATCCCTGGAATTCTTTTTGTGTGTACATTGCAGGTTAGGAGACCTGTGCTGGGAATGGTCTCCAAAATACTTCTCTTGCCCTGAAGTGGCCTTGAGCAAGCATTACACCAAGGCAGAAGCAGAAGCATCCTAACCTGTGGATCCTCTTTGGGTCAGTTATTGCCCTCCTAGAAACATATTTGTAACCAAAAGCCAGACCTGACCACACACCAAGATATCACAGAATCACAGAATGTCAGGGGTTGGAAGGGAGTATGGTGAGTCCAGCTCCATAATTCATGGTCCTACAGTTAATACTACAAAAAAAAGAGCTGGAATACATCTTCTAACAGAGTTTCTCTGCAATGCTCAATGAGGATTTTCCAGAGCTCATCTCTACCCATCTGCTCAGTGCTGGGCACATCAGCTCTATCCATTCACAAGCAGGATTTCCACTGCTGAAGGCAAGGCAGCGGAGATGAAGTTCATGTCCAGCCTGGATCGCAGGCAGGTTAAGCCTCTGTTTGCACCAGCGGAGAAATATATGACATCCAGCAAAAAAAACCCAAGTGAAATCTAACTGATGGCTTTGGAACTGGTTTTAGAGCTGCTTCAGATACATGAGCTAAGAGGCAGAGAAGCAGTGCTGCTGGATGCCTGGCAAGCAGGACACCAGCAAAGGAGACGAGGCTCTCGCAGACATATCCAGGCTCCAAAATACTTCACCAACCATCGAATATTTTCCAAGCTTAGTGGCTGGACTCTGCAACCCTTACAGCGGCCAAGTCACTAATACTTCTTCCCTTGGGCAGCACAGCTGATCTCAGACAGGGCTTGCCAGCAGCTCCAAGTAGACTCATTTAAGGAGAGGACAGCCTACTTAGTTACACTTTTCAGACTCCTGGTTTTTCTTCAGGGATCTCCAGGGTCTTTCTCCAGCTGTAAAGCATTAGCATCTCTGATTCACAGTGAAGAAATACAGTCATAAATCTACTCTAACAGTTTTTACCACTGTGCCACCCAGTCTCTGGCTCCTCATCCTCTCCCCAAACTCTGCAGTCCTGTCCCTCCAAACTCAGTTTGATATATCAGTTTTCTTGGTCCGGGGCTCATCCCGAGGAACATAAGAAAGCTGTTGGCCTATTTTGTCCTGTCTAAAGCCACAGAAACCAAGTGACAGAGAGGTTTCAAGCTTCCTGATATGAGAGGTACAGTATTGCAAACATTAGGATGGAGCACAAGCAGAGCAGATTTGCAAATGCATGGAGAGGCTTAACAGCCCAGGAAAGAAACTCCAGTGGGAAGCTCCCAGCTTAAATCTAAAGACAGCTCTTTGAATGTGCAGAGGCCTTGAGGCTAAACAAAAAATCAAAGCCAGCTTTGGGCACAGCCTTTCTCCCTGTGCAACACTCCCTAGGGAGCTCTGCGGGTCTAGGCAGAAAGGATCCCGACCAAAAGGAAGGGCTCGCCCCTCCACACGGTTGGTGTGGGAGTGTGAGGTCAAACAAGGATGCAAGGTCAAACAAGGATGCTAAGGCCACTGGCGTAAAGGGCAGAGTAAGGCAGGATCAGTCACCCTGCAACGAAATTCTTGTCTGCGTTCTTCTTGGTCCGTCCTTGCCTGGCAAAGGGAAACCAGCCAGGATGCCCCAGCAACAGAGGCTCGAGTACAAAGGAAAGCCGGAGCAATCCCATATCCCGAGCCTTGACTGCCTGGAGATTATGGGGCAGGAAAGCGCTCTGGTGTTTCTCCGTATTCCCTTTGCTCAGACTTGAACTTGCCTCTCACTTGAAAGAGCTAATTAAGGGAGGAAATCAAAGCCCGGAGAAGCGGCTATTACAGCAGGCTGGCTGCAGCGCCGGCTGTAATGTTGCTTTCTGCTCGTGCTATCAAAGCGAGCCGTACGCTGGCGGGGCTGGCGCGGATTTCGGCAATGACACTCCAGTGAACCGACAGAACAAACTAAGACAATTTCTTAAGACCATTTGTAGGTCAGGTAGATCGGTCTCTTCCCCAGTCCTGCCCTTAAATCTCACAACATTTAATCCTTCATCTGAAGCCAGGCCTTAATTTTTCAGTGCAGAGCTGGCCGGAAACTGGAATACGAAGGGCTTTGATGGTTAATGAGCAGTGCATCGCAGCTCTAGAAGAAATGAAGCCCTGGCTTCACAAAGCTTCCTGAACAAATCCCACTCCAACTCCAGCCCAGGGAAATAAAATTAAACCATCAGACACAGAAACCAGCACAAGCTGTTGACATTATCTAGGTCCTGGTTTAGGTTTAGGTTTGAGCTAAGACGGCAAAAGGAAATGTGATTTCACCCCTAACAAATTGCACAGCGAAGTAACTGCAACAGGCAAATTCCTCCTAAAGATTTCAAGGCCCCTTGACTCACTTCATCAGCAGACACAGCATGCCTGGGAAGGTCAGAAAGTGATGCCTTCCTCAGCATTTCCATGAGCAAGCTGAGGCATGAACTGGTTAAATTAGGTGGTGTGGTGAGCTGAAGGCAAAGCCAGGACTGGGATGAGGCAGTCTCATTTCCTTGGACCGCACTCTAACCCTTGAGCCATGCTCTAAGATCTGTGAGCACATGAGGAGGTTTAAGGTTGGGTGTTCAGGGACTTCACTTACCGCACTGCTACAGGGAATGTCCTTGACTTTGAGCCAGGCCAGATCTAACGTCCCCTCTCCCCTGTAGCAGGACTGAAGCCTGTCCTTGATGCGATCGTTGATGTCCTTCAGGATAAAGATGCAAAGAGCGGACTCATCCAAGGACTTCATCTTCCTTTTCTGCCCCTTGGAGAAGACTGTGAAGAGGATATCATCCTCAGGGCCAACACCCAAAGACTTTGCTAAGATGGCTCCAGCCTTAGACAAGTAGGCTGCCTGGAGCAACCGGTACTCCACCCCGTTCTTCTCACAGCCAATGGGCACCTCAACATAGGAGTTAAAGGCTGTGTCCTCCTTACAAAGCCGGACCAGCTTGGAGGTATAAACCTGCTCCTTCGTGGTGGAGCCAGGTGGTGAGATCATCTCCGGTTGCAGAGTCAGAAAATAGACAAAGTTACCACTGCTGAAGCCATAGATGTAGTAGATATCAAAGTCGGGGATGATGGTGAAGGTATCTGAGGGGATCTTGATCATAGAGGCCACAAACTCATCATGAAAGACATACGCAAACATCCCATCTGCCTCAGAGTTCTTGGTGAGCTTTCTGCTGGAAATAGTGGGGAAATACTCGGGTTTGCCATCCACAGCAGTGGCGATGAACAATTTGTCATCCATGTTGCTGTAAGAAACAATGACTCCAAAAACAGAGCCACTCTCATTCACCCCAGAGAGATAATGCTCCTTCTTGTGGAAGGGCTCTCCCAGCTTGAAGAGGTCATCCAGCCTCAAAAGCTTGCAGATGCCCTGGTAAAGACTCCCACAGGCTATCAACCGATTCTCCTTGTAGTCTATGAGGAGCATTTTGTTTATGTTGTTAGTGGGCGTCAAGGGTTCGTTGCAAGTTTGGACTATCCTGGGAGGGTAGCACTTGGGATTATCTTCATCAGGACCAGTCTGGTGGGTCACCAGGACCTTCAGGTCGCTGGAGAGTTTGTAGATCCTGTTGACGGCTCCCAAGTAAATGTGCCCAGTTCTTTCATCAACCACCAAGTGGTTGAAGTTTCCTTCTGCTTGGTCGCCAGTAAAAGTGATGAAGGGCCTCTTTGGATGGAGCGGTTGCTGCCTACCAAGAGGCGACACTGTGGTGGATAGCAGGAGGTGAGAAACCAGGCAAGTCCATTTCCACATGGCCGGTGACATGATTAGAAAGGTTTGTATTCCCAAGGAAATGAGGATTAAAAGCCGTAAGAGTCTTCAAAACACCAATTCCCTGGCAGATTTTGTCCTACAAGCAAAGAGAAAAGAAAACAAAAGTACATTACTATGGAGTATTCCTTCCTCCTCCCTCCTTCACAACCATGCCATCATCAGAGCGTATTTAATTGCTAATCCTCCCTTTCTCGCCTCTGAGCTCTCGACTTAAAGCCAGCACAAAGGGAGCCCTCCTGAAAGAAAAGATGCTGGTAGAAAGAGCAGAAATCACACAGCAGAATAACAAATCAGCACCCTTTCACTCTCCATCACACACGCACGTGCCCCACGGCGCAGCACAAAAACTCGCTGGAAGCCAGAGCAGTGCAGAAGGCTAATAGTAGAGGCATCAAGCAGGATTGCTGTTTGCACTGCCAAATTTGACCCAGCTGTGTATTTGCTATCTGAGAAGGCAGGACTGGAGGAGGGTTATTATCCTGCTCTTCTGGGTGAGGGACTGAAGCCTAGAGAAGGTCAGAGACCTGCCTACAGGGACAGGTCCAGATGGATGCTGAGCTCTTCTGCAAGTTTGTCAGGAAGAAGCCAGCTCTGGTTTGACATTAACATCCTTTCAGGGACACCTCGGTCCAGACTGACCCTGTTTGAAGAGGGTCTCTGTGGCTTCCAGATCAAAGCAACCTCAAGCTGGTCCAGCTTGGGGGACAGACGTAGTAGTTGTGGTGTGTCAGCCTTCACAGCAACATCTACAAAGGGCATGCAGCCGAGCATGGAGGAAACCGAGCACCAAGTCTCCTCCCTCTCCTGGGCTCTCACCAGCAGATTGCTCTCCACCCACTGCACAGCCAAGAAAACATCAACTCATAGAGAGATGCAGCTCCCTGGGCATCTCTGATGACTGAGGAGAAAGGGGTTGCCTGACTATTAGCAGTAATAAAGTCTAAAGGACCATGAAGTAGGAAAACTGACAACCCAGGGACCAGCTCGGTGACTTTCCAAAGAGGGAGAAGAGGGCTTCCTGGCACAACTCAGTCTCTTAAAGTCTCCCAAGTTTTAACCAGGGTGGTGGGAGCAGTATGGGGTTCAAACGGCTTTTGTAATTCAGTGAGCACACCACCAAGCCCCATCTTGGTGCCATGGAAATGTATCTTCCTACTCAACACGTCCACCTGCTCCCTGTTGTTTCACTTTTTCACGGCTGCTTCTGACTTGTCTACCAAGGAGAGCTTTGGCCCTTCATGGCCCCAAGAGAGCATGTGGGAGATGGAGTCCTATCAGCTCGGGTCTCGGAAGCCAAGCTCCTGGATGAGTGCAGCTTGCACAGCAACCCTTGTTATCGACAGCCAGGCTGAGCTACACACATCTTTTCTCCCTCGTCCGCTCTTTAACACCCTGCTCAGACTTCCATGAAACTGTTCTCCATTTTTAAAAAGTCACAAGTCAAACACCAGCCCTGCTCCTGCAGGCAAGTGTCCTATCACCTCTCTCACACAGTGACTTTGCTGAGATCAGGGGTGTAACCAGCTGGGCAAAGATGATGACAGCCAGCCTCGTGCAAGCAAAAGGCAAGGAAAAAGAAAATACTGTTTGCAGGGAGGAAGACGTGGCAGTGACACAGGTCTGGATTCGCAGCTTTTTCAAATCTACGCAACTCTGCTAACACGAGTGGAACTGCAAAATTTACTTCAAGAAATACTAAAAAGAATAATTCCTGTCTTCTTGTGACCTGTAGGCTGATTAGATGTGATAGTGGAAAGGCTAAGTCTGGGCTTGTAGAGTGTCCACCACTTTTATGCCACCTCAAATATTTCAAAATTCTGACAGCAGCCAGAATTTGAAAGCTGTTGTATGATCACCTTCACCTCCCGCTGCCCTCCCTACCGCAGCAGCCACAGGCGTCGGGCAGATGATGGACAAAGGTCATTCCACATTTACTTTAGGCATGTTTACCCTGTTCTGCTTTGCCTTTCTGGTCAAGCAAATATTTAATAAAACCAAGCTTATACTGCAGAGTTTGCAAGATCGTCTCGCGAGCAGGAGAGGATTCGGTCTGCAGGGATAGGCAGGCTGGTCACGTAGCTTTTTAATAACCTGTATTATGATAGAGCGGCAATGGGATGAGCTCTCCCCACACAACCATTCCTCTTTCAAAAGAGACCATCCTTGAAAGAGCAGCAGAAGAGGGAAGCTGTCCCTGTTTGAGTCCTGCCTTCAGAAACATCACGTGGTGACCCTGAACACCGGTTCCCGTCACTTCTGAGTTATGATCCATATTTCTAACCGACACTGGTTTGATCGGGCACTAGACAGATCGAGGAAAAAATTTTTCTTTTCAAGTACTAAAAAGATATCTATTTTACCCCTGTATTTTACTATATTTTGCTCCTCTTAGCGCTGCGGAGTCAGCTCAGCGGTAGGACAGGGTGATGGGAACTGCCGTGACCTGGAGACTGAAGAGGTAACAAAAAGTCCCTCTTCTGCAACAGGATCCCTCTGCCCAAAGGTCATCACAATGCCCACGAGCAGAGTTGCAACAGGAGAAAATCTGCTCATTAAAATAAGTGGCCAACACAAGAGGAGATCTGCTCCAAACATGACATCTTTGAGGCTGAAGAAGGTGAGAATCGGGATTCACTCTGAGGTGAGATTGTCACTCACAGAGAAAGGGGATGATGAAGGGAGCCTTCCTGCAAGCAAAGACAGCAAATTCGATCTGGAAACTGCAGGGACCCCAGTGAGAAACTCCAGAAAGGATGGATGAGGAGTCCCTTTTGCAGAAGAGAAGGACACTTCGAAAATAGTGAACATCATGGGGGAAGAGGTTCATCTGCAGAGGGAAGAGCCTCAGCAGTCTGCCAGCACCAACAGACACCGAGCAAGCATAGGAGCAGCTTTTTGGGACAAAGCAGGGAGAGCAGGAGCCTGGGGCTATCTTGCCATCTTCCACCAGCCATGTGAGTGGCCCCAGGAGCAGGATTTACTCTCTGTACACTGCTGGCACTCATGCCTTCTCTCCCATCTGCTCATCTTTGCCCCGCACCGTTTCCTGGAGTCCCAATCAGTACCTGAGCCTCTAAGGGCTACAATTTATAATTTGGCTTAATTAATAAATAACAGCAGAGGGCAGAGGCGAGGAGGACTGGTTGCTCACCTTGCAGGATAGAGCAGGATTTGCACTACCTCTTAGAGGATGCAGCAAGGAGAAGGGCGTTACGTTCATGTTTTTATCACCCATATCTGGGCAGAAGCAATCATGGCAGCTCAGAAGATAAATAATACGGTGTTATAGACATACCTACATGCTGCTTGGCCTACAAAAGAGCAATTATATTAAAAGAAAAAAGCAAATAAACAAAAGGCCACAGTGAGCAAGCAGTGAGATCTGGGCTCAGGTTCTGAGGTGGGTATTTTCAAAATAAACCCAAACCACTCTCCCATACTGACCATGTCATTCAAGGTCCCTGGAAGGTCTCACAGCCTCTACAGTCCCAGGAATATGCAGGGGAAAACCTTTTGGGAGAAAGCAGCCCTGCTTTCTCTCCTGTCGGGAACAGCTGCCCACCATGATCTGCTGCGCCTTTCACACGCAGTGATGGTACTGAGGGGATGCCACAAGTCATAATGATACAAAGCTTTTCCTCAAGACTGGATCTTCTCAGTGAGTCTCTTCATCACTCCACAGCATAAAAAAACCAGGACCTCCTTCTCTGAGCATGGTTAGGCTGTGGTACTGCACAACATTCACGACATGCAGCAAACCCAAAGTAGAATCATAGAACCATAGCATCATAGAGTCATGGAATCACAGAATCATAGAATCACAGAATCACAGAATCATAGAATCACTACGGTTGGAAAAGACCTCTAGGATCATCTAGTCCAACTGCCTACCCAATGCTACCGTGACCATTTGTTTTTTCAGACCTGGAGCTACATCAGACTTGAACTTAGTCTGGACACAAAATCAAAGCAGAAGAAGCCCTCTCACAAATCCAGCTGTTTCAGGCAGAGTTTCATCCATGGTCAGAGGAAGGTCTCAGAGTCATCTCCAATATAAGGTCTCACAGGCAAGGTCTCTTGCCTGTGGAACTAACATCTCAACTCTACGGCTTGCAAACAACACATTCCCCGTAAGATGCCTTGAACTCACGCCATATGGCTTAAGGATTGGTTTTCTCCTGAAGGATAGCAAGTTATGATGTTACCCTATGGTGTGGTTACTTTTTTGCTGTTATCAACCATTTCCAGCAAAGGTTAGAGACCACTGAGTTGGAGGATGCAGCTTGGTTCTGCTCAGGGCTCTCCAGGACACAATCCCAAAACTCTACAACATGTAACCCTATCGTAAATAGATGGAGCCCTGGACAAGAAAAGTTTGGATGCAAAAAGTGCTGAGAGGAAGAAACTTCCCTAACTTTTAGGAAAGTTAGATGGGAAAGCTAGGGAATGCTGAATATATCCTTAAAATGCAGCCTGTTTCAAGGGGGGAAATCAAGAAGGCTGGGGAAGTAGGAATGAATCAGGAATAAAAAGGACACAAAGGACTGGGCTGTCAATTGAGAGGGAGGGAAGGACTTGGGAGGAATTGTCTATGGAAAAGGGAAAGAGAGAGCTGGGGCGTTCAGTTTTGATTGACAGTCTCACAAAAGCCATGGTCACGTCCCTGTACTAGAGACTGGCACAAATCCACCCCACTGCAATGACAGCTCCTGAAAGGAACATGTCACCGGGTGAACATGGGAGACGACAGGATCTCCCCCTTTGGCTCACACACACACACACATACACAACCCTCCTGGCAGCAAAGGTGGCATCCAGATTCACATCACCAGGTCCCCTGTCACAGCCACGTGTTGGCAGCAGGGACACTGCAAGGCCAGTGGCAAGAAGAGACACGTGTGAGAACCTGGCTGCAAAGAGCCATGGAAGAAAAACCGTCCGATGTCCAGCTCCAGCCAGGGGCTCAGAGCAAAAATACTTTCTGTGATCTAGAACAGGGCCAAAACGTGCTCAAAACAGCACTGAGAGAGGGTGAAAACCCACCACCTCCTCAGTGAGGAGGACTCAGTGAGTCCTCAAGCAGGCTGCACCTGGCCAGAAGGAAGCCAACAGCACCCAGGACTCCTGGGCAACGCTAATGGGCTGGGCGGTTAACGAGGCTCAGCATTAATCAGACGGCACGCTCCCCTGTTTACTTTTGTTCCACTCAGGCAGGGCTATTCATTTCCTGGGATGCAGGAGGCCGTGCACAGATGCTGACGAGGCAGACGTCCCGCGAAGGAGCCAGCACACAGCGATTCAGCACCAAGTGCAGCTACACAATTCCTTTAATCTCAGCTAAAGATGGGTTTTGTTGGTTTGGTTTTTATTTTTTTTTCTCTCTGGCTTCCTTTGACTGATTACCATGGACAGAAGCTTTTCTTTGGGAGCTGATACGGCAAGAAAATTCATACAGAGACATTGTCGACAGCTCCCCCAACAAAGACCGGCTTCTAACTTCAACTAAATCCTTTCTCCCCAAAATTACAACCTGGCAACGCCTGATGGAAACCAAAGGCAAGTCTCTCTTTGAGGGCATCCTATGTCAGACCATCTTTTCTTTGGAACTCACTGCAACAAACAGTTCCCAGCGCAATCTGCAGCTTGTCCCAAATAAAGAGATTAATTTCAGGAGCGGTTTGTTTGCAAAGCACTTAAGCTAAGGTGGGAAAACATCCCTCATCACACAGAGCATTTTCAGGCACTCGGTGTCCGTCACCTTGTTACTGCACAGCTGCCAGAATCGTATTAAGTGATGAGATTAAGACTTGTCACGTAAGATTTTTTCCTTTTTTCTCGATTCCCCCAAGTGATGAAACTGCATGTGGATGGTTTCTCAGTTCCTCCAGGAATTTTCTACAGAGAGATGCAAAGGAAAGAATGCAAATACTCAGTGCCACTGAAATGCATGACAGAGGTCATGGAAGTAACTTACAAATACAGCAATTGGGGTTAAACTCTCTTTTCTGGAGCACACACAGCCGTGACTCTCCATGACTGAGTGTCCCCCTCCACAACGCAGGCAACAGTATTTCCCACTCTCCTGAAAGTGTTCTAAGGCTAAATCTATTTAAATAATTACTTATCACAGTGACTGGGGAAATGTAAACCCCCAGACAAACAAACCATTGTAGCAGGAGCGCCCAAGGTCATCGATTTTAAGCAGTTCAGTGACCCTACCTCAAGGAACATGTTTATGAGACTATATAGGTCCAAAGCACTGAGAAAGGTGAAGATTTGCCAAAAGCCAGAGCATCAGGCTGATTTCTGCTTCAAAGTCTCATTGTCATCCCCAATAACACTGCTGGGGCTCTGCTCTCCTCAGTACAAAATGTTTCTCTGCTGTATTTCATGAAGGTGCAGCTCTCATGGTGTTGGTAGTGCCAAGGCGGCCAAGAAATTAAAAGGCACTTTGCAGGTAAGGAGACCCTGATCAGCTCTAGACATGAAGAGGAATAAACACAGCATCTGCCCCTAAAGGAATGATGAATATTGAAAGGCAAATGAACTGGGTTTCATCCCAGCTTGTATATCAATTAGAGCATTTTAGGACAGCCTTGAGGAAAACGGCGTTTCCTTCCTCAGAAGTCAAGCTTCTGCTTCCGAATTTCCTTCAAGGCTTCAGGGGCTCTGAAGAGTACCCAAGCGAAGTCTTTAAATTTTCCTGGACCTGGTTCAGATGGGAGCACTAAACCACCACTTTGATGCTCAGACAGCAAGCAAGGGGCCCTGACCCCAAATTTCTCCGCGAGTCAGCAGGCAGCCGCTCTCTCGCTGGCTGTGGCTGCAGAGCACGGTTTACGTTGCACTGAGTACCAGCGGGTGGATGTTTCCCCCTGCTTTGCAGTCTTGGGAAGATCCGTGAGACACGAGTCCCCTCTCTCAGGCTGAAGTCTTGTAATCAGTGCCAAACAAATCCACAAAGAGCCAAATCTCATAAGGTGGAGCCCATATTTCTGCCACCTCCCAAAAGCCTGGCAGGGGGAGTAATTCCGTATTCATTTTGTGATCGGTGGTGATTTCACTCTCATGACGAGATGCTGGCAAGGTTAAAACGTGAGACTTTAAGGAAAAAACAAAACCTCTAGTCCTTGATCTACTGGTCGTTGGCGCACTGAGATCTGTTTTGAGGTGGAGAAACCACTTGCACAGAAGCCAGGTGAGAATCCCCAGTCTTCAAAGTGAGATTTTGCTACGTATTCGAGAGGCAGCCTGAGCAGAGAAGCCTGAGGGACACAGGGTAAGAGAACAAGACTAGGAAAATTAGAGATGATACCAGGATAGAATCACAGAATCATTTAGGTTAGAAAAGACTTTTAAGATCACTGAGTCCAACTGTTAATCTAATGCTGCCAGGTCCACCACTAAACCATATCCCTGAGCACCAGATCTATACAGCTATTAAATACCTCTAGGGATGGGGATTCCAGCACTTCCCTGGGCAGCTTGCTCCAATGCTTGACAACCCTTTCAGTGAAGAAATTTTTCCTAATATGGGGACGGAGAATAAGGTTTGGGAACAAAGCTTCGGAAGGACGTAATGCTGGTGGATTTGCTGCACAGGATCGGGCTATCTGCAAACCAGATGAGTTTCAGTTACCAGTGCCCAGTTATTTGATGGTTCAGAGAGTATGAGAAGCTCTCTCAAATGAACAGTGTACAACTGGCCAGTCTGTCTGATGTGATTAACACAGAGCACGGCCATGTACTCAGAGAGATCCGGGATGCTCTAGAGTAAGGACCATCAATCCTGCGACTACACCAAACCTTACAGCAGGAAATAGGCTGGACACACAGCAGAAGCAGGGTCATAAAGAAAATGCCACTAACAATTATATTACTGGAAGGAAAGAGGCAGATAAAGATGTGATGATAAAGGTGTGATGCAGGGTTTGCAGCAGAGGTGAGAGCAGAGTCTCCCTTTATGCTTTATTCAGCATAAAATTTCCTCCTTTCATTTATGGCAGGTATCCAAACCTTTCTGGAGCAGCAACCACTAGCCATAGATGGGGCCAGTGAAAAGATCCGATGCAGCAAAACCTTCACATTCCCATATGAGTGGCTAAAGAGAGTAAATGAACAAGTGCAGTCTCATAAAACAGGCATGGCTGGACCATCTCAAATCTTAGCCAGGTCTTGAGTCCAACACACACATTATCACTAGTGGGAAGGAGTAGTGCTGACCGGCATTTGCTCTCCCAGACCTAAAGGAAAGCTCCAGTTTATTGCAACCATTAGCAATATTTTTATAGTGACATCTGCACTGAGAGATTACGGATAAAAAAAACATTAAACATCTCCTTGCTTCGTTTTCTCTGCACTTAACTAATTCTTACCAAATTCCTAAATGCTTCTGGGTGGCTCTTTATGCACCTATGAACCTCCTGGACAGACACGTGGCATTTATTTTAGCACTCTGCTTTTCATATGACAGTTCTTCTAGCATCTGATCTTTGTCTTTTAGCCCTTGAGCAGGTCAGACAAGGCCAGATGATGTCTTTATCCATGTTCCTGTAGCACTTAGGGCAATTAAGTCCCAATCTTGTTAGTTCATAACTTGCACACGTTAGCTGAAGTAATTTATTTATGCTGACTCTGCGGGCTTGAAATGAGATCTTTGAGAGATGTCTGAAGGCTGAAAATTCCATACTTCTTCCCCAAAGTTCACCAGCCCCAGATTTCAGGCCTCTTCTTGCAGCTATGAGATGCCACCAAAGAGCGCAACCTCTTTTTTACAAATGAAAGAACACAGCACCAAATAGACATTTTTTTGGACAATACTAATCTATTGCATGCTTTACTTGCCTTTTCTTTACAAATATAATAAAAACTGCATTAAAATTCTTTATGATTTTTAATCATTATTCCCTAAAAGTACTTTTTTGTCAAGTTCCAAATGAAGTGCAGGGCTCCGTGCAGTTCCTGCTGTCAGAGCTGAGGAAGAAACACTCAAGATCAGACCAAGCAAGACATGTTCTCTTCAGAGCACTTCCCTTCAGAAAGCGCTTTGGCTCAAACTGTCCCCACTTGACTTGGATTTTATTTTTTTTTTTTTGATAGTCTAAAAGGCAGCTGAGATGCCACCCAATCCAAAAGGCAAATGATGGAGAAGCTCGTGCTCGCACTGGCAGAGACATCCAGCTGAGACGCAATTTCAAGACTGGCGGCACCAAAGGGGGATCAACTCTACTCGTTCTGCTGTAATGAGGCAGTGTGGACGCAGCCCTGATAAGCAGCAGCTTTGCGAGCATTTCAGGGAAGGAAAATGAAAAAAATAAATAAAAAAAAGTAGTCTGACATCTATCCCACCCCAGTCCCACGATGCTCCATTTTACAGACAACGCAGGAAAGCTGCAACGGGTATTTTCAGCGGAGAATTGGCAGCAAAACACAGCCTGTTACAAAAAATCCCTTACAAAGAAACCCTTCAAAAAAAATACCTGGATAAACTATGGCTAATTTGCTATTAATTTGCTCTTCCAGTGACTTTGTCACCTAGGCAGAGGACAAACCTAACGGCTGCCAACACATGCAATGGCCAATGGGAAGTTATTCTTAGAGCCCTGCCCGGCTGTTGCTGCAGGATAACTTGCTCCAAATCACGCTTTGATGGTCTCAAGATACTGCTGAGCTAGACAGGGCACCCCCGGCCAGGATCAGATCCAGACGAGAGACAGAATTGTGCTAATATGGGTAAAAAGCTAATCACATGCTATGTTTGTTAACAGGAAGATTAGAAGAGCGCTGATGTTGTATAGACACGCGGAGGCTGCGTTTGCGAGGAGATACACAAATCCACCCTGCACAGCATACAGACGCGTTTATTTTTGCACAAATTTATGCAATTCCTGTGCTCCCGGGCGCAGGGCAGTGTGTGCATGCATAATTACACTGAGCATTAGCAGCAACACCTAGAGCTCAGGTTGTCTGCCATGTTCTGTACTAAGGCTCGGTTTTAAGGTCCTCATTACTTTGACAGAACTGAACCGCTCAGGGAACGACTTCCTCAGCTCCGTGTCTGCCTCGGGCTAACATCGCAGTAGAAAGTTGCATTCAGAATGGCATGGGCAATTCTGAGGGCTAAATTAGGAGAAAAAGTTTTTGCAAGTTATTGATTTATTTTTTTTCACGTGTTTGACCTTGGTTATATTCTTTCCACTGTCTTACTGAAAAGCTTACACATTTTGGAGCAGGTAGTAAAAATTGGGAGGGTGTTCCCCTGATGTCGTGAGGATCTTCTGGCCATGCTTGAGAGCCTGTGTAACTTTGACCAAGTTACAGCATCTAATAACAAAGGCATCGCAAGTAAAGATTTTGCCTTTTCCGCAGCTCCCAGGATGGATGGGATTTAACGGTTGGACTCAATAATCTTAAACACCTCTTCCAACCTGAGCAGTTCTCTGCTTGTGTGATCAGACAGCGTTTGGGCTGTCACCACAGGAGGAACAAGCCATGCCCAGTATCAGGGACGAAGAGACTGAGGTTTTCCCCGCATTTATTCGCTGTGTTGTTGTGGTGCTAAGCATCGCTGCTGAGAAAAACTCTTCTGTGCTCCCTGATGGACTTAGGTTGCAGCTCAGCTCAATTAACTCAATCAGACAGAAAGAAAGAATGAAAGAGAGGATGCTCTGACACAAGGAAGGGAAGGCTAGAAAGTGGAGGAGGGGGAGAAAAAAGGAGCAGAGGCAATTTAGGGAAAGGGATGTGAGCAGAGAATGTGGGATACGTGGGCAGATGATTTGCAAGTTCTGTAACCACTGAAACATCCCCTCCTCATGAATGGGGCATTGATCCCACTTCTAATTCCTCTACGATGGGTTTCCTCCAGCTGCTGACAAATCTGTAGGTCAAATCAGTTACATGAGGTTAAAGTTCTTGGGAGATATTTCCATTTTTGCCTTGCTCAAGAGCTTAGAAAATGCATGTCAAAGCGCACACAAAAAAAGGCACTGCAGAAATGAAAAGAAGGAAAAAAAGAGCAGGAAGCTGCTGAACGATTGCAGGCTTATCCAGCATCATGTCTAACCCTTCTATGCACACGGAGATGAGATTGCAGGTCTTCCTGAGCAAAGGACAACGCTATCCCCTTCTAATTCCTTCTCAATACCGGTATTTAATGTTGAGCCTCAAGTAAGTTATCAAATTATGGGACTTCAGGCAACCAAGAGCAGCAGCCCTTATTTAGAGATTATTCCTATATATGTTAAATCCACACAAACGACATGGAAGGATGAGGTGGCCCTATTTTGCCCTCCCGCTGTAGCTCACACCAGCACATCACTCCTTGACCTGAAGGGCCTTTCCAGCTCCTCTCAGTAAAATAACACAATGCTGCTTGATTTTCTCTATTATCATCTCCTTTGGTGCATGTTTTAGGAATACACACACACCCTAATGGCTCCGGAGCGGTAGATCCCCATCAGTCTTAAACTCATCCACTCCATCAGGACTTTGTCAGCCTCAGCAGAATTGGTGCATTATACACTCGAGTGCCGTTGTTGAAGCTCCTTTAAATAGTTCAGTGGTCACCGTGCTCGGCTGTGAGTCTGCGTGGATGGGTCCAGGGCGTCCTGAAGTGATGTCCCGCTGCTGGCACCCAGCCCGAGTAGCTGAGGGGAGGAAGGGAAGAGGTGGCTGCTCCTGCTACTCTGCTGCTAAAGCTTTCTGCAATCTATATGTGTGCTTCCCCACACCGACAAACCTCTAGAGGACACACTGTCAAGGCTGCCATAAGCAGTGTCACTTGGTGGATAGCTTGCTACTGCTGCAAAACACACATGCAAAAGAATCATAGAATTGCAGGATACCAGGTTGGAAGGGATGTCAAAGATCATCTAGTCCAACCCTTTACGGTAAAGAAATACAGTTTAAATGAGATGGCTCAGCATGCTGCCAAGCTGAACCTTAAAACTGAATAAAGTTGAGGAATCAAAAGGCAAAACATCTCTTCCTCCTTCCATAAATATCTTCCCTGGGCCAGCCGCACAGACACGGATGCAAGCTGCAGGTGCTCTGAGGTTTGCAGGGTCTGACCCTTCATTTGTACGAACACCTGCCTAAGTGCCATCAACAAACCAACAAATCACCCTAGAGCAGCCACAAGGAGGGTGATGCAATTGTTTTAGCCATTTGCATGGCCTCATAATTGCAGATCCATCATCACAAAGCATTAGCTGCATCAGGACAGGTGTTAGGGAGAAAGCCCAGCACCAGAAGCAGGCACATGAGCCTGCTCAGTCTGCAAAAGATAGTTTATGGGTTTGCAGTAACCAGTGGCTTCAGATCTGGGTTGGACTACCCAGAAGAAAGTTACTTGTTTGCTTAGAGTCAGTTGCTAGCAAAATATCACCCCAAACTCTAATTTAATCCAGATCCACACACCATCTGCTTTGCTCATCTCAGCTCACACAGTCTAAAGGCATCTGTGTCAGAGATGAGGGGCATTTTTTATGTGGGGGCACAAGGAGGTCATCTCTCTTTATAAAAACCTTCTCATTAGAAACAGAGGCCTTGATAACACAGGTTGTAAGACCTGAATAAACACCACAAAACAGATGCACACATGCTGAAAGAATAAGACCTGCAGAGGACTGTCATCCATGTGTGCACCAGTCCCACAATCTGCACTGCAGAGGATGAATCTGCCCTTGGTTTCCCACTGTCTCCATCTCTCTACTCATCCCTTTCTCCAAAACAGGACTTGTTGCTCTCTTCCTTCACCTCACAGGATCCCACAGCTGCACCTTGGAATGTTGCACAAGCCCCAAATACTGTAAAAAAGTGTAAGTCTGCGCCCATGCAACCCTGCCCTTTGGGAGTACAGTCAGAACCGCTTCAACTCAAAGCAGGAGCATCCCCTTTGCTAGTGGAGAGCATCATCTGTGCTCCAGCCCCTTGGGGGCTCGGCAGGGAATGCGGTGCCTTGTCCTGGCTTCCGCGTGCCTGGGACACGCAGCTTGGGTGGCTGCAGATGGATTTTAATGCCATGAGGCAAGCGCTCAGACGAGAGGCTGGGCTGACATTTGCCCTCGTTTCAAAAGTTGGAAGCCCGTAAATCTTTTGATTTGACTTGAGGAAAAAGGCAGGGGTGGGAGAGGAAGGGAAATGAAGTTTGGGTTGTCAGTGGTGGCATTTGGCAGGATTGGTCTGAGCTGTCTCAATTTGCTGAGTTTATTGGGACAAATCTGAGGAGCGCATCCAGCTGCCACTTCTGGATGTATTTAGAGTTATAGAATCACAGAATTATATAACCATAGAATCACAGGACCATAGAATCATAAAAGAGGGGGATGGTTGGTGTGGGTGATGCCCACCTTACCCCCATTTAGACCCTTACAAGATTTCAGTTCTCCATCAGTGTCCTGTAACTCACCTAAACTAGTTTGTGTAGAATCACAGCATCATTTATGTTGGAAGATACCTCTAAGACCACCAAGTCCATCCTTTAACCCAGCACTCCCAGGTCCACCACTAAACCATGCCCCTGAGCACCACATCTACATATCTTTTAAATACCTCCAGGGACGGAGACCCCACCACTGTCCTGGGCAGCGTGCTTCAACGTGTGACAACCCTTTTTGGTGAAGAAACTTTTCCTAATGTCCAGTTGAAACTTCCCCTGGTGCGACATGAGGCCATTTCCTCTTGACCTACTTTTTAACTTAATAAAACCAAAGCACGGTGCTAAGTAGAGACACAGGCTTCTCCAAAAAGAGCCCATCTAGCAACTCCCTTTGCCGGACTGGCCGTCATTAGATCAGTATCAGCAAACGTACTCAAGAAACGTCGGATTTGCCGCGTGGACCAAGCCCTGCTGCAGCAAGCCCCTGGCCGTGGCTCAGTACCACGGGCCCTATCAAACACCGACCTGCCCTGTGTCTCTGCAGTAAATAGGAAATCCCCATCAGCTGCCTGTGGAAGGGAGCCCACAGCTCCCAGCTGTGGTCCTGCCAGACGCCGGGATAAAAACTGTAACAGCGTACACAGGTGTAAAAGTGCTATCTCAATTCAGTGGGTTATTAATAACAAGATATTTCTCCTCTGTGGCCATCTGCATCCCATACACCCCCGCAAATCCGGCACTTTCCTTTTCCAGCTACAACACTCTCTCACTCAGAGCAAATAATTCCCTTTTTTTTTTCTTCTTTGCCTTCAACAGCGCTCAACAGGCAGTTTCTCTGGTACGGTCCATGCAGAATAACATTGTGCCAAGCACCATGAACTCAGAACAGAGGTTTTTCTGCCAAGGTGCCAGGAATAATACAAATAAACTCTTCTTTTCTCCCTGGCTTTATATCTACAGCTCCCACATATCACTACCAACGGGGCTTTAAAACTAAAACAGACTGGGCCTACGTGGCTTGAATTTATTCTGGAAATTTATCTCTTCTTGCTGAAAGCTCTGTGTTTGCTTGATCTTCCTGCCTTCCAAGTCCTACAACTGCCACATGTTGCACAGCTGGATTCCTGACAGAGAAAGAAAACAGGAGGAAAGAGAGAGCACATTACATATCTCTGTATATATATATATACACACACACACGAATGCGATGGCCAAGGTTTTCAAAAGTTGCCTGTGAACTTCAGCAAAGTAAATTCAGATATCTCCAAGGGACCCATGCGCAGGAAACACAGAGCTACTGAGCTTCCAAAAATCTGCTCTCTGTGGACAAAAGAGGAAAGAAAAAGAGGCTGGGCGCTCTGAAGGACTTGCTGCTCTGAAGATGCTCAAGACCAGTTCTTGCAGGGAAGGATTTGCAGAAAAAGCTGTACCGGGGAAGGCTGGAGAGAAGACAGACAGGAGGAAGGAGGGTAGATCGGTGTGGCAGTAAGGGAAATGCTGACTGCTTTCCATTCTCAAGGTTGCTGGCATGTAACTATTAAAATAATAATGTGTTTGTCCAGCTCCAGGAGAATTTGTTCACCTTTGGCAGCCGTAACAGGGGAATATCCCTGGACTCCAGCAGAGCTAATGGTCCCACACAGACGTGGGCAGCAGCAGTGCCAAGCCAACATTAAAGCAAAAAAAAAAGTGAAGTAAGCCTGTTCATCTGGAGCAGCACTTTTTTTAAAAATCACACCGAAGGAGAAAATGAAGAAAACGTTATTTCCCGTGAAATGAAATGTTGCAGTCTGTAAAGGGAGGGAAGGAAACGAATAAAAAAAAAAAAAAAGCAAACCAGAGATTCAGTTCATAAATACAGAAGGTCAGCCTCTTCCTCACCAATAACTTGGCCCCGCAGGAATTGAGAGCATGGTATTTGATATAGGGCAGATATTTGATTCTTTCCTCTGCGTGGGAAGGCTGACACATGCACCCTCCACCCCTCCGGCCACCTTCCCCCTCCACGTCACGGCATCGCCACGGATTGGTTGAGGTCCATTCTGCCAAACACCCTGCCTCAGCAGCAACATAAACCGGTTTAAAATCCGCTCCCTTTTAACACAGAGCTGAGGAAGGGAGTATTTTTTTTCCTGTGTTTGAGAAGAGGTAGTTGTGTAAAACCTTCTGCCTCAGCCCAGCAACAGCAAGACCTTGGAAGAGGCTAATTATGGACGGCGAAGTAAGTCACCCACTGGCAGAGAGCGGTGGAAAAGAGACAGGCGAGCACAAACCTGCACCTGGAGACCTTTTTGCTTATTATAAAATAAAGCTGAGTCTGCTGCCTGCGTTACCAGGGAAGGAGAGGCAGGACAGGAAAGGAAACAACAACCAAGTGAAGCCACTGCATGGAAATGGCCACGATTTTCTCTTCCAACTCACTCTTGCATGCTTAAGGAGCACAACCTTCAAGCAATCACGCTGTAATTTTTGCGTGTGCTTGTCCGGGTATGGAGAAGCCTCAAAAAGAGCCTACAGATAAATTATCCTACAGATAATTTGGAAGGAGGGGAGACAGAGCAGGAAATCAGTCTTCACGGCCACGTAAGGATGTTGCTGGGGGGAAATTTGGCCGAACACACCACACGCATCGACCAGCGGGGGCCACAGAGACGTCTGCACGAGCATGAGTGTGTGAACAACCGAGGGCTGAGACAGCAGATTGTCACCGAGTCACAATCTGCTTGGGATCTCCTCCAGGCTCCTGGCACTTGGTGCTGCCCCACTTGAGTGCTCACGGCCAAGCTCCAGCCGAGTCACTTGGAGGGATGAGAAGTGGGGCACAACCCCTCAGTGATCCCTTTGCAATCAGCAGAGCCTGGACCAGCAACCTCTGAAATGTATGAGAGAAGCTGCATTCCCAGACAACGAGGTTTTTTTCAAGATTGCACCATTTATTCCCAGTTTCGTGGTGGAGCACAACCTTAAATTTTTTCCTCCCTTCCCTCTCCTCCTTATAAGCTAGAAAACACTCCCTCCCACCAGTGCTTGATCAAGCAATGCTGGAGGGAAAAGAACTGGGCTTGCCCTAAATCCCACCTAACTCTGGCTGAGCAGCAGGGCTGCTCATCCTCCTCCAGAAACCTCATCCTGGGCTTGCAAGACCTTTCCTGAACCATGGGCAGAATTGGCAGCAATCCATGAAAAAGTACAGGTTGAAGAGATTAGCGTTTTTCTAACTGTGTGCATTGTGCATTTGTGCGTAGAAATGTGCACGCAAACGTGTATTTTTATACGTACGTATAAAACACACACATACACGTATATATATGGACGCATGCGTGTAGCTGTATTTAAGGAAAAAGGGACCACAATGTCAACTGCAAAGTAATGAGAGCACTGGGCACAAGCAGGCAGTATAATACAAACCAAAACTATTTCTTAGACTGCAGGACAACCAAGACTTCTTCTCTGTAATGAATGCAAAACAAAATAAGTGTCCAAACAGTTGGAAAAAGGGTGATGCATGCGAGCAACCGCCTTTTCTCTGGCTCATGCACAACAGAGAGGGGAAAAAAAAAAAAAAAGAGGGAGAGAGAGAGTGTGTGTGTGTGTGTGTGTGTGTGTGTGTGAGCTGCAGATGAGTCAAAGTCTGAGGGCTGCCTTGTGTCAGCCATTGACTGTGCCAACGACAGCAGTTCCCGACAGCCTTTAATAACACCACTTACAGACTCCAGAGCACGGGGGCTGGCAAAGGGAGAGGAGAACGCTTCTCCCGCAGCCTGGTGCGCAAACCATCCCGCATCCTTGCCAAAATGTGTTCTAGGGCACCTGCTGACGGCTCCATCATTGCTGCGACGTGGTGTTCTAAGAGGGCACAGCTGGGAGAGCGACCTTGGGTACATGGGAGTAAAAGGTGAGGAACAACAGCCAGGAGGTCATGGGGACATGAAGGGGTCGGGTAGGTGGCTTGGGAGGACTCAGCCCTACCATGGTTCCCAGTGCAGCACGAGGCACCTCCACAGGTTCACGTTGCAAATGTCCAGGTCTATACTGGGAGGAAACCAGGAGGCAAGGAGTTATCCCTACTTTCATGCAGAACAAGTAAAACAGACACAACGAGAAGACACAAGCCCCGCTGCCTGCCTGCGCCTTGGCTCCCCAGTGTGGAGGTGGGAGATAAGCTCCCACCAGGTCTCACAGATCCTGGGAAACTCAGACTTGTGAAGATGCTAAAAATCCTCAGCTTAGTCCAGATTTGGAAAGCTTCGGGAAGAGCTTCGGAGCGCATCGTGTTCTGATTATTTACTTCTCAAAGCTAAGGAGAGATCTACTTCACACATCGCCTCCTGGAGAGGCGGAAAAATCAGGCATGTAAAATAAGAAGGAAATGGAAATTGTCTTGATAGCTCCTTCCCCTTCCTAATGGGTAATACTTACCTAATTATGCCCGCTTGCCATTTCCTTTCTCTGCTTTCTTTGAGATATTATGCAGAGAGAAATTTGTCCTTAAAGTTGTTATTTTCATTTGGAGGCATCCCTTTGAGCTGTTCGCCTTGCTAAGGCAGGCAAGG
The DNA here is from genome assembly GCA_020746105.1 of Trogon surrucura. Classification (NCBI taxonomy): domain Eukaryota; kingdom Metazoa; phylum Chordata; class Aves; order Trogoniformes; family Trogonidae; genus Trogon; species Trogon surrucura. The sequence goes on from CM036617.1 coordinate 219,215,658, forward strand.
GCAGCAACTTCATTATAAGGGAGGAAAAAAAATCCCTCCTGAATGGTTCTGGTTTAGCACCCAGCTCCTGATGCACTTATCTCCCCTGTCTCACCTCCCTTCTCCATCCCTCACCCAGACAGAGCGGTGCAGCTCCAAAGATGCCTCAAGCCTCCTCCCTTGCTCAGCCAAGATGAGCAGCTCCTGGGTGCTTGGAGCCACCAGGCAAGGGAAACCAGAGGCTGTAAATGTGCTCCGAGTCCAGCAGCCAAAACGACAAGCATTTAGAAACCTGAGACTTGATGATCTCATGGCTGATGGGATCCATGGGGGCACCCCACAGTAGTCCCAAGGCCATGCCACTGCTTGGATGACTTCTCTCCAATCGTGTCGGAGTCACAAACCCGTATCCAAACACTGGCTGCAGCTCAGGGTGGAGAAAAAGGGATGGGAGAAGCAAAGCATGACCCCTCCAGGCCCACATCAGCATGGGTGACCCAACCAAAGCATAGCAAGCTTACATTCTTTGTGGTTGTCTTCCCTTCTTTAGGGGAGGTCCCATTTAGCACCATGCCAGGAGCAGGGGCACATGCAGGATCATCCCCCACCCCACCAGGGTGCTCCCAAGCATCCACACAACTGAGAGAGGCTAAGGACTGAACACTGCACTTGGGAGATGGGTTGCAGGGGTTGCTGCCACAGTGAAGGATGAGCATTCAACCCTCTAGACCCTCACAGTGGACCTCCCCCATCCACCCCTCCACCTCCAACCTACACATCCCTGCAAGGTTTCTCTCCCTCCCCCCTGAGTCCTGCTCCTGCACCCCAGGTGTTTTTTTCTCTTCTCCGCAGGGAGTACAGCTTCCAGGAAGGAAAATACAAAGCCCAAAGGGATTGACTTCAAGCAATGAAACAGGCTCTGCAAAGGAAGGTGTTTTATTCCTGCTCGAGGGAGTGCTTTAAAGAGCCTCCTTTTGTTTCCTCAAAGGCTGGGACTAATGTTTCCCGGTCCCAGCCTGGTAGGCCGGGAAAGGTGGAGATCAGGAGGAATTCAGGGAACTTCAAGGGACACACTCAGCAAGCAACAGCAGAGGTTATTTCCCCATGCCCAAATCCCTCCACATCCAGCATCCTGCACTGGTTCAGCCATTCCTGCATCCTTCTCCACCGCACAGGGGCTCGTTCTCCCCGGGGGTACATCTGCAGCTGCTGCACAAAGAGCACAGCCTGCACCTGCAGCAACTGTGTGAAGCATTCAGGTGGGACTGAGCCTGCTCTCCCCCCTGGACTCAGCTACACCAACAAACCCTGAAACTTCACCTCCAAGTGGTTAATTCTGCAGAAAGAAAAGTTGTGTTGTTGTTTTTTTGGTTTGTTGTGTTGTGAGATTTTCTTTGTCCATGGAGTCCTCCAGAGCTAGGAGGGGAAGAAAGAAAAATTGCACAGCTAATCCCTGCTGCAAGCAAAGCCAAGCCCTCCACCTCCAAGCTACATTGCACTTATCCGAGCCAGAGAAGTAAAGCAGCCCCACTTCTCCTGATACCTCCAGACATCCCTCCACCCTCCTGGCCCCATCGAGCCACCCTTCTGCAGCGGCTGCAGCATCCTCAGCGCTGCTAGGGTGCGAAGGACAGCAGGATAGAGGGAGGATTTCTTGCAGAGCCACTTCTGCAGCACTGCCAGCTTCCAGGGGAAGCTGGGAACTGTGGCTGCAGGCAGAGAACCCAGACATCTGACTTTGCATCCTCGCTGCACTGCCCAGCTGTGCAAACCGATGAATGTGTCTGGAGAGCTGGATAAGGGGGCTTCTTGCAGGACCTCCTGCTGCAACTCTCAAGCCAGAGCATCGCTCAGCACCCAGCCTGCAGGAGATACCTGTTCCTGCCCTTCAAACCCATTCCTGGGGAGCAGGAGGAGCTCCCCAAAGAAGGGTTTGTCCTACCCAGGGCAGCTGGAAAGTGATAGTTAGGGCAGGCAGAGCGATAGCTTCAGCACCGCCTGCTCTGTTTGGCATCTTGCGGGCTGCAGCCGGAGCTGGAGGGGCCTCCCCTGCACAGCCTGGCCGGGTGCTGGGCTCCAGAGGGGCTCCAGCAGAACAGAAGCCCAGGACAGGAGCATCAGAGGAGCTTCTCTGCCTCCCAGTGCGGAGGGATGGGTTTGCAGAGAAAGGGGGGGACTTGTGCAAACAACAAGGAGCAGCGCATGCGAAGAGATAAGAGAAGGTATTTACCAGGCAATCACTACAAGGTCCTGTGAATATAGTATTTGTGATGGATGAATAGACATATTATTACAGAACTTAATGCAAACCCTTTGCACCAAATGGTGACATGCGATTACTAGTTTGGAAATAACTAAGCTCATTATAATGAAACGCTTCACTCAAATCCCCCTCCAAAGGATGGATCTGACGAAGGAAGGAACCTGTGACAGGAACATACTGGGGGGATTTGTTTAACCAGATCAGCCCGCTGGGCCAGCACAGCACGGTTGCTTGCCTCCAGCGTGGCTAAAGCCTGGATCGCCGGGAACCTCAACCCACCAACCTGTGTGGACAGGGTGGGCAATACCCCCCCAACCCCAGCAGCGGGCTCTCCTTGGCACGACCCTGCATTTAAGAGACGAGAAGCAGCACCTTTCAATAATAAATAATAATGCTAACTATGTGTTTCTATAGCAACTCATCACCATAGCAGCTAAGCGCAGGAGGAAAACTCAGAGCTCATCCTGCCGTCTTCAGGGTGAGGAGGCAATTGCCCTCCTGGAGATGGCTTCAGTGATGGCAGAGCCAGGGCTTGAACCAACAAGTCACCCTCCAGGTTGCCCCTGAGCACTGTCCTCCTGCCAGGGTAGCTGTCTGGGAGGGGGCTGGATGCTCTGGAGAGCTGGAGCCTGGGGTCTGAAGGGTGGTAGGAGCATGCAGCCTCAAAAGCGTGGGGCACTGAGGTCATTGCAACCTTACAAAAGAGTCCTGGGGCTCCAGGGTGGCTGGAAGGAAAAGTAACTGTGGCAGGGGACAACCCACCCAGTCAGCCAGGAGGACACGTCATGAAGGGGAGAGTTCAAAAGGTGAGACACAACCAAAAAAGAGGAAATGCCCAGAATTAGCTCTGCAAATTCCACCCACCTCCATCCCGGAAATACGCACACATCTCAGGGTAACAGCTTACAAAACTCCGGGTGTCGTTCTGCTTTTAGCAAGAGCCATAAATATGCACTGAAACACTGACAAACAGGGGTTTCCCGGAACAGCCCAGAAACTCGCTTTTTTTCAGCTAGCAGACATACCCTCCTTAATCTGGTTGTGGAGAATTGGGGCTTTTTTTTTCCCATTAAGGAAAAATCCAAGCTAAAGCCTGTGATTAGCTTTATAACCAGCATGATTGTATTCCCAGCTCACCTTCTCTCAGGGCTGCGGTGGCAGAGACTTTTCCCTCCAATGCAGAAACCTCCCGCCCCTCCCCACCTCTGAAAGTCTCCTCCCAGCCAGCAGAAGATGGTGACACCGCCCAGGGACAAGACAGTGGCTATCAGTGACTTTTAGAAGTGCACATGATGCTATTCCTCAGGCGGGTGAGCAAGTTCCCGACCAGAACCTCGCTGGGTTTATCATCTCACATTTGTAAAGGTCAAAACAACTGTTAGACGATGGCTAAAGGGACAGTCACTTCTGCAAGACCACCCCCTTTGGATAGATGGGGAAACAAGAAGCCAAGGGACTTGCTCAAGGCAACGGGGCAGCTCTTTGGCAAATCAAAGTCTTCCTTTAGCAGCCCAGAATAAGTTTCCCTAAAGTAAAATAAAGCTGTGTTGCACACCAAGCACTTGCCATTCCATCAATAGGCAATTGTAACAGGATACACCTCCTTAGTCTCTAAATGAGTTTTCTTTCCAGCACTACCTTATAGACAAATCCCCTGTCGCAAAAAACAAATAAACCCCTTTTCACAATCAAATATGCTCTAACCAAGTCAAACAGGGCCACACGCACGTGGAGCGAATCCGCAAAGCTTTTCTCAACTTCCCAGTGCAACCGTCTTCCCTTTGGGGAGCAGAGGGAAGGCGAAAAGGAAAGAAAAGAAAGAACATTTAACAGCAGAAAAGAAGTGGCGATTTCCCAGTTTGGCTGGGGATCAATACATGGGCTCCTCATGTTTCAAAGGGGCTGAGCTCTCGCCGCCAAAGCCCGAAGCCCGGACTGACACAACACTGGGGCTTGACTTATGACTACTTCATCTTGGCAAGATATTTTTAATTTAAATCTTGCCACAGTCGAGTACGAAGCCATCCGGGCTTTGATTTACTGCTAATTCGTCACTCCGATTCCTATAACTCTAAACTCAAGTCACCAAACAGTTTAACGCCAAGACACTCACCAGCAAGGCTCTTCACAAATGAGCATCAAGGGGGTCCTGGTAGTACGTGCACGTTCCTCACTTGAGAAGAAACAAGTATATAAATATTAACTATCTACCTGCAGTCCCTAAGTCCAGCATCACTTCACTATTTCAAAGGAAAACAACACTGGGATTAAAATCTCTTTAATCACCTTCATTTTTCCTCCCCCACGTAGTGTTTTACGCTCAAGGAGAAACAAGCAGCACGTCGGGATGGCTCATTTTGCAAACATTTACATGCACTTGGTGCGGCATTGGCTGCGAGGGTTCACCAAGCATCAAGATTTATTCCTCCGGCCCTTGCAGGAGCTCAGATGAGGGGGAAGCGTGTGGGTATATATCATGCAAATGCCCATAATGGAAACCTACCCCATATTATCTGCATTAGATCCACACATTCGTCCTGTCAGAAGGACAAGGCAAATTCAAGTGCCAGTCAGCTCCCAGAAATTTATTGTCAATGGCTTGGTGGGAAAGCCCCAGCAGAGCACTCGAGTATGGATAATATAATTGGAAGGAAACTCAGGAGATTGGGCATGAAAGCTGAGAGAGAAGGCAACTCACGATCTCCCTCCTGGTGCAAATCCAGCCACGCTCAGCAGCAGTTTTTTGTTTATTCCTATGCAAAAGAAGCCTGTGAATCGCAGTCTCTTCACTTTTGGGTCTGGATCTCTGTTTCACGGCATGCAGTGTCTAAAAAAACAGTGGAAACCTGCCTTGGCAGCAAAGCCTGGAGTACAAGCAAGTCATAGAGTCTGCAAAGGACCTTTCTCTTTCTGGTGAAATCCCTCCCAGGTAAGGTCAAAGCCACCTGCAGATAGGCAGTACCATGGGGATGGAGGTTTCAACCCAATCACTGCTCCCACTCATGTCTTCAGGCTCTCCTCCAGCCCTGAGAACTTGGCATCTTCTGCAAATGTTAGTATATGAGAGAGAAACAGGTGGAACATTGCACTTCAGCAGAGAGTTGGCTTCCTCCATGGCTCCAGGAACCACCTTTGAAGACCGTGTGTCTCCACATTAGCTGGAGCACCGAGTTACACGGGTTGGAGGTGCCTAAAATGAAATGACCATTGGGTTTCCAAGCCAAAGGGGGCCTGTTCAAAGCTTTCAGATCATCTCTAAAGTCTCATTGAGGGTTTTCTTTTAAATTTTTCCTTTTTTTTTTTTTTTTTTCCCGAAGGAAAAGGTTATAGGACAGATGCCACACTATGCTGGCTCCTGCTGCTGGTGGTGCAGGGCACCTCTTACCTGGGTGGCTGCTCAGTACCATGTGAGATGCAACCAAGAAAGGATGAGGCATGCATTGAAGAAGAACAAAGAAAAACAGACAATACCAGTGGGATAACTCAAAGAAAAAACCAAAAAGGAATGCAAATTCCAGAAAATCACCAAGCAGACTGTCAGTACCCCGACACGTCTCATTTTTGCAATGATGTCCCCATTCCCAAAGGTGATTAAAAGCATTCTGTATCCAATTTTAAAGGTACAAGAACCAAGATTCATGAGAGCACAGTTTCCCGCTGGCCAATACACGAACCCAAGTTGATATTTTCTTATTTTAAAGCAGTCATCATCATCTTAACTGGAAAAAAAAAAAAAATCAGTCTTCGAAGTGTCCTGCTCTGACCACAAACACTTCTGTTGGCTGTTGAAACCCAGGCTCAGGACACCACTCCCTCCTCTCACCTCCAAACCCCACTTGGGGTTCAGTTGGTATTTCATGGTGGTGGGTGAGGATTCCCATCAATAAATGAAGGCTGAGCCTTTTCCCTCTCCATGCCTCGGTTTCCCAGTCTGCACGAAGGGAACGAGACCATTTTCTTACTGTTTTCAAATGCTTCAGAGTCTGTGAGAAAAACATCTGGGGAGCCCTACGTGTTCATTTCTGTAATTTTTTTTTTTTCTTGCCACTGGCTCTTCAGGGGCTCAAAACGAAGGGATATAAAGTGCTTTTCACCCAAAGACAGTCATGCAGGGAAGCACGCTCATCACTGATACCCTGCAGCAACTCAATGGGCTGCCCAGACTCTGCGCAGACGGGAAGTCTCGTTGCCTTGGGCGCCTGGAGCTGGTGGTGTCCATTAAGTGAGTCTTGCAAGCAAGAAGGACGGAGTAAGAAAGAGCTCTCTGAAGCCTTTCGTCACACTGGTGGGAACCAGAAAGGGCTTTTTATTTGAGCATCAAGCAGTTCAAGGGTTTTTACCATGGGAAACAGTGATATTCCAAAATGCACCCCTAGATGGGGAGGGGGATTCGCAGGCAGGACGTGAGACTTTGTTGAGTCTCAACACTGTGGCTGCAAACGGGCGACGTTGGGTCTCAGTCTCAGCTATGTGGGACCTCACTTTAAGGGAGTGTTGTGAATATAAGCCAAGAAGAGCCAAGTGACTCCGAGGACAACATGTCATTTTGCTCAAAAGCACCTGTAGGCAATGCCAAGCGGCAAACTTTGGCACCGCTAACTCCAAAACTCAAAAGCCTCTAACACCCCTCCTCACGTAGGATCCCAACCTGGAGCACGAGCCTACAGTGCCAGCATCATTCTCAGCTTTTCAGGAAGCTTTTCAGAGTTCCCTTCCAAACAGCAAATTTATTCTTATGCAGCGCTAACCCTCAGCACACCTGAGTATCTAAGACCTTGCAAGGTGTTTCACCCCGGGATGCACGAGAGAGTAAATCGAACCCCAGCACTCTGAGAAGGAGGTAGGTCTCCTTGCGACCACTCAGCATCGAGGAAATCGGGAGAGAAAGACAAAGCAATTCACTTAAAGGAAAAATGGTGAAGCACAAAAGGAGCTCCAGCATCCCTCCTGCTCTCCTCACCCTGCAAGAACAGTGGAGTCAACACAAAATCGGCTCCGGCAACCCACTGCACTCCAGGAGCTGGCTCCCGAAGATGGTTTTTGCCTTCCCAGCGGCAGATCTCCGCCGCTTTCGTGCCTGTGCTGAGCCCTTTGCTTTGCCACATCTTACAATCTGTCTAGCACCGGGCTGGCTGCGGGTGCAGAGAGGGACACCGGCAGGTGAACGCGCGGGGGAAGGCTCAAATATTTCCTCTCCCCACAGAGAAGTTCAGCATCTCTCTCGGAATTTGCGATAGCACTCCACGAGCCAGGTGCCGGATTGCATGCTGAACAGATTTAACACCCGTCTTCAGCGCCTACAAGGCAGTTACGATCATCAAGCGAAAACTTCCCAACAGCGTCGTGATCGATCATCAGTCTGTATTTTAAAACACCCATCTTGGACATAAACAACACTTAGACCATGCGGCTGTCATTTATTTGCCATCGTATCGATACCGCCGCGCATTTAAGATGGGACAGAAAGGAAAAGCCTTGGACTGGTCCTTTCGGAAAGGAGACACCCCCATGGAGGATGGGTCTGGGCAGAGGAGGGAAGAAAATCCCAGGTTTTTGTGACGGGGCTGGGATTGCATATTTAAACCTGGCTGCACACGAAAAGCAGACACACATCTGTTGCACCGCTTGAAGCCCGGCTCTAGCAAAGGATCCCACACACAAACAAACAAACACACACTTCCCGAGGCAATTAAACCACAAATGAGAAACGCTGCTCGCATCCCTAAGACCTTAAAACAGTGGCTTAGACAGGGGGAGAGAGCACCTAATCTCACGCTGGGAGGCACAGGCTGTAATTAAAATCACAGAGACGGCAAAGGCAAAGCAACCCCATGCTCCAGTGGTCCTAACCCCTCACGGATTTAACCAGCTTCTGTAAACAAGACCCAGGTGAAACAGAGGATAAATAAAGAAAAATAAGTTACCACGCTTTATGCCTTCCAAAATATTTGTGCAGGGCTGATGCATGCTCAAGATAAGTCCCTAGAAGGCTGTGAGCGGTTGCATCCGCTGTAAAAATCCCCCAACACCATCATTGTTCCCCCGGAATAAGAGCATCCCCCAGCAGTCCCAGGGGTCCCGGTCCAAACCGCCCCTCTCGTCACGGCTCACCCCTGCTACCCCGGAGAGCTTCAGACCCCCTTGGCTTTTCCCCAGCACCTCGCATCCCAAGCATCGCATACCGGTGACGGAGGGAAGCCATGAAAAATCAGGTGTGTTTCCAGCGAGCTCTTTGGCACGGCTGCCCGGCGGCAGGGCTGCAAAGCGAAGCGGAGCGGACGCGGGGTGGAAGTTTTACGGGAGAGGAGAGCGGCCACAAAATTTTTCCACCTGGTCCCTTCCACGAAGGCGAGTCCCGCAGGTCCTACACCCGAATCCGACAACGGCAAATGCTTCTGCATCCCTTCCCAGTACGGGGAGCAGATGGGGCCCCAGGAGGAGGGTTTCCTCTGGGCTGGGTCTGCAGCAGCCACATGCAGCCACTACAAACCCAAACAGCACTTAGCCCTGCTGGGGCTGAGCAAGTGGGTTTGTTTATCTGGGAGGAACTCATCTGCTGCTGGAGTATTATATTTCCACCAAAACCATGTGCGGCTCGGTGTTTAGATCACTTCTCCCTGTCTACATAATTTAAGGGCATATGTCTGCTAAACGGAGAGAGCATCAATACGCAGGTTTCGGTTGCAGCACACACACATGCACGGAAGGAGGGAGGTTTAGCGGCGCTGACTCCGCAGCCGGGATTTTGGGCAGTCAAACTCGCCCAGCACCTTGCAGGAAGGGAAACGGCCGGGAGGGTCCCTGGGAGCGTCCCTCCCCTCCCTTCCCTCTTAGATGTTCCTCTCCGGGGGTGGCCCCTGTCCCCATCCACCGGTCACCCGGGAGGCGCTGATCCAACCCGGCAAAAAGGGCTTTGCCTCCAGCCCCGTCCAGCTGCAACCTCGTCGGGAGGAGGAAAAGTTTGCAAATGCCTCCAGCCCCTCGCTCGGGAAAGGCTCTGGGACAGCGAGGAAGGGAAAACATCTCCCCCCTCCAGTCCCGTGGGGAAGAAAATCCGCAGCCGGGGATGATTAGGGACAGGCTGCGACGCTGGAGCCGCTACCTCCGGGGAGAAAAGTTGATCCTTGTGCATGGGGAAAAAGCCATCAGGGACTCGGGGGGCGTGGGGGGGAGGACGGGTACACCGGGAACCGCGTCCCCTTCGCGTTGGGGACGGGGAGGAGGGGAGATTGCCGGGGGTCCCCGCTGCGAAACCTTCCCCCCTCCACCCCAGCATCCTCCCAAGGAGGGGCGGAGGGGCCGTACCCGGCCACCCCCGGGCTCAGCCCCCCTGCCCGCGGGGGTCCCTGCCCGCCGGCCCCGACCCTCTCTCCGCGATCCAAGGGTGGGGACAAGAGGCGAGAGGAAGGGGCAACTCCCAGAAACCTCCCCCCCTTCCACTCCTGCCAGGTGTGGAGGGCAGGTACCGCTGCAGCCCCGCCAGCCCTCCCGGAGCATCCTCCGGGGCATCCTCCCGCCAGCCCCCGCTGCCCGGGCGGGGCAGGGGGGCTGCTTACCTGGGAAGGTTCCTCGCTTGCTTTGGGTGGGTTTTGGTATATATCTCTCTTTTTAAAAAAAAAAAAATATATTTTTTTCTTTCCTCTCTCTCTCCTTTCCCCCCACTTCAGTCTTCAGAGCAGGCGCCGCATTGACACTGCAGATGGTCTCTGTGTGTGTGTGTGTGCGTGTGTGTGTGTGTCTCTCTCCAATCCCAAATACTCCACGGAGGCGGAACACGGAGCCCCTCTCTCTGCACTGGGCAAACCGCGTCTGGCTCGCCCAGAGCCGGGGGGGGGGGGGGGAGAGCGGGAGGGGAAGGGAGGGGGGGGAGAGAAACGCAGCTCCAGTTTTCACTCCCCCCCCAAATCACCCCTTCCCTCCCTCCTTCCCCCAGCCCTTCCCTCCCCCCCCCCCCGCCTCTAAATCATCAAGGAGGGGGGGTGAGGAAAGAGGCAGGCGAGCTGGCAGGCGGGGTGCGGGCGAGGGATGCGCTACAGGGCCATGCCCGGCTCCGCGCCCGCTTCCGCGGTCGGTTCCGCGGCCGCGGCGCCGCTGCCTGCCCGCCGGGGAGGGCTCGCACTGCGGCTGTCTCGCCAGCCCTTCCTCCCCAAGCCCTCCTCCTCCTCTCCAATGGTGGCTGCGGAGCGGGCTTTGACACCCAGGCTCTTTTGCGAAACACAAGGCACACGCACAGACACACACACGCACCCCCCTCTTCCAAAAAGAGAAAAAAAAAAGGAAAAAAAAAAAAGCTGGAGAGGTGTGGAAGTAGTGAGGTGAGCCCAGGAGGGATAATAATAATAATAATTTAAAAATTTAAAACGGTAATAAAGATCCTTTTCTGTTCTTTTTCTCTTTCTTTCCCCTTTTTTTTTTTTTCTTCTTTTTTTCAGAGAGAGAGTGGCGACTTGCTCCTCCTTTCGTCAGCCCACCCACCTCTGGAAGAGGGGAGAAGACGGTAGGGCGCAGGTTGTCTCCGGAGAGGGATCCCCCCCGCCCCTGCTAAGCCGCTTTTTGTCCTCCTGAAGTTTGCAGGGGTTGGAGAAGAGGACGGGGACGGGGCCGGAGCCGCTGCCGCCTCCGAGCGCGCCCGGGGCTGCGAGCGCCGCCGCTGCCGCTCTCCCACGGCTGCAACTCCGGCTGCCTTGATTTCTCCTCCGGGTGCTTTCCCTCCCTCTCTCCTACTCACTACTGACACCTAGGATCTCCAGCCCGATTGGGCTAATTGGGAAATGTCGCTGCCCAAAAAAAAAAAAAAAAAAAAAAAAAACCACCAAAAAAACAAACCACACATACCACGGAAAAAAAAAACCAACCCACCAGACCTCAAGGAATCAAACGCATCTTGCTGGCTCCCTCCATCCCCTCCCCAGAAAAGCCCATGGCAGCTGTGGATGGTGTCTTGTCTTCCCCTTTCCCTCTCCAGAGTGTGCCCTGGCACCTCCTCTGGCTAGGACAAAATGAGGAGGGGACCCCACCAGGAGCGGCCGTAGGGAGGCTCAGAGGAAGATCAATCTCTCAGCTTGGGTGAGCAGTAATCCTAGAGAGCGGCTGCAAGCTGCTCTGCTCTCCGGGTCTTCATTTAATTCCTGGCAGCTGCAGGAATAATAGTATTTTTTAAAAGCTATTAGTGCTTACTGCCAGAGTTTTGTGTCCGGCCTGGTTGACTGGGCTGCCCCATGGAGCAGATCCCTCTCTGAAAGTTTGTTCCCCTTCCCCGTGCAGAGACCTGAACTGCTCACTGCAGGTAATGCCCGGGCTGAGCCGAAAGAGGAGCAGGCAGCAGATGGTGGGAAGGAAAGCCGCGCTCTCGGGGTGTCGATGGCTGCACGTAGCAACAGGGCTGCCTCCCCGCAGAGATGAGGGAGCCCCGACGCGGCGAGGATGGGCGCCTCGCAGGGGTCTGGGAAAGAAAGCATGCGATACAGAAGCGACTGGGAAGACCTCTACTTACAGGGGTGTTGGCCATGCTCACGATCAGGGCAGGGAGGGGAAAACCCTGGGGGTGCTCCTGCACCTTTCCCTTACCCCATACTAGACGATGGCATCCAGTGAGGACGCAGGGGGTGACTGGTGAAGAGGGTCCCATCACTCGCGGCGAGCAGTAGCCATGATCAGAGGCAGGGATTGCCTCTCGGGGGGTTACGCTGTACAACACCAAGCTCAGCAGGACTCCCCCTCCTCCCCACAGCCTCTACCATTCACAGAAAATCAGGCTTAATCCAAGCTTTGTATTTTTAATTATCTTAAATTTATGCCACAAAACACAGGGGCCGGAGGCTGTCTATTTGCATCCTCCAAGATATTTATTTTTAAACAATATCATGTTTTCCTTAAAACAAGTTTTATCTCTCCCGGTGCGTGCCTGTGTGCGCGCGTGTGTTTTGCCTGAGCTCGGGTTTACATTTCCTGATGGATGGATGGGGATTCAGAGCCCTTTTTTTAAGGTGGTGCATAAAATGTATTTATTATTCTTTATCTCCTGCCTCTTGCAAGGAGTCATTTGTTTTCATTCAGAGAAATGAATACTATGTGAAGCCTGAAGAGTAATAACACAGCAAAATGACAACGGAAGAGCGAGACAGAAATCTGAGAGATACAATGGCAGGTTAGTAACCTCTAAAGATCACTGCTGTTGTGAACAGTACAGTATTATTTAATGTCCAGTCTGGCTTGCAGCTCCATTTAATAAAACATGTGAAAATCGCTGGGAAATTTGGTCTTGCATTTAAAACCGGGCTGCTCTGCTAAAAAGGGATAATCTGGATACGCCGGGATTACTTTCCACTATCTGGAGGGGAGGAAGAAATTAATACGAATTCTTTCTGCTTCTTAAGACAATGGCATGAGTCAATATATCCCTGCTCTGTTTGGGTTCATAAAGGAGCGAGTGACAAATGAGACTTTATTTATAGGCCTTTTCATGAACTAAGCAGTGGGGGCGGAAAAGGGTTAGGGCTGGAAAACCCAAATGACCTCCTCTGACCTGTGAATAGCTGCAGAAAAAGGGCCCAAGGACAAGGAGGGTTCAGGCTCACCCTGTTGTCATCAAGTTGATATTTTGCCCCCGGCTGCAGGGACAACGGAGATCCCGGGTCCCTCCGGAGAGACTCTGGGCACCCCCACTGCCCAGCTCCTGGGGGGAAAACCCACCAATTTCAGCACCACACAGCACCAAATCTGCTCTCAGCATCACTTGGGAAGAGGCAAAATCATGTTTTTCCATTCATCCCGTGACTGATTTTCCCCCTTGCTGCCCCAAAACACCCACTTTGGTCCCCATTGCTTGTGGAGTCCTGGATGCAGACAGCGCAGCCACAGCCCCTTGCGGTTCCTTCCACAAAGGGATGGCATCCTTTCATTTCATGCCTTGTTATGCGAGCTACGCACAGGGATCACTTCCAAACAACACCCAGAGTAGAGAAAACACCTATTTTTCTGAGGAAGTACATCTGCACACTGTAAGAAACAACAGTGACAAAGCAGGGGAGGCAATTAAAAAAAAAAAAAAAAGTACTGTAAGAAGTTTGGTGGGTTGTTTTTTTTAATTATTTTATTTTTTCTTCTGTTTTCTTTTTCCCCCGCCATTTCCCAAGTTTGTTAAACCAACATGATGATATTTAAGTTGCTAAAAGCCGGAGCTGCTCGTTCCAGCTCCGGGCTTGTGCCGAGTTAAAACCTACATTGCAGCGCCACCTGCAGCGACCGCGCTTGGTGGCAGCTCTGGAAATCCCTAAAACCGGGTGAAACCTTAAAAAAAAAACCACCCCACAAACAAACCCGGGGAGAGGGCTGCTAGCTTATGAGCTTGTTGCTCCGAGTCTCTTTTTTCACCTCTTTCCTGCCCTCCAGTCTTTCAGGTGTTGGAGGTTTAAAACAAGCTCTGCTGACACCCAAAGGGAAATCGGTCTCTCTTGGGTAGCTGTCACTGTCCCTGCAGCTGACAAAGGATGTCTTTATCGTGCTTTTGGAGGGTGGAAAAAAATCATTGTGAGCTGATTTAAAGCTGGTCCAGGGCTCTGCGTTGTCACTCCTGACATTCCGGGGAGGGATGGGATGAGCTCTGCCCGTAGGGGCAATTTTGGGGCTGGGTGGTGGCTGCCGGGGTTGTCGAGCTATCAGCTTTTTGGCAGTTTTACCAGCTTCAGGAAGGGTCATGTCAATAGAAAAATGAGACAAAAGTGCTACAGAAAAACGCTGCAGGAGAAAAAGAAGTTCGCAAGGCGGAGCAGGATCATGTCACTTGGTCACCAGCCACTGCCTTTCCGTTTGGTTGGAGCCTTTTTGCAAACAATTTCTAATGACGGGGGGAGAAAAAGCCCTTGAGAAAAAGCCATCCTCCACTAGTGCTTCATCCAGCGTACCTTTGGAGTCTTGGGGCTTTGCACATTGGTTTATCTGGGAAACCCGGGGTGTCCTGGCATGGAGCAGAGCTGTGCAACGTGCCCGTTCTCCTCTGCCACCGATTTGCTACACAGCTTCTGGCAACTCCCTTAACTTCCCTGCCAGTCCTTGCAGGTGTACTTTTTTTTTTTTTTCTTTTTGGCAGATTTCTTAGTAGGAAATTTATTAAATAATATTTGCATTAGTCTTCCCCTTCTCCTAGCCCTTCAGCAGCAAAGGCGAGACTTACCTCTTTTTTTTTAATCACTTGTTTGGTTGGTGTTTGAGGGAAAAAATATCTCTTTTCACATTGTCCCAGTGAACAACGCAGCAATTGGCAGGAGCTGCAGACCTGCAGGATCTGACTGGTGATACTGCTTTGGCAGAGGGGATTGGACTAGATGATCTTCTGAGGTCCCTTCCAACCCCAAACATTCTGTGATTTTCTGTGACTGATTCTGTGATTCTGTGTCTTTACCACCAGGGCTCCTTCCCATCAGTATATATTCCAGTTTGTATTAACATCTGGATTCAAACATTAGGTCACCAACCTCACTTGAGTTACAGGAAGCTTTCCAGGGCTATTCAGCTCAAATTTTACCTCTTTGTTGTAATTTCAATACCCTTGCCTCCCTTCCTATTCCCCCCTCCTCCAATTTGTTCCTCCCTGTCTCTACCTTGCCTGCAAGGTGCAAGTGCCAGGTAAAAACCTGTCTTTCCAGGCAGACCCAGGCATGAGAGAGATGCTCATTCCACATCCCCTGTCCACCCAGAGGGAACTTATGATGTACTCAGGCCGACAGCATCATCTGCACATCTTCCCAACCCATCCACTGTCCCAGCCTGCCTCTCCCCCTCTGAAATTCCCCAATGAACAATTTTTCTCCTCCTTTCAAATATTTGTCGACCATTATCGCCGCCGGTCACACCCAGGTTGTCATTTGTCCAAACAAAACAGAAGGGGGACGGCCACAGAAGAGGGGCAGATGGACGGAGGCCGGGTGAAATGAGAGCCAGGGGAGCAGTCAGGCCATAATGATAAGGAGAATATAAAACACAGGCTGGGGCCGTTGAATTAAATGAGGGGATGCCTGAGAGGGACTACTTCAAACCACAGGAGAGGAGCAAAAAGGGGATAATATGGAAGCAGGCAGGTGGAGTGATAAGATACAACCAGAAGAAGTAGGACAAATTCATTGTGGGGTTTTTTTATATTATTATTTTGGAGGACAATGGAAGTGGGAAGAGCAATCAATCCCTGCTCAGGAGGGTTGGAGAGCACCGGGGCGGGGAGAAGGGGAGATAAGGAGCAGGGAGGTTTTGGAGAGGGAGGGGTGAGGTGGAGAAAAGGGCAGAGAAGTAGAGGAAAGAGGGTCAGGGACATCGCAGGAGGAGCTGGAGACTGTCTGGAAGGAGACAGGGGAAAGCTGGATGCTGATGCTCGAGGCACACAACGTTGAAAGGGGATGCTGGATTCAGCCAGGGAGAAACAACATTCAGATCAGAAGAAATCCAAAGGAAAATAAAACAGTCTAAAGAGGGGAAGGGCCTAATCCAGAGATTAGGGTTTTAATTTGGGATTTGAGGGTCCGGGTCAGACTCACTGCTGTGACGCAGCCCCTGGGTGATGCTCCAGTGGGTACCACAAATGCAGGGGAAAGGATCAGGCTGGATCTGCAGAGATTTTCCCAAGAAGATCCAGAACTGCCCAGCCCTTGCAACTGATAATAAATCTGGACGGGTGTTTCAGGAAGTTTGCCTCCCTCAGATAGCAGGAAAATGAATATATATATATACATACTTTATATACTTTACAACCTACCATATAATTGTGGATGCCAATTGTAGCTACTTCTGAATAAGGGGTATTTATAAAGCCTCTTTCCTACATAGCTCTGGCATTTTCCTTACTCAGAGAACATCAACCCAGCCACCTACTTCTGCAAAACTTTTAGGTAAGAGATCATCTCCCTGCCTGTCAAACACGGCTGAAACTTCCCCAAATCAGTGCCGGGCACTGATAACACGGTGGCAAAAGGTTTGTTTTGTTAGAATATCAGCCTAAAGAGAAAAAAAAAAAGAATAAAAAAGAAAAAGGAGCAGACCAAGACAAATATGATTTTTTTGTTGTTGCAACTCAGGATTTTTAAGCGAATTGCATGGAAATAGAAGGGAGGAAGAAGAGGGAAGGCAAGCCTATATTTTTTAGCATGTGGGGTTGGCAGCACACGGAGTTACCCACGTAGTGAACGTGGGAGACAGAAAGGAGGAGAAGCATAAGCTCATCTAGGGATGTTGCGGGAACCCCAGTGAAGAATAGCTATTCTTATATGTCAGCTTCATCACCATGGTATCAGAAAGGAAGAGCAGAAGGAGAAATGACAGAAAATGGGGGAGAGTGGAGCAGGGCGGCTGAAGAAAGAGAAACAGGAAGGGGAAGAAAAAGCCGTTTTCCTGATGAACAATGTCACTTGTTAATGAGCTGGTACGTGGTCACTCTGGTACCTGGGTTTACAGACAGAATGATGCTGTTATGCTCTTTCTAAAGCACTGCTTAAAATGCTCTTTATATTCACATGTCCTCTCTGTAATGCTGAAGTGAGGCTTATTCAACCAGCCCCTCCTAAAAGCTTTGAAAAACACATGTATATGCATGTATACAACCAGGACAGCTGCCTTCTTCACTTTGTTTACTGGTAGGACCCACACAAAACAGCACGGATTTGCTTTCTTGTTATCCTGTGCTGGGTGGATTCATGCGTAGTAAGAACAGGAGGCAGCTCTGAAGAGCTGTGACCCCTTTGCAGTGCTACAAACTGATGGTGCGACACCTCAGGAGTACAAATTCTAATTTTTTCTTCTGAAGGCGATTTTTTTCTTTACCTCCTTTCCCCTCTGAGTGTATGCAAACTGCCAAGCAGATCGGGATAATGAGCTGTGAAGACTGAAATTTAGCTTTTGATTGTAGCCATTGAGGATGCTTGGAGGCAGAATGCACACTCATGTAAGCAAACACTGGGAACACTCACATTTTTCATGTTACTCCTATGGATGGTCCCATCACCAGCACTTATTTTCTTTCTGAACCATATCGAGATCATAGAATCATAGAATCATAGAATCACAGAGCAGTTCAGGCTGGAAAAGACCCTTGGGATCATCGAGTCCAACCATTAACCCTACACTACGAGTTCACCCCTAAACCATCTCAGCCAACACCACATCTCAGCGACACTTCAACACATCCAGGGATGGCGACTCAACCCCCTCCCTGGGCAGTCTGTGCCAGGGTCTGACCACTCTTTCCGTGAAGAATTTCTTCCTCATGTCCAGCCTAAACTTGCCCTGTTGCAACTTGAACCCATTCCCCCTGGTTCTGTCCCTAATGACCTGTGAGAAGAGACCAGCACCAATCTCTCTACAATGTCCTTCCAAGTAACTGTAGAGCATGATGAGGTGTCCACCTCTGCTTTTTCCACCTCCTGACTTCCTTCATTCGGGTGCAACAAGAAGGGGCACAACTGCTCCTTCTCACATATTTGATTACTTCAGTTCCCTTCCACCACTCTCCCCAAACCACCCCATGCTCCTTTTGGGAATCCGTCCATCCCAAATCCCTCCCATATTTTGGATTACCTACATCTTTCCCATTTCTCTTTCCACCCAGACAAATTCTGGGTTGCAGGGGCTACCTCACGTTGCAAAGTCGCTCAGCACTTTGAATAAAATGACCCAACGTTATCTCTTTAAACCCAAGTTTTTTTGTTCAGCTCCTGGAACCAACGTCTCCGTTAAGGTCTTTGAATTAGATATTTCCACTCTGTCTCTCCGAAGCTGTTCAACTTCTCACCCAAGCAACTTGACAGCAGCATCCATCCTCCTTCCACCTCCCAACACCTTTTGTGCAAATCCCCACCGAAGAAATAAAAGCCACCGGAGGTGTAAGGCGGCCACGCGTGTTGTAACCCTTTATTATCTGGGGAGCCTCACTCAAATGTACAGAGAGATAATGTTAATGGAGTGATGCGTTCTGTCTGATCTGGAGCTGTCTCTGAAAGATAAATGCTGAGGCAAAGCAGAAGCATTTAATCAAAAATAAACCACCTCAACATGTTGTGTATTATTTTTTTTTTCTCTCTCCTAAGGAAGCAAAGCTTGGTCCTGTCATGGCTTATTATTTTGCCAGTGTTATCTCTGTTATTTCTAAATAATTCCATTTAGTGCTGGTGATGGGTAGGAGGGCTGAGATACAAAATCAAATTAATTAGAGTGACCCAACAAACTTGTGTTTGCACTGCGAGATTCAACATGGCAGCAAATCTAGCTGAGAACAAATTGCATTCAAATTAATTTAAGGAAAATAATTTGGGGCATATCAGGTTTATTTAGGATCAATTTTAATAAGCTAAAATAAAGTCAAGGCAGTGGGTGATACCATCAGCCAGTCGAAAGCCAACTTTGATGGAGGTTTATACAGCTGAATGACAGTTACTTTCGAAGCCATTATTAGAAAAGCTGTTTTTTTTGGAATAGCTCAGACAATTAAAAGAGCACCTCAATTACAGCCGCTGGAAATATTAGTAATGAATAAATTATCCAGTAGGTTTGACCCTCCCTTCCTTCACATCATTTCCAAATAATTAAATCCCTTGCCACATTCTGAGACATTGCACAAAATTCACCTGCAGCAGAGGCTCAGCGAAAGAGATGAGCCCTGCCTCGTCCATTCGGCTGGTGCCAAGAGCATCGTTGCGTGTTCTGACAGACCGGACTTGAGGGGGTTTGGGAGGGTTTCCAAAACAGGCTTATATTTTGCAAGCATTTTCCTGGCAGACCCCCGACCCAGGGCTCTCGCGCAGGCTAGATTCGCTGCATGCACAGAGCAGGATCACGTCCTGGATGTATAAGTCTTCATGCCCAGAGAGGATATGTTCGTGTTTGCCCATCTCCCACCTGCATCCATCCCACAACACTGGGAATAGGCTCGTGGCAGGTTGAATCAGCAGAAGTTAAAGAGAATTAGACAGGGCTTAGCTGAAAGAGGCAAAGCCACGGGGAGCTTCAGGTGTGTTCCTCATTGGATATGGACCTACCCTGGACACTCTGCATCCATGTTTTGCTCCAGCCCAAGGCCAGCTGTGTTTGCTGAGACTGGAAGCACTTCAGCACAGGAGCTCACTCCTGCATCAGAGTGGAATGGATTTGATGAAAACCATTTCTAGGGCAGCAGATTGGGACCATGCAGGACTTTGGGAAATATCACCAGCCCTGCAGATACCACTGCTCTGCCTTCACCCACCACAGGAGCCATAGAATGGACCAGGATAAAGCCACATGGCTAAAACCAAATTTTAAATCTGCCTGCAGCATCCCCCATGCTACCTTTGCTGTCCTGACGCACAAAGGAATGCAATTTCTTCCAGGACACAAGTCCTAATCCTCAGGGGTTATCCTGCCAGTATATTTTTATCAGCCTGATTTAAGTGTTGCTTTTACTCCTCCCCTATTATCCTTTACCTTGTAGGATATCAGCATCTGATGGCCAATATTTGGAGGTATCTGTCTCTTACCACTTCAGCCAAATGAGCGTGTGATTGCAAATGGTACATGTCAGGCCATAAGACATTATAGAAATTTAAAGGCTTCTCAGTGATTTATGGCTCTTTAATCAAGTGCTTTTAACATTTAATTTTTAATTTAAAAGCTACAGGAGTTGTCCTTATATTTCTGAAAAATCTATCGATGGTTGGGGCATTTAGACCACATGAAACTCGATATATTCTACACAACCTGGGATCACAGCCCTCTCTAGAGCAGAACCAGAGTGGTGGGCAACAGGAGAAATAAAACACAGTTTTTTCTTCTGGCTTTAAGATCCTGCAGTAAATTAAGGTGATAAATTAACCCCCATTATTTTCAAGGTGCTTGAGAAACCATAAAAGCCTCATCAGAGGATCATCCTAAAGATGCAACAGGCAGCGTCTTGCAGAGAAAATGAAGCAGAAAGAAGGGTCAAAGGAAGGAGGTGGTGAGCAGGGCCAAACCTTTCCTAGTTCCCATCCTTCCTGCAGGCCCTTGTGACATGCCCTTGGTGGTGGGACAGGAATCTCTGAATCCCTGCTGCAGGTGGGAAGAGTCGGGGTTTGGGTTTGGGACACCAACAAGGTGGTCATCCCTGGTGCCCAGCTCAGGCAACACCTTGGTGCAGATATCCCTCAGCCAATGCTCAGGGGCTGTCACGCCTTGGATAAAATGTATGAATATTCCCCAAAAGACTAAAAAGGACTAATTTGGGTTTTTTTCTGCTGAGCGTCAAAGGAGGCTTTGAGGCGAGTATCTTAAATATAAACATCTCCGGTTAAATGAGATGGATCCTGTGCTGTGACTGATGTAGCAGAAGAAAAATGACCCTGTGAGCTTCTTGCTGGGACACCTTGTTCACAGTTCCTGCTCAGTGAACATTTTGTGATTTCTAAAGAGCAAAAAAACGTTGAAGGCAAGATGGAGAGTTCCTCGCTGGTGTCCGTGTGGCTGGGCTGTCCATGAACTCATGGAAAAAAGTACTGAAAAAGTACTGAAAAAGTACTTCTACCATTGCCAAAACAGCCCAGGAAGAAATTGCATTATTTTTTCCTGACAATTTTATTATATGCCTGAAATAAAACCAGCTGCCAGTTTAATCTCATTCGTATGCCGTGCGGTGGAGATGGATCTGGGCATCAGGAGGGCTCAGCTTTGCTCTGGCTGGCTGGTGACCTTGAGATGGGACCATATCTCTACTTCCACTATGTCTCAAATTTGGACTTAGTTTTGGAGCTGTTTGCACCAAGGGCTGCCTCTCATTATGTATGTGGGTGTTGCCAGGCACAGCAGAGATGTGATCTTGGTTGTGGCCTCTGCAGCTCCTCTAGTACAAATAATAATTTCCATTCCATCTATTCTTTTGTTTGCTACTGATCTATATTAAACAGTTGGTGATTACTACATTTATGGGTGATTATTGCACTTATGCTGTGTTAAATCTAAATGTTTGTTTATCTTTATGTGGTCTCTGTGTATATGTTTGCATGGCTTTTAACTTTATGTATTGCAGAGTTCCTTAATTATAGAATCAATAAATTTTTTAAACTTATGATTATTGCATAGATAGAAGCCCACACAAAGTCCATGTCTGTATGCAACAGTGACTCTTATCTCGAGCTTGTGGCAGTGCACAAACCTCAGCTGGAGGAATCAACAGAGTTTTTTAGCTTGTTTGGCTTTTATTTTTTGTGTGTGTAGCAGTTAATTCTTTGTTAGCTTGGCACATTTTCTCTTTCTCATCAAAGGTCTCCTCTTGCAAGCTGTTCTTCTCAAGCAGACTCTCATCTCCCTACAGGCTTGTTGCCTAGGGTGAAAGTCCTGATCAGTGGAAGTCACTGCCCAGCGGTACCTGTTGTTGAATCAAGGCTTGGAGAAGTGGATTCAGATGCCAGCTCTGCCAGAAGTGTCTCCTGAGTCACACCTACACCACGGAGAAGTCCTGGATGGAGTAGCTCCATTACAGCTGAGGTTCCTCCACAACCTTACTTCTTCTGGTGGTGACAAACTCCCAATGATAAATTCCAGATCCTGAGCTGACTCCGTCCTCCTGGCACAGGGCAAGGAGGTGGTTTGGAGTATTTAGCACAGATTTACCAAGGGCAAGCCATGCCTGATGCACCCAATTGCTTTCTTTGATGTCTTGACTGGTTCTGTGGACAAGAGGAGAGAAAGGTCTGTTGTCTTCCTTGCTTTAGTAAGGTCTTTAATGAACTTTCCTGCAGCAGAGAAACAGGTGAGATGTGGAAGGGATGGGTGATCTACCTGAAAGTGGCTGAAAAAAATGACTGAGCCTTTGGGCTCAATGATTAAGACGAATTGGTGGCTAGTTGCATGCAGCATTCCTCAGTGGTCAATGCTGTGTCCATCTGTGGGCTGGACAACAGGACAGAAATCAACCTAGCATGTCTGCAGGTGGCACCAAACCAGTGGGTCAAACTGAAGGGCTATTTAGAGGGACCTTGACAGGCCAGAGGAACAGTCCTGAAGGTACCTCATGAAGCTCGACAATGTGAAATCCTGAATCTGGGACAGCCCTTTGCACCACAACATTCTGGGAACTGACTGGCTGGGGCATCTGTAGAAAAAAAGCATCTGGCTTCTGACAGATGTTAGCTGTGTGCTCGTCAGCTGTTGAAGGCTAAGAAGTTTCTGGGCTGTGTTAGCAAGAGTATTGCCAGCTGGTCAGCAAAAGTGGTTATTGCCTCTACCGAGCACTCCAAAACAACATCTGGAGCGCTGTGCCCAGCTTTGGATCCACCAGCAAAACAGTGAAAACAAATCATTGGAGCAAGTCTAACTGAGGGCCACCAAAATTGCAGAGGTCTGGAGCATGCAACACACCAGGAGATCTCCAGATCTGCATTTCTTCTACAGTAAAGAAGGGAAAGCAAATGACAGACCTAAATGCTGCCTCCATCTCCTCAACAGGAGGTTGCAGGGAAAACAGAGCCACTGCAATTTCATGGCTCCACATTGAAAGAACTAGAGGCAGTGGTCACAAATGAAACAAGGAAATGACCAGTTGGGTGTAACAAAAAAATCTTCACAGAGTGATGGAGCTTGGATCAGGTGCCCAGTCTCCCCATGGCTTGGTGGACTCTTATCTCCTCCAGTTCGTTGCTGGAGGCAATCAAAGAATGTTATTGAAGCATATCTTACAGTGTTCTCAGAGAAAAGCAGATTCTCATTGCTCATGGTCCATGCAAGTGAAGAGAGAAAAGATGTCCTGCTTGGGTCAACAAGGGTGATTTTTCACTCATGTATCATTCTGCAACCATGATCTTCAAAGCGACCTGCCAAAGGAGCCTAGACATAGCCTCGTGCCCTACTCTAGCACAGCAGCAGCAGCAGTATTCAAGGGGAAGAAGACTCATGATCAGATTCTGCAAAAATATGTCAGGAACAATGCACAATACCTACAGCACATATTCACTTGATCAAGGCTCTGCTCTCTTTACTACTTCACCCTGGTCATGCCTCAGTTTCCCCATAGGGCTGTAGTAATATGAGAGCATGTCATAATCATCAACATTTCTCCCAATACCAAGAGTCCTGAAATTTCTCCAGACAATTAAAACCTGTGAATTGATAAATACGTCAGGAGTTGCCCACTGCCCAGCACTTGTTGCTGCATGTTGTTGATGGGGAGCTTTAAACCTCCCATGGAGGCAGGAGCTGTAACCACTCAGGTAAACACAAGCTAATCAACAACCAACATTAAAGAAGAGTAGTCAGGCGATGACCTCAATTTCTTTTATTCCAGGCTAGATTTCTCAAGCAAGAGCTCACAGCGGCTCTTACGCTTTCTTTCTTTGCCACTTACATCTAATTAGGATCTGTGCTCACACGGAGCAGAAGCATCTGTAATTAAACCGAACCGCAGTGCCGGGAATGAGCCGTAGGGAAGAGCTCACTTACGTGGCTGAGTGTGGGAATTGTTGGCACATCTGGAGGACAGCGATTTGCTGGGAAATGACCACCAGGTCTCTCTCCACGGACAAAAAGCTGGTAGGTGTCCTAGAAATGCACATCAATGGGGACACGGGCTGTTTTCCAAAGTGTTGCCCAAAGGATGGGTTTGGAGGAGGTGCCAGAGTTTCTAGCGATGCCACGACCAGGATTTCTGTAGTTTCATGTGTGTGGGCTTAACCAAACTGGTAACCAACATCAGGCTCAGTGTCTTTAGCTTTGCAATCCTATTTCACTACTATTTTACAGGGCTTAAGGAAGGAAGGACAGAAAAGCCATGCTTGCCCAAAAGGTTAACTCTCCCTAAAAATGTGATATTTACCCCAGTATAAATGTATTTTTTGTCAATACAGGAGAATTCACCCCCCTCAGCAGAATAAAGTTAGCAATTACAACGTGATGTTTGGGTGTGTGTGCATCTGAGATCAACCTGGACTATTGATTTACCTTTTTTTAAATCCCGTGTTTAATCATACTAATTTCACCCACAGAAAATCTCGACACGGACGTGTTAAATCTCATGCAGACTTGGGGAGGCAATTCATAAAATTCTTTTAAAACGGGAAGACAAATCACCTAACTTAGCCAAAATTTCTTTGGCATCAGTACACAACCCTCACTCTACGCAGTGCCAACTCGAAGCTACCTTTTTCGTGTTAAATCAGGAACGGCAAAGGGTTATAATTGCTACACTTGGGTAAGATGAAAACTGGAGAGAAAGAGTCCCAGATCCAATTGCGATTCTAAGGGAAACGTAGGAGCATAATTGATGTCCAAAAGCAGCCTGTGGATGTAAGTCCCCGATGGAGCCAGAGCCACCAAGTCAGGTCTCTGTGGCCCCGCGTGGTCAGAAATGTAATATTACAACTCACCGGAAAACCTCAACGAGTTGTAATTTTTTTACAGTATTAAAACCCACCAGTGGAGGAGGCATCCCAGGGACTGTGTAATTCGAAAAAGACACATTCCTGCAACGGTTTTTCTTCTTTATTTTTTTTTTTCCTTTGAAAGAAAAGCTGATCTTAATGGTTTCAATTATTTTTTCCTCGCTGCCCTGGGATGATGTGGAGTTTCAGAAATGATTTCAAAGACGACATTAAACGTATGTTTATGAACGAAAATGTGTATAAATGAAGACCACAAGGACTGCAAAGCACCGCATGGAGCAAATTCCACCGAGGGAAGGAAGGACCCCACAAGTTCACTCACACAGTTTATAAGGTCACTGCAATCCTTCACTGGGAGCTGTTTGCTTCTAAATAACTGTTGCTCAAGTATTTTTCCGAAGCAAATCCTACATCTTCCAGGTGGAAATTGATATCAGGTGGAAAGCTTGCCTGAGTGTAGCCGGTTTTCTCTCATCCAGAAAAGAAATGTGGCGTCCTGAACACGAAATTAAAATCCAGGACCTCCAATATTCTTCTTGCTGGGAGAAGTCAGGAGCTACATGTTTGCTGGGTGACATTGGGAAAGGCATTTCCAGCTCCAGCCTGCTTCCTTCTGCGATAGCTAGAAGGAAATGGTTCACATAACCCACACTATTTTAAGAAGTCAATCCAGGCAGATATTTGAGGTTTTGATAGTTTTCCAAAGGCAAGGGAAGATTTAAAAAATTTTTTTAATTTTTTTTTTTTTTTCTAAATCGGGAAGACATCTCCTGGGACAGCAATGTGACTTCCAAGCCAGCTCTTGAACCAATTATGCTTCATGCACTTTCCCTGCAAATTTTGGAGGCTGCAGGCACTTTGCCAAAAAGAACTGTATTATCTGCAACCTGCAGGTCTGCCTGAGTTCCTCAGCAGACTCACATCCCAGCAGTTTAGCCACACTGAGGACATCGGGACGTATTTTAACACATTGCAGGGCTAGTACCACCACTCAGCCAAGCAGCAAATGCCTGTTTTCTCCTGTTGGGAAGCTCCACGGCCCTGACACGAGGAGAGCACCATCCCTGAAGAGATGTTTCTGAGAGATTGGCCAAACCAACCGACTTTTGGAATAAGGTTTCTGCCCTGTGGACATCTCATGAAGAGTATCACAGTGATTTAGAATCATAGAATAGAATCATAGAACAGTTTTGGCGGGAAGAGATCTTCAAGATTGAGTCCAATCTTTGTCCTAGCCCTGTCAACACCATGAAACCATGTCCTCCAACAAAACATCTCCCCGTCTCTTAAACACCTCCAGGGATGGCGACTCAACCCCCTCCCTGGGCAGGCTGTGCCAGTGCCTGACAACCCTTTCGGTAAAGAAATTCTCCCTAATATCCAACCTGAACCTCCTCTGGTGCAACTTAAGGCCATTTCCCCTTGTCCTATCACTTGACACTAGGGAGAACAGACCAATCCCCGCCTCGATACAACCTCCTGTCAGGGACTTGTAGAGAGTGATAAAGTCTCCCCTCAGTCTTCTCCAGGCTAATCAGCATCAGCTCCCTCAGCTATTCCTTATATGACTTAGAGGAACCTACTCCAGTAAAGTCAAAGCTACTCCGGAACTGAAATCCATGGCAATTTCAAACAATGGGCAGCTACTTTGGTTACTCATTACAATTGTTAAAACTCTTAATTTCCGTTATAATCCCAGTGGAGATGCTTACTCTACTGACGCAGGACAGAAATGTGTTGATAGGACATTTAGCAGACAGTTTCTGGGGTCATTCAGTTGGCCTTAAATACAGTGGTCGTTACCCTGATGAGAGCTTCACGTGGATAAATCAGCCACACTAAGTAATCATGCTAAAACCTAGGAGCCTGGGAGAGGCACAGAAGACAACGGGTTTTGTGGTTAAAACACCGGTTTATGTCAACTTGAGGACCAGTTTCTGCCACTTTGCAGACTCTCTGCACATCAACTTTCTGGGTTTGTGCATTCATACTGTGAACCGCTGGAGAGGAGGGAGGGCAGTTGTGTGTGCACACCTCCCAGAAGGATGGAATGGCAGTTCTGCTCAGCACATGTGAAATTTATCACAGTACAATGAATAATAGCTACGATTTGCCTTCTTCAGCCTTTTGGGATGGATTAAACTGGGAATCACAGAATAACAGAATTGTTTAGGTTAGAAAAGACCTTTGAGATCATGGAGTCCAATGGGTAACCTAGCAATGCCAGGCCCACCACCAAACCACGTCCCTAAATGCCAGGTCCACCACTAAACCGTGTTCCTAAACCTCTGGCAGAACTGGAGTTTTACACACAGAGAGCACAGGAAACTGATTTAGCCAGGCTCTGGCTGAGCATGCTGCATAGACTTGTGAATACAGGATAGAGACGAAGCTACGGCCCCTCTAGTCCATCTGGGATTTGTTGCCCGCAAGAAAACACGGAGCTGAAAAAAGCAGAGCTCCCTGAACATAAAATTGGTCTTTTTCTGTATTTTAGCCTGTTGTGAACCAAAGCACCTGCCTTGTACCTCACCGGTGTCCCCATGACAATCAGGTCTTCTCTGGATGTATCTCAAGGAATAAATTTTTTACAATGAAGATGATGAAGCACTGCCCAGAGCTGGTAGAAGCCCCATCCCTGGAAACATTCAAGATCAGGTTGGACACGGCTTGAAGCAATGTGATCTTGCTGAAGATGTCCTTGCTCATTACAGGGGCGTTGGACTAGATGACCTCTAAACATTCCTTCCACCCCAAAGCATTCTATGATTCTACAAATCTCTCTCAGCTCCCTCTGTGTGGTGGTTTGGTCCTGGCTGGAGGCCAGGTACCCACCGAAGCTGCTCTGTCACTCGTCCTTCTTAGATGGACAGGGGAGAGGGAAAATATTGCAAGATACCAACACCCTTCTAGCTACCACTACAAGAACATAGCACTATAAGAGATGCTATGGGGAAGATTAACTCCATCTCAGCCAAACACAATACAACCTGGAAGGTAAAGATGACCAGGATGGATCTTGCTGCTGTCTCTCATCTGAGGGCATCTACACCCAAGGGAAGTCTGTACTCCCCTCTATCTCATGCTCTTTTCCATTCCTTGCATGCGCTGCTCGCCTGTGCGTGCCAAGCTAATGGTGTACTGAAGCTAATAACTCACTGATGCATATTCATGAATGCCAGATAATATGTTAATGACACTATGCAAACACATTAAAAAAAAACCCACAACAAACAAAAACCCAAACCCCAGGCCACCTTGTTTTGGATTGTGCTCTTCCCAGCCTTTCCAAGGAGGAGGTTTTACCTTGGTACACGTTACCGCATGTCGTCTCCTATTACATTCACCATCCTCATAGTTTGTTCCAGAATTTTGGCAGTCATGACCTATTCGTTATTTCAGACAGGCCATAGGTTTCTGCACTGACTGAACCTTTGTGCCTTGGGGCTGGGTCTCCCGAGGCTGGCCGTTCTATTCACAATGGTGGTGTACATCTGCGGTGTCCTCTTTGACAAGAGCAACCCCCATCGGTTTTGAGTACTCCCCAAACGGATTTGCAGATGTACTGTCAGGATTCCAGGAAAAAAAAAAGTGACTTTTTGAAGCTCCCTGGTGGAAATAAATACAACAAAAAGCAGAGAAATATTGTTTGGGGTGGATTTCACCAACACTCGCTCTTCTCAGACTCACCAAGAACTGGAAACAATCGAAAACAACTAGGTGCATGTTAATCACAACAAGCTCTTCCCTTTCACCTCTGAATACCTTTAAGAAAAGGAAAGGTTGACAAAAAAAAGCCCTTCTTTCTCCTTGCACTCATAAGTGGCCAGATAGTCAAGCTTGCTCACCTTAATTTTGGAGAAGGATCCTGTGTGGGCATCCAAAGACCATCTTAGTTTAACTCAAAGCAGGGATTTAAACAAGGCTACCTTGTCTTTCAGGGCAGGTTTTCTGGGAGAGAGGAAGATAAGGCAGTGGAGGGTGCAATGCCTCCAGCATTAGGGTGTGGGCCAGCATTAGGAGAGGTTATATTTGCCCTTTGCTTTGAGCTCGTTGCAGCCCCACAAAAGGCTCTGCTCCCATCCCACTTCTCAACACACTCTATTCAGCACAGTGCTTCAGAAATTATGCGGTGAAAGGAAGGCTATTTTCTGAAGATGTTCTCCAAACAGTGTTTGGCGTGTCATATCTGCTCACACAGCGCGTGTGACCTTGGCTAGTTTGAAAAAACACAAGCACAACCATCATCTTGCTGCACCCTGGGGAGGAGTCCCCAAGCAACGATCCCACATTAGAGTAGAAGCGTATCGATGCCCCCAAAGGGGTTTGGTACTGCTCGACATGGTGCAGCCTCCATCTGCACCAATTTTGTTTACTGACAGTGGGATATATTCCCATGAGGTGATCAGTTACTGCCTAGATCCAGACATGAACACGGTGATCCCATCCCTCCACCTGGAGATGCCCCATGACAGGCTGCCAGAGAGCCCTACATGGGAACTTCTTGACTTCTCTTCAATCAAGGGCCATGAAAAGATATTAATAACCCCCTCCTGGAGCTGTTTATGTCACGGTGTTATGAAAGAGTTTGAAAATCAAGGTAATTTTCATGTGTTGCTTTGGTTTTCCCCCCGTTTTTTTTGTCTATTTGTGGGTTTGGGGTTGTGTGGTTTCGTGTGGAAAGGGAAGGTTTGCAGTCATTTCACAGAGCTTCTTCAGATGTCTATAGCAGCATTTAGAGACCGTGTCATACCTGCTCACCTCTCTGAAGGGTTTGCAATTTCCCCGTGGTGTTTGCATCCCCATGGCACCATTTTGACCAGCCCTTTCTGCCCAACAGGAACAGGAAAATCTGGAGCAGAGTGAAGAAACCCATGCAGCGTGCAAGGGAGAGCACGACGCCTGGCTGGGTTTCACCCATCTAATTTTATGTGTCATCAATTTGGATGCGTAAGTCTGAGCGAGTTGTCTAGACGCCTTTTACAGTCAATGGAGACAAAGAAGAACTTCCCGGGTGCGATTCAGCCCAGCTGGGAGAGATGAATTGTGCTCTAGAAGGAACCATCTCTCTTTCCCGACCGCAAAGCGAAGTTGCGCCTATAAAGCAACTCAGACATAACCGCCTACCCCTGAGCAAGCTGCAGTTAGCTGAGACAAGTCCCGCTCAAAATAACTCACAAACAACTGCCAGCTTCCCTAAACAGCTCTTAATGGTGTAAAAGAATAAAAGCATCCAGGAGGGAACCGCATCTTGGCTTCCCACCAACCTTAAACCAGCCCCTGGGTGCGGTGAAGTTATCGGACCTGGGAAAAGACCTGCTCCAAAATTTGGCTTTGATGGCCTGGACCAAAATAGGGGACTAGAATCTGAGGCCAGGGTACGACACAGGTTTTGGATTTGCTCACACACGTTTTGGATTTGCAGCTGCGGAGAAGTTCGATAGCGTAAAAGAGGCTGCGAACCCTCCCGGGGTGGTGTGGGCTGTGCCCTGCCAGGAGCAGCATCTGACTCCCAGAGACGCAAGGACAGGCCATTGAATTACAAAATTGCTGCAGATTTTCCTGACAAAAGAGGCTCCACCTTTCCCTCCTTCCCAAACACAGGAGAATTTCTGAAAATATTCCCTCTGCTCCATTGGAGGCTCCAGCAGCACGTACACACACATGAGTACTAGATACACAGTCGTTCCCCAGGTTTGCTTTTCAGATTTGACTATTGACATTCCCCCTCCCTCCTTCCCTCTGTCTCCTGCTCCTCTCTCCCCCCACGCCGCGGAGGCACCGGCGCGATTCGATTCTTCATAACGTTCGCTGTAGCTGGGAGACGTGGGTCTGCTTTGAAAAAAAAATAATAAAAAAATAAAAATTAAAAAATAAAAAAATTAAAAGACAGGGAAAGGGAGAAGACGAAAAGAGGGAGAGAGAAAGAAAAGAATGCACATCAGCTCCAAGCTGCTGCCGCGCTGGCGTGCACACGGGTTGCCTTTTGCTCGGCGCACATCAATGCCTCTTATCCTCCAAAGTTATTTCCCCTGGAGTGAACCTATCAAAGATTTTCAACCTCTCTGGAGAGAGCAGTTCCAGATAACACTGGATTTCCTTGTCAATTTTTGCCTACCAGGCTCTGGCAGCATTTTCTACCTGACACTCTGATCTTGACACACACGTACAGAAGCAGCGTGTGTGTGTGTGTGTGTGTGTTTCTGGAGCTCTTTCCTCCTGCTTTACAAGCAATGCAGCTGCCTGCAGACTGCAGAGAGGAAGGGAAAACCCCGTAACGCTTGGCATCTGTATAGCACCCTACTCATCTGCGATTCCTGTAGTGTCTTGCCCTCCTTGTAATTACAGTAATTAATATAATTATACTAATAATAATGATTATTCTTTAGGGCGTGCCAGATCTTTCCCAACACAGCTCCTTCCCTGGAAATCCTGGGCCTATATTTGTAAAAGAAGTCGCTGTAGGATTCCCAGGCAAATGCTCCCCACCCAAATCCTGCTGCTACAACAGCTGGGAATTCAGAAATTTTTATCCTTTCTCCTCTCTTTGCTGTGAAAACAGTGCATGAAGGACCACCCACTCCAACAGGTTCCTAGCACGTCTCTGATGGATCAGATAGATCTTTCTGGTCACTTGTGATTTTATATTTTTGGGTGGTGGCTGGGGATTGGTAAGGTCTGATGGGTTTCTTGGTCAGCCTTCATCAGTGAAGGTACTAAGGGAGTGGCTGGTGAGAGGAGAGACTCCATCCAACCCCTAAATCAGCCTCCCAAGAAGCCGTGTAATTAAAAGGCTCTACCTGGAAGGCCCAGAGCTCATTAGCCTCAGCAATAAATAAGTGGTTTATGGGTGCTGTAACTCACCCTGGGCCGAAGGGTGGGCACGTCCCAGCGCAGCGAGCTGCAAGGCACAGCTGCTTGTCTATAGTTCACCCCCAACCAAGAGTTTTCTAAAGCTCCAGCACAGCTGATGCCTCACGTGCAAAATCGATCCCCCAAAACCATAGAACCGCATGTGCCAATGGATGACTTCTTTCTCTTTTGTGTTTTCCACCTGGGCTCTATGACCCAGCTCCGACGTGGACCGGGATCACCAGGTCAGCAGGCAGACAGTGGCAAGAAGTAACTCTGTTGTGTCACCCAACCTTCCTTTTCCTCCTGTGGCAATTCTACCCTCAGCACATGCACAGATGGTAGAAATCACTGCTCTATGGTCAAACATAGCCCTTAATTATTTGTGCTATATATATACATATAGATGATCTTCCAGCTTTCTGCATATCACCCAGGTCATTGCCCTCAAGGGCAATGTGAGACCCCCTGAAGGTCTTCATGGTGTTGGAGGAGGATCCTGGATGCAATTTACAGTGGTTGCTACCAACATTAAGTCATAAAAATTCCACTTCAGTCCAATAAAGACCTGTGGAAGAAAGAGAGGTCCAGAGCCGCCTCAGCACCCTTTGGGTACTTGAGTTAACATCCAGTCTAGGAAACCACCATCAGCATCACATCAGGACTCCACCACCTCGTGCCCTTAAGCATCCACTGGTTTTGCCCCAAGGACATCCCTTCTCCAGCGGTGACTGGAAAAGCAGGAGGAATGCAAATGAGAAGGTACATGGGGCAAGAGTCCTAGGGAGGGAGATTATGGTTGCTATATCTATTGAAACCAAGATCTCTACTTGAAACTCAGCAGCACAATGTAGCCCTTCAATAGCCAATCCAGCCCTGGAGAGGACAGTTTTAATTGCAAACTTTGCCCAAGGCTTCGCCTGAGCTACCCCAATCCCCTAAATACAGATTGGAGACTTGGACTTCTGGCTAGTTCACGCAGTTCCCCCTCTGGGAGTTTCAACATTTGTGAATTCCAGGAAGATCCAATAACATTTTAAAGGCAGGATGTGAAATTGGATTATGTGGGACTCAGCCTTTGAGCAGAGAAGAGGGAGCTGTCCTTAAAGGCCAGCAGCAATCTTTCCTTTTTCTCTGCTTGGGACCTTCACTGAACCTTGAATGGTGAAGCACACGGTTATTCCATTTCACCTTGCAACTGCCTTGCTGTAATTGATTACATTTGTCAGCTTACTTTTTTTTTTTTTTTAAATGCCATGAATGGATTCATGATGCACGTACGTGTAAACCAGAGTGCCTGCCCTGCAACAATAGTTCCCTATTATTCTCTCTTTTGTGCTCACAATGGGAAAGATGCATCCAAATAGGCCAGGAAAAAATACTACTTTATAAACCCGAAGTAGGTGTGCAGCATCTAATCCAGCCATCCATCAGCTCTCTGCTCTAATCTACCTAAAGTCAATGGGGACAGAGAGGGAAGAAGAGTATCATGATAGCCACGTGAGCAATGCTGGAGTGGATTGTCTGTTCCAAAGAGTGCAGAGAGGGGTGTGCAACCTCACACACAGCTTCCCCAGGCTGTGTGTCCTGGGTATAGCATTAATCAGATACAAAAGGGCACAGGTCACCTGAGAACAACTCTGCTATTACTATTATTCACTTGGCGTGATGCTCTAGATCTTTAGTCAGCTCAAAGCCTTGGTCTTTTCCTTCAAAGCCTGAAACAGCTGGAGGCATGCATGGTGAGGAGCATGTTCTGCTGCCCAGTTTTCAGCTCTGCTCAGGGATGGCACTTTGTAGTCAGGCAGCTCCTGCAATGTCCTCAGAAGCTTGGGGAGATGGGAGGTCACAGAGCCCCCAGACATGCCACAGAGCCCAGGGTCCAGCTTAGAAAAGGGAGGTGTAAAGCATCCCTCCCTCCTAGCAGCCCCCAGAGATATCTCCTCCAGGGCACAACAGCACCCTCATCCCATCAGTGCTTAATGTGATGGTACAAAGTAGAATGTGGACAAAATTAGAAGTAAAAATTATCTCCGACAGTTTCAGCTTTGCAAAGCCTGTAGTTTTGCCCCATGTATCATTTCAAAGTGAAGCCTGGAAGGAACCAGCTCCCTGCTCTGCTCTGAGACCCGTTCCTGGTATCACGATGAGCTGCAAGCACAGCCCACCAATCCCACTGTCTCCTCCTGTCCCGGGATGTGTCCAATGACAACAGAAGGAAAGGTGTTGGGTTGAGAGCTCTGACTCAGACCTTCTGCAAAAGACGTCACTTGATGTGAATTCAGAAAAAAATGAACCATTGAGGGGTTTGCTCCCATGGAAGTGGAGCATTAAATGCATAATTTCATCACCTTAGAGGGTTGTTGGACTCCCCTAGTCCTCTCAGACACGCAGATACCTAGGAAGGAATAAAGGGACTTTGCAGTAGGAATTAACACAGTGCAGAGTAATTACCCAAGGATCTTTAGAAACACTTCCAGTAAAAAAAAAATAAATAAATAAACCCCTCCCCCAAACGAACGTCCCAAAAACCAAATGAGGAGCACTTTGGGACTGGGTCCTTCTCTCTCCTCCCATCTCGGTCACGAGATGCAGGCTGCCCTCTTGCAGGAGGCTGCAAAAACAAGAGGTGAGGAGAGAAAGCAGAGCAAACACACATGCCCAAGGGCTGTGTTGCACTGCAGCTTCTCTTTGTGGCTTTGCAGGGACATGACCAGCAAAATGCAGCAACTGGAACTCAAGAGCCACCAGCATCGTGATGGAAGAGCATGAATAGAGAGACAGGAGAAGCTGTAATGAAGGGTAGATGCTAAAGTAGCCTAAATCAATTTGGCAAATCAGCGCCTGACACTGCATAAAACTGTGCACAGAGAAATAAAGACAGTGCTTGGCTGAAGTTTGGCAGGGCATGATTTGAGTTTGCTAATGTACAGCCTGCAATAGCAAGAGGAAAATCCTGTTACAGTCAAAAGAGAGAAATCCTGGTGTATTTCTGCCTCTGTATCAGGAGGCATTTTAAGGGGTGCTCAGTCTGCATCTGGATGGTGGAGGTGGCTTCCATACTTCTCTCTCTGTTCCCTTTTCACCACAGATCTCTTCAGCTAGCTCATTCAAGTCTAAGGGTTTGGCTCACCAGCAGTGGTTCATGGATGGGACTGAGCCCAAATCCATTCTCTGTGGCTTGATATCCAGCTCTTCCTCTGCTATTAAACCTAAACAACCAGCAAGTTTAGTAGCTGCAAAAGCTGCCAGGCCGTTGCAGCTTTATTTAGTCATATAGCAGGTGCATTTTTGGGAAGTGGTTTATGCAGTCTTCCCTCACACATGCATGATCACAGCCTGCCTGGGAGGTCAACCTGTCCCTGCAGGACTAGGAGCATGAAGACTAGTCCGTTGCCACTCTAGTAGCCAGCAAAGCATCTACTCCAGGGAGTCTTTGTGTTGGAGGTGTGCACCTCTGAGGTGTCCCCTGGTGTCATTGGAGCCTCTCGTAGCGGATTTGAGAACAGGTCACCAGCCTCAGATGGAATATGAAAGCACCAGAAGTCCTGAATGCGTGGGTGGATGGATGGATGGATGGATGGATGGATGGATGGATGGATGGATGATGCCTCCTTGTTCTTGTATCAGAAGAAATGGTTCAAGAGCTTTGTCTCTTCATTCCTCAGTGGCACTTAGGGTTTTACAGACATCCACCGCACCCACTCTCAGCCATTTCTTCTCTAAAGTAGTTATGTTGAGTTAATAGGATCCCATTTCTAAGGTATAAGCTGAGCAAGATTTGCAAGGAAATAAGTGAAACTATTTTTGCAGTGCCCATGCTCCTGGCTTGCTGCAGCCCACCCTCACCTCTGACAGCAACTTGTTTGTAGCCCTGCACAAAACCACTTGAGGCTGGATTCACCTCTCCTAACTCTGTCCAAATTTGAGGCATTTTACAAGCAGAACCTAAATACCTGCTCTAGGGGAAAGATAAATCCTTCTGTGGACTGTCAAGGGACTTCAGCCACCAGTTTTTGCAGAGACATTTGTATCATAGCTGGCTGAATCCTACCTATAGCATTAAGGGTGCTAAACTCAGCCTCCTTCCCACACAGGCAGCTTCCCCACCTCATGGCATTAATTAGTTAATGGCTACAAAGTGCTGGTAAGATGGATAGCACTATAGAAACAGTGTTCTCGGGAAGTACTTCTACTATTTACTTTAAAAAAAAAAAAGGAAATTAAAAAAAAAGAAAGCCACCTGACAAACCTGAGGCTACAAGGGCCAGGATGTCAAAAGAGATGGACAGTGAATAATTGAGAAGCTGATGGGAATTATAATTCATCTTCCAGTTGGTATTTGCTTAATTTTATCTCCACTTAGACTTGAATGCCCAAGAGCAAGGTAGGAGGAAGGAGTTTTGTTATTGACTTACTAATGTCTCTGACGAAGGGCAACCGTGCACAACCGAGATCCCCCCGCTCTGTTTTCACATTGCTGATTCTTCATGTTTTTACTATTTCCAAGGTAAAAAGCAAGCAGGAAAAAAAAAACCAAAAATAAAAACAAAAACACAACCAACCATCTGGAAAAGTCCTTCTAAGATTATTTTTAATATCATGAAGAAGTGGAAAGGGCTGTTAACTCTGTTACTGCTCTTTTGTGAGTCAAAACAAGTCACGAGGATGCAAACTTCTCTCCAACGTATTTTTTTTTGCTGTGCTTTTGGCCCATGGCCCTTTCCCTTGCTGCAAGCCTGGCCGGTGTCGCTAACCAGTGCCAAACGTACACAGCATTTATGGCTGCTTTGAGCTTTTTCTGCAGGCAGCTGCATGCCGTCATCTCTGGGTTTTGCACAGCTGAATGGCTATAATACCTGAGTCAGGGCTGAGCGCAGTGCAAATCCCCCCAGCTATCAGGAAATCCAATTTTATGGACACGGCGAAATTTGTGTGATGTGTTGGCGGATTAATTCATGAAGATCATTGCCTTCTCAGTACTGTAATTCAAGCTCTTTTCTTGCAGGGGAGAGAGGCAGGCACGCGGATATTTTCACATCATGGGGCCGGTCAACAAGTGTCGCAGTGGGATGCAGAAGCAGCATGGAAGATTGTGCTTGGGCAAAGGTCAATGTGACTATTATAGTGCTGCATGGTCAGAGGTTTTAAATGAGCAGCCCGGATAGGTTAATTCTGATTTCACGGATATCGATGGATCAAAAAGCTTCTAGCAACTCCAAACACTGTATGTATGTATTGTCCACTCTGCAATTTTTTTGCTGGATAGGTGTAGGCTGGCCTAAATCAATAAATAGCACCCAGCTTGTGGGTCAAGATGGAGAGAAAAGCTCTTATTCAGGAGGCCATGATCTACTTGCACTATGATACCGTGCCATGTCCTTCTGCTCTTTGCTTTTTGTGCAGCGGTCTTTGCTCCATGCCCTGGGAAAGCTGCAGGTCATTGCTGTGCCTTTCTGGTGTCCCTGGCCAACACCACTCCAAAGCCCTCCATCCCTGACCAGGTGGCACCAGTGCTTCCCCTAGAAGGGCTTTCCCAAAACAAATACAGAATCACAGAATCATTTAGGTTGGAAAAGATCCTTAGGATCAGAGAGTCCAACCACTAACCTACCAATTCCAGGTCCACCGCTAAACCATGTCCCTGATATCACTATTCTTGTGCTAGTGGAGTCCTTTCCATTAAAAAGAAAGTCAGAGGACTCCATTCACCCCATATAAAGTTGTTTAATAGGAAAATTGCTCCCAGAGACAGAAGATAATTGATATTTTTATCCTCCTTTAATGAGAAAATTGAGGCCCAGCACAGTTGTGGTTTTCCCACAACCAGCATCCCTCGAACTTAATGTTTTTTCATCTTCATGAGGATTGTTCTATTGGTCCTCCAGTTGGAGAACCCACCACAGTCAGCAAGGTCTCCAACATTGTCATCATTGCTGTCGGCATTCATCTGACAGACACAGGACATGATACGAAATTGGGAGGAGTGGTTGACACACCAGAAGGCTGTGCAGCCATTCAGAGAGACCTGGACAGGCTGGAGGAGCTGGGCAGGGAGAAATCTTATGAAGTTTAATAAGGGCAAGTGTAGAGTTCTGCACTTGGGAAAAAATAACCCCATGTGCCAGTATAGGCTGGGGACTGCCCTGCTGGAGAGCAGCACAGGGGAAAGGGACCTGGGGGTTGTAGTGGACAGCAGGATGGCCATGAGCCAGCAGTGTACCCTCGTGGGCAAGAAGGCCAATGGCATCCTGGGATGTATTAGAAGGGGAGTAGCAAGTAAGTCAAGAGAGGTCCTCCTGCCCCTCTACTCTGCCCTGGTGAGGCCACATCTGGAATATTGTGTCCAGTTCTGGGCCCCTCAGTTCAAGAAGGACAGGGAGCTGCTTGAGAGAGTCCAGCGCAGAGCCACAAAGATGGTGAAGGGAGTGGAGCATCTCCCTTATGAGGAAAGGCTGAGGGAGCTGGGTCTCTTTAGCTTGGAGAAGAGGAGGCTGAGGGGTGACCTCATTCATGGTTATAAATATGTCAAGGGGGAGTGTCAGGAGGATGGAGCCAGGCTCTTTTCAGCGGCGTCCACTGACAAGACAAGGGGCAATGGATGTAAACTGGAACACAGCAGGTTCCATAAAAATATGAGGAAAAACTTTTTTACTGTGAGGGTGACAGAGCACTGGAACAGGTTGCCCAGGGAGGTTGTGGAATCTCCTTCTTTAGAGACATTCAAAACCTGCCTGGATGCGTTCCTGTGCGCTCTGCTGTAGGTGATCCTGCTCTGGCAGGGGGTTGGATTAGATGATCTTTAAGGTCCCTTCCAACCTCTAACATTCTGTGATTCTGTGATTCTGTGACATCTGTCTCCTCCAACTCCTGACCATGCCGTATGTCCTGCACTTCCCCTTGTACAACACAGAGGACAGGCTCTATGTCCACCGAGAAGTTAGACATCCCTTGTGTCTGTCCAGCACCTAAAGCATCATGGTGACAAGTGGCTCATCACAGAAATCTCTGTAGTCATGCACCAGAAGGTGCCAAGCAACACTGCAAAGCCACTGATGGCACGAGGTCACCAGTTCAGGAACCTCAATGGGAAACCGTCACTTACACATTGTACTTGTCTTTGCAATGAAATGCACATGAACATGGACGCAGTTATAGTTGGTACCAGGGCTAAAGGGAAACCTCTCGATTTTGGCCCTCCCTGAGGAGCTCAGCTCAGTTGAATCCATCATCTGCAGCCTTCAGAGCCCCCACAAGTCAGGACCTCTCTGCAAGCAGGACCAGCAGTTTGGTGTTGAGATGGATCTCAAAGAACATCAGGGAGGGTGGAAGAACCACATTTGCTCTATTGTATGTATGGATAAAAAGATGAGGGTAGCAGAGATATAAGGTGTTTCAGGCTACGTGGGAGCAGTTGCAGATTTGGGAATAAAGCTAGGAAAAGAATAGTGCATGTGTGTGTGTGTGTGCATACAGGGGTAGGTCTCACTAAAGAGATGAGCAGAACTTCCATTGTCTTCTCCAAAGCAAGGACTTCATCCAACATCTCAGCCCTTCTGTGACTTACATGAGCATCCTTGCTATAAATACCGTTCAACCCTGATGACCAACCAGTGCTGCTGGTTCATGCAGCTCATCTAACGCCCTCATTCTTGCACAGCATCTGCGAGGGATCACTGGACCTTTCCGAGGCTTGATGGGACCCTGGGAAATGGCAGAAGGAAAAGCCTAAGGAGGGTTTGAGCTGATGGATGCTCATCTTCAAAGAAGAAAGGAAGAAATGCACATCAGGTGATAGGAGGAAGAACCTCATATCACTCTACAAGGCACCTTAAACATGTTATGGACTGAAATAGCCCCAGGCATGTGGTCTGACCTTCCTGCTCCCAGGCTGTCCCCACCCATCTCTTTTTGCTTTTAAAAATCTAATTTCTCTAACTTTCTGGTTCACCCCCTCCATTACAGTTTGTCTGCCCCTTCCCTTCTTGATATACCTGTTTATATCAGTTCCAGATGTATGGAGAAGGCACCCTGAAAAACATTTTTTTCACAAATTGGGATGGTTTTTTTCACAAATTCGGATGTTTTTTCACAAATTGGACCATTAAACCTAATGTATATTAGCAAAGGTGTGGTATTAAACAGAGTAGCATTTAGCACATAAAATATATTTAGCATATTATAGATTGGGATAATTTTTTTCTTTACAACACTTAAAATGTGTTGGAAACTGAGGGAGAAGTGCATTAATAGAAGGATCAGGTTTTGATTCAAGGCTGAAGAGTTAAAGCTCCCTGGACCACTGTAACTTTGACCCCTTCTCCAAATCATTATTCTAGGACATAGGGCCTTTCATTACTTGAGAATGTAACACTGGGTTTTGGGAGCTTTAACTCTGCATTTTCTGGCTCTTGTGGGTTTAAATCACAATTTAATGTTGTATTAAAAGAGTTCTTTTTCTTTTTTTTTCCTCATTAAAATAGTTCTTTTCCTTATTTTTTCCCTGATAAATTAACTTGGAGAGGCTTTTGAGTGAAGGGAGTAATTAAAAATGTGGGGCAACTGGAGACATTGACTCAACTGTTACACAGAAGTTTTTTGGGGGGGCTACTTTAAGGGAAGGTGAACACACCGTAAAACCAATTTGTTCAGGGTGAATGATGCAATGAGACCTTTGCACAAAAGAGAATTGTCTCCAGCGTGTTCATAAAGACAAAGAAGTAAGCCCATCAAAGAAATTTTCTTCATTTTGTTTCATGTGAAAATATGTTTCAAAATACATAAAAAACACAGCTTTGTGGTTTTAGTAAAGAGGATTCTTCCACCTTTCTGTCCTTCCTCTGAGCTCACCTCTCCTCAAATCCTTCCTTCCTTGTTCTTTTACCGAGTAATTTCCGTGATCCCCTCTGCTCCCTTCTGCTCCTACATCATGCATTTGCCCCATTTCTCCAGTCCCTGAAGACTACAGGTGTTCCTCTGAGAAACCTCACGGTTTTGATTTAAATATCTTTGATAGAGAGAACAGGTTTCTACGGATCTGTAGAACACAGGACAAATATGCAATTATTATTAATTTTTTACAGCTTTTTTTGCAGGGTCGCAGGTAGACACACCATCAAGTTTAAAACACCATTGTGCTAGATATTTCTTATCTGTATCAACCTTGTCAGAGAGAGCCAAGGGGTACATTGTCCTGCTGTTGGATGGTATTGAAGCAAAGCACATACCATAGGTATTTGCTTGGACATCATGACACTTCCTAACTCGTCCAGGAGTAAATCGGTACCAATTTACAACATCACAGCTATTAAAAGCAGAGACATAAAACTGCAGAGAGCTCGATAGATAAAATGGTTATAAAGATGGAAAACAATTGTGCCAAGCACTGCCGGTTCATGGGACACAGAGCTCTTTTCTGTTCCTCACATCCAGGCTCAGGACGTTTTAGGATGTTGGGTAGTGGTAGGACTAGAGGGAATGGATTGAAGCTGGAGATGGGTTGGTTCAGATTGGACATTAAGAAGAAGTTCTTCCCCATGAGGATGGTGAGACCCTGTCACAGGTTGCCCAGAGAGAGGATGGAAGCCCTGGGTGTTTATAAGGCCAGGCTGGATGGGGCTCTGGGCAGCCTGATCTCGTGGGAGATGTCCCTGCCCATGGCACAGAGGGGTTGGAACGAGATGATCTTTAAGGTCCCTTCCAACCCTGACAATTCTATGATTCTATGATGACATTGATGCTATGCCAAGAATCGTAGAATCAATCATAGAATCATAGAATCACAGAATCACAGAATCATAGAATGGCTTGAGTTGGAAGGGATGATAAAGATCATCTAGTACCAACCCCCCTGCCATGGGCAGGGACACCTCCCACCAGACCAGGTTACTCAAAGACTTGTCCAGCCTGGTCTTGAACATTTGCATGGAGGAGACATCCACAACTTATCTGGGCAACCTGTGCCAAGGTCTCACCACTCCTCGTGGTAAAGAGTTTCTTCCTAAAGTCCAATAAATCTATACTGCTCTATTAAAAGAAAAAAAAAAGCCAGTGGAAGGCCAGCTCTGATATTCCCACACATGTTGCAATAACATCTCTTTCTTGCAAATCAAATATATCCTAAAATGTACAACGTACTCGGTAGGGATAACAAATAAGCATGCAGCTGGAGGAGAGAACAGGGTGACAAGTATGTGTCAGACACTGAGATTTGACTGCACGGGTTATCCAGGAGCACATCTGGGTATATGCAATAATCCAGCAAGGAGCTGTAATCATAACCCGACACTGTGATTGCTATTATTCCTATTATAAACATCAAGTAAGTGTTGAGTACTGACATCAACCCCTTTCCTACCAGCATGACCTCTAAGTCTGTTCAGATCAGAGGCTTCTGTCTGTTGTTTTCAACAACCTTTGGATCAGACCATTTCACCCACAGGAAAAAACCTGTTGCATTTCAGCGTAACAAGAATGTCAGCAGGGAAAAGAAAAAAAAGCAAAGAGAGAGTTAATAGAGTTATCCGCTGTGTGAGGTCAGAAAAAGAAAAATATTTCCGTGAAATAAATGGGGATAAATGTTGGGACCGTGGATGGTGTTTGCAAAAATGGCAGCCATTGGCCAATGTTCTCTTTCTCATTATTCCTCATTTGTGGAACAAAATCAGGCATTATCTCCAGGGATGTTTTCAGATGTAAATAGATGAGTAGGCATGTTCAGATGATTTTTGCCATCCCTGGTGTTTATGTTTCATATCATTTCATGGGCACACTTCAATCAGATTGCATCTAAACTCGTGGCCAGAGCAGGGGTGTTTTGACTGAAATGAAGATTAAACGTTACTCAAGATGATTTACAGGTGTCCAAAAGTAGATCTAGAAGGAAGCTGAACCATTTGCCTGGCACATCCAGAGCCTCAGGGGTAGGAAGTTCTGTGCAGATTTATATTTTTTATTTCTATAGTCTTACAGCTGCTCACTAATGAGAACAAATTCTCACACCCCCCGTGCATGCAGGACACCGGCATCGCAGCTCTTCAACTATGGGGCTGGATAGGAGCACATTTACATCGGAATCAGACCCACAGCTTCAGGTCTGCAGAGTCACCTACCAGACGTGTCCTCCTGCTTGTCATCCAGGCTGTTTGCACTACACTTGAATCATACCCAAACATGGCCAAGCTTGGAAAAACTTGAGCTCTCGGTTCAAGTTTTTCAGTCTATCTGTAGGTTTTTACTGCATTTTTCTTCTGTCTCTGAGTTACAGCAGGTATTGGGACTTTAGATGAGACACAACATTTCAATGGGGCTTTGTTACTTGAAGAATCATAGAATCATGGAATCATCAGGGTTGGAAGGGACCTTAAAGATCATGTAGTTCCAACCCCCTGTCATGGGCAGGGACATCTCCCACTAGGTCAGGCTGCTCAGAGCCCCATCCAGGCTGGCCTGGGATGGAAGGGTTAGTTTGGGATCTGCTGCACATCACCACATTGATGACCCACTCAGAATTTTCCAGAAATAATCGGTGGCTGGGGGCTTTGTGCCAGCAGAAAGATCGTGGCTGTGTCACCATGTGAGCTGCATATTTTAGAGACAGCAGGGAAATACTGTCTGTGTGCATTCCTCGATCCCTTCGCCTTTGGACAAGTTTTGATGTTATTTGCTTAATCAGGTCTAAGTGACTCTTTGGGAAGTTTCTTCCATGGTGGACAAGCTGACAGCTGGATGAGGGGAAAAAAACATCACAAATTTCCTGTGGATTTGGTGTCTCAGGGCAGAAGTGTAAGCTATTTTGCTTGCTGCTGAGTTCAGTGGTACAGAGAAAAAACAACTCAAGGACTCATGATGCAGAAAGAGAAGCGTCTTTTTAATTTGCTGTAACTTTGGGATTCCTGAACAGAACCGTAGGAAAAATATGGGGCTCTTATAGCTCCTCCACAAGACGGGTTGGAGCTATCCTCAGTAAATAACTGGGGAAACTACATCCAAAGAGGGTCCCTCAGTGCACTGTGTGTCTTCTCAATGACTGATTTTAACTATTTATTTATTTATTTATGTAATACTGTTAGTTCACATCTCACAGCACTTTGCTGTTCCTGCCTCCCTGTCCTCAGCTGATGAGAGCGGGCGTTCTGCATCTGTTTGAAGTGAGTCTTCTCCATCGCATACAAATGAGACTTAACTCTGAGCTGCAGCCAGAAGAAAATCTACAGGAATCACTGCTCCCCAGGTGTAAAAGTATGGGGGGAAAATAATGAAAATAGAACATTTAAAAAAAAAAATGTATCAGGCTTGCATTTTGCAGAGAACTGATGGAAGACACCGGTGCTGCTCTGCCAGCTTTTGTGATTTTACTTCCAGCCTCACAGCGTCTTGCGGTGTCTGGAAGCAGTGGAGGGATGGTATGTTAAAAAGCAAACGCAGTGAGGTTGTCATTAAGGGGCAGAGCTGAGACACGTGAACCCAGAGGGCTGTAGAAGGACCGCAGATGTCACCGCTTTTCAAATCCTGAAATGTTTTCTTTTTGCCCTTAAGATTGGCA
The DNA here is from genome assembly GCA_020746105.1 of Trogon surrucura. Lineage (NCBI taxonomy): Eukaryota > Metazoa > Chordata > Aves > Trogoniformes > Trogonidae > Trogon > Trogon surrucura. Next base: position 219,259,657 of record CM036617.1, read on the forward strand.
ATGGTAAGATTAATGGCCGGATTGTGTCTCTGTTCTCCAAAGTTTCTTGCGATAATGCCTGATCCCTGAAGATTATCTTCTTCAAATTCTTTCTATTTAAACATTTCCTCTACAAAGTCAGCTTTCAACCTTGCATTTGAGAAAAATATTAAGCTGTTTTGTCAGACACGTATCAGAAAGGGGCTCTTTCTGCAGCATGTGCCTCAGACCTCCCCGGCTTCTATTTATGCTGCTTTTGAGCATAAGGATAGTTTTCTTTCATGTGTCCAATGTATTTCTGTTGCTGTGATCATTTCTCCCCTGGGAAAGGTGTCTGTGGCTCTTTCCACCACCAGAGAAACACAAAAGACCCCTTTTCCTTTTGTCAAGAAGCCAATGTCGAGAATTTCCTGCTCTCTCACTTGGGGGTAGTGACTGACCTGGAAAGAGCATCTCAACTGAATATTAGTTTCCCCAAACGAAATATCACTTAGCCTCTTCTCTGCAGTGCCAGTGATATGAATGGTCTCCAACCACTCTAATTGCTTCGTGGTAGATTGAAATGAGAAGGAGCAGCTTTGCCGATTTGCGGTTTAGAGGAGTGCACAACATGTGTGTCTCCAAGTGATATTAAAGATGACAGACTGAAACTCGAACTGCCGTAGACGTGCGCTGCAGACGATAAATCGCCGCCCAACTTTGAGGAGAGTTGGAGCGTGGCACAAAGTGCGAGGGGAAGGCACATGATGGAAGCCAGAAGACCAACGCGTAGTCGTCTCCGCAATTAGCGCAAGCATCCATCCTGCATCTGTAGAGTGCTTTCTATTTCCATATGGACGTAAGTGAATTAGTGTGCTGGGGGCTGATAGCCCTATTAGATAGCCTGCTTTCCTTTAATGGTTTGATAAAAGGAAGGTGACAAGAAGATAGATAGAGATAATACTCCAGGCTTCTCGCAGTTGAACCATTATCATTAACAGCATTAATTAGCCTATAATAAACTGTACAGGAACACCAGACACAACTAGTCTAACCTGACAATCGTCGGTAGCGTGATAGCTTAGCATTAGCATATACTGCTCATTGAATATCTTTATCTGCCTAACCTGGCCTTTTGAAAAGGGAAGAATTCCCAAGGCTGCCTTGCAGGCAGCATCTCTAGCCAAGTCGTTAAAAAGATACATGGTTATGGAAGTGGGAACCACGAGGTTGGTGAGACTCCAGAACCTTTTGCCATCAAGCCAGCCCATGCCGGACTAGTCCAGTTTTACCCTTTGGAGATTATTCGCACTTAAGGGCACGTTAAAGTAGACTGATTTGTTTTTAAATCTCACAGTCTTTCCCAGCAGAGAGTACTAATGATTTTGGAGAACAACTCGGAGAGCTCTGGTAAAGAGAAGTGCAGGGATTAACCCTGAGTTTACCCATAGGAGGTAAAGTATAGAGTGATACAGATGGAACTGAAGTACAGCCTTAGACTGGGGGAGTTTCAGGCTAAAGTCAACCTTATGGTCCTGCAGTCTGGATCCGCAGACATGATAAATTACACTGAAGGAAAATGAAGTGTTTTCCTGTTACCTCTCACAAGCAGGTAGTCCCAAACCCCAAGGCTCCTACCAAGATGGGAAATTAACTGTGGAATCAGCATTTTTTTAAGGTAATCATCTTTCTCTGCAAGGAATGAGTCAAGCCACAGCACCACAGAAATACAACTTTGTCCCTTGGATGAAAGCTGAATCAGGGACATCTAGATGATGCTCAACAGAAGTTTATCCAAACTATTTGCGAAAACCTCTAAGCAAGGAGATTTTATAGCCTCCTTTGTTAAGCCATTTTAGAGTTTTGTTGTGAACACTACTTGTAGTCTCCTCTGGCACCCAAACTAAATCCTTTTTTTTGCTAAAAATTAAGCTCATTTCTTCTTATTTTTCCCCCAGTGGACTAGAAGAATTGCTCTCATCACTTTTTCAAGTATCTTTAGTTTCCTGGAAGACTACTGTTCAATCTCCACTTGGCTTCTCTTTTCTTGGCTAAAGAAATACAATCCCTTCAACCTATTTTGCTGATTAAAAAAGTAATCAAACTACTGGAGAGGGTTCCTTTGCTTGGAGCACAAACCCTATCTTAGCAAAGAGCTGTGAGACTTTCTTTCATCAAGCTTTTCTGCATGCTGCTGCTTCAACCTGTGTGATGCTTTTCCCCACCAGCACAACTGGGCTGAAAGGAATATTGAGTTTTGATCCAAGTGTTCTCGGTATCTCAACAGCCTGAGGCTGGGCTGTTGGAATCCTCCTTGGGTTCTAGGTAGATCCTCAGGGCTTAAACTGTTATCTGAGCTGGTTGATATTGCCTGACACTGAAGGTTATCACAGGACTCTGAATCAGGCCCAGCTTTGAGACAACCTTCACAGGGAGCTCCCAGTAAAAGACTAAAATGATTTCAAACTTGGAAACCCCCAGTGTTATTTGTATAAAAACTCCAATTGATTTCTCAGCTAGCAACATCTCCAGAGGATGTTTCTTCCCAGGTGTTAACCTTAGACTGGAATGAACCTTTCCTTTTCTGGAGGGAGACCTAGGGTTGACTCAGCCTGGACACCCAAAATTTAAATGGTCTACATTTGATGAGATGACTTACGTGTCTGTGCTCTGCTTTTCTTTTGCTTTCTCACAAACAGCTGCAGCTCACAAACAGAAAGCAAGGATCATTTATTTATTTACTGATTTATTTGCTGACAGAGGAAAAGTTAATGTTCCTGATTCTTTGGGCTGCAGCATTTTTATATCTAAAAGTATTTATGTGGCTCCTTAAGTGGATGCTTTGACAAAACATATCCTCCCAAGTATCTTCTTGAACTTATTCTATACATGGTCTCAGGCAGACTCCAAGCTCAACCATTCTCCTATCCATGCAACTACACACCCATGACTATGAACAGGTGCCTGCTGTCACCAATGACAGTCTGTGTGGGATCATAGAATCATAGAATGTTTTGGGTTGGAAGGAACCTTTAAAGGTCATCTAGTCCAACCCCCCTTGTCCTGGGTTTAGCTAAAAACCCAGTCCTGTTTAGTGATTTTTTTCTCTTCAGTTTAGTGTCTTCTAAAAGGCTGCACTTTCTGAAGTCAGCAGCATGTTTTTGCAGACAGTGTGTGCTACTGGCAGTGATAACACCTGATGTTTACAGTTACTGCCTGGGACTGGTATGTAGAAAGGCTCTTGCTTATACTTATTCCTATAGTGACCAAGGCCACTGCTGGCTCTTGTGTGCCACGCTGGGGGTGCTGGGTAGTAAGAGGGGGGCACAAGGAAGTAAAAGGTGGCACCTCCAGGGGGTAATAGACAGGACAGGTGACCAACGAGAGTATTCCATCCCATATACGTCATATTTAGTATAAATTGAGTGATCACGAGAGTTTCAGCCTTTTTCGGCCCTTTTGCCCCTTTTGCCCTTTTCGGCCTTTTCGCCCTTCCTTTTCTGCACTGACCGGTGTCCAGAGAGGACTCCATCTGACCTCCTGATTTTGATCCGGATCCTGAGTTCCCGAATCCAGCTCCCTGTATCCAGCTCCCGCTGCCGCTGAGCCTGGGGCTTCCCCGGCGCCTCCTGCTCTGCAGCACCAGTGGGGATTTCTATCGGGGGAGGGAGTCGGGTTTGATATCGGGCTACTATCTATAGTTGTATATAATTCTTTACTTTTATCTCTTTACCATTATTCCTATTATTTTCATTAAAGCTGTTCTAGTTTTTTCCTTCTCTCACCCGTAAGTCTCTCTGCCTCATTCCCTTTTCTCTTCCCGTTTAGGGGGGGAAGAGGGGGTTAGAGAGCGTCTGTCCGCGTTAGTGGCCGGCCCAGCCCTAACCCGCGACACCCCTGCATGAGCAGGGACATCATAGAATCATAGAATTGTCAGGGTTAGAAGGGACCTCATGAAAAGCACTCATGAAGAGCCCTCCAACGAAGATAAGGGACAAGTGACACCAGGATATTCTGCACTGAGCAGGTGAACATCCTTCAGCTAGCTCTTTGGAGCTCCATTTTCAAGCTCTTCTGTTTTCAAACTGTCCTTCCAAGAGGGAACTGCCTTGGCAATGGCAGGGAAGAGATGTGGTTAACAATACTACTGAATTTCTTGGGAGTGCAGTCTCATAAGGAGTTGCAGGGTTGCACTCAAGCCTTTTGTTAGAAATTCTTGATTTAGGTGCTGTAACCAACACCACTGATAAGCAGTTGCTTATGGCCCATAGCTTACCCAGGCCTGGTTTCCTAACAAAAAGGTGTATTCCCACCTGGCACTGAAAGCAACCTGGGCTTTATCCAACCTGCACTCAGGAATCAATCAAAGGGGCATTTCTAGCTGACCAAATCCTCCATGATCACCTTCTCAGCCCAAGGACAGAAGCAGGCACTCAAAGAATGAATTTCATCTGCCCAAGCACGGATGTCTCCTTTGGGATGAGATGATTCACAGCTCTCAGTGGTGCATGGAGGGAGCACAGGGGAAGAAACTCAGTGTGGTGGTGAGACAAATCTCACTTTGGACCTCTCCTCCCTCATTGAAGGGACACTGGCATTGGGGAACAGTTTACACCAGCATTTTGCTCGTCATCTAGTAACCGTCTTAATGAAGTGCACAGAGAAATGTTGCTCATTCTGCTTGGGCTGGGCCTTGGGAGAAAGGGAGAGGAGGACCAAAATCTTCCTTGGGGGTTGGAAAATATGGAAAATTAGCTAAAGCAGAGAGCAGACAGATTGACAGCTGGAGCCTGCTGGATCTATTGCTATTGAGTGTAACCTTGGTTAAGGTGACAGTTATCAACTGTAACATCACCCCACCTAAAAGTGGAAAGGTAATATCAATATTGAAATGTTAAAAGCACAAAAAAAAAGCAGAGCAGAGAGAGAGCATGATATAATGGGACTGCAATGATTAAGACAGACAGACAGCGATGTTGCTGCAACGACTCTTGGCAGCAATGGGAATGAAAGTCTACAATTCATTGTGAGAAAACACAAAAAGAGATGAATTTGCTCTCACGCCTTCTGCAGATTTTGGCAGACTGTGAAACAGATATCCTGGGTTCTCTGTAGGAATCGCTTAGAGGAAATACCCAAGCCAGGAGGGTTATTCTCTCCTGCTTACAAAAGATACCTGGATATAGTACCTACACCTCCAGTTTTGGAGGAAAGGAATGAATCCACACTTCTCTATACAGATTATAAGGTCTGAAATGGCTTGAGGTCAGTGGTTTGTCAAGAAAAAAAAAATAATAAATTGTTCTTGCTGCTTTGTACTTGCTGTACCTTTCCCATTGCTTGGGGTGAAAAATCTGCCCTGAAACAGTGTACGTGCACGTGAGAGCAGGGGTCAGATGGGCACACAGCATTGTTATAAATAAAAGGAAAGTGGCTGTCTTTTTGCATTGTGCTCGGAACCAGGGCTTATTTCCCTAGAGGTCCACATGTCCCATTTTATTTATGATCTCTAATGGCACCATCCCAAATGATGGCTGCTCCACAGATGGGCTTAGCTCCCCAAAGGGGACTGTCCCATGAGTGCAGCTTTTTGGCAGTACCAGGACACTCCTTCCTCACTGTTTGGTCCCCAGCAGATACACTTTTGTCTGTGGACACCTTAGAGGAGCTTTGGGATGAGGCTCATCACTTTTCTCCCTTGAAGAAATACTGGGCATGCACAAACTTTGCAGATGTTTTAGAAACACGAGGCAAAGTTATATTTCATGCAAAGTGTTTCCTTGCAATGAAAATTTTCAAGATTACAGCTTTCAAGGGCTTTCCTGTACTCAAGATCAGCATCCCAGATACTTGGATTTCCTCTCCTACCTCTATGGTAGCTCTTCATTTGTGCATCTTGCTTACAGGGAAATTTCACAAAATCTCTTTTCCTGCTGCCAAGTCAGCTTAGGAAACCTCTGCCTCACCATCCAGATCCTTCTTCCCACATCCACAAAGAGGGTCTCATGCTTGTGGGACCATGCCGAAAACCACATCACTGAAACATCTGGTCAAAGGAGAGCCATCTGTAAGTTGTGAGTGCTTTTTTGGAAGGGGGGTTGGGTGTTTAGGGGTTGTTTTCAACCAAAGTTATGGAGCAGATTTTCAAAATCCTCCCTACCTGAAAGAATTGAGCTTGCAAAGGAGTGATTCCTATCCTTCCCTCCTAAGATGGAGGCAGCTGCTCTCCCTTCTTCTTTTACTCACAGATCAGCCCCTGCAGTCCCAGAGAAATTATAAAAATTAATGATGACAGCAAGAAAAAAAAGGATCTTGCCCCGACTACACAATAGCCCCCTCCAAAACCTGCGAGCAATGCCTGTGGCGAGGCTGATGAGGCCAGGAGGAGCCCTCAGGAGAGCATCCTTTCCACCCTCATCCTGCTGAGAAAGCACCCACATCCCCTTCAGCACCCAGAGAGAGCCTGGGTTTAGGTCTGCCTCGTATTGCTCTTTCTACATGAATGGGAGGGAGAAGTGGGGAGAAAATCTTGTTTACAGTGGTGGTCAGAAGCAAGGCCTGGGGGGGAGCACATATATATGCACGAGTTTTCGTGCGCATCTGAGGCTTTACCTCCGTTGCCTCCTAAATAACGTCAAGAGGCATCGGGGTGACAGAAAGCAGCTGTAGCCATCTCCCTTCTTCCCTTGCAGGCCTAGCTCTGATTTTTTTCTTGCCCAGTTTTCAAGGTTGTTTCAGGTCCTAAACCAACCCTTCCTGCATCCTCCACCTCTTCATTTTTCACCGTGCTGGGGGAGAAACATGAAAGCTGGGCTTCCTCAGCGGAGCAGAAGGGACCAGTGACTGCAATTACAGCTCTCAAATTAATGATGTGCAAAGACTCTAGAAAATAGTAGTTTCTGCCCATAGGATGGGGATATCTTGTGTTTTCCTAGCTCTGCGCAGCTTGTGAAAGAAAGAAAATCTGTTGTAACCAAGGATTATTTCCTTAGCTGGTATAAAACCAGTGTAACTTGATGCCTTTCTAAAGGCAAGGATGGATGACGATAGCCCCGGGATGATTTCCCACAAAGCTTCACAGAATCTGAATGAAATAAGCGCAATTCATTGCAAGTCCTTAGCAAAACAAGAGCACAGTTGGCACTTAAATTTCCCCACCATCACCACTATTTTTGTGTACAGACAGCCAGTACCATATTTATTGTCTCAGCATCATCCCCTGCTTGTTTTACAGCAGCAGGACTTGACATACAGGGTGTTGGGCAAATAACTTGCCCAGTGCTTCAAAAAGTCAGCAAAAGGGTCAGAAATCACAGCCTGGCACCGTGCAAATAAACACATCTGTCCTCTGGCTGCGTGGAAAACTGCAGGCATGGGATTTAAGGGGTGATGAGGAATGGGGGGAAGGGAGAAAGGTGCAGAAAAGGAGCTGGGAGCAGTGCCTGATCAACGAGTGTATTGGAATAGGAGTTAGTTAAAGGTTGGTTTGTGGCAACTGCATCACACATCCACACTCATCTTGAAAACATTCTGGGTTTCCTTTACTCACTACGAAGACAACTAATTCCAGCAGGAAAACAGGGGAGCCAACTGTGCATGGCATCTCTGCTCACTGCTAGTGCCAGAGCCTAGACCCGAGCCTTAGCATCCCAGGGACAGGGGGAAAGGACGTCCTGGGAGGAGTTCTGAGCCATACCTCTGCAGGTAGCCCACTGTAACATGACGAGGAGCAGGGGCAGCTTTGGCTGTCACCTCTCCCAGTAGGGCTCACAAACCTCAGGGAGAGAAGGGCTGGAGCTCAGCTGGTGGAGCCTTGGCTTAGTTACAGCATCGACGATGACCCTGTGGCCTTTGTGAAAAAGTGAGCTCAGCCCTCAGGCTGGAAAGGTTGGACACCTCTGGCTGATTTATCCAGAGACGCTGACACACATAAGGAAGGTCCCAGCCCAGGGAAGTTTGTGGAAGATGGATAACACGGCACAAATATTAATGGGCCATAAGGGAAGGCAGCAGAAAATGTGAGGAAGCTACTGGTACCTGACACTTGCCTTTCAAATATAATTGCCCCTCGTCCAGCTGATGGAGAGACTTGAACCTAGTGCTTCCTACTGGAAGCACAAATCTCTGGGGTCTGCATGAAAGAGCAAGGACATCACTGCACTGCTGACCCATCCCTTCTGCTGATGGTGGGGTTTGAACCTTCAGTTTCCAGCCAGACACTCACAACTAACAACATCCACACACAAGAGCATCTCCATCTTAATCCATTATCATTGTCTGCCCTCGGACAAGCCCGAGAGTGACCGAGTTCCCACACAGCATCTACCTCCTCAATAGCAGAGTATTTTAGTCACCGTTGGCACAGTCCCTTGTTTGTTGCTGTGCTTCAATCCATAGGTGGTAAGGGTGGGTTTCCATCCCACCAGCCACATCCAAACTGATCACCTGGTGTTCCCTCAAAGACAAATAACCACAAGTAAGTGCAATTCATCTTAAAATACGGGCAGCAAATAGATCAGTGAACCCAAATCCTGGAAGAGCTTGTCCTTCTCTGTTGACCAGAAAGGAAAAGAAGGTTGATTAGCTCTTATGCACTGTCTGTATCATCTCACCATACACCCCTAAAAAGTGAATTTGGGGTCATGTCTCAAGAAAATGGAGTCTTAAGCTATGACATCTCAGAAAATCCCAGAAATAATGTAGAATAAAGGTAGCAAGATATGTTAATCAGTAAAGCAGAGAAGTAACGACAGCGCTGAAAGAGAAGCCTGCTACCATTTGCAGTGTGAAGCCTCCAACCAGGTGGAGGAGTGGTGGGAATTTATTACTCTACTAGGCAGGACAATATAACGCATCCTATCTTCTGGCTTTGACCTTTTCTTTACAAAGGAGTTCTTCAGTTATCAAAAGTGACTAGAGATTTTGCGGTGCTTCCTTCTCACAGGTCCAATTTCCTACTCCTTAAAAGGCATGGAGCTTCAGGAAGCACAAGACTAACCCTCTGGATGTCAAATCCCTCTGAAGGGTTTCCTGTGCACCCCCTAAATATGAAGTCCTCCAGGTACCCTCAAAAGTTGATTTCTAGTCCCTGTACTCCAGTCTACACTTGATTTTTCCATATGTACCATCATCTATAAGACCTGGACTCTTTCTTGACCTGTGTTTCAACTGGAGGTTTTGCAACAGATAAAGGACAAATATCTATGATTCCTACACAAAGCAGGCTAGAATTAGCTCCCCTGTTTTCAAAGGGAATGCAGGAGAAAAGTGCAAAAAAATGACAGGGTGTGTTTCAAAAGAAAGGTACCCTCCATCATGACCATCACAGCTCTCCTGCCCTTTGCTGGGCTCCACCAGCATTTCTCTGAAGTGAACACGCAGCCACCGGATGACACAGTTTTCTGGTATTTTTTGACCATTCCTTATTGCATTGTACTCTCCCTGTTCCCACCTCTCTTGTGGTGCTGAGCACTTTAGGCAAGGCCTCCTACCTATACACACACTCAGCACCCATCCAGAGAACCACAGATTTGGTGCCATCCCATGGATGGAACTCTTGCTGTTTACCTCAAGAATCCATCCCCAGGGAGGTTTTGAATGCTTTCCCCTTCCCCATTTTCTGCTGACACTGTGATTTGTCTTTCCTGAGACACACAATTTTACATGATTTTGATTTTCAGATGAACAATGACAATGAAGAAAATAAGACATATTTTGTACTCCTGGCTCCCTCCTCCTCCTTAGTCTGACCTTTCACTGATTCAAGGATCTGTTACTGGGTACTTGTTGGAAAAAATTCATCTCTGTTTACTATCTCACAGCTTAAATTCATGAAATGTTTTTCTGTTTGTCTTTTTCCTTCTCCATTCTTCCTTCTTGCCTCAGTTTTCTAGTTCGAGAGCACCTGAATGTTCAAACTATTTTTGAGACAAATGTTATTGCTTATATTTAGTGTGAAAGTACATTAAGAAGGTGTGCAAGACAAGAGGGTCATGTTCAGGTGCCTTTCTTTGGTACCACAATGCTGGAGCATCACCAGCCAAGTGTAACTCACCTCCAGTGAAATTCCTGGGGTCAAAAGGAGAAAAATGTGGACCTCCAAACTTAACTATCTGCATTTGAATCACCAGTTTGAATATGAGACCTGAGTTGTCCACTAATGACAGCAGTAACTGGTTTTAATAAGACCAGGACGGTCTTCTAGCAGAAAGGAAATGGCCAGCTGCCTTGGACTCTAGGCAGAAAACCTGACAGTGGCTTCATACGTGACCTTCACCTCCATGGAGACCAATGTGCCTTTGCTGGTTTTCCACATGTATAAAATGAAAGTAGGAATTCTCGCCCCACTCTGCCAATGATGAAGCAGCAAGATCACAGCAGCCTTTCCTGGGGAAAGGTAGAACTTCCTAGGTACTGTTGAGATCTCACTGGTGTGAGAAGTGGGAAGCTCATGCATGTTCATGCACCAGCATAAGGGACTGGCCAGGAGGTCTGTCTAGAAGATCAAATCATTGCAAACTTACTGTGAAACAACAAGCTCTAGTTCTCAGTTATCAGCTTGATCACTGATAATGTAAGAGCATTATACTTCTGTATTCTTTTTGTTTGTTTGTTTCCTTGTGCTTGCAGCTAAGAAGCAGTCCTTATGTGGCTTTGCAGGCTTCCTAGGGTCCGTTCAAGAGACTGAGTTCATAGCCAAGACCATCAGGATGGGCAGCAGACCATTCTCCTCCAGCATTCAGCTGTCACTGTGCCAGAACAAGCTCATCCCAGTCTCAGGAGGGACGACGTGAATGTAGCACAAGTCTGGGGATGCTGGGTAAGGCCAAGGGCGAGCAGCCTTAGCTGCTGGTGTTTGCCACTGCCTCAGCGCCCCTACTTTGGGTAATTTACTGTTATCACCACCTAAAGAGACTTTCTGCAGTGGTGGATGGAGGGGGAGTGACTGACCTTGTGTGGTGCCGAGGGCAGAGAGCAAAGGCGTCTCACAGACACGGGAGAGCCAAGGGGATAGAAATGGGAAAGCTCAGCAGAGAAGCTGTTTGAAGAAAATGGGCTGTCATTGTCTGCACTGACCCTTTCCCTCTGCTGAGCCAATATTGCAGTTTTCATTTCCAGGCAGCAAGCTGGAAATGTTCCCTTCCCTGTCTGCAGATGCCAGAGGTGCTTGAGCCAAGACAGATGCTTCTGGGGCAGATCAACACGAAACACACCAACCCTCACACGGTTGGAGCCTTTCTGAGCATCATGAGTGCGTCCCACCTTCCTCCACCACATCACCCAGCAGCTTGTCAGGAGTGGGACAGTCACAGCCTTTGCCTGTCAAACTGTGGGATTTCTCTCTCTCCCCGTCTCTGTGCCTTTGGTGCAATGCAGCATTTTCTGCTCTAGCTGCTTTGCTCACTGGAGCCCTGTGAGTGCTGGAGAAAATGAGGGGGTTGCTTTGCAAATCCTCCCTGCACACAGCTACTGTTCCCATCTTCAGTGGGTCCATGCTTAGATCAAGCAGGACCATGAAGAAGATCTTTTATGCCCTGATTCTGCTGCCTGCTCTTAGCAAAATGAAGACTGGGAAAGGAGGACCAGCAAAGATGTCCAATGGGGCAGTTCTGTTTCTGGGGAGTTTCTGTCCAGAGCACCAGCCTGTAACCCAGAAAACATCTCAAGATGTTTCTCCTTGAAACACCTCAAGAGGTTTTTCATTGAGGGAAGAACTAGAAAAGACACCAGTAGTGCATAGCTTGTCACATCTAGGATGGAAGAATAAAAGCTCCATAAATTTAGATTTTTCTTCTGGCCAGTGAAAGGGAAAAACTCGTGTGCAGCTCTTCATGGCTCCCTCCTTTGTAGTGGGTTGCACATGTCCACATCACAGAGCACCAGATCCATGGCTTGCCCATGACCCCAAGACATAATAATTATGTTTTGGTAGGTTTTATTCTCCATAATGCCTGAAATATAAAGGTTATCTGTCCCTCCTCCAAAAAAGTGTTCAGGCTTTGTCTCAAATGCACAAGGGGATTTGCATGCAACAGCTAAGAAAATGTAAGTGAGGTAATAAAGGTGAACCATGAGCAGTGTAGGGACCAGGGAGTAGGAGCTATTTAGGGAGCTAAGCTGACCATGTAGATGCATCTCCGATAGAGACTGCAACCCCAAAATGCTCAGGTAGCCTTGGGGGGAAAAACCCCACGGATTACTGTTGCAAGTGCTTCTGGCAGAAGCCCTGTTGTTTCGTATGGGCACAGGAATAAGGAATAATGCATAAACTGTGCTGTGGCTTCCTTCCTTTATGTAGGAACTTGCCTCCATCCCTGGTGTTAGAACTACTCACACCTTCCAGACAAACTTACAGAGCTTCATCATGGAGTAGCAGCACCCTGCTCCTGTTCTGCTCCTCGTCCAAAGGTGCAGAAAGCAGCTTTAGACCTTATGCAACACTCAGATACACTCAAGGAAGGAAGGAAGGAAGGAAGGAAGGAAGGAAGGAAGGAAGGAAGGAAGGAAGGAAGGAAGGAAGGAAGGAAGGAAGGAGACAAATGACACAGACCTCTCGTGTCTCTCCTCCTCACTTCTGTCCAGTCAAACAAGCAGCGGGCAGAGTTTCTCCTTCCCCAGCAGCCATGAAGCTTGTTTGAAGCAATTTGGAGGCAATCGAATGAAAAGGAATAAATGAGTGGATATTGCAGTTTATGGATGGCTGAGTCAAACCCACAGGCAGTGATTAGAGGCCCACAGTCCCTTTTATGCCCACAGTAAGAAAATGACTTGAATTTGTTCCATTTTAGTTCCAAACAGGAGGCAAAGTTGTAGTGGGCTGGATTGTCAGTTATGCCACTTTCTAATATTCAACTGGAGGGAAGAATAAAAAAATGGACAGGTTTTTTATTTTAATTTAAATAAACCATCAGTCGATCCACAGCAAATTTCTCCAGCTTTGATCCTCTCCTTCTAGCTGAGATGCAAAGAAATGAAGGTCGGGGAAACAGGGAATACACAAGTGCAACTTCCCCACTCTTTCTCCCACCTTCATTTGCCCTACAAATAGTTTCCAACGTGGCTGTTTGCCCGCTGGCCCCTTGTTCACACTATCTGTGGTGGTTCCTCGTCTGCTTGTGATCTCAGAGTGACTGAACAAATTGAACTTCAAAGTGTGGATGAGATGAACATGTAAAAGAGTTTATCTGAACTTCAGCTTCATCACTGCCTCTGATATCAATTTTCTGAGTAACCTCGGGCATGTCAATAGAAATTTTTCCCCAAAAACATATACCTGCATTGCCATTAGTGATGCTAAAATCTGCAGGTAACTGCACTGGAAGGACAACACACTTGATGCTTCCGTTGTTTTTCTGCACCTGGGATAAAAAGACATCTCAGTCCTGCACCTTTAGGGTTGATACCAAAGGATGTCACAGGCCTCATCGCTTCTGCTTTGTGGCCAAGGCAGCCAGTCCTTATCCCACTGGGACCAGGGTGAGGTGATGGAGAAGGAATGGGGGAAATCTGGACTTTCTTCCATAATGAAGCTAATTTGCAGCCAAGGTGCACACCAGACAGAAAGAGCTTTGAAGAATGAATGGTCTAAACAGAAAAAAGAAAGAAAAGGACAGAAATTCACACAAAGTCATCCAAAATATCTGTGGTTGGGGTAGGCTTGAGATGCCTTCACTCACTACCCAGTGGCCTTACCTCTACATTACAAAGAAAAAAACTGTGTATCTTTTTCTTCTTAAAATACCTTCTCTCATCAGAGTTATTCTCCAGATTTTGGTTTGTTTATTAGCACGGAAAAGATACAGTAAGATTTAAAATGTACTTGTCAACTTACATCTCTCACAGTTGTGTTTTTCAGTCTCCTGGGACAATGACTACCACGGCATTCAAATCTGAATTCTCCACATCAAATCTACTGCTTTGTACACTGATGGAAACTTGACATTTTTCAGGTCTTTCAGAAAAGTTATCAAAAACAACAAAATTACCAACCACAGAGGAAAAAGAAAAACAAAAACCAACAAGAAAAACCTAGAAAGCCAGACACATTTAGAGCATCAGCTGCTAAAGCAAGTTTTTCATGGGTAGAAGAAGAAAAAACAAACCATCACCTCTTGGATGACGAGTCCTCTTGCTGCTGATGGTAAATCACATTCAAGTCCTATCTGCTCTACGAGCTACAATGTTTGTGCTGTTGTTTTTTCAGCTTGAACGCAATGGACATTCAACAGCTTGAATTTTGCAAAGATGAAAATATGATACTAAATTAGATGGGTAGGACCTTCTATGCCAGCAGTGTCGTGTATTTTCCGGAGAAGGAAAGCATCATGTTCACAGTTCAAGGTATTCTATGGCAGGTTGGTTCTCTCGCAGCTTCGTTCAGCTCTTCTGTATAATCCCAAGAAACTCACTTCTTCACTGTAACCTCATCTAGTTTTTACATACTCCAATGCTTTCCCGAACACTCAAATCACTTGTGCTAAATCTGGATGGAAGGAAGAATATGTTGCCTGGAATATTCGAATAAATACAAAGAGGAAAAAAGGCATTTGGTGCAGAATGGAGGAAATCCCCGAAGATATCCAGATACAGAGACTACAATACTTCAGTGGAGTTACTTCATTTCTGCCAGAAGCTGAAAACCTGTGAGTGGAGGAAGAGCCTTTCGGTTACAAAACTTGTCGGCAACTCAGAAAGTACAAATGTCAGTTGTGGCTCCATTCTACTTTTTTTTTAACCCGACTGCTTCCTCACAGCTAGATTTCCCAAAGAACCCTTTGCACGCTGCAAAACAATTTTATCTGTTGCTCCTGTAAAACATGTTGGGGTTTCGTTAATGTAACAGATACTTGGAAACGGCATATTTCTCAGCTTTTAAGGACAACTCATGCTTTATTTTTGTTTACTGAAGAAAAATGTGCACTTTCTGAGAACTCTCTGTTCTTTTTCTTCTTTTTTCTTTTTTCTTTTCTCTTTTTTCTTTTTTCCTAAAAGTAGTAACAACAGCAGAATTGAAACAAACAAATCCAAGAACCTCACAGAACCACAGAATTGTTGAGGCTGGAAAAGCCCTCTGAGATCATCAAGTCCAGCCATAGACCCAACACCCCCACATGGGCCAGACCAGGGCACTAAGTGCCCCATCCAGCCTCTCCTTAAACCCCTCCGGGTATGGTGACTCTCCCCTGCCCTGGGCAGAGCATCCCAGTGCCTGAGCACCCTCTCCATGAGGAAGGGCTGCCTGAGACCCAACCCGAACCTCCCCTGACGCAGTTTCAGGCCGTGCCCTCTCGTCCTGTCACTGAGTGCCTGGGAGAAGAGCTCAACCTCACCTGACTGCACCCTCCCTGCAGGGAGTTGCAGAGGGTGAGAAGCCCCCCCGCTACCTAGTTTAAATCTACCCTGCTCTGGTTTAAAACCATTGCCCGTCATCCTGTCACTGCACTCCCTGGTAAGGAATCCCTCTCCAGCTTTCCTGTAGCCCCTTCAGGTACTGGGAGGTGCTCTAAGGTCTCCCTTTTAGGATTCTTCTCTTCTCCAAGCTGAACAGCCCCAACTCTCTCAGCCTGTCCTCCCAACAGAGCTGCTTCAGCCTTTGATCATTTTTGTGGCCTCCCCTGGATCCACTCCAACAGGTCCATGTCCCTCTTGTGCTGACAGCTCCAGAGCTGGTCACAGCACTCCAGGTGGGGTCTCACCAGAGCAGAGCAGGGGGGCAGAATCCCCTCTTCCATCTGCTGGCCACGTTGCTTGTGATGCAGCCTGGGATGTGATTGGCCTGCTGGGCTGCGAGCATGCAATGATGGCTCATGTCCAGCTTTTTGTCTGCCAGTACCCCAAAGTTCTTCTCTGCAGGGCTGCTCTCTAGCACATCATGCCCCAGCCTGTATCGATAGCCCCAACCAGGGGTAGGACCTTGCACTTGGCCCTGTTGAACTTCATGAGGTTCACATGAGCTCACTTCTCCAGCTTGTCCAGGTCCCTCTGGAGGACATCCTGTCCCTCTGGCGTGTTGACTGCATCACTTAGTTGGGTGTCATCTGCAAACTTGCTGAGGGTGCACCTGATCCTGCTGTCAACGTCATCAGTGAAGATATTAAACAGCACTGGTCCCAGTATGGACCCCTTGTCACCCATCTCCATCTGGGCATCGAGCTATTGACAATTACCGTCTGAATGCAACCACCAGGCAATTCCTTATCCACAGAACTGTCCACCCATCAAATCCATATTTCTCCAACTTAGAGAGAAGGATGTTGTTGGGGACTGCGTCAAAGGTCTTGCAGAAGTCCCGATAGATGACATCCATTGCCCTTTTCTTTTCCACTGATGTAGTCACTCCACTGGAGAAAGTCACTAGGTTTTCCTTTGTATTACAAGCAACCTTACTGCTTTCAGCTGTAATGCAGATTTTAGAACATGGTGTTGTACATCCCCAAAATATTTATAGAGACAATGTTTGGGAGCAAAAATAATGTGCAGTTCTGAGGATAGGGTATGGCTGGAGGCTGGCAGTTCTTGGCCATGAACTCATCATCTGCAGAGTGCTTGTTTAAATGGCCTTCCACATTTGGTGTGTTACATGTCATAACCACATCCTCACTGTTCCTCATTGGCTAGCCTCAAATGGGGGGAAAACAAAAGTAAAAATTCATTTTCCGAATCAACTTCCAATTGACATCATCCCCATGTCTCTGGAGTATCCCCTTTGTGCCCGCACAACATCAGACTACATGGGTTACGCTCCTCCCACCACGCTCTCTTGTTCTTGACTACGAATTAAATTTGTGCCACCACATTTCTGAGGTAACCCGTTGACCTAAGAGCACATCACACTGTTTGAGAAAAGACTCACTAGATTTTCCAGAGAGGCTTTGCAAAGGAAGTCAGGTTTCCAGGAGAGTCCAACAGCTGGGGTACTGAGCTGGTCTGAAAATCTAGGAGCTCTCAAGTGGCAAGCACTTCTGAAAATCCACATTCTCTGGACATCGTATTCCAAAACTTAGTCAAAGTGCTTCTGGAACCTCTGGCATACCTGGCCCTTGTGTTGTCATCATCTGAGCCCTATCAATGCCTCTGCAGCCCCTTCCTCTGTTGTGTTACACGTGTTCCTTTTTCACCAGTACATTTAGGAATAATAGAAAGTTTTCCATCACAAGTTGTTTCTCAACAAAATCTTAATTTTTTCCAAATTACATTGTTTTTCCAACAGTATCTTCAAGGACAAAACCAACAGCTCAGTGCCACAAACCTGAAATGTTTGGATGGGGTTATTTCTCACTCGCCTTTAGTCCCGTTCTCTCACAGTGTGGATTAAATCTGTACTAAATCTCTGACAATGTAACACCAACTTTTTGGAGGGGAGACTATGATATAGAGGAAGATGCAGACTAATGAGAACGTCTAGAAAAAATGGAGCCAATCTCTAGGCACTAGAGAGTGGTACACTGGAAATAATGTTTCTTATTTTCTGGCCTTTCTCTCCCCAAAGTAATATTTTCACTGAACTCCTCCTGAAAATATGTAAGGAGGTAGAGATAGAAATTTCTTCATCTGACTATAAATGCAATTGTATTCCAGGAAAAAAAAAGAGAGAGTGATTTTACTGTGTTTCACATTTTCTTTATAGTTACTTCTTATGAAGGGGCCTTGGGATCCTGCCTTTGAATGACAGAAGAGATACTAAATGATTTTAGTGATGCAATTTTTCCTCTTTTTGCTCTGTTGGTTCCTCTCCTCTCTGCTCAAACAGGCATCCAATCTGACTTGGATAAGTGACCATCTGACCTGGACAGCAGTCCCTGCCATGTAACCCATCCAACAGCTGTTGAATGGTAATATCCCTCAGTTGGCCGTTGGTCTGGTCTGGATTAACTTGTGAGCCAGTGACATGGCAGTGAAAGCCTTGGGTATTCCCTTACTTATCATGGTCAAGCCAAAGGAACTTGTAGGACATGGTTATAGGAAAATATTAGTGGTGAGCAAAGCACGTTTATAACCATTTTATGTCCTGAACATCAAGAAGCCACTAAGTCTATTGAGAATAGCTCTGAAGATAGTGTGTTTGTATGGAACTAAGTAAAGGAAAATAAGACTTTTATACTGACATATTTCTTGGAAGGCATCATGGAGCACTGTCCCCAAAGGGGCAGACTAGTAGCTTTATCCGCAGTCTGCTGTACATGATGCTGGTAGACCCATCACAGCTTTCATGGGTCTTGCATTCTGCATTTGGCAGGAGATGAAGAATATCCCTACACATACCTCTACAATGAGCATGTCCAGTCTGGTCACACATAAGACCACATGATTAACTTAGGACAACAGAGAGGGAGGTGGAAAGGCCCCGACTCATCTTCATCCACAGTTTCTTGTGTTACCTTTCATAACAACATAAGCCAAACCCGACTGCAGTCAGTCTGTCTAAAGAACCTCCCTCCAGCCCACTAACTAGCTTCCAGCACTGGGCAGCTGCAGATACCTTGAGAGAAATTGCCCACAAAACTGGGCAATTATAGAATGATCTGTTCCCCAACATATCCAGTCAAGATCCATTCTCCTTTCCATCATGAATGAACCTCTTCAATGGGATGGCACACATGGTGGGTATCAAAGCGGTGGAAAAGGGAAAAAAAAAACCTCCCAAACAAAACCAGTTTGCCAATGAGCTTTAGATCTAGTCTTGCTTTATTCCAAATCCATAAGCCCAGCCCCAGTGACTTGGCAGCTTGATCTCAAGAATCACCAAGAAATGGGAAACAACTGAGGTAGGTCTGATTTTAACCTCTAATTTTCTTGCCCCAAAAGCACTGGAAATTTCAGATTTCTCCTTTCTTAAACTGGGTTGAAACTAGAAGTTGTGCCCACACACATATCTCAGTGGTGGAGAACGGTCTCCCACAGTTTTGCCTCTGAAGTTTCCTCCATTTGGGTGAGCCCCAGGGGTTGATGCACGGTCATCCTCTTCCTTGCACTGCCTGCCCAAGTACTTCACGCCATAAATCATCAAAAAAAAGGGCACAAGCTACCCCCTGCCCACTTTAAGCCTGAGTTTTAGGACAAAGGAAAGCATCCACCTCAATGTGCAGGCTTGCGATGTCGCCCCAAGTCAGATGGCGATGGAACTGCCGCGCCAGCGCTTTTTACGGCAGTTTAAAACACTATCGAGGCGGCTTCAAACTGCCTTTTACATCCCATCCCAAATGGCGATGGAATGGAGCCCAGAGTGAAATGCTAAATTGGATCCTATCAAATCAGCATCCGATCACGCAGGCTAAGTGGTAATGAATGGCTCTTAACGACGGAGTTCATCATTATAACCTAATGACAAAAGATACATAACCACCGGGGTCTCCAACGGTGCAACCAGCCGCCACCCGTCACCTACCCCCTCTGCTCTGTCTGTCGCCTGCTGATTTTTTCCTATTGGGGTGCAGCTTTTGTGTCTGGGGAGTGTTTTTCTCTCTTTAACTGGCAAAGGGTTCCAGGGCTCATTCAGGATAAATTATTCAGTCTAAACGGAGACGCAATAAATCTGAAATGGCGAACAATAGGTGGTTCTCCCTTTAGTCACACAGAGCCTACAAAACTCATCTCCTGCTAAGCAATAGCATGTCCCACTGCAGCTGCTGATGGCAGAATTAACAAGGGTAGCATTTGCTTCCTTATGTGCATCTATATTTAGATTGCCATAGGGCCTCCCCTTCCTACAGCAACGCAAGGCAACCCATCGTGGCATGCATGAACTGGTCACCATGGGAAAGAGAGAAGCAGAGAATCATCTCATCAGCTCTCAGTTTGGAAAAGACTCAGTCATGCAAACTTTTCCCTATTTCTCTTGTTAAATAAAGACACTTAAAAGTGGAAGAAAGTGTAGATCATCTTGTGTGAGTGGTTTAGGATTAGCAGTCCCATATATTGTTTTGATGAGATTTAAGCCTCTCACATAGCTGGATTTGCACTTCTCTCTTTGGAAAGCATGGTCTTGGCATGAAATCTCTGCTGTTTAAAGTAATTTTACCCACTCTCAACCCAGCAGATCCATTTGGAAGGTGAAGCCTCAGATCTGCCTATGGCACTCAAATCTCTGCTACATCACCCAAGCCAGCTCCTCCTTTTCCCTCCACCAGAACTCAAAGCACAGACTATGTTTGTAGCATCTGGAGGGTGGTGCTGCTCCTTAAGAAAAAAGAACCAGCTCAAAACACAGAAAATCCCCACCACAGATTTAGTGCCAGAAACCAGCTGAAGTAACACTGTGGCTAGCACAAGCTTCGGCCACCGAATGGAAATAACTGTCAGTGGATCCTCGGCAAGCCACATCTCCCCTGGCTGAGGACTTGGCCTTCTGTGTTTAAATCTTTCATCACATTGCACACCCACTCCTTCCTGCCATCTGCCAGGCGCGCCATGCCCGGGGCCAAGTCTGGTGCCGGCTGCTTCTCACCACGCAAACCTTCCCAGCCCAGATATGCCCAAGTGCTTCTGCACACTCCAACTGCTCTTCTCAACCCAGCGAGGAGCCAAGTCGGGAGCTCTGCTGTCATTTCCCCTACCCCCACATCATCTGTAGCAGGAGTGAGCAACTGCTTTGGCTTCTCTTTACCTTTCAGGGCCATCTGGACAACCTCAGACCTGGTGCTAAGGGAAATGGAGGTGGGCCAACAGCACCTTCATGATGTCGCCCGGGAAAGCAAGCTACAGCCTGGAAGTAGGAGGTTTATGTCATTCCTGAAGCACCCAGGGCTTCGTTGTGCTCCTTTATGGCTGTGGAGTCCTCTGGGAGTGGCATGGGCTCCTAATGGATGCTGCATTAGCTAATCCAGTGATTCAATTACTTCTAAATACTCTCTGGTGGCAAGGGCTAGTCTTCCTGCTCATTTACTGGAAATGGTTGCTCTTCCAGGGGGAGGGGAGATGTGGTTTAGCAGATGAATTGGGAATGCTAGGTTTATGATTGGATTCAGTAATCTTAAAAGTCTTTTGCAACCTAAATGATTCTATGATCACTAAAAAGTATGGCAAAAAGTATGGGTACCAGGCTGGACAGACTCCTACCCAAGCAGTCAACTGCATATTCTACTGCCCAAACTGATAGTGCAGCTCCAAAGGGACATATTTCCATTTCCTACTCTGAGCTCTGCCTCTGTGAATGAATATACTTCAGCCATGCGTTTCAGACAGGCATTGTCTTGAGCTGTGGTGGTTTGAATCTGGCCAGTGGCCAGTGGCTCTATCACCCCCGTTTGTCTGCTAGACAGGGAGACAAAATATAATAAAGGGCCCATGGTTGGAGATAAGGACAGGGAGATCACCTGCATCTACCCTCCTGGTCCAAACAGACTTGATTTTGGGGAAATTAGTTAAATTTATTAAAGAACAAATCAGAGAAGAGTAATGTGAAATAAAACAGACTTAACAAAAAAAATAACACTTTTCCCCCACCCCGCTCTTCTTCTCAGGTTTAACATCAATTCTAATTTATCCACCTCATCCCCCCAAGAGGCGTAGGGGGACAAGGAATGGGGCTGCGGTCAGTTCATCTGATGTCGTTTCCACTGCTGCTTCTTCCTCTGGGGGACGGCTCCTCAGTCTCCCCCGGGCCATTTTGAGGTCCCTGTCACAGGAGATGGTCTTCACACACTTTCTTCAGTGTGACAGTTCTTCACAAACTGCCCCAACGTGAATCTCTCCATGGGGCACAGTCCTTCAGGGGAAACTACTCCAGAGCGAATACCCCGCGATATCACAAAGGTCCTGCCAGCCAACCCGCTCCGGTGTGGGTTTCTCTCTCTCCGTGAGCTACAGGCTCTGGCAGTAACCTACTTCAGCACGGGCTTCCCACGGGGTCACAGCCCCCTTCGGGCACCCAGTGTGGAGTCCTCCCCGGGCCGTGGGTGGACTCTGCCCCCCGTCACCCTCAGGGGCTGCAGGGGCACAGCCTGCCTCACCACGGGCTTCATCACGGCCGGGGGACTCTCTGCTCCGGCACCTGGAGCTCATCCTCCCCCTCTTCACTGACCCTGGTGTCTGCACGTATTCTCACTCCTCCATCTCTCTGCCAGTTCCTGGGTGGCGCAGTTCTTTTTTTCCCCGTTTCTTAAATCTGTTTCCACAGAGGCGTTCCTATCCTGTTGTCACTGTCAGGCTCAGCCTTGGCCAGCAGCGGGTCCCTCTTTGGAGCCGGCTGGCATTGGCTCAGTCAGACTTAGGGGAAACTTCTAGCAGCTTCTTGGAGAAGCCACCCCTACAGCCCCCACCACTGAAATGCAGCCGGGCAAACCCAATACATGGACATATGCATGGGTATCACCTCTGTGTCATACAGCAAATCCACCCTCTTTTAGCTAGTGCTTCACTGTATGAACAGAGCTTCACAAGCCTAAGAACAGCATTAGTCTTAGCTCTTGAAAGCACAGATGAGGTGAAAGACAAATTCCGTGTGCTCAGAGGAATAAGAAGCTCGTGCCAGAGAAGAGCAGGTTTGATCCTGTAATGAAGGAGGGCTGTAACCAGCTTCATCTGGTGGATTTTTTACACAGAAAATACAGCTCCCCTCTGTCAAGCAATCAGTCAGACCATGGGAGGGTCTCCTGTTAGTCTTGAGCGGGTTTTACATAATAATACACTTATTTCTGAGAAACAGACAGCAGAATGAGGAAAGATTTGCACAGAATGGGAGTGCCAGGTGCACTTCCTTTTGATTTGTCAGAGAGGAGCCATCAAAGAAGATCCACTTTAGGCTTTACTTTTACGTTAGGATTGCTTGCTATATTCACTTTTGTCCAGGGAAGTGTTAAAGTCTATACAAAAGACATTGTCTGCACAGCCTAAAAAGCGTAAGATAAAATCTTACAAGCTTCTTACCAAAACCTTCGTATGGCCGGAAACCACAAGACAGATATTCATACGTTGGTGCATAGCCTTTAAAGAGCAGAAAAGATCAAGTATAAATATATACACACATATAAATGTATATATAGTGTGCATATATACTATGTATGTTTCAAAAGTATATATATGTCTAAAATAGACGTGTCTGTATATATATAAATACATATGATGTGTCTTCAAATAAGTAGCACCCTACCGAGCAGAGGAATCAATGTTTGCAAGATGCTGTGGCAGAGCACGGAGTTAAGCGATGTGGAACTGCATTAATTACAGTTTCACTCGGAGCTCGTCCCAGGCTTGGGCTCTCAGGGAGGAATTGCTATTTGCAAGTGGTTTAACACCCTGCTGCCGCTGCTCCTGAGCTCCCTGAGCTCAAAGGGGAAGGAAAAGTGCTGTTCTCCAGCAGTTCAGCTCACTGCTGCTGTTGAAAAAGGGACAGAAGCAAGGATTTGCCCGAGTGACCTCCCCGGGAGCAAAACATGATCAGTCCATTCAAATCCTGGCTCATCTTCCCATCCAAACAGCACAAGGACTGAAGTTGAAGATTCTACTCTTCACACCTGGTCCAGTACTTTCAGAAACCTCAAGCTTAGATACTATACTTACATTTCAAGAGAAGGAAAAGGTTCCCTTGTGTGAGGACAACACCAGGATCACCTCAAAGGAAAGTTCATGCCAAAAGATGTCTCCAGCAGGGTGTTTGGATGGAACCATCCTGTTTTGTAGGAAAACACAGTTTAGGCATTTAGATGTGATCTCATGTAACCTGGTCTCATGACAGACCTTGGTCTGGTTTACCGAGATTTATCCATTGCATGGTCCTGCAAAATCATTTCTTCCTGGACCGGGCAGGATTTCCATAGGCCTTGGGACCAGTGCTGCCCTGCCACTGTTGCCCACATTGATTTGCTGAGGAGTTGGGTGCAGTTTACGGAGAGCAAACAGGGCACCTTGCTGTAAAAGTCATTGGTTAAGTATTGACAAAAACGTGACTCCTTAAGCTAAATCCTTCAGTGGGATATCGGTAAATTGGAGGAGGAAGTAGAGCAAGAAAGCCTGCATAAATGGCAACACAGGACAGGCAGAAGATAGCATAAATTCGAGGAGAAAGAATCTAAGAGATATATCCTCAAATTCAGGTGTAATACTGAATTTTCTTTCCGTTGTAGAGGAACTAGTTTAGAGAGAGGAAATTACAAAAGAGAAGGGACTGGAATGCAGAATCATCTTCGTAGGTAGAAAAATCAAAATATGAAATAACTTTGTTCTCCTAAGCTGGGAGGTGCAGAGGTTATTCATCACCTTTGTAGGTGTGGAGACAACTCAATCACAAGGACAGGTAACCAGGTGATGGACATGCCAGATCATGTTTAAGCTACCTACCCTTCCATGTGAGTTAATTTAGGGCTGTACCATTGTTTTTCAATTCAACAGAAGAGTGATTCTGACTTTCTGCTATCCAACACTGTCAGAGAATCATCTCCTACTGTCAATGTAGGGAGGTGAGCAAGTTGTCTCAGCAACTCCCTGAATGCACATACTCTGGACACAAAGCCTACCTGTCTCCTCCAGCTATGGGAACCCTAGATGTTGTGGTCTGCCACAACACATCACTATGGGGAAGCCTGCTGTGCAATTCAGCTGGTACCCAAGTCCTTCTGGAAAATAATAATGTGGCTATGGCCTTCATTTGAGGAAATTCCGGACAAACAAAATTTGCTGCCCCCACCCCACAGCCATAAAGTACTTCTCAACTCTCCAGAACAAGCCACGGGCGTTTAGAAAAAGCCATAAAATGTGACAGGAGGACCAAGAGCATTTTCTAGCACTACTTGTGCACCCTGTTGATGGCAATGATGGAGTTAATATAGCTTCCATCTACATGGCGAGCAGGCAGCTTGCCAGAGGCTTGAAGTCTGGTAAATAAGCAGGCACATCTCAGCTCACTGGGAACAGATTGTTAACTCAGTTCAGCTCAGGGTGAGATGCACTGCTGAGCGGCTGTCATTAGCCGAGAGGATTCAGTGGTCGTGGCTGCATGTCACTGTCACAGCCGGAGCTGTACGGGACTGGAGACCTGGTAAGAGGAAATGGGTTTGACTCTCAACCAAGTCTTGCAGTCCTTGCTCCATCAGCACTCCCATTCCTCACCTCGGTGTAACCTGCTCTTCTCTTCGGTGGGGGTGGTTTTGCATCTAGTTGGCATCCGGTGACCGGCAGTGTTCCCCAGGGATCAATGCTGGGCCCAGCCCTGTTCAACATCTTTATTGACAATCTGGATGAAGGGACTGAGTCTACCCTTAGTAAATTCACAGATGACACCAAGTTGTGGGGCAGTGTCGATCTGCCAGAGGGTAGGAAGGAGCTGCAGAGGGGCCTGGACAGGCTGGGTTGATGGGCCAAGGGCAACGGGATAAAGTTCAGCCAGACCAAGTGCAGGGTCCTACACTTTGGCCACAATAACCCCAGAGAGGTACCTGGGAGTGCTGTGTGGCAACCGTCTGAACATGAGCCAGCAGTGTGCCCAGGTGGTCCGGAAGGCCAATGACATCCTGGTTTGTATCAGGACCAGTCTGGCCAGCAGGAGCAGGGATGTAATTCTGCCCCTGAACTCAGCACTGGGGAGGCCTCACCTCAAGCCCTGTGTGCAGGTCTGGGTCCCTCACTGCAAGAGAGACCTTGAGGTGCTGGAGCGGGTCCAGAGGAGAGCAACGAGGCTGGGGAAGGGACTGGAGGGAAAGTCCTGCGAGGAGAGGCTGAGGGAGCTGACAGTGTTCAGCTGGAGGAGACTCAGGGGGGACTTATCAATCTCTAAAACTCTCTGCAGGTAGGTTGTAGTCAGGTGGAGTTGAGCTCTTCTCCTGGGCAACCAGTGACAGGACGAGAGGGCACGGCCTGAAACTGCATCAGGGGGGGTTTAGGTTGGATTTCAGGCAGCCCTTCCTCACGGAGAGGGTGCTCAGGCACTGGGATGCTCTGCCCAGGGCAGGGGGAAGTCACCATCTCTGGAGTGATTTAAGGAGAGGCTGGATGTGGCACTTGGTGCCCTGGTCTGGCCCATGTGGGGGTGTTGGGTCTATGACTTGGGTCTATGGCTGGACTTGATGATCTCAGAGGGCTTTTCCAGCCTCAACAATTCTGTGATTCTATGAGTCCATAACACTGCTGCAGCTGTAGTTATGTGTCAAGGGCTGAAAGTTTCCTGAATCAGTCCCGAGTCCTTCACTTTGTGCCAATCCCAATGCAAGGACCACCAGGTTGGTTAGCACTGCTGGCTTACCTAAGATCCTGCAGAGCCCTGGTGGCAAAGGAGGCAAAGAGATCCCAATCACTATCCTGGCTGGCACACTATGGCAGAGACAACATCCTGGATGCTGCAGCTTGATCTGTGATGCACAGATCTCACAAGGAGTGGCTGAGGGGACTCAGGTTGTTTAGCCTGGGGAAAAAAAAGGCTCAGGGGAGACCTTATCACTCTCTACAACTATCTGAAAGGAGATTGTAGTGATGTTGGGGTTGATCTCTTCTCTCATGTAACAAGCCCTAAGACAAGAGGAAATGGCCTCAGATTGTGCCAGGGGAGGTTTAGGTTGGATATTAGGCAAAATTTCTTCATGGAAAGGGTTGTCAAGCATTGGAACAGGCTGCCCAGGGAAGTGGTGGATTCTCCACCACTGTAGGTATATGGAATCTGTATAGATGTGGTTCTCAGGGGAATGGTTTAGTGATGGACTTGGCAGTGCCAGGTTAATGGTCAAACTCAATGATCTTAAAGGTCTTTTCCAGTCTGAACAATCCTACTATTCTACAATTCTATGAAAGCAGTTTAGTCGAGTTACAGGATATTGATAGAGAACTGTCTAGGCGGGGGTAAGGTGGGCACATCAGCCATCCTCTCTCCAAGCAGCCACCTCACCCACAAGCCCATGGCTGCTAGCGGTTGTGTCTACCCAAGGGGCATCTCCCCAAGACAAAGGGCAAGGTCCATGAGGGACTGGCTTCTCCAGTATTCTTTCTGGGACCAAACCATCAACTGGGCTTCTCCTAGTGGAGCCATACGATCAAGTATCTTTCTGAAACCTGCCAAAACAGAAAATACATCTCTCAGGAAGCCTTGCAACGTCAAGGGCAAATTCTGGAACATGATCCATTCAGAGAGGGAAAAAACAAACAAAACAAACAAACAAACAAAAAAAGGCAAATCCACAGCTCACCCTGTGCTGTTCCCTCGAGCTGGAGCTCAGACACGGAATGCTGGACTCATTATCTGGGCTAAAGGGAAAAATCCATCAGAAGTCATTGGATTCAGGCGCGCAGTGCACATTGGAGCAGTTTCAGCACAGTCCGGCAGAAGCCGGGGGGACTCCATCTGCTCCAGCCAGCCTGTCGCAATGCCACGCTTGCATTTTCATTCGCGCATCCTTGCTGCAATTATGAGGATCTGCATGGGAACTTTCTCTCTGTCCCCTGTTTGCTCACAGCACGCAGTGAATTCAAAGCTTCCAACATCACGGGGCGTTAGAACGGAATGGGTTGCAGTGTGATGAAGTCAGCTGGAAAGTTTGCAGAGCTGCAGTGAGGCAGGCAGGC
Organism: Trogon surrucura; assembly: GCA_020746105.1. Classification (NCBI taxonomy): domain Eukaryota; kingdom Metazoa; phylum Chordata; class Aves; order Trogoniformes; family Trogonidae; genus Trogon; species Trogon surrucura. Next base: position 219,287,095 of record CM036617.1, read on the forward strand.
TCATTTTTCTCAGCTGATAAAAAGCCTGAAGAGCGTTTTTATTAAACCCATTGAGGGAAACCCCAGGATCAACAGCAGAAGGGGACAAGGGGTTGTTATGGAGAAAAATCCTCTCTTAAACCACACAGGGATCTTAGAGAGAGGCTCAGCAGAGGCACAGCGAATTATGAAAAATTATCAACAACTTCTAAAAAGGAAATGACCGCAGCACTGCAACAAACCAGCTCTGAAAAATACGCACTAAAAACCCCACTAGGAGATGGAATCCAAACTGTGTAACGATACAACTTTATCACAGCTCATAGAGCAATCAGCAAACAAGCCTTCCTATAGCTCAAACTGCAGAGCTTTCAGGGTGGAAAGGTTGGGAATTTCATCTCTGCCAAGCAGCGAGCAGCCCTGGTGCCTGGCAGAGAAACAACTGTAGTGAAAGCTTTCCAGGGTAGGATCTGTCTCATATCTCACTGGCTACTTGGTTGGTGCTTAAATAATTTAATGAGAAACTGCAATATGGGGACAAGCCCTTCTGCAGGCAGACAGCTGCTGCTTGCCCACCAAACCCAAAACAGGCACAAATACAAACTCGGCACAGAGTGGGTTGGGAGTAGCCCTGTAGAGAAGGATTTCGGGGTGTTGGTAGGTGAGAAGCTCAACATGAGCCAGCAGTGTGCTCATGCAGCCCAGAAGGCCAACCCTGTCCTGGGATGTATCAGAAGAGCAGCCAGCAGGGCAAGAGAGGGGATTCTCCCCTTTACTCTGCTCTTTTGAGACCCCACCTCAAATACTGCGTCCAGTTCTGGTGTCCCCACCATAAGAGGGACATAGAACTGTTGGAGCGCCTTCAGAGGAGGCCACAAAGATGACCCAGGGGCTGGAGCAGCTCTGCTATGAGGACAGGCTGCGGGAGCTGGGATTGTTCAGTCTTGAAAAGAGAAGACTTCGGGGGGACCTAAGAGCTGCCTTCCAATACCTCAAGGGATCCTACAGGAAGGCTGGGGAGGGACTTTTTACAAGAGTGTCCACTGATAGGACAAGGGGAAATGGGTTTAAATTGAAGGAGAATAGATTTAGGTTAGATCTTAGGAAATTCTTTGGTACGAGGGTGGCAAGACTTTGGAATAAATTGCCCAGAGACCTTGTGGCTGCACGTCCCTGGAGGTGTTCAAGAGCAGGTTGGACAGAGCCTTGAGTAGCCTGATCTAGTAGAGAGGCGTCCCTGCCCGTGACAGGGAGGTTGGATCAGATGATCTCTAAGGTCCCTTCCAGCCTAGCCCATTCTAAGATTCTATGATTCTATGATTCTATGATTCTATGATACCGTCTCCTGTTTGGAGGAGAGCTGGTTCAGCTTCCAATAACCTCCACCATAACAGAAAGAAAACATAGGTGTCCTCTTTCCCCTGCAGCATTTGCATTTGCAACCTTACTTCTACACCAAACACTGAATTTGATAGCAACCTGGCAAATGAATGATGGTTTACCATCAAAGAAACTAAATGCAACTTGGCCAAGCAACTTACTCAGAGGGAGACTGTGAAGGAAGACTTCACCACCGTGGAGGATATCTGTGGCAGATGCTCAGTGAAGCTGATTAGACAGAAATAATCTCCCACCCTCAGACCAGCCCTGGCCCTCCCTCTCAATTCAGGTGGAGAAAGGGTCTGAAGAGAGAAATCTTTCTCCTTTTCAAGTGCTTCCTCCTCCACGCTACAAAGTGTTGTTCCCACCCTCGTATGGCCTGTGCAAAACAGGAACACGCCGCTCAGCAACCTTTCCCTGGGAAGCAAGCTCCCGAGGAACAAGCGATACCATTTTCCGCGAGTGAACTTGAAAGAGGAGGAAGCCTTTGTTTCTGAGCTCCTTTTAGGTGCTGATCAATAACGAAGCTTCAAACCTCCAACAAACACGCCTTTCCCTGCAGCCGAACCAAGCCTTGAGGCTGCCTTTGCTCCTTCTGATGATGGGCAGCCTTTCTTCCAGCCCTGCTTCACCACCCCTCCCGGAGGGGCTGCCGTCAGAGGAGGACCCAGGGTCTGCACATTCCTTATTCAAGCCAGCAAACGGCTGCAACCTCGGCAGAGCCAATTAGTAAGAAGTGATGGCTGCCGCTGGAGCAGTGACCGATCCGACTTCCCGGAGTGGGCGAGCAGAGAGGGTGACATCTCAGTGACACGGGGCAACCCATCTCAATCCCAGCTGCGTGACCACCTCATTCATAATGCAGCTGGGCCCTTCACTGCTTTTCCCTGTTGCTTTCGCTACCGGATGAACAGGAAAATCACTGATCATTAGCAACAACAGACAGAAAGATCCCAAGGGCAAACTTTAGACTGTATTCGTAAAATCAACTCTCCTCTCAGGCAGTCTGTCTCCCTGTGGCAGGTCTGCTCCGCAGAGCATCTTTAAAAATACAGTTCTTATTTCAGTAATGCCAAAAATCAAGGCTGCCTTATGCTAGACACAACATGATTAAGTAGATCATCTTGGCTCTGTAGAGCTTAAAATTCAAATAACCAAGACAATGCATAAAGGGAACAAGAGACATAAGGAGGTGAGCTGACTTTCCAAAATCATATTGGAAATTAGTTTCAGGGTTGAGAATACCACCATGGTCTTCAGCCAGAAGCAGGATTGTTACAGCAGGGTAGGACTGTCCCATTACTAATAATTTGAAATATTCCAAGTGCTGTAGTGTCCATCATTTTTCTTGGAGACTGTCCTGCACCCTCATCATCGGGAACTGATATTTCTGATGTTTATCCTGAAGCACTACTCTCTCCTAGTCATAATTACTGCACGACATAGTTTTCTCTCCCTCTCTGTTTTTTACACACTTCAGAGATCTTTATTCTCTTAGGATGTGCTCCTGCCTGTCATTGCCTAGCGAAACTGCATGTCTGCTCCTTGACCCTCTTGCTCCTCTTCCCTGAATTCACTCTGGTTTGTCAAAGTCGTACAGGTTAATACCGTGCCAGATTACCAGTAGTGGCATTGCAGTCTTTTGGAGGCAGCTGCACGAAGAGAAAATTACTCTTATTTGGAGATCATTGCAGAGAATAGCGCTTTTCACCCGGAGTACGTGCCACCGCTTTCCCGGTCACTGACCTGCCATGCAGACACCTGGCAGGTACATGACAAGACAGCACCAGCATGTCACGCATTTAGCTCAAGCCTTGACAAAGTTGGGTTGATTCAAAGCAAGGGACTGGCCTGTCACCTTCTTCTCATCAAATACGGTGGGATCAGCAGCTTTCAAATCTTTGAGGTACAGACGATCACTCAGTCTGGATTTATAGGAGTTAAAACAATACTTCTGATCTCATTTGGGGACCCGTAAACAGAAACCAGAACACCTAATACCAGTCCAACACCATGAACAGTTGTGGCCAAAGCTGTATATCATTGCTGGGTAAAAGCTCACAGTTGAAATAACCCTCTGTGGTTCCAGTGTGCTGGGATGAGAAGACCCTTCCTTTGGCCAGCAAGGGAAAACGCTTTTGTTCAGCGTTGTCCATCTATATAAACAGAAAGTAATGCAGACATGGCTGTATATTTTTATTTTATTTTATTTTTTGTATCTGGTCTTACAGAAAGGCAATGTGGAAACACGTATGTTCTGCAGAGCTGGAAAATAAAATCTCACGAGGGTCTTCATTTGGACTGATACCCTGTAATGTTTCTTATTAATGATTCAGGAATGGGAGATCACTGAATTTGCCGGAGATAATGAAATAAAGGTGGTGGCTGGGACTCCAAAGGATGTAACCATTTTGCAGGCTGATCTTAACAGAGAAGGTGAATAGGCACGGAAGCAGAATATGGAATTTAATGTGGCTAAGGGTGAAGTGATGCATGGGGCTAAGAGCAGTCCCTGAGCTAAATACATTTCGAATGATGCTGAATTAGTAACACAAAGGAATAACATCTAGACTGAACTGGTGGAATCAACATTTACCATCATGGTACGGTGATGTAATAGAATGTCTCAGGGTCAGGTCAACAGGAAAAGCAGGTGAGGGCAACCGTGGGCTCAGCTAATGACCATTAAGGTGGTCAGAAGGAGACTCATTTGCTTCACTTTCTCCTGATGCCAAGCATCACTCTCAGCTGCTACTTAAAGCTGTCAGGCAACTGACTGTCGGGCTGCTCACATCCTGTTTTCTGATCTTTATTACTTCGCCAAAGTTTAATTGGCCCAGCTGATGCTTCCCAAGCTGGGTGTCTGCTGCAGGCTGGTTATTTAGTTATTTGTGGTACTGCTTGCCAGAGGAGGTGGAAGCATGGAGGAGGAGAGGGAACTTGGGTTTTGATAAGAAACAAGCAACTCATTCCAAGTCAAAATGCATTGAAAAAAAAAAAACATTACAAAAGATACTTACAGCTTTCTAGGAGGAGCAGTGCGGCCTCTTCCCTACTTTGGAATACGGATTTGATATGAGAAAAGAGAGACGGAGACATTCTGATGTCTGGGGAATGGCTTCTCCTGCTCTCTGAGAGCCATGTATTTGCTAAGTTAAAAAAACCTACAAAAACTTCAGCTTTCCAATGACTCAGGCTCGTTCATACATAGTGACTACATTCCCTGAGCCATTTGTCTGCACTGACCATGCTCCTCTAACCCATTCAGGAAAGCAGCCTTGTAATCCAGGGACACCGGAAGATTTGCCAGCCCACCACAGTGAGAGCAGCTTGGGACTTTCCTTCTGCAGTCCCCTGTTATTTAGGACAAAAACTTGGAGCAAGGAAACTTTTCTCCATAAACTCATTAGGGCCCCTTTTGGCTTCCCAGACGATGATTGAACAAAATTATAGAAGAGAATAGAATAGAATAGAACCATTCAAGTTGGAAAAGACCTTTGGGATCATCAAATTCAACCATTAACCCCACTCTACAAAGCTCATTCCTAAACCATCTCCCCCAGCACCACATCTAAAAGACCTTTCAACACCTCCAGGGACGGGGACTCAACCACTTCCCTGGGCAGCTTATTGCAGTGTCTGACTACTCTTCCTGTGAAAAACATTTTCCTAATATCCAGTCTAAACATACCCTGCTGCAGTTTGAAGCCATTCCCTCTTGTTCTATCGCTAATTACCTGTGAGAAGAGACCAGCACGAACCTCTTCACAACATCCTGTCAGGTCGTTGTAGAGAGCAACGAGATCTCCCCTTAGCCTCCTCTTCCTCAAACTAGACAAACCCAAAGTCCTCAGCTGCTCCTCATAGCACAATCCTTCCAGCCCTTTCACCAGAAACAGTAAAGAACAAAAAAGAATGAGCTAGAAAAAGACTGTGACACATACAGATGTTGCTTGAGAGCATCTAGAGTGATGGGACAGACATTTGCTGCAACCCAAACCATGACAAGTCATCATTTTGGGACTCTACCAGTGGGCTTGGACCAAAAGCTCACCAAGAATCATTCTCACAGCTCCGATGACCACGTGTTGGTGCTGCCAGCCCAGTCCCTGGCTCGTTTTAGTCTGTTGGCAGAGACACAGCCTGGTGTTCCCACCTCACACTTGCTCGTCTGTCAGCAGCTATAAACAAGACTTTTGTCCTCCTCACGGGCTGATCAACACAGAGCACGCTGCCATCCCTCCAGGGTTAGCACAAGCAAAGAGCTCTGCAGGACATATCTGAGAGACAAATCTGAGAGACAAATCCAAGAGACAACCAACAGAGTGGGCAAGAAGGAGGAATTCATGGAGATGAAGCCTTTTTCCTTAAAACAAAAGTAGAAAAGAAGAAAAACGAGGAAGTTATTTGCAACCCTGAGACAAAAGAACATTGGAGTTTTAAAAACAAAGCTAGGAAATGCCAAAATTGCCAGTGTACATACTTTATTTCAACCTCTTTCATATATATTCATTATCATATAATCTTAATGACATGGTTGCATGGGCTTTGTCCCCAGAACGTCGCTCAGAGGATACAACGTGCTTATTGAGTCAGGCACCAGATTTCTCCCTGTTATTCGGTGGATAACATCATCCCTTATTTTTCTGCACAATATACAAGCCTTGCTCAAAAGGCAGCATTATAAATTTCAAATTCTTTTCTCTGCTGATCCCTCATGCCAGAAGTTTCACTAGTATGAATGAATTTACTTTCAAAACACTCTCCTGAGATGAAGCTGTAGCATGATCCTCAGAGTACACGCTAGGAACTGAGACACAGAGATAAAAAAACCATATAACCGTTATGACTGTTCGATTTGAGCTTGGCGTGACCCCTTTTTTAGAGTTCTCTTTTTTTTTTTGTTAGATCTCTAAGGTGCCATTTGTTTTAGTCGCAATTTTAACTATTCAACATTTTTACAAAGTAGACTGCTTGGTTTTAATGAATAGAATAGAATGGCAAACAAAGATTTTAGCCTAAATTACTTTGTATGTGTGATGATGGGATTTTGTGGTAGAATTCGAGCTGAAATAGGGATGGCCACTAAACAAAAATTCTCTTTTGAATGAGTAGAAATGAATGATTAAGGTTTCATTTTTAGAATATTTTAATCAATCTCCTGCAATGGACAAGGGAGCAAAAAGAAGTAGAGTCATGGAATGAGCTTAGACCAAGCTTTAATCTCTTCTCTGAATCAGGCAGAATCACCTCTACTGAAATTGTTCCAAGTTATAGGAAAAGATAAATAACTGAAATAGTTGAAAGGTAAGAGGCAATAACACACCTTTCAGCTTCAGGGTTTTCCCATCTTCAAACGAGTGTCCAAATTGAGCTATCTGTGGCTTAAAACCCTATCCTCTTCATCATAAGCCTTCACGTTCAGTCAAGTTTTCCGATCAGGACAACATTTTGGGACTAAATTTCAAATCAGCTCTACTTTTCCCTGCCTAAGTCTCGACATCAGTTTTTCTCCCCTTTTAGCATCTCACCCAGTCTACCTGGTGCCACCAGCTCCCACCTGGTGTCACCACTGTGCAGTGGACCCCCGCTACCAACCTCAGTCTTCATGTCCCCTCTGCAGCAGAGGGGACAGAACCCATTCAAGGACATGGGGTCTTTATCAGAGTTTTACCTCCCTCAATAAGCCAAGGAACCTGGAGATTTGGTAAACCTTAAAGTTTTAGAGGCACATGCAGTGCAGTCAACAGGAGACAGAGCAGAACCACAGAATGACTTAGGCTGGAAGAGAGCTTTTGAGGTCTCTAGTCCAGCTCCCCATTCAAAACAGGGACAGCTCTAAAGTTAGACCTAGTTTTGGATTTAGATGAGGTTGCTCAAGATCATCTCCTTGAGCTGTGGCTTTAGCAGAGGAGCAATCCAGGGATTTCCTTTGGGAGGGCTCACCAGCTGTGGGCAGACAGTCACACCAGGGGCTCTGCTGCCCCTTCTCAGGAGGTTCCTGACCATAAATACATCCCATTGCAACAGAGCAATAAAATGCCTTGTCTGCATCATGTCTGTAAAGCATGCATGTCCCCATTCATTGCCCTGCTTCAAAAATGTCAGAGCTTTATGAACTGGTACCAAACCTGCTTTACTTTGCAGCTGGCATAACTGCAAAGCACGTTTCCTACTCTCTCTGAAGAACTTCACAGGCCCTGTCTAAAACACAGCCATTTAATTGCATTCATTAGTACATTCAATATAATGTAACACCAAAGAAACAAGTATGGAGCATGTAACCAGCCAGATGTATGAGAAAGGTGATCCGCCAGGCCATGGGAGCATCTCATGAGAGGCAACCAGGATGACAGCCTCCTGTCCCCTACCCTTGTGCAATTAGAACCTTTCTCCTAATGCACGTACCCACGTGGGCGCGGGTGACCAACATCCTGCCCTCGCCCAACGTCTGAGAGCTCGTCTTTGTAGCCTTGATGTCCTTTTAATGTGGATTTTTTGATGTAATTATTTATTTACACGACCGCGCAGCCTAGAGGGGCTCACTTACAAGGGTTGCGTGAGAAGACTGTGATTACTCAGGCTTTGCAGAAGATGATTAAAGCAGCGTGACTAAAGTGTTTTAAGTGATCTGTCCTAAAAAAGGGCAATGTGTAAAGTGCCCTCTTCCTGCACACCGCAGCTGCTGTCTGTGTTCAGAGACAGACCCGTTAACCGCAGCGACAAAGGGAAGTTCTTCTCTCTTCTCCTCCTCCTCGCCTTGGCGTTAATCAAATACGGCATCCGCTGGGTTTCGCTCCTTCCAGTTGCCCGCCCAAATTGTTGACTCATTTCCAGGCAGCCACACGTTCACCAGCCTCTTGACAGCAGCGAGGTGGGAGACGGGTCCCCAAAGGCAGAATGCGAAGACAGTATATTTTACAGAGCTGTCAAGAAGTTCTTCATTTGGGCTGCTGAGCCTTTATTACTAGTGACGTGTTGTAAGACAGAGAGGACCCAACTCGTGTCTCGGATTTCAGGACGAGTTTGCAAGACTGATAAGAAAAAGGAAAAAAAAAAACCAACAACCCACAACAAAAAGAGCCCTTCTCTTCAGCGTGGAAGTTATCTAAGCTGCTACTTGCCAAACGAGATAAACGTGGGCCCTTGCAATCTGATTATCACAGTCATTTCACAGGCTCGATACCATCTTTAATCCACGGGCCACTATGAAATTAAATTGGCTGATCTGTTCAGATAGAGGCAAGGGTTGAATAGCTGAAGGATGAAAAGGATGGGTGTAAAAGGGCAAGATGAAGGAATATCTTTTCGTCACTTGGTTCACACGAAGTCAGCCTGAATATTCATTGCGGGTGGCAAAGTTTGGAAGAAATGTTGATGGGAAGAAACCACAGCAACAGGAAATGTGAATTTGGCAAAGAAGAGTCTGATCGCAAATATTTACCCTAAACCTTTATGTTTATCACACGAAAAAGGCTGGAGAGTGGTTGCTTTTAGTATGCAGATGGAATTTGCTGTCTTCTCCAAAATGAGAAAGGAAGAAATAGGTAGGATTTAAAAATATTTACTCAGGTTTGAGAGCATTCTCCAGTTGGACAAAGTGGGTAAGATGTACCTCTGAACTGCAGAATGACTCCTGAAGACCAGTAGCTGCCTCCTACACCACCTCCATAAAAACTATGTGGTTCTGCAGGAGAAGAATCACCAGCACAGGCACGTGGTCCTTATCCAGGTGAAGGTGCCCAGAAAGGTAAGAAAAGGATGAAGCTGCATCTGAACATGTTCTGTAAGGCTTGAGATTTGCAAATATGACACTCACAGGAGGCATCTCATGAAGGGGCCAGTTTTCCAGAATGCAAGACTCCTCCTTCTAAATAATCCCCTCCCCACCACAATCCCTAAGGTAAAACTGCCCCAAATTGTTGCAGACACCACAGTTGCTCCCTGCAAAAAAATAGTTCAAACGGAGAATGAAAGGAAGGAATTCCAACCCACGCAGCCAAAGACTGATTTTTCTGGAAGTGACGAACTCCACCGGTTCTCAGTGGACTTAGTCAGGTTTGCACTGATGTCGGTGAGATCAGAGGTTGGTCTCGGCGACACAGTGCTGGCAGAGCAGTCCTCAAATTGTCCCTAACGCGGTGGGCATCTGGTTCGCTTCTGGTTCTGTCTAACTTCCATCTCGGTAGCTCCAGCAAAAAATAGAGACAGCAGGAGACTGACGGAGAGGTGTGTTGGGCTGGAAAGGCTTTCATGAAGGGAGGTGGGGCTTTGTCATCTCGTCTTTGAAGAGACAGTGCAGCAGTCGGGTATTCAAGCTTGGCTTGCGTCGGCTTTTACAAATGGAACCATGTGAAGAGTTATAAAGGGAGGGAGCTTTTAATCTCTGAGCAAGCTACAAATCGAAGGTGAACCTCATTAATTTGGACACTTTGTGTGTTAAAAATGAGAAGCATTTCACCTAATGAGAAGCTCTTAATAGGTGTTGGTTTTTTTGCTAAATTATCATATTAACCAGCAGATAATTAACAGGCATTTTCTTAATGTGGTGCTCTACTGATAAAATCTCATTGTCTATAAATCATCAAGCCACTATAGAAAAAAAAAAAAAAAAAAGCTTTTTAATCATGCTGGGCATTATGGGCAAAAAGTACAGGACAATTTTAATTGTTGGGGCACTAGAAAGGAAAGACAAGAATCTCTAATCTGTTGGGGGCATGCCTGGGGTGCCTTAAGGTAAATCAAGCACTTAGGATTGTTTTTTAAAACACTTTTAATGTACTTATGGGCAGTGATATGTCATTATCGAAATAGCTTCCTTGGAGCTGCAATGTGGAAAAAGCTTAAGAGCAAACACCAGATCCAAGTGATACTTTAGAGAAGATGGGGAATGTTTCTCTAAGGAAGGAAAAAAAAAAAAAAGAAAGAAAGTGAGCCAAGATTAAAGTTTAAAGATACTTTTTGAAAATACCATGGGATCTTTAATAACATGTGCTGTTGGGACTTTTCACGGTCAGAAAGATGCCAGCTCCAGCAGCACCATGATGGTGTGTTGGTTCAGTGTGGTCTGAAAGCATCCGTCACTGGGTGACTTGGACAGCAAAGCTTGGGAAGTTCCCAAAGTACCAAGTTCTACCACACAGCCATCTGTGGCCAGCACTGCTCATCCAGTGATCACTGTATCACACCAGAAGATATTGCAGTGGACCCTCCAGTAAACCCAGAGCTGGCAAGACGGGCCGAAATTAGTGGCACGTCCTTCCCATCTCTACATGAACGTGCTCCACTGCTCTGCAGCTCAGTGGTGGGTTTCCTTTCGGTTTCCAACAATTTCTACTCCATGTAGCCATCAAAATAGCATCTATGAATTTTCTACATTAATTCCAGCTCCCATCTCTACATTTTGTGCTCAAAGTGACATCAGAAAGCCATGGCTAAAACAAAAGCTGACCTGCAATTTCCTAAGTCTCTCCTGTTCCTCCCCAGCCCATTAGACTATTTAGCAGGATAGTGTCTACACAAGAGCATGGCTCTCCTTTCTGGCTGCAAGAGCCAGAGGTAAGCAGAGATAGCTTTGAGCCCCTGACACCCAACACGGGATGTGTGATGGGGCACTTGACAAAACCTCCCAAGCCTAACTGACTCGTGACTCACTTTCACCCAAGTGCATCCTCCCAACTCTTCCCTGTCATTTCCACCAGGTTTCCTCATTGGGAAACATCTGTCATTCAGTACCTTTCTTACAGACACTCCTGGTGCCAGCCCAGAGCTCATCAATATCTTGCTCTTTCTGCAAAAAAAAACCCCACGGAGTAGCTGGCAGTAATTTCTGAGATGTCCTAGGAACTTCTTAGTTTTACCGCTTGAACTGTCGAACTAATTTAATTTAAGCCCGTTCCCATAGTCTTACTATTTCATTGCCCAGCTTTTCTCAGCCCACCTGGCAAACATGCATGACCTTGTGCCTCTTGAGGACCTCAGAAAATTAGCTTAGATACACCAGCACCCATCATATGGTCATGTCCTTAAGATTTATAACCTACCCTAACATGGTCAGAAAGGAATATGATGAATTCCAGCTACATTCCATCTTTCCACATTTGATGCGTGAAGGGGAGAGACGGAGTCCCGATGCAGCAAAACCCCACAAGCCTCTAACAGTTCATCATGAGCCTCATCCTAAGTAGGAAATGCTGGAGCATCCCCAGACAGAGAGGAGACTGGATGGAGACTGGTGAAGCAGACCTTGGCTCCTGCAGGCTGGAGATGTGAGAAGCAAGAGGTTGTTTTCACCACAGGACTTTTGCACGAGGAGGTTGCAGGGGAAGGATCTTCTCTGGCTTGTCTTGGGCCCCAGCCCTGGTACCACCATGTGCTGGACCAACACTGGGTGCTGCTCTGCCTCTTCCCTAACCTATAAGAAGGTTATTAGGAGCAGTCAGCATGGCTTTGCCAAGGGGAAGTCATGTTTGACCAACCTGAGAGCCTTTTATGAAGACATAACCAGGTGGATGGATGGTGGCCATGCAGTGGACGTGGTCTACCTGGACATCAGCAAGGCCTTTGACACTGTCTCCCACAGCATCCTCATAGGTAAACTGAGGAAGTGTGGTCTGGATGACCAAGTAGTGAGGTGGGTCAAGAACTGGTTGAAGGGAAGAAGCCAGAGGGTTGTGGTCAATGGGGTTGAGTCTGGCTGGATGCCTGTGTCTAGTGGGGTCCCTCAGGGGTCAGTGCTCGGGCCGGTACTTTTCAATATATTTATCAATGATCTGGATGAGGGATTAGAGAATGTTGTCAGCAAGTTTGCTGATGATATGAAATTGGGAGGAGTGGTTGACACACCAGAAGGCTGTGCAGCCATTCAGAGAGACCTGGACAGGCTGGAGGGCTGGGCAGGGAGAAATCTTATGAAGTTTAATAAGGGCAAGTGTAGAGTTCTGCACTTGGGAAAAAATAATCCCATGTGCCAGTATAGGCTGGGGACTGCCCTGCTGGAGAGCAGCGCAGGGGAAAGGGACCTGGGGGTGCTGGTGGGCAGCAGGATGGCCATGAGCCAGCAGTGTGCCCTCGTGGCCAAGAAGGTCAATGGCATCCTGGGGTGTATTAGAAGGGGAGTAGCAAGTAGGTCGAGAGAGGTCCTCCTGCCCCTCTGCTCTGCCCTGGTGAGGCCACATCTGGAATATTGTGTCCAGTTCTGGGCCCCTCAGTTCAAGAAGGACAGGGAGCTGCTGGAGAGAGTCCAGCGTAGAGCCACAAAGATGGTGAAGGGAGTGGAGCATCTCCCTTATGAGGAAAGGCTGAAGGAGCTGGGTCTCTTTAGCTTGGAGAAGAGGAGGCTGAGGGGTGACCTCATTCATGGTTATAAATATGTCAAGGGGAATGTCAGGAAGATGGAGCCAGGCTCTTTTCAGCGGCGTCCACTGACAAGACAAGGGGCAATGGATGTAAGCTGGAACACAGGAGGTTCCATAAAAATATGAGGAAAAACTTTTTTACTGTGAGGGTGACAGAGCACTGGAACAGGCTGCCCAGGGAGGTTGTGGAATCTCCTTCTTTGGAGACATTCAAAACCCGCCTGGACGCGTTCCTGTGTGCTCTGCTGTAGGTGATCCTGCTCTGGCAGGGGGGTTGGACTGGATGATCTTTGAGGTCCCTTCCAACCTCTAACATTCTGTGATTCTGTGATTCCCAGCTCCCATGGAAAAAGAGAGGTCAGAGCTGGAGAGACAGCAGGAGGTGAGAATGGATGAGAGGGAAAAACAAGGGAAACAGAGCTCTCAGCATGATCACATGTGTTGGGAAGGCATCAGGCCCCAAGCACAGGCCATGCATTTGTAACATGCGCTTGGCACTTGCTTTTATACGCAGCAACATGAGGACACATTAGAGGTAACTAAAGACCACCAGGAGCCTTCATCCAGAACACAAACTGTGGAAATTCTTCCACTAACGCTCCCTCCCTGCCAGCTCCTCTCCTTTTCTTCTTTATTTTTCCCCTAGGTTACGGCCAGTGTCTCGACTGGAATTACCTCAGGCTGCTGCTGAACCAGCTCTGACCTCCACTGTGAATGTTTTTGGGGCACGATGACTGGCGGGAGAGTCCTGGCTGATCAGTGTGAGCCAATATACCCTGGCTTCTCCCTCCAGCCAGCGACGTGGTGTGGAGGGGGAGGTTGTTTCAGCCTGTTATAGCGAATTTACTCCATGATTTATGGGAAGGAAAAATCCATTTTGAATTTAAAACTGCTATTAGCTTGTTTCAGTGTGCATGTGTCTGAATGCATATTATATATATATATATATAATAATATAAACCCTTACAAAAAAATATAATAAAAAGGAGGGGGGGGCAGGGGTGTCTGTTAGCCTTGCAGGCATGAAATGCGCAGCAAGCTTTATAATTACCATAGCATTTCCAGTGGATTTGGCCACAATTGAATTGCTTAGCATCCCTCTCTGTCTCCCTGCGACTCTTCCTTGCATCACAAAGCTCAGTAGCACCATTTGAAGCTTCAAAAGGAACATTTTTGTGAATGAGATAATCAGCACAGACTAATCGGCCACGGTGTAATCCATACACCTCCAGACAGGGAACAAAGCCACATCCAGCTAATCCCCTTGGGTCATGCCTTGAAGCGTGTCGCACGGGCCCTATGGCAGGAGAGGAGGCAGGAAGGATTATGCTGTCAGGAGCAGTATGTCTGTGCTCTTACATCAACCGGGACCTCGTTATACGTAATTCCAGGTAATGAACTCCAGGAGTGAGGCTGTGCAGCAGCGAGCCCTTTGGGTCCCTGTACTGATGGTACAGAGCAATGCAGAAACCATGTGGGAAAGCACCCACAGCCCCAGAGACCTGTGCCCTGCAGATGGGACAAGGTGGGTGGTACACAGAATCACAGAATTTTCATAGAATTATAGAATCATAGATTGTATTGGGTTGGAAGGGACCTCTAAAGGCCATCTAATCCAACCCCCCTTCAGTGAGCAGGGACATCTTTACCCAGATCAGGTTGCTCAGAGCCCCATCAAGCCTGACCTTGAATGTCTCCAGGGATGGGGCCACCACCACTTCTCTGGGCAACCTGTGCCTGGGTCTCACCACCCTCAATGCAAAAAATTTCTTCCTTATATCCAGTCTAAATCTACCCTTTTATAGTTTAAAACCATTATTCCTTGCCCTGTTGCAAGGGGTTCTGCTAAAAACAATTGTCCTAGTCTTTCTTACAAGCTCCCTTCAGGTGCTGGAAGGTGCTCTAAGGTCTCCCCTGTAGGAGCCTTCTCTTCTCCAGGCTGAACAACCCCAACTCTCAGTCTGTCCTCATAGGAAAGGTGCTGCAGCCCCCTGATCACCTTTATGGCCTTCTCTGGACCTGCTGCAACAGGTCCATCCATGTCTTTCTTGTGCTGAGGACTCCAGAGCTGGACACAGAACTGCAGGTGGGATCTCATCAGAGAAGAGCAGAGGGTGAGCATCAACCCCCTTGACCTGCTGCTTACGCTTCTTTTGATGCAGCCCAGGACACGATTGGCTTTGGGGGCTGCAAGTGCATATTGCCGACTCATGTCCAGCTTTTCATCCACGAAACATCTCACCCGTGAAATTGCCATCTCCTCCATCACTTGACAGAAGGTCTTAGCCACCACTTTATCTGCTTGCTAGGAGGTGAAATCACTTTTCACCTGTTTTGGTTTGGCCTGGCCAGATTTCAGCGGCGGGGGGGGGGAGCTGCAGGGTGGCTTCTGTAAGAAGCTGCTAGAAGCTCCCCAGGTTTGATAGAGCCAATGCCAGCCGGCTACAAAGAGGGACCCGCCGCTGGCCAAGGCTGAGCCTATCAGTAAGGTGATAGCAGAGGAACGCCTCTGTGAAAAACATATTTAAGAACGGGAAAAAGAACTGCGCCATAACAGCTGGCACAGAGATGGAGGAGTGAGAGTCTGTGCAGACACCAAGGTCAGTGAAGAAGGAGGGGGGGGGAGGATGAGCTCCAGGCGCCGGAGCAGAAGGAGTCCCCTGGGTCCGTGGTGAAGACCATGGTGAAGCGGGTTGTCCCCCTGCAGCCCATGGGCGAGGTGCAGATGTCCACCATGAGGATCACCGCGTAGATGTCCACCGAGGACTCCATGCTGTGTGGGTGGATGCCTGAAAGGGGACTGTAGCCCGTGGGAAGCCCGTGTCAGAGCAAGTCGCTTCCGGAGCCTGTAGCCCATGGAAGAGAGGAATGCCCACGCTGGAGCAGGTTGGCCGGTGGGACTTTTGGGACGCTGCGGGTGGCTCACGCTGGAGCAGTTTCCCCTGAAGGACTGCGCCTCAGACTCACGAGGGGTGGGCTGCCCCTCGTGAGGTGTCTCCCGTTGGGCAGTTTGTGATGAATTGCCCTTCGTGGGACGACTCACGCGGAGAAGAGAGCGTGAAGCTTGTCTCCCGTGAGAGGGACCCCACAGTGGCCCTGGGGAAGAGTGAAGAGTCCTCCCCTGGAGTGAAGAAGCGGTGGAACCAACGTCGGATGAACTGACCTCAGCCCCATTCCCTGTCCCCCTGCGCCGCTCGGGGGGAGGAGGTGGAGAAGCCGGGATTGATGTTAAGCCCGGGAAGAAGGGAGGGATGGGGGGAAGGTGTTCTGTTTAAGGTTTGTTTGTTCTTTCTTACTTCTCACTACTCCTCTCTGATTAGTTCTTTTAATAAATGTACCTAATTTCCCCAAAACTGAGTCTGTTTTGCCCGGGACGGTAAATGAGGGTGATCTCCCTGTCCTTATCTCAAACCCTGAACCCTTGGAAATATTCTCTCCCCTGTTCAGCAGTGAAGGGGGAGTGAGTGAGCGGCTGTGTGGGTACCTGGCGGCCGGCCAGGGTCAACCCACAACACACCCTATAAATGGTGCCAGCCTGCTAGACTGAGGGTTGCAGGACCAGGGGGAAAGGAGCCTTCTGAGCCTTCTGCTCAGAATACCTGAGAGAGATGAGCTGGATGGAGGTCCAGCATTTCATGTACAGAGCCACTGGATCAAACAAAGTGTAAAACCCGTGAGCAATCTCAGAAGCTCTTCAATCCTCTGCTCCCTCATTGCTATGGAAGAAGCGTGCGCTGTGCGGAGGAAGGTGAGCGGGAGCACGTGTGTGCGTGTGAGTGTGCACACATGGTTGGCAAAGAGCACGTTTTTGACACAGAGGCTCACCCCGCATCATCTGCAGGAGTAAATTTGCTGATAAAATGCAACTCCGAGCTGCCTCGCCGAAACGCTCATCCGTCCTTGGGATCTAAACTTGCTCTGCTGTTAACAGACCGAATTTCACTTAAAAAGGGAAAAACCTTCCACTCTCTTTTCTCAAAAATCCACCTCAGAAAAGAGGAGCTGTTCCCGTCACACTGCAGAGAAAAAAATCAACCAGTTAAACACCTTTGGAGAGCTCTGCTCCCTCCAGACAGAGGAATCTCTCTCGGGCTGACACGCTCGCATCCACACACGCTTATTCCTGCTCTGCGACTCTCCAAAGGGAGCCATCACTCTCTTCAAAATGCTCTTCTGTAGTCAGCGGTGATGGGCAATGTAATAATACCTTTTATTGGGTCAATACATCAGCTGGAAAACAGAAGCTATTCCTTTCTTCAGGTGATGGCCAAAGAGTGACCTATGTGGGTGCGCAGGCCGGTATATTATAGCTCTTAGGCTGCTCCGATAGGCAGGATGGTGTATTTGCCCCTCTTCGTTTGTCTCTCGGTGCTTTATTGCATTTCCCTTCTTTCTGAAGGGCTCTCCGCCACGTAGCAAATATCCTCCCTCATCCGCCAACTTAGATAGGGATCAATCAATCAGAGGAGGCCCCCTGGGATGTCGGGGTGCATCAGTCAAGATTAGGGACCAGACAGACGGGTGACAGCAGAAGGATCGCAATGTTTCTGCAAGGAATTAAACCCCCCCAATGCATGCCAAAGAAATTAAAAAAAAAAGAAAAAAAAGAGAAAGAAAATAAAAAGAGGATGGGAGAGTCCTCCAATAATGGGAATGGTTTCATGTCTCATCCTCAGCAGGGTTTCTTCGAACAGCCCGGAGGAAAACAGGCATCCCTGAAATCTGCCATCTGGGTGGCTTGGTATGAAGAGCTGTAACACAGCAGAAGGCCTTGGGCTCTCCTGCCAGTAGACATCAGGATCTAACCATGGATTGAGGGGTATGACACATGCAAGGACTTGGGAACCTTCCCATAGAGAGATGGGTCAGGACCAGCATGTAATAAACTCTGTGGGTAAGGCTTGATGGCAGCTCGTTTGCTTCGTGCTGCTCGGAAACCACACAAAATGTCTTTTCCAGCTGCCAAACCAAAGGGTGGCACAAGCTTGGTGGTTGCAGGAGCTGCCTGGTGTGAATCCAGCCTGGCTCTGTTCATTGCCACACCAGGTGACAAGGCACCTCCCTGCACAGAAAGAGTTTTGTTAGTGATAAAGCCTTGACAACAAGGTTTTATCGCTGCCTGTGGTTCCCAGCTTTACAAGCATCTCTCCTATTAACTCTTCGTTGCCTTCCTGAAAGCAAAGAGAGGAATCTGTAAGATTAATATATTGCTCCATTATTAATACATTAAAATGTCAATATTTGCCTTCGGTGGCCTTCAGTGCCAGATGGGAGCATAAGAGCTCTCATGTAAGGAAGCTGCAACCATAAGTAACGATGACCTTTTAATTGGTCCATTATACGGTCGGAGCTTGGCCACCACATTGAGAGAGTTCACTAAGCAGTTAATCCATTTAAGCAGAGTCCGGATCTTTGGAGAGGATGTAAGTGGTGTGGTTGTTGTACAAGCTGCATTTGAGAGTCATTAAAGGGTTGCTTTTTGCAGGAAGAGTCGTGTTTTAACAGCATTAGCTCCCGGCTCCACCAGGCAAGCCCTAGTGAATTATCCTTCACTGAAGCTGCAGCTATAGATTTCATCTTATAGTTTCCTACATATAATAAACGACAGCTCTCAGACATCCTAGAGGAGGGCTTCTAATGACGACTGGCAGGCGGGAGCAGACGACACATCCAGGCTCAGGAGTGAATTAAACCCGGGCTCTCTGCAGACAGGCTCCTCTCCAGCTGGACGGAGGACAAGGGGCTGCGTGTTGGGCAGCGTTGCCGCAAGCTGCGCTTCAGAATTTGGCTCCTTTGCACGTTGACCGACGACAGGCACAGTCTGCAAGTGCTTGTCCAACACATGCTTCCACCTGTAGCTGTTGTGGATGGTGCAGCTGGCTCTTCAGCTGACTGGTCCATGCTCCTCCATCACCGTGTCTCTGAACAAGCTGAGCTGTTCCTCTGCTGCTGCCAAGCCTGCAAAAGCTTGTCCTAAGTGTCGCTGTATATATTAGGAAGAATTTCTCTACTGAAAAGGTTGTCAGCCATTGGCACAGCCTGCCCAGGGAGGTGGCTGAGTCATCATCCCTGGAGGTGTTTAAGAGAAAGGTGGATGGGCTGAAGGACATGGTTTAGTGGTGTTGATAGGGCTGGATCTTGAAGGTCTCTTCCAGCCAAAACTGGTCTATGATTCTATGATTCTATGATTTTATGATTCTATGATTCTAAGATTCTGTGATTCCATGATTCTGTGATTCTATGATTTTATGATTCTATGTTTGGTCACAAAAACACCGGCCAGACAGTACCTGCCAAATCCTGTTCTCCAAGGCAGAGTTCACAGCCTCACACAGGGTGAGATAATCACTGATTCAGAAGGATGTGGAAGGAGATGAGGCTGCAGGAATGAAAGGAAGGCAGGGTCCCTCTTCTGACCTGGATGGTGGGCATGGTTATCAAAGGAGGAAGAAGAAGGGTCATTCATTAATACTTATATGTTTTAAGGCCCTTCAGTGGTTAAAAACTAGGTGAAACTATGCAGGTGACAAACAGTGACATCCAAGGACATGACTTAGAGCCCCAAGTTGTTCTCTGTATGACGAGTAAAGGGTTTCAAATGGTGCAGAGGGGCTCAAAAAGCTACATGGCTAACTGCAGGGGACCCTCTAAAACCTTCCCTGGTCAGAAGGACAATCTTACACATCTCCTTGAAGACAAAGACCTCCAGTTACCAAGAAAAGGTGGGGGTGGATGGTAGTGCTGGACCAACAGGGACAATTAGATCACAGGGTCCCACCACGAAGCTGCACCCTGACAAAGCCCTGCAATCCCTCTCCTAAGAATGACGGGAATCACGGTGCAGAGATCTCCAGGGGTGAAAGCTGAGGTTGTGAAGGTGCACGGCCAGCAGGATGCCCACGTTGCTCAGGCAGTGCAAGGTCAGAACTGAGACTTGAGCCATCCATTGCTTCTCCTGCAGAGTACGGTGGTGGAATGCGGTGCCCCATCGATGGAGCTGTGACTCTCCCAACCTCCACCCACGCATCTGTCCATGCTCCTATCTCTCCCGATTTCCTTTCCCCAAAGCAGCTAATCATCGTGCTGCCACGACCTCCCGCCCTGAACCTCATCTGTACGGTGAAATCCACTTTTACACTCAGCAGCAGCCCAGATTAGTGATTAGTGCCTGGTAAATAGAAGCATCTTTGTGCCCAAGCACTGACCTTTGACTCAGCTCCTGATCTCAGCAGATTTGACGTGTCTGGCTATTTGTTTTACTGCTCACTGGGAGGAAGAATACAAGAAGGGAGGTGGCAGGCGACCGGGGGCTGGATGGAGAGGGGCTCTGTTCTTGGCTCCCTCTCAGACTTCCGCCCCGACTCTCAGCAAAATGACTTTTCTGTCTATTCCTGGGCTGTGCAGGGTGACATCCTGCTGTGATGGATACTCCCTGGAAGTGCTCGTAGCAGTAGGAGGATTAAAGGGTGAGGGATGCAGTTTGGGTGGAGCCTGTATTGCTGCGCTTGAGCCTAAAATCCAATTTTGGACTTCCCCAAATCTCAGATGGCCAGGGAGGAAATGAGAGGAACTGTGCAGTTTTACTGTCCAGCCTTCTTCATCACCACACCACAGCTCTCCACAACATGGACTCTGCTTCCTCCTTGCTGGTTAGATCCAGGCCACACATCCGCACCTTCCTCCTCATCTCTGGGGACATTGGCCTTACTGATGTCCCTCCATCCATTGCTCCCTCATGCCTCAATCCTTCCACCAGCTGTTGTCATCTCTTGTCCACCCTCTCACCCTCCGGTTGTTGTCCTTCTTTCCCTGCTCCCTTTCCTCTCCTCTCATCTGAGGATTAAGAAACACATTTAGTCCATTTCTAAAGAGGTACCAAATCCCTAATCCTCTCCGGCTCTTGTCTTCTCTGGATCTTGGCTGTCCCAGAGGCTTGGATTCCTTCCCCTTCTCTTCAGGAATCTTCTCCTAAAGAAATCCAAGCTACTGCTTTACCATTACAGACAAGGTTTTTCGTATTACTAATTGGGCCTCCCGGTACAAGGACAAGTTAAATAATCCATTAAAATGGGGGGAAAGAGAGGAATTCAACATCATCAGGGGAAAAAGCTGGCAAAACTGTGTGACAGGAAACTCATACAGCTGACTTATGCTGGAGCAGGGTTGGATTGGAACATTTCTAGTTCCTAGAGCCA
The DNA here is from genome assembly GCA_020746105.1 of Trogon surrucura. Classification (NCBI taxonomy): domain Eukaryota; kingdom Metazoa; phylum Chordata; class Aves; order Trogoniformes; family Trogonidae; genus Trogon; species Trogon surrucura. The sequence goes on from CM036617.1 coordinate 219,308,006, forward strand.
TGTCAGTGCTGAACTCTCAAGTTCAGGAACCACAAAAAATGACCCCATTCTGGGATGGATTTGTGACAATGAGCATCAGGCAATACACTGCTGTGAAACCTCCACCCAAGAGATCTTTGGGGACCCTCAAGCAACACACAAATAACCAGCTTCGAGTCCACTACCTAAAGAGATTTACTAGTCCTGCTCCCTGCAAAGTCTCTCACCTTCGCAGAGGTGGAGTTTGCTTTTTCAGTGTATTGTCAGTGAACAGAGCTTGTAAATGACCTCATAAATACCTGCAGCTTCATTCGACTGCCAAGAAAGTCAATCTAAACTTCTCCCACTCAGAGGGGGACATTCCTCTGCCGCCATGGGGGCTTCACAATCAACTCCTGGGGGCTCCACTGCTGTAGCCTTCTGCAATGATCAGCTGGAGGCCTTACATGAGCAACAGGGACAATAAACCCATCAAATGCATTAGGGTGAGAAAGGGTGAAAACGTGTATGGGGGCAGGATTGCAAAGTGCTATGAAAGAAGAAAAGGACTGAAGAAAAATGCTGGGATTCTATTCTGGCATCTTTCGTCAAACTTATACAAACCAGAGCCATGGTTACTAGGTTTGCTCTCAGCACATCTTAAGGGACAAAAGAAACACTAGGAAGCCCACCTCAAATTCAAGTGATACATATATGAACATGCTAAAACATACTAAATGCACAGCTGGGAAAGAACCTCGAAACTGAGAGCTAGGAAGGAGAAAAAAAACCCTCTCAAACCAAAAGAAAAAAAAAAATATTAAAAAAATTGGCAGCTCCCAAGCTTCAGACTGCTAAACCCAACCTAGAGATACAGCCTCCAGGTCCACAGATTACCTGGTCTGATAGTTTGGGTGTTGCATCCAAAGCCTTGTTGTGAGCAAAACCAGGTCACACCAAATTCAGGAAAACAACAGTCTCTCACTAGTGCATGCGTGATGCTCACCATGCCAGCATCCTTCTTGCTCCTATAGTCACCTCCAGCAGATAGGTAGGGCTGTCACTGTGAGACATCACTATCCTAGGAGGTCCTGCAGGGATGGGAGGGCTGCTCATCCAAATCTTAATGCAGAAGACTGGAAAAAAAAAGTATTAACTTGCATTATGTGTTAAAAAGATGCCACATTTACTATATCCAGTGTTCAGTCAGGCAACCTATAGATCCTGTCAGTCTATCCTAGCACTAGAAAGACCCTCTTGGTCATTGCCATGAGGGTAGAAGGACCTCATAATTCAGTTTACTGCCTTCAAGAGACCAAGGCTTGCCAGTTGCTTCACCATTAGCACCGTATCTACCATTCCACTGAGATGACCACCCACAACTGTATTTTATAGAATCATTTGAATTATAGAATCTCAGAATACTTTGGGTTGGCAAGGACCTTCAAGATCATCTCGTTTCAACCCCTCTGCCATGGGCAGGGACACCTCCCACCAGACCAGGTTGGTCAAAACCCTGTCCAACCTGGCACTTCTAGTGATGGCACATCCACAACTTCCCCTATTTCAGCCCATTTAAGTGGCAGAAAAAAACAAGGGAGGACAAAGCTGGCGACACTCCCAACCTGGGTGGATTTGCTCTCCCCCAGGCTGGATGTAGGCAATGGTCTGACTCCCTTCTCAAGCCCACAAAGGTCAATGCCCAAATTATTAGAACTCGTTTAAAGACACAAGATTAATTTGACCGACAAAGGACTAATTGGTTTCAGGACTAATTAAGTACATATACTTGGCTTTGCTTAATCAGTGAAATTTCCAATGGCATTAAAATGTCTAAGAATACAAATCCCCAGAGATTTAAAGCAAATAGTTAAAATCAACTTAGATCCAATTATCATATAAATCACTAATGACCTGGGTAAATTGGAAGCTCTTTGGCTCAGCCTCTAGGGAAGAATAAACCTGATAAAAATGAACATGCTACCTGGATTAATACACAGGCTCAGGGGATTTCATTGCAAATATTCCAATAGGACTTCCTCGGTGTCATTGTTATTCATTGTAAAATGCCAATATTTCAAAACAAATAGTTTTCACGGGAAGGTTTTGATGAAACTTCCAGGAGGAACTTTCATATCTTTGTGTTCAGCATCCAAAGTCATCAAGAATAGCCAATTACCCACTGCTGGGCACATTCCTGCTGAATACTTTAACTGGAGGGCAATTAGTTATTTCTGGTCTCATCTTCCTGTGCTCTGCTTTTCATCTTGCTCATGGGCACAGACTGATATTCCGTTTATAAAAAAGGGGAAAAAAAAAAAAAGAAGAAAGTGATTGAAGGCTTTAGTTTTGGTGTAATGAAGAAGAACTTGCAGATGTTTGCTACATGCCCCAAGATAATTAGATCCGGTTTTCTGAATTAATTCATTAAGTGAAAATGGTGGTGGACGAAGACCACCAGATACTTTCCTTGAGCAACTCCAGTTGTCAACTGAACTGCTCGAGTTTAGATTTCCAAATCTGAGGGAAGAGCCCAAAAGCATTATGGTGACCGAAACTGCCAGATGGATAAAAGACATCAGACAGCAAACACAGAGGAGACACCTGTAGTAAGAGCGATATTTTTTCACTCACATTTTTAGGTGCAGAGTACAGGTGGTTTCCCAAAGATCTCATCTCCACTAAACCACCTAGGCTGCCTCATTTTGACTTGTCTATTTCGCCAACCCAAATTCCAACATTCTTCTCCATTCTTGGGACCCCCAGGCTTGGAAAAAGTGATAAGTAAAAAGAAGGGGAAAAAAAAGATACCATGTGAATAATACAGAAAATACAGTTTTTGTATATATCCTCTGTTTACAAACCCAAGTGTTTACACCTACCAGAGTGCAGCACACATTAGGAAGTGCTGCCAATAAATGAGCACTCAAAGCTTTCATTTCCTGACTCCAGAGTTCAGCCAGGAAATGCTCACAGTCAGAACCCCTCCCACTCCAGATCTCTTGCTTTGCTGCATGATTTCTCAATGACCCACCAAAGAGTTAATCTGAGTGTAATGAGGCACGAACGGGATAAAGAATTAGCAGTAAATACCTCATCCACAGTGGAATAAAGTGATTAAGGAAATGTCCTTGGACCTTTGGCTATGTCTTACAGGACAACAGAAAAAACAACATTGAGGTGCACCAACCACCCCAAAAACCTACATGAAATCAAAGCTGTGGTTCCCCCCAACCCCGGTGATGGTTACAAAAGCAGCCTCTGGGGAGTTGTGTTTGAACATATGTTTTGGCCATGACCTTATAGTCCAAGCTCCTCCTCTGGTACCAAAACCACAATCCCAGAGTTCTGCACTAGGCTGGATTTTGTTGCATCCATCAAACAGCTGGAGGCACAGCTGGAGTGCTGTGGGTTGCAAGAGGGGTCTTCTGCACCAGAAAACCCTCCCAAAAGGGACATCGACTTGACCAGGGGACCCACTGTTTAAAGGAAGGTGCACCTTCAAGCCACACAGGGTAACTTCTGTTATCACCAAAGAACCCTCATGAGACCCAGATGAAAGGCATGAAGAAAAAGACATAAGATCCTCCCTGCCACCCTTCCTCATTTTTGTGCTTCCTACTACTCCTTCACGTTATTTGGCTTTGGTATGTGCCCAGGAAAGCTCTGTGCATTTAAGAATCTTGGGTACTCATGCAAGTAATAAATATCTTTGTCGTTTTCTGGAGTAGACCACTTGAGTGCTTGAGATGCATGCTGGTACTTCTCCTTTGTTTGCTTATTATAAAAAAAAAGGCTCAATAAAAAAGTAGAAAGCAAAGGAAATCCATGTACCTCTTACTCCTCAGGAACCTCCAGACCCTCTAAAATGTGGAGTAAGCCTTGGCAGCTCACCATCCTTCCTTTTCTTCCGGATCATTCGGAGGATCATTAGAGGTCAGAGTGCAGTCCTTGTGAGGATAAAACAGCTCGCGAAAATTTAAGCCTGTGCTTAAAAAAAAAGCCTTGCTGCTGAAAATGCCCAACAGCAATGAAAAAAATTGTAGATGTAGGGACGCAGCAGGCATCAGGGTGGACTTTTAATCATCGAACATGTCTGCCTCCAGGGTGGAGATACAGGTGCACGGGAGAGGAGGAGAAGCTGAGCTGCAGGGCAGTGGTGAAAATCAACTCCGGCCCCTGCACTGATTTTAATGCTTTTTCTGGGTGAAGGAAACCCAGGGGAAACTTTAGCACGTCAGGTTCCCTCAAAGCCTTTTTGCAGCTTTTTGCAAGCCCAACTCTGAACGTAGCCAGAGCCCTGAGAGGTGATCGTGGCCACGGGCAAGGCACTGTGAATGCAATTTATAATGCAGCGTATTGATGGGATAATTGGGAACTCCACATGGGTGGTGCTCAGTCACCCATCACTGAGCAGCACCTGCTTGCTCGCAGCTGGCGTGGGGGGGAACAGAGACACTTGCCATCACCTGAATTGTCCTCAGGGCCAGGAGGAGGAATGCTGGTTAAAGTGGGGCTGGAAGATGCAAGTTCAAGGTTTGTAATAGCCTTAGGTGAGGCCCTGATGCACGAGCACTGATTGCCCTGATGTTACTCCAGATGAACTACACGCTCTTAACGGTCGCTTTCTACTCTCTTATTCTGTGCCACCACTGTGTTACATGATGAAAGTGTTCAATCTCATTTTATATTCATTTACGGCCATGAGCTCACTGCCCACCCACCTACTCCTGGCGTTAGGGAGCACAGGACAACTTAAAGCCAGGCTAAGCCGGTCCGAATCCGCTCAGTTTAGCCCTGGGTCTGAATTTCAAAGCCAAATATCTTTACATCTTTGCAAACACCAAGTCGCCAGCATGCAGACAAAGAGGCAAAATGCAAGTTTTGCACTTCAGGGTGGAAAACCCGCATCCTTCTCTCACGTGACACATCACATTTGGCCGGGAGAATTTGCTATTCTCTGGGGAATCAAGGATTCATCTGTAGTCAGTTCATGAGATAAAAATAGGTCAGAGCTTGTTTTCCCCCAGGGTTCTGGGATTCTTTTTACATATATTTTTTTTTTTCCCTCCTTGTGCTGGAAAAACCCTCCCTGTTCTCCCAGGAAGCTGAACCCGGGATTTCCCTGCATGTACTACAGGACGAGCATCTACCTGCACGCTTGCCTGTGGCTACTGGCTTACCCGAGCTTTTTGTCCTCAAAATTGTATCACCAGGGATGGAGAGGCTGGGATTCGCTCTGCTGGCTGCACACCATCCATCCAGCTCCCAAATATCCGGGGAAGCACCTGCAGCCAGGGCAGCTCAGCACCCACGCAGTCGGCATTGGATGCTGAGCCATCGATGCTGAACCATCCTGGTCTTCTCTGTGGAAGTGTAAATGTTGGCAAACAAGGATTTGATTGTTGCTAAGCTACACGGGGCCGATCAGCACAACGGTGAATGTGGAAGCTGGGGTTCCAAATCTGTGGGGTGAGGAAAAGGGGGGGGGTTGCCTGTGAAGGGAAGAGCCCTGGAACACGCAGCACGGTCGAGGTTGCAAACGCCGGCTGCTGCATCATCCTGCTGGGGCTTAAAAGCAAGTGGGGATGGGCAGCATGAGAAAGCAGGCAAGGATGCTTGAAGATGCATCTTTTAAGACAACGAGGCTTTAAGGAGCTTAGCCCCTTGCTTTTAAAGCAAAATCAAACGCTGTCGTGTAACTCCCAAGCCCTTTAATGCTTCAAACACATCACTTCAAATTAGAAAAAAAAAAAAAAAAAATTAATCTGGAAAACCCCTCAGTCATAAAAAATATTTCATCTTAAATAAATAATAATTAAAAGAAAAAGCCCAGTTAACAAACAGCAATTTTTTTTAAGCAAAGCAAATAAAAACCACACCCTGAACAGAGGCAACATGCAACACGGCCAAGCTAAGACCCTTCACCTCCCACCTTCACAGAATCACAGAATCACAGAATGTTAAAGGTTGGAAGGGACCTCAAAGATCATCTAGTCCAACCCCCCTGCCAGAGCAGGATCACCTACACTAGAGCGCACAGGAACGTGTCCAGGCGGGTTTTGAATGTCTCAAGAGATGGAGATTCCACAACCTCCCTGGGCAGCCTGTTCCAGTGCTCAGTCACCCTCACAGTGAAAAAGTTTTTCCTCATATTTTTCTGGAACCTCCTGTGTTCCAGCTTCCACCCATTGCCCCTTGTCCTGTCAGTGGACGCCGCTGAAAAGAGCCTGGCTCCATCCTCCTGACATTCCCCCTTGACATATTTATAAACATTGATGAGGTCACCCCTCAGCCTCCTCTTCTCCAAGCTAAAGAGATCCAGCTCCTTCAGCCTTTCCTCATAAGGGAGATGCTCCACTCCCTTCACCATCTTTGTGGCTCTACGCTGGACTCTCTCAAGCAGCTCCCTGTCCTTCTTGAACTGAGGGGCCCAGAACTGGACACAATATTCCAGATGCGGCCTCACCAGGGCAGAGTAGAGGGGCAGGAGGACCTCTCTTGACCTACTTGCTACTCCCCTTCTAATACACCCCAGGATGCCATTGGCCTTCTTGGCCACGAGGGCACACTGCTGGCTCATGGTCATCCTGCTGTCCACTAGAACCCCCAGGTCCCTTTCCCCTGCACTGCTCTCCAGCAGGGCAGTCCCCAACCTATATTGGCACATGGGGTTATTTTTTCCCAAGTGCAAAACTCTACACTTGCCCTTATTAAACTTCATAAGATTTCTCCCCGCCCAGCCCTCCAGCCTGTCCAGGTCTCTCTGAATGGCTGCACAGCCTTCTGGTGTGTCAACCACTCCCCCCAACTTCGTATCATCAGCAAACTTGCTGACAACATTCTCTAATCCCTCATCCAGATCATTGATGAATATATTAAACAGCACCGGCCCAAGCACTGACCCCTGAGGGACCCCACTAGACACAGGCATCCAGCCAGACTCGGTCCCATTGACCACAACCCTCTGGCTTCTTCCCTTCAACCAGTTCTCGACCCACCTCACTACTTGGTCATCCAGACCACACTTCCTCAGTTTACCTATGAGGATGCTGTGGGAGACGGTGTCAAAGGCCTTGCTGATGTCCAGGTAGACCACGTCCACTGCATGGCCACCATCCATCCACCTGGTTATGTCTTCGTAAAAGGCTATCAGGTTGGTCAAACATGACTTCCCCTTGGCAAAGCCATGCTGACTGCCCCTAATAACCTTCTTATCCTTGATATGCCTAGAGACAGTGTCAAGGATAAGATGTTCCATCACCTTTCCAGGGATGGAGGTGAGGCTGACCGGTCTGTAGTTACTCGGGTCATCCTTCCTGCCCTTCTTATAGACTGGAGTGACATTCGCTTTCCTCCAGTCTTCAGGCACCTCACCTGTTACCCACGACTTACCAAAGATGATGGAGAGTGGCCTAGCAATGACTCCCGCCAGCTCCCTCAGCACCCGTGGGTGCATCCCATCAGGGCCCATGGATTTATGAATGTCCAAGTGTTCAAACTGATCCTTAACCCACTCCTCATCAATCAGGGCAGACTCCTCCTTTGTCATGACTTCCTCTGGGGCCTTAGGGGACTGAGGCTCCTGAGGACGGTCTCCAACAGTGTAGACAGAGGCAAAGAAGGCATTCAGCAACTCTGCCTTCTTTCTGTCCTCTGTCTCCAGGGCACCCACCTCATTCAACAGAGGGCCTACATTGCCTCTAGTGTTAGTTTTGTCAGCAATGTATTTGAAGAAGCCCTTTCTGTTGTCTTTGACCTCCCTTGCAAGTTTTAACTCCAAGGAGGCCTTAGCTTTTCTGATTGCCTCCCTGCACTCCCTGACAGCTGCCCTGTACTCCACCCAAGTGGTCAGCCCTTCCTTCCACAATTTAAACACCCTCCCCTTCCACCTGAGTCTGCCCAGCAGATCCCTGGTTAACCAAGCAGGTCTCCTGGATCTCTTTCTTGATTTCCTACCTGATGGGATGCACTGATCCTGAGCTTCAAAGAAGTGGTCTTTGAATGCCAACCAACTGTCTTGGGCCCCTTTACCTTTCAGCTCCCTGTCCCAAGGGGTATCCCCCAGTAATTGCTTGAAGAGGCCAAAGTTGGCCCTTCTGAAGTCCAGAGTTGCGATCCTGCTTGCTATTCTGTTTTTACCGCACAGGATCCTGAACTCCACCATCTCATGGTCACTGCAGCCAAGGTTGCCCTCAACCTTCACTGCTTCAACCAGTCCTTCCTTGTTGGTGAACACAAGGTCCAGCAGCGCTCCTCTCCTGGTTGGCTCATCTACCATTTGCATCAAAAAGTTATCATCGATGCACTGGAGGAACCTCCTGGACTGAGGATGGCTGGCAGTGTGGGACTTCCAGCAAACGTCTGGGTAGTTGAAATCCCCCATGAGAACCAGGGCCTGGGACTGAGAGGCTGCTGTCATCTGCCTGTAAAAGGCCTCATCAACTTCCACCTCCTGATCAGGTGGTCTATAGTAGACACCCACCACAGTGTCACCTAAGCTAGCCTGCCCCTTAATTCTCACCCATAAACTCTCTACTTGCTCCTCATCTGCTGCTCGATGGATCTGAATACACTCCAGTTGCTCTCTCACGTACAGAGCAACTCCCCCACCTCGCCTCATCAACCTGTCTTTCCTAAAGAGAACATAACCATCAAGGCCCACATTCCAGTTATGTGAGCTGTCCCACCACGTCTCTGTAATTGCAATAAGATCATAGTTCTCCAGCCGAACATAGACTTCTAATTCTCCCTGCTTATTCCCCATGCTTCTTGCATTGGTGTACAGACACTTCAGAGATTTAATGGAGCATCTGTTACCGTTGCTTGTGCATTTTTTGCCTAACCCTGGGATACTTCCCCTTGGTTCATGTGTAGAGACTCGGGTTTTATCCCCTTCCCCCTTCCAACTTAGTTTAAAGCCCTATCTATTAATCCTGCCAACTCTCCAGCAAGAATTCTCCTCCCTCTCTTAGACAGGTCTACACCATCTATATCTCTCATGCCCAGTACTGCATAAACTTCCCCGTGATCATAATACCCAAAACGTTGTTGGAGGCACCAGTCTTTGAGCCATGCATTAACTGCATCTACTTTTCTTTTCCTTTCACTATTCCTGTCACCTACTAAAGGGATAGATGAGAAAACTACCTGTGCCCCCGATCCTTTGATCACCTGGCCCAACAACTTAAAGTCCTTTTTAATTCTCTGAGTACTTCTATGATTGATCTCGTCACTGCCAGCCTGGACAATCAACAATGGGTAATAATCAGTGGGACTCACCAGCCTGGGAAGTTTTTTAGTAATGTCCCTAATCCGAGCTCCAGGGAGGCAACAGACTTCCCTGTGGACTGGGTCTGGACGGCAAATGGGACCCTCTGTTCCCCTCAGGATGGAGTCACCAATGACAACTACCCTCCTTTTCTTTTTAATTGAACTAGTCCTGATGCATGGGTCTGATTTGGTCAGCGAAGTCAACCTTACGTCTCCACATTCATTCACCTCTTCTTTTCCATGGCTCTCCTCTTCCAGAGCACTGTACCTGTTCTGTAGAGGCAACTGAGCAGGTGAGGGAGGCTGGGCATGGACCCAAGACAGGTCAACCCACCCGGCCGCCAGGTACCCACACAGCCGCTCACTCACTCCCCCTTCACTGCTGAACAGGGGAGAAAATATCTCCAAGGGCTCAGGGTTTGAGATAAGGACAGGGAGATCACCCTCATTTACCGTCCCGGGCAAAACAGACTCAGTTTTGGGGAAATTAGGTACATTTATTAAGAGAACTAATCAGAGAGGAGTAGTGAGAAGTTAGAAAGAGCAAACAAATCTTAAACAGAACACCTTCCTCCATCCCTCCCTTCTTCCCAGGCTTAACATCAATCCTGGTTTCTCCACCTCCTCCCCCCGAGCGGCGCAGGGGGACAGGGAATGGGGGTTACGGTCAGTTCATCCGACGTTGGTTTCACCGCTTCTTCATTCCGGGGGAGGACTCTTCACTCTTCCCCAGGGCCATTGTGGGGTCCCTCTCACGGGAGACAAGCTTCACGCTCTCTTCTCCGCGTGAGTCGTCCCACGAAGGGCAATTCATCACAAACTGCCCAACGGGAGACACCTCACAAGGGGCAGCCCACCCCTCGTGAGTCTGAGGCGCAGTCCTTTGGGAGAAACTGCTCCAGCGTGAGCCACCCACAACGTCCCAGAAGTCCCACCGGCCAACCTGCTCCAGCGTGGGCATTCCTCTCTTCCACGGGCTACAGGTTCTGGCAGCGACTTGCTCTGATGCGGCTTCCCACGGGCTACAGTCCCCTTTCAGGCAATCCACCCACACGGCATGGAGTCCTCGGTGGACATCTACGCGGTGATCCTCATGGTGGACCTCTGCACCTCGCCCATGGGCTGCAGGGGGACAACCCGTTTCACCATGGTCTTCACCACGGACCCGGGGGACTCTCTCTGCTCCGGCACCTGGAGCTCATCCTCCCCCCACCTCCTTCTTCACTGACCTTGGTGTCTGCACAGACTCTCACTCCTCCATCTCTGTGCCAGCTGTTCTCACATCACAAGCTTTTACGAGTGTTTTCAGTCTCCAGAGCAACACTGCTATACTAGCACGGATCACACAGAGCCTTGGTGCATCACCATAAGGGGAGGTAGGAGAATCAGTATCCCTGGATCACTGCACTTCTGGTTCTTCTGTCACAGCCACCAACGCTGGGAGCAATTAGTGCCTCTGTACAAACCCAGAGTGACCAGCACCAGCAAGAGGTGTGCAGGCTTTCGCACGCAGACACGTGACAGTTCTTGAATAGCACTTCTCTGTGGTTGACGACAACTGGTGCTGTGTGGTGGAGAGATGTCCAAGCACATGCACACGCACACTCCAACATGGCTGCATCAAGTTTTGGTTCTCGATACAACTTTTCAGTGCAGCATCATTGCCCTGGTGGGGAGTCGAGTCTCCCGCTCCTGCCAGACTGTTCTGCGAGCTGCCATGGCTGTGACAGGGACTACCCAGGGGACCTTGTCCTGTGGAATTCCTGCAGTAGGCACCTCTTCTTGTATTACTGATAGAGTTGGGAACCATTGAGAAATGTATTAGGGATGAATATTCTCCCACTCTATTTGACTTTCGTTGAGATCCCACCTGCAGTTCTGTATCCAGATCTGGAGCCCCAACTTGAGAAGGACATGGACCTGCTGGAGAGAGTCCAGCAGAGGCCACGAAGATGATCAAGGGGTTGGAGCACCTCCCCTGTGAGGACAGGCTGAGAGAGTTGGAGCTGTTCAGCCTGGAGAAGAGAAGGCTCCAGAAAGACCTTATAGTACCTTCCAGTACCTGAAGGGGCTACAGGAAAGATGGGGAGGGACTTTTTAAAAGGGCATGTGGTGATAGGACAAGGGGTAATGGCTTTAAACTGAAAGAGGGTAGATTTAGATTAGATATCCAAAGAAAACCAAGTTCTCCAGGTTCTTCCTGCCCAGTTACCTTGTGAAGAGAGATTAAAAAACCCCCAAAACTGGTATCATGGAAGAAAACTACTGTATCCACTGATGACCAGGTGCCATCAAGGAAGCAGAGGATTTTTTTTGCCCACATGATCCCATCCCGGTAGCTGGTACTTCCAGGACATTGAGGCACCATTAGCACAAATGCTGATGCTCGCCCTGCATTTGTTCTACATTTAACAGAGATGGAGACAACAGGAATCACAAGCTGCAGCGACACAGAGACCTTCAGAGGGAAGAGATAAACCTCTCTGTGCTCAGGATGCAAAGGACTCCTCCAAACCCAGACGCACTGCACCTTCCACACACCCAAGGGAGCTCACCCAGCACCACCCATGGGAGATGAGCACTCCTGGCCGATGAGCTGTGCTCAGCAGGCAGCACAGTAAGCACAGCGTTTGTTTTAATATCGTGGGTTTGCCCCTGTTCCGTGAGCCTGCGGTGAAATGTTCCCAGCAGCAGGTTTAGACCCACCACCGTCTGGCAGAAGCCCGGCCACGAGCCTGCGAAGGAGCAGCCAAGTCGAAATGAAGACAAAGCACTTGGGAGGTTTTGATGGACGACAGGCAGAACTGCCTTCAGTCTGAGCCGCTCATACAATATACAAACGAAGGCACAAATCAATGCAAAGTGCTTGAGCTCCAGAAAGAAAGCAAAAATCGACACATCTATCACACTCAGACACACGTCCGTTTGAGTCCAAACACTGGCAGGGCTTTTTATCAATGGCAGCAGTTGGATTAATACAAACTGGGATGTGCATGTAACAGGACACAAAGTCCCTCTCCCTCCCCTAAGAGGCAAAAACTTCCCAGCCACCTTCAGCATCATCACTGAGACACACAAACTTTCTCCATGCACCTTAAAAGAAAGGATTTAACCCCACTTTAAGGAAGGGACGGCTGAGGGGATATGTACTACCCCATGGCTGAGCTTTGAGGAGGAAGGTTAAACTGGGGTTACGCATTTTATGGCATCATAGAATGGGTGGGCTTGGAAGAGACCTTAAAGATCATCATCTCATGGGCAGGGACACCTCCCACTAGAGCGGGTTGCTCATTTGATGGGGAAAAAAAAAATGGAATGGTCACTACAGAAAAGGTAAAACACCAAAAAGTTACCTCAAAACCTGTCTGGCCGGGGCTCTGCTCACAGCTGCTCCCTGGAGTCTTGTCCCAGCACATTCTCTGGGGCCTGGTTCTGGCAAAGCTGGTCACACTGGAGAAGAAAATGGTCCATCAGGCATCCCCAGCCTCCAAGTATTCCCTTACAGATGGGGATGGAGAGGACGTACCAAGTCTGTCTGTGGGCAACCATATACCTTCGATTCCTTTCTAGATCTGATGGGGTACAGCAGAGACCCTCAGGGACCTCCATCCATCTCTCTGTCACCACTTTATTAATGAGGTGGACCACACTGAAGTGCATGTGTGACTATTAAGGTGACAGTCTCAGGTTCATCACGCTCTGCTTAATATTGATTCTGTTTTGAGCCCTTCTGTTTGGTGATTAGCATAATTTGTTGTTTTGCAGACCCCAGCGGGTACTTTTAAATTGCTCATAGTTCATCAAGGTTTCAACCTGTCTTTTGCCCAGAATAGCGCAGAAGTGCACATTTAGATTTGGGTGATGCTGGAGGAAAAGACACCTGGACCAGCCTCCAGCTCCCAGTTCAGCTGCTTCAAATCTTGTCCAGAACCATTAATGCAAAGATCCGCTGAAACTGGTGAGAAACAAGCTCCCAAGCATCTCAGAGGTTCACCAGGGCCAGAAAAGGAGACCAGAGTTAAACTCAGAGCTAAACCCACAAATTCATTTCTAATCTTCCAGCACTTCCAGCTCATTCCCCAAGCTCACAAGGCACAGAGGGGCTGGAGCAGGAGCCCTCCAAATGCCCGTGAGAACTGGCAAAAGCAAAACCTGAAGTTCACGCTACGGACACTCTAATATTCTCTACGGGGACAGGAGATGTGTGATGGGGGCCACTGTCTCCCCGCTGCCATTGCCTGCAGCTGGTACATGTCAGAGCAATATGAAGGCATTACTTTGCAGCAGATCACAGCCAGGAGTGGGTTATCTCAAGTCCTCCCCCTCCTTCTCCTCTGCTCTTGGGTGAAGAACCCATCACTGATTCAGCTTCAAGTCCGAGCGACTGCAAGATTCTGGACCAGCAGCCATCAAATGGTATCAAAGACAGGATCAGTCGTTGCTTTCAGCAGGATGGCAGGTGTCAGGGAGAGCATCTGCAAATAGGCACAGGGGGACGGGCTGTCTCCCACTCACTCTGTCTATCCATCCAGGGTGTCCCATCGATCAATACGCAGCACTTCTACAACAGGTTGCAGGTTCAAAGCGCCGTGTGAACATTAATCAACCCCCTCACCAGGCTGTCGAGGAAGGGGAGAGTTGTCATCTCCACGGTGTAGGTTGGGGAGGGTGGGGGTGTTCAGGGAATTGGTGAGGGGAGGAGGAGGTGAAGCTGGTTTGGGATCAAGGCAATAAGTTGCGAGTCTCTTCCTGATGATGCCTGTTCATGACCACAGAGCAGCTGAATTAATTTCCTTTCCCCTGCAAACAAAAGGGATAAATCATGCCCTTTTCCTAAGGAGGCAAGGACAGAAATAAAATCTCCATCAGGGGCTGCAGCTCTTCTTCTAGGCTTCTTCTCCAAAACCACAGAGATCCTTGTCAGGATGGGAGGGCATCCATCTGTGCTGAGACCAATGCAACCAATTCCCCTTTTATGTCCAATCCATAGCAAGTCCTGGGGGGGGTTAGTGCAGGATTTTTTAACAAATGCTGATGTGAAAACAGAAGATTTGGAAGATCAGCTCATCAAGGACACTGGTAGGACTGTAAATTCTTGGACACGGGGAGCATGTTTTGTGCCAGTCCATATGGTGCTAACCACAAAGGCGTGACCAGAGATGCTTCAATGATCACAAGTAATTCCCCTTTCATGGGCAAAATTAGAGTTTGTGCAGTGGCCAAACATCTGTCAGGAAGGGGTGACGTGGAGTTCATTCTGCCCCAGGGTGGGAAAGGTTGTGGCATCCCTTCTGGACCTGTCTGGAAACACACAAGGTCTTGATCCAAAAAGTCCAAAAGCTATTTTCTGCTATGGCTCCTGAAGCCTGTCCTTCATCAGCCTCCCAGGCGAAGGGGTCTCCACGTCCAGCCTGGACTGACAGTTCTTCTTCCTCCACAGAAAATGCACCCGTGTCCCAAACATTAGAGTTAATGCCCAGCAGCTCTGGATGCAAAGAAAAGATTTCTGTTATTTTACCAGACTGTTTGAAATAGCAGGAAGCAGTGAAATGCAAAAAAAAAATGGTGCTTTGATTCTGTGTCATTCTCAAACAAACAGCACCCAAAGCAGCATCTCTCTCCCCGCTGTGTCCAGGCTCATCTGCTGATATTCCCTCCCCACCAACACAGAGCCAATTTGCAAGGGCATGAACACCAGTGTACACCAGCTACCAGGTCCTGCTACCTCAAAACTCCCCCTGAGCACCCCACCTCAAAACCTGAGTCCTGAGCCCCTGATCACTGTAACCCCAGACTTCCCTTGCTCCACCTTCTTTATAGGAGACCCCCAATGTCATGTTTTCTACGTAACGTCAAGTCAAATCTTTTTCAGCCCACCAGAATACTTAGGAAATGACTAGAACGAGTGTTTGCCTCTTTAAATAAGAGCACGCACAAGGATTTACCACTGGGGAGAGCCCAGCAGCTGTGAGCAGATGTGTCCCCAGGTCAATCCAAACCCTATTGTCATTCACCACCCTGACCCATCGCTGCCCTGACAGGAGCAGACACACACACAGCTACATCTATTACAGCAAACGAGACAAGGTCAGGGCACGGGATCAAGCTCCAGCACACAATTACGCATACTTTCAAGCTACTGGCGGGCTATCAGTCACAATCAGACCACAAGGAGCAGCCTCCCAGACACTGGCCAGACCTTGGAGGTCTACACAGGCCAAAAGCTCCTTCCCAGAACATGGACGGGGTTCTGTCACCCTGTTTTGGAGAATAAGAAAATGTAAGGATGGGAACACAGCTATGCCATGTCTCAGGGCTGGTGAATGACCTCAGTCCCATGTTACTCACGACAACGACACGGCCAAACGAGCCCAGGCTCTTCTGCAACCTCTGCTTTGAAAATGGCACCTCACTGTAGAGCTCTCCACCACCAAGGGTGGAAGTCACCCGACTGCATTTATAGCAAATGGAGAAGGGGACAGAGAGAGCTGAAGGAGGAATGGTGCCTTCTTTGTGGAAAGCAGATACCCAGGCCATGCTCTGTGAGCTCTGGCAGCTGACAAGAACACGACCCCTTCGAGATCAGCTGGTGGCTGCACATCTCCTGGCTGCGGGCAAAGCCTTGCTCACCCTCAGGAGAGATCTGGAAGATCTTGAACAAAGCCCCCTCAAGCCATATATCAGTGCCTGACACGCTTCCACGTACCATTTACAGTCTCTCCACAGCGTTGGGAAGAAAGAGAAGGTCCCTTCACGGGCTGGAGAAGCAGAGGGCATCGCTGCTGTGGTGGCTCGCGCGGGATGTGGACACAGAGGGGCTGGAGAAGGGGAAAAGCAGAACACGACACCATGTCTGCGGTTGGTCACCATCCTCCACGTCACCAAACCTCCTGCTGGACCGAAGGGACTGGGTGATACAACAGGCAGCCTCGTACCCTCCTTGGATAGTTTCCTCGTGGCATCTTTGTCAACTGCTGAACTCAGAAAGCCCCTGTAAGCTGTGTTTGTCTGCAGGATACGCACAGCTCGCACCAAGGCATAAGAAGGAGCGATGTGGGGAGAGAGGATGGAGAGAAAACAGCAGGTCCCATGTTCCTGCTGCCCATGGCTGTGGGATGTAGGAGACCTTGAGCCAAGAGGGTTGTGTCCACAAGCAGGCACAAGAGTGGCTGAGGGGGAGCAAGGAGGCACTTGGGCATTTTGGAGACGTGTTCTGAGGATGCAGGGTGACATGGGACACCTCTGGGGAGGACAGCAGCTTGGCAGCTCGGTGGGCTGGATGGGGCAGACGTGAAGACAGGGCGTGTGTGTGTGTGTGTGGGGATATCATGGCTCTGCTATCAACTCAAACTGGCCAGACTGAGGAAAAGAATGTGCTGAGAGATTTTCAATGCGCTGCCTGTCACCATGGAAACCCCTTCCCCAGCATCCCCGTTGGCTGGGGATGCTCACCTTATGGGGTGGTCACAGAGATGCAGGAGAGGACCAGTCCCTGGGAAGGGCATGGAGTAGGAGCAGCAGAGGAGGGATGTCAGGTGGGGATGCTGCCAACTGGCAAAAGGTCAGAAGAAAACTCCCTCTGGCCATTTATTCCGGAGTTACCCATCATGGGGTACGTGCTCCTGAAGACATACAACGCCTGCAAGGGCACTGCAGGAGGATGGAGGTGGACGGGTGTCAGCCAGGGATGCTGCCAACTGATAAAAGGTCAGAGGAAAACTCCCTCTGGTCATTTACTCTGGCGTCACCCATCATGAGGTATCTGCTCCTGGAGACACACAACCAGGAGGCCTGCTGGCTCAGGTCAGCCAGAGCAGGGGTGAAGGCAAGGTGAGCAGTACAGTTAAAATATCCAGACAAAACACCCTGCTTAGCGCCGCATCACGCGAACCTGCATGAGCTGTCTCTGTACGGTGCCCTTCTGGGGACAGCTGGTCCCTTCTGTCCACTGCACGCTCCAGCTAACACTGGCCTGGGTGGAGGGAAAAAACCCACAAAAACAAACCCCAAAGGTTGTTCAGAGGGAGCAGCAGAAAACCCCTTCCTTTGTCTCCCAGGAATGTGGTGAAAGAAGGATGGAGCAGGCATCCAGGTCCCACATTCACACTCTCCCTCTCCTCCATCACCCCACCCAGGAGATGCAGGTCTGCAAGGAAAGGAGTCTTGGGGCAAGACCGGTGTCTCTTGGAGATGCTGGAGGAACGCTTGGAGGTGGTACAACCCACCTTCAACTACGCACACGGCTTCACATTGGTATTCAGTAATCCTCAAGAGAAACTGAGCTCACTCCTGATGAGGACTCACGTTTTGCAGGTGTTCAGCAGCCTGTTCAGCGTGCTTCAGTTTTTCTGTTTGTTTTGTTCCGCACAGTATTTAGTGTGTGTTTGCTGCAGTGTTTTACCAAACCGCAAGAAACATGTAAACAGCAAATGATCAAAGCAATATATCTTTTTATATCTAAAAGCAGGCAAGCCAGATGGAGTTAATTAATGAAGATGTTTAGCAAGAATAGAGTTTAGCTCGTCTGCAAACAGGTTGTTCCCAGAAGTAGCAATCTAATCCAATAAACAATTTGTGGAGGTGTATGAAATGCTGCTTTGTTCCTTCCTTTCCATTACAAAGAGCTGAGCAGAACTTTTGTTGCTGCTATTTAATCCTGGTGAGAGGTTTTGAATTAACAGCTCCAACAGGTAATTCTCTGCCCGCACTGGAAACATCCTCGCCTGCATGTCTTGATCCTGCTGCTTACGGCAAAAGCCGAGTAGCCAAAAGCAAATTCAATGCCCAGCCTCTTTTCTGAGGCTGCCAACAAGGAAGCTAATTACGGCCAATAGTAACGATGTGGACATCACTGCACACCAGACTGCATCCAGCCAAGAATCCCGTTCTCTGTCAGATGGTAATTCAGGATGTTATGTCAGATTTTATTTTTATTCCGCGAGATATTACCAGACATAAACCGTTATAATGCCCCAAGTGACAACCCATTCAATCACTCTCCGCTGTGATCCACCCTATAACTCAGATTTACAGGCCAGCTTTATGCCACAGATTATTGATCAATTATTTGGCTCCAGTTGCAGCAGTCTGTGATGCCAATCTCTGCTCAGCCGGCAAGAAAAGAAGACTCAGCATATCCTCGGGGATGTATGTGGACCCACAGGTGGGTGTACACAATTCTCAGGGGCCACAGGGATGGGGTCACATCCCTGTCAGCATCTACCAGCAGAGAAGAGCGAGGTGCCCAAGCTGTCTGGAGAGGAATCACAGAATCACAGAATGTCAGAGGTTGGAAGGGACATCAAAAGATCATCTAGTCTCAACCCCCTGTCAGAGCAGGGTCACCTACAGCAGAGCACACAGGAACGCGTCCAGGCGGGTTTGAAAGTCTCCAGAGCAGGAGACTCCACACCCTCTCTGGGCAGCCTGGGCCAGGGCTCCGGCACCCTCACTGTGAAAAAGTTTTTCCTAATAATTTTGTGGAACCTCCTGTGTTCCAGCTTGCACCCATTGCCCCTTGTCCTGTCACTGGACATCCCTGAGCAGAGCCTGGCTCCGTCCTCCTGACACTCCCCCTTGACATATTTATAACCATGACTGAGGTCACCCCTCAGCCTCCTCTTCTCCAAGCTAAAGAGACCCAGCTCCTTCAGCCTTTCCTCACCAGGGAGATGCTCCACTCCCTCCATCATCCCTGTGGCTGCGCTGGACTCTCTCCAGCAGTTCCCTGTCCCTCTGGAGCTGAGGGGCCCAGAACTGGACACAAGATTCCAGATGTGGCCTCAATGTGATGGCTCCATTTGCATTTCAGCTGACCAGCTGCAGAACGGGTACACTGGTGGCAAACCAGCAATTCAAGTTTTATTAAATGCACCAAGCTTATTGTTTCTGTAGCAGGAGAAGGCCCTCTTTGGTGAGGAGCCTCAGGCCAGCTCGTGTGACCCTTCAGCTTGGTGGTTCCTATCTCTCCTCCTTTCCCTCCTCACGCTGAACAAGAAGTCTGCGTGTTGCATGGAGAAAAGAGGTGAGATTTGGTTTTAGCAAAGCCTGGCTGAACAAATGCAGGTAGCACCACACACAGCGGAGTCTGGAGAGCTCCTTCAAGTGGACGCTTTCTCCTGACCACGGCTGCTGCAGAGGGTCTGCTCACCTGGGCAGCCCAGCGAGCCGGGTGCAGTCCCCACCAACCCACTCCCAGCTGTAGTGAGAGGAGCTTCTGTGGAGATGGAAACACAAGGGTGCAACTGCAAAATACACAAAAGCCCAGTAAATCATCCCTTTCCTCTGCTTCTTCTGCCAAAATACGTGAGATGAAGATAAGAGACACCACTGTCCAGTCACTGACCATTCCCACTCCACCCCACAGTCAGAAATTTTCCTGCTTCAAGACCCATTGAACTCAGCCCTTGTGCAGCTGCTTACATGTGGCAGAGGACTGAGAGGACTTCTTTATCCAGGAGAAACCCTCTTATTTGGTGCTTCTTCTCGCGACGGTTATCATAAACCTGTTTGTTCTGAGGGCAGATTGCTCAGGAACACCAAGGTGGCATCACCTGTCAGCTGCTGTGGTCACACCAAGGTACTGAGAGACGGTGGAGACACAGAGACAAATCCAGGAAAAGAAAACATGGGGATAACTTTATTTTATGGTCGAACCACCCCCATCTTATCACCTAGAGCTGGGAGCCCCCAAGTCAATGCTGATTCTTCCTCCAGCTCCCCCTCCACCCCATCAAAAAGACACTTGGAAGGACTTTGAACGCTCCTTTTCCAGCCACGTTTGCATCTCTCCAGTCCCCGAGTTCAGAAAAAAAGCCACAATACAAAACAACAGGTAAGGACGCACAGTCTTTCTCTGCATAAAAATAAAGAAACATGCTTTTTCCCTCAGTGAGGATCTGCTTTGGTTTTCCACCAAAAATATAAAAACTAGTCAAGAAGAGAGAGGTGGGGTTTAAGAAGACGGGGGTATACATCTGTGCCCGTGCTGCTGAACAGCAGCCCTAACTCCAGGAACGAATTTTCAGATAAAGTGAAGCTCCAGACCCCCAAACGGCATGAGATTTGCCCCCGTTACATTTACTGTGGCTGGGAAAGTTCAATATTAATTTCAAAACCACCAGTACCCTGTCCATGCTGCAGAGCAGGCATCTCCCCATCTTCCCCAAGCTGCAGCAAGCTTTCAAATGGAGTGGATCGATAACAGCTTTTAAAAATGATCCTCAAGAAACGAAAGGCTTGGCATTGCACATCCACTTGAGGCAGCTGTAACCACAGCCCATTAACGCGAAACTGAAGCCGCTCCCAAACGAAGGCACGTTTCTGAGATGTTGGAGCCCGAAACGCCCTTTACGACGTAAATTTATATTAAGCACCAGCGATTTTTTTGCGTTTCCTTCTTCAGCATTTTACTCTCAATTGGCTTCGGTCCGAGTCTATTTTAACAGGAGATTTCCAAGACATGGCGACAAAACCGCTGCCAGTCACGTTGCTGAGGATGCTGACGGTCATCTGAAACCACGGACTTTGTCTATTTTAAAGGTGGGTGTGCTCAGAGTTTGGGCTGGAAATCTCTCTACTCCGGCTTCTTAGGTGGGAACCATGGACCATGTGGTATCACTCAGGTGGGCTCTGATGGGCTCTTTGGTTCCTCAACAGCCTTTTGGGTATTTTTTTAAGGCTGTCGGTAAAACAACGTACCCATCAGAAAGGTGACATGGGGGGGGCAGAGAAGGCACAAGGGCTCCAGCCCCAGTTTCCCAGCCTTGCTCCATCCCGCTGGAACCCCCACGCCCAGCCGAGCCTCCCCCACACTCCCAGCAGCTCCCTCCAAAGGTCGAAACTGCTGGAGACAACCACCAATGAAACAGAGATTTGAAACAGTTTAAAGACAGCACAGGACTAACCAGGCATCCCACCCAGACCTTAGTTGCCCAAGGACCAAGAAGCGGTCACGGTGGTTACCCCTGACTTTGGATTTTCCAGCCCACGGCCACCAGCCACGTACCAAACCCCTGTGAGGTTTTCCAGAAGCAAAACGCCATCTGCAAGGTCTTTGCCCTTTGCCAAACCTCCTTCCCCTCCGAAACCCCTTCTCTGACAGTGACATCCAGGCCTTGTTGCAGAATCACAAACACTCCGCAGGGATGAGGACGTTTTAGCATCCCACGGGGCGCGTCAGGGAGCCCGTCCCCCCATCACCACACTCCTACTGCTCTTCCTAGGACGTGAACGTGAACGAGAATTTTGATTTTTCTGTTCCTTTCCCTTCCGCTGAGTCCCTCAGCAAAGAGAAGGGCGTGAAACGAAAGCAGGTTGCAGAGACTTTCACTGGCAATATTTCATGCTGCCCCCTAGACCGTTCTTTGCTACTGAGTATTCCCAGCCTGAATATTGAGCAACCCGAGCTTCAAAACCCACACGGAGGTGATGGATTGCTGCCGAATGCAGGCTGAAGTTTTAAGCCAACAATTACTTTTCTCTGAAGACTTTTTTTTTCCCCACCAGAAACTGGGGAACGAAACACCTTCAAATTGCTTTTATGAACAGCGCTGTCTTCTGCAGGGTAACTGGAATCTTTAAAGGGTGCTGGGTTATGAATAGCTCTCATTACTGGGGGGGGAAAAAAATACCCAGTGCCATGTTGGTATTTTATTTTTTTTTTTTTGTACAGGCCCCTACTATATGTGCAGGGGATTAATCATCACTTTTAAGGAGGATCGGAGCTGAAAAGATTAACCTCTGAGCAGAAACTCCATTTAAAAAGGAAGGAGCCCACTTGGAGCCTGCCTGGGAGTCCAGAGCCTTCTCCTTCCCCCTCCTCTCCTGCAGCGGGGAGGAAATGAGCCTCCCCAGAGACCTCTCGAGATGGACCTTGGCCAAAGGAATGTCTCTGTACTCCTGTAAATCAAGCGGTGAGTGACTTCTGTCTGGGGGAAGGGATCGCTTAGGAACTGGAGGCAGAGTCGAGGGGTGAGATTCAAGAGAAGAGCACGGAGGGGGCTGAAGATGCCCTCCAGGGGCTGAGCATCACCTGGGTGGTCCCGCTGCTTGTTTTTAACCTGTCGGATGTCAAAGCTTGCCACGTTCCTGCTCTGGCAGGGGGGCTGGACTAGATGATCTTTGAGGTCCCTTCCAACCTCTAACATTCTGTGATTCTGTGATTCTGTTGTACCCTCAAAAAAAAGAGGAAAAAATCGAATCAAACGAAAAACGGCGAAAAAGCATCCCAACCCAACCACATTAAGCACATTTAATGAAAGGTTGGCTCTGCCTGATGGACATGAACTCCCCAAAAAAGCAACTTCTGGGTCTCTCCGGGGGGAAGCCCTCGCCTGCCCTCAGCACTTTGCAATCCTGAGTAGGTGCACTGCCTTCCTACAGGCTGAGATCCAAGGAAACTAAGCGAGCAGCACGTGAACCCCCAGGGCTTCAGGGACAGCAACGACAACAGGTGTTTTTATATTCTGATTTATGTAATTTTTTTAAATCAAGCTGGAGAAAGCAGTTACTCAGGCGCTGCTGTTTCATACCTGCTGGGTTTTGGGACAGAGCTGCTGAGCTGCTTAACTTCAGTTTTCCAACAAACCACAGGTGTTCCAGGGAGGAGACAGTGACCACACCCTCTGCGCCTCCCAGGCAGACTGAACACGATTCCTTAGTTCAGCTTGGCCGAATTAAAACTCAAAAAAAAGAAGAGTAGCGCACGCACACGCACACACAGAGCCCGCTCAGGTGGGCACATTAAAAATTGCATGCCCACACGTTCTCTGCTCCGATGCTTTGCAGCCTAACACAGTTATTTCCACCAGGCTGGGGACACAGGAGCATGAAAAAGCTGAATGATGCACCCAGAAACACCCAAAATAGAAACCACCCCACTCCCCCCGATGCCTCAGTGACCCCCAGGGAGCACCTGGCATCCGTTGCATGGACCCAACACTTTGACTGGTTGGTTCAGCTCATGGTCTCCAACTCATGGTTGGTTCAACTCATTGCTCTGGGGGAGCAAAGCCAGTGAGACCATCTTCTGGATTCTCTGCCTTGAGATCCACCTTCTCAGTTCGTGCACAGGGTGACCTCAGACCTGCAGGAACTTCAAACCTAGCTGGACAGCCTAAGGAAGAGGACACGAAAGGCCACGAGCTCCAAACGGCTGACCCTGGGTAGCAGGAGGTGCACTGCAGCAAGGAGCACTGCCCCTCCGGGGAACCCTGAGTCACCAAGGTTTGATACACACGGGTTTATTAACGCTGTTTGGTTTCTTGGTAACAGCAGACCAAGCTGCGGCGGCAGCAATCAGCTTTGTTCTAAACCCCTGAAAAGTGCCACGACGTCAGATTAAAAAGCTTCCATTTAAAGAAGAAGAAAAAAAAAAAACCACAGAAAAAAAACCCCAACAAGATGAGACTTGATAGTGATTCATAATGATGCTGTTTTACAGGTTCCCTAATGGGTGCACTCTCCATTCAAGGAAAACACGCAGTGCCTGGAGTGAATGATTTTGCTCGACTCCGTGCCACGAAGGCAGCGCGCTCGGGTCGATCAGCAGGTCCCAGAACGTTCGCTGATTCCCGTAACATCGGCAGCAGCCGCGCATTACCCATTCTGGAGAGCCTGGAGTGGATACACAACCATCCCTTGTTTTCTTCCTGGAGGCTATTTAATATTCTCTTGCTGTTGACATCCTGCCTCTCCCCCCGCTGCCTCCGCTCCTCCACAGTTTTCTCCCAAACCTGAGAAAACAAATAACACAGGTGCACGTTTGCTGTGGGGCTCCCCTGTTGCTCCTCTGAGGCAGCAAAATGGGACCAAATTTCAGGAGCTGAGAGATTTCTTGCTTATTTTGTGCGAAAGAAAGAAAAACTTGGCCCACTAAGTCATGTGCCTGCTCCAGTCTCAGCTCCTATGCCCCATGCTCAGCACTTCATTAGACCTAATATCAGTGAATGTAGTGATAGGAAAAGGGGTAATGGTTTCAAACCGAAAGAGAGGAGGTTTAGATGAGATGTTAGGAAGAAGTTCTTTTCTGTGAGGGTGGTGAGACCCTAGAGCAGGTTGCCCAGAGCAGCTGTGGCAGCCCCCTGGAAGCGTCCAACGCCATGTTGGATGGGGCTTGGAGCAACCCGGTCCAGTGGGAGGTGCCCATGGTGGGATGGTTGGAATGAGATGATCTTGAAGGTCCCTTCCAACCCAAACCATTCTGTGAATTTGTAATAACAGCAACAGGATCAGCTTCTAAGGTGTAACACCATGAAGACGTACATGCTTGGTTCCTCTTGCCTCTTTCGTGCTCCTGGAGCTTTATCTGGATCCTGTTCACAGGCTTCCCTCTGCAGAACTAATTTTTTCAGGCAAAAGCAGAGATTTTTCATTTGTCCACCCGGTTCCCGGAGCAGGATCCTTAAGCAAAACCTTTTGCTACCCAAAAGGACTCACTTGCTATCAGTCAGACCTCACTCACCTCTGCAAATACCTCCTTTACAAAACATCAGGCTCTGCTATTTAAAGGCAGAATATAGATTTCTTGTTTGCTTGCTTTTTAAGAAGAATCAGATTAGAAGACAATCAAGCCGACTTTGACCTTTTCAAAACAGCCCAAGTGTTAATAATATTAAAACTGGGAGGGGAAAAAAAACCCTCATGATCTGACATAAGGAATTCTCACGGGCAGTCGAGCAAAAATGGTTCCTGTCTGTTAAGTTTTCGGTACCTCACCTTCTTGTCCCTACACCTCACCCACGAATCAAACAAACCTCTCAACAACTTTGCAAGGAGAAGATGACCCGCTTTAAGGAATGTGAGAATTTCCTGATACCAGGTTTTGCGGCAGAGTGGACTCCAACTTTTGCCAAGTCCCTTCCCACCCTGCTACTTCTACATAAGCAACAGATGAACAGGAAGAAGAACCTGCTGAGCTTGCAGTTTACTCAGGAATCTGACCCACTTCTTGCAGTTCCAACACCACCTCCTAAATGAGCACTTGTAGTTTGATCTGTGCAGGCAACCCTTACTCCAGAGTTGCAGGGACATCTGCTCTGCCCCAGCCACCCCCGGGGACTTGCAGAAGAAGGAGGGATGGTTTTCCTGTGGAGCATTGTCAGAAAACATCCATGGTTTCATATGAAGAGAAAAAAACTCACCTCTGGCAAGTTCTACCACTGAGCTGGTGGAAATGTCTCTACTAAACCAGCAAGGCAGCCCACGGGTACAGGGATACGCAGGTTCTAACACAAGGAGACGTGGAACAACTTCATCTCCCAAGATGAGCAGGGCCATGGGGGCCTCTGAAAAGGTTACGCCAAAAGGCACTCAGTAAAATCTTTGTAACAAACACCCCATCAGCACTGGGCTGTCTCTGCCATAGGTCCTCCCCCGACCACGGCACAAGCGCTTTCCGATGTCATTGGGAAGTGGCTCAAAAGCTTTTGGGCACGAGGCCTCTGACAAAGCAGATCTTTTAGGGTTGTTTCTCTGCCAAACCATCCCACCCTCGGCAACCTCAGATACTGTTCCTCACGCAGGAGGGCGAAGGGTTAACCCGGGGCTGAGGGGGGGCTGCTGCAGCAATTCGAGGTGCTCCCTCCAGCACAATGGCTGAGTGTTCTCTTCTCAGCAGTTGCTGCTTGAGAGAGAATCAAACTAATTACCTTAGTAATTATCAAACTAATTACCTCTCTAATTACCGAGTGTCTTTGTTCACATGGAGCCGACATGCCTGCAGAGGAGCCCTGGCTCAGCGCCCCACATTCTTTGGGAACCCACCTGGCTCTTTTGCAATCATCTGAAGACCCAGGTCCTCTTCACACCGTGGACCTAGGATGACGAAGGGAGTGGGGCATCTCCCTTATGAGGAGAGGCTGAGGGAGCTGGGGCTCTTTAGTTTGGAGAAGAGGAGACTGAGGGGTGACCTCATTCATGTTTACAAATATATAAAGGGGGAGTGTCATGAAGATGGAGCCAGGCTCTTCTCGGTGACAACCACTGATAGGACAAGGGGTAATGGGCTGAAACTGGAAAATAAGAGGGTCCGCTTAAACTCGAGAAGAAACTTCTTCTCAGTGAGGGTGCCGGAGCCCTGGCCCAGGCTGCCCAGGGAGGTTGTGGAGTCTCCTTCTCTGGAGACATTCCAGACCCGCCTGGACACGTTCCTGTGTAGCATTATCGAGGCGTTCCTGCTCTGGCAGGGGGATTGGACTGGATGATCTTTCGAGGTCCCTTCCCATCCCTGACATTCTGTGATTCTGCGACCTCTTCACACCGTATTCAGGATGTCTCCCTCACTCTCAGGGAGGGACAGATGATGATCAAGCTCCTCGGATGACAATCAAGTTCCTTGGATGGTGCAGGCAAGCTCGTGCTGCAGCGATCGTATTGCTGCCAGGCAGACCGAGGAAGGGCACGACACCTTTGCTGCACATGGGTCCCTCGGGTGGGAATATCCTCAGCGCAGTGCTGTGGGATCCCCACCACACTGAAGATCAAAACAGAGACCCACTTGCCCCCAGGCCTTATTTGATATTGCTCCCTCCGATGAGGCTGAAGGCGAGCAGGAAGGTGACTTGAGCTGACAGATGTTCCTCTCCAAAATGGAGTTGAAAAGAGCACGGCCCTCCCTCACCCAGCAGAATCCAACACAAACATCACTCTCAACTTAACTCACCTCCCCAAGCTTACTCCCTTTTCCCTTTCCAGATCTCTACTTGAATCTTGCCTCGGGCTCTGGTAGTCACTCACGGCTCTCCTGAACTTCAGTGTGACAGTGGGTGCTAAGCCCTGAAAACAGCTGCGAATTCTTCAAGGAAGAATCCTTGTTCTTAAAGCATGAACAGAAATGTCTTCATTAATGCTTCTTCAGCTTGAGAGATGACACGTAACTCCATCAGATGGAGTCCACCTGCAACACAATTTGCCTCTTTACGTTCTCTCAAAAAGGGCACAAGATCTAAAAGAGAACAAAGCAGAGCCCACCCGAGCTGTAAAGTCTATCCTGACGCGTAGCCATCTCTGTGTTAAAGCTAATTCCAAATATCTGCTTAAAACTGTAACGCGGGGATATCCTGAGAGGTGGGGAAAAATCCCAACAACCCATCTCTGCAAGGTTACGTGATCTGCCTTAGACACACATGACTCCTGAGGAAAGGAAATCTAGTGTCTGAAAGAGTCTAACACTGCAAAATTACACAAGAGCAGGTAGCAGTGATTCTTCTGACACCATTGAAAGATTTGGTCTACAGACACTGAGCAAAGAATAATGCACAGCTTTGATTTAGCTGTTACAATACTGCTTCTCCATTTAAAACCCTAGGTAAAATTGCCCTTGGGTTGCAGCTAATCAGAGCCTGGGAAGGACCAACAAAAACATTCGGAATTATTCTCTACCATGGGCGGAATTTTATGCCTTCCTCTAACATCCCTGGAGAATATCACCCCTATCAACCCTTCCGAGATGAGGAGCCATTAAGCTGAATTCCAACTCTCGGTTTGGCAGTGCAATCTCGGAGAGATCTGGTTATTTTTAAGAAGAAGGGAGACTTCCCCAAAGGTTTCCCATTCTAAAAAAAAAAAGAGAAAAATGGGAAACTTCAGAGAAAGCAGACCTACTGCTTCCTTGAGTAGAAATGTCCAACATCACCTCTCGACTCTCTTTTCGAAAGAACGACGCCCTGCTTGACATCCATCCAAGTGAGGAGAAGGAAGAAGCCAAAAATTGACGAAAGGAGGAGGATGCAGGTACGCAGGAGGAGGGCTGGCAACGGCAGAAGAGGTGGCAAACTGAAAGTCACTCTAGAAGCATCAGAACTGCTGCTACTTTAAAGGCAAAAGTTGTCTGTGACATGGACAATTTTAACGTTCACACCCTGTTTGCCGCAATCAGCGTCCCCCAAGCTCAAGCAACCGAGATGCCACGACTTACGATGCAGAAGATGTTTAAAGAACACAACATCTCAAACGAAGCCCGAGACACAGTTGGAACACAGCAAGCAAGGCTGACTTCCATCGCTCAAGGCTGTCAGGACGGGAAACCAATAAACATTTGGCAATAACAGAGACCTTCCTTCCCGACATAGCTCTTCTCCTGATTTTACAGAATCATCTGGCCTTCGAAACGTCTGCTTTTCCTCTACGCTGCATTTCGCTGCCAATTCTAAGTCTGGCAAGCGCGGATCTGCCAACTTCTTGGCTCCCCGTTACAAAAGAGAACATTACAAAGGCGAATTTGTGAGTTAGCTGATTTGTAAACACTACAGCAAGTCACCATGTAAACATGTCGCTTATGTCCCTATTATTTCTCTCAAACAGTTTACCTGGCACCTGGTGCTGAACTCCAGGATCTTCCTCTCCTACTGCTACTACAGTTGCTTCACACAGAAAAAAAAAAGCCCAGCTTCTTTTTGTAGCGTTAAGAAAAAAAGGAAAAGAATCCTTAATTAAGCGGTGCTCACGAAGCATCTTGATAATGAGAATAGGAGAGTCACTGGCAATACTTTGAATAGAAATGAGATCCACAGGTGCACTCGCGGTTGTACAACAGGACGCGGTTCCAACGTAGCCAATTAGGCAAACGGGTAAATAAAGAGCAGAAGGCTCTAGACACATTGCTCATTTGACACTGTTACTATTGCATAATAAAGCTTTTTCTGAGAATGCTTGGTGAGGTGAACCCAGCGGTTGGTATCCGCACAGAAACAATTGTATGAAAGCGGGTACTTGCGTAAAGACGGTTTCAGTTTTGGGCACCGAATGCTTTTTCATTCACAAGTACTTTCCAAGAAAGGAAACGCGGGTGGTGGATGAATCACAGCACGCTGTCACGTGGGATTCTTTTAGGTTGCCGCGATGGAAAACAGCTCCATGTGAGCACCGTTCCTGAAACCAAGGTTGGTTCTGCTTAAAAGTCGACGCTTTTAAAGCTTCAGCAGTAAGACCCGCTGGAAAACCGCGACTGACACCGCCGCGGGAACACCATCCGCCTCTGGGAAGCAGAAAGAGAGACAGACTGAAACATCGATCTTGTGCATAAAATATATTTATTGTTGGTACAGAGCGAGGCATATTCGTCAGTACTTGATAGGAGTGAGGAGCACAACAGCATCATTTCACGTAAATAAAGGCCATGTTACACCGTAAGCGTCGGATCATTAACACCATTCCAGCAGAAGGCCTGGAGAGAGACTTCCTTAAGTTACATGATTTGTGAAATAAGTTAAAGCACAATTTAAGTCACAATAAGTTGTAAGAAAACCCTTAATCCGAGCAACGAATATCGGCTGCAGGGCGAGAAGCAGCGGATGAGACGTGCTCACCAAGTGCCGCCACGTCCCGGCACGCCAAGTGTTACACACCCGTGCCGCTGACAGCGAGACGTTTCCGAGCAGATTCTACAATGAAATAGCAGCATTTGAAGGATATTTCCCCTTTCTAAGGTCAGGGAAAGGTTCTTTTCTTTTCCTTCCTTCAATCACCAATAAGTGGATTTTCCTAAGACTCAACAGTATCTTCGGATGTGTGATTTCTGGTGTAATAAGATACAGGTCTTGGCTTTTCAAATGGTCACACTGATTGAGCCTTGATGGCTGCTGCTCTTGAATTGGCTCTTCCAGTTCTTCTCTTTATTGGCCTGCCCTGTAAATGGGCTGTCACATCATTCTTGGGGAAAAAAACGCTCTTCTGCTGAAATTAGAGTTGATGGTCTTGTGCTTGATTTGGACAATGCCTTTATCCTCCTCTCCCGAGCATGCTCTGCTAAGAAAACGGTCAGGGGGGTGGAGAAGAGAGAAGGAGAAACACATATTTCAGTAACTCAAAAGTTATTCCAGAGACCCCCTGAAGTTTGGCTGCAAGGAGATGCAATTTCTTAAATCAAAATATAGAAAAAGAAACACCGTCAACACACGCGTCGTCCCAGAGACAAGTCCCAGGAGCAGAACGAAGCTGTCTGAGGACTCAACAAGCCACCCACTGGGAGGGCTGAAGAGCTGCGGTAACGATTCCTTCTCACTCACCCCAATGCTATCACAGCCCTAGTGCTACGGCTATTAAGGGAATTAAAATGTCTGATGGTACAGTGAGATAAATCTTCTTCCCAGCAATTACATACACGAGGATCTCCCCTAGCTAACCCCCTCCTTGTGTTTTGAGTCGTAACTAAAATCTCAATAGTCGGAACACGCTGCACGGATCTTGTGCTTCATTATGACTCTCTGTGCAGAGTCAGGCCCCCAGGAGCTAAAAGCATAGATCACAGCATCACGGGATTTTATCAGCTGGAAGAGTCCTAGAACATCATCGAGTCCAGCCTTTGTCCCAGCCCTATCAACCTACTAAACGATTCCCCCCCAACGCAACATCCAAGCGTCTCATAAACCCCTCCAGGGATGGTGACTCAACCACCTCCCTGGGCAGGCTGTGCCAGGGCTTCACAACCCTTTCAGTGAAGAAATTCTTCCTAATATCCAATCTGAACCTCCCCTGGTGCAATTTAAATCCATCTGTCAAGTAGTCCAAGAGTTACTCCTCCTGGCACACTGGAGAGCTCAAGAGCCATCGAAGTCTTGACTCTTCAGAAACGTCTTGGCCCTTCCCATTAAAATTTGGATTTGCAGGGACAATCTGTAGGGCTTTACTAAGAACTTCCTACTGCCAGGATCTAGAAGGGCCTGCAGAAATGAGCACGTGTGTGGATGCTTCTTGTCTAGATCAGTAAGGAGAAAGCGGGATCTAACAGGACATGGACAAGCACGCTGGAGGCGATCCATTGGAGAACCACGACACTGACCAAGTTGTTCTTTCCTACAAAATCTAATGAGGAAGATGGTAATTAAGAGTTTCTTTCTAAGAAACAGTAATTTGGTAATTTGTAGGGTCTATGTCAGGAGTAAGCCCAAACGGAAACCTTGAGCTCTTACAAGGAGACCTACCAACAGCTGAGTCAAGTATTTGAGCTGCAGCATCTGGCCAGACAGGGCACGTTGCCTTGTGAGCGTGGGCCACGATGTCAGACACACAGAAGTTAAGGTTCCAGCAAAATAAAACCAAAGGGAACAAAAAACTTGTTGTCATGTATGTCTTGAGCCGAATTCTCGGGGTATTTCCAAAAAAATAACCCGGTGCAACGAGATCAAGCAGCATTTCTGTGCTCCGAGGAGCAGGACAGCGGACACGCGGAAGGATGGTGGAAGTCCTTGAGATCACAGACATTCTCCAAAATCTACGTTAGAGAAGCACACGCTCACAAGATAAAAGGAGTCGGTTTTATGCTCCCTAGGTGCTAATACAAATAAAAATAAGGGAAACTTTGAGCAGTTAACAAAAATCTTCGGTCTTGGTTTGACAGCATCCCCGCGGAGATCTCTGGAAAACTGATGAAGGCCACTTTGCCTTGAAGACTCTTTCTGCAGTGGTATTATAGAAACCTGCTCGGAGCCATCACTGGGCTGAATATTAACTTTACATAAATTTAACACTGCATAAGTTAACGCAAGAAATTCCCAAAAGATCTGAGAAAAAAAAACCAAAAAAAACCCCAAAACTGTGTTGCTTTTATTTAATGTCCTAAGGAAAGAAATCGTGGGTATTTGCTCATCACATGCATATTTCTGCCCACGAAATTTCATCTTCAGACAGCTGGGAGTGTCCCAGGGCTTGCTTTGGTTTCGTCTGCGCTTTGTGGTGGGTTTTTTTAAAGGTTCTTTACTGACTGTTGCCATTTAGCATCACCTACAGATTTAATTCAATTTTTTTTTCTTCCTTCTCATTACACCAATGGAGGCACGAAGGGAACCTGGTCTGACTCTTCCATAATAAACCTCCTTCAATCAAGGTAATATTTAATGGTGGCCATAAAAGACAACGCCTTTTTATTGCGTTTCAGCTCAGCTTTTCCAGATACACTGATTTTACATATTTTTCTATTAGATTGGAAGACAGTATCTAGTAAAAATACCGGAGGATGAGGCTAAAATAATGGTTTTCTCCCAATTAGGATGCATGATTAAGGACTACTCTATCCTACAAATTAAAATAATGGTTACGAGCAGGCTGAAGGATAACATTTTTTTTGCAGCCAGGTATCATCCTCTGAAGCACTTTCCAACCTCCCCTGCTTGCAGACCTGCACCCCTCTGAGATTCAACGGTCTAATAGGAAACTGTCGCGCAGACTTCATTACGCTGTAGTCTAGTCGCGTTTCCACGGAGGAATTAGGACTCCCTGGAGACCAGGGGTGAAAAATAAAAATAAAAAATTAAAAAAAAAAGGTGTGTTTTAGAGCTACCTTATCCACATCAAGCCAGTAGAATAGGTTAAGTGATTAAAATGCCACTGGCTGGTCTGTATTAGCGCAGCGACCGGTCTGGCTGGAGTTATTTCCGTAGCGGGAGCAGAAATACGTGCCACGGACAATCCTAGTATCTTCCCCTTAATGGCTCCATTAAGCAAGTTTTCCTCTCCATTACTATTATAATAAAATGCAAACATTAATAAGAAGAGTTTAATTTATCTCGCCAGCTTCTCATGACTTTGGGGAAAGATTCCAAGCGGAGATACAACAATGTGTCAAACTCCTCTGAATTAACAACTCTCTGGGCTTTTTTTTTTAACGAGGGGAGAAAAGGACAGATAGAGACATGAGATTACAGACAGGCTGAGAAATAAGGAGCATACAGAAGAGAGGGTGAGATAATTATAAGCAAGATAGGGAAGAAAGAGGAGTCAATAAATTCAATTTATGAAAAGCACAGAGTGTGCTCAGCCTGAGCACAAGTGCCCAGACTCACCGCCAGGAAATCGGATTAGTTAACTTATTTGGTTTTCAATATCTCGGTCTATTCCCTCTAGCAAATTTTCGTCTTTGTTTGGTTCTTGTAGCCAGTGTCAGTTAACTTTTTCATTTCTGAACCTGCTATTTATCCCACTCCTCTCTCTTCCAACCCAGCACACGCAGTAGGTAATTTCGAAGTATTTTCTAACAGCAATTATTTCCAAGTAACTGTTTGCCCTGGACTTCTGGGCAATCAGCGAGTAAAAATAATTACAATTATAGCAGCAACACATGGAGGATAAGCCATAGAGGGCTGATGTTCATTATGAAAAACAATTGCTCCTGCTTGCAAATATTTCCATCATAAAAGGCTTCTCTTTCTCTGTTATCCTAAGAGAGAAACCTCTCTGAATTCTCATCTTGAAGCATGTGTGAAAGAGAATAAGAAGCATTTAGGAAACACTTTTAACTGCTTGACAGGCTTGGTTGAAGATCTTCAACAAAAAAAAAAAGGTGCTTAAAAGGGTGTTTAAACCTAGTGCTCATATTTATGCAATTTCCTTTTCCTGCACCTTCTGAACATGAATTAATTCATCCTCATCATAGTCTTCTGAAGAAATTCCTATCAGATACAAGCTGCGGTTATAGCTCAAACATGTCTAGGTAACGAATCTCAATTTTTTAGTTACTTTAAAAATGATACAAAATTATAAATTCAGTAAATTAATGTTCCAGACGATGCAAGCCATAGTGAAAACCTAGTCTGCTACATAACAGCCTAATATTATTCACTGGCCTTTCTTCTAAAATGTCTTAAACCCATCCATGGCCATGTAACTTCAGACTAGAGTTTGGAACACAAAAATCAGGCTGAAGGAAAACTTCGGGAAAATAAGTATAGACACCAATTACTGTTTATCATTGTAGGGATTGAAGGAAAAACTCAATTTATAGGAGGGAAAAAAAAAAAAAAATCGAGTTCCAAAGGTCATAGGGAACTGCACAGCGTAGGGAAGAAAGGGTTGGAGCCCCAGCAGCTCCTCTGCCCAAGGAAGCACCTGGGCAAAGCTGGCTGCATTTCTCGTGTTTGAAATGGCTCAACCATCTTTCCAAAACTGATGTAGTGTCAGCAGCTTTAGGGAAGGATGCCTCGGGCTAGGGCATCAGGAAAAACATCCAGGAGCAGAGAGATGTGGTGAGCTGTCGAGTTTCTCAGGAAAAGGAGCTCAGGAGCTTGGTGCGTTAACGTGTGGGCAGGAGGACGGATCCATAAAGGATGGATCGAACGAGGTCATTCCGAAAGGGACAGGGCTATCTCACCGACTTTTGTCTTTCACCACGTGGATCCTCTTTACATTTTTACTGATGATAACAATGTTAAGTGATTTTTGAGCTGCCTGGACGGGCAGACACGTTGTCCTGGAGCATCCAGAGAAGAACCACCTACAGCTGCTGTGACCACCCAGCCAGGCTGCCTGGGCGAAGAGGAGTGTGCTATCTATATAAATAAAAAACCTAATAATAAAAGCTCCACAGAAATGTATTCAGCACCAAGGAACAGCCTTAGCACTGCCAGGCAACCACTGTCTCCTACCACGTTTTACGAAGCACTAGACCAGGAGTGGTGTTAACTCCAGCAAGATCTTCAGCAACGCCAGAGCGAGACAGCACCAGCGGAACAGCAAAAAGGTCGCCAAGAATAAACATAGTCAGAATCCTACTGCTTTACTGTACAGGCAGAATTAACTCCAGTGAAAATGATTATCCTTATCAAATACTAGAGGTGCTTGCTGGGTCTCTGCTATCACACCAGAGCAACACACGTTTTCACACCTTTAAATACTAACTCATACATCTTCGCAGAAATAAAGATCAACAGATTTATTTAAGCACATACACTACATACATGGTCTATAAGCACATTTCTAACTGGCTTCTTTAAGAACACAACTGAGTTCAACACATACATCCACACCAGTTTTGGGCTCCCCAGTTCAAGACAGGGACCTACTGGGGAGAGTCCAAGGGAGAGCTCCGAGGGTGATCAAGGGACTGAACATCTCTGCTGGGAAGAGACACTGAGAGACCTGGGGCTGTTCAGCCTTGAGAGGAGACGGCTGAGAGGGGACCTTATGGACGTGTAGAAATATCTGAGGGGTGGGAGTCAAGGGGAAGGGGACAATCTCTTCTCAGTGGTGCCAGCAATAGAACAAGGAATAATGGGTTTAAGTTAGAACATGGGAAGTTCCAGCTCAAACATGAGGAGAAACTTGTTGGCTGTGCGGGTGCCGGAGCCCTGGCCCAGGCTGCCCAGAGAGGGTGTGGAGTCTCCTGCTCTGGAGACTTTCCAACCCGCCTGGACACGTTCCTGTGTGGCTGCCCTGGGTGACCCTGCTCTGGCAGGGGGTTGGACTGGGTGATCTCTAGAGGTCCCTTCCAGCCCTGAACATTCTACGGTTCTATGATCTCTGTATTTGAAAGATGTAAGCTGGTGAAAAAGAGTATTTAGAAATTTTAGCTTCATTTAATGGAAAGATGTACATATTACTATAATTTCCCTTATGCTGCACTAACATAGCATAAAGGTTTTAACCTACAGTTACAGCACGTACCCCAATACACTGGATAAGAGGACACGAGTAGGTAAAGAGCAGTATGAAACTCTCAGAGTAGAGAACATAGAAGAAATCAAGACTTTCAGCTGGTCAGCAACCTAGTCCGAGACATCAGTATAAGAGGGATATCAAAGTGTTGGAGCGAGTGCAGAAGAGGGCAACAAAGCTGGTGAAGGGCCTGGAGAATAGACCTTACGAGGAGCGACTGAGGGAGCTGGGACTGTTCAGTTTGAGGAAGAGGAGGCTGAGGGGGGACCTCATCATGCTCTACAGTTACTTGGAAGGACATTGTAGAGAGGTTGGTGCTGGTCTCTTCTCACAGGTCATTACGGACAGAACCAGGGGGAATGGGTTCAAGTGGCAACAGGGCAAGTTTAGACTGGACATGAGGAAGAAATTCTTCACGGAAAGAGTGGTCAGACCCTGGCACAGACTGCCCAGGGAGGGGGTTGAGTCGCCATCCCTGGGTGTGTTGAAGTGTCGCTGAGATGTGGTGTTGGGTGAGATGGTTTAGGGGTGAACTTGTAGTGTAGGGTTAATGGTTGGACTCGATGATCCCAAAGGTCTTTTCCAGCCTGAACTGCTCTGTGATTCTATGATTCTATGATCAATCCATCCATTCATCATATTAATGACAAGTAGTACCACATAGTCCTAATCCTCATTTTACTTCTAAAACTGCAACTACCAGGAAACATCAGCCAGCAGCGACAGCTATTACACTAAACATCAGCCTCCCAAGGGAAGAGATGGAAACCCTGGCACTTAAATAAATTGAAAGTGGACTCCACAGAGCTCGTGAGTACATAACACTTGGAAACTGTACTGCTACAGACTTGGAAACTGTACTGCTAGAGCATATAAAAAGGACTAATCTGACAATCCCATAGTCTTCCTCTCTTCTTCCTTCCACCATCATTTCAGCGGCAGCATTTCTAACTCACCTGTTTGGCATTATTGACACAACGCAGGTACTGGCTGGCCAGGGCAGAGCAGCTGAGGGTCTCCTGAGCGTGTTGCCGGTAACATTGCAGAATTTTGTCTTGCAGATCAGCACAGACTGGATGGGACTGATAGCGCCTGGGGAAAGAGAAAAGAACTTTTTGGTTTCCTTCTCCGAAAGATTTCAGAAGGGATGCAATTCTTTTCTAAAATGATTTTTATTCAAGAAGTTGACTAAATAATAGAAGTGAAGGAAAATAAAGTTGTAAACCAAAGCTGTTTCTAGAGTTATAAACATAATGTGAGCTGCAGAAGTTTGGCTATCAGGTCTAGAAGTGCCCTCCTGATCCAGAGCTCAAGGTTCCAGTTGGGTGAGAAAATTAAAATCCAACTTCATGGGAGCACACAACGTTAACTGAAGATTCCAGCAACGACGAGACACATCTGATCGCACCCACATTGGAAAAACAGTCACGAAACCACAGGGGAGCTTCATCACCGTATAGTCCCTACGACCATAAAATCTTGCTGCTTGTTAAATATCGCTCCTGCTTAAAAGTGAGATCACCCATCGGTCTGACCTCACGAATGTAAATTCCCTTCTACCCTCCGCAAATTACACAACCTGCTTTCGCCGAGCCGACGAGAGCCTCTATTTTTGCACATCCTCCTTCCCCTCGCCTCAATTCTAATCCTGACGCCAGATGTGCAAGTTGTTCAGGCTGCATTACTCTTACTGTCTTTTTGGCTGATGCAACACACTTTTTGCCTTCAGTGGAAGCCAAAAAGAAGTTTCTTCGTTCCATCCTGGACAAAAATCTTGCCATTCACTCTTATTTATAAAACGTTATCCACACTGGCAGTGCTACAGAATTTAAATGGGAATACAATATTTTGTGATTTCAAAAGTAAGGGAAGTGATAAAGTGGTTCAGAGAGGAAACATCCACTGAAATTTTAAGCTAACAGGAGTATAAATACCTTTTAAAGGTACTTATTTCTATACAAGACAATCAAATCACAGTTAAACCCCTTTCACGCCAAAGATAAAATATCTCAACTGCAGAAAAAAAAAAAAAAGGAAATTTAGAAAACTATTTACAGTTCGCACGTCTTGCAAACAACCGTTTGCTTTAGGTGTGTGAACTGTGTATTTAACTGATCCTACCAGGAGAGTCTGAAGGTGGCTGCTCCAACCTCCACTCCAGCCCACATTTTTAGTTCAATAAAGTCGGAAAAAACCCGAGACCCATCAGAAAACCCCGAGACCCATCAGCTACCATATCCTCAGATGAATATTTTGTTCCTTCTTACTTTGCTGATTGGCCAAGGCAGATCTATTTTACTACGGTGGGAAAGCGAAACGCAAAGCAGAACGCGGTTCCTTGGGGGAACTGACTTCTTGGCAATCGCTGAAGGAGTAGTAGCAGAAAAAAAAAAAGAAAAAAGAATGTTAAGTCACCTTGATTTCATAGTATGTACCTATATAAAACATCCCTTTTCCTCTCTTCGTTCATCACCGTACATCTGTGCGACGCCTAAACCAGAATTTAAATGCGGTCCCAGGCGCTCACGCGCTCGACGATACGAAAGTTCAGGCTCCTGTAGACTCTGACGGATGAGGATTTTCCCTTAATCCCCGCTCCGCTGAAATCAGCGGCGCGCTTCAAAAGCGTGGCAGGCATCGAAACGCGCGACCACAAACCGCCGTGCGCCGACTGCTTACGGCGAGGGCGCTATCGGCACGGAGCACGAGGAGCACCACGAACGCTCTCCGTAGACGTAAGGCTCGCGACGGCGATGATTCAGGTCCAACTAAACCAGTTTAGATGCCTGAAACCCTGGTCTGGATTGATAAACCGACACAATAGACTGTGAGTTAACAGAAAATACACGCGGTAAACCCAGCCGCGCCTTTGTTCGCAAGAGGTTTTCAAGTGACTTCTTACATCAAGGGGAAGAGTGAGGGAAATGGGTTGCTGCACACTCGCCACATAAATCCCCTAAACGCGTTTTAAAGCCATTTCAATAGGGGTACTCAAACCCACATCAAGGAGCTTTTTTGTTTGTTTTTTTTTTTTTCCCTGAGCCATGCCATTAGCAACCATTCAAAGTCCAGTATTATTCCTTATCTGAATGCTTCGACGGACTCTTTAGGTTGCCAACCACATCGGAGCCCCGTCAGACACGTCGTCTCCCGCCTCAAAGTTACTTGTTTTCACGCTATGACTTTTCACCCGTCGTTTTTCCAAATGTGCTCTCAGCCCACTTCTGTCCTTCCAGACACTGCAGACCTGACGCGGGTCAATGTGATCAGGGCCACTTCCTTCAAGTCACCAAAGTCCATTTTCTTGGATTAATCTGTTGAAGGAAAGCACCGTCTCCGTATCGATCCGCTGCGCTCGTTACGCTACCCTAATGCACTATTTGCACTTTGGGGAAAACGCTAAATGAGATTACTCATTACACATAAACCATGTGCTGCAGGATCCGTCGCTCAGGGAAGAAGGTTGCATTTATGATCACCCCATCGAAGGGTTTGCGATTGATTTCTGTTTGGTGATGGATGGCAGGACCCTCAGACGGATGGTCAGAAACAGCCAACCGCAAGGAATCTCCTCAAAAGGGAAATATCTCTCCGAGAGAGAACTCATGAGATCCCACCTGGTGTTCTGTGTCCAGCTCTGGGGTCCCCAGAGTAAGAAGGACGTGGGTCTGCTGGAGAGGGTCCAGAAGAGGCCATGAAGATGCTCAGGGACTGGAGCACCTATGCCATGAGGACAGGCTGAGAGAGTTGGGGTTCAGCCTGGAGAAGACCCTGAGGAGACCTTATAGCACCTTCCAGTACCTGAAGGGGCTACAGGAAAGCTGGGGAGGGATTCCTCACCAGGGAGTGCAGTGATAGGACAGGAGTAACAGTTTCAATCTGAAAGAAGGGGGGTTTAGATTAGATATAAAGTAGAAATTCTTCACCATGAGGGTGGTGAGACCCTGGCACAGGTTGCCCAGGGAAGCTGTGGATGCCCCATCCCTGGAAGTGTCCAAGGCCAGGCTGGATGGTGCTTGGAGCAACCTGCGCTGGCGGGAGGTGTCCCTGCCCATGGCAGGGGGGTTGGAATGAGATGATCTTGAAGGGCCATTTGAATCCAAACCTTTCTGTGATTCTATGAAATTTCCTACAAATAAGGGTCATTTTCCAGAAGTATTTAACAGCTTGTTGGAATTAATTGAAGAAAAAGCTTGTACGAAAAGGCAAACCAGTAATTATGTGGTGCTTAGTGACATGGTTTAGTGGTGGACTCCGTGATCTTAAAGGTCTTTTCTAACCTAAACGATTCTATATGTGGAATCCGTAGCGAAAATGTGGAGGTTCAAACTACCTGAATGGATCAATTAACCGCGTCTGGTCCCTGAGCTGACTCTGCTTCGAGCAGGAGAGCCCTTCCCTGAACTATCCCATATCCTGAGAGCGAGATCTGTATTTTAGGGGGCTGGTTGGCTCACTCGGTTAGAGCGTGGTGCTGATAACACCAAGGTCGTGGGTTTGATCCCCATTGGATCCCCACGTGTTGCCTGATGTAGTAGAGAGGCGTCCCTGCCCAGGACAGGGAGGTTGGATTCAACGATCTCTAAGGTCCCTTCCAGCCTAGGCCATTCTATGCTTGACTGATTGATTGATTTGGGGAAATTGTCCGGTTTGGTTTTTTAATTATTTTTTTTTTTTCAATCACTTAGGTATTTCACAATGAAACTGCAGGAAAAACAACCAAGGTAGGAGGAGTGAACCAGGACTGCCAGAGCACCCTGACAGACCTCCGTCTCTGTTCAGCGCAATTCAATAACGGCTTTATGGGATCAACACACACGAAATCTAAAATGCCTTTCTTAAAAAGTCAATATGAGCAGCAGTCTGATCTGCACCGCGCACTGCACGGCACGTTAGCAACGGCGTGTTTTTTTTATTCAGTTTACAATTACTTGATCTGCCTTCGCTTTCCCAGCTGCTCCTCAAGAACCTTGACGTGCCAGCGGAATATTTCCGTGTGCCGGAATAAACCTCCGAGGGAGCCGCGCACCCACCTTTTTCCATCAAGCTGATGCGTCGCAATCTCACAAAAGGTAATAGGATGAAGACACAAAAGAAAACGAGGGAGGGCTTTAAAAGGAAATATTCTATGCTAAAGCACGAAGAGAAAATTTAATGAAGGCAACTTTGTACTCATCCAGCCTCTCTCAAAGAGCATAGCTTATTGTACTCCTGGGGGCACCAAGAAAGGAGCCCCTTCATGGCATTCAAACAAAATGTCTACTAAAGAGGAAATTTGAAATCACCACGGTAAGCTTTACAAGTCCTGTGATAAAACTGACATTCTGACTGAAGGAATCTGAATCGCTGATGAGCTTCCAACTGTGCAGGTATCTGGCGTAATCCCACCAGATCAGGACTTCAGGCAATTGTCATAAAATACGGGGGGAAAAACAGCAACAAAACCCCAGCACGTATTAAAAAAACCAAAAAACCAGTGGCATTAGATAGCCAGAAGTACCCAGGGCTTGATTTTATTCCGCATTAAAATGCTGACGCCTATCAAAAGCATCTGCTTTTATTTGTGTAACCCTTGGCATCGAAGGCTTCCTCTGTTCTACTAAATAAAACAGACCAGAGACGATCCCCTGGGTCCGAGGCCGAGCAGCGCGATACAGCACAACTTGCATCTCTTAAGCGTGAAATCTTGCCTTCCCCCCGCTCCAAACAAGCAGCTCAGCACATCCACACGCCAACCGCAAACTGGGGACGGTCCCCAGGAGGTCCCGTTGGATGTCCCTGTCTGTTTTATTTACTCCTACTGAAGAAGGAAAGGAGCCACGTTGTGACCAAAGCCCAATCGCGCCAGGTTGCCCGTCAAATAAAAAAAGGAGGGTATTTCTTTTCTCGACGTGCTTGTATCGCACACAAAGATACAAACCAGCAAACTGAGCAACCTGACCTAGCGGAAGGTAGGAACAAGATGGTCTTGAAAGCTCTTTCCAACTCGAACCATCATAGAATCATAGAATAGTTTCAGCTGGAAGAGACCTTGAACATCATCGAGTCCAGCCTTTGTCCCAACCCTATCAATCTACTAAATGATTCCCCACCAACGCAACATCCACTCATCTCTTAAACACGTCCAGGGACAGTGACTCAATCCCCTCCCTGGGCAGCCTGTTCCAACGCCTGACAACCCTTTCAACAAAGAAATTCTTCCTAATATCCAACCTGAACTTCCCCTGGCACAATTTAAATCCATTTTCCCTCGTCCTATCACTCTTCTGTGATGGTGAAACACAAGGAAACCCTGTTCAGTACAGCATCAGCCGAACTGTTTTCAAGTGCTTTATGAGCAACCGAGAGGATTTTCAGAGGCGTTTGTGGGAGGTTCATCAATTAACGGTGTCCACATCAGCAGCAATTCCTCCTCGGAAACAGCGAAACTCAACACTTGTTTGCAAACGGGATGAGCGAGGGATGGACGGTGGCGTTAGGAGCGGCTCAGAGAGAAAGCAAAGAGGGAACTGGAAGCAGCAGGGAAGCAGAAATGAGCCACGTGGGGCTTGAGAAGCGAAGACGTGTGACTTGCATGGGATAACAGCGCCGGGGAAGCCAGCAGGATGGAAGGAGACGATGTGAATCCAGGGTAGGAAATTACCTGCAGCACTGCTTTCGACAGACATCAGCAAGGCAAGGTTTCCATTCTCGTGGCCAGCGGGCGAACAAAACTAACAAGAAAATAAAAAGATGCAGTCCCGGGTAGTCTGAGTAGTGATGGATTTAGCCGAGCAGATGGACAAGAAAGGCCACGCTTGAGATATTTTGCATAAAGAGCCGGCAAGAACGAAACACAAGCTTGGCTCAGAAGACCTAGAGAGAAGGGCAGCTCAAAAATGAATTGCAAGCGACAAGGACAAATCTGAAACAGCAGCTGGACAGCGACGGTTTCCATCGTGACATGAAAAGGTGGTGGCGAGGGGGGTTATTCTTTTTTTTAAGATTGGCTCATCCGAAAAGAGCCACTTGCAACCGCATTTCTGCCGACTGAATTTGCAGAAAAGAGTTGCGAAACAGATGAACAAGAGAAAAAAAGACAAAAGGGCATATGGTAATGAAGGTCCTTACTGCTGCATCGCTATTTTTAGGTTTTAAATTAATTTACTCTTTATATTAAATTATTTTTAAAGATTGTCTTCGCACATTAAGTAGGTGATGACTTGACAGCGCATTATGAAACACGTAAAGCGCAAACCAAATGGTTCTGTTCTTCCAAAAAATCATTTGGAAGCGATACCACAGATCTGGTTTCTGAATATCTACAACTGATGTTGTGAAGCAGCCCATGATCAAACTGTGCCCACACAGAGCCCTCAAAATTACCGTGTGGGAAGTGCTGCCAGCAAAAGATCAAGTACCGTAGAGATGGTTCTTGCTTTTATTTACACTTGACTACACAGCGTGACTTCTCCACAAGGTGTAAAAGAATTTGCCTAACGAATCTACGATGAAGCGGTGGAAGAGAACCACAGTGATCTCTGCTCTGCAGTTGAGAACGTGTGTAGTAATGTGAAATTGTCCCCCTGTGCTCAGCACTGGTGAGGCCGCACCTTGAGTGTTGTGTTGAGTTTTGGGCACCTCAGTATAAGAGGGATATCGAGGTGTTGGAGCGAGTGCAGAAAAGGGCAACAAAGCTGGTGAAGGGCCTGGAGACTAGACCTTATGAGGAGCGATTGAGGGAGCTGGGACTGTTCAGTTTGAGGAAGAGGAGGCTGAGGGGGGACCTCATCATGCTCTACAGTTACTTGAAAGGACGTTGTAGAGAGGTTGGTGCTGGTCTCTTCTCACAGGTCATTAGGGACAGAACCAGGGGGAATGGGTTCAAGTTGCAACAGGGCAAGTTTAGGCTGGACATGAGGAAGAAATTCTTCACGGAAAGAGTGGTCAGACCCTGGCACAGACTGCCCAGGGAGGGGGTTGAGTCGCCATCCCTGGGTGTGTTGAAGTGTCGCTGAGATGTGGTGTCGGGTGAGATGGTTTAGGGGTGAACTTGTAGTGTAGGGTTAAGGGTTGGACTCGATGATCCCAAGGGTCTTCTCCAACCTCAATTGTTCTATGATTCTATGAAATAAATGACTTATGCAGAAGTCAGAACACAACTTACTCTGCCTGCTGTCATGCGTATCCTTTCTGCCGTGCCGGTAGTGACCAAGTCCAATGTCAATATTGCCCATGTTATTTTTAGATCTCCTCGCCTCAAATCCCAGCACTGACAAAACCGTAGGCAAATGTTTGTCATCCTCTCACTTATTTCGTCTCTCACCTGGTCTTCTTAAAAGCAAATAAAAATCTATTTCCAACATTCTGACCTTTGAATTTTAGGGACGGGGGTGAGAGGAGGAAAGACGCATTCCAGCATATTCACACGCTGCTTGAAGACATTTAATTATGTCTAGAGGGTACTAAGCCGAGTGCAAAATGTCCACAAAAATATGGTTTCACAACGAAGACTGGCAGGTAGTACTACTGACCTTTACAAATGCTTTTTTTTTTCACCTAGGGAACATTTCCCACCTGGTAAAACCCCTGGAATTGTGGTAAGATATCGGTTCAGCTTTTAGCGTAAGCGAAGTGGAAACCAATCGTCGTATTGCAACAACTTATTTATTGCACACGCAGAGGAATGAGCATGCCTAAGAGAGAATTTACGATTTCAAATGTGGCAAAAGCGCATAAATACGAGCAGAAGTGAGTAATTCCACATTTGCATGTGCAAAGTTATGCACATTCTCAAACCCTTTGTTGGGCTGGGGCTTGTGACAGGAAGACATTAGGATGAGGATTGGAAGAAGATTTCCCTAATTACTAGTTGCCAAGATTTGAAAATATTT
Source organism: Trogon surrucura (assembly GCA_020746105.1). NCBI lineage: Eukaryota > Metazoa > Chordata > Aves > Trogoniformes > Trogonidae > Trogon > Trogon surrucura. The sequence goes on from CM036617.1 coordinate 219,352,474, forward strand.
ATTTGGAAATATTTGGAAATATTAGAATCTTCAGCCTAGAGAAAGACAACTGCAAGCCAACACAAGCTGGACCTGTGAACTCATCAATGTATATGGAAGAGAGGCTGCCAGAGAGGTTTTCTAGCAATAGACTGACAACGAAAAAATAATTCAAACCTTTTCCAGACAACATAATGAAAAGTTGGTCATCCCTGCTCGAGGATACCAGGGTTATCCTAAGAACATCTGGGTTCAAAAGACAATTATAGGGTAACGTAAGAGAAGGGATGACAAGCAAAACCACAATGTTTGGCTCAGGAAAGCCCCACTCCACTACTTGGTTGAAGGCAGAACAGTATCACTGCCCCTATTTTTACACTTCTCCTATTTTTACAGCATTCTTTAAATATCCACCCCTGGTTGTTGCCCAAGAAGTCAAGGGGGCCTCTGATCTGACTTGCTCTGAATGCTTATACTCCAAATAGCTTGAGGAGCAAGTCACCAAATGAATACGAGTCTCCCACCAACCCCGACGGACAAAATTAGATTGAATGCTTTTATTTAAATTGATATGAATTGACTTTTATTACCCCAAATCACTATTCGTTTATATAATTCCCCTCTCTGAGAAAAAAAGAACAAAAACCCCCTTAAAATACAAAACACACCAACATGTTGTTATACAAAGGCACCTCACACACAGCTGGTCCCTGCAGCTGCATCGGGAGCCACGTGGTGGAATTACCCAAATTTAGGATGCGTTTGTGTTGTTTTTTTTTCTTTTTGGCTTAAGGAACAGCTTTTACTTAATACCAAGATACTAAAATAAACAATCACACGCCTGATAATGACACAAATTTTACACTTCTAACAGGGGTGTTAAATTCTTTCGCGAAGTTTTGGCTCGCTCAGCTCTTTGCGAGAGGACAAGTCGGTGTCATTTCTCACTATTAGGACTTTCGGGGGGCTTTTTTAGCGTTGTGGAGGTTTAAACCGCAGTCACTGAATCATGGCTCTCTTCAGACCTATCCAGAGCTCACGATATAGTAGATTTAATTTTTGAGACCTTTAATTGACGCTTTGGTTGACGTGTCTCATAGAAGTGGTGGACGCCAGTGGTTTACAACTGTCGCTGTTCCAGGACTACTTGGGTATATAATCTAGCTCTACATACTATGTAAAAATAGGATGTAATATTCTTAATTTTTAAAGGAAAAAAAATAAATTTTGCAGCAGTTTGAAACTGGCTTCTGTACGACGATGGCAAAACCTCATCTAATTTTACCCACTCCAATGGGTATTTTAATTTCATCCCTGCCGCTACGTGGAATTTCCCGTGGTAATTTCACATCGCTGCGTGCGTAAAGCAAAAACTCAAACAGAATACACTAAACAAAGACCAGAAGAGCAGCGTGAACCAAATACACGGCAGCACACCGCGTTGTAGATTTACTACTGCCTCTGATTTCCCAAGAGCTATACAACTCACTTCAAGCTCCGTAAACGCATGAGTAACACGATCATCCCCAAATCGCGGCAATAAAATCTTCACGGCGCCTTATATCACTAAACTTAAAAAAAAAAAAAGCAGCTTTCCCTTTATATAGGTGCTACGTAACGTGTTCTAATAAGGAGCCACGTTTCTCATCTCTAACAAAGGTCAACCACCGCACTCGGCGCAAAGCACCACGAGACACTACCTCGTGGCACATTATTATCCAAATATTACTCTCCAGAGCGATATAGGTTTAACTATTTTCTTCAGCCACAAGAGGCCCAGAAGCCTGTTACTGGCCACTAAAAAAATAAGAGATATTACGTGTAGAAGTAGCGTGCAGAAAAAGCAATCAACGGTTAAAACCTTTCAAGCGTCACTGCTCCCGTGGGTGATGATTACTTGGGGGAGCTGAAGGTTACAATCTTAAGAGAGCGTAGAATAAATGGCAATTTCTCATTTGGGCAGAAAGCTTTTTAACAAAAAAAAAAGGTTTGGATTCACTCCGATAAGCCACAAAGGCTACGTGCGCTTCCCTGGGTCTTGTACCGGTGGCGAGCCACCCTTTTCGTAAAATATAATCAACTGGGCTGCAGTAACAATAATGTGTGAGTAACCCCCCCAAAGTGTAATAATCACCCTGCGAACACGCTGATGATAAGTGGGAACTGGACCTTGCTGTAATATATCTTCGTTTTAACGCGCTCGCACAATATGTTATAGGAATATTAAAATGTAATGCCCTCTTCTTCCCTTCCTAGCAGGGAAAATGCATCTCTCTCCGTGAACAAATCATGAACCGAACTCGAAGAGGGAAGTCGTAAAGGACAGCGCTTGCATTTTTCATTGTTTTCATTATTTTTAATAATTTTTCACTTCCTCAGTTTCCACTGGCTACTGCTGGATGATTCCCCGAGACACGACGGTACCTGGAAAGCAGGTTAACACCAGAAGGCAGAGGGTGTTGCAGGGAAACATCAATTCCAGCTCATGAAGAATCTTCCAAAAGTGCAATTTGCTGCGTGTCGGCAGCATTAATTAGACACCAGCTTATTTAATGCAACTTCAACCTGATCCAAGAAACATCTCGTGTTTTTTATCACTTAAAATTTTTAAGTCTTTTTTTTTTTTTTTTTTTTTCTGCCAAGGTCTTCGGGTAGTTTGGCAGCGGAATGCTTTTAAGTATCTCAAGTTGGAGAAACTTTAGATCAACCGCAAAAATTTTTCCCAGTTAGGTCATGCCCTTTGATTTCAATTGGTTCTCACTAAAGTTTTACTGCTTAATTGCTGCTAAGTGAAGAATTCAACTTGCTCCTGCTGCGGCACATCTCGTTATGAAGGATGGTGCTAGGCTAAGAGAAAGAAAATTATTCTTCTCGGCACCTGCGGATGAAAACTGGTGATCTTTGCCATTAGGATGGGATTTTTGGTTTTGTTTCTAAGGGGTCTAAACATAACAGTCTGAATAATCCTTACGGGAGAGCAGTGATAATATAGGGAAAAACACCTCAGCGCTGGAAATTGTAACAGAAACAGCGTTTTTTTTCCCGAAGAGCTTCTGCGAGTTGGTAAAATTTCAGCGACCTCTTTCATTTCACGGCGCAAACAAAAAAGGTCTCGGCCGGGGGTGTCGCCTCCGCAAACCGGCAGGATTTTGCCACGCTCATCCCACGTGGTGGGAAAGGTGAGTCCACCCTACCAAAGGCACAGGAGAGCTGAGAGAGACCATAATGAACATAATTATAGTTGGTTATTGTTTGGTCTACTCACAGCCCTATTTTACAAGGCTACTGCCAGCAGAGTTATTTTATGTGGTGCCTTTTTCGCGCAGCAACCTTTTCATAAATCAAGGCAAAAGCAATACTAGGCAGTTTCTCCTGCAGCCTGTTTGACAATAAAAGTTAACACTGAGCCCCGGCTGGTATCAATCTTCATAAATGTGTCCATGATACAGCAAGCCTGCTCCATATTACACCGAGGCTCTTCCTAATGCATGCACAGGAGCAGCTCAGCGCCTTAATGGATCTCCTAAATGGCTCGAAACTGGGACCCACGTTAAGTGGCAAGGGAAGTTTGAAAGGAGGAATTGCTTTGCTCGTTTCTCTCAATGCACGGTAAAACGGATACGCTTTCCAGCAGGTCAGTCCCGAGAAAGGCGTATTGTCCCACGAGAGGAATTTTCACGCACAAAATATAGAGAAAATGCATTTGAGAAACTCTAGGAAGAAGCGCAAATTATCAGTATTTCATAGAATCATAGAATGGTCAAGGCTGGAAGGGACCTTAGAGATCATTTAATCCAACCTCCTTGTCCTGGGCAGGGACGCCTCTCAAGTAGGTCAGGCAACACATGGGGATCCAATGGGGATCGAACCCGCGACCTTGGTGTTATCAGCACCATGCTCAACCGAGTGAGCTAAACCAGTCCCCAAATGAATACGCTTTACAGCAGGTCTGTCTCGAGAGAGGCGTATTGTCCCATGACAATGAAGGCCTTTTCACGCACAAAAAATAGAGAAAACGCGTTCCAGAAACTCCAGAAGAAGCGCAAATTATCGGTATTTCATAGAATCCTAGACTGGCCTAGGCTGGAAGGGACCTTAGAGATCATTTAACCAACCTCCCTGTCCTGGGCAGGGACGCCTCTCAACTAGATCAGGCAACACGTGGGGACCCAACGGGGATCGAACCCGCGACCTTTGGTATTTCAGCACCACGTTCAACCAAGTGAGCTAAACCGGCCCTTCCGTAGTTCCTCGTAGCAGGGCTCTGTGGCACTGAGGATTTTTATATGCAAGCACTGAACTCAAAATGGACTTAACGGACTTGATGACCTTAGAGGTCTTTTCCAACCTTCATCGTTCTAGGAAAATCTAACGGAATTAAGAAACATTTCAGCGGCGCACATGTCAAGGAGAAGGGGGACTGCCTGATCCGCATTAATTTGGGTATTACCTGAATACAATTAGTTTACAATGCACATCCAGGGCAAGATGGGGATGGCGGGGCTTGACCTTCACTGCAAGGATGCAAAAGGCAGCAATTATTTATCTGCCTAAACCTGAGGTTTAGCAGGTACCGAGGAACTTGGAAGACAACTTCTGCCCCACGCAGTGTCCTGCTGGGTAACCAGAGTGCAGTAACAAGTCGCCAAGTTTAACATAAAGAGAATTTGGGACAGAGCCATTACACAGATTAGCTTTATCCTTAAATCAATTCCCTTGAATAGCCACCCAAACCTCTTTTGCAGACTGTCGAGACGAATATTCTGAAATTTCTCTACCGACAGGAGCCAAAATATTTAGTAGAGGAGAGCTGGGGACCCGGATTCATCTGACACCGAATTTATCTGTAACGAACTTGTTTTTAAAATCTACATTGACTGCATCTTTTCATCGAGAGGGCTATAATTTTTTTATTTTATTTTTTTTTTTGGCCGAAGCACCCTGCTAAAGGCAAAGGGATGGGAGAAGAGGGACTGCATTTCCTCAGCCCACGCAAGAGCAAGAATTCACTAAGAGCCAAGCAGAGTAGACAGCGAGGGAGTCTATTACACACGGATCTATAAACCCTGTCTCGCAAAACCTTTCGATCCTGATCTCCTTTTTGCTTCCAGTAACGCACACGGCACGGCGCCGCGTTTGCTGCGGAATATTATCCGTCTTAACGCACCCTTGACAGGGGAGTCCATCTTTATAAAGTTTATGGCCCCAGACACGGCACTCGAGTGGTCTCCTTAAAGACCCACTCATTAGCTTTATCCATTTTGCGCGGCTCCTTTCCCCGGGCTTAAACGTGCGCTTTAAACGTTTCGGGACTGTATTTTGACTCTATATTGCAGGCAGATAAATGGAAAGGCAGAGGATGGTGAGAGTGAGTGCATCTTTCTAATTTATTTTTTTTTTTAAACCATTGACAGGTTTTCCAATTTCAGTTATAGATCCTCTACAGAGGCGCACAGCGCTTGAACTGACAAATCCCACTAACCCTTAACTGCTCCATAAATGGTGACGGGCAACATTTTCTCCTTTCTGACCAGTTTTGTTGTCTTCTTACGTTCTTTTAGGGTGTGCTTTCCCTGCTTCTAAGGGCGCTGCACGGAACACAAATATCAGGTCACACCACTAGGAGCCAAAATGTTTCAAACCGCCGAAGCAATTCCCAAATATTGAGGAAATCCCCTCTTTAAAAACAGCAGGAAAAAGACTTTTGATCTGCTTAAGAACGAAGCTCGCGTTCAAGAAAATCTGGAAACGCGTTCATCAGGTACAGTAAATGCCTTTAAAAAAAATTTAGTTATGAAATTTTGCGACCAATATACGCGTTTTCTCCCACAGATGTCAGGACTCCCGCTTCAAGATTCCACTGAAGGAATGAAAAAGCACGCTCAGAAAAGAATTTTGCGTTTTGCCTTGAGGAGTACTGAGAACAACAGAGCAAAACTTGAAGAAACCACATGCAGAACATCAGGAAAAAAATAAAAAACACCCTGTAAAGAATGTGCTAAAGAAGAGGACAGTATTCCAAGGGAAATAAATAAAACGTGAATTTTCTGCTAGGGAGTTACGCTACCTTGAGTTGAGCTGAGTACTTCTAAATAACACGAGTAACCATCATGGCTGGAACACACAATTAAATGTCTAAAGGCAACGGGCTCCTTCCATACGAGCCATTAGATGCAGAGCCCTGTTACAAGAAGGATTTTGCAGTCGGGGGATCAGAGTTTCAGGCTCTTACAACAGGGCAGGTTAATACTCTGTGCAAAGTGTGTGTACATGTACACGGGATGGCCTGTGAGCAGCTGCAGAGTTACTTTCCGATCAATCAATTGACTTTTACACTTGTGTTCAGAGACGCCCATTGGGAAAGCCGGAAATTTCAAGCTAAAAAACAGAAGGACATTTTTTTTTCTTTTTTTCAAGACTCGTATCTTGTGGGAAATAATCTCAAAACGGTCACATTCACCAAAGGCAACTCCTGCCTACAATTTGGTTATCAAAACATCAAATTTTTGCTGCTCAAAGCACAATAATTGACAAACTACGGAAGTTTAGGGGTAGAAAGAAGCAGTAATGCTCATGAAAGCAGGATTTGTGTTGTTCTAGTTCCAAACTATGCAAAAATGTATGTTCTGGTGCGCTGGTCAACTACTAGAGAACGGAAGACGTTAAGAAACAAAATTATATTTAAAAAATCAAAATGACCTTATGCTGGAAGTGCTATTGACAGAATCAATAAAGCAAGCCAAAATATCACTCCTTGATTCTATGTAAGATGGAAGACAAAAATCTGGTGACCTTTGTAACCTCTTACATATTATATAAGACCCAAACCAATACGGTCACTGAAAAAATATAGATTGTAATAGGAAGAAGAGCCTGTAAAGTTTGTGCAAAAAATGCAGCCACTAACCACTGTGCCCTCGTGGGCAAGAAGGCCAAGGGCATCCTGGGGTGTGTTAGAAGGGGAGCAGCAAGTAGGTGGAGAGAGGTCCTCCTGCCCCTCTACTCTGCCCTGGTGAGGTCACATCTGGAATCTTGTGTCCAGTTCTGGGCCCCTCAGCTCCAGAGAGACAGGGAACTGCTGGAGAGAGTCCAGCACAGCCACAGGGATGATGGAGGGAGTGGAGCATCTCCCTGGTGAGGAAAGGCTGAGGGAGCTGGGTCTCTTTAGCTTGGAGAAGAGGAGGCTGAGGGGTGACCTCATGAATGGTTATAAATATGTCAAGGGGGAGTGTCACGAGGATGGAGCCAGGCTCTTTTCAGTGGCAAACAATGATAGGACAAGGGGTAATGGAATCAAGCTGGAACACAAGAGGTTCCACTTAAATTTGAGAAGAAACTTTTTCTCAGTGCGGGTGCCGGAGCCCTGGCCCAGGCTGCCCAGGGAGGTTGTGGAGTCTCCTTCTCTGGAGACATTCAACACCCGCCTGGACGCCTTCCTGTGTAACATCATCTGGTGATCCTTCTCTGGCAGGGGGCTGGACTAGATGATCTTTTGAGGTGCCTTCCAATCCCTAGCATGCTGTGATACTGTAATTCTAGACTCGAATTTGGCACGTCTTATCCCTCTGACCTTAGTCAAGACCTTAAGGAATAACCATATGCACTTATGTCACACCTACATGTCCTTTCACTACTTTTACTACAGCAGCACGCAGATGGTCTAATTAAAACTGAATTTACATTAGGTAGGATACCTGTTAGGTGTTCTAATACATAGAAGAGCCTAAATCCTAGCCCTAAAAAGGCATCTTCACCATCCCACATCCATGTAGCATACGTGGATGCAGGGGTTGGACTAGATGATCTTTCGAGGTCCCTTCCAACCCCGAACATTCTGTGGCTGTGTGATTCCTACGTGCCGCCAAGTGCCTGCTGCACAATTTTGCTCCGGTCAACAAAAAATTACGAGTTAATCAAGCGCAGCCTGGCACAATTTTCCCTGTTTGTTTGAGCCTGCCAGCAGCACGGAGCGACAGCAAAGAAATGAACTCCCTCCTCTATCAAAAGCGAGGAGAGACACACGATAATCCCGGTGCCACCTCGCCGGTACCTCCCTCCCAGATGCCAAGAGCAGCCCCTTCTCCAGATGTTGCCAGCTGCTGCTCTGCAGTACCAACACATGCAAACACGCAAAATGAATGCGACCTGGTTCCGGTACCAGCGGCACTCCTGCTGCTCGGATGTTCTGAGAAGGAGGACTTCATTTTAATAAAATGTAAAGGGAACAGCAGCAGGTTGCTGGGTGGGCGTTGGGAGACGTGGAGATGCCTTTCAAATGCTCCGCGTTGTGCTGAAACCTTGCCTGCTAACCAAGGTTCAAATCTGACAGAGATTCACCTCAGTTTAGAGTGTCCTGGGCTAACAGGAAAATACAATGCAATACTGGAAGACCCAGCTCTGCCCAGGGAAGGAGCTATTAGAGCATACCTGCTCTTTGCATGCCTAGGGTCTTACCTATTTCCCAGAGTAGAAAAACTAAATATATTTTATACCATTTAGCCATCTATTTTATCTTTTAGCTACAGAGTAAGGTAAGTGCAATATACTTGCCAGATGCCACAATTTCCAAGTCCAGTGACAATTCTTACTATCAGCATTTAAAGAGAAAAGGTTTCGCTTTCCAACTAATCTCATGTGAACTAGGAGGCAACAAGACACCTTAACTGCTTTATAAGACATCTTAACACTCTTTTTACACACCTTACCTTCCTGGCGTGACAGCGCTTTGCAATAAAGCATCTGATTCGATATCGTTTCCCAAAATTTAATGTATACTTTGGCTCTGAATTCATTTAGATGGGGGTCTAAGCAGAACGGCTGTGGTCTATTTTTTTTCCTACTGGAAGGGAGAAAAAAAAAAGGGGGGGGGGAAAGAAGTGGTTAATTACAAGTAGCAGCAAACGAGCTGTAATGAAGGTGTTAGGAATGTAAATCAGAGACACCCGGTGCAGCAGCAGCAGCAGCATCTGTGCACGAAGCTTCCAAAGTAATGAGATTGTGCCGCTGCACCAGCGTCCTGCTTTGATCGCTTCATCTTGTTCAAGGGCTCTGATGGGAAAACAAAGGTCGGTGGCGCTGACCTCCCTCCCCGCAGCCTGTGCACGCACCGGTACCAGCGACTGCTCGAGCCTGGTCGTCTTCCCACCCCACGACTCGGGAACGGATGGTTACATAGTCGGGGGCTTTAACTAACCAGAGAGAACAAGCTCCCGCGATATGAAGTGTCATGTTGTGGCAATTCGTTCCTCACCCCTGTAACCAGGAACAGGTGTCCGCTCCTTAAAAAAAAAATTGGTATCACCCACTCTGCAAAACACGCTTCCTCCCAGAAAGAGAGGTTTGTTGCTGCGCGCTCCGAAGAGGGGGCTGTGAGACCGGTAGGCTCTGGCCCTACAGATGGCCTGGCCTCATCAAAACCATCCTTAAAAAAGGTACTTGTAAATCTCAGCAACGGAAGATTACAAAACGCAGAACAAAATTAATAACAAAAAGAAGAGGCGGTGGGTTTTAACCTTCCTTGCTTTAATACCGTAATTGGGAAATCATTTACTCGTGTTTATAGGAAATCCCAGCGAAGGATGCTTAACGTATTAAACTGAGAGGCTTTAGTCCTCGGAAAGGAGCAGGTAGCCAGCTGTACCCCTGCAGAGCGTTACGTGCCAACCACGCCGGGAAGAGCCCGTCCTCGTCGGCGGCGAGTGGCTCGTGCAGCCGCCGCCAGCAGCAAGGACTGTCCTTAACGAGGGCATCCGTCAAATTTCAGGGGACTTGGCTGATTACGAGCCCGCAGAACGAGGGACCACGCCAACTTAACTGCTGGCCACTGATGCGTGAAGGAAGAATTTCACTCGCTTTCCTAGGGAAGTCGATAAAATTACTTTGTGTTTCTACGTCGGCAAATCTGACGGCGCGCGGAAACATGAGCACGGGCTTTCCCCTTCGAACGTATCGACGAGGCTCACCTGAAGGGAAAGGGACGTTCAGATAAAAAGGAATGTTTGCCTACGCGGCTGTCCTACTGTAACAACATCCTCCAATAACTACCCAATTATACCCAGCCTACATTCCAGAAAATCTGCTGTTATTTTAAGTACTAACTCCAAGCAAATGAAAAATTCGTAGTCATGACTTTGTGCTTTACTAAAATTAGGTTTAAGATTGCCTTCTCCTTTCCAGACCGTAAAGTATCTAACTGTGTGAAAAAAATGGTGATAGCCTGAGGGGAGCTTTAATGAGTGTACCCATGATTTCTAGAAAGGAAACAAAAGGGGAAAAAAAAAAAAAGGGATTATGGCAAACATAGAAAGAATTGGCTCGGTCCCCTTAATTAACGCGCTATCTAAATTTTTAATAATGGATTTTAAAAGTTAACATAACTCTCAGAAAACACATTCAATGCTTCAAACCCATCTCCTGAGCAAATAAGCACGTTTAAAGTTCACGCTAAAGCTGAAACGTTTCAATGAAAACACGCATCCCCCCGCAAACCGACTCCTGATTCTGGGCTTAACAGAAAAAACACACAGATATTATGCCAGAATTCCCTGCTCCCACTTCGTTCAGAATGAATCTGCATCTCGCTAAGAAGCGCACAATTAATATTTCATCCGGCTCTGTCGAGCGCTCTCGTTCCTAATGGACTGTATTGATCAAAGGAAGAAAGTTAAATATCCGCGTTGCTGCAGGGAAAACTAAAGCTGTCATTTATGAAGGGATGATCGTTTCGTAGGTAAACGTACTGAGTGAAGGGTTGGTAGAATTTGGATCGCAGAATCGCAGAATGTTAGGGGTTGGAAGGGACCTCAAAAGATCATCTAGGATATTCTAAAGCTGTTCAAACGATATCCTCTTACAGATGTTTACGGGAGTAATTGCTGACCACCAAGGTCCCTTCATCAAGCCAAGCTGCTGAAGCAAAAGGCTCTGTCCAAAAGGCAGAAATGCGTTATTCTTGCTTCCTCACCCAGACCCAAAGGCATGCACGAGGCATGCGTGGGGCAAAGGGTTTCTCCAGCCGAGGGAACGCTGTGTCAGGGCAAAATCACATACGTAAAGCAGCAGCAGAAAGTGAAACGCGTCGCTCGACTGAGCTTGGCCGTGGCACCCCCAGGTAAGTCTATCAGGACTTAAGAGGTTCCGCTTAAACTCGAGAAGAAACTTCTTCTCAGTGAGGGTGACGAAGCCCTGGCCCAGGTTGCCCAGAGAGGTTGTGGAGTCTCCTTCTCTGGAGACATTCCAGACCCGCCTGGACACGTTCCTGTGTAGCATTATCGAGGCGTTCCTGCTCTGGCAGGGGATTGGACTGGATGATCTTTCGAGGTCCCTTCCCATCCCTGACATTCTGTGATTCTGTGACCAAGCACTGGCTGAAAGGCGTGAGCAAAGAAAAGGGATTCTGTTTTATTCCTTTTGCATTCGAAAGCAACAAGATTTGGGACGTACAAGATAAATACCGGAGTCCGAAAAGACTTGTAGTCTTTTGATTGGTTTCTCTTCCTACCTGAAGCAGCTCTATGCGTTCTGAATCCAGACCGGTTTAAACCTAAGAGGGGTGACAATCTTAACATCCCTTCCACAAAACACCAGTTACCCTTTGCTCGTTAAGCGTAACGCCGCTAGAAACTGGAAACGGCACCACTTAAATCAACGTAAGCGACTCTCACTGCTCTGCCACCTCTGCGTGGTGTGAGCACAACAGAGTGGAGCAGCCTTAGGGGACACAAAGGGAATGGAGCGGATGAGTCGAAAGAAAGAGCAACAGGACTATTCAAATAGTTGTATCGCTAAGAACAGATTCAGGGTTTAAGCTGAGTTGGAGGGATTTAACACACCGCACTCCTACTCGCGTGATTAATGAACATCCCAGACCTGCGCTCACCTGCGGGATCTCGTGGGTAACTCAGGACCGTCATCTCCAGTTGTAACATGTGGAAAAAGAATTCAAGAATACCACCAGCAACAGGGTCATCAGGGTACAGAATCACAGAATCACAGAATGTCAGGGATTGGAAGGGACCTCGAAAGATCATCCAGTCCAATCCCCCTGCCAGAGCAGGAACGCCTCGATAATGCTACACAGGAACGTGTCCAGGCAGGTCTGGAATGTCTCCAGAGAAGGAGACTCCACAACCTCTCTGGGCAGCCTGGGCCAGGGCTCCGGCACCCTCACTGAGAAGAAGTTTCTTCTCGAGTTTAAGCGGAACCTCTTATGCTCCAGTTTCAGCCCATTACCCCTTGTCCTGTCATTGGTTGTCACCGAGAAGAGCCTGGCTCCATCCTCCTGACACTCACCCTTGATATATTTGTAAACATTAATGAGGTCACCCCTCAGTCTCCTCTTCTCCAAGCTAAAGAGCCCCAGCTCCTTCAGCCTTTCCTCATAACGGAGATGCTCCACTCCCTTCATCATCCCAGTTGCCCTGTGCTGGACTCTCTCCAGCAACGACTGGTTCATGACAAAGCACCACATACACGTGCAATGTATGTACGATAAAAGATTAATTCAGGATGCTTCTATTTAGAGCCCATCGTTTTTGGCTGAGCAAAGGGAGCTCAACTAGAAGAAGGCAAGACTGAAGGCTCTGTTCAAGGATTTCCACATAGCTTTCTGTCTCCTGTTACCGGAGAAATACTACGTGGTATTTCACAAATAATCTACAATCTGTACTTTTTGGTTTTTGAAAGCAATTAATGGTAATTAGGGCAGCAACAGGAACTGCTAGAAAATGGAAAGTTTCTTGTCACTGTGTCTACACAAGCAGAAGCAAAGAATAAACTATTTGCCTGGGTGTCTCCACCGTGGATGTCTGTGCTACCGTAGTATGTGAGTAAAACATGATAGTTATGGAAGATATTTGCATTAAGGAACTATCAGTATTCCTAGTTTACAGATAATGCAGATGAATCTCTTAAAAGTCACCATATGTGCCCAACATCAGAAGGGTAATGAGAACAGTGAAGAAACGCACACGTCCCTGGTCTCAGTCCAATGCTGGCATTAAGAAGAACATTTTTTTTTCTCTATACTGCTTTTGTTTTCTTTTTAATGTCCAGAAAATTGACATCAGAGCTTTGTGAGACAGTTGTATTTGCAGATCAAAGTCTCACTGTTATTCATTTAACGTGGCTTCACAGCAAACTTTGTCAGCTTCACTTCTCAGGTCACAGAATCACAGAATGTTGGGGGTTGGAAGGGACCTCTAGAGATCATCCAGTCCAACCCCCTGCCAGAGCCGGGTCACCTACAGTAGATCACTTGAACTGGGGAGCCCCAAACTGGACTCAGGATTCCAGGTGTGGTCTCCTCAGGGCAGAGCAGAGGGGCAGGAGAACCTCCCCAGCCCTGCTGGACACACTTTTCGTGGTGCCCCCCAGGATCCCACTGGCCTCTTGGCCACAAGGGCCCGTTGCTGTCCCAGGGACAACTCACTGCCCACTGGGACTCCAAGGTCTCTCTCCACGGGGCTGCTTTCCAGCAGAACAACCCCTGATCTGTGCTGGGCCTGGGGTTATTCCTCCCCAGATGCAGGACTCTACCCTTGTCCTTACTGAACTCCATGAGGTTCCCCTGTGCCCAGCTCTCCAGCCTGCCCAGATCTGTTGGGTGGCAGCACAGCCTGCCTGGGTATCAGCCACCCCTCCCAGTTTTGTATCATCAGCGAACTTGCTGAGGGTGCCCTCTGTCCCCTGATCCAGGTCGTTGATGAAGATATTGAACAAAACTGGCCCCAGCACTGATCCCTGGGGAACACCACTGGCCACAGGCCTCCAACTTGACTCTGTGCCGCTGAGCACAACCCTCTAACTCCACCTCACAGCCCAACCATCTCTCCCACATTTCCTGGGAGAATGTTATGGGTGACAGTATCGAAAGCCTTACTGAAGTCAAGGTGTACGACATCCACTGCTCTCCCTTCATCTACCCATTTGGTCGTGCCTTCGTAGAAGGATATCAGAGGAGTCAAGCAGGATTTCCCCTTGGTAAATCCATGTTGGCTACTCCTGATAAGCTTCTTTTCTTCCCTCTGGTTAGTGGTGGTCTGCAGAATGAGCTGCTCCATCACCTTTCCGGGGATGGAGGTGAGGCTGACTGGTCTGTAGTTGCTTGGGTTCTCCTTCTTGCCCCTTCTTCTGAAGACTGGAGTCCCAAGGAAGGAATGTGAGCTAAAACACACCTTAAAGGCAGTACTCACAACGTTTCTATGCACTTACAGATAAATATCACACGTAACTGTGCTTTAAACGTTATTTTCAGCAAACGCTGATAAACCAAGCTTCGTGATACAGAAGTCACCAATTAAAAGGAAGACATGACATTGATGTTTTGTCATTTATTCTCAATCACTGGATCCTGAATCAATCCCCCTGCTGAATATATTTTCAAGGCTGTACCAGCCCACCGCCTGGCTATCAACGAGCCCTCGCTCCCATCAGCGATCAGAGCACTAGAAATGACGGAGGATCACGTGAAAAGTATTGATTTGGTTCGTAAAACCGTCTTTAAAACATCTCAAACGTGTGAAAACCGTACTGCGTGAAGCAGCCCGAGTAAATCCCAAACCTTCCCGTGTTTAATCAAACGGGCTCCTCCAGCTCCCGAGAGGCACAACTCCCGACGGCAAGGCTCAAGATCAAAACTCTCGCCGTAAGGGAATCAAGCCATAAAAAATCTGTAAGTCAGAATAAACACCCGAGCTTCCAGATGATGCAAAGAATCCTCCACGATTAGAACTGTTGGCGCAGGAGAATTTCACCCAGGAGCCGATGAGCACGCAAACACGGATAAACGCTGCGCCGCGAGGCACAACATCCAGAACTCAGCTTCGTCGCAGCGACAGGAGTTGGGAAGTGATGTTGATTTGAGACGTTGAGGTTCCAGGACAAACGCCTCCAAAACGAACCACAAAACGATCTCCAAAAAGGACCTGGGGTCTCCGGGGACCATGTTTTTGCCATGGAGAAGCAACTCCACGTTGCGAGAGCGGTGGAGCAGGGGAGGAATGGCAAAATATTTTGGAATATTTTTTTTGAAATATATTTTGTGCGCTTAGCGCGCAGCTATGAAGTGTGTCATCTACCACAAGGAATCAAAACCCACAGAAGATAAAAGAAAAACATTTATTTTAGGCTGAATTTGCCCTATCCGCTTACTCTAGCCCTAAATGAATAATGAAGATGTTCCTTGGCTCCAGACACCACGGGGGAATAAAATGTCACCACCGCAGCTGCCAAAATTCCAGCTACCAGCCCTTCAAATTAAGGGGGGAAAAACAAAATACAAATCCCGCAATACAAATGTACAATTTGATTAGTTAAAGTTCAAATCTTTGCCCAAAGCCCATCTCTTCCTGTAACACCGCATTC
This sequence comes from Trogon surrucura, assembly GCA_020746105.1. Lineage (NCBI taxonomy): Eukaryota > Metazoa > Chordata > Aves > Trogoniformes > Trogonidae > Trogon > Trogon surrucura. The sequence continues at coordinate 219,367,816 of CM036617.1, forward strand.
TTTTCTTCTTGTGTAAACTCCTCATTAGCACAGAGACATCTTCATAATATAATAATTCCGGTTATAATGTAACCGCGGGTAACATAACTCCTACATTAGAAAAGGCAGCGTGCTCCAGTAATGTCGTTTTAATGTGATTTGTGTACTGCAGGAACTGCCTGAACCTGGTCATTTAGGATTTGATCAATGGGAATTAGCGTCTTAAAGAGATGAACCATTTGATAATTCCGAATTTGATCAATGCGACTCGGGACCTCGCGGAGATAAAGCATTTATCACGAACCTCTGGAATATCGCTCCAGCCTCGGCAGAGCTGGAAAAGGCAATAAACAGGCATCAATAAGGACTGCAGACAAAGTGCAGAAGACCTGCCAGCTCCCTGACACAAATACGGGGTATTTGCTTTTCCCCTTTTTAATGGGGCGAATTATCCCTCGAGACCGATGAAGCCCCAGCTGACGTAATTTTGCAGACCACATGGAGGAAAGAAAAGGAAAATCCAAGAAATATTTCAGCAATTCTCCGTTTCTCTTTGCCGTTGAAAGAGACGCAGCTTAAGAAGTTGAAGAGACGCGAGTTACCTCAGTAAAGCTCGGCAACTAATTTTAGGCGTGTTTAAAATAAAGTGAGACTATTTCGTAATAACAGCACAATTAGATCTATTAATCTTGCACTTAGAACCTGAAATCACGCTGACATGTAGCACATCGGTTTATGCATTAACAAAATTAAGCAGTTCAACCTTATTTAATTCTTCTTTTACAGCCAATTAAACAAGCTCTTTAAACATCACTGCTTGAAACCCTGTCCTCGATCCTCACATGCAATTAAAGTGAACATGAGAAGTGCCTGGTGACACCAAAAGAGCATCATCTTCGGGTTTCACTAAATCATTCATAATTTATCCGTCAAGTTACACGCAAAAGGCAGCGATAAAATAACATCTGCCGAATTTAAACCTTCACCAAAAAGCCACGGCTTTTTAGAAGGATTTTACATAAGGAAAACTTTGAAATTATGAAGTAATATTGATATTTCAGGCACTTTACCAAATCGACCACAATTTATGCGCATACTTCAGGTAGCTTTTTCTTTTCACGGTGTTTTCCTTTTTGTTTTTTAAGGCAACGGGCCCAAAACTGGATCCACTCGTCAAAAAGCTCCAAACGATTTCTCAAGAAATTTGGTTCGAAGTGCAAAAGCAGCTCAACAGTTTCAGTGATGGCATTACAGCAAAGACTAGTCAAATAGATGATTTCTATTTGAACCTTTAGTCTCTAGAAAATTAAGACGAGACCAATTTTATCACGGGTTAGGAATCTCTGATTCCCTCTTCATACTGAAACACCCTTCGGAAGGGTTTTCTTAAATTTCTTAGATGGTGCCTGATGCTAAGGACCGGCTCCTGCTACATCTACCAGCACCAAAAAAAAAAAAAAAGAAATCAAACCCACTTGATTTACTTAGGAAATCATTTATATATATGGGGAAAAGAAACCAAAACACAAAGCCATTTCCAACCTCTGGTCACAACACCCATCGAGAGTTCTCCACCAGTACTTCAGACGACAGCTAAAACTCGTTGTGGAGTAATGAAAATGAGATTAGGCAAAAATTACATTTCCAAACCTGAAATTACCCCAGTGTAACAGAGGAAGGAGAGATACCCCCTTGACAGGAATCTTGGCACAGATGAAAAAAAAAGAAGAATCCAAGATACGTCATGGGAAACTCTCCGAACGATGCTTCCATCAGCCCCCGAGTCAATGGTCACTTTGTCCCTCTTCTTTCAGGGACAGATGAACTCAGTCCTCAAAATACTCTGCATCCCCGACCAGTACAAAGGCTTTATACACATGTATTAAAGAATATTTAGCAACTCGTGATATTAAGAGCTAAAATGACTTTCATCTCGCAGTTAAGAACTTCATGTATATTATTATCAGCAGCTCAAAAGGGCTTTTTCTCGTCTCACGCATCAAAAAAACACAACTCGAAAGAAAATCCCTCCACGCCGCTAAAAATCGTCGCAGAAGAATTCAGTTTATACAGAATTTCTTGCTTACTGCTGAGACTAAAAGGATGCAAAAAGTCCTCCCCGTAGCCTCACCAAAATGATAAATGGAATCTTCTGCCTAACCTGCTGAAGGGGAGGAGTCCAAGGCTAAGGGTCAGAGTCGCTTTGATCCATCAATTAATAGATCTTCATTTAACCATCCTCAGGGCTAATAAAAATTATTTAATTTGACCTTTGCTGCTAAGGGCGAAGTTGCCAATTTAAATCCTCGCACGTCACGCAAGCACAATACTACTGCAATGCAAGGCTGGAACTACATTTTGTTAGAGAAAAAAAAACGTTAAGGAATAAATTTTTAGAATATTTCACACATCTTATCAAATATAAAATAATTAGTGTATCATCAACTGTACATCCAATTTCTACGCAGCTTATGGTCACTATGGATTGGCTTCCAAATTCTTCCCAATTTTCCCATTTCGATAACCAGCCCAGACCGACGGGATCTATGATTGGGGAAAGGGAAATTATTGTGCATTTTAATGTGGATATGAACTCACGGAGCTGCCGGGCTCAAAAACAACAGCAGAGAAGACTTACTTGAACCGAGACGACACCTCGTCGGCAGCTTTTTGGTACTGCTCCGTGGTAACCTTGTAGAACTGGGCACTCTGGAAAGTTAAAAAAAATCTATATAAATAATTAGATAATAGAGATTTCACAGACTATCACTTACATTGATTGTAATATGCAGTGAATAATGCTGATTTGGATATTTTATCCATTTAAGTTGCTGCAAAAAACCCCAAATCAAACCCTCAAATCAGGTATTCTACAAAGTTTCAGCGACAACTCTATGCTTGTGTTGTTTGTTTTTCAACAACCGGTCTCTTGGTTCTGGAAGAACGTGCCAAAAAGGTGGTTCTGAGGGAAGAAACTGTAACGAGACGTGGGGTTAGAATCACATATTTAGCACGAGCTGCTGCTGGAGCCTTTGAAGCTTCTCCATCGAAAAATAAAATGAAAATACTGAGTCCTTACTTCTTTGCACATCCCTATTTGTGTTCCTTACACATATTTCCTCACCCAGTTTGCAGATGATACTCGAGTCAAACTTCAAAGTTGCCCAATATATTAACTATGGCTTGACTTCCTCTTTTGCTCTCGCAACGAGTTATTTTAATATTCCACACTTCCAGGTTGCTCCAATCAGTTGCTAATTTTAATTTTTAAAACCAGGCAGCTTCAGGACGTATTTTCATCTCCCCTAAGCCCAGGAATGCCTTTCACTCGGTTCCACCATAATCATTAATTTCCAAAACGCAGGCAAGACAAGACGGAATCATCAAGCAATAGGACCTTTCTACACTTCAAAATGGCCAAGTTTCTCAGCAGGAGGCAGGATATTCAAAGAAAAATTACTGTAATGTTGTGATGCTTCATGTCTAGATTACATGTATTGGGTATTTTTCACGAGTTTTCTACAGCCTTAGCACAGTTGGACTTAGGAGGCAATAACTACGGCACCTGGCTTCACAGTTGGATGAATAAAGAAAAGTTAAAGCAGTTCAAAAGTTCTCTAAACGTATTTTTCTCCATGTGGTGGGAGAACAGGTTGTGGGGATGCAGCAAGGTTTTGCTGGCACTTGCAAGAACTCTTCCGTCAGCTCTTGAGTCACCCGGCATCCCGGGGAGTCGTGTTAACATGGCAACAAAACTCTTAACTCACGCACCACCTGATTACATAAAAAAAACCATTTTGAATCCTTATTTTAACAAGCTACCACTTATTACCATGGTTTACATCTACTCAACGCCGGTTTCACATCTTTAAAACATTTAATGTGTACGGAAGGTAAAATGAAGCCCGTGGAAAGCGTCATTCCAATCTGATTTGGGGTAAAGCAAGCAGGGTTAATTTATTTAACACACTGGTGTATGAAAATGCAACATGCCCAAAGCATTGCTGGGGGGAAAAAAAAGAATTTAAAAAGCTCTGTAGCTGGAGAGACGAGTCCTTTCTATAAGTCAAAAGTCTCCTTGATCGTTGGGTGTCCTGAGCACCATTTGTCTGTGCCAAGTTATGTTACGAGGAATACAGGTTAAAAAGTCCAGTACAGCAAAAACACTTGAAGAAAACTCCTAAAGAGGCAGCGCTGTCTATAAATAATAAAAAGAAAAAAACATTTTTCCTTTCCATTCGAGACCCTCACCTTCCGAGGTTCTTGCGAATGATAATCTTGAACTGGACGGAAATCACCGTAAAAAGAATACCAACTCCAGACACGGGTAAAATTGCATTGCGAACCCAATATTTTACCACAAATTATAACAAACTGTGCAACACCCACCGCAGGCAAAGGTCACGCGCGGCTCACCGAGAGCACGGCGGTCTGCCGCGCTCTCGCTTCGGAGGGTCAGACCTAATAATTCATTCGCGCTGGAATCAAGGTTTCCACGCACGCGACTCGAGGTCATTTATTTTTTCATAAATCACCGCCGGGCCAGTTAAGAAAATGAAAATGAAATCCTCCTCGCACCGGTGACCCCGTCGCGTCCCGCAATCTCGGCCGCCCAATGGCAGTCCCCATCCAGGTTGGGCGGACGCAGAAGAAATCAATAGGCCGGCGAGGAGGCGGCAGACCGCCCGCGGCGCGAGCGCGGACAGGTCACCGGTTGAGATGATGAATAGCTCTCTATCATCCTACAGCCCCCTACGACGTTAACATTTACTATAATCTTATTTGGGCTGCGATTTATCTTTCTTTCGCCTGATCAATAAAGATGAACACAACAGTTGTACGGATCGATCGCAATTTTTTATCATTTTCGAGCACGAAGGAGCATTTCTGACACAAAAACAATATTGCGAGCGTACTTTATAATTGCAGCTCAAGCGATCTACTGGGCTGCTACATATGCCAAGAAGTTTTAATCCCGCGGTGGGCTCGAGCTATCAAGAAATCATTTGTTACCTTAGATAAAGTGTGTTGCGCTTCTTGAATCAGATCTTCCTTTGAAATTCACTCAGGTTCTCTTTTAGAGATAGACACTCTGTAATCCAGAGACGAAATTTCATTTAAGAAGTCCTCCCTAATCCTAAAGATAAGAATGTAGTGGTCGTTTCTTTAAATGGAGAAAAAAATGGTGCTATAAAATAGCACCATTAACATAATTTCCTTAGTATCTAGATAAATACATAGACGTATTCATGTTGTATACGTAGGGTGCGTATTCACGTCCTGTTCAACACAAAGCTGAAGAAAATGCAATGTTTATTACATTCCATATAAATACACTCTCTCCATAGTCCCAGGATTCTTTTAACTAAATGGGCCACTAAAACGGCAGCAAATCCTACAACCAAGCTCCCTTGTCTCTGTGGTTTAGGTGCCCTTGGGCACATGCGTTCTAAAACAGCCTTAAATTTCCAGAGTTACACAACATCCTCCCCTCTTTAAAGTTTCCTCTGTTGCTGTATAACAAAAAGATGGTTTTCTGTAGACTTCTACGAACTCCTTTGTTGCAAGAAGTATGAAAGCGTGTTATGAGACACCGGGAACTTCCACGAAGGAACAGAAGTGTCAGGGTTATGGCAATTAATCATCATTCCAGACGACGGAGAAGATGCTATTTCTGTATCAGTTACGGAGGTTTTGCACGACGTGGGCATGTTGCTTGACTTCAAAATCAAGTGGCAAATTCAGTTCTTGATGACTAAAACCTTAGTTTTTTCAAAGTCAAGTATCTAGTCTGAACCAATCACTGAGGTGAGCACCAGCATCATAGAGGTTCTTCTTTGGGCTGGCAGATCCCACCCGTCTCACAGGGTGTTCAGAAGGACATGAACTAAGCTATCACTGCCAACTAAGGAGGCCTAAATAACTAACTCAAAATAGGTGATTACCTTTAAAGCTGCTAAAGTTGGGGGAAATTAACCCACTTGTGTGCGTGCTCCTCAGTTGCCGCCCACTCGATTGAAAAAATGATGCTTGACAACCCTTTCCATGAGGAAATCTTCCCTGATATCCAATCTAAACCTCTCCTGAAGCAACTTGAGGCCATCTTCTCTTGTCTTATGGCTTGTTCCTTGGGAGAAGAGACCGACCCCACCTCGCTACCCTCCGGGAGTTGCAGAGAGCGAGAAGGTCTCCCCTCAGGCTCCTCTTCTCCAGTTCATAGAATCACAGAATCATAGAATGTTAGGGATTGGAAGGGACCTCGAAAGATCATCAAGTCCAATCCCCCTGCCAGAGCAGGAATGCCTAGACTATGCCACACAGGAACGTGTCCAGGCAGGTCTTGAATGTCTCCAGAGAAGGAGACTCCACAACCTCTCTGGGCAGCCTGTTCCAGGGCTCCGTCACCCGCACTGAGAAAAAGTTTCTTCTCAAATTTAAGTGGAACCTCTTATGTTCCAGTTTCAGCCCATTACCCCTTGTCCTATCAGTGGTTGTCACCGAGAAGAGCCTGGCTCCATCCTCCTGACACTCACCCTTGATATATTTGTAAACATTAATGAGGTCACCCCTCAGCCTCCTCTTCTCCAAACTAAAGAGCCCCAGCTCCTTCAGTCTTTTCTCATCAGGGAGATGCTCCACTCCCTTAATCATCCCAGTTGCCCTGTGCTGGACTCTCTCCAGCAGTTCCCTGTCTTTCTTGAACTGAGGGGCCCAGAACTGGACACAGTATTCCAGATGGGGTCTCACCAGGGCAGAGTAGAGGGGAAGGAGAACCTCTCTCGACCTACTAACCACCCCCCTTCTAATACACCCCAGGATGCCATTGGCCTTCCTGGCCACAAGGGCACACTGCTGGCTCATGGTCATCCTGCTGTCCACCAAGACTCCCAGGTCCCTTTCCCCTACACTACTCTCTGGCCCCAGCTCCCTCAGCTGCTCCCATCACACTTGTTCTCCAGACCCTTCCCCAGCTCTGTTGCCCTTCGCTGGACATGTCTCAGCACCTTGTCCTAGGGTTATGCACCCAAAGGGGCGACAAATCCAGCTGTGCCAGATTTGAACAGCTGTAACCAAAAAGGGAGTCTTCTTTCCAACACAAAAAATGCCAGAAAAAGCCAAGGGTTCCAAGACCTCATGCCTCACCTACCCCTTAGCGAGCACAGAAGGTACTTGTGATCATTAGACGTAAAGAGCTTTAACCTTAATTACCTTCCACAGGAATTCTTTCATTAATTCTTTCAATTCATTTCTTTAACATTACGGGAATGGTAACACAGAAGGGAGTCACATGGAAAAAATGAGGTATGATGGGTACAAATTACTCCTGGGGAGACCCCAATCAAACACAAATTGGAGATGTTTTTGACGATGAGAACAATCAAGCCCTGGAATAATCTCCCCAAGGAAGCCGTGGATTCCCCAACATTGGACACTTCTAAGACTTGGCTGGAGAAGGTGCTGGGCCACCTTGTCTAGATTGTGCTTTTCCCAAGACAAGTTGGATCAGATGGTCCTTGAGGTCTCTTCCAACCTGGTATTCTATTAGAAAGTAGTGATTTTTCAAAGTTTCAGTGCTGTGAAAAAAATAAGGGGTGCTGGGCACCCTGAGTAAGCAGTGAGGGGAACCCCAGGAATTACAGGCGCTGGTTTGGCGACACGTTAGAGACCCGTGTCATCTGAAGAAGCCTCCACGATGACATTTTCCAGCTAGAAAAATATACGAGTTTAGCATTTGGTTATTCCTTCAGCAAAGCAAGCTTGAAAAAAACCTTGGTGAATAGCAAGCTGGGGGAATAGAAAAAGAAATCCACCCAATGATAGAAATGCCACGATGGAAAATCATGAGTTTTCCTCACCTGGGAAATTAAGATGCTTAAAATCTTCAATACAATCTTGTTCTACCTGAACACATAAGGCAGTAGGTAGGATTGACTTCTGCTGGCCAAGGTCTCTGACAGATTCTGATATTCCCAACAGCTCTCTGCTCTGTTCCCTCAATCCAGGCAGCTTATTCTTCCATCAGTCTACTCTTAACGATTTTTCCTGTCTCCAAAAGTCTCCTTTTAACCAACATCTGCTTTCTCACAGCCTCTTTAACTTGGTGTACCCAGTCCTTGCCTTTTTGCAAGCGATATCTGTGCCAAAAGAGGGAAACCACTGGTTTATGATATGGGTGAACTGATGTTTTTATAGGAATATCAGTTCACTTAGGCACATTTTCCCAGGAATGGCAAAAAAAAAAAAAAAAAGAAGAACCCAGAAAGCATCCAAACTGTGCCCAATTTTAGCTTCTTTAAAGAAAATTCATAAAACGCAGTTCCAAAATTATCCATTCGACACTTTTTAAAAAGATTTTAATGTCGTGTTAATTACCGTACAGGCAGTTTATTCAGAGTTTTGTTGAAGAAAACCTGCAAGAACTTCTAGTGTTCAGTCAAGTGACTGACACCACGAGTGACTTAAATCTAATTGACCAGAAGAGGACCCAAAATAATACAACAAATCAAGTGGCAAGTGGTATTTTCTGTGCCTTTGGCTTAATATCCTTCTTTGAAAAGGAAGATCGGGATTTGCCTTTCTTGGGAAAGATGTACTTTTGTGCGAGCTACTTTCAAAGAAGGGAACAGAGAGAAATGTAGGCTGGCATTATGGAAGAGAAGGTAAAGAAAAGAAGAGTTGAATTTTAATTTTAAATCCATCCGAATTCCCTTGGTAAGGACACAGAGCCACCGCACGTACAAATAACGCTACAATTCGAGCAAAGAAAAATGAGATGTGACCACGGGCGAAAATATTTTCATCATGTTTGCCCCTGAAATAATCTTCCGCGCACAAAAGTACGAGGAGAAGCTTCTTTAAGAGCATACTGTGGAGGAACAGGAGCAGAATTATTTTGCTAGACAGCTCTGGTTTCAAATGTCTGTGTAAGAAAATAAATTCCTACAGAACCTCCGAAGGTCAGCTGTTTTGTCTGCATGTGGGACCTCAAAGCAGAAGCGCACGTTTTACCCTCCGCTGCAAATCTTCAGATTTTCAGCCAGATAAAGTTCTGAAAAGATCTTGTGTCATCCAAGCTGATAAAAGGTTATTAAAAGAACCAGGAGAACTCGAGAGCCCTCATTTAACTTCACTAAAGACACATCACCTATATGCACTATTTTATTACAAATGTGCTGAAACTGTTTTCACCGCAGACATACCGTGACTTCTTTTTTTGGCATTGAAATTTTCTTTTTAAGCCCCTTGGCTCTTAAAGCCCTGAACAGATTCAATATGAGAGTAACATTCATGCAGCCTATTTAAGCTTTTTTTTTTTTTTTTTTTTAAATTTAATTTAATAGTTACGTAGTTAACAGTTTATTTGACAAAGAAAAAGACGTGCGACTGCCATACAAAAGAGACAAACCTGGCCTTTGCTTCAAGTTACTGCTGTGAAAGACAAAAATGAGCACAGCTTGACTTCAGAGCAGCTCAGCACCTGCTCCACCCACCAAAGGGAAGAAGAGCTTGGGCTGTTTGGCACCTTTGAGAATCAGGGGAGAATTTTTAATTTAAAGACTTCTTTCTCCTTGTCATCCTCCCCCACGGAAGGACTCAAAGAATCGGCAGGCAAAGACGATCACGTTCGCTGAATGGCAAATTGGAAAGTTTCCTTTCCCTCTTTTTAATCCATTTCTGCTGAAGTTGAGCCTTCTTTTTTATCCCTTAATTGAACTTCGGGCCATTTCATCTCAGCGGCTTTTATGAACTCATTTGCCGATAACGGGAAGCGCTTTGTTTTATTCATTCTGTTGACACGCAGCCTGAGACCTACGTGGCCTTAAAAGGGATGATTTCTGAAATCAGAAGGAAGGGAGAGCTCTTCAGCCTACGGAGCTGCTTCACGGATTTGAATTCTGGTGCTGCGAAATGGGGACACGAGATCTATTTGCGAAGGCACCGCTAAAAGCAACAAGTGAGCAAAAAGAGGAAGAGTAAATAAAAGGAGTAGGATCACCTACTGTAGTGTGCATATATCCCAGTTCTAAATTATACTAAATTACAGCCTTATTAATATGTGACTGCTTTAATGACATTTTTATTTGAATTAAAAGCCTCTTTTGGTCTCTGAATTGATTTTAATAAGCTATCGCAAACCAAGCATACGACGTCGGCCAGATTCCCAAGTAATACTGCGTCTTTATTCTACCTCAAATTCTATTAAAATGATATATGGATGAAGTAATTTCTTCTGAAATGTCATCAGATCAGGCCTTTGCTTGAATGTTTTGATAAGTTATTTTTTATACAAGTCATGACTTCTCTCATTTGATCCAGCTGCACTATTCAGGCGGTTGGGTATTATTTCACCTTCATCGGAACCCACTGGATGGATCGGAAAGTTCTCTGTACCTGGCATGGAGCTGACAACAATAAGGCATTCAGCTTTCATGAAAATCAGCTCAAATAGAGCATCTTCCCGCGAAAGAACGGTCGCTGCCCAAAGCAAACAATTTCTTGAATTCTGAACCGTGGGATAAAAGTAACCTTCAGAGAAGCAGTCAACAGATCCCTCGCACACAATGAGGACAACTCAAACAGCCAGAGACTGAAGAGTCATGGACTGATCAGGGAACGTGCCTTCATTGCAGAGTGCAAGAAGTGGGAAGAGTAGCTGCAAGGCAGGGAAAGAGAAGACAAATTGAAGGAGAAACGTCAGAATTTTAAAAAGGCAAGGTAGCGATCTGGCACCTCGGGCAAAGCCAACAGAGGAAATCCGGATGGTGAGACTGATTTTCAGGATTCCGATGGAGCTTGCCTACAGGTCCACATCTCCTGTGCTGGCGTAAATTCAAACATAATTCACAGAATCACAGAATTATTGAGGCTGGAAAAGCCCTCTGAGATAATCAAGTCCAGCCCATGACCCACCACACCCCCATGGGCCAGACCAGGGCACCAAGTGCCACATCCAGCCTCTCCTTAACCCCCCCACAGGGACGGTGACTCCGCCCTGCCCTGGGCAGAGCATCCCAGTGCCCGATCAAAGCCTTCCTACTGCCCCCTCTCCTCTACCCTTTACCCCCAAGCCTTTACAAAATCCAATCTCCCCGTTAGGTCCTGGAAGAAATTGGCTCTGGACAACGTGTTCCTCTGACAGAACAGGGGTCGGAACTACTAGGCACGGAGGGAAGGGCTTCGCACACGCGTCCCACGGCACACCCGCTTCTACAGAGGGGTACAAAAGCAAAGGGGTATCCCCAAAAACACTGCTGGAGATGCCAGAGAAAGAGGCAGCGCTGCGACCCACGCAGACAAAGGGAACAAAGGAGAAACACGCGCCGCGCCTCGGCAACCGCCCTGCGACAAGACAATTCACTTCCCGACATCATCCGCTTGATTTCGTGACGTGCGTTTGTCAAAGAGCGCGCGTGCAGCGAGCGGGGCGAAGTACTTAACGCAGTTATCAGCGGAAAATGGGGGAAATAGCACATTCTTCGACCTTTTCTTTTCAATTCCCATTTCTGTTTTTCAGGCGCCACTAACTAATACCTTTAACTGCAACTATTAACGTCTCTAAAGTTTCTCCCAAGGTACGCTTCACTTCACTTTTCTGCCCTGGTAGAACATTGATCTCTAATTTGTTAACACTCAGAGCTGCCACGGAAAATGAAAACCTTTGTGAAAAGGACAAATCTATTCAAAGTTCTTACAGCTATTCAGGCAAGCGTCTAATCTGCATGTAATTGTAGTACAGTCTTTAATACAAATGTTCTCAATCTTAGACGTACGTGGAAATGCACAACCGTATTTATGTCTCCTGCCGATGACAAGATGTCTCATCTAAATGATTCTTATTTACAACTTCCCTTCTCCGTCTCACCCCTTTCACTGTTAGACATTACAACTTATGTTCTCCCTAAGGCACCACTGGGTATCATTTCTCCAAGTCCTAAAGCTGAATTTCCCCCTGCAAAACAACACATGAACGTGACAAGGACCGGGTATGGCTGCTGCCAGGAGTTACGCCCCTAAAAGATTTAAGTTGAAGAATCCCTTTTCTCATTCAAGTTGAAGAATCCCTTTTCTCAAGTAGCATCGGGTACACACGGCAGCACGAGGAACAGCACATCCATAAGGGATTCCAAACCCCTGTTGTTGGTTGTCCTTGTGGAATTAATCCTTATCCAATGGGCCACTTTTGCACAGTGAAAGCAACACCATAATGAAGGAACTACAGAAGCTTATAAACAAATTAGGCTCAGCACAAGCCTTGCATGCCTGTCCATGGGCATCTTGGTTTGGGAGCTAGCCTGTTACAGTGGGCTTTATTTTATTTCAATATACCTGTATGTTGAGATATATATCAGATAGGCATCAGTGTATATATATGTATATAAAAGATATTTATATCACATATATATGAAAATATCATATATATATATGTCAGATATATGTCAGATATACATCAGGATGTATCTGGCTAGTTAAAAACAATCCCACACGTATTTTTGGTACAGGACAAAGTCAACTTAGCTCAAGTTTTCTGTTACATTCACGTGCAGTCATGGCTGGTCTGCTGCACAGATAGGACAGTGGTGTCAGAGAATCAAGTGAAGACAATTTGAGCTTACCCACGAAGCTGTCATCGCAACTGAGTTCAAGGCAGCTCTTCTGTGGACTACAGCAGTCGTAATTTCAACATGACGTTCCCCATCCTCTGCAGTTGGAATGATCTGGGACAATCACCTGAAGCACCACCTGTTCCAAACTCATTCTGGCCAGCCCCCAGAGGCAGACAAACAGCCCACTGAAGGGGGTGGAAGAGAAAATTGCTTCTGTGAACGACAAGTGAAAATTTGGCTGGATCATCAGGCTCTGGTATGCAGAGTTCCTCAGGAGTCTATATCGTGACCGTCCCTGTTTAACATCTTTATCAATGACCTGGAGATGGATTGTGTGCTCATCAGGTTTGCAGGTGATACCAAATTGGGGGAATATTCCCTACAAGAAGAAGTCAAGGGAACAAGACTTGTCTAGCCAGGAGGAGAGGAAGATCTGCGGGGATATAGCAGCAGGTTTAAAAGCCCTACAAGAAGTTACTCAACGAGATGAAAACAGGCTCTTCATCGATGTGCAGTGGGAGAACAAGACACAATGGCTGTAAATCAAAAGTATAGAGATTCCAGATGTAAGGAGAAATATCTCCCTCCGAGGATAATTAAGCAGAGGGACAGGGATCCAAAGAGGTTGTGGTATCTCCAGCCTTGTCAAAGATGCGACTGGACACAGCCACTAAACAACCTGTCTGTCTCAGTGTTGATCCTGCTTTCAGCAGGAGGCTGGACCTCCCAAAGCCCTTTCCAATTCAAACAATTTGACAAATATGCATCCTTACAGCCAGCCATATATCTGATATCAGAATGAAAATCTATTTTGGCTTGTAGATGTGCAATCTGCTCTGCAGCTGTACGTGAAATTCATCTTGTGGCAGGAGCCCAACATAAAGAATCACAGATTAGCTACATCTTCTTTCAAATAAATGGAAAATAGCTGGGTTTAGCTTTGTTTATTAGATCTACCGCTATCACAGCTCAGTGAGATTGGTTGCCTAAGGGCGTAATGAGCGCAAGATTACCATTTTTTGAAAAGCGCGATGCTGCCACAAAGAACGCTTACGCGCCAACCCTCAGGAGATCAAGAATGAAGTTCTTGAAAGAAATTCTAAAATATTCCGTCTCTCTAAATCCAACGGCCCTGGCAACAGTGTCATCTCACAGGCTTGTTCCTGTCTCCGCATCACAGCTTTAAAAAGTTTTGCCTTTGTTTGTCTGAACTGATATTGGGTTGTGGTAACTCTCCTCAGGTGACTGTCTCAGCACCACAAACACGGATACCAAAAGTGAGACTGAAGAACAGGTTGGACTGATGCTACCACAGTCCTCATATCGTGGAATTACGAGCTGGAGTATCCAAGTAGGATGAACTTACTATTCAGGATCACTTAAATATCTGCGTTTGGTCAGACCAACAGACTTTTTTTCTGGGATATTGCCTACAAAAATACTCTAAATGTTAGTACCCGACTATTTACATCACTGCCAGGTGACAAGATTTTGATGATGCCAGGATCAGTAAATATATATACATATATATGTGTGTGTGTGTATATATATATATATGTATATATGTGTGTATATATATATATACACAGAGAGATAATCTTTTCACTGTACAAAGTTCATCCACATCAAACCACCAACGAGACATCAAGGCAGGAAGTGTTTCAATCACAAAATACCAACGGACTGACAGCTGATGCTGTACAACAAGAGCCAAGCAAAATTGTAAAAAAGCCTACGTGTCAGTAACAGTTTTTGGTGATTACAAAGCGACTGAAGTACTCCAAGGACGGGCTTTTGCAGCTGCTTTGAACACCGTGTGCGAGCAGCGAGGAAATACCAGGACAAGACGAGCACTAAGGAAATAAAAAGAAATTGCTTGTTAAAAAAACACAGGGTGCATTTGTTTGGAAGGCTGATAAATACCTGAATCCAAGCAAAGCATGTTTTACATTCGGTCTAGACTGAGAACTGTGCTCATATTTAGTGAAGCAAGAAACGAAACGAGCTCCGAGCGCGTTTAAATCAAACTAATGTGAGAATTTTTCAACGCTCTTACAACAGTGTATCCCAGCAGACTCACTCTGTTCAGGAACAGCCGTCGGAACGAAACGCAGCCAAAACTAAGGCAGGCGGCCTTTTCACTCGAAAAAAAACCCAGCTAAAGAAAACCAATCCAGCACCTATGAAAAAGAAACCGATTAAGTGTCCCAGCACGCCACAGGGTAGTCATAAGCACCAAATATGTTGCTCTGGCAGCTAAAAACACGGCCCTATGGCTCTCAATAAGGCAACACGCCAGAAAATACCAACAGCTGGATGGTACGCGAGGCCGAATAATTCAGACGCAGACCTCTGAAAACATTCATAATTTATAACTATATTCCGTGACCTCTGCTGATGACTCCCACTATTTACCGGGCTTCTTTTTCCCGCGTTCTCCACAGGTTCTGTTTATTCCTGCTATCCATTTCAATTCTCCCTCCCGCAGCGCTCAGTGCAGCTTTCAAGCCGGAGCCGTTATTCTGCCTTTCAACCACCGCGCAGGTTATTTGGTGATGTTCTGTCCTACATATGTACATTCTCCCACTCTTGTCTTTATTTTTCCTTTCCATTTTAAGGGATCACTTGCGCTACACACTTGTATTTCTCCAGATACCCATAGCCTTTCACAGACACCTCTTCCTCATTAGTCTGAGCAGATTTTTAGTTGCTTCTCCCTAGTGGCGAGTGATAGGACGAGGGGAAACGGCCTTAAGTTGCGCCAGGGGACGTTCAAGTTGGATATTAGGAAGAATTTCTTTAACTGAAAGGGTTGTCTGGCATTGGAACAGCCTGTCTAGGTTGAGTCGCCATCCCTGGAGGTGTTTAAGAGATGGGCAGATGTTGCCTTGAAGGACATGGGTTAGTGGTGTTGATAGGGCCAGGAAAAGGTTGGACTCGATGACCTTGGAGGTCTCTTCCAGTTGAAACTGTTCTATGATTCTTGAGAAAGCACTCGGCGTTACACACATCGTCCTCCTGGTGAGGGTTCGGGCTGGGCTGGCCACTAAATGCCAACAGATGCTCCCTAACCCCTCTCCCTCCCCAAAAGGAAAGAGAATAAGATAGAGACAGCTACAGACTGGAAAAGAAATCTAAACCAGCCATAGTAAACAATTATAGTGTTCGTAAGGAAAAACAGTAAGTATGTACAAATATGTACAAAATAATATCAAACCCTACTTCCCCACCCTGACAGCAATCCCCAGGGGTGGTGCTGCAGGGCAGGTGGACCTGGAGCAGCCCCAGGCTGAGGAGCAGAGGGGAACTGGGCACAGGGGCTGGATTTGGGAACTCGACATCAGGATCTAAGGTAGAAGATGAGACAGAGTCCTCCTCAGACACCAGCCACTGAAGAAGAGAACTTAAGCCCTGTGATTCCCCAGCTGTATAAGGAACACGATGTATTTGGAATCGAACACTCCTGTTGGTCACCTGTGCTGTCTCTTCCTCCCCAGAAGTGCGACTTTTTACTTCTTTGTGACCCCTTTAACGTCCCACCACCCCCAGTGTGGCACACAAGAGCCAGCAGTGACCTTGGTCACTACAGGAGCAAGTATCAGCAAGAGCTTTTCTGCATCCTCATCCTTGGTAGTAACGGTCAACATCAGGTGTTACCACTCACTGTCTGCACAGACACGACGGTAACTTCAGAAAGTGCAGCCTCTTCTAAGAGACTGAGCTGAAAAGTAAAAAAACACTGAACGGAATCGGTTCCGTTTAGCTCAGACCAGGACCTCCCCCTCACCCCTCGCCGCACATTTACTCTGGGGAACGTGGGACCTCAGAATTTGCCCGTGTAGGTCACCGCTGGAGCTAAGAAGCAGGTTTGCTAATCCCGCTGCCCACGCTGGCGTTTGCCTCTTGCGGATGGGATCCACCACGCCGAACCTCAGCTACCTACAGGTAGATGATTGAGCTCTGCTTCCTCAACGACGAGCAGCGAAACGTTCGCTCACTGAATTGATGAGACGGTTTGATCAACCTTCATCTCTTTCCCCAGCAACTACTGAGCGAAGGCCAGGATTTAACCCGGACCAGACGTCTCCACTCCAAAACGGCAGAGAAAACCCAGCAGAGCCACGAAATCTCACCCAGGAGGCCATAAGAGGACATCCTAATTTAGATCGACTTCTCTGCATCAAATATTCCATTGTACACTTGCAGTACGCCGATATAACAGCAAAAAATACATAACTGCTGAAGGAAGAGTTACACAGAGTAGTTCTTTTCAAAATAACAGAAAGCCAACCGCAACAATTTACAATTCTCCTTCATTCCCCACAGCAACAGATCTAGCTAGACAAATTATACCTCTATATCGATGAACACACTCCCCTGACAAATATATGCGGTTGTAAATTTTGAGTTTTGCATTTTATTCTACACAACCCATTATATCTATACAACGTATGAGACCATTCCGAACGCGCTTGATGTTTTCGGTCTGTTTTCTCCTCTTTTTCCCTCCACAGTAGCAAAGCTACTCAACCAAAGCTCCCGTATCTTTGACTTGGTCAGCTATCTTAAACCCACGATGGGAAAAACATCCATTCTGCCACTATCAGATTTGGAAATACCTTGTAGAACCTACATCACTGCAAGCTTACTGAATACCGCAGCAGCTCTTTGCTGCATTATTGTAATTATTCATTCTCCAGGTGTAACCAGTGGTAAAGTAAATTCTCTGAATCAGCAAGCTTCCTTGTATAGTGCCAACTCAGAGATTTCACTTAAGAGGCACCTTCGGAGGTCACCTATTCCAAGGGCCCAGCTCAAATCACGTCCAACTAGACCAAGTTGCACAGGACACTGTCCAGTTGAATCTCGGACACCTCCAAGGATTCCTCATTTGTATTAAACCTGCACCCTACGGACGATGCCGCCAAGAATTGTATTTATGGTACCTGCACGCTTGAGTTTTCTACTTATTCTACCTCCACTTTCAGACTCGCTCTACTTTTTAAAGCTTGGAGGACAAGGAAACACGTAAAATACTGCCAGTAAACTCAGAGACACATGAAAATAGGTTCATGTGTTTGAAATCTTGTTTTAATTACATCAACTAGTCAAAAAAGATATAATACATTCCTTCCAATACTGTCAATAAATCCTTGCTCTGTTAATCGCTGGTAAAACTCCCACAACAAAAATATTCCACACATGGCATGGTACAAACACACGCAGCATTTTACACTTGATCTTCCAATATAAAAGCACAAGTCTTGTAAGAATTTTCTTTTTTTTTTTTTTACAAAGTTATCTCAACTTCTAAGTATCTGAAATCATCTCTTGTCAGTTCATGGCAACAATTCAAAGTCAAAAAAATAACTGAAGATCTCTCAATTTAAAAGGGTCACTTTCTGCTTTTTCAAAAGCACTTAAAAAAACCCCCAAAAAACCAACCTACCTATTTTCTAACAAAAGAAAGCCCAGCCTCTGCTGCTACCCAATAATTCATCTTACCTATATACAGCGATATTTTATTTTGCTCTTGGAAGCCTACCGAAATATTACTGCCTGCTCAGCCGTAAGAGAGTCTCAAGCCTTCAGCATTCCGCATGTTCTTTTAAACGTATAATTAAAGAAAGTTTCAAAAAAAATTAACTGACAGTAGCAGCAGTAAATCCTTCAGAAAGAAGGAGGATCACGAAAGCTGTTTGAAATGTGCAACGAACACAGTCTGGTCTGTGTTCATCTCAAGGGGCGTGACGCTGGCAACGCGTTATTTGGTAGCGCCAAATCAAAAAAAAATAGTGGTACCTACTCACTGGTATTAAAGGGGACAAGACAGTGAAGGTGTCAACAGTTGTCCTGCAAATACACCAAATTCTATGCCGAGGTGTCCTGGGTAAGGATAGATGGAGCTCCTGAGCGTCTGACGCCCAGCGAGGAATCATGGAATCCTAGAATGGCCGAGGTTGGAAGGGACCTCGGAGATCATCTGATCCAACCTCCCCGCCATGGGCAGGGACGCCTCCCAACCAGGTTCTTCAAAGGCTTGGAAGCATGAGTGTGGTGACTGGGAGGCAGGAATCCAAATTCATAGAATCCTAGAATGTCTTAGGCTGGAAGGGACCTTAGAGATCATCTGATCCACCCCCTGCCATGGGCAGGGACGCCCTGAACCAGCCCAGGTTGCTCCAGGTTCATCCAACCTGGCCTTGAGCATCTCCAGGGAGGGGGCAGCCACAGCCTCTCTGGGCAACCTAGTCCAGAGTCTGGCCACCCTCGCACTGAACAATTTCTTCCCAAGATCCAGCCTAAACCCCTTCTCCTCCAATTTAAACCCATTTCCCCTTGTCCTGTCACTGGACACTCTTGTACAAAGTCCCTCCCCAGCCTCCCTGCAGGTTCCTCTTGGTTACAAGGTCCCCCCGGAGTCTTCTCTTCTCCAGCTGAACAACCCCAGCTCCCTCAGCCTGTCCTTGCAGCAGAGCTGCTCCAGCCCCTGGGTCAGCTTTGTGGCTTCCTCTGGACTCGTCCCAATAGATCCACGTCCCTCTTACAGTGGGGACACCAGAACTGGACACAGCATTCGAGGTGGGGTCTCACGAGAGCAGAGCAAAGGGGGAGAATCCTCTCTCTTGACCTTCTGGCCACACTCCTCTGGATGCAGCCCAGGAAAGGCAGCCCTGGAAAAAAGGGGCACCCGAATTCAGACTGCAGCTCTTCTCCCAAAACCACCTTTTTGTTTTCTCTGAACGCTTTACTGAACAACAGCTCGCTTCTAAGATCACTTGGCGTGTTGTGCTCCCTTCCACCGTCGCTGAACACAAAGCTGGAGCAACCGAAAGCCAGTGGGAGGTGGGGATACGAAGGGAAAATCTCCGTATTCCTACTGTAATCACAAAAGCCACGTGTACACCCAGCCCCGAACTCTGCTGCGAATCCCCCAGAGCGGGGTTTGCTGAAAAATAACGCACGAGATACCTTTCCCTACAATCTAGACCATTCTTTGATACGCACTTCTGTAACTCGCGTTAGGTTGTTTCAGTGCACTCAAGTGCAATGCACGTGCTACCTGCCAGGGAAAATAACAATTTCCCGTCTTAAAAAAAGCAAAATCTGTTAAAAAACACACACCTTAAAAGCCAACAGATGAGTTAAGCAAGAAATGAGTAAACAGTGACTCGAAAGCAATGCCTTCAAATCTCTAGACGTGCTGCTGAATAAAATGGTTAACACCAAAGATCGCGTGTTTTAACTCGCTCACTTCTCTAGACAATAAATGGGGCGATACCTCCTTCTCCAGAATTTATCAGAGGATTCACCCTCGCCATGACATTTGGATGATTGCGTTGGTCTTCCCTCGCTTGGAGAACCTGAGGCAACGAAAAAAACGGTGAATTTTCCAAGCTGTGAAACAGAAGTGGGCTCACCCGGCAGCTTTTCCGTTCCAACTTCTGCCCGTTCCTCAAAGGTCAAATTGCTGTTTATTAAAGAAATAGAGGTACTTCCTACAGCACGGGTCAAAATGCAAATGTTTATACCTGCAGAAAGCAGGAATTACACTTTCTACCATGTCAACCTCTACCAAGCACTGCCATGCTTCTGCTTTTGAAACGCGTAGGCTAGTGAGGATTGACTAATGAAATCAGCAGCAAGCTTGGCACGAGCAGACATACGAGTTGGCACGCAGCGACAATTATCCGCAACGCTTTTAAAAATACATATGGTACCAAACACACCAAAAAAAAAAAAAATTCCACGTTATTGTCACCATCTATTGAGAATGAGGAGTATCTCCTTTGGGCTTTATGTTTTATATAGAGAGTAAACAAGCTAGAAATTTTGTTACGGAAAAAAAATAGATCTTTAACTGGATTATAGCGGCACCAGATAGGGAAAACACTGAAATGTTATTAAGGTACGGGATTTTAAGAAATCACATTTTTTTCCTGAGAATTAGACATATGTTTGAGCCCCTCTGCTCTGGTTCATTTGAATTTGCTTCCTAATTACTGCAGCTACGTTTTTGTGTTTTAGCACGCACAAACACATATTCCTACGCGATTACGGCAACAGAAACGGTTAAACTCTCTGACGTGGAGGGGAAGAGGGAGATAAAGATTTCAAAAGTGGCAGGAGAGTAGCTCCTCATTTCAAACACATGATTATGGTCCCCTATTTCAAAAGGAAAGGCCTTTCGAGGCACAGAAATATGCATGTGAATAGAAACACATTGAAAAGTCTCAGCTTTCAGGTACAATGCTTTTCCCTTCGAAAAGATGGGGAGAGCATCCAATTCTCCCCCGACGCGTTTTCAAGAGCTGAACACGCCACCAGCCCGGCATTATTCTTTCTGTGCCCCCTCCCAGTGGTTCGTCACCACTTTATGCTAAGCTGTGTCGACACCCCAATTAAAAACCACAAGGGCGACGACGATCCCCTCCCGCAGCCGAGCTGGACCTAATTCATCCCCAGGGCTGATCAGACACAGAAATGGACCGAAAACCAGTTAAATCGGAATACGAGAGAGAAGAAAGCTTCACCTTGGAAAGTATTACTGCAAAAATGACATGTTATTTTTTTCCAAGAAGGATCTCACAAATACAGAAACTCGACGCCATCTATTTCATCCCATCTGAAGGAATGGGGAGTCGGGGATTTGAAAGGAAGCTGGGTAATGCCCAAGATAAATTGGTTTTGCTTTCCTCAAAGCAAAAACTTGGCTGAAAAGAAGTTGTCACCGGGCTTGTCACCACATCCAGTGTTCTGATTTTCTTTCTCCCCTCCTGTTTTTCCCATTTTCTTCCTACCTGGCCATCTCCATTTCGAGTTCCTTCTCCTTTAAAGCTAGTATTTCCATTTCTGGGGAGTTTCACAGAATACAGAAAAATACAGGATTTTGCACTTCTCCATTGAAACATCACTAAAGAAAAAAACCAACTTTTATCTTCTATTCCTTCTGCAGCAAACCCTGGCCAAAGCCAAGATCTGTGCCATAAATAATGACATAAAAATCCCAGTATATCAGTCTTCCCTTCTCTGCAGTGTCCTTAAAATGTGATCACATCCTGAGATTTTGGCTTGATCTCTTAGATTGGCCGGACTCTCCCTGCTGTTAAGAATACCACCACCAGACACGACTGCTCCTGGGCAGGACTTGGTGAAAACCAAAATAAAACGAGATGAGAAAGACGACGTCCCTCGACCAGGATGCAAAAAAGAGCCCTGATTTCCTCAAGTATGGCATGAACCGCGTCCCTTATGCGAAGCCTTCCCAAAACCCGACGGTCTCTGCGCCGATCCAGTAACAAGGATAAAACCCGCTGTCCCTTTTTTCCCAAGTGGTGAAGCTGTAAAACCTCACGTGAAAAAGGCTTATCCTTCCAGAGAACCAGCCTCCCAAAATCCACCAGCTGCCCGATGTAAATGGTCCGTCTCCCGCGCCGCGATTCGGGGCTGAACAGAGCCCTCTCGCCCACCGAAGGCCAAGTTATTAAGAAAGTGTTTGTCGGCTTAGATTGGACTGATCATTTATTTCCCAAATCCCTTTCCCCATCATTTACTCATTATACGCCTCCTCCTGATGTAAAAGGACATTTATTAGCTTCTGCATTTATCGTGCTGGCGAACAGAAACACTCCGCAGCGTTTCCTGGGGTTTCTCTCATTTATCTATCAGTTACGGGGCGGAAGTATTTTTAGGTGCAGAAAAAATTAAAATATCACTCAGGCTGACAGCAGCGAAAATGAAGCCGGTATGTGCTTGCGAAGGCTATTTCAGCCTTTAGGTATACGAGACTATTTACAAAAAAAAAACCCATGACAACATTTCACATGAACATTATGGCTTTACAATAAGAAAAATTACTAACTACTGCTCAGGCGGAAAAGTTTTCATAGATTCACAGAATTGCTTGGGTTGGAAAAGATCTCTAAGATCATTGAGTGCAACAGCTGAACATGTAGTGCCAGGTCCAAACGTGACCCATGTCCCCCAGCACCACAGCTACGCGGCTTCTAAATCACCCCAGGGGTGGGGACTCCACCGCTGCCCCAGGCAGCCGTAGCCAGGGCTTCATGACCTTTTCGGTGAATAAATTTTTCACCCAATCTAAACACCCCCTGGTGCACCTTCAGGCGATTTCTTCTTGTCCTATCACTTGGGAGAAGAGACCAACCCAACCTTGCTACCGCCTCCTGTCAGGGAGTTGCAGAGAGCAAGAAGGTCTCCCCTCAGGCTCCTCTTCTCCAGCTGAACAGCCCCAGCTCCCTCAGCATCTCCTCATCACACTTGCTCTCCAGCCTCTTCATCAGCTCGGTTGCGTTTCTCATGACACGCTCCAGCCCCTCAATGTCCTTCTTGTCATGAGGGGCCCAAAACTGAACACAGGGTTCGAGGTGCGGCCTCTCCAGTGCTCAGTCCAAAGGGACAATCCCTGTCCTGGTCCTACTGGCCACACCATGGCTGATCCAGGCCAGGTGGCCTTCTATTGGCCTTCTATTGGCCACCCGGGCACCCTGCTGGCTCAGCTTGAGCCGCTGTCAACCAACACCCCCAGGTGCTTCACCACCGGGCACTTTCCAGCCGCTCCTCCCCAAGCCTGTGGCGCTGCCAGGGGTTGCTGTAGCATACAAGAAAGGGACCTGGGGGTGCTGGTGGGCAGCAGGATGGCCATGAGCCAGCAGTGTGCCCTCGTGGGCAAGATGGCCAAGGGCATCCTGGGGTGTGTTAGAAGGGGGGTGGTTAGTAGGTCGAGAGAGGTTCTCCTTCCCCTCTACTCTGCCCTGGTGAGGCCACATCTGGAATATTGTGTCCAGTTCTGGGTCCCTCAGCTCCAGAGGGACAGGGAACTGCTGGAGAGAGTCCAGCACAGGGCAACTGGGATGATGGAGGGAGTGGAGCATCTCCCTGGTGAGGAAAGGTTGAAGGAGCTGGGGCTCTTTCACTTGGAGAAGAGGAGGCTGAGGGGTGACCTCATTAATGTTTATAAATATGTCAAGGGGGAGTGTCAGGAGGATGAAGCCAGGCTCTGCTCAGGGGTGTCCACTGACAGGACAAGGGGCAATGGGTGCAAGCTGGAACACAGGAGGTTCCACAAAACCATCAGAAAAAGCTTCTTCCCTGTGCGGGTGCCGGAGCCCTGGCCCAGGCTGCCCAGGGCGGGTGTGGAGTCTCCTGCTCTGGAGACTTTCAAACCCATCTGGACGCGTTCCTGTGTGGCTGCCCTGGGTGACCCTGCTCTGGCAGGGGGTTGCACTGGGTGATCTTTTGAGGTCCCTTCCAACCCCAAACATCCTGTGATTCTGTGATGTGACCCAAGGCAGGACCCAGCACTTGGTTCTGTCAAACCTCCTGCAGTGGGTCTCAGCCCGTGGATCCAGCCTGTCGCGGTCCCTCTGTGGAACCTCCCTACCCTCCACCAGATCAACACTCCCGCCCAGTTTGGTGGTTTTAAAGAGAAAGGGCACACAGCGAACGTTTTAATGCACGTAATGTCATTGATACTTGCTTAAATTGCAAGCAGATTTAAATTAGGCACTTCTTAGGTTTAAGTGTAATTGCACAAAGGACGGAGAACAGAAAATAAGCAAAGTCAGGGACTGGTCTGTCTGTATGGCTCTTTTTTAAACTCAATGCTCAGCTTGCCCAAGAAGTAAAATTACTGGGAAACTCAAAAAAAAGTACGAATACATTAAAAAAGATAAATATGTTTACGGGAAAATATTTTTAACTGATTCCCAGGAAACTGAAAGAGACTAAAGGATTATCCCTCTGGAATTCTCTCAAATATCGTTTAACCAGTAAAATCTCTAGAATGTACCTTAAAAATTTAGTATTTCGCTTCTCAGGTGGTCCAGTCTAGAGTCGCAGTATTTTCTAAACACGTTACCTCAACAAAAAAATCCGAGCAAACTATCTCACCGAGAGTTGTTTTAAATATAGTGTTAACTTAGTACAGTATTTGTTCCCAAACTTGAACTTCTGTAAAGGGAAGAGGGTGGGAGGAGGGAACAGACCCGAGCGAAAAGAAAGCTGCTTATTCATTAACTACCCATATGTTAAAACATTTTGCCGTACCCTACGAAACGCGGTAAACGCTGCCTTTTAACACTCAAATGGCAAATTTCTTTGGTTTGTTCCATTTTGCGCACTAAAAAAAAAATAAAAAAATGGCAAGTTTTCTCTCTCGATACTTTTCTTGGCTCCTCGAGAAGGGGAAGGGGAAAAGCGCAGCTGAAACGATAAACGAAAACAGATGCAGGCACCATCACCGAAGGGCGACTTCGGCAACGCTGACGTGCTTACGTGCAATTCTGTGCACCCGCTGATTTGCATTCATCAAAGGGAGCGGTGCTGGATGGGTTTTGTTCGTAGGAAGAACATGTATATGTGTTCAGCACCAAGACTCAGAGACTGAAACACTTCTCCAGGAAAAAACAATGATTAGGGACGACCAGTTAGCACAGGACTGTAAATAAATTCTTCTTCTCAAAGTACAGTAGGAGGTCAATAAATGCTGAGATCCAGAGCGGTGATAATTGTACAACTGAGGGAAAGTTAAGGGAAAAAAAAAAAATGCAATTCAAGCAGTGGGGACTAAAAGCTGGAAGAACAGAAATAGGATTTTGAAAGAAATCATCTCTACACAGCTACGTGATAGCTGGGTAAACACAAAGCACTATATAAATGGCCAATCCCTGGAAAAAAAATATTATTTCCCTGTGTCTTGGATCAGTAAATCCTTTATTAACTACCAAAATCTCGAAGGGTTTCAAGTTTAGAGGTTTTGAGCATCCTCTTTTCCAAGCAAAGTCTACCCCACCTCTTGGGGCGTAGCTCTGCCTAACGCAGACAGCGAAACCCCTCCTCAAAAAAATGTCTTGTCCCATTCTGGAGGAAACGGCAGTGCTGGGGTATCCTATAGGCAAAGGAAGAGACTTCAGGAGGAATTTCAAACAGCATTTTCGGCCAAAAAACATTATGAAATATAGCGGGAAGAGTAGAGAGAAAATACCAGAGTCGGTTCCGGCCAGTGGTTCAAGTAAAGCAGAGTAAACCAGAAGCTACTCAAGACAAAAAGTTGCAAAAAATTATGATGGGTTAGAGAGAGATACTAATGGAGATAAAATAAAGGAGGAAATGTCAACAACTCATAACTGCATTTCAAAAAGCACAGCATATCTGAAAAGTCTTGAAAGAGCACATGAACTCATCCCTGCTGCAGGCTGCTAAGTTATCAGCTTGCATCCAGTCTACCATTATCCTCAGGTGCAAATTCTTACAACAGAAAACTATGGAATTATCCATCTTTTGCCCCAAACTACAACTAGCAAAAATCAAAACCCATCCCAAACCATGCTTTTGCCCGTAGTGGATAAAGAAAAAAAAGGATTGCAAACAACCTATGCGAAACTAGTGGCTCCAAGCACCGTACTGCACGGCGGGGGGAAAGCCTGGAATATTAGTTGTCGCACTTTTTTCGGGTCTCCATTTATATAAAGACAAGCAGACAGAATGGAAAAAAAAATAATCTATAAACAAACATTTAGAGCAACATCAATACCTACTGTTCGGCGTGGAACAACTCCTTATTTTGTTATTAAGCGGCATTTCAGCATCGCTATCGATTGGGTACGTGATAGTGAAAGATGAGACTGAAACGGGCATTTTTAATGGGAAAACAGAAGAAAACACCGAGAGGATCTGGTGGGCTTAGGGGAAAAAAAGAAATATATGGGTGAGGTGTGTATTTAACAGCAAGCGTCTCAGCTACTTATTCATAACCGGTAAATAAAAGATAATGAGCAGAAAAAAATAATCAAATCAAGGCTCAAAAAATAATTGTTTGGAATAACGGTTGTGGCTCGGCAAGATAGGGAGGTCGTGCGTTAAGGCGGCACTCCAGTCAGACGGCTCCAGCTCCGTCTGTCAATCAGGTTGAGGTTTCAGATATTGTAATTGGTAGCAAGTTTGCTAATCTCAACCTGCCAGGCAAGAAGCGTTCAACAAAAGCCGCGTCCCCAAAATATAATGCAATGTGAAGAGAGGAATTTTCTAATACCGGCAACACGAAGCCAGTCCACAGGTTGGGTTGACAGCTTTATTATGCTAAACCGACAAAAACATTACGCTCTGGTCAGTACTAAAAAGGGCGGTTTCCATGAGCGGTGCGGAAATACAAAGCACCGGGAGACTCCGATGAACTCCTACTTTTATCTCGTTGGTGCAGCACATGAGCTCAGAACTAGAAAAGTCTCCTGGCCCACGTACAGAATGAGAAATTAATACATCTTGATTTTCTACACAGGTTTGGGGAAAACTGCAAAAACCCGCTGTCGCAGCTGACTATCCGTTTGAAAAAGACGCCAACAATCTCCGAGAAATAACACAATTCATCAACAATGATACGATATACATTCAAATGGAAGCCATAATATGTTTTGTGGCTTCTATCTGCAATGTTTGGAACTAGAGCTAATGGATTGATATACAGTGTATGTGTGTGCATATATATATATATATACACATATACGTATTTTATTTTTGTCACATGGTGAGGGGGAGAGATAAAAATAGATGGCCAGGCAGACGGTTAGAAGCAAGGGAACATCTCCTAAAAAGAGAAGGGGGGGGAGAAATGATGGAAGTGTTTTCTTTCAAACCATGGATATTTAGAGAGTGCTGCTAAAACCACCGGTTAAAATTTCAGCTGATTATTAAGTAATACAACCGAGGCATCCTCAGAGTTCAACGAGAAGGAAGGTCTGCAAACTGCCATTCAGTGAGTCTTTTTCAAAGTTCACTTAAGTCAGAGACGACACAGACGTTACTGGAAGCATCAGTTTAAACAGAAGAAGAAAGAAAAACACTGAACATATTTTGCTGTGCAACATTGACCTAATTCATCTCTCCAGAGAGAGGACTACGACTGGAACACAAGAGGTTCCGTTTAAACTCGAGAAGAAACTTCTTCTCAGTGAGGGTGCCGGAGCCCTGGCCCAGGCTGCCCAGGGAGGTTGTGGAGTCTCCTTCTCTGGAGACATTCCAGACCCGCCTGGACACGTTCCTGTGTAGCATTATCGAGGCGTTCCTGCTCTGGCAGGGGGATTGGACTGGATGATCTTTCGAGGTCCCTTCCAATCCCTAATATTCTATGATTCTATGATTCTATGAACCTACTCTATGATTCTATGAATCTATTCTATGATTCTATGAATCACAGAATGTTAGGGATTGGAAGGGACCTCGAAAGATCATCCAGTCCAATCCCCCTGCCAGAGCAGGAACGCCTCGATAATGCTACACAGGAACGTGTCCAGGCGGGTCTGGAATGTCTCCAGAGAAGGAGACTCCACAACCTCCCTGGGCAGCCTGGGCCAGGGCTCCGGCACCCTCACTGAGAAGAAGTTTCTTCTCGAGTTTAAACGGAACCTCTTGTGTTCCAGTTTCAGCATCTCCACAGAGGCAAATCGGAGAAACTCTGGAAGTTGGGGAAGTTCTACGAGATTCCTTCACAGACCAGGTTCTCAAAAAATACGCTGGCAGTATATATTGAAGCTGCTACCAAGAGGTTGCTTTACTGACCCGTGGCAAGACAGGAAAAGCAAATTTAGAACACGGTGATTATTCCTGTTAACACACAATTCGCTTCGACGGGGATCTGTCTGAGCGGTATTTTGTGTTGCAATGGACAACCTGGAAAAACCTCCCGGTATTAGGTGCGTCCGACAAAGCGAGCACGTGTCGCACCTCCTCAATGAGCACAAGTGGGCGAATCAACAAGGACAACTTAGCAAATCCTTCAGCCCGCTGCCAGAGCTGGTTCCACTCCTTCACGGGAAGGACAAAAGGTTTGCTGAGCTTTCCCTGCATCTCCCTTAATTGCTCAGAACAGGGCATCAGCAGCCAAAACCCATTTCTTCCTTTGCTGGATCCAGCCTCAAGTCTCAAAACACTCTACCTACATCACTGCTATTTGCTTTTGAAAGACATGAAAGACCCCGGCGCAAACGTGTGGAGAGTAAACACGTTTGCTCTAGTGAATACAAACTTCTAAACACGAGAGGTGAGAGCAGAATCATCCTCCGGTTATGAAATGCTTGCTGATACAGTCACGCGAGATCGAAGCAAGTAAACAGACTGAAAACAAAACAAACAGAGAGACAAAAATCTTCAAACCGCTAAAACGCGTCGCAGGGAATCAAAGCGTTCGTGGCTTTTACGCCGCTTGGTAACAGTGCCCCTCTGTTATCTTGCAAACTACAGTTTACAAAAACCACAGCAAACAGATTCCCATTATTTAGTTGTTGAGATTTGTACAGGTAAACAAGACTCTGAAGCATCTGAACAGATGCGGAGCTCCCATTGTTTGCATCTTAGCACTTGTGTTCATTACAAACACCTGCAAAAAGCCAACCCTTGGCTGTGAAGCTGAACTGTACAGCACCTCCTTCTCTCAGCGCTGGGGCTATCACTGCAAAGCACGTTGGTCCATTCTAAGCCTTGAATAGAAAAAAGGAAGAGATCATTAAATTATAATTTCCCCGCACAATCGGGATAAGCGTTTCCTACCAACAGGATTAGTATGAACGCAAGATCCCAGAATAAAGCCGCCGAGCAGCGAGGATGGCAGTTTAGCGTCTAGCAAATTTGATTTCTCTGAAAATCCTGACACATCATAATAGCGAAATCCTATTTACTGTAGCAAGCAGGATGGATAATGCTATTTAACACCTGGTATAGGATGTGCCATCAGCTCACAGCTTTGTGCTCTGCGTGCTCATCTTACCTTAAGGTTAATGCACCTTGACAGCCTACATGGTAAGTAGAATACCCAAATTAAGTGCCGAACCTACGACTTGCAAATCCTACCTCAACATTTAAGTCACGAGAACACGAATGCAGATAAGAGGATCACATTTCTAGAATTTGTGTCTATATTCTCAGGCTCTGATGTGGTACTGAACCCTGCACGGCACCGGAGTCTCCCTGCACAAGGGCCACTAGGGCCAGCAAAGACATGCACAGGATGTCTAGAATCAGCAAGCAGGAGCCATTAGAATCGCAGAATGTTTGGGGTTGAAAGGGACCTCAAAAGATCATCTAGTCCAACACCCCTGCCAGAGCAGGATCATCCAGAGCAGGTCACACAAGAACGCGTCCAGGTGGGTTTTGAAGGTCTCCAGAGCAGGAGACTCCACACCCTCTCTGGGCAGCCTGGGCCAGGGCTCCAGCACCCGCACAGCCAAGAAGTTTCTCCTCACGTTGAGGTGGAACCTCCTGGGCTCCAGCTTGCACCCACTGCCCCTTGTCCTGTCATTGGACATCCCTGAGCAGAGCCTGGCTCCGTCCTCCTGACACTCCCCCTTGACATATTTATAACCATGAATGAGGTCACCCCTCAGCCTCCTCTTCTCCAAGCGAAAGAGCCCCAGCTCCCTCAGCCTTTCCTCACCAGGGAGATGTTCCACTCCCTCCATCATCCCTGGGGCTGTGCTGGACTCTCTCCAGCAGTTCCCTGTCTCTCTTGAGCTGAGGGGCCCAGAACTGGACACAACATTCCAGATGTGGCCTCTCCAGGGCCACAGGGCAGTAACCTGGTGACTGCTCAATCGGTAGCACACCCAACGTAATGCTGAAACCTCCAAATGCTAACAGAAGAGTTTTATTACCTTCCACATCCCAAGTGCATTCACACGCACGCTACTCAGTGCTTACTGCGAGTATTTCTAGCGAAGTCACAAGCACAGAAAGTTAGCTGGAGTGAGAAATGAATACGGGGATACACGTCTTGCTCATTCACACTGACAAACTAAGTAGTGGTGTCATACAGCAGCCTATTAACATTAATTTCCTTCTGCTCCTATGACTAGGGGCACGATTCTCATAACGATGTGCAATCGTATTATGAAGCAGCGTAACATCAAAATCATTGGAATTGTTGAAGAAAATCTGAACTAGGGAGAGCTGCATCATTCTGAAAGCAACAGAAGCACACATGGACAGGAGTGCCCGTATGATGCCAAAACTATAAGCAGAAGCAGGAGAGGACCTACTCATGTTTCTTTCATAGCAAAAAAAGTTCTAAAACAAAAGCAACCGGGTGGAGGAATGATGGGGTGTCAGCTGCTCTGCAGACAAAACCTCAGCAAGTTCTCTGATGACACCCAGATGACACAGGATGTCATAGAATCATAGAATTGTCAGGGTTGGAAGGATCTCAAAGACCATCTAGTTCCAACCCCTCTGCCATGGGCAGGGACATTTCCCACTAGGGGGCTGGATAAGCTGAAGAAATGGGCTCATATGGGTCTTCCACCTGGATCAGGGCAATCCACATTATCAACACAGGCTGGGGGATGATTGAGGGCAGCCCTGCAGAGAAGAACTTTGGGATACTGGTAAGATGAAAAGCTGGACATGAGCTGACAATGTGCGTTTGCAGCCCAGAAGGCCAATCGCATCCTGGGCTGCATCGCAAGCAGCGTGGCCAGCAGATGGAGAGAGGGGATTCTGCCCCCCTGCTCTGCTCTGGTGAGACCCCACCTGGAGTGCTGTGACCAGCTCTGGAGCCCTCAGCACAAGAGGGACATGGACCTGTTGGAGTGGGTCCAGAGGAGGCCACAAAGATGAGATCAGAGGAGCTGGAGGACCTACCCAGTAAGAACAGGCTGAGAGAGTTGGGGCTGTTCAGCCTGGAGAAGAGAAGGCTCCTCAAGAGGAGACCTTATCGAGGCCTTTTAGTACCTGAAGAGGGCCTGCAAGAAAGCTGGGGAGAAACTGCTTACAATTGCACGTAGTGATATGACAAGGGACAACAGTTTTGAACTAGAGCAGGGTAGATTTAGGTTAGACATTAGGAAGAAGTTCCTCACTATGAGGGTGGTGAAACCCAGGCACAGGTTGCCCAGAGAGGTGATGGAGGCCCCATCCCTGGAGACATCCAAGGTCAGGCTTGATGGGGCTCTGAGCAACCTGATTTGGTTAAAGACGTCCCTGCTCACTGCAGGGGCTTGGACTAGATGGCCTTTAAAGGTCCCTTCCAGCCCAACACATTCTATGATTCCATGACAATGAGCACAAACATTGATGTTGACTGGAAACTCCACATCAGAGACGCAGAGATGGTTGCGAAGTCAACAGCCCCAGGGGCTTGGGATTGAGAGCAAAACCAGCAGCACGATGGAAGGACGATGGACGTAGAGGAGCTGGACAAAGAAGGGTGAAGAGAGCCAGACAGACGCACGTGAACACACACAAGACAGTGTTAAGAGGCTGAGGCCATGGGACTGTTGTAGGCAGCAAGCTGCTCAGTCTGCCTCAGATGTTAGTTTTCCTTATTCTCACTCTGCTATTTTAAAAGAAAAATTGAATGGTTTAAAATACCGCTAACGCCACCTCATTATAGTAAATAACTACATATGTCAATGATTTGAATGCTGCTATCTCTGGGGTTTTTTTGTGCTGCAGTCAAGAAGCAGCTATTCTGTAACAGACAATGAAAAACACCGACAGATTTTTCTCAAAGCTTGATGTGCAGAACTCTTAAATAACATCTTTACAGCCTAGTCAGATATACAGTATGAGAAGGTTACTCTTTAACTCCTTTGTTAAAGTATCCCATTTCGCTTCGCCGCTGTGGAGCACGCAATAACTCACAGCTTATGCACTATCTTTGACCTAGAAACACCGGCAGCTGTTAGGGGAATCGCTGGGTTTTTGGAAAGTATCAAAAGGTTTTTAGCACATAAACCAAATTTATGAACAGATATTGCCCTGGAGAATAGAATTGTTTATGTTTTAGTGTCGCAGCTGTCACTGGCGCACAGTTATTTTGTCCTGTATTAATCCCCTGAAAAGGTTGAGCGTCTTCACTCAGTCACTGAAATATTTCATAATTGACAGACTTCATCTGGCACTGAATATGTATAATAATTTTCTCCATAAGGAGCACGCTGTGCTGACACTAATCTGTTCTGTTGTCATCTCCCTTTATTATCAATGTCTGCATTGTTTTTTCAGCAGCACCGAAGAACACAAATACGAAGCTTCTAATTGAAAAAGCTAAGCAATCAAAAAGCCAATTAATCATACAGATGAGCTCTGACACGCAATGATGCAACAGACAGAAATACCACATCTGCATAACTGCAGTACTTTTAAAGTGTGCTTATTTGGTGTAAGAATGATCTGAGAATGTAATTAGCATTCTTTGTCACAGGTGACAGACTCATATTGCACGTTTCTTCATACTGACATTACTTCTCCGAGCTCCACTTACTCTGTGCTCCCACCTTCCCTCCCATTCTGATCTTTTCTCTGCGGAACAGCCCATGCTCTGACTTTGTGCACCTTTCGCTGAAGCAGGGACAAGTTTAGGAACAAATAAGCAGCCTATGATTGTGCTCTGCCTTTCCAGACCTTTTTTTTTTTTTTTCCTTGAAGATCTATTTCCATCCCAATGCTCAAAAATCACCGAGACAGAAGCTCACAAATGACCTTAATAACGGCTGCAGGCACCAGCCTCAGTGAGGCTGGGATTGCAGGAGACACGACCTCTCTGCTTTTGCAGGTTTTCGTTCTGTAATCTCCACATTTCTGAAAAAGTTCAAAGGCAGGTCTGGAGCCGAGAGTTCACCTCCTTTCAGAGGCCAACAACTCTTTTTTTCATGTGTAGAAGAGATATGCACATGCACTTTGAAAACAACGCAGATGACAACTCGGCAAAGTAAAGGTTCCTTAACTTACAAATAAAAAGTCAGAACGAAAAGACGAGCCTTACTATCTACGAGAGCTCCGCTCCGAAGACAAACATTGCCCATGGCATAAGACAGTCAATCCAGAACTGCCTGCTCTGGTCCTGGAGACTTCCAAGCCCAAGAAGGGAAAGCAAGAGATGGCAGAGATCACCTGTTTCACCTCACTTGGGGGACAACACTTCGGTAGTACCCAAATACAGTCATTTGAGGTTCATTATCTCACTTGCACACCACAAGGATGCGTTGGCATGTTAAAACCCAATTCCGAATCGCAAGTCTTGCCTCAACAGGAGCAAGGGAATGCACTGCACCAGCAACCAACTTTACCATGAGAAATAAGTAAGAATAAAATCGTATTTTAACACCTAAGAGAGATCAAAGAGGAGCTTTCCAAGAATCCTGATTTACCACCCATCCTTCGCCCTGAATCACTCCAGTAATGCTTGCACCGTGTCGGTAAAATGGAAGGTGGAGAGCTAAGAGCAGAGGTACAACCACCCCGTAGGAATCCATCCGGATGAGGTACCGCCAACGCTTTTTCCTCTAACACCAGCCAGTTATTTGAGAATCAAGGAGTTATTCTGTAGTGGTTGGGTTTGTTGGCTTTTTTTTTGCGAAGAATCCTAATTTTTAACCGTTTAAATAATGCACCATTTTAGGATCATTAAACTAATTTACCCTCATCCTTTCAAACCATTTTTCATCGCCAAGAACATGACTTCGTTAATGCCGTCTTCGAAAAGGCAGGACAAAACACCGAGACAGTATCTGATATGCCCTCTATTTAAAATATTCATTAAGACCAATTATACACACTGATAATTCATGCAACACGCTCTTCTTCCTAATCCGTTAAAACGAGGGTTTTCCTTCTAGCCTGCTAAGCTGCATAAATGAATATGTATCTTCTTAACATCATTTTCAAAACTAACTAAAAAAAAAAAAACAACCCAAATTAATCAACAATAGGTAGGCTCAGGAAGAACGCAGAGGGGTAAAGGAGACGAAAGTATTCAGGCGGAAGGTTACGAGCAACCCGGGATCGTGAAAACTACGACAGCAGTAATTATTTGAAATTAGCATCCTATAAAATAATACCCTGCAAAGAAGAGGAACGTTAGCAGCAATATGCTAAAAACCTTGTAAGCACTTCACGCGGCTTACCAAACTGTTCTGCACAGTTTAGTTTCAAGTCTACTGTGAACAAAAAAAAAAAAAAAAATAGACACAGAAACGCTTCCTGAGCGCGGCATAAACAACTTGCAATTAGCATTAAACCCTCCACGTGCCGGTGGCTTTTGGAGGAACCACCAGCTCCACCCGACGAAAGCAGCTGCGGGCCACGAGGAAAGCAGAAATCCAGCGTATATCTACACACTCCACATGGAATTTTAAAGACTACTCCGTGATACTCATTCATTTACACCGGCTCTTCCTCAGTCCTAGTATGAAAGTAACCTTGTCTGGATTATTTCTCTGTACGTAATTACTGCGGACGACGAAATCTCATTTCAAATGTGAGAACTTGGCTAGAAAAAACCCAATGTTCTCAACATTAAAGCCTCCACCTTGTCAATATTAAGCCAGACACAGTAGAATACCAAAAAAATAAACCCTCTGGCCACAGTTTTAAGCTTTATCTCCTTAGAAGAAGTCATCTGGTTTAACAGGGAAACGTAACCAGAAAGTCAGAAGCAGAAACGAACAGAAAACCCTTCGTTACCAGGGGAAGAAGGCTTACCCTTTCTTCCAGGCGAGCCAGCTGCTCTTTGTAGTAGGCATCGTGCTTCTTCAGTTCTCTGTCTTTCTCTTCCAGCTGCTTGGCCTAAAAAAAGAAATCGGAAGATAAAACTGGATCGAGAAAGCGCCTCCCCTTGCAAAGCAAAACATCGACTATAAATTGTACCAGTAAGGAACACACGGCGACTGAGAGCTGCGGTCTAGTAGGACGTTAATAAGCTGATGATTGCTGCATTGAAAATGTGGAGATTGTCTATTGTGCCGGGTTTTTTCCTTCCCCCCTCGACAGCTGTGTGGTACTTTGCCCAAATGTATCCGGAAACACCACGAAGACGGAACCAAGTATCCCGTGCTGAGATGAATTTTTATTATTTTTTTTTTTAATTGACTTTGCAGATCACTTCTGAGCTTAGGGAAACTTGCTCAAGCTACTAAGAAAATAAAAAATACATATGCAGAGCCTGAATATTTAACTTTATTTGTTAACTGTTACTAAGCAGACGTTCTGATGTGCGAAAAGCCGAATTTGCACCCGTGTTATTTGTACGCAGTGGTAAAAAGAGTTTCTTTGGAAACAGCTGGTTTTATTTTAAAACATCCATTCAGGAATGCATTTAGTATCTGCTAAACACATGCATGACTGAAAAGAACCAAATGCTTACACATCTGGAAAAACGGATTTAAAAAGTACATCTAAAACTCTGTTGGCCACTTTAATTGTTAATAAATCCTCTGGGAACTCGTAGATCAGCTGAATCCTAGAATGGCCTAGGCTAGAAGGGACCATAGAGATCATCTAATCCAACCTCCCTGTCAGCACCCAACTAAGCTGAAACCCTTTGCTGTAGCATTGCTCCCATGTCCAGTGGCTTAAAATACTGCAGAATAATTCTGGGCATCTATATTTTGAATACTAATATGACTTGAGTATTCATTTAAGAGACGCTGCTTCCACCACTACTGAGCAAGCCGACATTTTTTTGGCTTTCTGTCTGCAGTACGTATCAAGATCTAGTATTACGAGGGCTCGTTAAGAATTACAAATTACATTAAAAGAGCACACGTGCACTCAGAACACATATAAAGCCATAAGTCCTCCAGAGGAAATACCAGACAAGTGATTTTTAACAAGCTATGGAGGGTTTAACGCTTAAATTATCAGCGTAAATTCATTCCAGGCTCTTAGTGATTGAATAATAAAATATCTTTAGTGACTAATAATGAACTATTAATTATTATCTGTAGTAATGGTCATTATCACAATTTCCCTTCCAACATTAGTCGTTTGTCTCTAACTTAATACTTTCACCCACGCACCAACAGCACAAAGCCAACGGCCACAAGTTCCTATTTTAGCAGCATCACATAAAATGGGAAATTGTTGTTTTCTTACTACTAAAGTATCTCCAGGCCACGCTCACCGAAGCGCATCAGAAAACTTACACCACATGCTGTGCTACACTTGTGGAGATATGGGACTTCATTCTCTTCGTCGAGATTTATTTTTAATTTTATTTGGCAAATAGTCAAAGAACTTTGAAGGATTTGGGATTGTTCCTTACATAACTGCTTACCTTTACTTCGACATCCTGAAGCATGTAAAAAAAAAAATCAAGAAGGCAAATGACGTTTCTTATAGAACGGTGAATGGAAAGGATGCAAAAAAAAAAAGAAATGCATGCATCTCGTCATCACATCTGTAAGCCAGGACACGGCAGACAACTATTTGGAAGTTGCTTTTGATGCAACTTCACCACAAATAGCCCTACTCATCCAAAAAGCACAAATTTTAATTCTACTAACCAAATCTTGCCCTCTCCACCCACCCTCAGCGTAGTGCCAGGGAGCACACGCTACCGCCCTGTCCACTATTACTTAAATCAGCCTTTACCCACAAATTAGAGTTTTTTCCAAAGCCGATTACGCTAAATATTCTACAGCCGAACTACCGTGCCTTGTACTCATCACTTTTTGCTTTTTTTAGGTAATCCCCATATGACCTCCCAAACCTGGTGGTTACAGAAGCAGCCGAAAACTCCTGGTGGGCTCTTCCTCCCCAAAAGCATCCTCTCCCAAGTGTCTAACACAAAACTTCAACGCAGTATCACGGTTACCCGTACACAAATACTGTGTCTAACCACCTCACGATCCCAGAAATATGTGCAACTCAAGAGTATTCCTTTTGTGTGAGTGGAGTTAAATAGGCCAGTGACAACGAAAATGTAAAATTCATGTTCCATAACGCTCATGAGAACTCGGTGAAGTTTGGGTTTTACAATTCTGCGGTGTTTCACGCAATTCTAATCAATGGCCTGAAACTCAGAAGCAAAACTGACTTCGGAAGGCCAATAAGATACAACAAAATCCACGCAAGAACATCACGACTTGACTCGCTCGCCCCGTTACTGAGGATCCCCAAGGGCAGAAATTTTCAGGGTGTAAAAAAACCCAAGAGGTCAAGGGCACTAACGATGGAGGAGATGAAACCCATCCTCTCCTCCAAGTCCAGAGGAATTTCAACTCTTTTCACCTGTGTCTTGCTGATCAAATGCTGCTCAAAAGAGAGATATGGATTTGATGGTATCTGATCACCAAATTCATATACATATATATATATAAAAATTCATATCTATAATAATTGACATATATATAATATGTATAATAAATCATATAAATATAAGAATTCATACATATATATATAAGAAAGACAATACAAGCAGGGGAAAGCAAATCACATTTGTTCCGAGGATACCCATGTGAATGCAAGCTTTTGTTCTGTGGAAGTTTCTTAGTTTTTTGGGTTGACATTTGGATTTGGTTCCATGCCCCCCAAGGTAATTAGTGATTGAAACAGCTGGATTTTATTGCACTAAAGATACAAGGGTAAAGAAGTGAATTGTGCTGCTTATTGCCCTGATCCTGTCAATGCATTTCGATCACTGATAAAGCCAAAATACTAGATTATAAGAATACGAAATAACACATACAGAAGTTTGGTTCCCCATGTTATGAAGGTAACTGGAAGATTTGATAGGCCAGCAAGAAACTCAAAAGAAAAGGTTTCTTCCATAGAGCCACTACCCTTGGTATTCATACAGTAAAGCAGACACTGCAGAGTTTAAAAATAAATAAAGGAAATTATTCATTTATACAGGAGACAGTATCAGGATGCCAACAGAACAGAATTCACTGCAGGAATAAAAACCTGCAAGGTAATATTATATTTATGGGGCCACAGCAACACGATCCCAGTGAATATCAATTAGCCGTAACAAAATAATTAACGGTAGCCCTGTATTGCATTAGCTGAATGCTGAACTTTAGTTTTAAAGGAGATACTGGAACTGGTTCATTGCTTCTTCACAAAGTAACTCTAATAAACAAAGTATTAGCTTGGGCGTTATTTAGGAAATACCTTCGGAAGGTCACGTTTGCGAGGCAGCCCATCTTCCCAAGGCTACCCAAAATCAAAACCCCAAAACAGAGCACCAATATTAAACACAAGCTGTTCACAACCCCTGGAAGCTGGACCAAGGTTTAAAGGCCAACCTGGGTATTGTTTTCAGAAGCAGTGCCTGGATTTAGCACAGCACCGCTCCAAGTTCCCGTCCCCGGGGAAACGGATGGAGCATCACCTCGGGCACGGCCGCGGGGACGCTCGCAGAGCAGCCCCGTGACCAAGGCAAAACCTCCTCATGCTGGATACCACAGACAGACATTAATTTTGTCCTTTGTAAGGTAGAACAGAGCGAATGAGCCGCCGACTGAAAAGGTAAAGTCAATAATTATATTTAAAAAAACCCAAAGAATTCAGTTAGCTCGATACAGCAACATTCACGGCGTGCGCAGTCAGTCGAGAGCTGCTGTTCTTTAAGGAGTTGCAGGGGCTGAACCGTTAGCAGGTAGTTTAGGAGCAGGTTGTAGGCAGATTTCAAAATCAGCTCTGGAAGCCCTCGGCAGCCCCAGGTTTGCAGCTGCCCCTCGGTGCAGACTCCGAGCTCCGCATTCATTAACATCCCCCGAGCTTATGGCAGAGCACCGCTGAGATTGCTTCAGTTTGCGTTTCTGTGGCAAAGAATAACCTGCTGCCAAGTAAGAGCCCACTTTTACACTAATTTATAAATCGTCAGACATCTGAAAGTGTTCTGCCAGGCTGCCTCATGGTCATTGGCCCAGCAAGAACATCAGAGGACGGGGCAGAGTAGACAGCCAAGGGTCTCCCAAGCCACACTCAAGGCTGTGAGCAAGACCAGACCTGGGAGCTGGAAGAGCACCCTGTCACAATGGGTTTACAAGGCTAATTAAATGCCAACTACAGCAATGAGGGCGGGGAAAGGTCCCATCAAATACCTACAGGTCTTCAGATGGGCCTGCGTACTTTGAAGAGAAGGTTAATGGATTAATTAATAGGCAAAAGCAAGCGGCAGCAGAGGGCTGCCCTGCGGCAGCTCCAGAAGCCCAACCAGCTCGCAGGAGAAGTGCTGGCAGGTCAGGGTGAGCGTGAGGCACCAGCAGATCTCAAAAAACCGAGCTTTCACCGGTACCTCGCTGGAGATTTTCCGTCTGCTTTGCAACGCAAGGTTTGCTGGATGAGCACATCTGCAGGTTAAAGCAGGGTGTGAACTCATGAGCTCATTCACACCAGGCACAGACACATTATAAAACAGTTATTCAGCATTTAATGTCCACTAAATTGCTCTGCCCTTTCGCAGAGGACTACACTCCCCCAGCGCGAATGGCCCCCTGCATTCACGTTTGCATGTTGATAAAATCAGAATAAAAAAGTGTTGTTACTTGTTTACATCATCATGGTCAGCAAACCCAAGATCTTCGTTCAATACATACAGTGCCGCAATAATTCTGTGATAAAAACGATTCTCAGCCTCCCCGTTTGAAACTGTTGCAATCAACGTACATTAAAATTTAACCTTCTGTTTCAAAACAAAATACACGCATCATTCTCAACGGGTAATGCGAGTAACTTATGGATAGCCTTAGGAACATATGCTTCTCCCTTCCCCCTCAAATAATTTCGTTTTGTATCTTTCACTACTCACAAAATCATTCCTAACGACAAAGAACCATCCAGACACATCACTTAAAAAACTATGTTAATTTCTACTTGTAAAGGTAGAGAATAGCTCTGAATTAGAAACAGCAGTAGCAATAACGCACGATAAAACATAGTCTTTGACAACTGTAATTAAAACAAGCTTTTGTAATTACCGATAAATGTGCTACAGTACATTTTCTAAAAATAATGAAGTCCTAAAAGAATGAGTAGTGCAGATCAAAAAGATCCCATTGTGAGAAGGGCTAAAGGAGAAACTTTAAAAATTGATTTTACGAACAAGTTAGGATCTAGCCTATACAGAACATCTAACATTAAGCTCTCTTTATTAAATCTGTCATGGAACCATAGAACAGTTCAGGCTGGAAAAGACCCTTGGGATCATCGAGTCCAACCATTAACCCTACACTACAAGTTCACCCCTAAACCATCTCACCCAACACCACATCTCAGCGACACTTCAACACACCCAGGGATGGCGACTCAACCCCCTCCCTGGGCAGTCTGTGCCAGGGTCTGACCACTCTTTCCGTGAAGAATTTCTTCCTCATGTCCAGTCTAAACTTGCCCTGTTGCAACTTGAACCCATTCCCCCTGGTTCTGTCCCTAATGACTTGTGAGAAGAGACCAGCACCAACCTCTCTACAATGTCCTTTCAAGTAATTGCAGAGCATGATGAGGTCCCCCCTCAGCCTCCTCTTCCTCAAACTGAACAGTCCCAGCTCCCTCAGTCGCTCCTCGTAAGGTCTATTCTCCAGGCCCTTCACCAGCTTTGTTGCCCTTTTCTGCACTCGCTCCAACACCTCGAGATCCCTCTTACACTGAGGTGCCCAGAACTGAACACAACACTCAAGGTGCGGCCTCACCAGTGCTGAGCACAGGGGGACAATCCCCTCCCTGCTCCTGCTGGTCACGCAATCTCTAACACAAGCCAGGATGTCGTTGGCCTTCTTGTCCCCCTGGGCACACGCTGGCTCATACTCAGCTGCTGTCGATCAGAACGCCCAGGTCCTTTTCCACCAGACAGCCTGCCAGCCACCCTTCCCCAAGCCTGTAGCGTTGCATCTCGTTACAGACCAAGGTAGAAAAAACCCAACAGCACACCATGTCCAACACGGCTTCTGGATTCCGATTTCCAGTGTAAGGCA
This sequence comes from Trogon surrucura, assembly GCA_020746105.1. Taxonomy (NCBI): domain Eukaryota; kingdom Metazoa; phylum Chordata; class Aves; order Trogoniformes; family Trogonidae; genus Trogon; species Trogon surrucura. Next base: position 219,409,109 of record CM036617.1, read on the forward strand.
CAGACGTAGGGAACTGAAATCACACAGAATCACAGAATGTTGGGGGTTGGAAGGGACCTCTAGAGATCACCCAGTCCAACCCCCTGCCAGAGCAGGGTCACCCAGGGCAGCCACACAGGAACGCGTCCAGGCAAGTTGGAAAGTCTCCAGAGCAGGAGACTCCACACCCTCTCTGGGCAGCCTGGGCCAGGGCTCCGGCACCCGCACAGCCAAGAATTTTTTCTTAATATTTTTGTGGAGGAACATTGCTGTCCATCAAGACAGAAGTTTGTTGCTGTTCTTGTCCCAACAAGAATAGCTGCTATTACCATGTTAGAAGTAAAAAACGGAACAAGGGAAATGTGTGACACCTGCTGAAGAAGGTGATTTGGGGAGAGCAGACGTATAGAGCTGAGGTACTCAAAGGGACTTCAGGAGATCATCTAGTTCCTGCTTAAAACAGCGTCAACTAAGAGGCCCAAGCTGGTACCTCAACGCTGTAGCCAGTTGGGTTTTGAAAACCTCCAAGCATGGAGACCCAACAACCTCTGCTGGGCCTTCTTCATCAGCAAAGTCTCCCAGGCTCGGTGTGTAGAGAGAGGGTTCAAGGAGGAGCAGCAGCAACAGCAGTAGACAAGAACTGAGTCACCAACAGCTTGAGAAGACTCCAGGCTCCTTCCATCCTGGTTTATTTTATGAGCAATGCTCCCCAAACATGGGGCAAGAAAATCACACAATTGTACCAAGCTACCATGAAACGAGCAGTAAGAGCGTTGAAAAGTTGCACCTATCGCCAAGCTCTGCTCCTCACGGGCTGAACCACCTCGTTTGCTCGGCTCGAAATCAAGAGATTCTGAAGACTTTTGCTTTCTTGAAAATAAAAACGAAAATACACTCAGAGCTATTATATTCATCAGCGATAAGCAGAAAGGCCTCGTGTTTACTTCCAATCATAGTTCAAAATAAAAAAAAAGAGACGCTAAACAAATCCGTATTACATATACGCACGTCAACGGGAATAAAGGGAAGGCACGACTTCTTTCTGAAGCTGGGTACACGGTTTTCATTTAACTACCACAGTCCAAAAAGATCAAACATCATAACGACTATCTGTACTGCTGCCAGGTATTTGTAGCAATTCAAATCATGTCTATAACCATTTCTGGCAACTTCTGATGTTTCAGGCATATGTCAAACATGTACGGTTTACCACTAATCTTAAAGAAGCATAGCCGGCTCCGTACGAGCCAAAGTGGAATTCTCTATATAAAAATTGAGAAAGAGAACTGTTATTCTGTAAAAATCAGGAAAAACAGCTGCAGGTAAACAGATTTAGGACTATGTTCTATTTCCATCTTTGCTGTTATACCACTAGTGTAGTAAGTCATAAATATCTATGTCCTGTTTGAGGGCGTTCAGAATAGACGTAATGGTAATTTTGCAGAAATAGTTGGAATTCCTGAATGAAATAACAGAAAGATAGAGAAGAGGTATTAGGAAGCACCGTGAGGCAGCATTTGGTGCACTTGGGAGCAATGTAAAAGGTCAGGAACCACCACCCTCCCAGAAGGTCACCACTTAGGTCCAAAAACAAGTCAGTAAGAAGAATCTTGCACGTCAGCTGCCTCACACCTAAATATCCAGACCAGAGAAAAACCTGAAATCTAAACTTCCCATCCAGGAATCTTTATTCTTGCTCCAGGAATCCAGCATCATTTGTCAGCACTTTGACGCTATGTGATTATAATTTTAAAAGCCACAACTCATTTCTTTTGCCTTGCAAACCGAAGATTCGGTAGATTTAAGATAAACAGCGCAGTAATTCTTACAGACGCTGCACTAATGCAAGCACGGAAAACTCAACATCACATCGAAGCCCATTTCAAAGTCAATCTCATCTGAAAACTCAGAGAAATCCTACTATTTGCCTTGTTTATTACAGCTCTAGAAGTGACAGGGACCGCACATACTCCGACGTTATTTTCCACCTGTGAATACCCCACTTCTTGTATCAAATAATCAAAACTGCACGTGCATTGATATCACTTCTTTCCAACGCAAGTTGCTCTATTGGAGCTGCCTGCTGTCACGTCCCACCCAGGAGAGAGGGACAAGTGACTTTCAAATTCATAATACACCACCGGCGTGGACAACGGTGAGACAAGTCTCAAGGCCCATACACAAACATTTATTAATTTATCACAGCATATAAATCAGACTCACGACGATAGACTAAAATTTAAAAGCACGATAGGGCAGACAGCATAACAAAAAATCCAGGAAAAGGCTAAACAGAGCAAACGAACTTACAACAACTTAATAATACTAACAAGGAATAATAAAGGGTATCTAAACACAATATCAAGTCAGGCAATATCACACTTAACCGTTACGAGAAAGAAATTTAGGCATAAAAAACTAAATAAACAGTACGATAGACCTTGCATTACTTAGTAAAGAAAAAGCGAAAAGAAAAAAGAGAGAAAGAGGGAGAGAAAGAGATCACCGGTCCAGGTTCCTGCGATGGTCCAGCCAAAGCAGAGTTCAGGATGCATCCGTCGTTGTCTTCTTTTCTTCTTGTCCTTCTTCTTCTTCTTCCTAAAACTCTGTTTTGCTTTGCCTCAATTTATACACCGTTTCCTATGTGTGGACGTGCAGAGTGCCAGGTAGGGGGATCAAGGCACTTAATTTTTTCCAGTAACTCTCATTAACATGTGAGAATGCCCCATGTCCTTGAGAGATGTGTGAATGCCCCATGTCCTTGAAAGAGGTGCTAGAGATAAGGCCATCCTGCCTCCGCAAGATTTCCTAATCCCTTCGCATATTTGTGTCCAGGGCTGTTTGAGGCATTGATAGCCTCATCAGATATCCTTCTGGCATTGTGTCGGTTCACCACACCTACTCAGTCGGTTCACCACACCTACTCAGTCTGTTCTCCTGGTAACCAATTTCCAGTGAAGGCAAAAAAAAAAGATGATGCCCAAGCAGGTAAGTCCACTTTTGAATGCAAAATAAAAGCCCGTTTATTTCTTCTCAGCTACTCAGGATATCGATTTCCGCTTAAGACACAAAAGTAAATCACTTGTAACTACGTCAAGTGTTTCTCAATTTGAAAGATACAATATAAGCAGTACCTTCATTTCTGATTATTCAAGAAGCCGCCACTAAAAAATAATATTTTTAAAGCAACGGATTATCCGTACTTTCCTTTTTTTTTAAAAAAAAATACATCTTGTTAAATTGAACTCTTTGGTGCTAAATAAACCATCAAAACTCATCGACTGTCGCAATTAACGCAGCCATCCTGTTTACCATTATTCCAAACCAGAGAGCTTCCTAATCAGCTTGATAATAAAAGAACTGCAAATAGCAGATAATTTAAGGCAGAAGTTGTCACTCGGCGACAAGCTGCTCTTTTAAACAGGGCACAGGAATTAAGAGTGAAATATTGAAGCGTTTAACCTCGGCATTGCCAAGGGAGCATCGTTTCGGCCAGTTTTAGGTATGCTACAGCTTTCACAAAAGATGTGCTCCCATCGAGATACACACAAAAATTCACGTGGTAAAGGAAATATTTATAGCTAATCAGCATGCCACATATATATATATATATGTGGCATACTGTGTGTATATATATATATATATGAATTTTATATATATATATATAATGTATATTATATATTATGTGTATATATATATTATGTATTATATATATGTATATATACATATATACACACATATACACATATATACATATATACATGCACACAAAATTGGTCCCATTAAGTCATTGCTTTTTAGCTCTTCGGTTTATGTTCTTTGCAGCACTTTGAAAACTTAATTCAGGTAAATCTTAGGCCAGTCACACAGCTCTTTCCAACCACCTCTAAAACATTTAACCAAGTGTCAAAATCCTATGTGATAAGAAAAGTTGCTACAGCCGTTTAAATCACAAAAAAAAAAAACCAAGGAGAAAGCAAAGCCTTGGGAAAGTGGAGGGAAATGGCAAGGAGCGTGGGTGGGGATCCAGTAAGATTTCATGCTCTCTGTATTTTAATTAGCAAATTACATTGCTGCTCTTCCAGAAGTTTTTTTTTCAATTTCTAGCAACTTATTCTGAAATAAGCCCCTCAGAGAAACACTGCCTTGAGCAGAGCACCTCCGAAAGGAGACGGGATTGATTTATATATCGATTATTGGCGGGCGTCTTCCTTTTGTATAATCCCATAACACGTGTCATTGAATTTCGGTGTCCCACTTCCATTCATTGCACTTTTATTTCTCTTCTCATTTGATTGCGGAGTCTCTAGGGCAGAGCCTGGAACTCACTACACATCTGTGCAAAGCTTAACATAATTATACTTCAAGCTCTGCTGGCGTTTCTATTCTTCTAACAGAAATAACTAACATGCTAAGCAGCGAAAATACACATAAAAATATAGAAAATCGACAAAAAAAGGAGATCAGACCATCAAGGAGGCAAATGTTTGATGTTTGTAAAGACCAGGCGGGAAAAACAAATGAAAATAATTTAAAAGCTTGTCAAAAGCTCTGCCTAGTTCAGATGGTGTATGTCTGTGTGCTAGCAATTTGGGACTGAGCAACCAAAAAAACCCCAAACTTCTCAACGTCAACTACTAATTGAAGGCAGGAAATACATTCAGGAGAGGGTCTGGTGCTGACATTTCTACTCCCTTGTCATGTTAATTTGCTAACAGAATATTTAGAGTGATTCACATGGAAGGGCTGTTAGAGAAACATGGTTCTACATCTGACTGCTACATTTTTCTCGCAATAGGAGAGAATAATACAGGTCACTACCGGGATATTCCAAAATGATTCAACAATAGTTGACACGCAGAAAAACGGAAAGCAAATCGCCGTAAAATCCAATGAAATGCTCAAAGGCTTAATGAAGATTATCGCGTGGAAACGGCCAAAAGAATCAAACCAGAGAAGATCACGTGGTCGATGTCCCATGGTTCAGTTCACAATTTAGATGACTTCGGTCATCCAGAAAAAGGGATCATCTTAAGTCATGAAGACCAGGTAGAAGACCACAAGAAGTTATTTCTGGACCAGGGGTCTGGCAGCCTGAACGAAGGTGTTGGACAGGCGGGATCCAGTGAGGACAGATGGAAAACGACACAGTTTGGAAGCCAAAGCCAGCACCAGTCCCATGAAGCCTTTTTATTCTGATTCTAAAGCCCCAGAGAGACTTTATATTCCCTCAGGCAAACCCATGAAAACCTGCCCTGTGCTTAACAACAGCCAAATAAAAGCCGAGAAGAGATTTATGAAGAAAAAGAGAAGGTAGCACTGCACTGAGATTGCATTCTTTGACTAAATAAACTCATGGGTCTTCCCAGAGCTCTGGTCACTACAGCCAAAAGCATCAGAGAAGAAAGAAGTTGGAGATACACGAAGACCAGAACCACCCGAAGTGCTCCGGGTACATCAGAAGGTTACATGATAGAGGTATACAAAATAATTAAATGCTCAGAGAGGGTGAGTCAGGCTCTCGTATTCACTCCTTCTCATAATACGAGACCAAAGAGATTCACTGAACAGTGAAATTGAAAAGCAACAAATTTGAAACCAATTAAATGCATAATTAACCTGCAGAACTCATTGCCACAAGTCATCAGCGAAGCCGATCGCTTTGCAAAATCCAAAAAAAAGTTTAGATGTTTGTATTAACTCCGAAAACAGCCACAGTTATACCTGGAAGGCAGCTGGGGCTCTGGATCCCTTTGAGGGCAGTAAACCCCAGCGTTCTGACACTTAAAACTACTGAAGTCTGGCACGTGTGAATTATAAGCGACGAGGAGGAAACTCCCTGTCCTCTTGGTACCACCTGGGCGTTACAAAGAGCCCCCGGGGAACTGCTTCGCTTCTCGCGGCGTACGACAAAAACCTTTATTTGGCTCCAAAATTCCAGCCACTTCCAGTCAGCTGCTGTGACGCTCTATTTACATAACCAAGACAGAAAAAAATAAATAAAGAAAAAGCCCTAAGTAAGCCTTGCCAAGTTTTTGCTTTCACAACCGAGATGCACAGGGATTGCACAGAAAGCTTCAGGAAATCTTTTGCAGAAGAGCCTCTTTTTTGCGTGTTGGTACCAGCTGAGCAGCGTAATGTTCAGTGAAAACTCAACGTTCAACACAACTCAAAGTATAAACCAAACCACAACATCTAATCAGCAGGGGAAAAAAATAGCTAACAAGGAAATTTAAATACTGCTGAGACAGAAACCAGAATGCCGAGCTGGTTCAAATGACTCGTACAGAAAGACAGGCTGCGGAGTTTCTCTGCTCAGCAAATTTCCTACCATTAGCCTTATTGTTCTCGAGACACAGAAATCCATGCAGCTAAAAAGCACAATTTTCCAGCCTGAAGAAGAGAAAAAGTGCTGCAAAGCACTCTGAAGACGGGGACGGCGAATCCACGCTCTGAGTTTGCCAAAGCAAACGAATCCTGACAGCTCCTCTAGACGTTCCCTTCCCGTTCCTGCTTCTCCTTCTTCTCTTCCCCTTCAACAAAAATAAAAGTGGTAAAATTGTCACTACGCTCCGCTTCTACACTCCAGCTGCTTAAATAACCATCAAGGGCGAGTAGAAATCAGGACTGCAATTTCAATCTAAATAGTAAGAAGTCTTGAAAATCAAATATGATCACGCCAAGGGCCAGGTAGAAATGGATAAGAATGTCCCACCATCATCTATTACTATTCACAACCACGTTGGCTGCTCTTATCGTTTATTGCTGTATCACAAAAAGAGCAGCTCAACCTTAAACATGGATTAGGATGCAGCGGTGTTCAGCACTGCACAAATCCAAAACGGACAATTAGCGGAAAGAAGAACACCTGCAAATTTAATGTAATATATATTCAAGAGATAAGAGGGTAAGAAAAGACGACAGACACCAATTAACATCCAACAAGTCACTATTTCAGGATTTTTTCCATTCTCAGAGAGCGTGCGTGGTAGCAGGCACAATACTAAATAAGCTAAACTTGTGCTACCTGCTGTCGTAACTTAGAACCACAGAACTGTTTGGGTTGGAAGGGATCTTCAAGATTATCCAGTTCCAACCCCCCTGCTACAGGCAGGGACATCTCCCACTCAACCAGGTTGCTCAAAGGCCAGTCCAACCTAACCCTGGAGAGAGGTAAATGTTACCAGTCTTCAGGACTACCCTGACATTCACTGCTTTTTGGTCGGTTCTAGTTTTAAGCAGAAGAGACTTTGGGCTCCAACACAAAAAGCTTCTGGCTTAAGGGCATTCTCAATCATAGAATCAATCATATAATTATAGAATCAATCATAGAATTATAGAATGAATCATAGAATTATAGAATGTGTTGGGCTGGAAGGGACCTTTAAAGGCCATCTAGTCCAACCCCCTGCAGGGAGCAGGGACATCTTTAACCAGGTCAGGTTGCTCAGAGCCCCATCAAGCCTGACCTTGGATGTCTCCAGGGATGGGGCCTCCACCACCTCTCTGGGCAACCCTTGCCAGGGTCTCACCACCCCCATTGTAAAGAACTTCTTCCTAACACTTAATCTAAATCTACCCTGCTCTAGTTTAAAACCATTGCCCCTCACCCTCTCAACAAAATCCAACACAGCCTCCTTATTCCATCTCAAGCAACATGACCTTAAAATGAAGCCAGCACGGTCCTGGGGTGCAAGAGCAGGAGTCAGACCCTCAGCTTCACCCACTGGGGCATCCTCAGAAAAGATTTCTTCTCCTTTTTCAGGATGTTTGCAAGGAGTCCGTGGGCTGCCTGCACAGTGCTTGGAGAAGCTGCAGTCCCTGAGTTTTATGAAGCAATCGGATTGTTTCACCGTTTTGTGTTGTGGCTGAGAACGCCTGCGAAGGAAAGCAAGCGCTTAGAAGTGCTTTCCTGAAAAGTGGTTTCATGCCCGTGAATCGAATGCTCCAGGAAAACACAAGCAGCCGAGCACTTCTATAATAACGGCCAAAAAAGCGCGTCCTTCTTGCATTTTGAGAGTTGTTAAAAAAATGTCAATTTTAAACAATCTTTTGGGTACTGCCCAACGTTTTGAGTGCTAGAAAGCAAAGCTCTGGTCTGAACTTGTGTAGTGTGGGGGTTTTTTCTTTTTTTTTTTTTAACTGCATGCCTAAACCTTATTTGTCATGCAATACAGACTGTTCTAGCCCACATTAAGAATTAGTGCTTAAGTTTCTAAACGTGGAGAGACATACTAACTACTTGCAGAAGTAACGTCACCGGTATTTGCATGAAATTGAGAACACTAAAGAATTGTGAAAATCAGATTAATTCAGAAATGGTAGAAGAATAACAACTCTCTGTCCTTAAAGAAAAAAAAATTAATCTATATTCTGCAGAACAAAACATGACCGATCATAAATAGGAAAAGATCTAATACAATGTTTATTCTTTCCTCATAATACTGAGTACACAACACCTTCGTTGCTACTATCTGCAAGGTACCACATCTACCTGCATGGCAACAGAGCTACTCAAGCTTTCTTGATATTCTGCCTTTATTTAACACTGACACACCTGCCCAGGGATGGAGAGGCTGAAGAACTGAATTTCCAGCAGAAATCAGATTTTTCTTACAAAGGACTACTTTACGCAGCATTCTCTGACCGCCCAAAATCACAGAAAAACTATTTGTATGTGAGAAAATACTCACGGACATCTTCTGGTACACTTGTCACCACAGCGTGCGAACCTGCTAAACTTCAACGATTTGAGCAGATGAGGTTCAGTTCGTTATTGTGTGGGACGACACAGCGAAGTCCACGCTGACCACTTGCAGTGACCGGTACAGTTTAATTTAAATAAGTACTGAACAAGTGCTTCAACAAGGTGCTAAGGAGATCGTAGAATCATAAATACAACAGATCACAGAATCGCCGAACACCAGCTTGGAAGGGACCTCAAGGATCATCTAGTTCAACCCTTTAAGGAAAGAAACACAGTCGAAACGAGATGGCCCAGCACCCTGTCAAGCTGAGCCTTAAAAGACTATTTTCAAATACCACTGTCCTGACTGCCTGTCAGTGAAATGTCTGTAAAAAATCAGGTTTTTCCATTCCCTTGACCGACCGTCGCTCTGCGATCTGTAATCTCCCTGCCCAAATTCAACGGGCAGTCTCCAGCTGGGGCTATTTTTCATTTCTTCCTTTCCGCTATCGAGCGCTATTAGACATCTGCCACGTTCAACTTCCACAGCCTCAATTTATAGGTGGGGGGAAGCAATTTATTTACATGCAGAAGGTAAAATTTATTCGGGCACTGAAATAACTGACAAAATTATGTGGTGGAAGCACAAGTGTTATTACGGCCGGTGACAGAGAGTCTGAGCCCAGCCCAGACACACTCCAAAGGAGGGCTGGAGGCATAAATCTGCATTATGCAGAATATTGCCACAGATGTATAACTTCAGCTCCTATAAACTACAATTAGAGTCTTGTTTGCTCCTATGAAACCTTAATCTGTAACACAGAGCAAGTAGTATTTTTGCCAGTGATGGGGAAATAACCGCCCATCGCCTCTTACTGAGCCGGACTCAACTGAAAAAAAACAAGCCCACAAAAAGTGCCAAAGCCTGAAATGCTTTGCCCCGAACTTTAAGTTGTAGCAGCTTACTTAAAATAAATTTTAAGACAAACACAGATTTATTTTTTTTTTGGAAAAATCTCTAACAAAAAGACCAAAATGCCCTTAGCCCACGGCCCACGTAAACAGAGCTGCTTTGTCAATCAAGACTTAAAAAGCCAAAAAAAAAAACCGACCCCAAAAAATTGAGATAAAATCAAGAGCGATTCTCAGATTGCAATCTGCCTATTCAAACCAGACAGATGACCTCTGGATTCACTACTCATTTATTCATTTATTTATTTTCCACTTAAGCTGCAGGTCTGTCCTTGCTTCAAGTAATTCTACTGCTAGTCTTGCCTTCCTCACTCGTGGCCACCTTCCTCCTCCTCCTCCTCCCCTGCACTGATTCCCACACAGCTCGGATGGGACCAGCACTGCCAGGTCTCCTCCAGCTCAGTGTGTTTCTCCAACCCACGAATCCAGAGGTTCATTTAGGTTGGAAAAAGCTTTTAAAACCATCGAGTCCAACCGTTAACCCAGCCCTGCCAGGTCCACCACGACCGCGGCAGCCAACCCCAGCCCTACCAACTCATTCCAAGAAGAACAGGTTGGATGTCATCCTTCCAACGCTTCCCTAAAAAAGTTGTCTTCTCCTAAACCGCAACTTTGGTCTGAGTACAGGACTCCAAAAATCCTAAAATCCTCAAAAGCGGCTGCTCCTTCCAAATTCTGGAGTGTCCTCTGCAAAGAGGTCTCAGAGTTTTGCTGCAGCTGCTGCTAAAGGCTGCTTTAATCTAAGAACTAAAGAAATATTCTGGACGTTCCTACTCCAAAATAAAATATTCTACTAGGCAGCGAGTACTTTTTCAGGGGATGTTGGAAGTCTTTACCATTCTGAACGCCCAAATTAAAGTAGAGCTAATTCTGTAGCTATGGCTAAGTCACATAAAAAATACAGGCAGGGATTTGGACTTTTCAGTTACATCAAAAGTTACAGCTGGAAAGCAAACACATCTGGTTTAGGCAAAAAGGTTTTTTTTCTCCTTACCCCAAGTACATGATTTTGCACATATTTTTAGGTTTGTGTGTATGAATCTATGTATTTATGCATTTTTACACATATGTATATATTAAAAAAAAAAACTTCTTCCTACCCTCATCTCAAAAATTACAACACACAGTGAAGATCTTGCAGGTTCCTTCTCAAAAAGTAAAGGATTAAGAGAAAAGTAAAGGGTTTCAAAAAATTACTGTGTGACAACTTTTAACTGGCACTTGGTTAAAAAGCATTTTCTTTCCGAAGCCTAAGGCTTTTTCCATTTTTATCCAAAGGATACCAGGACCGTATGTGAACCAAAATACAGAATAAGCACCGGTAGGGAAGGAAAGGTGCATGTAAATAACAGGGGACAAAATTTCCAAAGTATCAGCATTTTTGTGAAAACAACGACAAATCTACCAGCGATTTTAGCGGGACCAACATGAGATCCAGATACCTCTGTGAGTTTTTTTTGTTTCTTTTTAATATAGCAGGGAGTATCAAACACACTGAATATTTGACTAAATTCCTCTTTGCTCAGCTCCCCCAAAAAATTTTCAAAGCGGGAACACGAGCTTCTTCAAACTGCTAAAAAGTGGCAATGGTATCTATTTTAAATGCAATTTTTGCACTACAAAAATAAAAGAAAAAAAGCACAAGACACATAGACAAAGATCTACCCTAGTAGTTACAGGCTCAAAGGGATAATAAGCAGAAAAATAGTGCAAACCTGCAGATCAGGGTGTACACAGGTACACTCGGGGTTTTTTGGAACTTCATGAGAGCAACAGCTTTTATCATCACACTCCGCACACATCATTTAGCTTTTCCGTCTAAGATTGACGGGAGGAATCTTTCTTGCAAATATTATTTGTATATGTTTGCTTGTAGATATATATAGCCTCAGAAGCAAGGTGCCCCAGTCAAGGCTGACAATCACAGAATGTTGGGGTTGGAAGGGACCTCAAAAGATCACCCAGTGCCACCCCCTGCCAGAGCAGGGTCACCCGGGGCAGCCACACAGGAACGCGTCCAGGCGGGTTGGAAAGTCTCCAGAGAAGGAGACTCCACACCCTCTCTGGGCAGCCTGGGCCAGGGCTCCGGCACCCGCACAGGAAACCAGAGAGGGCCTGGGTAAATCCAGACTTACAGCGCGGGTGAGACCCCACCTGCAGTTCTGCATCCAGCTCTGGGGTCCTCAAGGACATGGACCTGTTGGAGTGGGTCCAGAGGAGGCCACAAAGATGCTCAAGGGGCTGGAGCAGCTCCCCTGGGAGGACAGGTTGAGAGAGTTGGGGCTGCTCACCCTGGAGAAGACAAGGCTCCTGAAGGGGAGACCTTAGAGCACCTCCCAGTACCTGAAGGGGCTACAGGAAAGATGAGGAGAGACTCTTTATCAGGGAGAGTAGCATTAGGATGAAGGGTAACGGTTTCAAACTAAACGAAGGAAGATTTAGATTAGATATTGGGAAGAAATTCTTCACTCTGAGGGTGGTGAGACCCTGGCACAGGTTGCCCAGAGAAGCTGTGGATGGCCCATCCCTGGAAGGGTTCAAGGCCAGGTTGGACGGGGCTTGGAGCAACCTGCGCTGGTGGGAGGGGTCCCTGTCCACAGCAGGGGGGTTGGAACGAGATGATCTTTAAGGTCCTTCCCATCCCAAACCATTCTGTGATTCTTTTCTGTGATTCTACCATTTATTAACTGCAAATGGGAAAACCCAGAGAGATTCTGTAATAAAATGTGAAGTGCTGATATAATCCTCACCCTTAAGGCTACAGAAGCTCTAGAAGTTTCATGATACAGCTAGGAAGGTGGGTGAGGAGGCAGAGGACACATTCCTCCCAAAGGTAGTCATAGAAAAAACTGGGCTCAGCATCCAACTACTGCTGGTGGAACTGAAACGTCTGTTAGAGATGAGGAAGATTTTTTTTTTTCTCAATTTACACAGGGAGAGAAAACAAGCCCTGCCGCACCAGTATAGAACCATAGAATCAGGGTTGGAAGGGACCTTAAAGATCATCTCGTTCCAACCCCCCTGTGCCATGGGCAGGGACATCCCCCACTAGATCAGGCTGCCCAGAGCCCCATCCAGCCTGGCCTTAAAAACTCCCAGGGATGGGGCTGCCACCCCCTCTCTGGGCAACTGGGATGATGAAGGGAGTGGAGCATCTCCCCAGTGAGGAAAGACTGAGGGAGCTGGGGCTCTTTAGTTTGGAGAAGAGGAGCCTGAGAGGTGACCTCATTCATGTTTACAAATATATCAAGGGTGAGTGTCACGAGGATGGAGCCAGGCTCTTCTCAGTGACAACCAATGACAGGACAAGGGGTAATGGGCTGAAACTGGAACATAAGAGGTTCCACTTAAACTCAAGAAGAAACTTCTTCTCAGTGAGGGTGACGGAGCCCTGGAACAGGCTGCCCAGGGAGGGTGTGGAGTCTCCTTCTCTGGAGACATTCCAGACCCGCCTGGACACGTTCCTGTGTAGCATTATCGAGGCGTTCCTGCTCTGGCAGGGGGATTGGACTGGACGATCTTTCGAGGTCCCTTCCAATCCCCGACATTCTGTGATCCTGTGAACCTGTGCCAGGGTCTCACCGCCCTCATGGGGAAGAACTTCTTCCTCACGGCCCATCTGAACCGACCCATCTCCAGCTTCAATCCATTCCCTCTAGTCCTGTCACTGCCCGACATCCTAACAAGCCCCTCCCCAGTTTTCTTGTAGCCCCCTGGAGATACTGGGAGGCCACAATAAGGTCTCCTCGGAGCCTTCTTTCCTGCAGACTGAACAGCCCCAACTCTCTCAGTCTGTCTTCCTAGGAGAGGTGCTCCAGCCCTCTGAGCATCCTCGTGGCCCTTCTCTGGACACGCTCCAGCACGTCCAGATCTTTCTTGTAGTGAGGGCTCCCGCACCACAAGTATCACGCAAGAAGAGCCCAAAGCTGGGCAGCTCTGAAGCCTGCTGCCACTGATCCAAGAGGCTTCCCCGTATCTGACTTGGCTTAGTTAAATATTCCTCTTTGGACATAAGCATGGGAAATGGAAGGAAGCAGGAAATCTTTTATAAAATTAAGTAAATTGTGAATGGTGACACAGCCTCTGGACACAATGAGGAGGCGGGCCTCTTACAGAATCACAGAATTCATAGAATCATGGAATGGCCCAGGCTGGAAGGGACCTTAGAGATCATCTAATCCAACCTCCCTGTCACGGGCAGGGACGCCTCTCTACTAGATCAGGCTACTCAAGGCTCTGTCCAACCTGGCCTTGAACACCTCCAGGGAGGGGGCAGCCACAGCCTCTGTGGGCAATTTATTCCAAAGTCTTGCCACCCTCACACTGAAGAATTTCCTCCTAAGATCCAATCTAAATCTATTCTCCTTCAACTTAAACACATTTCCCCTTGTCCTATCAGTGGACGCTCTTGTACAAAGTTCCTCCCCAGCCTTCCTGTAGGATCCCTTCAGGTATTGGAAGGCAGCTCTTAGTTCCCCCCGGAGTCTTCTCTTTTCAAGACTGAACAATCCCAGCTCCCGCAGCCTGTCCTCGTAGCAGAGCTGCTCCAGCCCCTGGGTCAGCTTTGTGGCCTCCTCTGAACGTGCTCCAGTAGATCTATATCCCTCTTATGGTGGGGTGCCGCTTCTTCACCAGCAATGGACCCCCTCAGTGATGACATGCAAGAGAACAAAAAAATGCAACTTTTCCAGCCTAAACAAGCTCTAAAAATGAGATTTATGACATGTCATCAATGAAAACGACCGAAAAAAAAAGGAAATCAAGCCGAGATGATGACAGAACCAGCAGAAAAGCTTCAGCTCAGGGTGGCTGATGGCACCAGATGAGGCTGGACACTGTCAACAAAACACCAAACTATGGTTTGAGCAGCCAATTTACGAAAGCACACTTCTGAAATGCAGTGGGAGGGGGAAACTACTGGGAGTTTTCTTGTGGATTTGGGTTTTTTTGAGATAGTGATGGATTTTCTTAAATTAACATGCCCCCACAGAACGAAGAAGTGCAAGACACAATCTATTTTCCTAATAGTAAAGTAAAATTATTTCTAATGTTTTCAAAGCTAAGGGAAAAAAAAAGCTATGCCATGTTCAAGAAATTCATAATTACTCTTGTAAGCAATTCAAAGATTGTCTTGGTATTCAAAAAAGCTCGGGATAAAAAGGAATAAAAACATCTAAGCCTAAGATAAGTGGAATAGGTTAATTTGCATTATCTTATCACTCAGGTTTACACAGTCGTGAAACCACAATGGCAAGGAAATTTTGAAATAACAGAGAAATTATGTCTACAGTCTCACCCACTGTTCTAAATATTAAATTTTTTAAAAGTTAATGATCTGCTTATTAACAATATCATGTCAGAAGCACAGTGGAGGGTGAGGCCGGCTTCCCATTTATTTCTAAATTATCCCCACTACTAATACTCGTGGCTCGATGCAAGCGACCTTTGCAATACCACATTATTGTAGTGAATCAATAAAACTCATTATCGTAAAACGGGATTCCGTTCTGTCCTGCTACGGTCTCCCCAAAACACTCATCTACTTGTAAACCCACTGGAAAAATAACCTACGTGACGCCGTTGGCTACATCCGGAAATAGGAGACCTCAGACGTCGCTTCAGCCTTGGGTGAGCACCCTCTCGGAAATCGGTGGTGGACCCAACGCTCCCGAAATGTTTCATGAAGAGAGAAAATTACACCGAATAAATGCTCCTCATTAAACAGTTTTGAGTGATTCTTATTAGCGTAGTCTTTTTTTTTCTTCTATGCTTTATGCATTTTCTTATACTATGGAGTATATTTTTATTTAGAAATTAAAAAAAAAAACAACCACTCAGTAATAACCAACCATCCAAGCGCCTTGAGAGAGATCTAAGACATGAACAAATTAACTTAATCCTATTACTTTAAGGTCCGAGCCTAAAAAGAGCTGCTGAAGACTTCTGGTGAACCTGCGTCACTTTGATCTGCATTGTAAGAGAAAAAGCAAAATGACACGCTCAAATGAAAATCATCCATAATAGATGAAAGCAGGGCAGAGCACTCCGTGGATTAAATGGGTTTTAGGCGAGTCAGAGGGTGAAAATAAACAAAAATTACAATTTTCTGCAGCCCTCTTCGCCCATCTCACACCCTTTCCTCAAATGCAAGCTTCCCAAAATTGCCTTTAATCACTACGAATATGAAAACCATCGTGAAAAGAAGAATGTATATTAAAATCATGGTTGTACCTAATAAGTCATTCTGGAGCTAACTCAAACGCAACCGGGATTAAACAAGGAAATCAACCTAGAAGTAGAAACATGAACTTTTACGTTGTAAAATTAAAAACTGGAAGGGCAAGAGTTTCATTTTTCCACCTATTAGTACTGCGGGGTGAGCTTAAATTCATTCCTCCACATTTCAATCTCTATTTCTAGAAAGACAAAACGACATGTGACTATTTTAACGGAGTATTTGACAGGCTGCGACAAAAGGTTGCTGCGAATGCAAAGCAACGCTCGCTCTCATATACAACGGAGGTAAAGCGACATACATTAAAATTAAAATATGTTGATAACATGACCTCAGGGTACCTTACGGAGTTTGTGTTTTCAGAACCCATTTTCATTCAGTTGTGTGTGCTCCAAGTAGTATCTTAGCAATGATTATGTTAAGATTTCCAGCATAAGCCGACAAAAAGCTCATAATTCAAAATACAGTTGGGTTTGGTGTTTGTTTGCAGGGTTTTTTTTTTTGTTTCATTTGTTAGTTTTGGGGTTTTTATCGAAAATAAGCTTTTGGACTGTTTTAATCCTCATGGAAGTATTGCTCAAAATAAATTTTGAGAAAAGAAAACAACCTGCTCCAGCTTAGCCTGTTTTCAGCCAGGAGGTTGGACACGATGAGCTCCAGGTACCCTCCAACCTCAGCTATTCTGTAATTCCACCAGAACATTTTTTGCTTTTCCTCCTGAATGACCATTAACTACTTAAACTTGGCTCACGTTTTATTCATTGCTGGCAGACTTGAAGTTGTCAGGACTGCACTGTATACGCTGCTTCGATAACTATTTCCCCTTCGGAAATACCAACAGGGCTTCGAGTGCAGTGGCTGTTCGCTGCCCAACTACCAGTTTCTGCAGAAAAGCAATTTATCGGCTCCTTCTCCAACAGGAGAGTTTTTCCAAGCTCGCGTGTGCTGCAGGCAAACTGCAGATAATAATTTAGTTCTTAATATCTGTGGATATAAAAAAAGAGATCTGTTCAAACGATGTTGCAAAGTCTTTGCAGAATCCTCCAGTAACATTTAGGAGCATGCAGCAAGCTGTGCTAAACACCCCGAACCTCCAAAGTTTACGGCTCATTTATTGAGAAACAAAATAATTGGCAATTTGGGATTATCTGCTTCAGTAGCCATCCCTGGAAAAGTATCTCTCTCTAAAAATTATTCCCTGTGAGCAGCCAAGAGATTGAGGCATTTAAATCACCAGCTGTTTCTCCACCCACACCAAAATGCAACGTAAGCGTCTGGGTTGAGTCCTACAAGCACAACAGAAAGCCAAAATCACAAGTGCGACCCATACGCTATGAGGAATAACCTGTACTCAGGGCTGGTAGAAAAATTATTATCTTCAAGAGGAACTCAGGATTTTCAGCTTTTAAAAGCTTATTGAGTTTGGTTTCAAACATTTCCAGCAGCCTACATAGAATCATAGAATTGTCAGGGTTGGGAGGGACCTTAAAGAACATCTCGTTCCAATCCCCCTGTGCCATGGGCAGGGACATCCCCCACTAGATCAGGCTGCCCAGAGCCCCATCCAGCCTGGCCTGAAAAACTCCCAGGGATGGGGCTGCCACCCCCTCTCTGGGCAACCTGTGCCAGGGTCTCCCCTCCCTCATGGGGAAGAACTTCTTCCTCACGGCCCATCTGAACCGACCCATCTCCAGCTTCAATCCATTCCCTCTAGTCCTGTCACTGCCCGACATCCTAACAAGCCCCTCCCCAGCTTTCTTGTAGCCCCCTGGAGATACTGGGAGGCCACAATAAGGTCTCCTCAGAGCCTTCTTTCCTGCAGACTGAACAGCCCCAACTCTCTCAGTCTGTCTTCCCAGGAGAGGTGCTCCAGCCCTCTGAGCATCCTCGTGGCCCTTCTCTGGACACGCTCCAGCACATCTTTGTGTGGGACTCACCACTAAGAACACCCTTCCTCTGTAGCAGAAAATGTCACAAATCATAGAATGGTTTGAGCTGGAAGCGATCTTAAAGATCATCTTGTTGCAACCCCCCTGCCCTGGGCAGGGACATCTCCCACCAGCCCAGGTTGCTCCAAGCGCCATCCAACCTGGCCTTGAACCCTTCCAGGGATGAGGCATCCACAGCTTCTCTGGGCAACCTGTGCCAGGGTCTCAGCACCTTCAGAGCGGAGAATTTCTCCTGAGCTCGTACTTTCAGGCAGAAGTCAACCGATCAGATATTCAACTCAAACAAATTTAAGACAACAAACCCTACCTGACCACAGAACATTTGCGTTTGGTCCAAAATTATCACTTGGGGAGGTTCCTAACACATGTTCGTCCTTCAGCTCCACTTTCCAAAAAAAAAAAGAATTAAAAAAATCACCTCTACAGACCAAAAGCCCAAAACAACCCAAGGGAGAGCAAAATGCATATTCTTTAAGTCTAACTGTGGCATAGAGTTTACTTAAATAGCATCACAGCTTTTCTTCATCTGTAGCATTAAAAAATTCTCACGCGCACGGAGCAATATCATTTAGTGACAAGTTTCTACTGACCACGCCAATGGTACCCACACCCGTGAAGGCAGGAGTAGCTTTCCCTGCAGCAGAACTTTGCCACTTGCTTAAGAAACCCTCTGAGCACTTTTGGCTGCTCTCAAAACACCAAGTAGCGATGAAATCTTGAATATATTTGACTTTTCTCTCTCCGAGGGTCTTGCAATCCTGGCGGAAAACCGGCCGTGAGAAGTTCGATGCGTCCAGAACGCAGTCATTTATCTCTTTTTATTCCAAAACACAGAAGTTGGTGTTAAATTATTATCTACCACACGGACAACTGTTACACGGGTTGTGTCCAAATGATAACGGAAGGTCACGTAAGCGGAAATTAAATACAGGAGGCGTGATTACAGAAGGAAGGTTCAGTTTGCTGAAGTTTATTCTCCGAAATGACTTGCTATCTGAGCTATCTGCACTCACCAGTTTAAGGTTACGGTCTAATTTCTTCAAGGAAATTTTTATTATTAACTGGAGCCCTTAATATTAATTTTGCGGAGCTAATAAACAAGATTGGAAAAAAAGCTTATCGAAACAAAAGTGTCCTTTGAAATTAAATCGCCATTACATTTAATGCTGAAAAATAAAAGGAAAATTATAGAAGTTCTGTGTAGAAAACATAGTCCCCAAACACCAAGTTAAGAAGTCTGAGGAAAGTCAATTCCGGGTAACTCTGCCCATTTCTAAATACCATGTGAGAAGCATTGTGAGAAAGAAAATGTCCAGGCTCGCAAAATAAAGCTGCATGCAGGTAGAGTTCTTCATGGGCACGTTAAAAAATAAAACAAAAATGAAATACCTATTCTGGAAAGACAAGTGATCCTACAGAGCTATGAGTGCAGGACTGAAATCACTGAACCGAATGACATGCACATGCCAAAGTCATAGTAGTACTAGATAAAACCACTTATTGTTAAAAAATTCTCTTTTCCTTTGAAGATACTATTAGTCTAAGTCACTTTCACTCTGCTTTTATAATGCCCAACTTGAATTTCCAAAGGAAAAAAAAATCTTTTGCACAATAAAAGATTGCTACAATACCTCCATTTGTAAATATTTATAACAGCTAAATATAGGGTGGTTTTATTTTGCGTATTAGCACACCCTCCAGCTTTAAAATAACACCCCCCTGAGCAGAAAACAGAATCAAAACCAACTGCTACTAATGACAAAAAAAACCGAAAAAACTTCTTTATTTGCTTTCTGAAATATTTTTCTCTCAGAGTAACGCCTGTCAGTCTAGATGCCCTCGATCCCTCCCCACTGCCATTTCTGACCAAATATATTAATGACGAATTTTGAAAATTAAAGCAGAAAAGTGGCTGCACTGCAGGGAATTGCCACACGGGGGATTCCAAACTGATGGGAATTCCATAGGAATTCGGGGTGGGGAGGGAAAAGCCATGAGATCATGACATGGCAAAAGGAGAAAATACAGTTTATGCTTTTTAAAATGAGATGTCTAAAGTGTAATTATACATATGTCCCACGTATTTCTCACTAACTCGCTCTAGAAAACTCTATAGGGTTTTCTGCTCCTCTGAAGCTAGACCTGTACACCTTTGTAGCTTCTAGCAGTACGAAAAAGATAAAAATTAATAATTTTATCTATTTTCAGTACTTGAATCTCTTCTATTTTGGAGAGATGACAACTGGAAAAAAATTATTCCTGTGTAAATACACCCACACGCACAACCGCAGGAACTGCAAATCCGTACCTCAGAGTTAGTATTTTCAGCGTTATTCCAAGAGCTCACCTTTATTTACACGTAGCAGCATGTCTGAGGTGTAAATTCAAATAAGCTTGAGAAATCTCACTCTTTAAGGACACGAAATGTCGTTTCCCTGCGCTGCTGGGGACCGTGGGGGTGGGAAGGAGAAGCACTTTCTCCCGTAACTGCACCGACCCGGGTGCTTATTTGTATTTTTTGTGCTCCCGCTTCCTGTAACGCCCGTTACGCCTTGAGCAGCGCTCAGCATGCGGGTGTCACCTTCTCAAAAAGAAAATAAAGACCATCTAATAAATGAAAAGACAATGTTCAAGACAATTATTGTATGAGGCAAGTGATAGAAGACATTGATAAAATCAACATTTCTTCAGCTCTATGTATCAGCGGCTCTTCATTTTACTCTATTACTCCTTTGGAAGTGTACCTGAAGGCCATGTGATCAAAAATGCACTTCTCTAACTTCTTTTAAAGAGGAATTTAGATCCAAGTCTCATCACAACACAACAAATTATGGATCCATAGAATCATTTAGGTTGGAAAAGATCTTTAACATCACTGAGTCCAAGTGTGAACTCTGAAATGCCAGGTCCACCACTAAGCACCACATCTACTCGGCTTTTCACCACCTCCAGGGAAGGTGACCCCACCATTTCTCTGGGTAGCCTTTTCCAGGGCTTCACAACCCTTTTGGTGAAGCTATTTTTCCTAATGCCCAATCTAAACCTCCCCTGGTGCAATCTGAGGCCATTTCTTCTTGTCCCATCGCTTGTTCCTTGGGAGAAGAGACCGACCCCATCTCGCTACCCCCTCCTGCCAGGGAGCTGCAGAGAGCGAGAAGGTCTCCCCTCAGCCTCCTCTTCTCCAGCTGAACAGCTTTCCTTTTGTTGCTAATGCATTTATGCAAACATTTTTTATTGTCTTTTACAGCAGGAGTCAGATCAAGCTCCACGTGGGCTTTGGCCCTTCTAATTTTCCCCTGCATAACCTCCCCACATCCTTCTCATCCTCCCGAGTCACCTGCTCCTTCTTCCAAAGCTCACAAACTCTTCTTTTTACCCTGAGCTCCAGCCAAATCTCTCTGTTCAGCCAGGTTGGTTTTCCTCCCCGCCGGCTCATCTTTCAGCACGTGGGCATGGCTTACTCCTGCGCTTTGCGTATTCCCTTCTTGAAGAAACTCCAGCCTTCCTGGACTCCTTTGTCCTTCAGGACTGCCTCCCACGGACTCTGTCAATCGGGCTCCTAAACGGGACAAAGTCAACTCTCCACAAGTCCAAGGTAGCAGTTCTGCTGACCCCTCTCCTAACTTCTCCAAAACCTAAAAACTCTTTCATTTCATGGTTGCTATTCTCAAGATGGGCTCCGACCATCACATCACCCACAAGTCCTTCTCTCTTCACAAGCACCAGGTCCAACAGGGCGCCTTCCCTAGTTGGCTCCCTCCCCAGCTGGGTTAGGAAGTTCCCTTCCACACACACCAGGAATCTCCTGGACTGTCACCTCTCTGCCGCACTCTATTTCCCCCAGACATCTGGGAAGTTGAAGTCCACCACGAGAACAAGGGCTGGCGACTCTGAGACTTCTCCCAGCTGCTCACAGAATATTTTTTTTTGCCTCTTCATCGCGGATGGGTGGTCTATAACAGACTCCTACCATGATATCTGCCTTGTTGGCCTTCCCCCTCATTCTTACCCAGGAACCCTCAATCCTATGGTCACCATCAATAAGCTCTACACAATGGAAGCACTCCCTAACAAACAGGGTTATCTCACAGCCTCTCCTTCCTCGCTTCTCCCTTCTGACGAGCTCAGAGCCACCCAGGTCAGCAGTCATGTCGTGTTACTCATCCCACCATGCTTCCATAGCGGCAACTTTCCCTGTTGCACGACGGCTTCCAGCTCCTCCTGCTTGTTGCCCACGCTGCGGGCATCGGTGATGATGTACTT
The DNA here is from genome assembly GCA_020746105.1 of Trogon surrucura. Classification (NCBI taxonomy): domain Eukaryota; kingdom Metazoa; phylum Chordata; class Aves; order Trogoniformes; family Trogonidae; genus Trogon; species Trogon surrucura. The sequence goes on from CM036617.1 coordinate 219,431,193, forward strand.
CAGTCAGGTTATTGATCCCATCACCTTGTTGGGAGGGACAAGCCCTAATTCCTACGCGACCATTCTCAGGCATTTCCGTGGTTTCTAAGAGATCCATAATCCTTGTGTCTTTGCTGCTGCATGGATCTCCATCCACCGAGGCAGAAGACTGAAGGACCTCGCTAGCACGCCGTCCCTTAAAGATTGGCGTGCCACCGCCAGACTTCTCTCTAGTAACAACTTATCTGTAGTAACAACTTAGAGCTTGGGTACCCGGCTTCAGAACTACCTCCTGTTTTTAGAAACTGACTTCATCCAGCACAACCATAATCCACCCAGTAGAAAGAAATCTCTATTTTCCCCCCCGTCAGGGTACTTAGATATTGCATCAATGATGACAAAGCGAGAAGCTCAAATATAGACACTCGTACACGAAGTGAAACCACACTCGTACGCTGCAAAACAAGACTCCTGCTGAGCGAGTAGGTGTTGTGAGAAAAGCGCCGCGTTCCCTGCTACGCGTCGAGTCACGACAACCACCAGCTGAAGGTTTGAAGAGAACAAAAATCTTGGAGCTACAGAGAATAAAAAAAAAAAGCTTTAAGGAAACAATTTCCAAGGCAATTGTTTTGGTGTAGAAGTACAAAGTGTCTCGATTTTCTTCGAAGTAGACCTTTGCTCATTAGGTGGAGGCATCCAAAAAAAAACCAACCTTGGCATCAACCAACTGAATTTCTCCTGTAGCGTTTGAGGCTCACCAAGAGAAAGAAACCTCCTGTCCCCATCGAAAGCTACAGTAGAATGTGGGGAGGAGGAGGGAGAGGAAGCAGATAAAGGTGATGGCAGCAGTGAGGCCACTTCAATTACAGCAGCCCGAGTGGCCAACAGGCACATGAAGCCTTGGAATTCGTGATGGTGCCAAGAGTTGGTTCTAGCAAGGCTGGGAGATGGGTAGAGGCCGTTACTTCTGGTCTTTGCTAAAGAATCCAGCATCTCCAGGATGGGCAAAAGAGGGAAGAGCTAATGATACAGGAGAACAAAGAGGGACCACAGGAAAAAAAAAAAAACAAATGAGTCTATTGAAAAACCTATTATTATTTTCCACAAAAAAACCAAACCCAACAAAGCTGTTTGAATAAGGCTAATAAAGACATTTTTTTTCTTTTCCAAACCATTACTATTTACACTATGGACTAAAAAAAAATCATGCATCTTTGTGGGCTTCTGCACCATATTGCCTATTTGCATACCGACCCTACTTTTAATGAAAATTTCAAGAAAGAGTGGAACATTTTCGAAGGGATTTCATTTTTCAGGCCTCCTTCTGCAACCTCAGTTCGGTGCCAGAAGCAGCACCATTCATCCACCGTCACCCGTTGCTGCTCCAGCCATTTCTAAGAATTTCTAAGAATTTTGTGGCTACGACGACTGTGCTCAGTACGGTGCTTCTACACAAAGAAGGTCCCAAATAAATATCGACTGCTAGGCTGGATCAGACATAACATGAAAATATGGCTGCCCAGAGCAGCACTGCGTTAAAAAGCAATAGGCTTGCAATTACTACTTCTAGATAGAGTTAAGTCCCTGATCAGAAGTCATTAGAGCTCTGCACGAAATTGCAGACCATAATAGATGCTAATTCAATGTCCTCTACTCTGAAAGCAATATTGGCCTTGCCCGTCTATTCATTTGCTAATTCATTTTAGGCTGAGCTTATACTGGTCTTCCCTCTTTCTGGTCAGCCGAGCGCTAAGTCATCTCGGTATACTGAATTTTAACAATACCAGTACTGTATTTTTCTCATTTAACAGCAAAATTCCACATAGTAGATCTTCACACCATAAATTGCTACTGTGTTCTACCACATGAAAAAAAAAATATTTCTGTGAATAGTGTGAGATAATGTACTTAATTATATATTTAACTTGTAAAAGCCCGTTGAGAGCCCCCAAGATAGAATTCATTCTATGGAAACTCTCTTTATTAATAAAAGTACTTATACCAATTACTTTGAACTTCTATAGACAGTGCCTTATTTCAAACTATTTTAATCAATCCTCACAAAATCTCTTGGCAACAGCGTGCAGGAAGTACAGAGAGGCAAGGGAGTCGTGGCGCTTCTGTCAAGCTACCAGTTCTTTGTGTTTATTATTCATCCTTACCATGCTTTTTAATTAATCAAACAAAATAAAACCAATGTGATTTGCCAGCCTCAAAGTTCTCCTTTATTAAAAAAAAAGTGATTACACGCTGTAATCTGGAGTTAATATTAGAAAGGCTCATTGAATTTTCCAGCCCGTACTACCAACAAAGTAACTAATCATTCCTGGAGGTTTAAATTAATTTGGGTCAAACGAGACTCAACATCATCTTCCAGGTGCAGCTGCTCCCACTGAGAAGGTTACGGATCCCACCGCCGCGCCGCCGGGGTTGTTCATGCGAATCCAGCGGCGGGGGGAATCCGTCCGGCTCGCGCCGCTCGTTTCAACTATTTCAGCAAATGGATTTTGCCCAAAGCAAATCAGGGAAGCGTTGGGGAGGGACACTCACCTCCGGCAAGGGGAAACCACAAGGAGCTGCTGAAGCCTTTTAACTTTCTCCACTAATGTCACTGCCTCCAGAAGAAGACGCTCGCCAAAGGGACCAGAGACTGTCCAGGCAGTAAATGACAGGGATGAGACGTCTTTTGACTTCCCATTTTGGCTTCAGCGCTCTTACAGTCTGGCTTCCAACTGAAATTATTTGTAGTGGCATATGATTCATATTCTCTGGGATTATTAATATATTTGACACATTAAATTACAGATGCCGTTAAAAGCAGGAATTCATTTCTTCAAGAGAGGTGTAATTATTGCATACTATAAAAAATAATTAAAAAAAACCTTTATTTTACAAGGCACTAATTTTATCGTCTGCTGAGACACAGTGAACCTTGCCACAGAAGTAGGGGTTACTAGGAATTCTGTATTACATCTCTGGGCCAAAAACACACACTTGACGATAACGTACACGGCCAGATTCTTCCAGGCTAAACACAGTTTGATGGCCGTTATCAAGAGAATTGAACCGTTCAGGCAGAGCTGCAGTTCCTGGTGCTACTCGTTTGGGAGCTTTGTCATTTAGTGAAATCGCTCGCAATTGTTTAGCGGGTAATTAAACCACAAAGCCGAGACCTGCGATTTTCAGTCTTTTGACAGCGATAATCGTCCGAATTCCCAGCACCACTTAAACGGTTCCCATCCAGGACCGTCAGCATCGTTTGTGTGATCATTCATTCCCTCCCTACGGCTGCATTAGTAGCTTTATCCAAATTACCCACTGCTGTCTGCTATTTTAGTCAATATTCAATATAAATGCCCATCTCTCAACAGATCTGGATCCATTTCCTAACTGGGACACGGGTGTAAAATTTGAGCATTTCTGTTTAGTCATTCTGAGCAAGACTTTCCTCAGCGCTCAAAAAAAAATACTCGAAGGCAAATAAAACTTGAAAGACTGGACGATTGTTTTCTTCACATTTTTTACCCCAAAGACTGCATTATATAAATTTCACAATTCCCCTAAGTGCCTTTAAAATTACAAGCAATCTAGACCATGATTCACTTTCAGGCAGGCTCTGACTGCATGCCATTTCCCCCCCCCCCCCCATCTCAATTATATCTTAATATTATGGGGGCTGAAATGCATTAAATAAATCATATTTCATAGTAAAGCAATAATACTTACATGCATTTCAGAAGAAATTGTCCTGCATTATAAATGTATTTATAATGTCATTACCTTATTTTCCACATTGACTGAAGTATTAGGCAGCAGCAACTGCTCCAAGCTACGGATGGAAGCTTTTAGCAGACCTTATGTTTATTCTGCTGCTGGTAATTAGCTGCTTTAGTTAATATAATACAACATCTACAAACAGCAATTTATCCAATATAGAAACTCGCTCCTGTAATTAGTGAAACATTGTTATTGATTAAGATTTAATATGGCCGTTGCTGCTTCTGCAATGTACTACATAAAGGCAACGATCACTAATTTGTCAGAGGACAGTTCCCAGTCAAAGTAATCTCCTGGCAGAGCCCCAATAATTAAATTCCTTACAAACGAGGTTCTGCGATATTTTCCCCAGCCTTTAAAAATTCTTTAAAGGAGCAAGTGATAACAAATAGAAATTTAAGAAAGAATTACGCACCCGCTTTCTCTCTACAAGACCGAAACTACTCGATTATTCTTTCATTGCAAGTTTAAGTGATATTTATCACTAAGCGATATATTTATATCACTAAGACCCACTAATCCTATTCAAAAATACTTAGATGAACACAGACACACACACACAAAAAAATATGCCACCATTTTTAATTCGACAGTAAATACACTAAAATGATATTGCACAAAGGATCAATTATTCTACCAATAGTATCAGTGAGGTACGGGGCGTTGTACCTCGCGTACCAGCGCCAGCAAGAAAAATTAACTGTTGGAGAGAAGAGTCCTTCTGAAAATATTTCAGTTCGCGGCAGAAAAAATAAAGAAAAAGCTCACAGCATTTTAATTATGTTTAAGGATGAAATCGCACTATCAAAATTTGAAACTTGAATTGAAATTTCTACCACCAGCACTCTCTGAACTCACGTTGCTGAACGTGAAATATGAGTTCTGGATTCTTCTACTGAATCACTCGTCTGAAGGGGCTGTTACCTGTCAGGAATATCACGTTTTGTCCTCACATTACCAAAAGCAAACGAGGCAACTCTAAGTATAGTTTCAGCTATTTAGATTTTCGGAAGACGCAGAATATGTCAGCAAAATACACAAGTAACGCGCTCAAAAGCACCAAATGTTATACAAGACAAACGTAAATGCCCGAATATAGAGCTAGGGATCTAAAATTCTGAAAATCTGACCCACATCCTACTTGAAAATTCCACATTTGGAAAAAATTACATACTCCAAAAGACACTTTTATCTCTGAGGGATTTCATTTTTTTACAATGCTATTTTGGTTTTGGCTTTTTGATGTGTTTTGGGTTTTTTTTAATGATGAAAAAGACATTTTCACTGACAAAGGAAAGGACATATTCAAAACCACAAAACACTCATTAATCTAGAAAACCCTCTGTAAGTTTGACTGAGAAAATGTATGCATTATCTGCAAGTTTAACATAAACTGGGAAAAAAATCACAAATATTCCAGTCTGGGAATACAGACATCCTCATAATATTACATGAGGTGCTTATACACTTTTGATGACGACAGAAATAACCAATGTGAAGTTATTAGAGCAAGTAAAATGAATAAAACTACACAGATTTTGTGATTCCTTCCTAGACACCTGCGGAATTCATAGAGGAAGAATCAAGGACTCACTTTTCAATGTCTTTCGATAATTTAACCCAGTTACATACATATAAAGACCAGGGGAATACTGTAGGAATGGGGTTTCTGTTACAAAGTCAGGAAAACTATTATATTCATTAAAATGCTCCCGAAATGACTAGTTTATCATCTTCGCTACAGAACAGGGCAAGCTGACCATAAATTATTTACGATGTGTAACAGTTTAATGGAATATAAAATAGCTTTTTTTTTTTTTTTCTCCTCACTAGTAGTACAAATCCCGGTTTTATTTTTTTTGTTGTCAGTTCCACGCTCAGCAATGTACTCTTACCCATTTACAACTGTGACAGCTGCAACGATTTCAAAAATTGTTCCATATAAACTCTAACTTAAAAGGAATTGCTTATACCACCTCTTTATTATTTTCTTAGAGCGCTATCATAGCACCCTGCCGAGAACACGTTGTTGAACCGCGGGAAATTCAAGTTAAATCACAGGACTGCTCCAAATTTCTCCAGAAAAGTAGAAAAATCTCAAACCTGTGCCCGTGGGAAGATGCACTAAAATCAACCTTCATCTCTCCCTGTGGCCACAGTCACTAAGTCCATCATTCTCCAGAAAATGCTCCACTCTTGGGGAATGCATGAATGAGTAGACATCTGTGATTACTCTTGGCACTAAAGGAATTTAAACACCAAATAGTTAAAAAGCCTAAAAAGCCAGAACCTCCGAATGTTCTCTGCAGCATAAAGGAGAAAGGAAACCTGCACAAAACTAACTGCCACCAATTCTTCTGAAACGATTACAAAGAATAAATGCGTTCTGACGTCTAATCATAGAATGGTTTGGGTTTAAAAGAATTTTAAAAATCATCTAGTTCCAATCTCCTGCCATGAGCAGGGACATCTTCCACCAGACCAGGTTGCTCCAAGACTCGTTCAACCCAGCCTTGAACCCTTCCAGGGATGGGGCATCCACAGCTTCTCTGGGCAACCTGTGCCAGGGTCTCACCACCCTTGTCATATCAAATTTATTCCTTTTGTCCAGTATAAATCTACTCCCTTTTGGTTTAAAACCATTGCTCCTCATCTTGTCACCACAGGTCTTGGTGGAAAGTCTTCCTTCGCTTTTCTTATAATATTCCTTTCTATAGTTAAAGACCACACCAAGGTCCCCCCAGCACCTTCTCCTTGGGCTGAACAACCCCAGCTCTCAATCACGTTACGACGTCTACGCAATAAGATATTTCAGCCAGAACCCTTCAAGCCCAGCCTCATATAGACCAATGGACACTTTGACAAGATAATCCACTTCATCAGGATGTTGACACCAGGAACAGGTCAAAATCAAATCCTAAAAAGCACCCGTTTCTCTTCAGTTTTATATAAAGAGATCCTGAGATGAAAAGCTAAAATACAGCTGATTAAACACATAAATGAAGGCAGAATAAACACACGTCTGCTTGCAAATGCCTGTGCAGCTACACTTTGGATAAAAACTTAGAGCAAGATCACTAGAGAGTAGAAAATCTAAATAATAATTTTTTTAAGGCAGCATAGACTGGAGATCGCTCTATTTAGATTTGTTCATCCTCTGCACAATTAACCATCACACACTCGAAAGTAAACCTGAACCAGCAGTGAAACTTATTTTGTGAATAATTGTGAATGAACCCTGTAATCCTCCTTCAATTTGTCGATCACTGGAAGCTATCCGGAAAAGAAGTACTTGTCTCCTTACTGATTCACCACCCGTACGAAAGCCTTTGTGTCATTAAATATAAAATTACTTTCCATTCATTTTTCACTCCACAGAGCCTCAAGCTACAGGGTGCCAGAAACAAGAGAAAGAAAAGAGTTGAAGATGCTACAAGCTTCATCTTCAACTTCTCTGAGGGCCCGAGTCAACCTCATTTCAAACAAGTGAAAAAAAGAGAGAAACCCTCCCACTAACAGTAAACAGTTGTGCTGAGAAGTTTGAGCATTCGCATTGTTTCTAAAGAATCTGATGTCTGTCGGGAGAGTGGTACCCATGACATCAATTTTAGGGCACATCCTCCTTTCACTCCAAAATACTCAAATTAAACTGAGCCACGCCTATAAACCTCAGGGGGAAAACAGGAGAGGAAGAAAAACCCAACAAACAAACACAGATAATATTTGATAATTTTTTTTTATCAGAACCTGGCAAAAGCATTCTGCATTAATTTCATCTGCCATAATCACACTGTGTCGCTGTGAGCTCCCACAGGCAAACTGATGTAGCCCAGTGACTTCCACAGCTTTGCTGAACGCATCAACTGCCAGAATTGCCAAGTTTGGAGGGGATTCCTCCTGCAATTCTTCCTTCCACCAGCTCCAAGACACTGCAGCATCACGGAAAAGAAGCGAAGGGGACAATTAGCCCCCAGGAATCACCAAAAAGAAGCAGTAGTTTGTCCTGAAGATGTGAATGGAAGGACATTGTGATTCTTTGGCAGGGAGAGGAGGAAGTGTTGAAAGCAGGAGGAAAAAAAAAAAAGATGTAAATGATGAAAGGGGTGACTGAGGGCAGGAGAAAAGTAGATTTGAGAAAGAACTGGGATACTGGCAAAAGTTTAGATAGAAACAGATGTTGAATAAAACAATTTAGGAACAGACTTTTGGAAAGACATACTCATTCTCTTTAAAAAAAAAATAAAAAATTAAAACCCAGATGTGACCCTATTCAAAATATGGATTGGCTCAGAACACCCACCTGTTGAGATGACTTGTTGTTTTCAGGACAACTTATAAAGATTACAGAGAGCATGATGAGAGGAACACCTTAGGTTTCTCCAGCAGTTCACACGGAATAATAGTTCTATCGCTCTCCCCAATGTCTAATGCATCGGGTAGTGAGGTGGACTGTGAACTGGCTGAGGGGAAGAAGCCAAAGAGTCGTGGTCAATGGGGCGGAGTCTGGTTGGAGGCCTGTATCCAGTGGAGTGCCTCAAGGGTCGGTACTGGGACCAGTATTATTCAATATATTCATCGATGACTTGGATGAGGGACTAGAGAGTACTATCAGCAAGTTTGCTGATGACACCAAGCTGGGAGGAGTGGCTGACACACCAGAAGGCTGTGCTGCCATCCAGCGAGACCTGGACAGGCTGGAGGGTTGGGCGGGGAAAAATGTAATGAAATACAACAAGGGTAAATGTAGGGTCTTGCATCTGGGTAGGAACAACCCCAGGTTCCAGTATAAGTTGGGGAATGACTTATTAGAGAGTAGTGTAGGGGAAAGGGACCTGGGGGTGCTGGTGGGCAGCAGGATGACCATGAGCCAGCAGTGTGCCCTTGTGGCCAGGAAGGCCAATGGCATCCTGGGGTGTGTTAGAAGGGGGGTGGTTAGTAGGTCGAGAGAGGTTCTCCTTCCCCTCTACTCTGCCCTGGTGAGACCCCATCTGGAATCTTGTGTCCAGTTCTGGGCCCCTCAGCTCCAGAGAGACAGGGAACTGCTGGAGAGAGTCCAGCACAGGGCAACTAGGATGATGAAGGGAGTGGAGCATCTCCCTGATGAGAAAAGGCTGAGGGAGCTGGGGCTCTTTAGTTTGGAGAAGAGGGGGCTGAGGGGTGACCTCATTCATGTTTACAAATATCTAAAGGGGGAGTGTCACGAGGATGGAGCCAGGCTCTTCTCGGTGACAACCACTGATAGGACAAGGGGTAATGGGTTGAAACTGGAACATAAGAGGTTCCGCTTAAACTCGAGAAGAAACTTCTTCTCAGTGAGGGTGCCGGAGCCCTGGCCCAGGCTGCCCAGGGAGGTTGTGGAGTCTCCTTCTTTGGAGACATTCCAGACCCGCCTGGACACGTTCCTGTGTAGCATTATCGAGGCGTTCCTGCTCTGGCAGGGGGATTGGACTGGATGATCTTTCGAGGTCCCTTCCAATCCCTGGCACTCTGTGATTCTGTAACTTAAAGACCTTTCATAGGAATTGGGAAAGATGCGTAGGAGAAGGAAGAGTTGATTATTTAAAATAGAGACAATTACAGTCAAGTAAGCTGCATCAAAACAATAGTAACAAAGCAAAATCATGATTATCTGTCGAATTTCAGCACCAAAGAGTGTGTTTATGTCATCGTTAAATCTAACATGTTCATCACCTTTACACTGTCCTGGGCACCAGACTGTTGGCACTCTCTGAACACATCATTACAGACCTCTAAAATGAAACAAAGCAATCCAAAAGAAATATTGAATGGAAAAAGAAAAACACATAATGCTTTCAGATAAACAAATGCTTCATATCACATCCCTACGGACACCAAGACCAACACAATCAAATGGGCACTGGATCTGGGTACTCAACTGAAAGTCACCACAGCCTAATTTTTCACGATATGTTAACTAATTATTTTTATTCTGTTTTCAAAAATAACACTAATCATCTCTAGGAGACTGTGCAATCTCAATAGCCCTAAGAGACTGACAGATTTACCTGTTGGGGCAGCAAACAGTGCTGTCATATGTGTGAAAATATACCGTGCATTAATACTGCAAAATTATAGCAGTCAAACGTTACCAGCTGGCTGAGCACACTCCAACACGCAGATTTTCAAACTGGGCATTAATGACAGGAAAAAAAATTCATAATATCCACTCTAAGCACTGCTCACAAAAGGCACTGATTTTTTTTCTTTTTCCAGAATTTGCTTTAACATTAATGGAAACATTGATAAGGGAGGGGTTTGTCCCCCTGTGCTCAGCACTGGTGAGGCCACACCTTGAGTGTTGTGTTCAGTTCTGGGCACCTCAGTGTAAGAGGGATCTCGAGGTGTTGGAGCGAGTGCAGAAAAGGGCAACAAAGCTGGTGAAGGGCCTGGAGAATAGACCTTACGAGGAGCGACTGAGGGAGCTGGGACTGTTCAGTTTGAGGAAGAGGAGGCTGAGGGGGGACCTCATCATGCTCTACAGCTACTGGAAAGGACGTTGTAGAGAGGTTGGTGCTGGTCTCTTCTCACACGTCATTAGGGACAGAACCAGGGGGAATGGGTTCAAGTGGCAACAGGGCAAGTTTAGACTGGACATGAGGAAGAAATTCTTCACGGAAAGAGTGGTCAGACCCTGGCACAGACTGCCCAGGGAGGGGGTTGAGTCGCCATCCCTGGGTGTGTTGAAGTGTCGCTGAGATGTGGTGTTGGGTGAGATGGTTTAGGGGTGAACTTGTAGTGTAGGGTTAATGGTTGGACTCGATGATCCCAAGGGGCTTTTCCAACCTGAACTGTTCTATGATTCTATGATTAGCAAATACCAATCTGTATCACCACAGATTCCAGCCTTCTCAGGATACTTCGTGTTCATCTTCCATCTCTTACTCCTTTCTACAAAGGACAGTTTAACTTTTCCACGAGCCTCCAAAACAAACAGCAATACAGGAATCAAACTGGCAGTAATGGAAAACAACATAGGCTGGCAAGAAAATCTGTTTAAAATAAATGAAGGCATGCCTTGATACCCTCTTCTTCTGCTTAAGGTGAAATCTGTTCATACAAAAATTTAAAATGAATTTCTAAGTCGTGCCGAACTGAAAGAGAAAATGATAGGCAGCATTTTTCTGCTGTACAGTAACTCCCTTGCAGGTAACATGTCGAAAGAATGATTTTCTCAAATTCAGTATCTTCTTGCAACATCATTACTTTCCACAGAAATAACTATGAATTTTTTTTTTTTTTTCTTCACGCTTCAAAGAGGCAGATAAAAGTGAGAAGGAAAACTAAAGCATTACACGAGTTACTACATCGTAAAACAAAGAACCATCTGACCTGGGAACTCCTAAGAAGATCTCCCATTACTAAGGCAGGAACTACACCCACTCACTACCCGTCCTTCCAACATCCCTCTTGCCTACGCTCAGAAGCAGTAAAAGTAAATCTCATAGATACTGATATTCTACGCAAGGATTTTTTTTCTCTCGCACCAATAGCACAGGCATTAAGCCATCGCTGTCAAGACTTGAATATTGGGTAGCCCGTACACGCTGGCAACGTGACAGGACATGGAGAAACGGCCTCAAGTTGCACCAGGGGAGGTTCAGGTCGGATATTAGGAAGAATTTCTTTACCGAAAGGGTTGTCAGGCACTGGCACAGCCTGCCCAGGGAGGTGGTCAAGTCAACATCCCTGGAGGTGTTTAAGAGACGGGTGGATGTTGAGTTTAGGGATGGGGTTTAGTGGTGTTGATAGGGCTGGGAAAAGGTTGGACTCGATGACCTTGAAGGTCTCTTCCAGCCAAAACTGTTCTATGATTCCACGACTCGGCTATCACGGTCACACCCAGCAATTCTCTTCCCTTTCAGAAGCTTTCAGAGCAGCTTTTCTGTGCTCTAAATGCAAGAATCACCCAAGGAATCAGTGCAGAAGGCTCCTTGTTGGCTTATTCACAGGCTCAAAGACCGAGACGTGGTCCCAAGTGGACTTTGAAAAGTCAACCTGTGTTTACCTTCAAAACCACCTAATTTTCAATTCGCTCTTAGATCCTCCGTGCGCACACACTCCAACATAGCACTTGGCCAAAAAAATTCACCGGCACCATAATCTCCTTTTTCAATGTCACGGCTCTTTCCTTTCTACACGCTAAATGCCCTAGTAGAAATTATTGTGAAATGCACCCATTAAAGGTATGCTAATGACCACGAATTGTGACAGCTGCTGCGGAAACAAGCCTGTTGGCTGAGGCACAGCCCCATTAACTATCTATCATAAAGTACTCTGGACTTGCTCATTTATTACTACTGCATAGCCCAAGGGGGGAAAAGGGGGGAACAGCAAGATTTTCTTTCTCCGAAGCAAAAATCATAAGCCACTTACTTCTCCTAATGTCACGATCCCCACTGTTTATCTGCAGGATAATTAGGAAAGTGAGAAGTAATGAATTCTTATTTATTTATTTATTTACGAGCGTGACTTGAATTCACGCATCGATGAAAAAAGACAATGCAGTATCTTAGCACGCTAACAGATGGGTGGATCTTCCAACCTCACAACTAAATTCTAAGTATGAGACATCCCAACCACGAAATCAGGTTTCAAGCAATTATTATGATCTTCTTTTGCCACAGCTTCCCAAAAATGAATGTTGACAAAATTCTCCCATATCCTTCCCATGGAAGAGCAGAGTTGACACCTGAAACTAGTTTTTTGCTTTCAAAATTCATTATAAATTATTTAGATTAAAAAAACGACACGTCGGAATCAGCATATTTTGAAACGGAAGGTACCTCCTGAAAAGAAAAGGGTTTGCCTTCAATTCTCTCCAATAATTGCATAAATTGAAGCTTGATAATTTTTTTTACTGGGAGCACTACAGCCGCCCATACGTCCGATTCCCCAAATCCACAACTCGGAGCCTTGTGCGAGGCAGAGATGTCTTGCCCTGCTATTGGGAACAGGAAAATTAAACAGTCTCCAGAGGACTGTACTATCAAGAGAACTATCAAGGTAAACTGAGGAAGTGCGGTCTGGATGACCAAGTAGTGAGGTGGGTCGCTGATTGGTTGAAGGGAAGAAGTCAGAGAGTTGTGGTCAATGGGGCAGAGTCCAGTTGGACTTATAAACTGCATTTCAACGAGGAAAAAAATACTATTTTTTTTTTTTTAAAAAGGCATTCAACACTATTTCCACAATCATCGTTTAGTTCTCCTACGGAGACACTGAAGTTTCGCTACTTAAATAGCTCATAGTAGAAACACGAGTCATCCAATTTTATGCTCTTAAATAAAGAATGTACCAAAGCACACAAACAGCAGAAACAAGTATTAAAAGACAAAACCAATAAAAATGTCTCAGGCACCACTTCCACCTGTGTTTTGGTTGAAGAAGAACACGACAGTCTTGTTGCAAACACTGATAATGTAGATGGTTCTTCCACTCGCTTTGGCCTTACCAACACTACAGTCTAGGTGCTTTCTGATGGTTTGAAGATATTTAACAGGGCTTTCCTAAAGCGCATTTTCCTTCCTTCCCTCATCCAAACACAGCACCAGATTTAAGCTTTCATAAATGCACAAGTAAAAAGATTTTGTTAACATTGATACAGCACCCGAGGTAGAGGAAACATGAGGGCGCAGGGTCCATTCCCTCTTTAAGGGTACTACAACGTAAGTATAGAGAGAAAGAAGAGAAAGAAGAGAAAGAAGAGAAAGAAGAGAAAGAAGAGAAAGAAGAGAAAGAAGAGAAAGAAGAGAAAGAAGAGAAAGAAGAGAAAGAAGAGAAAGAAGAGAAAGAAGAGAAAGAAGAGAAAGAAGAGAAAGAAGAGAAAGAAAGAAGAGAAAGAAGAGAAAGAAAGAAGAGAAAGAAGAGAAAGAAAGAAGAGAAAGAAGAGAAAGAAGAGAAAGAAGAGAAAGAAGAGAAAGAAGAGAAAGAAGAGAAAGAAGAGAAAGAAGAGAAAGAAGAGAAAGAAGAGAAAGAAGAGAAAGAAGAGAAGGAAAGAAGGAGGAAAGAAGGAGGAAAGAAGGAAAGAAGGAAAGAAGGAAAGAAGGAAAGAAGGAAAGAAGGAACGAAAGAACGAAAGAACGAAAGAACGAACTAAAGAACGAAAGAACGAAAGAACGAAAGAACGAAAGAACGAACGAACGAACGAAAGAACGAAAGAACGAAAGAACGAAAGAACGAAAGAACGAAAGAACGAAAGAACGAAAGAAAGCAGTTTTGTCCTTATAGTCAGGAAGACAATTTTTTTAAATAGGAAGGAGATGTAAAAACAGGTGGCAATGTGATTCCTGAACGCAAAAGAACTTCAAGTACGAGATCAAAGATGAAGATGGGCATCCACCACTAAACTTAGAGTTCCCCAAGAACACCAGGAGAGTTTGCCCCTCCTAAATGAGACAGTTTACATGTAATTAACTACCTACCTATCAGTGACGCACCCTTTATCAACCTCAAGTTTAAAACCCTATGCTGGGCATTGTTGTGAAGATAAACGTTGGTTGGGCGTAGTATATTCATCTGCTTAGTTACAAGGAATTTCAAGATTTCTTCCTCTCCCCCCTCCACTACTCCCACTCTCAAGAAACACTGTCACCACAAAAATACCTGGAAAGGAGACAGACAACAGATCTCCCAGCGGAAAGAAACCATCCATTTTTCCAGGATTTCCGAGGCGTAGGAAGCACACAGCCCATTCAGTCCTGAACAGGCTCTGTCAAGAAAACTCAGCATCCAGGTTCTCAACTGCTCTCAGTAAAAGGGGAGGAATATAAAATTAAGGGGAGTTATACAAAAACAAAAGGAATGTCCACCAAATGGAACTATCGAATTAAGGCATTATGTACCACTTGGCCATCTTACTGCTACTCACAACAAAGGCTCATTGTTTCGGGCTTTTTCCAGCTCGATACTACCAAAGGAAGGGCCGTTGTCTCAGAACTTGCTTGCAACAGAATAGGCAGAGTCTTGATTACTGCAACAACTACAACAGGACTCACAGTGAGTATCGTAAAACAGCAACATCAAGACCACTAATCAACAGTGACTTTTTAATAAACCTACAGGGAGGCTGGGGAGGGACTTTGTACAAGAGTGTCCAGCGACAGGACAAGGGGAAATGGGTTTAAATTGGAGGAGAAGGGGTTTAGGTTGGATCTTGGGAAGAAATTGTTCAGCCCGAGGGTGGCCAGACTCTGGACTAGGTTGCCCAGACAGGCTGTGGCTGCCCCCTCCCTGGAGATGCTCAAGGCCACGTTGGACGAGGCTTTGAGCAACCTGGGCTGGTTAAGGGCGTCCCTGCCCATGGCGGGGGGTTGTATTGGATGATCTCTGAGGTCCCTTCCAAGCAAAGACATTCTATGAATCTATATAAAATATATATATAAGTGGCTACATCTTTTCCAAACCGTCCTCTTCTAATGGCTTGTTATCCTTCTTCCAGCTGGCGTTCCCAAACAAAATAGCCACATTACTCACGGAAGAGCCCCCAGGTAAGTCACAGTCACTATGAAATGAGGACTTTCATTAATTATTCAGGTGGTCATTAGTAAAGCAAATTGCTCGTAACTTCCATCCCTCCTGTCCCCCAAATAACCTCTCTTCTCTTAAGTCTTCTAGTTCAACCCAAAGGAAGGCAGGTAACTAGAGCATTCTAAAGGAGAGACAAGAGAATATTTGCCTCGCCAAAATTAACCTGAGCTTGTACCATGTCGCGTACGAGGATAAGCCTTGACAAGTCTCCAACTTGGCTTCTGGTGTGTCGCACACCTGGGCAGGGTTGTATGCTCCAAACACCCAGAATTAATCAAAAGGAGCCTGGTTGGGAATATTTATGCGCGAGCGCTGTGCTCGAAGCTTCAAGGGAATGTTATTTAAAACATTCGTTTCATGATATCTCGGGGGCAGGAACGGGACTTCTCTCCCCAAGAAGGGAAGGTATAGGTAAAAAGGATTAATATGCTTACTTTTTGCCCATGCGTGACAAGGAATGATGATGTTCATTTGAAAAGAGCGCGTGGCAATTTTGTTAGCCATTCAATAAAAAAGGGAGTAGCAAGAACAAATTGGTTAATGAATGAGGGAGGAGAGAGGAGAGTATTATGCGGCGAATCTATAAAAATGAACTCAATTTGAATTCAACCGAAAGAACAAATTGATGGAGCAGCAGGCTTTGTAAAGCACTAGATCTTCATCGAGATGCTGAGATAGCAGAGCGATTAATTTTGCTTCCGTCAAATATCTTGGGGTTTGCTACATAAGAATTAAAAAACAGCACACTTTTAAATGCTGTTTGACTAGCAGAGCACATTCCTCTCACCATTCAAAAAGAAATTTTCAAGACAAGAAATGCTCACTCTACGTACCTTACCTGCCTTCAAAATTTTCTATTTTTACTGTGTTTTTTCCTGTCTGTCAAACTTGGACATAGAGGAAAAAAAAACCCCACAATTAACCATTACATATCGCCATTTTTAAAAAAAAATACTTCCATACATGTTGCCAAGTGAAAAATTGAAAGAAGAAGAAGAAAATTAATTGTATTATTCCAGTGAAACAAATATTTTAAATGTCAGAATGGACGTTGTAAAGGGGCAGAAGAGAGATAAAGGTAAACAATTTCTTATTCTAGTTCACAGGCACTTAATGGTCGTTCCAGAGATGAAATAAAACATTTGCTTACCAGTTTACAGGACAGAGATCGTACTGGGATTACAACCTACAGCACAAAGAGTTCTGTCACCCACAGGTTGTTTGAAATTATTTTGACTGTTTGACTACATCAAGGAGAGGAAAAATCAATCGCTCTTATTAGCAAAGCGATTTTAGACGTGCAAATGGATCTTTACCATTTAGTCAAGGCACGTATATTCGTCCCGGTAAGAAAACCGTTCACGATTCAGAAATATTTGGTAGGAAGTCCCATTTCTTGTGTTGCTGGGAAATAAAAAACCAAAGTATCGATGTCTATTTGCACAGCAGCAGCTTCTGTTTCATACAGCAGAGTTTCACATCACCTATTTAACATCCCAAGAGGGAAACCCCCCAAAACAGAATAAAACAAGCAAACAAAGAGATAGATCACACCCTCAATATTGAAAATTAACTTTTTCCTCCGTTCTTTTTTGGTTTATCCTGTCTTCTACAACAGGAACAACCAAAACCAGATGACTTTTGCCGCTACCGCAAGAGCGCAAATGCAAAAAAAAGCTTATTTGCTGCAATGAAACTGCTATTTCCAAACCTGAAGAACAGCAGTGTGTGGCAAAAAAAGAACCACATAAATAAACCTAAACTAAATCTCATGGCTAAGTCTCCGAAAATCTTTACCTGGAAAGAGATTTCAAGAAAAATGTCTGCTTTCTAAATTATAAAACTGAAGAGCAAGAGACAAAACAACTGGCACTAGATTTAATTTCGTCCCATGCGGTTTCCAAACCTGAAGTCTATTTTTCAAATGCGAGCCTTTTGTATTTTTCCTATAATAAATTGTGAATTATAGCCACCAATCACAGCGTACTTCTCAGAAACAGCTTGGCCCTCCCTACGGTAAGCAATCATGTTTTGCCTCGGGCTATGTAGTTTACCTCAAATTATTTCAGAATCATCCGAAAAGATTCATTTTTCTATTAAAATGATGAATGAGCTAAATGAGGTATGTAATAAATACCGCAGGTTTGTAAACAGACTTCTTTTTCTCTTGAGAACTAATGCCTTAACTCATTTAGTAATTCTTCCCCCTTGGTATTTTCTAGGGAAGTCATCCTTAAAATACGGTTAGCGCAGGACAATTCGGGGGGAGCAGGAAGGGTCAGAAAATAATCTGCTTATGGAAAATCGGGGACCTCCTCTTGACAAAGCTAATGAATTGAGGACAGGAAAAAATAAATGCAACACCGAAACAAAGGTCAGAGCGTAGGACCCGCACGCAGGAACCAGGACCAGCCACCCAAGGACAACGGGGAAAACATCTAAAGAGTTGAGACACCGAAGAGCAGAATATTCTATTTTAACGAAGCAGATTCCATCACGACAATAGGTCGGATCCACGCCTAACGTAACTCAACATGCTTCAGCGTCAATCTATCGAGGACTGTATTTTGTTTATTGATTTCAGCGCCCGGAAAAGTAGAAGAATTATATATCTCAAATACGATTTTTCTTGGGAAAAAATATCTAATAATCTGATTACCACACTCACCTACTGTGCAAAAAAGTGCTCTTTAATAGAAGGATACTTCTACCAAATCGATTTTTTTGAACATGGAATTTATTAACAGACCTTCTGGTGTAGAAAATAATTTAAAAAAACAGAAAAACATCTCAGCGACAGCAGATTGCATTTCCTAACAGGTACTTCAACGAAAGCCTGCAACAATACACGAGGAAATATATATAATTATATTAGTATGGATACGGATTTCTAATGATGGCAATAATCAAATTTTAATGTTATGGTTACAGTACATGAACAGAACAATATTTCTGTGCCTCTTCAAAGGGAAATGAGATTTTAATG
Organism: Trogon surrucura; assembly: GCA_020746105.1. Taxonomy (NCBI): domain Eukaryota; kingdom Metazoa; phylum Chordata; class Aves; order Trogoniformes; family Trogonidae; genus Trogon; species Trogon surrucura. The sequence continues at coordinate 219,449,479 of CM036617.1, forward strand.
TCATTGGTAGCTCAATAAAACCATTTTCTAACATATAGGGTCCTAATGACAGCTCATTTCAGTCCAGACAGTGAGGCAAATACGTTAACAGTAAACTCCGGGTCATTACAAGGAGATGGAAATACAACAGGTCCTCTGCACTTTGGATAACTATTGATTTTTTTTTCTTACTCCATATTCTCCGCATCTCACCCCGACTCACATAACGACTCAAGTGATGGAACGTCAATAAGCTATTTATGGCAAAGCTACCACATTTCAAACCGCTCAACAAGACTACGCCCAACTCGACTACCCACAATTTCTGGATGTGCAGCCAAGATCTCCAATAATAAATAAATACTGCAAAGGAGGACAGGGCTGTTGTCAATGCGAGTGAAGTATAATACAAGTATTCTTGGAGAAGTACGGGGCCTTAAATCACTCTGGTCTTTGACACCAGGACCCAAATTCTTTATGGCAAGACTGAAATAAAAGAATTTATTATGAAGTCCTCCTTCAGGAAGGGCAAGCAGAAAAAAGTATCATCCACATGCTGAGAGTATGGGAGAAATAAATAACTCCTTTTCTACCAGCCGCACGGCTACAGGCAGCTCTTGAGTACAACTTGGAGCACTTGGTAAAACCACTCAGAGATACTCAGCAAATAGCGTCACAAAACTGACCGCAAGTAAAGGCACAGGTACAAAAACACTCTCTTTGGTGCCAAGGCCAGTTCAAGAAGTTTTCATTTGCTTCCCCCAGCAACTTGCCCTCCATACGCCGCTCGCCAAGTTCCTCAACGGAGCTATTTGTGAGGTCGAGCTGTAAGGGAGATGGTGAGTGGGTCTGCATTCGACAAAGGCCTCCGGGATGGATTTGTAATGCATTTGCTTCAGTCCACAACATCCACGCTGACAGTACACAAAAGGAGGTGAACCGCAGTGCAGATGAAAATGGGTAGAAAAAGAGGTAAAGAAATTCTTCGTCAGCAAAGCGTCCCTTTATACCTACCACGGGTGTACGTCTGACCCTTCAAAAGAAGCCAGTTCACCTCATTTGCCACAGAGAAGAAAAAAAGAAAATAATAAAAAAGAAAAAAAAAGCAGGATCAACTTCTCCCAAGTATCAAATATCAGCCCCACTGCAATGGAGAGAGCGGGATCAGGCAGCCAGAGGTGGGTAAGAAGCCAGAGAAGATGCAAGTCCTCACCAGCTCTTCAGGACACACAGTCTCACTGCTATCACGTTTTTAAGGCTAAATCCAAAAGAACCATAGAATATCCTGGGTTGGAAGGGACCTCAGAGATCATCTAATCCAACCCCTGCCATGGGCAGGGACGCCCTTAACCAGCCCAGGTTGCTCAAAGCCTTGTCCAACCTGGCCTTGAGCATCTCCAGGGAGGGGGCAGCCACAGCCTCTCTGGGCAACCTAGTCCAGAGTCTGGCCACCCTCGCACTGAACAATTTCTTCCCAAGATCCAGCCTAAACCCCTTCTCCTCCAATTTAAACCCATCTCCCCTTGTCCTGTCGCTGGACACTCTTGCACAAAGTCCCTCCCCAGCCTCCCTGTAGGTCCCTTCAGGCACTGCAGGCAGGGATAAGGTCCCCCTGGAGTCTTCTCCTGCAGGATAAGGAAAGTTCCACTATTTCCAAAGTACTCCTCAAAGCCAATGAGATCACAAGGTATTACTAAAGGAATCAACAGCAGCTGCACTTATTTGTGCAGAATTAAGCATTAACAGTTGAACAAATCCTCACACCGACTCCACAAGGGATTTCTAGGGCTTCAGTCAGGGTCTAGAAATCCACTCTAAATTGTAATTTCTACCTCAGTTGGTATCGGAATGAGTCGTTTGTAAACCTCTGGATCTCCCTCAAAATTGTCTCTGAAGAAGCTGACATCCCATCAGCCACTTTCCAGTCCTCTTGTAAGAAGAGAGCTTTCCCTAACAGCTTACACAGCACGTAAGTAGCTCAGCTATCCTTAGCCCATCTATCATCTCCGAGTTTCTTTCAGAGCTGCTTTTTTTTTTTAAATACCATGCAGGCTTAAAGAGCTCGTGTTGGTAAAACTGTCCATTTCCCTTAATGTTTTCTCCTGAAACTTCAGATCTGAGACCTTGTTTGAGGAGACCTCTGCAAAGAAAACTTCTGCCATGGGAGCTTTCAAACAGTACCTTCATTCTGAAAGAGACACGTGAAAGGATAAATTCAGGTTGTTTTGCTGCTACGGGTTCATCCCTTCCGGGTGCTGCCCATCGTCCCCAAACTGCTCCTGCATCGACAGTCTCTGGTAAGAGCCTCATTTCAAGGTGTAGCTGTGTTGATTTTTATAACTTTTGTTAATTGTTCTTTAAAATCCTTTGTATAGAATCATAAAATGGGTTGGGCTGGAAGAGACTTTAAAGTCCATCTAGTCCAACCCCCTGCAGGGAGCAGGGACATCTTTAACCAGATCAGGTTGCTCAGAGCCCCATCAAGCCTGACCTTGAATGTCTCCAGGGATGGGGCCTCCACCACCTCTCTGGGCAACCTGTGCCTGGGTCTCACCATCCTCATAGTACAGAATTTCTTCCTAACGTGCAACTTAAATCTACCCTGCTCTAGTTTAAAACCATTGCCCCTTGTCCTATCGCTACATGTCCTTGTGAACAGCCCCTCCCCAGCTTTCCTGTAGCCCCTTCAGGCACTGGGAGGTGCTCTAAGGTCTCCCTTTTAGGATTCTTCTCTTCTCCAGGCTGAACAGCCCCAACTCTCTCAACCTGTCCTCCCAACAGAGCTGCTCCAGCCCCTGAGCATCTTTGTGGCCTCCTCTGGACCCGCTCCAACAGGTCCATGTCCCTCTTGTGCTGAGGGCTCCAGAGCTGGTCACAGCACTCCAGGTGGGGTCTCACCAGAGCAGAGCAGAGGGGCAGAATCCCCTCTTCCATCTGCTGGCCACGCTGCTTGTGATGCTGCCCAGGACACCACTGGCCTTCTGGACTACAAGCACACATTGTCAGCTCATGTCCAGCTTTTCACCCACCAGTGCCTGTGGGGGATGGCAGCTGGACTGCTGAAAACCTGGCATGGGTTGAAGACATTGACCTTGACAAATTCCCAGTGTACCCTTGAGATGGGAAGTTGTGTGTACTGAGTTTGGACACGTTTGTGGAACCTTCTCCCTCAAGATCCGGGGGGATGAGCCCAGCTGGAAGCTGCTCAGTATTAACCAATTAGAACTTGAACAACAAGTGTTTAACCTATAGGCAAAGGCCACGCTACCTTCTTCTACTACCTACAGCTATGTATAAAAGGCACACCCTTTGTCTAATAAAGGAGCCATTTTTGAGCCACTTTGATCACCATCCAGATGTGTCGTGTCCGTCTCTACAACGACAAGTGCCCCCACGTCCCTTTGTGCAGGGCTGCTCTCTAGCACATCATCCCGCAGCCTGCACTGACAGCGAGGATTGCCCCGACCCAGGGGCAGGACCTCGCACTTGGCCTTGGGCCCACTTCTCCAGCCCCTCTGGCGTGTCGACCGCGCCGCTCGCCTCGGTGTCATCTGCAAACTGGCTGAGGGAGCACCCAATCCCACTGTCTGCATTCACCAATGGAGTCATACTTGGAGTTTTTTGGGAGATTGGGTTTTGTAATGTCTAGTCTAACCCGTGTCACCATCCTCCTCATTCTGTTCACTTAATTATTTCAGATTTTTTTTAGGGATGCTCTCCTTCTTTCACTTACGCTGCTGTCCAAGCTCTGCTGACTCCTTTTAGGTTGCTGTTTTTGAGAAGTGGAATACTTTTGCTTAAAGACATTTGGTTTTACATTTATAGAGTTAATGCTAAGTTTGGGGGTGTTAACACTTAATTTCTTCCTTCTGAAATTGTAAGCAGCAGCTGGTGTTAAAATTGTTTAAGAATTGGAAATATTACTTCAATCTCATAGTTTTAGTTCTATTGATTAAAACTCAATTAGTGGCCTCTATAAAGAAAAATTCTTCCTTTCTAACCGTAATTTCTTTTCTCTGCCCTTTGTAAACAATAGAGCAGCAGCAAAGGAATTAATTTTGTTCCCAACATTTCAGAAACTCTCTTTTTTTTTTCCTATAAAGGAACTGACAGATCAAACCCAGGCTACAGGAAATAAAGACCTACCGTAGCAGTCTACTAGAACACAGAATTAATTCTTCTACCTGACAACGGTACACACAGATACATCCCCGCGTTACAGATTTTATAATTTCAGCTTGGATATCTGAACCAAATAAACCAGCTAACATAGGTAATGAAGCCAAAGACATAAAACCTGACCAGTTACAGGAAAATAAAGGACGCACCTTATAAAGGAACTTTCAAGGAAGGTGAGAATCACTCAACGTTTTAATATTTAGACCCATTTAAAAGAAACAAACACACCAAGCCTACTTGCTACTTTGCCAAAACTACAGTGGAAATGACAGATTTGCAGTAGCAAGAGCGATTTCTACCCAAGAACCTCACGATATTTTAAAATTTCACAGATTGAAACAGCGGGGACGATCAAAACCAAGATGACCACGACAGGACGCGCCAGTCGCTCGCAGAACTCAGATACTTGGGTTCTCTTCTGCTGTGCAAGATCCACGCCCCGACACGCCTGTGCTTCCACAAGAGCAGGGTTTGGCAGTCAGCTCTAAAACACCAATGCTGCCCTCCACGTGAGGGGACGCCCTCTAGGACTCGCGCGGCGTTTCCTTCGTTTAGTGAGAACCATTTGTACGTTCTTCCAACTCAACGCGCAGCGACACCGAGGCACCTCGCGACGCCGCTTCCCCAGGCTGGGAAGGTTCAAAACAAGTTAACCCCGATTCTAGATTGCTTCACGGAGGCAACGTCAACTGCAATCTTCTAGAGTAAGTCAAAATTTAACAATAAAAGTGACATAATGGCTAAATAAACCAGTTTGATATCCGTAATAAGAAACCTCTCAGGCATTCCGCTGATGAGAAAGGCATCTCAAAAGCACGGCGCTAACTACAGCAGTAAGTGAAAGATGCAAACCCCCTGGTAATTATGCAAATAATATTCCCCATTATAAATCTTCAGCTCCTCATTAGGTTGAGGCCACAAAACCCTTCTCTCTCCCGCACAATATTAAGAATCCAAGGGCTTAAGGCATAACGCTGAGGCTGTACCTTGGTTATAATTCCTCTCCTTATTCCCTCGTTCCCATATTTTAAAACGACACAGTATTAAACACTCGTTTACCATACTGGGATGATTTTTCAGCAACAGCATAACCATGGAGGTGGAAAAGCGCTGAGAAACGCCTCAGAAGGTACTAATACTCAGGTGTACTGAGGTGAAATTTGTTTGGTTTTAAATTGCAATTTGGAAAAAGAACACGGGCAACAGATTTTTACTTACGCAGCACAGATAAAGTTATTGCTTATTGAAGCAACTGGTTTACTACGGTACCAACCCATAACCCTTAGAAAGCTTTGATTTTATTCCAGATAGAGGGCCAAACAAATATTTATATAGTTGCTGACATAAGTAATACCATTTATTTTAATAGAAATGCTCACGTAAGCATTTTAAACCTTTTTTTCTTGAAAATACTGATTTACTTACTATGTGTACTCAAGTAGCTTAAACCCCCCCCCAAAAAAAAGGCATATTCATACCTCAGAGAATACGGATTATCGTTACAAAGAATAGTCAATACAGACTCAATATAGCAAGCTCCCACTACCCAGAAGTTATAAATCCGCCAGACATTTGAAATGGACTGAAATATATAGTAGCAGTTTTCAGAGGAAAACAGCCAGCTGTATTTTACAACTGCCTTGGCAGGAAGTTTTTATACATCAGCTCAGATGAAATACGATTCCCCCATCCAGTATTTTTCACAAAGTTGGTTCCAGGGTTTGAGACTTCCATCAGAAGTTAAGATTTTTCAGTTCATGAGAAGAAAGACTTCGAAAACGATACTTTTTGAATTCTTATTGTTAGCCAGATTTCTAGCCCAGAAAAATTCTGAACTTCCTTTAAATATGAAGTAATTAATTTTTAGAAGAGTTCTCTTGTATTCTGTAACTTTTTAACATAGAATAATCATATTTAGTCAATAGACCTAGACTATCATATCAGTCTTCCACTCTGGGAGAAAAATACATTTAATATTATAAACACACACAAGATGTAGTGTATCTGCAGCCTTCAGAAAGGTTTGTCTCTTTCCCATCTGCTCTTCTTAAGACAGGGATACTTGACAAAAAAAGAAATAAAATGACATACTATTAGCTAGCAATAAAGAAAAAAAAACAAGAAGAGATCTGTTCTCTTCTTCCACCCATAGTTTGAAATAAGCCTGAAGACACGGCTGCTTGAAAAATCTGAAACTTTTGGAAAGGCGGGTGAACTTACGAAGCGCTGTGCCTTCTGACGCTCCTCCTCCGTGGTGGCTCTCTCGCGAAGGATGGCTCGAGTCAGGTGCTCATTCGAAGAAATCCTTTCCCGTTCCAGAAGTTTGCCAAACTCATCCCGTACGTACATTTGTTCTTGTTTCAATCTGCGGGAGGTGGAGGGAAATGGAGACTGAAGGTGTGTTTTCCAGATGCGGTTTAAAAAGGCACAGGCACGTTAAAAGCAGTCACTGCAATGCACCAGCAGCAGCTTCTAGAGACACCAAAATCCGAATATTCACCAAGAATTCCAAAAGACTGAAGTGTCAGAATGAGGATACACAAAAGGTACAAGCTTCATTATCAGTATTCATTAAATCACACAAAATACAAGCAGCTCAAGAGCTTTATCACAGAATCATAGAATGTTAGGGAGTGGAAGGGACCTCGAAAGATCATCCAGTCCAATCCCCCTGCCAGAGCAGGAACGCCTCGATAATGCTACACAGGAACGTGTCCAGGTGGGTCTGGAATGTCTCCAGAGCAGGAGACTCCACAACCTCCCTGGGCAGCCTGGGCCAGGGCTCCGGCACCCTCACTGAGAAGAAGTTTCTTCTCGAGTTTAAGCGGAACCTCTTCTGTTCCAGTTTCAGCCCATTACCCCTTGTCCTGTCATTGGTTGTCACCGAGAAGAGCCTGGCTCCATCCTCGTGACACTCCCCCTTTAGATATTTGTAACCATGAATGAGGTCACCCCTCAGTCTCCTCTTCTCCAAGCTAAAGAGCCCCAGCTCCCTCAGCCTTTCCTCATCAGGGAGATGCTCCACTCCCTTCATCATCCCGGTTGCCCTGTGCTGGACTCTCTCCAGCAGTTCCCTGTCTCTCTGGAGCTGAGGGGCCCAGAACTGGACACAATATTCCAGATGTGGCCTCACCAGGGCAGAGTAGAGGGGAAGGAGAACCTCTCTCGACCTACTAACCACCCCCCTTCTAACACACCCCAGGATGCCATTGGCCTTCCTGGCCACAAGGGCACACTGCTGGCTCATGGCCATCCTGCTGCCCACCAAGACTCCCAGGTCCCTTTCCCCTACACTGCTCTCTAATAAGTCATTCCCCAATGAAAACATATTTTTAATTACCAGCAATACATTGGGAGCTCTGGCGGTCGGATGGTTTTGTTTTGATTTCAAGGAACCCTTTTTCCCAGGAAAATCCTTCTCCCCACCAGCCAGCAGGCACCCAATTTCCAGCGAAATTCTGCAATGGGATAACGTTTTCCAAAGACTGCACATATTTATCAAGCTGCAAAAAAAGACCGAACAACCGTAATAAACCTTTCCCAGCGATTTGAGAGGATGAGATGAGAACGACTATTGAACTCGGTGCAGCAGAGTTAATAAAAATCAGCCCCAGTCCCAGAAAACTCTCAACATTTACACGTCACGAACCGTAAAGATATCTGAAATCTTCACTACAGCGCTCGATACAAGCACACCGTTATCTAATTTTCAGGAAAATACACCGATATGAACTGTTTAGCTCACAAAACTTATCTGTTGCACGTGTGTTGTGACACCGAGCACAGAGTCAGCATCAGGGAGTCAGCAACGGCAGCAGGAAACATCGGTTTTCAAAGAGTTGGTTTTTTTTTGAAAGAGTGATGGAGAGGAAGCTTAAGTATTCTCAGTGCATTTAGACGTTGTCAAGGGAGCTTCAGAGAACAAATCATAACGAGCGGGGTCACTTTGTAAAAGGTACCAGCATTACAGTACATTAGATTCTTCCCCAGGGAAAATATTTAAGTGAGGTGGGGAGGAAAAAAAGACAATTACGAGATGTATTACTTCTGTGCTCAGACACAACCCCCCGAAACGCAGCAACCAACTGGGAATCTTTATGAAAAGTTTATTAAGCAGCATCTTCAATTATTGTAGCAAAAAAAAAAAAAGTCAGATTATGCAGACATGGACCAAATTCCATTAAGTGATTTCCCAAGGTCCCCCAGATTACTCCAACAGCATTGATATAACAAATCCTTCACACAATCAATGGCGCAGTCAAAACACGCTGCTTGTCTTTTCCATTGGAGAAATGTTTTGTCTAAAAAGGAAAAAATAGTGTCAAAATAGAAGCCTCGGCAGCTTTTTATCGTGAGAGGCAGCAAAGAAAGCATTTAGATTTGCTGCGACTGAAGGAAGCTCCCTCCTCATCCTTTCCGGATTTTTACTACCCGCAAGAGGTTTCCCCGTGTAAGTGTCTCTTCTTTATGCACATCGTACCTGGCAGAGTAATTAAAATATATGAAATCGGACAATATCTAAAAAAAGCTGACAGAGGTTTACTCATCACAAGTTTTTCAAAATTTAAAAACAAACCACTCAGATGTTCACATCTCTTTTTTAGCAAATTACTCCCTCATTTGACACAAGCTCAGTTAAACCTTCTCAAGTCCTCTCCTTCTCGCTCCCGGAATTACGAACCTTCGCGAAATCTCCTCTCCATCTCTCTTGCAAAGAAGAAGAAAGTCAGTTTTCTTAACACTTAAAAATAATGGGCTCCTAATGTCAAGATAAATCCTTTGATGGCTTAACCTGACTGCAGTTAAATTCAGCTTCCCTGCTAAGTACACTACAGAGGGACGGGACATCCTTTTCTACTTTTGCCAAAAACTCTGCGTGTCCTTTGCTGCCGACTTGCTCCAAGACGCTGACCCGGAATCTCGTCTCCGTTCACGAGCCATCTGACTCCTCGCCCGACAGCGAGCCCTTAAAACAGCTTTTCATCAGAAGCTCTGCCATCCCACAGAATTAGCAGACAACGACACAGCCGTGGGGACGGCCACACCGCAGGATCGTTTAGGTTGGAAAAGACCTTGAAGATCATCGAGCCCAACCAACGCCAGAAGGGATGGCGACATAATGCTGGGTTCCCACAAGCAGAGAACTCAGAGCAAGGTTTGCTCTTTCTGACCTTACCCATTCAAAACCCGTCGAGGTATCTCAATCTCACCGTGCAGCAGTTTTTAAGATTTTCTTGGCCGTAAACAGCTGTATCCTACCACAGCGAGGGAGGAAAGGATGGGGATAGGACCCCCAAAGTTGTATAAACCTGCATACGATCCTATAAGTTACTGGTTTCCAAGTACATCAGGTGATAAAAATTGTAGAAGAAAGGATTTTGTGCCATCCGACGTTGGCCAACACATCTCAGTGTCGCTGCCAAACTTAAGGAACTTCCATCGCAACGCAGCGACTGATGGAGGAGCAGGGGAACTCCCTCACTTCTACCACCCACCCTTGGTGATAATTCATTATACGTTTGTAACAAATTACTGACCACCTACATCCTTCTTCCCCACTTCACGTGTAAAATGACGTTACTAAACAATTAAGTGACGTGTTCTTCCCCAATTTATGAAGGCGAAAACCAGTATTTAATATTGGTTTGCTCAGCGAAACCAAAGCCAATAATGGTACATCAAAACCAGGAAGATTTTATCTATGTTGTTCATAACAGTTCATCCTAACTCAGTTTTCTTCGTTATAGACCACTCTTTTTCCTTAAAGTGGGGTTTCTTGATGTCTTCAAAAACACACTTAAAACAATGTGAGGGTCAGCATAAACATCCAAACACAACCGTAAGTTTTACCAAGTCATGAAGTAGTCAACAGTTTTGCAGCTAAGCAGTAATGCCTTCCATAAATTGATGAACTTCAACAAAAACAACAACAAAAAAAACACTACACAACCTCAAAACTAAGCCAAAACCACCTCCACCCCTTGGCAAAGAAAAAGCAAACACCAAAAATAAACTGAAAACCCCACCACCTTCCCACCGTCCCTACTCCGCTGCAAGGCTGTGGCCGACGTTCACCTTCTGGAGATCCAGGAATGTTCTCCTGATCTCCCCAATCAACTGATACTTGCCCCGTTGAAACAAATCCAACTTTGGGAACAAAGACCATTTTAAGGGAACAGCCTTGTTCTCTGTTTCGTCCACCTTTTTGCATGCAAACAAACTCCACTCTTTCAGGCTTGTCTGAGAAATGTTGTTTCCCTGATGGGCCCACAGCTCTACCCCGTAGCTGTTGCAGAACTACGTGCTCCGTCTGCCAGAGGATTTCGCTTTGGTGAGTAACTAACGTTTCCCAAGCTTTTTACTCCCCAAACCATTCATCCGTTTGTTAGCAGAAGTACCTTGCGCTTTCATATCACTTATCAGTCAGGAGTCGGACATTTATTTCCTCTCGTAGGACACCTTAAGCTTTGGTTTGCAACAGTACCACTAAATTTTGCGCTATGTGCAGCTTTCAGAAGTAAAAATATTAGTATTAGTTCCAAGACTGCTTTCCAAGAAATCCCATTACTAACCACCTTTGAGACTAATCATCTCCATTTGTCATTTGTGACAAATCTCCACCTTCTCCAGTTCATTCAGTTGTTTTAAAGTACTTATGTTGCTATGGGGGGGAAAAAAATCAAATTATTTATTCTCTGTTGCTACTTCCCTTTAGTAAATGTGTTTACTGACTCTTATTTTCCAACCCCTTTTTACATCAATATGAGATCTTTGCCACTGAATTTACTTCCACAGTTCCAGAGCTGCCTGGATTGCACTCAACTACCCCCCAAACATCCCTCTTGGTAAGTGAAAAAATAACTTAAATAGATGTTTAAATCACATCTAATTTTGAACATAATCAGAGTAAAGAAAACGAAAACTTCCACTTGACTTTAGCAATTCTCATCATGACTTCTTGGCTTCCTCTGACTCCGTGACTTTTGATACAAAGCTTTCGTTGCTGGTTCACACGTCTGCATATTGATCCCGTGGACCTTCTGATTAGCTGCAATCCTTTTGGTTATCAGCCATTCAACCTGCAAGGTTTGGACCTCTCTCCAAAATGATTTTTCTTCTGGTTTGGTTCCAAAGTACTAGAGAGTTTTCACAGCTTCGTCTTTCTGATGCTTTGATTTTCCAACCCTCCTCTACGTTCCTCCTCCTTTCCTCATCGCAGTTGGGTTAAGTAGATGCCTCGTTTCATCAAGATGTACTTGCTCATGCCACAGAGTAATTCTGTAATTTATGGGCTCATTTCCAGAACCTCAAGGCTGCTCCCTCCCTAGAAGCCAACTGCAAGTCAAAGGAGTTCTCGTGTCTACCAGCTCAAAGGCTCAGCTTCACCAACGTGTTTAGGAGCAGTTTCATTAGGAGTGGTTTTATTAAATTTCTAGATCAAGACGCTCAGGTCACCTCAGTCAGAAATCTGTGCAGCAAACATCTGACTGATTGTCTTTTTTCCTTCCCTCTGTGGCATTCTACCATAAAAACAATTTATGCTATTTCACGCTATTTTCACTTAAGACGGTTTAGGCCATAAAGGATGGTTTATGTCCTTCAAAAACATCCAAGACCGCCTTGCGCGTATCAGCGTCTTAAAGCAAAAAATTGAAGACTTGCCTGTCTACTCTAACCCTTGTTTATCTGACCAAGAATGTGTCTCTTCGTACCTACAGAACAAAATATAACTCGTCAACTTCCTGAAGCACCTAATGAACTTTTTCCTTTAGGGCAACTTGCATTCCTAAAAAAAAGTCCTAAATACTCATCTCAACTGATTTGAATTCACCAGAGTTTTAACAAAATAAGTAGGATTTTGAAGTAATTTTCATTTATTTGAGTTACATAATTGGGTGGCTTGTAGGAGCTTAATGAAACAAACACAAGGCAGATACGTGCCGATCGCAAACATTTGCTTGCATCAACTTACAGTAGTTTTCTTCCTTGACATTACAAATCCATTTTCCTGGCATTCAGCGTGTACTGCTGCTGAATAAAGGCAAACATCAGCTAAATCCACAGTAATACATCATCGTCTAGCTAAAAGTAAAAAAAGATAGATGCACGTTTGCAATTTGTAATGAGCGGAACAGCACAACTTCTTGGCGCAGCCCACTACTCCCAAGAATTCCACATAAACAGACCACTTCCCACTTTTAATTACAACAAATATAAAGGCTCAATACGACGGTTCTCGCATTTAAGCACAAAACTCTAGTTAACGCATAAGGGACATTGTGCATTACGCTGTTCATTTATATAGAAAGAAAGGAAGGGTTTTAAAAAAGGTGCTGAAACAGCAGAGAAGGCTGCTGGCTATACATTTTCCTCCGCCGTTGATAGTTTGACTGAAATACTTCCAAATAATTATGAAATCCTGTTTCAAGAACTGTAGAGCTATTTAGTTACAGTAACCGATTTAATGAAAAGCAGAATGCGCTGCTATCGCTATTTGAAAATACAAATGAGGTATTAACAAGAACCTCTGGGTACTGAAGTCTTGAATTAACATCTCCCGGAATTTCACGTCCTCGACTGGTTTATGACACACAACCAGACACCCAAAGCAACAAACGGCTGCCTCTCTACACACCACTGTCTTGTAGGACTTCAACAGCGAGTCAATGCTATGAATCAGAATTGTCAGGGTTGGAAGGGACCTTAAAGATCATCCTGTTCCAACCCCCCTGTGCCATGGGCAGGGACATCCCCCACTAGATCAGGCTGCCCAGAGCCCCATCCAGCCTGGCCTGAAAAACTCCCAGGGATGGGGCTGCCACCCCCTCTCTGGGCAACCTGGGCCAGGGTCTCCCCACCCTCATGGGGAAGAACTTCTTCCTCACGGCCCATCTGAACTGACCCATCTCCAGCTTCAATCCATTCCCTCTAGTCCTGTCACTGCCCGACATCCTAACAAGCCCCTCCCCAGCTTTCTTGTAGCCCCTGGAGATACTGGGAGGCCACAATAAGGTCTCCTCGGAGCCTTCTTTTCTGCAGCCTGAACAGCCCCAACTCTCTCAGTCTGTCTTCCCAGGAGAGGTGCTCCAGCCCTCTGAGCATCCTCGTGGCCCTTCTCTGGACACGTTCCAGCAAGTCCAGATCTTCATTGTGCTCTGGCCTCCAGAACTGGACGCAGGACTCCAGGTGGGGTCTCACGAGAGTGGCGTAATATTGATGAATATGAGGAATATTGACGTACCTTTTGCAGTTCAGTAAAGAAATAATTAAGTCACTTACTACCCCCCAACGCTTCTGGCCCTCAGATTTACTATCACAACTTCGTTCACCCATCCTTTAAACGCTTGATTGCCTCTTACTTCATTCAATGCAAAGTGCAGTTCACAGCTCTCACACAATCCCACAGCCATGGAAGCTGGAAGGGACCTCACATGACCACCTCCTTCAGCCTCCCCATTCAAGCAGGGTCAGCCAGGGCAGGTTGTCCAGGACCACATCCAGTTGACTTCTTAATATCTCCAGAGATGGAGATTTCATAACCTCTCACGGCAACCTGACCCAGCATCTGACCACCTTCACAGCGCTGAATTCCATGTCTTTCAGTTTGTGTCTGGTGCCTCTTGTCCTAATTCCCAGATCTCCCTGCTGGCCCTTCTCCACAACGTGCCATTTGCTCTCCCTCAGTCTTCAGGAAGCTCTTTGGACCACCACGACCTTTCAGAAATAATTGAGAGTGGTCCCACACTGACATCAGCCAGCTCCCTCAGCACTCATGGGCACAACTCGTCTGTCACCACGGAACTTCTCTGTGTTCGGTTTGTACAAGTGTTCCTAACCCCATCCTCCCTCACCACGGGTAAGCTCTTTGGGCTCCAGACCTTCCCTCCAGTCTTGGGTCCCAGGATTCCTGAAAGCTGGCCTCAACAGTAAAGACGAAGGAAAATACAAAACCTTTGCCACCAGGGATTCTGCTCCCTTTAGCAATGGGTCCACACTTACCCCAGTCTTCACTTTGCTGTTGGTTTTAACCCTGCATTCTGGCACTCACAGCTAAACAGACAGACATGTTCATCTATCCCTAGAGCTGATCGATAACTAAAAGTAATTAAGTATTTGCATTCGGCAAAGCAAGAGCAAAGACAAACAATGCCATTAATTTTGCTGTTTATGCAAACATGAACTTTACCAAAGACAGGAAAAAGTGTGCATACCTTATCAGAACTGTTCCTTGAACAATCTAGTACAAGCCAAGTTGAATTTTCCTCCTGTTCGGAGGCACTTCAGTCCAGTTTTACCTTGGAATCTAGAGCTTATCTCCCTGCAGTCAACGACTGACATAATTAACCTGCTGGATACACTTCTTGTAACCGCAATACTCATAAACAACCCAGTCCATCAGCTCCCATCCATACTCCAGAAATGTTTTTTGTAGTACAGCCCAAACTTGTGAATATTAAAGCTGAAAATTGTATCAGTGAATACCTAGAAAACTTCCTGGCGCTTTTTCTTTCTTTTTTTTTTTTTGGTGCTAAGATGCAAAGATTCGTTACATACGTTTCAACAAAAGCGTGTTTCCAAGTAGAAAATTGGGTCATCTCCTGAATATATATGTTCTAAATATAGATGATATTTGAGCATTAGAACATGAGGGAAAAAAAGCTTTTGTCAGAAGAAAAGAAGTTGTACTGGCTAAAACTGGACACACCTTTGTATCAAAGCCCTGCAAGCGTCCTGCTTATCTCAAAACAGAGAACAAAAATGCTCTGCCCGAGGCTCTTATTGCCCTTAAAGACTGGACTTAAGAGCTTAGCTAGAAGAAAAAAAAAAAAACTATTGAATTTCCTTTGTAATAAATACTGTGACAGTTACGAAACTTACCCAATTCAAATGAAAAACCTGAATCTAGATCCCCTCCAGAGAAATTTCCTATACTCAAGTAATTCCCATCTCACCAGGGACAGCAGCAAACCCTGGGAGTTACTCAGAGCAGAACGTTCACGCATGCATTAAAATTACTGAAAACAAGCAGCAGACCTAAATGTATGAAATTTGGACTTCCCCCAAGTAAAACAAGCAAAAATACGATGGAAAATCACTGTCACCAAGGGAAAAAAAAAAAATCGGGGTGGGGGGACTGCAAGAGGTTAGGGAAATCCTGATACACGAACCACCAAAGATTCCTGGATCTCAGACCAAACAGAGATGTAATAAGAATTTGGGTACGTTAGTTATCATATTATCATATTCAGGTTCCACTATAAGACAAGTTTTGGACCGTTTTATTCTTGAAGTCATTTTAATGTCACTGGCTGGATGGTCGCACTCAAAGAGTTGTGGTCAACGGCTCAATGTCCACGTGGAGACCAGTGACAAACCGTGTTCCTCAGGGGTCTGTTCTGGGTCCAGTGCTGTTCAGTGTCTTTGTCAGTGACATGGACAGTGGCATTGAGTGCACCCTCAGCAAGTTTGCCGATGACACCGAGCTGTGTGGTGCCATGGACTCACCTGATGGCAGAGATGCCATCCAGAGGGACCTTGATAGGCTGGAGAAATGGGCCAGTGCAAACTGCAGGAGCTTCAACAAGTCAAAATGCAAGGTCCTGCACCTGGGTTGGGCCAGTCCCAGACACAACTAGTTACAAACTGGGCACAGAGTGGGTTGAGAGTAGCCCTGAAGAGAAGGACTTGGGGGTGTTGATAGACGAGAAGCTCAGCATGAGCTGGCAGGGACCTCCTGCAGCCCAGTGGCCAATCCTGTCCTGGGATGTATGAGGAGAAGCGCAGCCAGCAGGGCAAGAGAGGGGATTCTCCCCCTTTACTCTGCTCTGGTGAGACCCCACCTCGAATCCTGCGTCCAGTTCTGGTGTCCCCACCATAAGAGGGACATAGAACTGTTGGAGCGCGTTCAGAGGAGGCCTCAAATATGACCCAGGGGCTGGAGCAGCTCTGCTACGAGGACAGGCTGAGGGAGCTGGGGTTGTTCAGTCTTGAAGAGAGAAGACTTTGGGGGGACCTAAGAGCTGCCTTCCAATACCTGAAGGGATCCTACAGAGAGGCTGGGGAGGGACTTTTGGCAAGAGCGTCCACTGACAGGACAAGGGGAAATGGGTTTAAGTTGAAGGAGAATAGATTTAGATTAGATCTTGGGAAGAAATTCTTCAGTACGAGGGTGGCAAGACTTTGGAATAAATTGCCCAGAGAGGTAGTGGCTGCCCCCTCCCTGGAGATGTTCAAGGCCAGGTTGGACAGAGCCTTGAGTAGCCTGATCTAGTTGAGAGGCGTCCCTGCCCGTGACAGGGAGGTTGGATCAGATGATCTCTAAGGTCCCTTCCAGCCTGGGCTATTCTATGATTCTACGATTAATCAAAATAACATTTGCAGTACACTCCACCTAAATCAGATTCTGTTACAAGTGAACAAACGCCACCACGCTGATTCTCAAGGAACAAGCTCACACCATCAGACACATGAAAAGAATTCTGAAAGATGGTCTCATATATCTATATATATTTATATGAGTCAATATATCACAGAATCACAGAATGTTATATATAGATATATATAAGACAATTTGGTTTTAGATGTAGATTTTTTGAGGGGTGTGCAGGAGGGACAGAGACAAAAATCAAAGTAAGTTACACATGTGATAAAAACATCCATCCCAGTCATCTCCTGAGAAGTCTTCAGGTCAAAACCCAAGGAGAAATATCTTGTTTCAGCAGAATGACCTTTCTGCTTCTGCATCCCTCTTTTTTATTCATATCTTTGCCATTTGTTGTCGCTCAGCTTTTGAACTACCTATGCAAGATACATTAAAAGAGAATCTACACGTGACTCCACCAAATGGTTCACCTAAGACAGCCTAAAATGCTTCCTCCACATCTCTGGGATGAAAACCTCTTTCTCTGCAGCTATGCAAGAGCCCTAAGTGATTCAATTATGGCATTTCCCCAAGCTAGAGGTACTGATTTAGCCCTGACTCAAACGAAGAACAGCTGAAATACCGTGGTCATGACGCTGCCACCCAACAGCCAGGCTCTAGGTGAGAGCCCCCAGCCAGCCCACAAGAGCCACATCGGTTATGGTTGACCATCACAAGTACCACAGAAAAAACAAATAATAATGATGATCTCACTCAACTGATCTCCTTCACTTAAGGCAGTTGATAGCAGAGGAAAAAGAAGTTTGCCTAAATTAAAGCATATTAAGGAATAGATTAACTACATCTTTATTTAAAGACTTAATGGAAAGTTGCTCTTTAGGTTTTCAGAATTTTCGATTTGCTGTCTATATCAGTTTGATGATTTCTGTGCAATTAGAACAAGTATTAAATAATTACAACATAAAAATAATACAAAACAGAAACATAACAAAACAAAAATTCCTCAATTCAATAACGGCTTAAAATTAGTAACAGACAACTACCCTACTGGGTCAAACAAAGTAAGTGAAGTCAAAATACACAGACTTGCACCACTCTCCAACTACTGCAGAATTACAAATTTAAGAAACAAACAAGAAGGTATCTCTTATGGGACAGGCGGTCGGTTTTCTGTACCTCTTAGGAAATATAAGTCACAGAGTGTTAGAGGTTGGAAGGGACCTCAAAGATCACCCAGTCCAGCCCCCTGCCAGAGCAGGGTCACCTACAGTAGATCACACAGGAACGTGTCCAGGCGGGGTTTGAAAGTCTCCAGAGAAGGAGACTCCACACCCGCCCTGGGCAGCCTGGGCCAGGGCTCCGGCACCCGCACAGGGAAAAAGTTTCTTCTAATATTTTTATGGAACCTCCTGTGTTCCAACTTGTACCCATTGCCCCTTGTCCTGTCACTGGACATCCCTGAGCAGAGCCTGGCTCCGTCCTCCTGACACTCCTCCTTGACATATTTATAACCATGACTGAGGTCACCCCTCAGCCTCTTCTCCAAACTAAAGAGCCCCAGCTCCCTCAGCCTTTCCTCACCAGGGAGATGCTCCACTCCCTCCATCATCCCAGTTGCCCTGTGCTGGACTCTCTCCAGCAGTTCCCTGTCCCTCTGGAGCTGAGGGGCCCAGAACTAGACACAAGATTCCAGATGTGGCCTCACCAGGGCAGAGCAGAGGGGCAGGAGGACCTCTCTCAACCTACTGGCTACTCCCCTTCTAACACACCCCAGGATGCCCTTGGCCTTCTTGCCCACGAGGGCACACTGCTGGCTCATGGCCATCCTGCTGCCCACCAGCACCCCCAGGTCCCTTTCCCCTGCTCTGCTCAAAAATGAAAATAAAAATACATTGGGGAAAAAAAAAAACTATAAAACTTCACTGCACTCTGAAAAAAAAGAATTCCATCCTTTTCAAATCCATTTTTAAAATGAGTTCAAGAAGAAAAAGTCATTAATTTAACCACTAGAACTTATAACACAGTACTGAAATGTTGCACAGCATGGGCCACGTCAGCCACATTAACGAGATGAACTATTTCTCTATCCAGAAGAACTGACTCTATTGTTTACTTCAAAATATCCATTTCTGTGGTTCTTGAAAAACACCTGCAGATGTTCAAGATTATCATTAAGGAAAAAGCACCTTTTAATTCACAAGACAACAGCAACACGCTGAGAAATGTTCGGCAAAAATTAGTTTTGTGCTTTGATGGGCACTACGCTCTTTATTCTAAATGAATCAAGAATCCCTAGGAAATCTAAAATTGGTAAACAATACTGTACTGAAAGCAAATACGGTGATATATCATTCTCAGCCCTTATTTCCGGATATTGAAAATTTATTACACTATGAAAGATTGAACATTTTGGTTTCGGTACTTTTCGGGGAAATGATTACTTGGCAGTTGTTGTATCTTTATTACGGTCTCCAAGCTCCGCAATCTGATGGATCTGTCGTGATCAAAGATAAACTCATTCAAGTCCAAAGCGTGAACTCTGTCGTTTTTCATTACGTCCAACCAGCCAAAATCCAAATATTTCCTGTTTCAAAGTCCACTATCAGGAAAAACATTCCGTCCTCTATAAAACGTAGAAAAACCTACGGAGATATTGGTCTTTCAAGTTGGAAATGATCCCTAAATATCAACTCTGTAAGAAAACATTTCAGGATCAAAAAAATATATACATATATATGCTTTCTTACCATGAGGGTGGTTTGGTTTTTTCATTCATTTTACCCAGCTTCCTTCACCTTTTTGTGATCTCTGACGACTTCCACTTCTATATGATGCCCCCTCAACTCAAAAAGCTCGCGGCGACCAAAAATAAGAGCACAACGTGTTCACAGTAGAAACTGTTCATCAAGTTCTTCGCTTCCTCTGACACAAGCAAGTTTATTATTTCTCCTGACAAACTCGCATAACATCCAAAAACGTTTTGAACAACGCAGTTCGGGCCATGATGCAGTATTAATGAATGAATAATGTTTCCGAGTACCCGGTTTCAATATTTAATGAGCGCGTCGTGGAAAGCTGTGCTTGAAAAATCACCGCAGCTGACAGGGGATTTCAAAAGACGCGAGGTACGTAGGGACCTGAAGAACCACGTGGATGGAACAAAAGGGACACTGAGGCGCTGGAGAGGGTACAGAGGTGGGCTACCAAGCTGGGAAAGGATTTGGAGCTTGTGTTGTACGAGGAACGGCTGAGGGACCTGGGAGGGTTCTGCCTGGAGAAGAAGAGACCGAGGGGAGATCTTCTTGCTCTTTACACCTGCCTGAAAGGAGGTTGTAGTGAGGTGGGGTTGGTCTCTTCTCCCATGTAACAAGAGATAGAACAAGAGGAAATGGGCTCCAGTTGCACCAGGGGAGGTTTAGATTGAATATTAGGAAGAAATTTCTTTACTAAAAGAGTGGTGAAGCGTCGGAACAGGCTGCTCAGGGTACTGGTGGAGTCCCCATCCCTGGAGGTATTTAAAAGACGTGTAGGTGAGGTGCTCAGGGACACAGTTTAGTGGTGGACCCAGCACTGGTAGGCTAATAGCTGAACCTGATCTTAAAGGTCGTAATTGTACGATTTGAATAGAAAAGGAGCAAAGTAAACCCAAAATGCTAAAGTTTTAATGGCATTTGAATACAAAGTCAAAAAAACCCACGCAGGTCACCCAACTTGGATGCGTGCTCATTTCACGAGCGCTTAGCCCAAAACTATTCACCCGTAACTACACGTATCCAAATTGCTATCAGTTTTACAAACCACACCACGCACAACCAAAATTCTTTGAAAAACTCCTCACAAATGACCAGGAGCTCTCATGATTATCGTGTATGCAGGGAGATTGCTTTGCAACCTCTGTCCCATCAAACGCCTCCGTGCAACACAATTTGTCCTGCTCACCAGTAGCTGCAAGAGGGAGCCCTCCAAACCTCACCTCACGTACTTCAGACCTCGTGACCAGCTTGCTCTCCTGCTGCATAAGTGAAGTTCCACCAAGCACCTGGCAGCACCACCGAGAACATCCCAGCTGATTTACCGCAGGGGTAGCACAGCAGCCGGGTAACCTCCGGCATCTCAGAGTAAAGCTAAAATAAACGAGGAGAAGGAAAAGAGAGAGGTCAAGTTCCACACTCGGGATACAGGTTGGGGAGGTCTTTTTGTCCCCTGATGAGAGCTAGCAGCACCTCTGGAACTTGCAGATTGATATAATGAAAGCAAAATTCAACAACAGCTGCTTTTTGGGGCTATCTACCTCAAACTGCATACAGAAACCAAAGTGAGATTTTCTTACGGTCTTACACTATATTACTGTTACTTTCCTATGCTTGCACATCATATTATTCAACTTAACAAGATCTCCAC
The DNA here is from genome assembly GCA_020746105.1 of Trogon surrucura. Lineage (NCBI taxonomy): Eukaryota > Metazoa > Chordata > Aves > Trogoniformes > Trogonidae > Trogon > Trogon surrucura. The sequence continues at coordinate 219,470,420 of CM036617.1, forward strand.
TTTATTCCATATCCACCTCTTCCTCAGAGCAACCTGGTCCTCCTTCATGCTGGTCATAGACGTATATGAATTAGCACTTCATTCCTTGTCGATATTACTGAAAATGTAGAAGTGACAGTGATTCCAAAATTGATCCCTAAGCAGCAAAAACAAACTCTTCCCACGACGTGAAGTCCTTCCCCCAGTAGGACCCATTACACGCTTGTCTTTGGTCAGCCCCAAAGTGCCTTAGAACCTCAGTTTTGGTCATGTGCAGCAGAAATAACAAGGAGGGCAAACTATCAAGTGCTTTGCTTTCCTCTTTCTTCAGGTTGAAGTCTGTTACCCAAGCCAAGAAAACTGAATTTAACACAACTCACCTCGGTTAAGACTATGTTCCACATTGCTTCACTTCACCATTCCTTCCCATTCTCCCAATTACCCCCCACTTTGCACTTCTCAAACCACCCACAGCAACGAGTCCAAGTAGTAACGTTCAGCTGAACATACTCATTTCCTTTTTTTTTTTTTGCCGCTGCCTTCCAGCCCCAGCGCAACACCCAGCAATTCGAAAAATCTCTGCTAATGGCCCCGTTATTTTATGCGCCAGCCCTTGATCAGAAGATCAAAGACACTAATTTCAGAACTCTTTATCGCATACAGCTCTTCATTTTACCAACAATACTTCCAGGGACAGCTTGTTAATACATATTGCAATACTGACAGTGGCTCTTGTTCAGTCTATAGAAGATGGCTGAGTTGACTTTATTATATTTTACTTGGCTTGTGGTTCGGTGTTTGCTTTGGGGCAGTTTTATTTTTAGGTTTTTTGTTTGGGTTTTTTTTTTGGGGGGGGTGGGTATTGAGAAGAGGGAGGGCGAGCAGGAGGGAGGGAAGGTGGTTTGAGGGGATTTTGTAATTATACTTCGTAAAGCCACTGTTTTTAAAATATGTGCATATAGATAAGCATTACATAAAGTCAGAATAGAGGAAGAAATTTCTACCTTTATGCCAGAGGCATGCAGGGAACCTAAGTCAGAATAGTAAAACTGTTTTACATAATTTGTATATGTATTTAGCTAAGACTTTTTGCGATAACCGCTTGGAATTACTTTCGAATTTAATATTGCTCCTCCTGGGATCTGCAAAGGCATTCATGAAATTACAATAACATTAATTACCCATTAAAATGAAGTGACAGTTACAAAAGTTTTCGTTATGATTATTATTTTTAAGTGTTTCGCTGCTACGTCAATTAATTTGCTACTTTGCAAAATGAACAAGCTCAGCGGTTTGAAAGCAAAGGTTTGTTTAAAACTCCTGAGGGGAATAGTTTCCCTTCTCCCTGCTTGAATCTAAACCTATGAAGGAGAATTATTTTTGTTGATATTCTCTCCAAATAAACTCACCAGCTTCAAGTCATTTTCCCATCTCTCCTAGAAATAAACTTATCAGGAGGAAGCTTGGTATAGAAGTTGTCAGTTCAGATGCCAAGTTTAAAAACTGAAGTGAAAAACAATCCCTCGAAAATTGGGGTTTATAAAGGTGGGAGTGAATTACAGCTCCGCTTTCTCCAATTTCCACTTCCTACCGCCAAGATTGATCTCTGTAAATACTGAGAACGAGACATAATGGTATTAATGGAGAGTCAGACCAGTAAGAGAAATCTGAGAGAGTAACTCTACCATTGCCAAATACTGGGTTTGGCTCCCAGAAAACACTAAGTAAAAGCGGCTTCTAAGACAGCTTAAGATTTCCAAACCCTCCTGAGAAGCACAGCTGCACACATTTTTAGGGTTCTCCCAGCATTTGCAGGTAAGACCATGCACCAAATATTTATGGTTTTAAGAAAGTCACAGCGCAACCCTGTTCAGAAGGGGACTTGCACTTTCATAACAGAATGATCTTTTCAGCAGAGGGCTCTCCAAAGAGGCATCAGTTACAACAGCTCACCTGATCACAGCACTTTTTCCATAGGTAAATCTCTGCTTGAAGCCAAAATGCCTTCACATTTATGCTCGGTTTCTTCTCTTACATGTAGAGGGACAGTCTTGACCCAGCCTGACCCTCCTCATTCCCTCTTCTCCTGTGACAGAGCAATATTATCCCGTAATCCTTCAGACCTCAGTAATATTATAGCTGTGAAGAATAAAATTCACTTCCAAATTGTTTGCTGTACGTGAGATCCAACAGGGGAAACTTCTGCTGGGAGAGAGGGGAAAAAACCTCCAACATCTGAGATGACACGAAGGTGGGACAGGAGGAACCCAACCTGCGGAAGTGACGTCGAAACTTGCTGCCGTCTACGTGCACGTTCCACAGCCTCGAGGCTGAATCGGGCTTTTGGACACTCAAAGGAAATAGGTTTTGCTTTGTTGTATTTTTTATAAAATTACTTCAAGACACCAAAACCAAATCTTTTGTTTGGGGAACTGAGTAGCCCTCACCACTGCCCAGCATCATCTGATTTTCCACTCCACTAAAGTTTTCTCTGCAATCTTACCCAACTGGTATTTAAAGTCCTCTCTCTACCATCTATACATCTTCAGGTATGGAAGGACAGCCAATGCACACGTACAGGTCACCTTCAGAGACGAAAGAGCCCTTATCAGATGTCACATTAGCCTTTCTCTCCAGTTCCTATGCCATTTGTGACTTACCTTTCAAAGTCCTGTTTATCATTATATAATATCCAAGTTTTGTTCTCTCAATATCCACCTTCTTTTTTCCCCGATACGCTTAATCATAGAATCCAGCACAGGGCAACTAGGATAATGAAGGGAGTGGAGCATCTCCCTTATGAGAAAAGACTGAGGGAGCTGGGGCTCTTTAGTTTGGAGAAGAGGAGGCTGAGGGGTGACCTCATTCATGTTTACAAATATATCAAGGGTGAGTGTCACGAGGATGGAGCCAGGCTCTTCTCGGTGACAACCAATGATAGGACAAGGGGTAATGGGCTGAAACTGGAACATAAGAGGTTCCGCTTAAACTCGAGAAGAAACTTCTTCTCAGTGAGGGTGCCGGAGCCCTGGCCCAGGCTGCCCAGGGAGGTTGTGGAGTCTCCTTCTCTGGAGACATTCAAGACCTGCCTGGACACGTTCCTGTGTAGCATTATCGAGGCGTTCCTGCTCTGGCAGGGGGATTGGACTGGATGATCTTTCGAGGTCCCTTCCAATCCCTAACATTCTAACATTCTATGATTCTAACATCATAGAACAGTTCAGGTTGGAAAAGACCCTTGGGATCATCGAGTCCAACCATTGACCCTACACTACAAGTTCACCCCTAAACCATCTCACCCAACACCACATCTCAGCGACACTTCAACACATCCAGGGATGGCGACTCAACCCCCTCCCTGGGCAGGCTGTGCCAGGGTCTGACCACTCTTTCCATGAAGAATTTCTTCCTCATGTCCAGCCTAAACTTGCCCTGTTGCAACTTGAACCCATTCCCCCTGGTTCTGTCCCTAATGACCTGTGAGAAGAGACCAGCACCAACCTCTCTACAATGTCCTTTCAAGTAATTGTAGAGCGTGATGAGGTCCCCCCTCAGCCTCCTCTTCCTCAAACTGAACAGTCCCAGCTCCCTCAATCGCTCCTCGTGAGGTCTATTCTCCAGGCCCTTCACCAGCTTTGTTGCCCTTTTCTGCACTCGCTCCAACACCTCGATATCCCTCTTATACTGAGGTGCCCCAAACTGAACACAACACTCAAGGTGTGGCCTCACCAGTGCTGAGCACAGCGGGACAATCCCCTCCCTGCTCCTGCTGGTCACACAATTTCTAACACAAGGCAGGATACCGTTGGCCTTCTTGGCCACCTGGGCACACGCTGGTTCATCTTCAGCTGCTGTCAATCGGTGGCCTGGGCCCATCGATCCAGCCTATCCAGGTCCCTCTGTAGAGCCTTTTTACCCTCCAGCAGATCAACACTCTCTCCCAGCTTGGTGTCATCTGCAAACTTGCTGAGGGTGCACTCAGTCCCCTCACCTAGATCGTTGATGAAGATGTTAAACAGGAGTGGCCCCAGCACCGAGCCCTGAGGGACACCGCTCGTGACCTGCCACCATCTGGATTTAACTCCACTGACCACAACTCAATGTCACATTAGAAAAAGGTTAAGCTCAACAGCATTTGCGTAAGACAAGACACACTGTACAAAGGTGTATGAACTAAGACACGATCATTACCCATAAGCTACATAAACGTGGCGGTACCGACACCAGAGATGTACTTCACAAGTCTTTCTTTTCACTCTAGAGCCTGTAACGTTCTTTCCCCCTGCCAGGAACAACAAGGGTAATGAAGAAACTTCCCTCTAAAAGCATTTTCTCTCAATTATATTTTCAAACATTCCGTGAATCTCTCTCTGCAACACTTACCTCGAGGAAACCTTGTCAGAGCAAGGATGCCCAGAGGAGGCAAGTGTTGGTCTAAGTGTCTGTTGTACCAATTCTTGCATTTCTAACCCACATTGTCAACTGGGTAATATCTTTCGCTGTTTTTTAAAACCAGTGTGGGCAGTCACGCCACAGAAGATATTAAACTCTTATTCTTGACCTATCAGAAGTCAAAACAATTAAAAACACTTTTACTGCTTCAAAGTCTTTCCAGCTTTCTATCCTGTCAGCAGTACAGGAGATACAATTTTCCTGACTCTTTTCATACTTAAACACTGTCAAGAGGTCCCTGCAGCAAAAGATTAGATTACAACTATTTTCAAACAAAGTAGTTTTTTGTCCCCTGTGAGAAGGATAGTGCAAGAGAAAGCCAGTCTCCCAATCCAGCATCGCTAATTACCTGGGAAAAAATAACAATTTAAGAAGAAAATACTCTCAAAATGTTATCGCCACGTTTAGTGCACATGAACTGAAGACGCATTAATATGCTCTTCATAAATTTACCTGAGTAAAATACAGAATTAATATTGTAAATAAATAGATCATTTTATTTATCTCTTACGCTCTCCAGGCCTATGCCAGTAAACTAGAATAAACATGTTATTAAAACAGAAATCAATAGTAAGGTTTAAAATAGACAGCAGCACAAAAAGGTCAAGCCCCAGTATTGATTTTAATATAACGGTTTTGGTGTGTAGTTTCCCAAAGGGTTCTTCTCTAATATTGTTCTTCATTCTTCTTTCACTTTACATTTCCACCGGTGAATTTGTTGTTCTCTTCCGCAGAAGCTGTCTACTGCAAGAAGTTTACCAAGAGCTTGGCATACGTGCACTGTACTGCTGAGCCATGACAAAACAAGGTCAGGGGAAGCACTCAGGTGCATCGGAGTATCAATTAATCCATAAAATAAATTAGAGTTATGTAGGGACCCTCCCCCATGCACAATCACAGAAAAAAAAAAAAAATTATAAAGAAGTCAATGGCTGCAATCAAATAACCTACCACTGCAAGCCACCCTCGTGCACCAGAGTTTATGCGTTTTTAAAAGCTGATTTAGAGTTGAGAAAGACTTTCTTTAAATAAATGAGGGTGTTTAGAAAGACGGAGGTTGCAATAAGTTACCCAGCTAATGACAGATAAAATGCCACACCATATGGAGCCCCGCTAGCCAAGCCGAACAGACTCCAGCAATCCATTACCGGGGAGCGTTTGAAAATCTATCATCAGTGTTACTCAAGCATTTTTCATGTGGCTTTCCAGACAAAAGTCATGGAAGGAAACTATATAGTCAAAACATAACAAAACCTAAGAGCTATCAAAAGCCATCACAGAGTTGCCGAATGGTTTGGGGTGGAAGGAAGCTCTAAAGGTCATGTAGTCCTACTCCCCTGCCGTGAGCAGGGCCATCTTCAACTACACCAGGTTGCTCTAAAGCCCCGTCCAACCTGGCCTTCAACACTTCCAGTGATGGGGCATCCAGAGCTTCTCTGGGCAACCTGTTCTGGTGTCTAATCACTCTCACTGTAAAACAATTCTTCCTTATTTCCAACCTAAACAATCCCTCTCTCAGTTTAAAGCCATTGCCTGTTGTCCTGTTGCAACAACCTCTGGTAAAAAGACATTGTCCCCATCTTGCTTATAAGCCACCTTTAAGTAGAAAAATGCTGCTGTAAGGTCTCCCCTAAGTCTTCTCTTCTTTCAGCCCATCTTCACGGGAGAGGTGCTTCAGCCCTTTGATATTTTTGTGGTCTCCTCTAGACCCGCCCCAACAGTCCCACGTTTTTCTTGCTCTGCTAATTGGCCTGGTTGGTCACCACACAAAGAAATAAGCCGAAGCCAACAGAGGGAAGGGATAATGGGGATCCCAACAGGCAGCCACCAGAAGGCCCAAAAAGCTGGACAAGGATTGAATAGGACTACAGAAGGCACATAGCTTGTACCTACACCACAAGGTAGTCTGGAGACACCGAAACACTCCTGAGGCTGCAGGTAAGAGTCATCTCCTGGGTCTTCTCACTGATGTCCTGTGTGGCTGCCCTGGGTGACCCTGCTCTGGCAGGGGGTTGGACTCTAGAGGTCCCTTCCAATCTCTAAAGTTTTCTGACTCTGTGATCTGCTGGTTAAAATCATTAATCTCCAGACACTCAATCTCCCATCCCCTGACAGTTACCACCCCTTCAATTCCCTTCCCAAGCGATCCCAGGAACGTGTCCCATTCACCTTCAGATGAAGTCACCCGGAGAAGCTCAAGCACGTCCTCAAATCGAGTTACCCCACGTCCACGATCTGAATTCAAACGAAAGTAATCTTGCAGGGTTGAGACATTTAAAAAAGATTTAAGATACATCATGTAACTTCTACATACATCATACAAACTTTTCTGGAGACATTCAAACCCCACCTGGACGCGTTCCTGTATGACCTGCTCTGGGTGACCCTGCTCTGGCAGCGGGTTGGACTGGATGATCTTTCAAGGTCCCTTCCAACCACAAACATTCTGTGATTCTGTGATCAGATCCTTCTTATAAAAAATTTTGAGCACTGGTTGCCCAACGCTCCGCGCTAGGCTTGATAATTTTCTATTTTCGTCATGCCTTAGACAATTTTAGAGGAGACTTAGCAACACAGTTACTAAAGGGCCACCAAGCCAAACAAAAGGCTATTTTTAAGCCTTTTCTGGCCTTAAAATTCCTACCCCCGTAGTTCTTTTCCACTAAGAAACAAATGCTGCAATCCCAGGAGATAGGACACAGGAGAATCCAAGTACAACCAAGCACAGGGAGAACAATCATCTGGGTCTCTTGGGACAGTTCTACCCCAGCAAATTGCACAAGGACAGATATTTGGCATATTAATAAAATTATATGCACGCATATAACGAAGACTCGGACAAAATAGACTTTCTGCAATGCTGAAAGGACTGTCAAGTTGAAACTTGGAAACACTTGCAAAGCAGAAGAGTCTGAAAACCCACAATACAATTAGCCAAAGCTTTAAATGATTAGGAAAATAAGTAGGACCAAAATTTCCCTGATTTTCAAGGGAAGGGAGGAGGGGGAGGGGGGAAAAAAAGTAAGTAATCATTCATGAATGTTCAATTTCTACGGGAAACCACATCCTTTATTTGCCTCTTAAGTACTGTTTCATATATATTTTAGTGGAGGAATCCAGCAGTCCGATAGGCTTGACAGTAGCTAAAATTTTATCACTATGCTGCTGATAAAAGCTGTTCATTTTTGCTTTTTCAAAATATCTTTTCTGCATTCCTTTCATAACACAAAACTCTTTCTAAACAAAAAGATTTTATGGAGCACCACCAGTACAGTATCGTGGTCTCTACCAAATGTATAGTTTTAAAATTCAAGGAAAAAGTTAACGTACGGAGTAGATAAATAGTTTAGGAATTAAAGATGGGAAGAGAAGCAGCACCTCATTCCACCACGACTGTTCTCCAGAGCTGTAACGTTGAAAATTTTTACTCATTGACTTCTTGGGAAATTAGGAAAAATGCTAAATATTTGCTGAGCATGTCCAGAATAAGCATAGAAAACGTAAAAGTTATTACTATATATTTAGATTCAGAAAGGCAGGTTAACAGGGGCAGTACGAGAGTGCCAGCACCATGTTCTGGCAGCAAGAGGCAACTAGAGCAAGGTGGACAGACGTTGAGCCACAACAGTTAAAACTTTTCATAACTGATAAACTTTATTTCTTGACAATAAATCCCTTTAGCCCAATATCACTTGTCTTGATTCTAGACATGCATTTTGAGATCCTTAGTACTAGTTTACTACTATTGTGTTGTCCCAGAACGTAAAGAATCACAGAATCTCTTTGGCTGGAGGAGACCTTGAAGACCATCGAGCCCAACCATTAACCCAGCACTACCAGGTCACCACCACCCCATGTCCCCGAGCACCAGGTCAACATATTCAAATCCCTCCAGGGATGGTGACTGCACCACAACCCTGGGCAGCCTGTTCCAATGCCCGAGGCGAAGATCATCTTCCTAATACGTAGCCTAAACCTCCCCTGACACAACTTGCAGCCATTTCCTCCAGTCCTATCAGAGTCCAACCAACAGTCATTGCGCTACTACACCTCCGGAGGAAATCCAAACTGCTGAAGGATTCCGAAGGTTCGGTGTCATATTCTGTATCATTCCATGTCATTGCAAACAACCAGTTTGACAAACTCCGCGTCTCTTCTTATTATGACACTGCAAAATAAGTTAAGAACTTTGCGAAATAAAGAAACGATTATCATTTATTACCTGTCACTACTGTCAAACTCGAGTTCTTATGCCTATTCTCTCTTTTTCAGTCTTTTCTTCCAGAGTTGCGGAACAGCAGTTTTGTCACATATTTGACAGGAGGTTAAAAGTCTGTTTCTTTGGTAGGTCTGAAGGGACCATATACCAAAGGTAGGAACAAAAAATTCACACTCAGAAAGCCTCTCAAAGTTGCTGATATTAATACGGGTGCAGTTTGTTGAACCTTTAAGGTACAAACTGAGACTCTGTTTCCAGTAAATACAAAACCTTACAATGAGTGGAGTCTCTCTGTAGCACTCCAAGAATAAGGAATATTTGGGGAAGGTATTGGTAGGTACTGACAGGAAATGGAAAACAGACCACAGGAATACTGAAGGTGTATTTCCTCTAGGGAGGAAGGGGACATCACCCTCATCTTCTGTTCAGAACATAAAGGAGCTCACTAGTAGTACCAACTGTAACGATAACTGAACCATGGGATGGTTTGGGTTGGAAGGGACCTTAACGATCATGTGGTCCCAATCCTCTGCTATGGGCAGGGACACCTCCCACCAGACCAGCTTGCTCCAAGTCCCTGCTGTATTACTGCTGTAATATCGACAATTTTACAACTTGGACACTTTCTTGAGTATTAGCATAAACCTGCAGCTCTGACACACTAACTGGTCACATCTACAATGCAGCCCCTGTTGCAATTCCTAACAATCAATTCACCTTCTCTAAATGAAAATATTTTTAAGATGAAACACTTCCAAGTGTTCAAAACCCAAAGTGAGAAACAATAGTTGGGCTGTACAAAAGGAGTAAACTAGAATCAGCTTTGGCTCTTCAGTGGGGTTTTGAGGTCAGCGTGATTCTACTGGGATACACAAGACAGTCAACATGTTCCTCTTTTCCACAACTGGTTGGAGAGCACAGAAATACCCACACCAGCCAGACTAAAGGTCCAACATTCTCACGTAACCCATCTCCAACAGTAGTCAGCAGATAAGAAAATACAAGACAGAAGTAGACGTTGCTCCTTCATGAACAACTCAGCTCGTTTCTGAGAGAATAATCGTTGATTCCTCCTAAGATGATGCAAAGGGGAAAAAAAAGATTTCGTTATGCAGAGACTGCATTTATCCCATCTATCCGACTAAGTAGGTATATTCCCAGTGGACAATCAGCCAAAAGGCAGCTTTATTAAAGCACTTCCAGGAACATTTGTCCATTAGTCAGACTGCAAAAACACTAAGTGAGATGAGGAGGTGTCCTGGCCCAGGAGAGTCAGAATTCACCCATCGGTAATGCCCGAACTTTCGTCAGCGGACTAAAAGCCACGCACATTCTCATGACGGTAGCTATTAAGCTTCGGATCAGCTTGCAACGCTTCTACAACCTCTAGATGGGCTTGGAAACTCTGGGGGAAGAAAATCCCGTAAAGGTTCATCACCATTTGTAGGGAAATTTACGTTCGAAAGGAGCCTCCTGGTTTTCATCCTGCTCTCATGTAGCCAAACGTTTTGGCAGGTTTCGTACCCTCGGCGAAGAGACACACGGGTTTCTAACCACATTCAATCACACAGAACCACAGAGTCACAGAATGTCAGGGATTGGAAGGGACCTCAAAAGATCATCAAGTCCAATCCCCTGCCAGAGCAGGAACGCCTCGATAATGCTACACAGGAACGTGTCCAGGCGGGTCTGGAATGTCTCCAGAGAAGGAGACTCTACAACCTCCCTGGGCAGCCTGGGCCAGGGCTCCGTCACCCTCACTGAGAAGAAGTTTCTTCTCGAGTTCAAGCGGAACCTCTTATGTTCCAGTTTCAGCCCATTACCCCTTGTCCTGTCATTGGTTGTCACCGAGAAGAGCCTGGCTCCATCCTCCTGACACTCCCCCTTTAGATATTTGTAACCATGACTGAGGTCACCCCTCAGCCTCCTCTTCTCCAAACTAAAGAGCCCCAGCTCCCTCAGCCTTTCCTCACCAGGGAGATGCTCCACTCCCTCCATCATCCCAGTTGCCCTGTGCTGGACTCTCTCCAGCAGTTCCCTGTCTCTCTTGAGCTGAGGGGTCGCACACACAAAAAAAAAAGAGATGAACACATGTGAAGAAGCATACAGAAAAAAATACAAAAGACCAGTGGGAGTTTTGGACACGCATCCTAAGTCTGGGTGTAAGCCACTACTTTACGTGTAACTATTGCAAGTCCCTTTAAACAAGAACTGGGTAACTCGGGTACTGTGAGTGCATCGACGGCATTAAAATCCAATTTGAGGAGGCAGCCTTTAGCTCTAATCCCAGAAATAAGCACAGATCGCAAATGTATATAGTGAAAGTAGTCCATCTGTACCGCGTATGTACGTGTGAATAAATAAATTGCAGAGCAAGCTAAAATTACAATCTCCTTCCTTCACAGTCTGAAATGAGTGAAATACATTTTGCAATCAGATCACAATGTGGTCGTACACTCCATACGGAAACAGCACGGAAATTAGCTATTAGACAGTTGGAATGAGACAAAACAAACCGACGCAAGTTTCAGGTATTTATATGTTTAAACGTTGTTTCACTTCAAGATTGGAAAAAACAGTATTTTTGAGAACGGAATGAGAACGTATGCACGCAAGATACATCATATCTTTGGTTAAAAATCCCATCAAAATGAATGAAGACGTAGAAGCTCTCTAATTTTGCGTCTTAAAAGATGGTCAACAAAGAAAAGAACATCGTACAAACGTTTCTCATGGATTGTGGAGAGATTGCTTTCTTATAAAACAGGAGGGGTAAGTATGCTGAACCTCAATACCCCAAATTTGTTGTTAGAGCAATAAGTAGAGCAGTGTTCACTTCATTCTCAGAAGAACATGATCCAGAGCACGGCTCCACATTTCCTACAGCGCTTCTTGAATGGTTTCGAAACACAAACCTCAACCAGAATTCAACTCAACTCGTAAAGACTTTAAGTTATCGCTAAGTAAGCATCCACAAGTTTTCAAGTTGTTTCATCCAACCTGAAAAGAGTCTTTATACTTTGGTTAAAATATTTTTTATAGTTGCATATACTGTACGAAAAGTATAATAAAAAAAATCTTTGCTTATTGCTAAAAGTAACCAAAAGCAGAAGAGGATTAAAGCTGCTAACAAGACTTGATATTTGTCATCTTATGCTTTATTATTATTGATAGTTTATGCTTCAAAAGCACAGATTTTTCAACTTAATTTTAAGACAACAAAAAGGTTTTACAGGATCCTTTTAATATGCAACATCTTCCTCACTAATCCTTAGTCAAATAAAGGCAAGATTGCCATCGTTATTCCATACAAGCTATAAAATCAGGCACAGGACAAGCCAGTCTGCTCCCGACCATCGCACAACCCATGAAAAGTCAATTACCGAATACTTAATGAAAGTTACTGAAAAGCATCAAATGATAAAATACCGAAGTAACTGAACAAACAGTTCCACATCGTAATCACGTTTAGCTGAACTCTCGGGCAGCCAACAAGCTCAAATGTAACGCGAGATTTCCCGTCAAAGCTCCGTTCAAAAGAGGAGGTATTTCAGAGTAACATATTGATTTCCTTTATTGCTGACTCAAGCAAAAAAAGAAAAAAGCTTAATTTTTTCTCTGGGACATTTATATAGTCCTACCTAATTATATACTCCATCAACCTAACTCAATTAAATAATAATATAATGATGTGTAGAAAACAACTGATATATATGCAGACAGTTTAAGTAGTACTAATTACATTCTGATTTTTTTAATCCATCATAATGATCCTTTCTTCCCATTTTCAGAACAGAGGACAATGTGTAGGTTAATATTTATATTCAACGTGTCACATTATCCATTTAGGAAAAGACACTGAAAGAAAATACGAACAAACACCGAAGTCCACCAAGTTCACCGGCCAGTCAATCTCAAATTCAGAGAGGAATTTTTTTAAGTAGTAATAACCCCAAGGTACCAAACTAAATATTGCAGAGTACATTTAATAAAATGTATCCAAAGTCTGCTGCTGCATTCTGTATGTTGCTACCCAGTCTTCTACAGTTACTACAATCTCTGAAAAAATGCAGAGAAGAAAGTAATATTTCAATATCCAGAAAAGATATCAAAAGGGTTTTTTTATTAGTAAACTCTTTTAATCATAGAACAGTTTTGGCTGGAAGAGACCTTCAAGATTATCGAGTCCAACCTTCTCCTAGCCCTATGACCACCACTAACCCATGTCCTTCAAGGCAACATCTGCCCTTCTCTTAAACCCCTCCAGGGATGGCGACTCAGCACCTCCCTGGGCAGGCTGTGCCAGTGCCTGACAACCCTCTCAGTAAAGAAATTCTCCCTGATATCCAACCTGAACCTTCCCTGGTGCAACTTGTGGCCATTTCCCCTCGTCCTGTCACTCACCATGAGGGAGAACAGACCAACCCCCATCTCGCTACACCCTCCTTTCAAGTAGTTGTAGAGAGTGATGAGGTCTCCCCTCAGTCTCCTCTCCTCCAGGCTAAACAGCCCCAGCTCCCTCAGCCGTTCCTCGTATGACACACGTGCTCCAAATCCTTCCCCAGCTTGGCAGCCCAACTCTGTGTCCCCTCCAGCACCTCAGTGTCCCTCTTGTAGTGAGTGGTCCAAAGCTGGACACAGCACTCGAGGTGCAGCCTCACCAAAGCTGAGCAGAGGGGCATGATCACCTCCCTGCTCCTGCTGGCAACACCATTCCTGAGCCAGGCCAGGAGAGGTTATAAAGGAACCCACCTCTGCGCTGCTCTCAAGCTATTTCTATCTCTACCACACAAAGTGAATATTTGGAATCAAGAGAAATAAAGATCGAGCTCAAAAGACTGAAGAGAATCAGGCTCATGAGGTCAAAAGGGATTTAGATCGACATGTTGTATCAGCTCGTACAAGGAAATTTCAGTTAATTTGTTGTTTTAACATGTATTTTATATCAAAATTTGCTGTATCATCCAGCGGTCTTACCTACCATTTTGTCTTGGGGCACAAAGTTCAACTGTTTATAGCAAGCCGATAAATAACAGTAATAAAAGCATTGAGTACAAGTTTGGTTTAAATCTTGTTATTAACAAACCAACCTTCTCTTCTGAGCTTCAGAGTCTCTCCTGGCTCGTTCCAATGCCAGTTCTTCAGCTATTCTTTTCTTCAGCTCTTCATCATTAACTACAATTAGAAGAACAGGAAAATTAAACGTTAACTGAACACAACATATTCCTAATTACAGAAACAACTGCATAATACAGTGCTCTATTCAGTTTATTTTCTTTTTTTTCTATAAATAATTGTGGTTTAACCACCTTCCAAATTTTATCATACAGCACTAGAGAGCCTTTAAAAACCACCTTTATTAAACAACTTTTCAATTACTGGAATCTTTCTAAAATTAAAAAACACAGACTATGTGTTAAATTAAACACATTTTTCTTAAGAAATAAGCATCTATGAAGTAAAATTAGTGGGGATGGGACTGAGAGCTAAATAGTTTAAGTCAGAAAGTGCTGCTTCTTATTGAACCAAGAGTAACATGTTCCTGTAGAACAAATTCAGTATTTTCAGATGCATATTCGACCAAACAAAGCATTTGCAACACCCTAGATATCACTAATTCTCATTTCTGTTGTTAGAGAACGATTTTGTCTCAAATTCTCCCAAGTTTCTTCAAAGAAGCAGACATGGCAAGAATATTTTCTTCATTTAGATTATGTCAGACAAATTAATTGAAAATCTGGTTAAGAACTGAAAAGCAGAGAACCAACTTCCAGTATATGAATAAAGTTTTCCACACAAAGGTAGAAAAAGTCCGAGAACCACTCGTCCTTCAGGCTTCAAAGACACCTGTAGGACTATCTAAATTCCTGCAATCAGGTTTTGAACCACCAAGTAGGTCCATTCCCACCTCTGCTGGATACTCAAGGGCGAGTTACTCCGTTCAATATTAACTACCTCCACATCTCCAGGCAACTGCACGCTTCTGAAAAAAGCTGATCCAAGGAGATCAGGAGTAGTTTTGTTGTTACTTCCATGAACACCCTTCAATAAACTTCCAGAGAACGTTAAAAAAAAAAAAAACTACATCAAGAAGAACAACCCAACTTTGGAGACGGCTTTGTATGTTCTATCTCTGTCCAAATATGACTTGAGACATACGTAAGAGGAATCCAAAATGAAAAAACATAAATAAATATCCAAAGGAACTTTTTACGTTTGGGAAAACCGAGCAGCTTAGTAACCCAAAGTTACACCGACTTCAGCTGTTAATTTTACATAAAATATCGATTTGTAGCAATCAATCGGTGTGTGTTTTCCTACAGGAGGAAAAGAAAACAACTACAAAGTACAGCTGTAGAAAGAGATTAAAAATCAAGTCATTACTTCCAAGTTTATTTCAATATAAATCCTAATCCTGTCTGGACCGTAGGTATGGGTACACTTGCTGAGTGGTACTTCTGGCACTCCGGAATATCCAGCATTGCAGGACGCACACACGGATAATTCTCTTATTTATATGAAGTATCTGGCTTCAATTCCACCCTACGGAAACACGGGGCTAAAAGACACTCCAAAATGCCTATCGTTTAAGTATGACATAGAAGCAGGAATTCAAGAAGGTGATACGACCCTTCACCTGCCCTCGGAAGCATTTAAAAAAGAAAAAAAAAATAGAAAACAAGAAAAAAATAAGAAAGGAAAAACCTCACCAAAAAAAACACACTCGCTTTGGTAGCTAAAATCCAGAGAAATACATTTTTGGGCAATGTCAGACGTGAAGTTACCATCTAATTTATGCAGATACACTCACTTTTTAATTTTCTTTTCAAAAAATAAACTTACAAGACTAAGTGCCTTAGAGGCTGCCTCATAATAACAAGACAAAACTGAGCTTGCAATCCTAGTTCCGCCTTGTAGAAACATTTCTTTGTTTTACATTAGGCGACAACTGGATTTAAAAATAAAATAAAATAAAGAGACACACATAAAAAAAGCCAGTGACAAACAGCCACGTATCTCGGTGACCTCATCCCCCGGAGCTAATCTTATCTGCAAATATTATCCAACATCATTACCCACATTGCCATTATACTTAATAGAGTCCAGCGTGCAGTTCTTCTCATCCTAAAGCACAGTTAGAAAATAGCGATTTTTATGAATGAATGAAGCAGCTTCATCAACTATATGGGAGTCCTGGCCTGACTAATTCAGTTACGAGCATCTTAAGCAAAGCAGAACGAATCGATCTCCATCCTGCCCGACGCAGCGAGTGCTTTGACGACAGAACCAGAGCCGCGCCGGGGAAAAGCTGGGGGACGCTGGGGAACGGCAGCCGAGACCCCAGTCTAAAAATATATCATCATACGTGAGAATTCCGAGGTAAACATCCACCTTGTAACACATCGCTACCACAAACCCTCAATGAAAAAAACCAAAGTCCCATTTTATTGGGAACTTGTCTGATGACACCAAGCTGGGAGGAGTGGCTGACACACCAGCAGGCTGTGCTGCCATCCAGCGAGACCTGGACAGGCTGGAGCGTTGGGCGGGGAAAAATTTAATGAAATGTAACAAGGGTAAATGTAGGGTCTTGCATCTGGGTAGGAACAACCCCAGGTTCCAGTATAAGTTGGGGAATGACTTATTAGAGAGCAGTGTAGGGGAAAGGGACCTGGGAGTCTTGGTGGACAGCAGGATGGCCATGAGCCAGCAGTGTGCCCTTGTGGCCAGGAAGGCCAATGGCATCCTGGGGTGTGTTAGAAGGGGGGTGGTTAGTAGGTCAAGAGAGGTCCTCCTTCCCCTCTACTCTGCCCTGGTGAGACCCCATCTGGAATATTGTGTCCAGTTCTGGGCCCCTCAGTTCAAGAGAGACAGGGAACTGCTGGAGAGAGTCCAGCACAGGGCAACTGGGATGATGGAGGGAGTGGAGCATCTCCCTGATGAGGAAAGGCTGAGGGAGCTGGGGCTCTTTAGTTTGGAGAAGAGGAGACTGAGGGGTGACCTCATTCATGTTTACAAATATCTAAAGGGTGAGTGTCACGAGGATGGAGCCAGGCTCTTCTCGGTGACACCCAATGACAGGACAAGGGGTAATGGGCTGAAACTGGAACACAAGAGGTTCCGCTTAAACTCGAGAAGAAACTTCTTCTCAGTGAGGGTGCCGGAGCCCTGGCCCAGGCTGCCCAGGGAGGGTGTGGAGTCTCCTTCTCTGGAGACATTCCAGACCCACCTGGACACGTTCCTGTGTGGCATAGTCTAGGCATTCCTGCTCTGGCAGGGGGATTGGGCTGGATGATCTTTCGAGGTCCCTTCCAATCCCTAACATTCTATGATTCTATGATTACCAAGACTACTCCACTGATTTCTCCTCGGAGGCTACGCAAGGACAGCCTCCGTTTGAGAAGACACCGAGCTGTGCCCGCGCACCTGGACATTCCCAAAAGAAGACCAGCTTGTCACAGTGAACCCTGTCACCAGAAGAGGAAAACACAAAGTTTAAAAAAATCTCAGGCCATCACAAGGATCACGGTGCTGCAGCACTCGTCAACCTCCCCCCACACCTTGGGAAGCATCACAAGCCAAAACGAGAGCAGTCAAGGTTCCGCGTTTGTACACTTAGAAATTATTAAGCTGTCAAAAAAGCAAAGAATTTATTTTGTATCGCAGTTCCTTTATTCCCAGGGCAACGGGAAAACCCACCATCAGCTGTTTCTTACCGCAGTTCTGCTCAACCCAGATACCTCAATATTTCACGTCCTTTTAATGCTGTGACCTGAGAATGCACAAAATGTTGTGTAAGGATATTGCTCACCCACATCTGCACAATGAATTTGATTTTCCTGGTGTGCAAAAAATGAGTACAAGAACTCTAAGAGACCAGAGAATGGGGTTGTTTTTTAAGTCATAATGAGAAAAGATTCCGGCATCAGCCAATAATGACATTTGACCTTAACAATCAATTAGGTTACCCATCGATCAGCCAAATACTAAGAGGGAATAAAAGCGGAGCTATAGATCATTCAATAGAATTATTGTAAGATGTAATTGGGTTCCCAAATGGGAACTTTATGATGTTTCAGTAAAAAATTGCAGTTCTACAAGTAGGAGGGTTTTGTTCTAAGGGAAGAAGCACTTAACAAGAGAAAGGTTAATTTATTAGAAAGAGGATGAGGAAAAAAGAAAAGGAACTGTTTCTAGATAAAAGCCATAACATTTCTCTCTGATGGGAATCTCTGTTCAACCCACAGGGCATTAAAAATGGGCCACTGAGCATTAGCCTGCTGGAGAATATCAGAACGTGGCGGCTGCAAAACTGCTAAAAGAAGCATGATCAAGAGACGATGCAGTTGCCAAAAATTAGGTGCTATTCCCACCACCTGGAGTATTTTAAGTTCTTCACGATACTGAAATCGGTGTCGAACTTGACAGTAAGTGCATCCTGAAGCAGAAAAATTAAAACAAAACAATAAAAACCACAAAGCCTGGATCTTAATCATAGAATCCTAGAATGGCCTAGGTTGGAAGGGACCTCAGAGACCATCTGCTCCACCCCTGCCATGGGCAGGGACGCCCTGAACCAGCCCAGGTTGCTCCAGGTTCATCCAACCTGGCCTTGAGCATCTCCAGGGAGGGGGTAGCCACAGCCTCTCTGGGCAACCTAGTCCAGAGTCTGGCCACCCTCGCACTGAGCAATTTCTTCCCAAGATCCAGCCTAAACCCCTTCTCCTCCAATTTAAACCCATTTCCCCTTGTCCTGTCGCTGGACACTCTTGTACAAAGTCCCTCCCCAGCTTCCCTGTAGGTCCCTTCAGGCACTGCAGGCAGGGATAAGGTCCCCCTGGTGTCTTCTGAACATCCCCAGCTCCCTCAGCCTGTCCTCGTGGTAGAGCTGCTCCAGCCCCTGGATCATCTTTGTGGCCTCCTCTGAACTCATTCCAGCAGATCCACATCCCTGTTACGGTGGGGACACCAGAACTGGACGCAGCATTCGAGGTGGGGTCTCACAGGAGCAGAGCAAAGGGGGAGAATCCCCTCTCCTGCCCTGCTGGCCACACTCCTCTGGATGCAGCCCAGGACAGGGTTGGCCTCTGGGCTGCATCAGCACCCTGCCGGCTCATGTTGAGCTTCTCATCTATCAACACCCCAAGCCCACTCTGTGCCCAGTTTGTAACTAGTTGTGCCTGGGACTGGCCCAAACCAGGTGCAGGATCTCGCACTTACACTTGCTGAAGCTCCTGCAGTTTGCACTGGCCCATTTCTCCAGCCTATCAAGGTCCCTTTGGATGGCAGCCCTGCCCTCAAGTGAGAGAAGACCAAGAAGACCAAGCGGTAACTGTCAACAGACAAGGACATTTTGCCATTCTGACAACCTCCAGAGTGGAGTAACCCAACCTTCTCACTTGTTCACCTACTCTTTTGGAAAAGTTTGAAAGATAAGGTCAGTTACGTCTAATATTACAGCACGAATGCAGGACAAACATCTTCCCCTTCATGCATGAGGTCTAACTTGAAAAAGAATAGTAGAGACAAGCTAGCCAATTATTGCTCTTTAAACCATTTTAACTTGCTGCAAGCACAGGCTAACAAACACATTTGGCTCAGTTAACCTCCCCATACACACACAACAAGGTAAATTCTGTTTCTTTCACATTTAAAACGAAGAAAGAGAACAACACAGCCGTTATAGGGGTATTGGCCAAAACCTGTAACCATGCCCAACAAATAGAAGTGAGGTAATTTCCAGAATAAAAGTTACAGCACATTTACTCAAGTTTTCTATCAGATCATTCTAGCTGGGTTTATGCCTCGCGATGGACGTGCAGAGTGAAAGGCTGTGAAAGTACCTCTCAGCAGGGCAGGGGCTGATTTTGAAAAGAACGCAGAGTAGGTTGGCAGTTACGGAAGCATAAGAGCATTCTCCTCTTTGCATTTCAACACTTTTCTGTTCAGCCTTTTCCAGGCACAGAAGACACTCGAGATGCCATCCAACTCCCTTTTGCAAATGAGAAAGAGGCTCATTCGGCCACCTTTATAAAAAGCTATAAAAGCCGTGAAAATGGTCTGCAGAGCCACTTGTAGAGATACAATATTGTTTTCTGTAGGCCAGGTAAAGACTATCCTAATCGCCGTTAAAAAAATCCCCGATTAAACAAAAAGAGGGTGCAAATCCATTTGCTTAACCTTAGAATCGATTCTCCACTTGTGCTTCAACATCAAATTAATAAGAAAGTCTCCACCTGATATGTTTCCCAGGGTCCAAAACACTTTGAATAATTACAGGGACAACCGATGAGGGCAGGGGAGCGAAGAGTAATGTAGAGCTGGCACTTACCAACAGTTACTTTGGTTTCAGATATATAATATCCACTTCATCGTGGAATTTCAAAGGCCACCCACGAGCACTGTGGGAGCAAGGCCAAGAGCTTCACACGACGACAAGGATGCTCAAGAAGCAATCAGCAATTTTATCTCCTAGGGCTACTATAGGTTCGTGCACAAAGGGTTGTGTAACTCGGCTACTCTCGTAGTATTTTTCTCCAACTCCTCTGCCCTTGTTAGTCACAAGATCTAAATCCGTACCCTTCTCCTCTCCCTCTAAAGCAGTCGCTTCGTGGAAAAAGCATTCGTCGCGATACCAGGATTACAGCGAGAAGGCGGCACCCGAAGCTGCAGACAACACGCACCAGGTAAAGCAGACACCTGCAGCCTCGAAAAGGTTAGCCTGAATTCAGGAATTCAGTATGGACAAATTAATCAAATCTAGCCTGCAGAGCTGGGGATCTCCCCATTAGTCTTGCCTTTTCAAAAAAAAAAAACATTAATGGAAACAGCATTTATTATCAGGCACCTTAACTAAATCCTTTTGAAAGGGCATTAAGTTATTAATGAAGAGACATTTAGGATTGGTATTAGAAAATACTTAGATAAATAACATTCACAGAATGAATTAAAAAAAAACCCACAATTCTACTTTTCCTTTTCACTCAGTTTTACTATTTTAACTAAATAAATAAATACATGAATAAATAAATAAATAAACTGCATCCAGTCAACAAAATGCCTTTCAGAAAGCAACTTCTTGAAGGCCAGAACTGAATCACACAGATGTCCTCCAGGCCATCTTTTTTGTTGAGATTAAAATTTGCTTTTACGAAAAATACCCACAAGGATGGAAACAGCAAAGTCCCTCTGGGCAACGTGCTTCAACACCTGACCAACCTGACGGTAAAAAAGCTTCTCCCTAGAGGTCAGAAGCACTCTTATTTGAGTGTACGCCTCTTGTTTATTGCCTTCTGTCATACGCCACCAGGAAGAGATTGGTTCTATCTTCTCAAGAACTTCCTTGCTGAAAAAGTATTTCCAAGCCTAGCAAGTCCAGGTCCCTCATCCTCCCCCCTCGACCACCGCTGCTTCAGCCAAGGAGCTCTGCAGTGCGTTTGGGGCTCCACTGGTTACTTGTGTCTTCAAAGAAACAAGTCACAAGAAATCACAGAATTGTCAGGGTTGGAAGGGACCTCAAAGATCATCTTGTTCCAACCCCCCGGTGCCATGGGCAGGGACATCCCCCACTAGATCAGGCTGCCCAATGCTCCATTTGGGCTGGCCTTAAACATCTCAAGGAACGGAGCATCCACAGCTTCCCTGGGCAACCTGTGCCAGGGTCTCACCACCCTCAGGGTAAAGAACTTGTTCCTTCTGTCTAGTCTAAATCTACGCTCTTCCAACTTCCATCCATTACCCCTCGTCCTGTCAGCACAGGCCCTTAGGAAAAGTCCCTCCCCAGCCTTCTTGTAGCCCCTTCAGGCACTGGGAGGCTGCTGTAAGGTCTCCCTGGAGCCTTCTCTTTTCCAGGCTGAACAAGCCCAACTCTCTCAGCCTGTCCTCGTAGGAGATGTGCTCCAGCCCCTCTGACTGTCTTGGTCGCCCTCCTCTGGACTCGCTCCAACAGCTCCGTGTCTTTCTTGTGTTGGGGGCTCCAGAGCTGGACACAGCACTCCAGGTGGGGTCTCACAAGGGCAGAGCAGAGGGGCAGAAGCCCCTCCCTCACCCTGCTGGTCACACAGCTCTGGATGCAGCCCAGGACAGGGTTGGCTTTCTGGGCCGCAAGCGCACACTGTTGGCTCGTGTTGATGTTATCATCCACCAACACGCTCAAACCCTTCTCAGCAGGGCTGCTCTCAATCCACTCCTTGCCCAGCCTGTATCAGTGCTTGGGATTGCCTCGACCCAGGAGCAGGACCTTACACTTGGCCTTATTAAACTTCACGAGGTTGACCTGGGCCCACCTCTCAAGCCGGTCAAGGTCCCTCTGGACGCCATCCCTTCCCTCCAGTGTGTCAACCACACAACTTTGTGTCATCAGCAAGCTTGCTGACGGTGCCCAAGATACCACCGTCCACGTTGCCAACAAAGATGTTAAATAGTACCAGTCCCAGCACTGATCCCTGAGGGAAACCAGTTGTCACTGGTCTCCACTTGGACATCGAGCCATTTCCTTATCCAGCCAATTCCTTATCCACTGAGTGGGTCCATCTATCAAACCCGCGTCTTTCCAACAACTCTTGCCATTCAAATTAAATACCTGGCTTGGCTGCGATCCCAAGGACTACTGCAGGGATAAGAGATACAAAACCAGAATGCATAATCTTCAAATTAGTGTCTGAACGCATCGACAAGACAGCAAACAAGAAGCTACATACGTGACTCAGTTCATCTTTTACGTCTGCACTCAGCAGACGCTGCCAGGAAAGCATCGTTACAAAATGAGTGGCCAATTATGTAGTGGATTAGACACAGGCTAAAACAAAACGGAGGACAGAAAGCACTAGCGACGGCAAAGCTAAACAGAGGCTTTCAACTCTGCACATGAATAGTCTAAAATCATTTTAATCAAGACTTTGTGAGACTAGAAAACTTTAAAAGGGAGAAAACAAGGAAAGTGAGCAGCACAATGGTATACAAATTCCAGTTCTTAAAATTGAATAGTCACACACACTGGAAAGCAGAACGTGATTTTATCTTAAATTCTGCTTAGTTTTTAAATCAGCCATAATTACATGTAAGTCCCAAAGATCACACAATAAAAATCTGTTTAATGGCCGGCTAGGCATGAGAGGGGAAAAAGGTAGAAACGGAAGGTCTAAAATATGTATAGAACACATAAAGAAAGAGAGAAAGAAAAATTGATATAGGAAGATGCACCTCCACATGTCTTCAAGCAGTGTTTTATCAGTCTTTTCACACACAGTTAAAGCCAAGGATAAGTTTTGCTGAGATCTATTTCAGTAGCACCAACACTTTTGGGCTTAACGCAGTAATCCCTCATAAAGTTCTCCAAACTATTTTGTCCAAAAGCTTATGCTAATATTTTCTTTCTTTAAAGGTAAAAGGGAAACATTAGCAAATATTGTCTTTGAAACAAAGTACAGAAAGAGTTGGAGGTTTCAGGTTGGCACGTGGGACTTGTTTCCCCACAGCAGAAGCACTACCGTAGACGGGGTCTCACACATCCACACTGCACATTTCTCTGTCCCTTCGCAGAAAGTCAAGCTGGTCTCTCCTGTCCCCACAACATTTTTTTTTCCTTGAGCTCATCTCCAGTCTCCAGACTTCACCTCTCTCTCCTGCCTCTCAACTTGGCTTAGCTCAGGCTGCAGTTGCTTTTGCGGAACACGCGTCAACCTGCCAGCCCCAGCCTATGTGTGGAGCGGTGAACCTTCGGCAAAGCAGCCCACGCGGCAGAAGACCTTCTCTCCATACAGACATTTGTCTTACTGTCTCTTTTCTACCCAGTCCGTTTGCCAAACTTACAGAAATAGGAGGGCCTTCAGCCTTTCAGCCACCCTTTAGTCAGATTTCACTGAAATGGATTAATAAATTCAGAAGTTATCGGAAGGCAACAAGAATATAAGGGGGTGGGGAAAAAAAAAGACGAAGCAATACCCACAGGCTACGTAATTGTGAAGTGGAATTGGAGAAAACGGCTTCAAGGTATGTACCAACCACTGCCAGAAACACGAAGACTTTTTTCTTGCTGGAAAAACTGTTCCACAATTACTTACTGCAGAATTTCTTGCGTTCACCTTTATCTGGTATTGACAACAGAGCACCAGGGCCTTCCAACCATCGATCGGATCCAACGCAGCAGCTCCCGCGTCCCCACGCACATTAAGTAGGAACATCAACCGGCTCGCTTGGGACAACGGACCCACGGGCTGTCTTCAAACCCATCATCTGTCTCGGGAGCTGGCAGGGCGACTGCAGCTTTGTACACATTAAAGTTAATGAAGATGTCACGAGGAAAATTCCAAGCTGCGCATTAACAGTCATAAATATTGAAGGAGAACGCATACGTCGGCAACCTGGTACCTTCGCAACACCAAGCTGTGGGCTTATAAACACATTATGGGTCCTCCATAATTAAGACACTTTTCTCACCCCCATTCCAGTTTAAGATGCATAGTAACGCAAAAAATTATAAGCAGCAATTTATTCTTTCTACCATACTCCAGTTTAGTCCGTGTCTAAATTCCATACGTCACACAGAACCCATCAGTATCACCCGCAGCCATTCAAGTTGGACAGAGAAACGATAAAAGTTGGCAGAGAGAAGATAAAATATCAAATTCATTCATCTTGGTTTAGAAAGAGTAACCAACTCCATAAATGACAGGCACTCAAGGAGCATACAATGATTTCTGCTAGACCGGGAAGAAGAAAAAAAAGTATATACTTTATCTCTTATTCAATTAAACCACAAGAAAATACTATTATTTTCCCTGACATTCTCGAAGCTGTCTCAAGCAGCTAACCACAGCAAGACAATTCGTCTCACCCCTGCCACGGGTTACCTGAGGTGCAGGTTAGAGTGCGCCGATAAATCAATGTGAGACCGCTCCGTGCTGGATGTGCACAACCAGAACCTTCAGCTCAGAGTTGTCCATCAGGTAACCCTCAGGAGCAAAAAATTTGCTGGTAAAATACGCACCTTAGTTTGCTTTGGATAGGAGTAAAGCTGTCAAGAAACTGTTATCCTGGACTCTAAAATCATTAGTTCTTAAGGAAGTCATATAAATATTCATTGCACACTAAAAAAAAAAAATACTAGTAAGATTTCTAGTTCTGAAATCAAGCCGTATGATTTCAACATCGATTAAAGCCACAGTAAATATATTCAGTGTGGTCAAATTAAGCGGCAAGTCCATTAAATATATTACTACACTCTTTCTTCTTTGATCATGGTTTTTTAAAGTGCCTGGATTTGCTGGTAGAAGCACACAAGAGGAAACAAAAGGAGAGTTGTAACTGTTAGGACATCAGTATTCCAAGCATACAACATTTCTTAAAAGAAAATTTAATCATTTTCAAACACTCTTGTACCCGGTCTTTAACCCCAGCAATAGCCCAAATTAGCCTTACGCTCCGTGGAAAAAAATAACGAACCGTCGCTTCATTCCACCAGCACTAAAGAAAAAACTCCAGGAATGAGTTATTTGCTTTAAAGACCGAAGTTGCCGTTTCTCCCCCGTTTCTCTCAACGATAAAGGAATCCCTCCGAGACCCTCGGGAAGTCTCCTGGTGGATGTACAAGCGAATTATCCCAAACGAGGATCCGCGGGCACCAGAACGGTCACTTCCACAAGTGACCTCGTTATACTTTTCCCAAATTTCTTCATTATTAGTCATGGATCACGGCTTGGTCAGCCTTTAAAGTGATGTTTTTTTTAAAAAACTTGAAGTAGTAATTTTAAAGAATTACATTCTTAAGAAGAACTTCTATTTTTAGACTCATGCAAAATTAACCAGCAACACACAGAGCAACTCTTCCATTTAAATTCAGAATTAGAGGCACTTCCCACAACCACGAATTCAGGACAAACTTAAAACGCGCCTCCAAGGACAGAAATCTGTATTAACAGCAAAATATTGGTGATGTGCAGCAAGCTCATAGGATAATTAAATACAAAAACAATGCAATTAAGTGTGCATAATTTTAAAATACTTAATCTTCCAGCTTCCAAAGACGCTCTTGCGTACATTACATTATTGTTTTACAACGTAAATGCGGATATCGATCAATTTATACTAATTTAAATGAGAAACAAGACGGTACGTGATGTAGAAATAACAAAGTTAGCTCGTGTTATGTGTGGAACATCCTCTTTCCAGGATCCCATTACTGTTGTAACTTTGGCAGTAAATTCCAAATAACTTAAGAGGGGGCTCAGAAAAACGGGGGAGAACAGGATTGCAAGGTCTTCCTCCGCGATTTTTTGAATTGGGTTCTGTATGCCTGTGCTTAACAGCTACATTTAACCAAAATACCTCATTTCTGACATCGCACCTAAACGAGAAGAGAGTTTTCATTACTACCTGGCATATCCAAGGTTACATTCTAATAAACTAACTAGAAAAATTGAGTAGAAATGGATGCACACAGTCCACACAAAGACACAAAATCAAAAAATATAGAAAAAAAAAACCAAAAAAATACAAAACACGATACTCATTCTGGGTTTTCATATTGCCCAGGAAATACTTCACCCTCTCCCCTGTTCCTGCCAAGCTCCGAATTCAGGCAAGGAGAGATGTCCCACAGTCACGACAACTGCGGTGACAGAGCAGACAGAGGTTCTCCCAGTAAATCTGAAATGATGTATTCGTGTGATTCTTCTGTCAGACTTTGTGTTTATTCAGGAAAAAAAAAAAAACCAAAACCTTACAGGAATCTTAACGCCGTATAGCGAATCCTCAAAATAATCTGTCACGAATTTTCTGCCAGAAAATTAGAACTCATTACGACAAATCTGCACACTTGACACAGGAGGAACATCCTGTCTCGGGGGACTTAATTTAGATCTAACAGAGCCGGACACAGGGAAGCACGGCAAGAGAAGAAACATGAAATACGGGCAATATATCTTGCAATACGTGACATCCAATAAAATAACTCATTTACCACCAATAAGTGGATTGAGTTAAAGAAGCCAGGTACCATAAAAACACACCTAATTTTTATTTTCTCTCCAGCTACATGACTACATGAAGTTTTATCGTAACTTTGCAAACTGATCTCAAAGTCCTTCCGAGGTTGTGAATCGTTTCAATCAAACCTTCTTACTACCCCATCCCTCTCACTCACCTCTAACCTAAGTGTATATATATGAAATAAGTTATTTCAGCGCTTGTTTAGCCATAAAGCATTTTTAATAATTACAAAAATATATAATAATGAAGCAGAAGTATCACATACCTTCCTATGACTACCCCTGGCAGAATATCCTCAGAGTGAATACAACGAGTTGAGAGAATTGCTGCTTCAGCTGTCTGGGCTAGTAATTCCTACTACACACAGATGGTGAGACTTTCATGCTGAATGCAACGGATAAAAGCACCAGGATTCCGGAATTCAACATTTAAAATAAAAAAATCATATTGTAAGCAACGACAGGAAGGATTTTATGATTCTGTTTTCAATGGAATTAAGCGTGCCATGTTCTTTCAGGACAATTTAAGTTGTCCAGCTCCCGGTCTTTGTGGTTCATCAGTTTATTGTGAAGCTATTTTATCAGACAGGATGGGGAAATTTACTGGTATCCCTTTTATCTTCTTAGACAAAATAATTTTTAAATTTTTTCACCACATTTCAACGAAGGCCTTCAATGACTATAGAACACAGCACAATAATTGTGAATTCCTACACGTAGTTGCTAGGAAAACTGTTTATGAACTGAAACACCACTTCAGTTTTACATTTAGAAGTCGCCACTAATTGCCAAGAATCACAAACTGCTATTGCATAGGTCGGCACTCCCAAATGGGACCCTCCGTACTACAGAGGGCACAGAAACAGCAAATTTTGATGTTGAGCTCATCTACCATCATCATCTGCAATGAGGATTCTCCAGCTGTGACTGCACCCTGGGCAACGGCACCGAAAAGTCAATTTTACCCGATTACAGCTCCGCGTTGCAGTCGCGCTGGACTGGAAGAAGATCCACAACGCTGCTCATAGCTCCGAATCAAGCTCTCTGCTGAGGATAGTTTCACAAATCTTTCCAGGGGTGGGAATACAGGCTCAGAGTAACTCCAGGCATCAAATTTTATCGCCCAATGTCCACGTGTCAGCTGTTTGCGGGGCAGGGGGTCCTACTTTTCTATCAATGTGGCTCAAAGCACAGGGAAGGGGCCTTGCTACCCAAACAAGGGGAGTGAGGGCTTCTGATGGGTGACCGGAAGGGATGAGCTCATGCAAACAGGTAATGGCATAAAGAATAATGTTATTTTCCGATACTGTGCCTTCCACACAGAGCCTGCCAATGACAGCACACACTTAGGGCAGCACACACCTCAGCGCGAGGGTGGCCAGACTCTGGACTAGGTTGCCCAGAGAGGCTGTGGCTGCCCCCTCCCTGGAGATGCTCAAGGCCAGGTTGGATGAGGCTTTGAGCAACCTGGGCTGGTTAAGGGCGTCCCTGCCCATGGCAGGGGGTGGATCAGATGATCTCTGAGGTCCCTTCCAACTGAAGACATTCTAGGATTATAAAGGACAATGCTTCCCCTCTTCTTTTTTTCTTTGCAAAATCTAAATATATACATATATAAAAAATATAAATTTCTGTTTACCTGACTTCAGCCTAAACTGTTCCATGGCTCCTCGGGCACTGCTGACTTGAAATGCTGCCACCACACCTTACGACAGAGCCCCCGGCCTTTAGCAGCCAACCAATCTGAGTGACCCATCAGGAGCAAGCAGGGCAAGGCAAATAAACATAAGGGAAGATAACCAAAGCCTGGTATTTGCTGGAAGATACAGCTTCATGATGCTGTTTAATCAGCCCTTCTGACATTCGACCCTTCCCCGACTGCTCACGCTACTCCCAAAGCCGGCTGCTTACTCACAGCTCCAAAAGCCAGCGGGATGTCTCTCTCTGCCTCAAGAAACTTGAAGCCAATGGTATTTTCTTTCTCCCAAGCAAGTAAATTAACGGCAACCTGGCTTCATGTGGACTTAGGTTCTATTCTTCTTCTATACACAGTAACTCTAAATTCTCTTGGGTCACTGGACTGTTTGAAAAAAGGTGAATTTTACGGGTGGCCCAGAATTATGGGCACACCGGGATTGCATCGACTGATCGGTAGCACAACACACTCGCAGAGAGTTTTGCCTCCCTGCCCTGTAGCAGGACATCACCCACCCACCTCCCAGCCTCCGGAGGGGTCACGGGCAGCAGGTGACGCTGCAAAACTGAGGTTCCAGCTGACCTCCCTGTACGAAGATCAGCAGACCCCAAAACTCACGTCCATCGCTAATTTGCAACTCGGCTGCTACGCAAAGCTATCGTCGGACAACGTTGAATTTCAGAAGTTCTCCTTGGATTTTACTAAAGAGGGGAGCAACTGCTTGTGTGCTCTATCCCAGCACTGTTCCCAAAGACAGAAGATGAATGCCAAAATTCCAAAGCCTTGATAAAGCAGAAAGAGAAGGATAAGGAATTCATAGAGGCAAACGTACAAGTCAACTGGGAAAACAAGTAACGATGGAAAAACACTACGGACAGTAATTATGCAAAATGAGACTTTTATAATTATTCTGCAGAAGACTCACATCCAGTAAGGAACTTCCCTCACCTGTCCTGAACACATCCTTTGGAGGAAATATCTGCGAAAAGTTTTTTCTGAAAATATGTTAATAAATTATTTATCTTTCAGAAATGCACCTCTCTGATGAGTTTGGATAAAAATGGTTCATAATTGGGAAAGTTATTCTAGGAAAGAGGGAAGATGCAAAAATTATATGAGAGGCCGTAATGCAATGGTACTTCGAGGGAAAAAAACGGTTAAAATCTGTCCTTATAGGTAAAGGTTAATGAAAAAAGTGAAAAAAAGAATTTCACCCAAAAATAACACTCATCAATACCTCTGCTCGTCGCATTAATCCAACTTCTTAGCGGCTGGAGCTGCATGGAAAGGTAAATCAGGTGCCAAACTTCTATGTTGTACAATCTACCACCTTAAAAATCTACCGACTTAGCATTACATTTGAGAGGGAGTAAAAATTTTCCGTAAAAGCTGAATATTCAAAGAAAAAAAAAAAAGCGTAACCATGTCTATATCAAGTTGTAGCATTTTTTTTTTTTTTTTAATCGATGTACAGAGTTTCCGTGCCCCTGTCAAAGTCTGAAAGCAATCACTTCACCTAAAATTTGGTACAAAGAGCCGGCAGTGATAAATAAGTGGATCTTTAACAGCTGTTGTGGTGCGTTCAAATCTAATCTCCTGTTCATTCATTCAAGTTATAACAATGGGCTGATACACGGATGGTTCGGATCAGTGCAGAGAAAACAGTAGTTTTGAAATTTGTTTACTCAGCTCAGATGCAAACTACAGCACATTCAGGCTCATCACTGCTGACTCGAGAAGGACACAAGGAGAAAAAATTAAACAGCATTTGTAAAAAGTCCTGTAAACGAGAATTACTGACTCAGAAAGGGAGTGGAGGAGAACCTGTGAGTCCCTTCTGGGTGTCCAGGATAACTTTCCGATAACTTTCCCAGTTTCCTTCCTCCCGGGCAGCAGCACGTTTGTTTTGGAGATAACTTCCACAGCATCGTCGCAAGTCTTGCTCCAGCTTCAGCAAAACTGGCTTTATATTTAATTGGCAGCAAACAGCTAGAGTAGGATCAGCTTTGAAAATGTAGCAACTAAAGTACGTTCAGCCCAGTATTTATCACTGTATTGCTGCTCGTAACAACAACTGAAAACCGATCAGAAACAATACGGAACAATGATGTTTGTGGGTACTGTCTTTATTCAGACATTATGGAAAAATAAAGGGCACGTGCTGAAATTTTAAAATTCTCACAACAATAATCTTAACATGTTTTTAATGACGGGTAACGAGATGTGCTAACAAAACCACTCTTCAAATGAGTGGTCTCTAAGCTGATTTAATACTTAGACCATCTCCACCACCGACAGCTTTTTAGTGTTCTAAGCTATCAGCAGTGAAAAACCCAAGATACTACCGAAGGATGCAGTAAGTACCAGTATTGTCAAAACCAAGCAGACCCAGCTCCATTCTAGGAATAAACTGCCTCAAATAGTCACCAAACAGGACCATTAACCCAGCACGAAGGAGTAAATGGAAGAGCTAGGAGCATCTCAAACATTAGAATCTGAATTTGAGAATTTAAAAGCAGGCGTAGGGAAAAAGAAAGAGGCTGTTCTAGCAGGCAAGAGCTCAGATGGGAAAATCCTGAGAAAGAGTGACCTGACAGTCAGCAGAGATGCTTCCAGTGAAGTGAGAAATACGCGGGGTTCTCTTGGTCTTCAGGCAGAACCTTGTCTCCCTCTCCTCCGCAAATGACAGAGCAGGTCGGAAGGAGCCAGCACGTTCAGCAATCTCTCCAACAGCAACACAAGACTGGCAGCCAAGTTTTGTCTGAGGAGCAAAGAGACATCCAGTGCTGCTTCTTCTAAAATTACAGTTTCCTTAGGTTTCTGATTAGCAGTGAAGTCACTCTTCTATATAACCACTGCCTTTATTAATTCCTTCTACCAGTTTCTGCAGATATCACTTTTTCTCCTTAAATTTCCTAATACTGTGCCAAGTCTCCCTGATGAGAAACGCCTCTTAGTAACATCAGGGACAACTGAGTCCTTTCTCTTAACCACAAATCGCTGCCTCCTGGTCCAAAAAAAAAAGAGAAGAAAAAATAAACATAAAATCAAGCATCTTGGAAGAACCACTCATCTCAACTCTCTCTATATAAAGCTCCAGAGATGAAGGAGAAATAGAAGCCTAAATTACTACATAAATTACTAAATAAATAACTAGCTTAGATTAGATGCATATTTTTCAGGCTAACGTAATGTGAAATCAAACAGAGAAAACAAAGCTAAGAATGACAATTGGATAAACTGGCTTCATGAAGCATTATCAGAGGTTCACGACAAACCTTGGGAGCAAAGGGAAGAAATAATGTCCTTGCTCCTTTTTTCAAATTGAGATTTTGAAATATTTCAGCAGAAGATCATTGAAAAAAAAAAAATCAAGAAGTTGAGTACACACGCAATCCAGTCGTGAAAAAAATAAATTGCAGCAGTAGCTGAAACTGTTTATTGTTCCCCTGAGGCAGAAGAAAATAACTCTCTAAGTGGTTACCTCCTGTTTAACTAAAAACCAACTAGTTCAAAGCTTGCGAGCAGCAGCACTAAACAATGTACTTAACCTGCCTGAGCTGACAGCTGAAGAAGAGTTTTAGTAACACTTCGCCGCAGCTTGAAGATGACAGAATAAAACAAAGCTTTTCTTTTCACCTCAGTGCGATAAACTCCACGTTTCGAGCATGCTTTAATATTGCGCTGACAATCTTCTAACTGCTAAATAAATGGTGATGGAAGGAAAAGTAGCATTTACTACTAAAACCACGAGGTTTTATGACACGGACATCTCCTTGTCCTGCACAACAATCTCTTACCAGTTCACTGGAGGTTTGGTTTAGTGATATTTTCACACATTGTTCCCTTACAGGAGCCCCCCACTTTTCCTTTTGTCGACAGCTGCAGTCAGTGGAGAGATAATTTGGATAAGGATATATTTTACTATAAAACCAGAGGGGATGTTATACCCCAGAATGCTAAATTCATTGCGTAGTGCTATTGAGACTAGTACTGAGGAAAGCAAACAGCTCTGATTTAGCCGTTGGGTTTATTTCATTAAAATTATCAATACGTTTGATTTGATTCTTTAAGATAACAAGATCATTCCAACGGCTTCAAATGACTTCTGTTCTACCAATCCTTTAAATCACACACCCTTTTATCTCAGCCAGCTATCTGGTCTTTTCGACCTATAATCCCACGAAGGTCTCTGAAGGACAAAAGAGGAAAAGTTGGGTTTATTCTGGTGCCCAGACACAGCACGGGCTAGAGAAGTCAAAGGCTGAAATTTCAGATGAAATATTAAACAGTTCAGTATCTACTTCTGGCAATCTTCAGCTCCTTTACCTTTCAAAACAAACCAGGATCTGGAACACGTACTAACTCTGATTTCTTGCAAAAACATGCATGAGAAATTTCTAATAAAGACCATAACAAACGTGTCCCGAAGAGGCATCATCTTCAGTCACGTTCCAATTTCTAATGGACAATGTAGTTGAAATTACGAAAAGAATGAAAGAAAAAAAAAAAAAAAAGCAGCATGTTGCTAGATAGATTTTTATCTAATTCTAAAAAAAAAAAAAAAATAGCCAAAATTCAAAAAAACCTCCACCCCATGCTGCCTTTCCAGGAGCCCACCTCAAATCTTTGATAAACTCTGGCTGCATTTTGAAAAAGTTCCGCCTCAGGCTCAGCTCTGACTCTCGATGCTCGAGAGGCTAAAACTTTGCCAGGATTTAACTACAAACAAATCCGTAACTGGGAACTAGTAGAAGGCAATGCCATCGATACCGTGCATAACTACATAACCACTCGGCCCGTAAAACTCATTCCTACGCTGTTTTGCAAAGGGCTCCGTGAACTACGCGCCAGCTTTTTCTTCCCAGGTTATTTTTTTCCCTCCTCTTATGTTTTTAGAGACAGTTTTCCCGTCTTTCTTAATTAAGCTTATTGCAGCCCTAAGGATCACACACCAACGGTTGTTTCGCAACACGATTTCCTGCTAACTGCTGGAAGATTAGGGTTTAGCACACGTGAGAATCTCGGGCTCCCTCATCAAAAAGCAGGTGGTTCCAACCTGTAGGTCGCGAGTCATTTCTGAGCAAACGCTCTGGATATGCTTGTTAGACGAGCCACGACAAAAATTGCTTTCTGTGCGTGCCGCGCATCTATTCCGAAAGATTTTTTAGAGCAAACGTCCGCGCTCAGCAAACTCTAATAGAGCACATGCAGCCCTAAGCAGAATAGCATGAAATTTAATTTCGACAAAGCCACATGAGACCAAAAAAGCACACGGTAGGCGGTACGTAAGAATTACCTGTTTCTAAGAATGTAACAGAAACAAAAAGGACGTTTCTAAACGGACGCCCATCGAAAGAGAAATTTCGCCGCGGCAAAAAGCCACAGACACAGAAAACCATTTGTGAAAGAAAAGAAAAAAAGTAAAAAACAACTATATAAGCAGCTGGCTGCCATCGCAATGAAGCTACCTCAGCCTGAGATCTTGATATATATTGGGACGAATAGGACAGGACCTGATACATCGAGTGTTCTTGCTTCAAATGTCATTTGGAAGATCAAAAGCTCTCTATCAGTTGTAAAATGAGAATCCCTAAATCAATCAAACATCTCCCTAATATCTGACAATATTCATGGGATATACGGGCTTTCTTCCTGACCCTCACGTCAAGGGAAAAAAAAAAAAAAACCAACAAAACAAAAACAAACCACACAACTCATCCCAGAAGCTCTCGAAAACATCTAATTCTTCCATTTGCAGAACGCTTGAAAACAACAGAGTTCATTTTTATTTTTTTTAGGTTCCGTTACAACAGCGAATAACAACAAATAAAGCAACAGCGGGAGCAAAAGGAGAGGGGGGGATGGGAACCACTTACTGCAATTCCAGCCGTCAGTGCCTCCCACACACGGACCACTTTTCACAGAATCACAGAATCACAGAATCACAGAATGTTAAAGGTTGGAAGGGACCTCAAAGATCATCTAGTCCAACCCCCCTGCCAGAGCAGGATCACCTACACTAGAGCGCACAGGAACGCGTCCAGGCGGGTTTTGAATGTTTCAAGAGATGGAGATTCCACAACCTCCCTAGGCAGCCTGTTCCAGTGCTCAGTCACCCTCACAGTGAAAAAGTTTTTCCTCATATTTTTCTGGAACCTCCTGTGTTCCAGCTTCCACCCATTGCCCCTTGTCCTGTCAGTGGACGCCGCTGAAAAGAGCCTGGCTCCATCCTCCTGACATTCCCCCTTGACATATTTATAACCATTGATGAGGTCACCCCTCAGCCTCCTCTTCTCCAAGCTAAAGAGATCCAGCTCCTTCAGCCTTTCCTCATAAGGGAGATGCTCCACTCCCTTCACCATCTTTGTGGCTCTACGCTGGACTCTCTCAAGCAGCTCCCTGTCCTTCTTGAACTGAGGGGCCCAGAACTGGACACAATATTCCAGATGTGGCCTCACCAGGGCAGAGTAGAGGGGCAGGAGGACCTCTCTTGACCTACTTGCTACTCCCCTTCTAATACACCCCAGGATGCCATTGGCCTTCTTGGCCACGAGGGCACACTGCTGGCTCATGGTCATCCTGCTGTCCACTAGAACCCCCAGGTCCCTTTCCCCTGCACTGCTCTCCAGCAGGGCAGTCCCCAACCTATATTGGCACATGGGGTTATTTTTTCCCAAGTGCAAAACTCTACACTTGCCCTTATTAAACTTCATCAGATTTCTCCCCGCCCAGCCCTCCAGCCTGTCCAGGTCTCTCTGAATGGCTGCACAGCCTTCTGGTGTGTCAACCACTCCCCCCAACTTCGTATCATCAGCAAACTTGCTCACGCAAAGTTGAACACCGTCATTTTGTTACACGAAAGAAGAAAGCAAGGGAGGAAGAGAGGAAGGGAGAGAGAGAGAGACCTCTTCCACATTGGCTACGTCCTTCCAACTGCAACATCAAACCCAATTTACATCATGCCAAACTGCGTTAACCTGAACACAAATGTCATTTCTCGGAGCATATTTAAGTGTATGTATTTCGTGCAGCGTATTTTGTACCCTGAGATATAAATATGGTATTTCAGCGGGCTGTCTGGTTCTGCTTTTTTCAACTGGTATGACTAATTTACCTGTAAAAGCTCTTTTTCATTTAGGTAAAAAAAAAAACCAACTAATCCTTCCTTGAAAAAGCATAAAACATTGTTTCAGTATTAAGGGGGAAAAACATAATTGTAGTCTACGGAAGCTTGAGGATTGTTTCACCTCACAACACTCTCCTTCTGAGTCCAGACTACTTGATCCACGTCTGCTCTCCAGCTCCATGAACCGAGTGATCGGGCTTATTCCCTCCCACCAGCGCTTCCACCACCGGCGGCGAGGTTGCTCAAGCAGCTGATTCAGGAAAGAAAAAGTGAAGTTTGACACAATCGGCAAAGTTACTCTACAAAGTGGTCGTCACCCAGTGGCTCTATTGCTCCTGCTTCCCTTCTCTGAATATACGACGTTCAACCAAGGGAGCTAAGCTGGTACAAAACTCTTCTCGTAGGGTGTTCCTGCGTGGTTTAGGGCACTGGACACTGGTTTATTACAGATGAGACGCAAGACCGTGAGATGTGGTTAGCTGTAGCATCAGACTATCAGCTTAAACACACAACATTTGCACAAGTTCCAACACCTTCTGCCAGTCTTCTTGCTCTACCTTTAGACGTTGGTTCCAAACATCTCTTGTTCCACAAGACGTAGCAGCACTCGAAACGCAATTAAAACGGGCGGCGCAGGGGGGAGGTCTTAATGACATGTCAAAGACAATATTTCAGTGAAGAATCGCAACTCAACGATAAACTGGACAAAAGTCGGCAAAACGGCACGAGAGTGCACCCCAGGCACACCCAGGCTTTTTCACTCACACCTTAAAACATTTCTGTTCGTAAGCGAGACAAGTATTTGTGACGTTCTAGATGTTCCTCTCACACAATTATGTACCTCTTCCATACTCAACGATCCAAGACTTTTAAACAATTAAATTAGGGCTTTTTGCCTACTCTAATATTCTCATCACGTCTAATCAACCCTCCATCAATTCCGTACCATCTTTCTGACGAGGTTAATGGCGTACTTGGAGGCCATGGAGTGAACTAAGCGCTTCCACAGCGCTGAACTTCAAATTACTATGAACTAAGAGGGGAAAAAAAAAAAAATATATGTACAAGTCACCTTATTTGCTAGTTTTTCCTTCTAATTTCCGTACCATTTTCCAAGGACATAGTCAGCCACCTGAAAGCTTTCACAGAACACCTTGAACGTCAAACAGACCGGGACAACTTGAATTTATGCAGTATTTGCTTCCTCTGCCGTGTATAATTCTGTCTCCTCCATACTCCTGCAGTCCAGTGACAAGAATGTCAGGCGCAACAAAAGATTTGCCGTCACACTGACAGCATTAAAAGTTTGGCATCTTTAACAGCCTAGCGCCTTCCAAGACATTTCACCTTTTGATAAGACAATTCTCCCATCAATAGCGAACCTTTAACCCAAGGAATATCAATATCCATCACCGAAAATGAAGTTAGCTCCAAGGAACTCTGTGACAACCGAGCAGCAACACAGCGAGCCACGCGAGAGCGGGCTGCAGCGTCACGCTCGCAAGAAGACTCAAGACAGGGCTGCTCAAATTTAGATCACACGTCAAAAAATACAGACCCCTGCCTGGGTGTCAGAAGCTTCTGACGAAGCTGCCCTTCCTCTTCAAGTCAAGGTATTTATTACACCACAGATCTACTTCCTCCGTCGAGAGCAGGAGGATGAACCTCACTCCACAAAACTGCCAGATATTCCTCAGAAGGTATTCTTGCCGCGACAGCCACGCTCGAGGCTTCCGAGATTTTCAGACCTAAAGCTGAAAGTCATCAGCAGTTCTCCCAACAGAGGGAAATCAAAACCAAACCACAAGTGTACCATTAAAAAAACAGTATTATTCTGGAAGAAGGAAATCACGGCATCCCAGGCTACCAGTGGCCCAAAGACCAGTTGCGTTTGTTGACTGGGGATTCCTACCTGATTTATTTCACAGAGGTTTTCTGAACCAGTTAAGCTTAAAACCTCCTTCTGAAGAGCACCCAGAGCTGTACCTAGAGAAAGGTAAAATAAACGCGGCCAAATGGAGACACCAAGCCCTCCTGGTCGCTGCTACAGCAAGAAACGCTGCAAATTCATGGCAGTGGCTGGGAGGAACCGCCTGGGATTCACCGGTGTCTCAGAGCAGAGCAAACAGCAGTGAATGGACCCAGACTTGGCTACAAATTCTTGGGTTTTACTTTAAAAAACAAATAAACAAAAGACAGAAAAAACCCTACAAATAAAAAAATCACAGAAATGTCATTTACTTCACCTTGTAGTTTATGGAAAGAAAAAGCGCTGTTGCAACAAAAAGAGAGATAAAAACAATTAACGCATTAAAGGGCACAGAACTAACTGTGCAGAGGATTTTTGCTTAACTAGCATAAATTTCGCCAAACTCTGTAAATGTTCTCATACTCACTGAAAGTGAAAATACAACAATTCAAAGTTATCCTGAGGTATTCCACTTTTTCTCACTCTGCATGACTACCCACAACTACTAGTACCACCAGTGCCTGCTGTAATTCTTCATATAAATTAAAATATTAATCTTTCTATAAGCCAGACAAGGAGCAAGGGCAATGACTCTGGCGTACAAGTCCTCTGCCACCTTCTCTTGGGCTACACATTGTAAGAGACAAGTCCAGGTGGTCACGTTGGTCCTTTCTCACGTTTTTAGGATTCTTAATGCCCTGTTGCACTTTGCAAACTTATTTTCACACTCTGTCACCAGATCACAGGATCACGGAGTCGCTGACCTTTGAAGGGGTCCAAGGAAGATATTTTGTCAAACTCTCTGCTCAGAGTAGGATCAGCCTGGAGATCAAGCCAGATCGTTCGGGGGTTTATCTGCTCACGTTTTGAAAGTCTCCAAGGATGGAGGTTGCACCAAAAAAAATAAAAAGCAGCAAGGAGGTGATCATTCCCCTCTGGTCAGCTTTGGTGAGGCCACACCTTGAGTGCTGCGTCCAGTTTTGGGGCCCTCACTCCAAGAGGGACACTGAGGTGCTGGAGAGGGCACAGAGTTGGGCTGTCAAGCTGGGAAGGGATTTGGAGCACGTGTCCTGTGAGGAATGGCTGAGGGAGCTCGGGCTGTTTAGCCTGGAGAAGAGGAGATTGAGGGGAGACCTCGTCACTCTCTACAACTACTTGAAAGGAGGGTGTAGCGAGATGGGGGTTGGTCTGTTCTCCCTCATGGTGAGTGACAGGTGGAGGGGAAATGGCCTCAAGTTATACCAGGGGAGGTTCAGGTTGGATATTGGGAAGAATTTCTTTACTGAGAGGGTTGTCAGGCACTGGCACAGCCTGCCCAGGGAGGGAGCTGAGTTGCCGTCCCCGGAGGTGTTTAAGAGAAGGGCAGATGTTGCCTTGAAGGACAGGGGTTAGTGGTGTTGATAGGGCTGGGAAAAGGTTAGACTCAGTGATCCTGAAGGTCTCGTCCAGCCAAAACTGTTCTGTGATTCTATGCACACTCACTGGGAAGCCTCTTCCAACATCTGGCTGGTCTCATCTTGCCAAAGCTCTTCCTTATTGCCCCTTTAACCTCTTCTGCTTCAACATCCAATGTCTCTCACCCTCGGATGATGCATCACTGTGAAGAACCTGTGCCAGCTTCTCAATAAACCCCATACGTACAGGAAGGCTGCTGTAACGCTTCCTCAGAACTTTCTCTGCTCAGCCTTGACCAAGCCAAGTCTCCCCAGCCTCTCCTCACAAGGAGGGCACACCAGCTCTTGCCTTTGGCTGACTTTGTCCCAGCTCCCTTTCAGCAGAGTTTCCCCCAAGACAGGCAGGCCCCAGCCTGCACTGCGGCAAGAGGCAGCTCCAGGTAGAGCATGACCCACTGGCCACCACTCTGACCCTCACCACCCAACCAGTTCTTTTAATTCAACTTGTCTGGTTATAGAAGCATAATCATAGAGGCCCCAGAGATGGACAAAGAACTGCAGGTGGGATCTCACCAGAGCAGAGCAGAATCACCTCCCTTGACGTGCCGGCCACACTTCTCTTGATGCAGCCCAGGATGTGATCAGCTTTCTGAGCTGTGAGCACACAGTGCTGGCTCACGTTCAGATTTTCATCCACCAACACTCCAAAGTCCTTCTCCACAGGGTTGCTCTTGGTCCACTCATCCCCAGCCTGTATTTGTGCTCGGGATTGCCCCAGTCCAGGTGCAGGACCTTGTACTTGGCCTTGTTGAACTTCATGAGGCTGGCATGGGCCCACCTGTCCAGCCTGGAAGTGTTCAAGGCCAGACTGGATGAGACTTTGGGACACCTGGTCTAGTGGGAGGTGTCCCTGCCCATGGCACAGGAGTTGGAACTAGATGATCTTTAAGGTCCCTTCCCATCCAAACCATTCAAACATTCTGTGATACGATCCAGTGTGTCAACGACACCACACAGCTTGGTGTCATCAGAAATCTTGCTGAGAGCGTGCTCAATCCAACCACGTCACCGACAAAGATGTTAAACAGCACCGGTCACCGTACAGACCCCTGAGGATCAACCACTCATCACTGGTCTCCAATGAGACATCAAACCACAACTTTTGAGCTCCTTACCTGCCGGGTAGTCCAACTGTCAAATCTAGGTCTGTCCAATTTAGAGACAAGGACATCACGCAGGAAAACATCAAACTCCCTTTCTGAAAATGGGGGTTACATTTCTCCTTTTCCTGTCAGCAGGAACTTCACTGGACTGCCACAACTTCTCAAACATGATGAATAGTGGCTTAGCAACTTCATCCATGAGTTCCCTCAGCACCTCTAGACACCTCTCATCAGGTCCCATGAACTTGTGCACCTTCAGATTCCTCAGACGAACCTGATCTTCTACTACAGCAGGTGGTTCTTCACTCTCCCAGTCCCTGCTTTTGCCTTCTGCAGCTTGGGCAGTGAGTCTGGAGCACTCGCCAGTAAGTCTGGAGTACTCGCCAGTAAAGTCTGAGCTTAACTCTCAGAGCTGCCTCCTATGGGATTCCACCAACCAACACTTCATAAGCCAAAGTCTGCTCTGCTGAACTTCATTTAAATCCTGACTGCATCTCCAACTAGAACCTAATTCTTCAAATACTCATTCCTGTACATCTCAACAATATTCCTTACATGTTTCCAGCTGGGCCAAAGTACCCTGGGCCACTGAAGCTCCACCAAAAGACAAATTCACCAACACAACAGAGTACACAGTTAAAAGGCATCTCTCCACACAAATGAGCAAAGCTAAGAAATAGAGTTTTCTCCACTGGAAAAGTGCAAGGTCTAACCAAATTTCTGAGGGGGTATCAGCAACGCTCATTTTATTACACATCTATATAATACAAAGTAGTTTACGATGTAGGTCCTTTACTGATTTGTTTTCATGAGGACAGTATAGTAACAATAACTAATAAACAAATAATATAGTTTAAAAAAAATAAATCCTCTGTGTCCTCCGTGTAATCTGTTTCTACAAAGGCAAAATGGCTGAGATGCAGAGACTCTTGATAATTTAAGCACTTGTTCTTCTTTTTTTCTCCCCTCATAATAGACTATCAGCTTTCCAGATACCCACTAAGCTAAAATGAATTAAACCATTCCCTTTGTTATGACTAAAGCTTGAGGTATAATACCCACTCAGGAAAAAAAAAAAAATAATAAAATAAAGTACTTCTTGTCCGACCAAATTACTTCTCATCAATATTGCTTTTGGAATTACAGACATACTTTAGAGATTTTACACTTGTCAAATATTTTAGTGCATTTAATATTACTCAGAAGCAAGCTACGATGCTTTAAGATGTAGTATTTAGATGTCAGATTTCCTTGTAAGTGTATGCAGTTTCATTTCCCGACCCCAAACTGAAGCCAATAAATTCATCATGCATTGGCAAGCAACAAGACACACATTCTTTGATGTAATGCAATCCATTACTCCTCCACCAAAAGCTATCAAAGACCTGGCTTAAAGAAAGGGCTGTTTTTAACGGCTCTAATGTTTCTCCCTCTAGACATCTTTTGTTATTTTTGTAAAGTGTTATTTGCTTAGAATATAGAAAGATGTAAATGCAGGCTAACCAACTGTCACGTCTGAAAGCTGCCCAGCTGGTAATCCAAAAGCCAGAGCCAGCCTCCAACCACCACCAGCTTCGGATAACTCTCTTCAGAAGCAGCAAGTGATCCACTCCGGCAGAAAAACAAGTCGCTCTCACCAGATTCACACACAGGAGGGGAAGAGTTGCCTGCAAAGTGGTCTGTCATCGGCCTGGTTTGAGCTAAACAGAACTGATTCTGCTCAGCGATTTTTACTTTTCAGCTCAGTCTCCTTTAAGAGGCTGCACTTTCTGAAGTTACCAGCGTGTTTGTGCAGACAGTGAGTGATAACACCTGACGTTTGCAGTTACTACCAAGGATGGAGACGCTCTTGCTGATACGTGATCTTGCGTGTCACACTGGGGGTGTCGGAAAGTAAAAGGGGTCACAAGGAAGTAAAAAGATTGCACCTCTGGGGAGGAAGGGACAGGACAGGTGACCCAGCTCCGACCAACAGAAGTATTCCATTTCATAAACATCATATTTGGGATAAAAAATGAGGGATTATAGGGCTTAAGCCTTCTTCCTCAAGGGCTGGTGTCCGCAGATGACCCCGTGTGATCTTCTGCCTTTGAACCCGATGGCGAGTTCCCAAATCCAGCTCCCGTGCCCAGCTCCCCTCTGCTGCTGAGCCTGGGGCTGCCCCGGTGTGGCCTGCCCTGCAGCACCACGGGGGATTGCTGTCGGCGGGAGCTAGGTTCGATAGCAGGTTTGTACATTTTTTTAAATACTTCACCATTTTCATTATTTTCTTATTACTACTATTGTTGTTTATTAAAGCTGGTTTAGTTTTCTTTTTCAATCCATCCACCTCTCTGCCTTATTCCCTTTTCCTCCTTCCCTTTTGGGGAGGGAGGGGTCAGAGAGCATCTCTCAGCATTTAGTGGCCAGTCCAGCTCGAACCCTTGTTAACAGCGCGAGAGCCTTTACCAAAAAAACAAGCCCCAGCAGCGCTGCACCTGGGCAGGAGGAAGATGCCCGGATTTGGGATCTGGCCCCCGAGGCCATTAACAAAGTTCAGTGTTAAGGGATCAGAGCACTGGCTCTGGCTGTAACACCACCTCCTCAGACAAATGTAGCCTCTGACAAGTTAGATAAGGCTACAAAATAAACAAATACGCTGCCTGTTCTTACAGCGCCAAAGGTATTCAATAGTTTGTAATTCTTTGTCAGAAAACATTCAATGAAAGAGGAATGGATGGTGTGGTAACATGTACTTAAGTATAATTTAATCCTCTTAAATACAAATCATTTTAGCAACTGAGGTATAACATCGATTATACTTTCCTAGGGAAGTACAAGCACTTCACCTAAATCACTAGTTCTTAAAGCAAAAATATACGCAAGGTTTCCCAAGCTTACAAACTGCCAAGCAATTCATTAAGCCTTTCAATAAATAAAACCAAAAAAAAAAAAAACAAACAACACTATTTCTAACACACAAAGAGAAACAAAATAAAAGATCAGGATAGGCACACACTGTGAATTAGTAAAGAATTACTGGGGTATTACAGCCTTCATCTCTAGGCACCACATCCGCAAAAAATAAATCCCAGCGGCTTATTCACAAGATGACTTCCATAATTCAGGTTTAAGGATAAAAAGCAACATTCCTGCCACAAAAGTAGCTAGGATGCCGAAGTTTTATTTCGTATAAATCCTTTACGTAGAATACTTTCTCCACTGCAGTAAAATACACGTGCATAACAAGAAAGACACTATTAGGAAAAAAAAAAAAGGGAATGACAATCTGGCGGCCCTGCTCCATTCACACTTTCCTTGAGCAAGCACCAAATTCTAAGCAATTGTATTGGGCAAACAACATTTCACAAACCAGGTAACAGTTTAAGTCATTTTTAGGACTGATATTTTACTATGGCACTATTGAAAAAGGGGAAAACAAACCTCTAACACAGTAATGTTTGGAAGCCCTGCTACTTGTAAAACATCCTGTGGCGGGCTGGTCTGACACTGCTGGATGCTCACACCCGACCTCCTCATCCCGGTGTTCCCAGAGGGCATTTCCTCTCATCCTGAATTATAATTCTCAAATAAGCCAGAGGAATCGTCCCCAAAAATGTCTTTCTACTGTCTACAGAGGGAACGCAGCTGAGACAGAGATGCCGACGCCATGGACACCTTCACCTAAGAAACAGGAAAGCAACTTCCTACACTTCGGAGGAAAAGCGACACGCTACGTTCTGTTCATTCCTGCTGCAAGGTCCACCACGACCACAGCGCTTGTTTTTAATCTGAGTCCTAAATTCTTGCGAGATTTTTTTGTCAGTGTCAAGGCAAAAGGCCCTTAGGGAACACCAGGATCAGTATTTCTGGAGCACTGATAAGAAGCCTTACTTGAACCTTACAGGTTCCAATCTCTGCCATCCGTTTTCACTCCTTGGGTAGCTACATCGTGCTCACTGTGCTGAAATACTTGAAATTAAGAGTACAGGCTGCCTGGCACAAAGCTTGTTCGATGCATTTGAACAGGCCTCAGTAATGAAATATAGAAAGTCAAGAAAGCCATCATTTTGAGCCATCGATCTGTATCAACTGTGCCTTATTTCCACTACTCCATGACAGGAAAATAGCGTAT
Organism: Trogon surrucura; assembly: GCA_020746105.1. Taxonomy (NCBI): domain Eukaryota; kingdom Metazoa; phylum Chordata; class Aves; order Trogoniformes; family Trogonidae; genus Trogon; species Trogon surrucura. Next base: position 219,514,522 of record CM036617.1, read on the forward strand.
TATTCTTTTAATGTTCGCTTAAGTATATTTCAACAGAAGCTCGCTGTACCAAAATTCTGTGCTGATCGAGTATGCAAAAATTTTCACTTCAGAACTCCATATTTGAAATGGGTATTTGCTTTTTCTGATTTTTTTTTATAAAAAGTCTTTAACAACTGATAGTATCATAGAAAACCAAGTCTAATAAAGAGCTGTGCTTTACACTTGAATGTGTTTTACACTTTCATGTCATCCAGAAAAAAAAAAAAAAAAGAGTAATTTAACTCCTCTAAAAGCCTACAAACTACTTCTTTAAAAGGAGATGAGCAAAAATGTTAAATGTCAGAAGACCACCTGTACAAAATGGCAACGAGTTCATTACATCACTTTGAAAAGCACATTTGATTCTCTCCCTCACATTAAAAAACAAACAAAAAAAACCAGAAAATCATGGGCATACCTGCCCCAGATGCTGATCGGTGCGGTCTTCCACTGGGTGAAGAAGGTTCCTTCATACGATCAATGACGCTGTCAGAGAGCTGAAAAACACAACCCCCAACCCAGAGTCAGACTGCATCTCCTCCCCTAGCCCCATCGCCCCGCTCTTTCCCCCCTCAAATGAAGTAAGACTTGAAAAAAAAGAGCATAGAACCCAACATGAAGATGTGGCAGCTGCTAAAATTCTATCCACAAAGTAAACTTTCTGTTTCCCTTTATTTGTGGGATGAACAGTCCTCTCCGAGCGCAATTAGACAGACCAAGACTATTTTGGTTCTCACACAACATGAGAAACCAACGTGACAAAATACAGGATACAGGGAATAGTAAAGGAAACAAAACCCTTCGACGTGCTGCTTGGAAATAATCAGCTTTTTTGCCTCTCTCAGTTAGTTGGACGGCAGTCAAGTATCACACCGTGCAGGTGCAGAGCACTTAACCCAGGTATTGACACAGGTACACACCAAAATACCGGCACAAACTACGCAGAATCAAACCGAGCGAGAGCAATGTCCGGTTTCAGATCCATCGTAGCCCACCAAAAAAAAAAAAAAAACCCCACAAAAAAAAAAACCCCGAGCATAAGGTAAAGAAGTAGTAACACGAAAGCTTTTGTTTTCCAACTTAGAACTTTCTCCTGGTTTCCTCAAACACCAATTCTGTCAAAATACTGTTTTGACTGCCTGTGAGAATTAATTTTAATTCCAAAATTCTTAACTAAACCTACAGGGTGACGCCTGTCCCTGGCAGAAATCCATTGCAAAGATTTTGATAAAAACCCTAATTAATACATAGGGGTAAAATTTCTTCAGCGTAAGATTTCGTAACCCAATCCATAAAACTCTTCATTTAACACCACCGAGGCAGTTTTAAGTAGGCAGACAGTTATGTACAGCCCATTTTTGGATGCTCCATTGACTAACATTACTGATTTAGTGAAGCTACATTTTCCTAGTACCCATGGTATAATGCCGTATTTACTGGAGATCCAGGATTCTTTCGAGAAATTCCCGTAATCCTTCCCTGTATTTAAGCACGGTTCAGAGCCGATGAACTCTGCTTTGAACACTTACATCACCCAGGAGCATTAAAAGACCAGAACTAAAAAACACCAGGATACTGAAAGAAGCAGCAGTTACTACCACAGGTCATTCCGCAACACCCCTCCCTAGGAGAATTAATTAAAAGACAACTTGTTATCCCTTCCTGATATGAACTAGTGTCATCCATGGAAACATTTCTAAGCGATAAGATTTCTCAATGTGTTTTCTGTCATAAATATCTTCTGGGGGTGAGGAAGGTGGATGTAGCACGTCAAAGTGCACAACTGGGGAAAGGGAGGAGCTCTCCCACACAGAGGTCAGGGAAAGACAAACCAAGCTCTCCTGGTAACGCATTTCCCCTCTAACCCCTCTGCCACCTGTCCTGCAGTAGCCAGGCCTCTGCTGTCCAGACTGCACCCGAGAGCCTCGGGTTGGGACCCCCAAAACACCCGGCTGGAAAAGTGCAGTGGGAGAGGAGGGGGAAGGAGAGCGACTGTGAGGAGTGAGGGGAAGCAGGAGCTGAGGGGGAGAAAGAGCTGAGGGAGGGGGGGCAGGAGCTGAGGGAGCGGTGGCAGGAGCTGAGGGAGGGGGGGCAGGAGCTGAGGGAGGGGGGGCAGGAGCTGAGGGGGGGGGCAGGAGGTGAGCGAGGGGGGGCAGGAGCTGAGCGAGGGGGGGCAGGAGCTGAGCGGGGGGGGGCAGGAGCTGAGCGGGGGGGGGCAGGAGCTGAGCGAGGGGGGGCAGGAGCTGAGCGAGGGGGGGCAGGAGCTGAGCGAGGGGGGGCAGGAGCTGAGCGAGGGGGGGCAGGAGCTGAGCGAGGGGGGGCAGGAGCTGAGCGAGGCGGGGCAGGAGCTGGGGCAGGAGGGGGGGCAGGAGCTGGGGCAGGAGGGCATTAGCCAACAGCGCTGAGGCACAAAAAGACGTGAGAGAAGCCGCAGGGCGGGCTGAGCCCGGGGTAGCCCCATGGGCGAGCCAGGCCCCGAGCGTCCCGGTGACGAGCCCGGCCCCGGAGGAAGCCCCGCGGGAGCCCCGCTCTCACCCGCACGCCCTTGACCACCGTGATGTTCTCATTCTCATCCGCCTCGAAGGTGACGCGCCGGGCGCTGCTCCCGCCGCCGCCCATCCCGGCCCCGCGCACACCAGGCCGCGGCCAGGGACGGCCCCAAGGAGACTCGCCGACCCCGCTGCCAGCGCGCCCCGCAGCAACGCCGCCTGCCATTGGCCCGCCGCTCGCCCTGCCCCTCCCCCAGAGCCTACAACCCCGCTCCCTATTGGCCGCCGTGGCCGTCGCCATGGAAACCGCGCCCCACCCCCCCCACCGCGAGGTGCACGGAGAGGGTGCGGAAACTTTTTCGGCTTAAACTTCACGGGGAGGACGGGGCGCGGACTACAACTCCCAGCGTGCCTTGCGGCGGGAGGCGGAGCCGGGAGCGGCGCGGCGCGCAGTGCCCGCTGGGTAATGTAGTTCCCGGGCCCTCCCGCGCTCCGTCTGGGCTGCGGGGCCGCACCGAGGGAGGGGAAGCGTCGCCTCCCTTGTCCCGCGGGGCTCTCCCGGGGCACGGCCCCGCTCTGAGGGGGCTTTCGGGACACACCACCCTCCCAGATCTGCTTCTCCCGCCAGCCGGGGGTAAAGCTCATGTCGGGGCGTGGAGTGAGCACCCCAGGCCTCTGCTGGAGCCCTGGGGCTCCATTTTCCACATCATAACAGCATAAAATTACCGTCAACGTTGCCCCTTTGGCGGTTTTAGTTTCTTTCCAAGGATTGGATAACATCAATCATGCACGATACATTGTCTTTGAAGCCTAAAATGTAAACTATCTGGCTGTTTTGTGAATAAACTTCCTGCTGTAGATCCCCCGGTCGATCTAGACGGCCCGGATGGCACAAGCACGTGGTTGCGGAGGCGTCCGAAAGGCCAAACAAGTATTCTTTAGTGTATGATCCCAAAATCACAAAATGGTTTGGGTAGGAAGGGATCTTCAAGATGATCTAGTTCCGACTCCGCTGCCCTGGGCAGGGACCCATCCCAGCAGCCCAGGCTGCTCCAAGCCCCGTCCAGCCTGGCCTTGAACCCTCCCAGGGATGGGGCTTCCACAGCTTCTCTGGGCAGCCTGTGCCAGGGTCTCACCACCTTCATCCTGAAGATCTTCCTCATGCCTAATCTACCCTGCTCTAGTTTAAAACCATTGCCCCTTGTCCTGTCGCTACAGGCCCTTGTAAACAGCCCCTCCCCAGCTTTCCTGTAGCCCCTTCAGGTACTGGGGGTGCTCTAAGGTCTCCCCTTTAGGATCCTTCTCTTCTCCAGGCTGAGCAGCCCCAACTGTCCTCACAGGGAAGGTACTCCTGCCCCTGATCATCTTCGTGGCTTCCTCTGGGTCTGCTCCAACAGTGGTGCCAGACACGTTTGAATTTTTCTAGCGTAAGTATGAGGCAAGAAGTACCTTTACATAGCTAGAATATACGAATATACCTTGTTTCATCTCTCCTATCATCTGGCCTCTTCACTTGTTTTACCCAATGAAGCCCCAGTCTTCTGCTGGGACTTCTTGACACTGGCAATATGCAAATAATAAGAACCATATTGGAAACTATCTTTTCTTTTTCCCACTTCCAAGTCCTTCATCTGCTTAGCTCCGGGAAGAATAGCCTTTTTGTACCCAAGTGACACCGAAGCCTTCCGCTCTCCTTGCGAGAATTTTGTCGCAAAGTGTTTGCACAACGATCACAACGGATTATTGCAGCCTGTGTCAGCTGGCGCATTTCATTTCATTTCTCCGAATCGATGCAAACGTCGTGGTGGTTGCACCAACAGAACTGCTCGCGTGTCCTTGATATATTTTCAAGCAATTCTTATTTGGATGTAAAGTGTCTATCAGCCAACATTTCAGCAGTATCTGCCTTCCTTGGGGCTTAAGATATTGCTGAAGCATTGGCTGACAGCCACTTTACTACCAAATAAAAATTGCCTGAAAATATATCAAGGACATAGGAGCCGTTCTCTTGAGGTACGTGACGTGATGTTTATGCCTGTTTTTAGAGATGTTAAACCGGTTTCTATGAGGGGGCACTATTACGAATTCAACACCCTGGTAACTATAGTTTTGAGGGAATAACTGGACAGTGCATTTGTCTTGATACGATGTGAGCACCATGAAACTCAGGGTATTGAATTGAGGTTTTTTTTCTGCACCAGGAATGTTTTTAGGGGATCAAATTGTATTTATCCAGCTAGTGACATAACTTGTGGAAATGCACATCTCCAAATCAGAAGCAGTTCTTCTGACATATTTGTCCTCTGTTGGGAGAGTTCTGAGCAAATGCTCTTGTCTTGCTGAACAGAAAGATTTATATTTGGGAGTTAAGGTTTTAAAAACAGCTGTTGTCTTCCGGGGAGGTTATGATTGTTTTGTATGATTTGAAATTATGGAAAACTGTAACGTATGCATAGATTTCAGGAGGGTGAAAAAGAACAAACGGGTAGAACTACATCTCTGAATTGCTTTGGGTCATTTTGATGTGTCTGTAAGGTTCCCTCGCTGTAGAAGGAGCAGGACTGAGGTACCCCAGAATTTATGGCTCCCCTATAATAGGTGAAAATGAAAGACTCTTTGCTGCAGGCCAGAGCTATCTATATGTCACGAGCTTTTCTCTGAGGACTGTCAAACCTATTTGAGACCTCTTTCAAGGACACTGCTAGATGAAAAACCTATTAGAAATTAATGTTAGAAAAGGCTAGGACAACTTTGCAGTCAAAAAATCATTTGTTGGCGACTGGCAACTAAACTCATGTCTGCTTCGGAATTCTCACAAGCAATTTGCAAACAGAAAAAGAAGTCACTCTGTGTACAACTTGACACAAATCCTACATTCGCATAAATAAGGTAGTGTCTATCAATGTGGTACACAGAATTGACTGCTACGCGATGTAGAAAAACCCAACCTAGCTTAAACTAACTAGTGCAAGCAGCGGCGTTAATCAAAGTAGCAAAACAGAGCTCAGCATAGAGTAATTTGTTCCTACTCAGCACTGTTCATCAGTCTACAGGAGTCCTGTGCAGCCAAGCCGTGCGCTTGTGTTACCTCAGACCCCTACATCCCACTGCAGTCAGAGTAAAACTCTTCAAAGATAAAGATGCTGAAGTGACATGACCAAGGTCATTCTGTGGCAAAGCAGTGGGACGTTGGTCTTCTCTATCAGTTCTCTTCAGGGGTACGTTTCTACCAAGAAAAAAGGTAACCCAAGAGCAGAATAATAAATGAAAATGTAACAATCAATGCAAACCTATTGCCTGCTCCTGATTCTTGTTTGCTGTGAACCCAGTTCTCACTTGTGTGAGCAGAAAACCCATCTCAAACCAGTAAACTTCAGTTATTTTGTTGTGTACTTGAAGAACAAACAGTGTCTTTATAGGTTGAAAACATTCATTTCTCATGGTGCTGTGTGCTTTTCCACATACCCTGCAAGTTTTTATGGCCAGATTATAAATGCCTGATCCTTTGTTAAAAAGCAATGCTGTTGCCCAATCTCGCTTGTCTTTCACGGGGCATATTCCTCAGTGGTAGGAATATTTCTTGTCCCGCTTACTACTCAGATTGTTTGCTGTAAAGTTTAGCCAAAGAGGAGTGAAGGGCAGCATTGCCAGGCATTCACAAACCAATAAATCCTAATGAGCCCAGGAACAAGTTACTATTAAATTTCAGACTCTTGTCTCAAGACTTAAAAAACGCCCTGAAAACACTTGATAGGTGACGTGACATATAAAGGCTCATCGCACACCTGCTGTGAGTTTTTATTCTGCCGAGGGTCATCTTGCTCGGTCACTGCCACGGTGAGCACGTTCTACCGTATGACTTTACCTGGTTATCCCTTGATGGTCATCTGTTCCGTCGAAATGTTCCGCATGGAAGGGCTTTGATAGTACCTGGGTTCCTCCTTATCAGCAATGATCGTTACAGCAAGGTCTGCAAGTCCACAAAATCTAGAAATTGCTCTTTCCTGTCGGATGTAACAGTCTGCAGTGCCTTCTGCCCTAAGATGAGATTTTATGAGTAAATAACATATCTTCAGTACATTCGTAGTGTGCCAAATCCTGCTTCTGTCAGTGCTGTTGGCACAAGTTTCAGTACCTGTTATAACTGCGGGGAAAAGCCAAGCCATCAAATTCCTCTCAACGATTATTGCAAACATTTGAAGGCCTGGTTGTATAAAGGGTAGAAGATAGAGTCATAGAATAGAAACATAGAATATGTTGGGCTGGAAGGGACCTTTAAAGGCCATCTAGTCCAACCCCCTGCAGTGAGCAGGGACATCTTTAACCAGATCAGGTTGCTCAGAGCCCCATCAAGCCTGACCTTCAATATCCCCAGGGATGGAGCCTCCACCACCTCTCTGGGCAACCTGTGCCAGGGTTTCACCACTCTCATTGTAAAGAACTTCTTCCTAACATCTAATCTAAATCTACCCTGTTCTAGTTTAAAACCGTTGCCCCTTGTCCTGTCACAACAGTCCCTGCTAAAAAAAGATTGTCTCCATCTTTCTTATAGGTTCCCTTTAAGTACTGAAAGGCCACTATAAGGTCTCCCCGGAGCCTTCTCTCCTACAGGCTGAACAACCCCAACTTTCTCAGCCTGTACTCATAGGAGAGCTGCTCCAGCCCTCTGATCTGTCCTCTGGACCCACTCCAGCAGGTCCACGTCCTTCTTATATTGGAGGCATCAGAGCAGGTCACAGCACTCCAGGTGAGGTCTCACCAGAGCAGAGCAGAGCAGAGGGGCAGAATCACCTCCCTCGCCCTGCTGGCCATGCTGCTTGTGATGCAGCCCAGGATGTGATCTTCCCTTTCAATACCAGTTCAGCTCCTGCAGAGGCTGAAGGTTCATGGCTCATCTCAGAATCGATGCTTCAATCACTGTTTCACTTTTCACAGTCAGTGTTGTTTTCTCATTAGCTCAAGGCAAGAGCGTGCATGAATTTTGCCACATATTCAGCCGCATCCTATCAGAAACAGTTACCAGTGGATATCACAGGGAGAGTTGTATCTGCATGGTTTGATTTCCCGAGTCATCAAGGTTAACAACCTGATCAATGCCTAATGGCGAATTGCTCTTCTTTTTTTGGGAAAAAACACGTGACTAACTCATCATATTAGTTGCAAGAGCGAGGCTGGATTTCTAGTTGCTGTCTGTGGCAGCTCCGCATGACGTGTGCTATCTCTAGATCACCACCGCTTCCTCGAGCTCAATTTTAGAGTACTTGGGGTCCTATATTAGTCTTTATTTCTCTATTTTCTACTACTCACTTTAAACTAGATTATGACTACGTGTCTCACCCCAGAGATCCCTGCACTTTCCACAGCCTGGATTCCACACCGTGCAGCACCAGCCCGGGGAAGCTGTTGCAAAGCCTATTTAGCTAACGCGTATCATGTCGTTCAGGACCCTCAGATCTACCTACGGTCTTCAAAGCGTGATATATTAATGTTGTGTCATATTAATATGTGATTATTTATGTTGATATACTTTTATCTAACTGATGTGGTCCACATCAGCAGCAAGCGAGCTGCAGAATTTGTAGCTGGCTTGACTGTCATCTCCAAGACCAGATTTGATTCATGGTCTCATTTCCTAGTTTTCCTCCCACTGCTCACAGCATCCCCCGACACCCCTCTTTCTTTTTTTCCCTCTTCATGGTTCATTTATTAAATGTAGAGTTAGAAACACAATTAGAATTTACTCAAGTCTGTAATGTCTGAATACTAAATCTTTGGAACAATAAAAATTCTTTCCCAAACCTGTCTTATCTGGGTTGTCTGTTCAGCTGATGGACTCAGCCTTCTTTACTGATTGAATGACTGAAAAAAAAGAAGCTCCTGATTTGATCAATTCCAAGCAATGACTGTGTGAATAATTCTGAAATTCCCAAGCGCTGCGTAAAGGCCTGCAAGCACAAAGGCACAGCAAAAAATATTTCCTTGGCGTTCTGTATACACTGACGTACGAAGCTGAAAACCAGAAGTATCGTGGTGCTAAGCACTGATACACCAAAATTAAAAAGGTAAAGTCCCAAACCGAGGCGGGGACGCAGTCGTTAGGCTACGGTTTGCTTTTGGGCTGCTCCCTGTGTTCATTCTTTCCACCATGGCTGGTCAGATGAAAGAGTTTCTATACCTGGGTGATATCCTCAGTTTTATAGGCCATGGAAACATGTTTTCTGATTGGAGAGTATATGAGATCATTTCAAAATGTCCTTGTAAAACTTCCAGAGCCTCCCCCAGCCCCAGGTAAAAGTCAGACCCTTTTCTGGGCAAGGTCAGGCCAGTCGGCACCTCTGCGATTGATGGACTTAAGAGGGGAAACCAGTTGGGCCAAGTTCTTTGTCCTGTCTTTTGTGTTGAGAGCTTTTTGGTTTGGAGAGGAGAAGGAGGTGAGGAGGGCAACCATGCACTCACCAAGGTCGGTGAGGAAGGAGTGGGGAGCAGGGCACCAGAGCAGAGATTTCCCTGAGGCTCCTGGTGGGATGGCAGGTTGAGACCCTGCACACCGAGGAGATCATCATCAGCAAAACATCAAGGATGCAACAGCACTTGGAGGACCCCACGCCAGAGCAGAGGACCTGCTCAAAGCGTGCCGTGACTCTGAAGGAAGCCTCTGCTGGAGCAGTTTGGAGAGGGACCCACAGTTATGTGAAGGGCTCAGGTTGGAGAAGGTCGAGGACAACTGTCTCCCATGGAAGGGACACCATGTGGCAGCGGGGGAGGACTGCGAGGAGTCATCTCCCAGGTAGCTGGGAAGAAGGGAGGGGTGAGGGGAAGGTGTATTTAAGATCTGGTTGTTTTTATTTCCTCACTATTCTAGTCTGATCTAATCGATTGGTAAACTGGTGATGGTTCTATTGCCTAAATTAAATTGATGTTTTTTTCCCCAAGTCTAGTCTTGTTTTGCCCCTGACCATAAGTGGTGAGTGAACCCTCCCTGTCCTTCATCTCGATCCTCAAGCTTTTTGTTGAATTTCCACCCAAAAAAGGGAGGGGATGGAAGTGAGCGAATGGCTGCATGGGCGTAAACCATGACACCGGTATATCTCATACAAATGGGTTTTTCAAATTATTTCAACAGAGGCACACAGGACAAAGCTCATGGGAAAGCCCATGGTCTATCTCTGAAGTGGTTCGTCCAGTTAATGGGAGCAGCCTACTACTGCTTTTGGGCAACAGAATTACTCTTCTAGATAAGCACAAGGTGCCGCTGGTACAGAAGGCAGAAGAGCGCTGGTGCTCAGACTTCTCAGGAGATCAGGGTATCAGAGCATTACAAAAGCCTCAGTATAACTGACTGGAGGCTCCGTGGCTTTTATGACGTTTGTGCTACACTAAAAGTACATGTCGTGGCCTGAGCAGAGCTCGCATCTCCCTCTAGAGGATGGCCCTCTAGTCTCAGGCTCAAATTAAGCTTCATCCAGGCACCCAAAACCTGAACCACCTTTAGAGATGACTTGTCATCAATTACAGATCAAAACTGCCCTGAGAGTTCCAGCGATGCGAAGTTAAATTCTGCCCCTGGCCCATACGGACCAGTATCTCAGCTATTAAGAATGAGGGTTCTTCTGCTCAAAGGAGAGGCCATAGAAGGTGGACACCATGGGGTACTCTGTGGTTTTATCTCAGTGACCATGGAAAGGAGGCAAGGAAGTGAGATGGAAAACCTACCTCAACCCCACAGGCACGGTTATATGAGTTGCAAAGGAAAACAAACACAAAAAGGGATTCTTCCAGGAAGAATGCTGCTCCAGTTTCCAGTGGCCAGTTCCCCAGACAGAGTAGAAGGGCTGATCTTACCTACTGCCCAACCAAAACTTTTACGTCCTATAGAAATCCCTGCTGTGCACATGAAGAACGTGTAAGGGAAGACAGTCTGGATCCCTCCTGCCTCAGGCAAAGGGTAAACCCATTCTGCTGGATTCCTTTCTCTTAGGGACCTGGGTACACTTGGTGGGTGACGTGGGCAAATGGGGATGTCTGACGTGTGCCTCAAGAGGACTTGATTGGCCTGAAACTGCATCAGGAGAGGTTTAGGTTGGATCTCAGAAAGCTCCTCCTCACGGAGGGGGTGCTCAGGCACTGGGATGCTCTGCCCAGGGCAGGGGGCAGTCACCATCCCTGGAGGGGTTTAAGGAGAGGCTGGATGTGGCGCTTGGTGCCTTGGTCTGGCCCATGTTGGGGTGTTGGGTCATAGGCTGGAGGTCTTTTCCAGCCTCAATAGTTCTGTGATTCTTCGATTTAAAGTGAGGATAACTAATGAGTTCAATCGTATGATGTTAATTGCTGTATAATCCTGCCACTGTATGTCATCACTACTATATCTGTTTTATGCTATAGCAATGTTATTACAGTATGAATCACCCAGATTAACGAAGAATGACCTGTGGAAGAAACAAGTGAAGTACAGTAGTGATGGAACCAGAACTGCAACAACCCAACACCACACCCCACCCTCCTGCTGCACCCAGTATCACCCGCCTGCCGCACCGCAGCCCAATCCTGCCCCACTGACTGGGTGGCCTTTTCACCAACCCTCCTGCCCAGAATGGAGCCCAAAGACAGATGGAACCCAAAGTCATGGACCCAATGAACTCAACTAACAAAAAGCACATTTAAACTCACCCTTTAAAGGTCCATAGACTAGGGGGATGGTATCAGTATGTATCAAAAAGGTGATACTACCCATCTACTCTGCTCTTGTGAGACCCCACCTGCAGTTCTGTGTCCAGCACTGGGGCCTCTAGCATAAGAAAGACATGGACCTGTTGGAGCAGGTCCAGAGGAGGCCACCAAGATGATCAAAGGGCTGGAGAACCTTCCCTGTGAGGACAGGCCGAGAGAGTTGGGGCTGTTCAACCTGGAGAAGAGAAAGCTTTTAAAGGAGAGACCTTGTAGCACCTTTCAGTGCTTAAAGGGGGCTATGGGAAAGATGGAGAGGGACTCTTTATTAGAGGGTGTAGGGATAGGACAAGGGGTAATGGGTTTTAAATTGAAAGAGGGAGATTTAGATTAGGCATTAGGAAATAGTCCTTCACTGTGAGGGTATTGAGACCCTGGCACAGGTTGCCCACAGAAGCTGTGACATCCCCCTCCCTGGAAGTGTCCAAGGCCAGGCTGGATGGTATTTGGAGCAACCTGGTCTAATGAAAGATGTCCCTGCCCATGGCAGGGGGTTGGAACTAGATGATCTTTAGGATTCCTTCCAACCCAAACCATTTTGTGATTCTATGAAAAGACAGGAAAAGTGGTGGTAATTAACTGAAAATGTATGGGAAAGTGTGGGACCTGGACTTGATGTGGATGGTATAGAATAAGGGGTGGATATTATCCTGGTTTCAGCTGGAATAAAGTTATTTTTCTTCCTAGTAGCTGGTACAGTGTCATGATTTGGATTTAAGATGAGAATAATGTTGATAACACACTGATGGTTTAGTTGTTGCTGAGCAGTGTTTACACTAACCCATGGGCTTTTCTGCCCAGCAGAAGCTGGGGGTGCGCAAGGAGCTGGGTGGGGACACAGCCAGGACAGCCAACCCCAGCGAGCCAAAGGGATATTCCGGACTATATGACATCATGTCCAGTATTGAAATCAGGGCGGGGATGCCTGGGGTGCACCATGGCTCAGGGATTGACTGGGCATTGGTCGGCGGGAGGTGAACAATTGTATTGTTCATCCTTTGCGTATTCTGTGATTATTACTACTAATGCGGTTTTTTCCTTTCATTTTCTGTTCTACTAAACTGCTTTTATCTCAATGTGACTTTTTTTTTTTTCCCCCTGATTCTCTCTCAAATCCCACCATCGGGGACTGAGTGAGAAGCTGCCTGGTGCTTAGTTGCCAGCCAGGGTTAAACCACGACAACCTAACGGCCTTCCGCTGCTAATGCAGTCGGTGAAACAAGTGTCCATGCTGAAGAGATCAGGCTCAGTCCCTCCTGACAGCTCAGGGGCTTGCCGCGATGCTCTCAGCAAGCCGGCATTCACGGTATTTTCTATAAAAACGGCTATAAGGAAGAGCCTAAACCACCTGGTTGTGGTGATGACAGCCTCAGGATGCTGTGACACTGAAATGGGCTGTAGCAGAACGCACCTCGTGAGCAGAGCTAAGAATTGATTGTTCAGAACTACTTGTCCAAACTAATCCATATTTATAGAGTCATCAGCAACGCAATTTAATGTTTTCTACAAAAAATCTTCATTGACTCCACCCCTCACCTCTGGTGTGATGCTCACCCTGCCGGTGTCCCCCTGCATCCCAAGGGTGACACGTTCAGTCTCCTTCAGCCATAGTCAGGGAGAGGGTTTCAAGTTGTCACCTCCTGAAGCTCTTCCCTGGCAGGAGTGTGATGGCCATGGTGGGATTCCTTCCTCCTCACTCTTGGTTAGTCCCAGGAGTGTCTTCGTCCTCCTTCTCCCCACCACACACTCCTTCTCCCTGGTCCCCAGCACCAGTGGCCAAACTGCCCAGTCCCCAGCCCAGGCACACAAAGGGCTGGTGTTTGCTGGTCCCTTGGTCACGTTGGGTGTCCCCAGCGCTGGGCTCAGGCGGGTCGAGCACAAGTCCTTGTGCAGGGGACACTTGTGATCCCAGGGACACCCAGCTCAGGGCACGGCAAGCCCAGAGACATCCTGAGATGTCAGTGGAGCGCTCATAGTCTTCTGCTAGTGATGGCAAAAATCATGTTTACTAGGCTATAATAGAAATGTGACAAGGTCACAGGATGAAAAATCAGACTAGCAGAAGTACTTGGAAGAAGCAAATGTGTTTGGACATACTGAACAGTTTTCAAATCCGGCACAGCGTAGGGCAGAACCTCACCTCACTTCAATTTCCCAAACCCTGTGAAAAACAAAGAGTGAAAATTCAGTTTTATGTGGTTTTAACAAGTTAAGATGCTTCTGGTAATACAGACCAAAGAAGGAAACCTTTTTTTTGTGTATTGTTTTGGGTTTTTTTTTCATCTAGAACTTGTCTCTTTAATATACAGGTCTAAGGGAGAGTGGAAATGAATTGCCTAGCGGAGGTTTACAACAGAACGTCAGACAGGTTGTACTGGATGCCCCAAAAAGATCCACGGATTCAGGTGATCGCCGAAGACAGGGGGTCGCCTGCCAGAGGTGGTCTCCTGTGCCTGCCGTCGCTGCAGTTGGCGTCGTAAATACACGAATGGCAGAGACTGCAGCGCATCGCCGGGTTCCAGCTGCTTCGGTACAAAAGCGAAAGGATTTAGTATCTAACATCAATGTCAGTAGAAATGTTTCGTGACCTTCAACAGGCCTCTGCCCCCCTGTGGAGTTATTCATCAGAAAACTTGGCTGGGCTGTAGCATCATCTTGGACACATTCAAGTGCCTCCTGCAGAGAGCATCAAGGACTCGGGGACTTAGTATTGATAGTCTCGCTGGCCTTGCTCCGCTGGTGCCTGAGTCACAAGGGCTGGGAGCTGCGTTTTCAGAAGCACTTTTTTGATCATTATCTATCCTTTCTGCTCTGTCTGAAGAGAGAGAGAGAGATTTGAAGTAATCTCAGTTAATATTCACTTCTTTCACCGCATCATTAGACACCTCTGCCTTTCCCTCAACTTTTTTAGGCTTGGAGTGTACAATTCCTCTCTGGGTAACTACTGTCTGATATTCCTGTTTATTGTTTGTGCTTCCTCAGCACCTAGGAAGATGGTCTGCACAGTGGTCGGAGTGGGCAAGTGGGAAACAGCAGCATGGCTGTGGTGAGCTTCAGAGAAACATGGAAGAGTCTGGATTCAGAGGGATGGGCTGTCTGTGGGCACCTGGAGACTGTTTCCCTGGGCAGCTCTGAGGCTACACCCCAAGTGACATGTCAGCCCTTTATTGCTGGGATGCTCAGCCTGGAGGCGGGCTGGCCAGCATGAAAAAGGCATAAGAGAGGAAGAAGAGAGAGGAAAGAATAGAACAGCAACTCCTTTTCCATACACAAGCTGGATTCTCCTTGAAGAAGCATGTAGAGAAAACTCAGAGGTCATACTGGGTGGCACAGTCTTTTACTATCCCCCAGCAAGAGAGAAAAAGGGGTCAGAAAAAATTCAAGGTGCTTGGGTACAAACACTAACAGCCCTCATCCTTCTATAATTAAAGTTTCACTGTGCCCTGTCTCTGTACATATTAATAAGGTGGAAAGCTACTTCTACTTTCACGCTGCTGTTGTCCTGAATCCCATGCCCAGTCCCTCCAGCAGACATGAGGAGAGTCAGCACATGTTGGGACATCCCCTCTGCTGTTACTCGAATGGATTTTTTTCAGCTCGTCCAACATGTCCAACATGTTGTTCAACATAGGGTGAAACAGCATTCTCATAAGCTAAGTAGGAAACGTAAAAATGGAGCAGGGTGCAACTTAAAAATTCCATAGGATGCATGTAAAACTCTTCAGAATTGGGAGATCACTATTGGTAGCTTGCTTTTCATTGGCTATATCCAATGGCTTAAGCTTTAGTGGAGGAAAAATGATCATCATCACTTTGCTACAAATTACTGAAAGCGAGAAATATTTTATTCTTCGAGAGAGCTCAATTTCATGTGTCCAAAGCCAAGATGGAGTAGCAGTCAGACTGTTTCTTTACACAATTTTTCTTGAAGAGTTTTCACCAGGGAGATCATAGTTCTTTAATTGAAATGTGCCCGTATTTCTTTTATCTCATTATAGTAGCTTTAAAGAAGACATAGTCTGTGGGAATCAATGGAGAAAAGTCCTCTATTTGGTATCCAGGGTATTCCATTTGCACTGTTTGCTTTTCCAATAGCAAATTTTCAACGAGGCTGTCAGCTAAGTTCCTTAAGTGCCATACTAATTAAACAGGAGATTAAACAATTCAGGAGAATGGCAACGGATTTAAGGAGGTGAATTTACCTCTGAGTTACAGCGTGAGTGACACCAGTAATGGCATTCTGCCCCCAAAATTTAAAACTATTCTAGAGGCAGATGCAGTGCAGATAAGAGCCCAGGAAACGATTCAGCGGTTAAAATAAAGCTTGACAGTGAGTCAGAGAGTTCAGTGTTTCTGTCTCGACAAAAAGACGACTGATGGGTTATTTGATTATAGTGCTTGAGCACTATCGAAAGAGAAAATGTCGGAGCTTTTCTATCTAAGAGAAGAAAGCATAACAGGAAACGGGTATTAAGAGAAATCCAATTTATAGAATGGATCAACAGGGCATTGGGACAAACCCAAAGGAACAGGTAAGTCCTCTGTCTCCTGCCTGGGTGCCTGCTGCAGGGTCTCCTTTAGACAGCCAGAAGTTATTGGTGGGTGAGTGAAACTTCATTGCAGGAGGTCAAAGCAGGTTGACTAATGATATCCATTGGTGTTAAAAATCTATACTTGTAGCTGTCTGGGGCTTCATAATCATCATCTAAGCTGCATATCATGGGCACATGGAGGAACAAGACAAGGAACAGACTCTCGTGCAGGTTTGAAAAGTCGGGTACCTGCTCAGATGTGGAGACATCCTACGGAAAGGGCAGAATGTAATTAGGGGACCTGTACGACCTCATTGCTTGCATTAAACACCTCGACCAGTCTAAGCTGAAACTGGAATTTCCAGAAATGCAAGCTGGCTGACCCTCAGATGCCTCAAAGCAACCTGTCACACCAATTTTTGTCAAGTATTATTCCTTGGACTGGAGGCCAAAGCATCCAGCGGGAGTGGTTGCCAGGAGAGCATCTCTGGTCTGTTGCTGAGTTTGGCTCAATCTAACAGAGGAAACAGTGTTCACATATTGGCCCACTGATGATAGTATTAAAATAAGAAAAGAACATAAAGAAAGATAACAGGAGTTAAAGTGAAAATGAACTTTGATAGTCCCTTTCTGTGGCATAGCCTTAGAAAGGACCACTTCCGTCTGCTGGTCATGCCTTTTCCAAGAGATCGACATGATTGGCCACATGCTTAAGGCAAAGCAAATGCTTAAATGGTATTCTTAATCACGCTTTTATTAAGATATAATAAACCAAATTAAAATGAATGTTTCTGCATATGAAAAGACAATAAATGAAAGCAAATGGTATCCTGGGGTGCATCGAAAGCAATGTGGCCAGCAGGTCAAGGGAGATGTTTCTGCCCTCTGCTCCGGTGAGACCCCACCTGCACTTCTGTGTCCATCGCTGGGGCTCCAGTGTAAGAAAGACATGGACCTATTGGAATGGGTCCAGAGGAGGCAACAAAGATGATCAGAGGGGCGGGAGCACCTCTTCTGTAAGGACAGGCTGAGAGAGTTGGGGTTGTTCATCCTGGAGAAGAGAAGGCTCCTAAAGGGGAGACCTTAGAGCACCTCCCAGTGCTTAGAAGGGACTACAGAAAAGCTGGGGAGGGATTTTTATCGGGGAGTGTAGTGATAGGATAAGGAATGATTTCAAACTGAAAGAGGGGAGATTTAGATGAGCTTTTAGGAAGAAATTCTTTACCGCGAGGATGGTGAGACACTGGAACAGGTTGCTCAGAGCTGTGGAATCCTCCTCCCTGGAAGTGTTCTAGGCTGGGCTGAACGGGGCTTTGAGCAGCCTGAGAGCATGAAAGCCATCCCTGCCCATGGCAGGACGTTGGTACGAGATGATCTTTAGGTTCCCTTCCAACCCATCCCGTTCTGTGATTGTATAGTAGCTGTTGTGGCCATGTGCTGGGGAATGCTTTATCATCCCATGTCTGTGCAGACATTTGTTCCCCTTTGGGCAAGGCTTTTGTCTCCAGTGCACCTCTTGTACACCCAGTGGTCTCAGGTTTGTGGGGCAAGGTCTCCAGCTTCACCTGAGAGTCATTCTGTTAAATTTGTTCTTTTCCTTTCTGGAAGAGAGGATGGAGTCAACTGCTTGTCTGTGCAGCAGAGAAAACCAGAGCAAAACAGAGCAGTGTGTTATTTGCCAGGATGGACAAGCATGGTTGGGTCCTCTGTGAAACAGCAGATTGATTAATTATACATGACCCAAACAGATTATTTACTCAGTGAGAGACTAACACAGGCTTTTTTTGTCTTGTTTTGAGTCTTGTTTGCTAATCTGTTTGATTTGGCAGTTTGTAAATAACTGGTTAATAAAATCTGGGAATATTAAACCTGAGTGGTGAGTAAAGGGCAGCCAATGCTCACATAAAAGGGCAGTGAAAGAGCACGATTTTTTGTTTTTCTAATCAATTGAAATGGGGAATGGGAAACCAAGTAGGAAGAAATAAAAATGGCCATCCAAAATGCCAGTTAGGTTTCTAAAAACTTTAAGTATACAATGAGAAATACATCATATAACATAACATTGAGCTGAAAGGTCCTTTTGCTCGCTGCTTGCAGAGACTTTTGAAAAACCAAGCACCGTTGTCCTCATTTCACAGAGAAAAAAAGTGAGGGGCAGAACAGGAGCGTGTCTTGCTCAAGACCACACAACAGCCTCTTGGCAGAGCTGAGCGATCCTCGGCGTTTAGACTGTGGGGAGATGCACTTTGTGGAGCATCCTAGTCTGATGCACACCCCCATCCTGTCCCTACTCAACACTCATGTTTCCAGCTCTGGGTGTGCTCCACAAGGTCTCCTTCCCTAAAGGGGACCACAGCTGGAGGCCCATAGGGGAGCTCACCTGCCTTACGGTGAAGACACATCTGGCGAGGCCCCAAATCTCCAGGTTCTTATCCCTGTGTTCTGTCATGTGAACATTGCCCTCCTTCCACTGTAAATGAGGACCCTGAACTGAAGTAGCCCGACCTATGACGTATCTTTCTGTCAATCCACTGCTCTCCTGGGGAAAAAACAGGTGCAAAGTTTGCATTCAAACACCATCACGTGAAGGAGGACGTTCCATAGGCGAGCGCTCAAAGGTTCAGACGCGTTGGCGAGCCCCCAGATCATTTGCCGTGCATATGCATGACGGTAGAATGTTAATGACGTGATCCCGGACTGCTTCTTTCTGCAGGACACCTACCTCCAGCGCGCGGGATAACGGCGCTCGTGTAATGAGCAGCTCCGTGATGGTTTGTTTTCGCATCGCGGTTGCGCGTGTGGCCCCGTGCTTTATCTTCCGCACACTATTCAAACCCAGCTCTCAAGGCAGTGATTAATGCTCTCAAGGACTTCTCCATGGCAACAATCAATCTGGCATCCCTTAATTTTCAAGTGCTTTACTTTGCAACAGTAACAGTGTTTTCTGTTAAAAACAAAGATGTGCTGTGTCCTATAATTTTAATGCAGGGTTTTAGTCCTGGTTGGAAAGCTTAAATTTCTATATCCTCTTTGATTTCGAAGATTGCTGAGGTCGTAGTAGCAGGATACTTTCTACACCATATGATGTGGTGGCCTGTGATAATCTGAAACATTTTTGTCCTATATTTCTATTTAGGTTTAGTAAATAAATGATTACATACTAACGAGATGCAGTAGCGGAGAAGCGTATTGGAGTCTATTTGACCCTGCAGAGGAAGAAGGCAGGAGGTCCGTACAGAAACGAATGGGAACAGTAAGAAACAATTATGTTTTCAATCACGAAATTCTGTGCCCAGCAGCGTGCCCTCAGTCAGAGTCCTGGAGGTGCTCCACAGCCAACCAACTATGTAAAATTGGTTTCTATTTTCATTGCTTAGAGGTAACCATCAACAGATGGTATTTTGAAACACTCAAAATTTTGGCTAATAGAGTTGCTGTTGCCAACTGTCCTGTCCTCTAAGCAGTGATTTGATCCATTATTATTAATAAATAATACCTAATAATCATACAAACAGTCCAAACCCTGAAGTCCTTAGTCCTAAGCAACTCCCACACTCTTCAATACTTTGTATTTCTGTCTTTGGATGACTAAGTGTTTTGTTGCGCCGAGCCAAGTCCTTCTTTCTGATCTACGTTACCAGTCCCTAATTTTTTTATATACAGATCCTATTGGCGTCCTCCAGATGAGCTCTCACCAACGGTAATTCCATATGGCCACTGGAAACAGAACTTGCTCATGCAGGACTTGGCCACAGAAACTTTAATCAAAACTTTCATTGAATTCCCAGCGCAAAAGAGCCAAAAACTCTCACTGACTTTACATACTCATATCCAGATGGTCCTGCAGAATTCAAGCATTCAGTTGAAAGGAAAAGTGAGACCCTGGCTCTTACGGTTATTGCAGTAACCTTCTGGACATGGCTGTGGGGCGAGCCAATGACTTCTACTTGAGCAAATGTGCATGGTAGAAGGCCAATCGCTCACAACAAATGAATTTCTTGTACTACTGGCTGTTTGGAAACAGTACACAGTACACTGAGAAAGCAGCAGAAGGTGGGAGAGAATCCAACTTAAGGCCAGTTTTCAAAAAAAAAAAAAAGGAGGATAACCCTGAAAGCCACTATACCGTAAAAGCAACTCCTACCCTTGGTGAAATTAATAAGAATACTCTGAGAAAAAAATGCACTTAGTGTTATCCTGGTGGCTCAGGGAACAGCCCAGTGAAGGGGAGATACGTAAGACTGGAGTGGCAGGTGCAGTACAAGAGTGTGATGAAGCAAATCGTATTTTAGGACTAGATATTATTCCTAGTGGAGACATTGAGCAAAAGAAAGGTGCAAATGACTTGCAGGGCTGCGAAGCTCCTAACAGATCACAACGCTCCCTACAGTCAGCCCCACGATGCAGCCAGGAGATATTGTCCCTCTCTGAACAAAAGCAGCGTAATTTCGTCATATTTATCATGCGCAACACTTTTAGGCAACTGCTTAAATAAGTAACTGCTTGCTGTTAAATTCCTGGATTACTCTCAGTGACCAGGTGGGATGTACTGACATTTCCTATAGTAGTGCTTCTGCTTATATCCAGACTTCAATCATACGGACCAATTTCGTCAGCAGTTTTGCCAGAGAAAGGACCGATGATTGAAAAACTTGGCCCAAAACTTCGGAGCAGAAGTGGCACTAAACATTAGTCACTGTAGCAAACTAATTTGTTTTCCATATGGCACTTGCAGTGGAGTGTGGAAGATTCACAAGTGAAATAATAATTACAAATGAGGAATTCTTCGGGAAAAAAAAAAAAAAAAGTGTTTTTCTCCCTGTGCATCACTTAAAAGGATTTCTAATTAAGTCAGTACTTGATTATGCTGGAGATGACATTGGCAGCCAAATTATAGTTTGTTGGGTTTTGTTCCCAGGGAAAGATTGTTCCCAAGGGCAGTAAAATTCCTGCATCTATTCAGCCTGGGGTGCTGCTGAGATGTAAGAGAGGTGAGAGAGGTGTTTAATTCCCTCTAGAAAATCAGGTGGCGAACGTTTTCATAATAACGTTGTTGCCTCTTGGAAAAAAATTGTGCTCAGCAAGAGGAGAGTCTGACATTACTGATTAAGCCAAGTCAAAGACGGATGCTTTAAGATATCCTTGGGTCTGTACCTGGCTAAACTCAAAGTCAACTCAGAGCTGGAAATCAGGCTCCAAAGTAGAATGGAAGTAACTTCATGAGATCTCAGCCCTAAAATAACAAAATCCCAGAATATTTTATTCTACTTCCAAACTATTGTTACGGGGAGTTAAAAAAAAAAGAGATGTACAATGTAAAAGGAGCCAAGAATTTGTCAGTCCAATTAATAGTTTGAAATTCTAATATTCCAAAATTCCCAATTAATGTTGTTAGATCTCATTATAATGCAATTTAATTTTTTGTATGAAAAATAACTTCCTAGACTCCACCCCTTACCTCTGGTGTGATGCTCACCCTGCCGGTGTCCCCCTGCATCCCAAGGGTGACACGTTCAGTCTCCTTCAGCCACAGTCAGGGAGAGGGTTTCAAGTTGTCACCTCCTGAAGCTCTTCCCTGGCAGGAGTGTGATGGCCATGGTGGGATTCCTTCCTCCTCACTCTTGGTTAGTCCCAGGGGTGTCTTCGTCCTCCTTCTCCCCACCACACACTCCTTCTCCCTGGTCCCCAGCACCAGTGGCCGAACTGCCCAGTCCCCAGCCCAGGCACACAAAGGGCTGGTGTTTGCTGGTCCCTTGGTCACGTTGGGTGTCCCCAGCGCTGGGCTCAGGCAGGTCGAGCACGAGTCCTTGTGCAGGGGACACTTGTGATCCCAGGGACACCCAGCTCAGGGCACGGCAAGCCCAGAGAAGTCCTGAAACTTTATGGTGTTGGGTGAGCAAAAAGCCTGTGACTTTCTGCTGGCGATTGCCAAAATCATCTTCACCAGGTTACAGTTTCAGAGCACTGAGAGGTTTGGATCTGGAAGTTTATTTTTAAAACATAAAATGCAAAATCTGAGGAGGAGCTAGGATCTGGCTCAGGTCTCAGTTCACTTTTCAATCCAGTTCTGTAAGGACGTTTTCTCAGCAGGGAGTCATGCGGAGATTTTCTGCATGTAAATGGGAAGAAGTAGAAGACCAGTTTGTTCACGCTCTGTTGTAACCAGGGTATTTGACAACTGGTACTCAAACATTCATTTTCTGTCTCACAGAGCAGTCTGAGGACAGTCCTCCTTTCTGATTTTCGCTGCCAGTCAATCAGAGGGAACTTGCAGAAGCGAAGGGTGCGACATCCGCAGACGACTGAGCTCGTGGAAAGATTTAGAAGCCGTGACTGCATTGTGGTTGGTAGCATAAATGCTGATTGTACTTTTCTTTCTTTCACGCGACTTGGATCCTGTCTATTCAGATATTTATACAAATTTGGATTAGAGTTCTTATCTTTTAATGGTTGTCAGGCGTATGCATAGAGCAGCCATGTCAGAGCCCTGTGCTGAATGCAGAACACCCTGGCGGTAGCAGAACGGAGCTGAATTAATTGTGACCCTCGCTGAAAGACAGCTAAGGCCTGAAGCACCACATCCCCTGGGGAAATGTCCACTTCTATCACATTTGCTGTTCAGGGACCTCAAAATATTTTAAGGTTTTTCAAAAGAGCCTGAAGAGAATATAATTCTTTCCTTTGCTCAAGGCATTTTGGGAAGCACAGAAGTCAGACACATTTTTTTTTATCCCAGAATAGGCCACGGGCCATATTTTTTATACAGTTAAATATGGAGGAACATTTTCTTTTTGCCGATGTGTCATCACAGAATCATAGAATGGCCTGGGCTGGAAGGGACCTCAGAGATCATTTTAATCCAACCTCCCTGTTGTGAGCAGGGACATCACCTCTCGACTAGGTCAGGTAACACACGTGAGAACCGAACGGGAATCGAACCCGTGACCTTGGTGTTTCAAGCACCACGCTCAGCCCGCTGAGCTAAACTGGCCCCTGTGTCCACTGACTAGGAGGTGCCACCAGGAGAGATGGTCAAGTCTTTTCCAAGATGTCCTGATTTTATTTATGTATTTGACCCCCTGCCTGGATAGGATCAATTCACACTTCCCCTACGCATTGATTGACATCCAGAGCCCCAAGAAGAGCTGTTGGCTGTAAAGGGCTGCTTGGAGGTGCTGGTTTGGGATCTGAACAGGCCCATCAGACCCAGAGCTGACATCCCAGATGTTCACCTCACAATTAGTGATTCATATCTGAATTGCTCAGAGCCAACGAGACTTCAACTCAGACTTAGCACCAGTGCTCACAGCCAGGTGAAGTCCACACATTTCATCATTGCCTGCTCTGAGGATGTCGGTGGAAGTAGTCTTTAGTCTCAGCCAATTTACTAAACAGCATCACAAAGTGCTTCCTTTTGATGCTTCACATAACTTCTCTAATTTGATTTCAGAGGGGACAATGCTGATATTCTTTCAAATTTTCCTTGGCACTGTTAATGCTGACCATCACGGCAACCCCCTGCAACACTACAGGCTTGGGGAAGGGTGTCTGGTGGAAAAGGACCTGGGCGTTCTGATCGACAGCAGCTGAATATGAGCCAGCATGTGCCCAGGGGGACAAGAAGGCCAACGGCATCCTGGCTTGTGTTAGAAATTGTGTGACCAGCAGGAGCAGGGAGGGGATTGTCCCCCTGTGCTCAGCACTGGTGAGGCCACACCTTGAGTGTTCTGTTCAGTTTGGGGCACCTCAGTATAGGAGAGATATCGAGGTGTTGGAGCGAGTGCAGGAAAGGGCAACAAAGCTGGTGAAGGGCCTGGAGAATAGACCTTACGAGGAGCGACTGAGGGAGCTGGGACTGTTCAATTTGAGGAAGAGGAGGCTGAGGGGGGACCTCATCATGCTCTGCAGTTACTTGAAAGGACATTGTAGAGAGGTTGGTGCTGGTCTCTTCTCACAGGTCATTAGGGACAGAACCAGGGGGAATGGGTTCAGGTTGCAACAGGGCAAGTTTAGACTGGACATTAGGAAGAAATTCTTCACGGAAAGAGTGGTCAGACCCTGGCACAGACTGCCCAGGGAGGGGGTTGAGTCGCCATCCCTGCGTGTGTTTAAGTGTTGCTTAGATGTGGTGTTGGGTGAGATGGTTTAGGTTACGAGTTAACATCTCTAGCTTCTGGAATACCAAAGTCCACCCGCTCTGGTTGTTGCTCCTCGGTGTTCTGTGAGGTCCGTAATGAATCTGCTACACCAGCATGTTTCTAGGAGGACAGTGAAGTCGATTGGTTTAAAAAATGCCATAAATGAGTCCCAGTCCAAGAATCACCATCACCAAAACACAACTTCACTGAAGCGTCTTAACAAATTTTATGGGAAAATGCTGAAATTTTACCACAAATTTGGTCAAAAAAACTAAGGCAGTGATGGTTCCTAATGATTTTATCTGACTTATGGAGTCATGCAGCAAAGACAGAGCTTGGCCGTTGGCACAAGCTCTGACTCTGGTGCAGAAGACAGATGGGTTATCTTTGCTCAGATAATGAAAAAGACATGGAGCAATGGATTGAACGCCTTTTCTCCGTGGCAAAGACAACAGAAGAGATAGATGCCTGTGCAGAGAAACTCATCTGACTCACTGTAGACATCTGCTTTTAGGATGACGCGCCATCCTCTGAATGGGCCCATTGCTCTCCACTAGCGATAGGGGTAACCCAGGGTGTCTAGCTTAGATGTAGATATTTGAGTGTTTAAGTTGGAGCAGATAAATTAGGACATTAGGAAGAGGTTTTTTACCATGAGGGCGGTAAGACGATGGAACGGGTTGCCCAGAGAAGTTGTGGATGACTCATCTCTGGAAGTGCTCAAGACCAGGCTGGATGAAGCTTTGAGCAACCTGCTCTGGTGGGAGGTGTCCCTGCCCACGGTGGGGGAGTTGGAACGAGATGATCTTTAAGGTCCATTCCAGCTCAAGCCATTCTGAGCTTCTATGAAATCCCACCACAGGGGGATCCCACCCATTAGCCTTGGCTGCCTTGTATCGTATGTCAGCACCAAAGCAGAACCCAGCAACACACAGGGCAGCGAGCAGAGTGTGAGATGCTGGGGCACTTTCCCTCTTTTCACCATTTGCCCGTTCGTATCTTGAGATGCTCCATCCATTTCTTGTGTCTGTACGAGGCCTTGGAGATGTAAGCACACCGTTACGTCCTCCTTCAGCACGTAACTGATAGACGTGCACAGTTTCGTCTCGTCTGTGCAATTCAGTTCATGGCTCAAGCATCTAAGCCAAAACAACTCGAGATTAAAGTGATAAATTAGAACTATTAAATATTTAATGATGGGAGGGAAGAAGCTGCAAAAACACATAAAATATCTAAAGGGTAATCTCAATTGTATCATATAGGAATGTTACATTAGCAGAGATGAATCTAGGTTCTGATAACTTATTTGAGACTATTTCATTTTTGAGAACGTGCAGTGCTATTGCCATATAAATTTATGAACAAAGTCCTGAGGCTGCATTTGGTTCCTGCTTATTGTTTTTCCTTGACTTTCATGACACTTTGGGATTACCAGTGCTGGAGGATAAGTGATGTTTCTTTTAATCTTCCGGTGTTGAACCCTCGCCATTTCCTACCTGTTTTGTTGGTGGATTTTTTCGGTTGATGATGGAATTCCAGGATTTCATGAAACTTGTAAAACTCGCAGTCCAGACCTCTAATGTTACTACCAGGGATATTGTCAATAAATCATTTCGAGCCACCCTCTCCCCATTCTCTCTCATCAGGATTATGCCGCACATGACAGTTTTGGTACATAAAATGCCAAAGTGGAAGCTTCTGGAGGGAGAAGGACGAGAGACAATTAGCCCACGTCAGAATACAGGACTATGAGCAGAGAAAAAAACCCTGCACTCAGGACCCTGGTGAAACAGGCATAATAAATTTAATGTACATGTCAAGATCCTCCCTTAGAACAGAAAAAGACTCCCATGAAATTTAAAAGATGCCGTAAGAGGATTCGATTGCATCATTGTGCAATGGAAGTCCTTAAAGAACTTCGCCCATACTGTTAAGACTCTCTGCATCCTTGAATGTTAATTAAGTGAAATAACAAACACAGACAGCATTATGGAGCTAGTTAGGTCCTACCGTTTGAAATGGTCCCTGTCAGCTGCTGAAGACTCTGCCAAAATACCACGTTGGGCTTCAGATTTTTCTCAAGGGTTTGTCTTCGCGTCAGGGGCAACGCGTCGAGGTTGGCAAAAGGTGCCACCGCATTATTTTTGGGCGTACGTGGAAAGAGCCATCTGTGAAACGCTCTCACCTTCGAGCCAGCGAAGCCGCTCTTGAACTTTTTTGCATCCACGGCTCCCAGTAATGACAGAGGGGAGGGAGATTATGTCACATAAGGAGCTGCGGCGGGGAGGGGAGAATTGGAGATGGAGATTACTTGAGCTGGAATCCAGCCAGGTCACCGAGGTTAACCCCCTGGCTGTTGTGAAGTGCCGTGGGATCTTTAATGGACGTGAGCGTTGAGGAGCTCGTCTTTCACATCTCGTCTGATGGCAGGAGAGCGGGGAATTAGTTTACTCTCTCTAACACTGGGCTTCTGTACTGCAAGTGTCACAAAAGATATTCCGTCGCAGGCAGATGTCGGCTGCCAGTGGGAAGCTGAGAAATGCCAGTTTTAATTAAAAGCTTTATTTTCAAACACAATCCAGAGATTATAGGCGCTAAGAAGGACTTCTCCGCTGGGAGGCTTCAGTGTGCGGCCCTGAGCAAAACAGAAGTAATTGAAAGACAAGGCCTAATTCCCCTTCTCCCAGCTGGGTCTAACCACGAGGCAGGGACATCAATCCAGCCCTTGAAGGAGGGCTGGCAGCATCGCAGGTTTGTCGTTGCTTCCATTGTCAGAGGGAAGGAAGCCAAAGCAAGGCTTTTAGATCTTCCTGTCCCTTTTCTCTAAAGTTGGTTTATGAAGAGAAAACAAAAAAAACAGAAAGAGGGGCACAGAGAGGAGAAGGCTGGAAGGCACCTGTCTGACACATCTTCATTGCCTGTGCAGATTCCCATTATAAAATTGTGTTTTCACGCCACTTAGGTGTGCGTTAACCCAGTCCCGGGCACTTGCACCCACTTTAATCTACCTCAGGATGGTCCTGGGTCACAAGAAGGCTTTGCTGGATTCAGCTTGCTGCGGCGGCCTCAGCCATTTTCCATCTCAGGTGAAGGCATAGCTGAAATTGGGACAACAGCAGACATCAGCGCTCTACGCTACCTTTTCTCCAAGGCTTTTATTGGCCACTTTTATAGAATTCATGGCTTTTAAACAAAAAATCAGCTCATATCAACAACTCCATCTGTTCTACAGACCAGCCTTTCTGTACCTGCCCTCTGTCGTTAGAGATTTTTTTTCTGGTGTCTGCACACCAACTTCTAATTTCTTGACAGATCTGTTCTCTCCCTTTTGGATTCCTACTTCCAGTTATCCATAGAATAGTAGAATCATAGAATCACAGAATCATAGAACAGTTTCGGTTGGAAGAGACCTTCAAGATCATCGAGTCAAACCTTTGTCCCAGCCCTATCCACGCGTCATCCTTTTGTACAGGGACAAGTCTACCAGCAATGACCAAAATAAGTTTTCTTTGCAGTTTAGTATCATCCCATGCAATGCCTGCTCACACATCGGTAAATTTTAGACTCCCCATCTTCATTGCTCGAGTCAGAGCAGAGTGATGCGCACACTTGATGTGCCCAGCAAGTAGAAATGGAGCTTTTGCCATCCTCCTAATGGCAGCGACTGTGTCTTAGACACAGTCTACAAGACTCTCACAGTCTTGTAGAGCTGCTGATTCACGGAACCATCCAGGCTGAAAGGGGTCTCAGGAGGTCTCTACTCCAACCTCCTCCTCAAGGCAGGGTCACCCTTGAGATCAGACAAAATCACTCAGGCATTTATCCATCCAAACCCCGAAAACCTAGAGGGATGGAGACTGCGCAGTCTCGATGGGAAACCTCTTCCAGTGCCTCGCTGGTCTCATCGTGACGAAGTTTTTCGTTATTTCCAGTCTGAACCTCTCCTGCTTCAGTTCCCGCTGTCTCCTGTCCTCCTGCAATACATCACCACAAAGAGCTTGGCTAAATTGACCAGGCATGATTTGTGCTTAGTAAATCTATGCTAAAAATTCTTGATTAATTTATTCTCCTTCTCATCCCCTAGAAGAATCACATCATGATTTTCCCAGGGACCGAAGTGAGTCTGTCCATCCCCAGATCATCCTTTTGCCTTTTTATAATTTTTGTCAGCCTAATTTTTGTGGAAATTCAGTCACCTTAACTATCAAGTTCCATTTAAATAGGAGATCTCGATAACAAAAGCAGAATATCAATGCAGTTTGTGTTAGACTGATAAAGAAATATGGATTTCCTTTTAAAGACGTCATATTTTGGCCAAAACAGCAGGGACATAAAAAGTTAAAAGCATAAACTGCAAGGACTTTTGTCAGTCTCAAGGATCCTTAGATGAGGCTGTAAGAGGGTCAGATGTGCCACGGATTTCTGAGTTGTGCTTGCACCACATTGTACATCGCACGCGTTTGACCTTTTTCCTTAAGATCCTGTTTGTAGTTTTATAATGGTGTGAATTTGGGAAAAAAAATAAAATTAAGGCAGATCTGCTGGGTTTACCCCAATACTTCAATATGTTATCTGCTTTTCCTCCTTTTTCTCCTCCTTCGCAGACGTTTTTTCCTTGCCTCTTTCAAGCCCCACTGCTGTTGTACTGTATCAGGTTCTGTACATATATTTAAATGTAATAAGATAGATTACAGGAATTGATTTTCCCCAGGGTCAGGTCGATAAGGCTGTATAAGCAGGGAATATACAATGGTTCAGAAAGAGCTCGCTGTAGTAGATTAATTAATGATATGCAGTATAGAAACATCCAAGTAACTGCAGCTCTTCTCAGCTCACCTGAGCTATTAGCTGAATCTCTTGCGGGATGGAACGGCTTGCTGCCAACCTAACAATACACAAATTTCTCTTGGAGTAATCACAGCAGCGCCAGAGCTTTTGAAGATCCAAAGGTTACTTTGCCCTTAATCTTTCAAGGAGAAATCACGGTGCGAAGTAAATAAACTTTTGAAGAGCACAGCACTGACCTACCTAATCTTTATTGCAATCTAACAGGGAAAAAAAAAAAAAACAAAACCTGATGTAAATTCTTACTCATTTTTTTATTTCCCATAGATATTTAGCTTTTGGAAACAACAGGTAAAGAAAAGAAGAAAAAAAAAAAAGAGATGCTGCTTTCTGGCAATATTGGAAAAATATATTGTATTATCTGTGTGAATTAATATAGTTGTATTATAGTGGTCTGGTGGTTAGAAGAGGTTTAGGGGATGTGAGTCCTGTGTTCCCTTCCCAGCTCTAGGAGATACATGATGTGCAGCTGGAATCTAGAGGAGGGAGGAGAGAAAGGTGGGGTACGTGCTCCATCTACCTTACTAAATTTCAAATTCATGCGCTCAAAATCAAAACTGGAGGGAATTCTCCTTCCCTGCTCTGCTCTGGTGAGATCCCACCTGCAGTTCTGTGTCCAGCTTTGGGGTCCTTAGCACAGGAGTGACATGGACCTGCTCGAGCTGGTCCAGAGATGGCCACCAAGATGACCAGAGGGTTGGAGCACCTTTCCTATGAGGACAGGCTGAGAGAGTTGGGGCTCTTCAGCCTGGAGAAGAGAAGGCTCCTGAAGGGGAGACCTTAGAGCATCTCCCAGTGCCTGAAGGGGCTACAGGAAAGCTGGGGAGAGACTCTTTATCAGGGAGTGTAGCGTTAGGATGAAGGGTAATGGTTTCAAACCAAAAGAAGGAAGATCTAGATTGATATTGGGAAGAAATTCTTTGCTGGGAGGGTGGTGACACCCTGGCACAGGTAGCCAGAGAATTTGTGGGTGCCTCACCCCTGGCACTGCCCAAGGCTGGGTTGGACGGGGCTTGGAGCAACCTGGGCTGGTTGGAGATGTCCCTGCCCATGGCAGGGGGTTGGAAATAGATGATCTTTAAGGTCCCTTCCAATTCAAACCATTCTGTGATTCTGTGATTCTGTGATTCTGTGATTCTGTGTTGAGTACCTAAACCTTTGTGAATGCATTAAGGCCAGGTATGGATCCGACCCACATCTTTTAATCATAGCTTCCAGCAAACAAGCCTAAGTAAATATATTGTTGAATCTTCAAAAAATGGTTAGTATAGATTGATTCTTTCAGAAAAATGTTTCACATAACTCGATTATTTTTCTTAAATGGTGTTTTCTGGAAAATAGAACATGAAAGTAATTAAAGAAATAAAATAAAATATGTCCTTTATGCGATAAAACCAAGAATTTTCCTAGTTTTAGTGTGCAGATAACTTTTGGATCTTTTGCCTTCAGCTCTGCTTTTAGTCACACAGTGGAAGATTTTTAAGGCTTGGGTTCAGCCTCCAATTTTACTCAAATCAGTTTAAAACCAAACATCTCAAAAGACATCTTCAAGGTCCAATAAATATCATCAGTCAAGGAACTTTGTGCAACAGCGAGCTGCACCGTTGATAAAGACTTGGGGATATAATTATTGCAATAGCTACAGCAAAGTGTGAGATTTGATGTAGGAGAGGAAAGAGGAGATAAACGGTGATGAGAGGTGAACTCCTCTAACGAGCAAGTGCTCATGGGGGTTGTGTTGGGGATGAAACTGTGACAACCACAGAACTTCTGGAGAAATCTCTGACCTTTGGGGATCCCACTATAAGCTTGGCTCCAATTTCTGTGTTTTTTCGACTGTCTTCTTTTGTTAAAACCTACTCTTAAAATGCTACTTTCGATGGAAAAATTAAGAAATCAACAAAACCTAATTTTTCCCGTTTAAATTTTAAGCCAGCAATTTCCAAAAGGTTTTCATTTTATTTTGAGGGCCAGTTCTGTACCGTCCAGTACCGTAGCTTTCTTCCTTTCTTGTCTGATTTTTTTGTTTTGCCTAAATAAAATATTTGATTTCAAAAGTTTCTGAAAGATTTGGAAGAGCAAACTATTCGTATTGAAGACGTTGCTAACCTCACCAGGAAAAAATGGTTTAAAAGTTTGGCCTGACCCACCCCCGACATGTTGTGCAACCACCGTAGTCTCCAGATCCTTTCAGATTTCAGCAAAGACGGGTTTTAGCGGGATGAATTGGGGCAGGTGGGACACAAATGACCCAGAGCTCTAATCCTGGGGTTTCGTACTGGCTGTGATTCAGCAAGCTCATTCACCGAACAGTAAGCTTTTCCTAACAGGTTGCTTGACCTTTTCATTCCTATTATTTATGGGGCCAGTAATGTGCAGCATCTTTTCAACCCTGAAATGAGCACTGCTGGGCGAAAGGTTGATATTTTAAGGGAACTTTCTTCTGCTTGAAGTTTATTATCACCGAATGTAATGCTGTCGACGTCTGACATTTATGGAGTGTGCTTAACCTCTAGTAATCCCTGAACATTTTGCAAATGAATGAGCCAGATGCTCAGCTGCCAAAAGTTTTCGTACCTTTACTGATATCACCAGAGACATCCTAATTTACACCAAATGTCTCTATGTGGCAAAGCGAGGCAATACCCTTAATCAGAACTGATTAATCTGTAGGAAACAAACTTTTGGGCACGTAGCTGCTTCTTTATGACTTTGCATATCTCCGGGAGAGCTGGGGACCCCCAGACCTTGCCTGTTTCTTCCAACTTTGTCAGGCTGGCTAACAAATTTGTCACCATTTCCTCTCCCTTGACCTCCTTCTTATCCTTAGACAGTCACAGCATCTCAACACAGCTATGATCCATCTCTGAAGCTTCTGCCTGCAGAAGGTTTATGCTCTAGGAATGGAAGCTGCTCTAGGATCAAAGTGTTTCTTCATGTTTGATGACTGAATCAAACCAAAAAATAAATATTCTCAGACTCTGGGGATTGTTGGATATGAACCTGCAGTGCAGCTTGCTGTCCCAAGACCATGTAATTCATAAAACATCAGAATCTATTTTCCAATATTGGCATGAAAACAACTCCAGCCCTATGTCATAAAGTTTGGGAGCACAGAGATCCATCACCATCCAGCTCCTTCAAGAATCCTGCCTGTGGAAGTGGTCCCACCTTCCAGCTCCTGGCTTCCACTCTCCTTTTGCCTGCTAGAGAAAAGGAAAGCCACCTGTAAACTGGGACCAAGTCATCTTCATCTTGTGACAGTTTTGCCCACCTCACTTTCTGAAAGAAGCTGTTGAATCTGATCTGGTGGCCACATATCCCGCTGCCCTCTGTGTCTCAGCTGAGACTTGACAAAGTTCTTTGTTGGGTTAGCAAAGGGTGCCCCAGAGCTGAGCTTTTGTCTGATGCCTCTCTTGGCCAGTGCTCTCTGGTTGTTTGGTCCAAGTTCTCCCCATGTTCTCTACACTTACCCGAAGCAGCTCTGCTTTTCTGGTTTCACCCTCTGCGAGCAACAGGTGAGTAAAGAAACAAAAAGCAGCCACAGCAGAGGAGTTTCTTATGCAAGGAGTTTCTTACTCAAAGAGTTTCTTACTCAGACATACCTGAAATGTATGAAGCCAAGGGCCAAGCAAGGGAATAATAGTGCTGTCACTACTTTTCAGACATAGATTATTGCCAATACAGTAAAACAACAGTATCTTGGAGATATGTACAAGCTAACTACAGGCATTGCAGATCAAGCAGAAGGGTGGCTTTTCAGAACCGCACTTCATGGACGTGTACTGGGCTCTCCACTGTGAATTCTTCACTGAGCCATGATGATATGCTCCAAATTGTGAACCATCCAGCTCCTGAAAGCATTTCAAGCAAGTTGAAGTAAATATTCCAAATGGAATACAGAAATAGGAAGGATGAGGAGAGACTCTGCTGCCTTCCTGGACCCATCTCCTGAAGACAAAATACAACGCAGCAGTGTGCCCAGGTGGCTCGGAAGGCCAGTGGCATCCTGGCTTGTATCAGGACCAGTGTGGCCACCAGGAGCAGGGATGTTATTCTGCCCCTGAGCTCAGCACTGCGGAGGCCTCACCTTGAACCCTGTGTGCAGGTCTGGGCCTCTCAGGGCAAGAAAGACCTGGAGGGGCTGGAGTGGGGCCAGAGGAGAGCACCAAGGCTGGGGAAGGGACTGGAGGGAAAGTCCTGTGAGGAGAGGCTGAGGGAGCTGGGAGTGTTCAGCTGGAGGAGAGGAGACTCAGGGGGGACCTCATCACTCTCTGCAACTCCCTGCAGGGAGGGTGCAGTCAGGTGGGGTCGGGCTCTTCTCCCAGGACGAGAGGGCCCGGCCTGAAACTGCGTCAGGGGAGGTTCAGGTTGGGTCTCAGGCAGCCCTTCCTCACGGAGAGGGTGCTCAGGTACTGGGATGCTCTGCCCAGGGAAGGGGGGAGTCACCGTCCCTGGAGGGGTTTACGAAGAGGCTGAATGTGGCACTTAGTGCCCTGGTCTGGCCCATGTGGAGGTGTTGGGTGGACTTGGTGATCTCAGAGAGCTTTTCCAGCCTCAACAGTTCTGTGATTCTCTGATTTACAAAGCAAGTAGGGAGTTCATACAGGGACACAGTTTGCAGACAGAAATTAGAGTCTGCCTCTCAAACGTCTCTCTGTAAGGCAGATTTTTTACATCGTTCCTGCTCTTTTCTTTACCCTTATCATCTTGTAACACCTTTTGCAAAGTGCAGATGTCAGAACTGGGTGCAGATATTCAGTAATGGTCTTGCAGATGCCCTATGCAGAGGAAACATCACTTTTCTTCCATTCCTGCTCCCTGGTCATGCTCTCAGGGATCTCATCTTCTCTGTGAGCTACAGCATCACTCTGTGAGCTCACCTTCGGGTAAGTCTCTGTTGTTGCCTCAAGCCGGCTGCAACATCACAGATTACGTCTGTCTTGTCAGCACGACCTATGCTCTTCAGAGCCGGATGGGCGACCTTGCTGTGATTCTGTTCATGGGCTGGCTCAAGCCAGTTCATCTCACCAGGTCACTCCAGCTCGATCATTATCAACTTCTCCAATTTCAGAGAAATTCAAATGTGACGAGAAGTTGTTTTGCTTTTCTTACCTGATTCTTGACAAAGAGACTGAAGAGCAACAGCACCGTTCACGCACCTTGCCTTCAGCAGCTCTGCTCTGCGGCAGCAACCTTTGCAGGGAGGAGGCAAACAGGCATCTGGGAGGAGCCAGGTCCTAAATTGTCGCAGCGAGGTCCTCTAGAGCCTGTCTCTCAGAGCCTTGCTTTAAATTTGTTACTCCAACATAATCATCTTTCACGACCAAACTTCTAGACCAGTAAAGATATTAAGTTCGTTTGATGAGAGCTATTTTCCACACAGGCCCATCGATTGCCATCATTATCCTGCCTCCCTAAAAACCTGGACTGATTGCAATCCATATCAGCCCTTCTATATTTTTATCCCTCGCTGAAGCCAGACAGAGCAGGAGCTTTTGAGGCTACTCTGTTTATCCTGTAGTGTATTAGTACAACGTGAACTCTTACTAGTCCTCTAGAACGTCCCCAACAGTATAGGATTTATGAAAAAACAGCTTTTAGTGGTTTAGAGAGCTTTTCGGGCAGTTTCTGAATACTCTTAGGAGCTAGTTGTATGACCTGTCATGCAAATACGTTTAACAGTTTCTGTTTAATATCCTTCCTAGTTGCTCTTAAAATTGAAAGTATTTTCTTATTACTATAGGATACAAAATCTGTCTTCTGTCTATTAAGAAAATACATTTATGAAACTTTTCTCTTTTTTTTACTGACCCACAATCACCAATTTTATTAACCTCATTGGTATCACGCATATCCCGAAGGTTTCATCTGTTTCTGATATTTTTACATTAGCCTTGTTAGGAGGATGAGGACATCTTATTGTCCTTAGTTCCCACGGGTTTGTTGTTGATACCTTTACATTCTCTTACCAAATGCCAATATTATGTAGCCGTTAGTATGTGCTGTTGACCATAGAGTCAACGTCTTTAATGATGCTATTGCCCCAAATCCCACCGTTGCAAGATGCAGCTGTTGGCGTGTTCCAGGGACTCAGAAAAGCCTGAGGGGATAAAATCCACCAAAGGCTATTAAACACTACAACGTCTACTAAGACTCCCAGAATTTGTTAGCTGCAAATCTCTAGAGACTGGGAGAGCATACCAAGGGAGTTTGTTTGGATGCTTACTCTGAGGAATCACAGAATCACAGAATGTTAGAGGTTGGAAGGGACCTTAAAGATCATCTAGTCCAACCCCCCTGCCAGAGCAGGATCACCTACAGCAGAGCGCACAGGAACGCGTCCAGGCGGGTTTTGAATGTCTCCAGAGAAGGAGATTCCACAACCTCCCTGGGCAGCCTGGGCCAGGGCTCGGTCACCCTCACAGTAAAAAAGTTTTTCCTCATATTTTTATGGAACCTCCTGTGTTCCAGCTTCCACTCATTGCCCCTTGTCTTGTCAGTGGACGCCGCTGAAAAGAGCCTGGCTCCATCCTCCTGACACTCCCCCTTGACATATTTATAAACATTAATGAGGTCACCCCTCAGCCTCCTCTTCTCCAAGCTAAAGAGATCCAGCTCCTTCAGCCTTTCCTCATCAGGGAGATGCTCCACTCCCTCCATCATCCCAGTTGCCCTGTGCTGGACTCTCTCCAGCAGTTCCCTGTCCCTCTGGAGCTGAGGGGCCCAGAACTGGACACAATATTCGAGACGTGGCCTCACCAGGGCAGAGTAGAGGGGCAGGAGGACCTCTCTTGACCTACTTGCTACTCCCCTTCTAACACACCCCAGGATGCCATTGGCCTTCTTGGCCACGAGGGCACACTGCTGGCTCATGGTCATCCTGCTGCCCACCAGCACCCCCAGGTCCCTTTCCACTGCAGGAACAGGATGTTGAAGAAGATACACCTTTAGTTTGAGCAGGGATATTTGCTCTTATGTTCCCATCTATGTATATGCGAACTTCAGGTCCTTAAATGAGTTGGAAAAGGTCAAGCACAACACAATTTCCCCCATTTTTCTGTGGTTGCTTTAAAACAGAGGCCTGGCAATTGAGATGCTTTTCATATCAAAGCAAAAGTCACAATTCGTAGTATGAACTGGAGAAACAGGACCACTGGGTTGTTGTCGAAATGAGGGTTGTTTCAGGTTCTTGATGTAATGTGTTGCTGCATCTAGGAAATGCTTCACTTGTCTTTTCCTCCTAAAGGTGAATTTACTTTGTGTTTTCAGTTGGGGTTTTGGTAGCATGAAGTGAAGATTAGCAGCTGTGCCTCCATTCTGGGGACGTCAACTCTGTTCTGACTAAATTACTTCCTCCCCAATTGCAACTGCAAATAGAAAAAATAAAGGAAGAGCCGCTAAGAGCTCCGTTTTGTTTTATTTATTTTACTACCTTGCCTGCCTAAGTGCATTCACATATCGCCACATGTTCCCAGCGTGTAATATTAGGGTAGCACAGTCTGTTGAGTTGGATCGCATCAGCCTGGGCCATAACGGTATCTAACCTGACACGTTATGACACAGAACGTTTCATCATATGCTGGAGTGATTAACTTCGCTCGCAGGCATGTCTCCATTTAGACCAGACCATGCTTACACGGTGGTTGTGTTAACAAGTATTCCTCGTGAGCTATCTGCATCTCCACATTAAATCAGACAAGCTGGGAAGGTAATCTTTGGTTTCTGCTGTGAAGGAGGAGAAGTTCTCTAGCTTCACCTCGAGACAAGTCAGTCAGGGTAAATACATCAACGAGCTTTTTAGTATTTGGATATACATGGCAGAATGGTATCATCAAATACAATATCCAAACCAGTATTACCCTGGTGGAGGGATGAACAGGAATATTGTTATTCTTCCCCGTTTCATCTCATTTAGGGGGCTGGTTAGCTCACTCAGCTAGAGCGTGGTGCTGATAACACCAAGGTCGTGGGTTCGATCCCCGTTCAGTCCCCACGTGTTGCCTGATCTAGTTGAGAGGCGTCCCTGCCCAGGACAGGGAGGTTGGATTAAATGATCTCTAAGGTCCCTTCCATCCTGGGTCATTCTAGGATTCTATGATTCATTCTATGATTCATTTATTACACCGCTGTTTTTCTGGGTATCTTAACTGCTTGGTTGCTACTGAGAGGTAAAGCTCTGCTCACGCACAGTGCACCTGCTGATTTGCTGACTATCCGAAGCACGTCCATGTGGAGTAGACCTGCCGTGCCGACCTAATGGCAACAGGATAGCGCTGACACTTCTGATCCACTCCGGCTGTTCTTGGCCTGCCTCCAAGAAAGACATCTCTGATGGGTGGACAAGTTAGAGAGGTTGGACACACACACACACGCAAAAAAAAAAAGGCAGAAAAGCAAACTGAAATGGTTGCAAGGCAGATTGTCTAGGTTACGTTATTATTACTTAAATTACCCACTTGTGGCAGCAGCAAATACAGTTCTGGGAACACCGAGGTCCAGGTGGAATCAAGTATGAAACACCTCCTACACTCAGAGATAAGTGACTGTGTCTGGATTGAGTGTGTGTAGGAGCTCCTGCTTTCTGCCTGTTGACATTTGAAATTATTACTACTATTTGTCACTCTCCTAGCCACAAAACAAGTTACCGAGTGTTTTGCAGAAAGGAGATGTACCTTGCCGAAAATAGATGCACCTGGGACACTTAGAATGAAATCAGTAATCCACTACAGGATTGCTTCTCCTTGGCTGAGAATACCAAGCAGAACCAGAAAATTAAGCACGTCGTAACCTGCTCTACAGCCTTTGACCCCCTCAGAAGTCAGGAAAAGCGAGTGAAGCATCTCAGCACGTCTAGAGGGGCTGGGCAAGACGTGACACAGACCAGGATGCGTACGACTGAATAGCCACTCCGCTTCGGTTTCGTATCTCAACATACTTTGCTTTAAGGATAACGTGTGCCTCGTCATCGGTGCCGTGATAGCGAAATTTTAGGGATTGATGAGGCAAAGATAGACGGTGGCATATTGATTCAGGGAAGGTGGGAAGGTAATTTAGCTATCAGGACAGGTAAGAGAGGGGTGGATTTTTGCAGCGTTAAGTAGCATAGGGGAGAAAAGGGAAGTCAAACATGATCTTCAGTTTAATCAGCCAGAATGCAAGGAAAAGAATGGTGTTATTAAGTGTATTAGTTAGCAGAGGTAATAGAAAGAGTTTAGAGGAAAGTGAGTCCTTTGGGAAGTTCGATCTCCATTCTATGGTTTTCTGAAGTGCCCCAATGGAAATTTAAATAAAGTTGTAAACAACTGCAGGTGAGTGAAAGGTGAAAATGAATGATGGAATAAACATGGCCCTGACTATGAAATGAGGCCTGCTAAAGCAGATAAATAAGTCGCCTAATTTGTGGTCCCCAGATGAAACAACGTGCAAATTGAGAGCTCAGAAAGATGGTAGAAGATGCGAGTCTGAAGATTCGAAGTGGAGACAAATTGTTGCTGCACAGGACAGTTTCAAACCTGACCAAAACTACCAGTTGATGGGTTGAAAACAGAAAGGAAAAAGAAAAGGATTCCAAAGTATAGAAAATAACGGGAGGAAAAAGGGGATATCTGCAGAGAAAGAAATACTCAGAGCGCAGCCAGAGAGGTAACAGTAACACCGAGTTGCAGAAGCTGACAGAAAGCAAGAACTCAAAGAGAAAGGTCATGGTGGGGGATGAAAATGAAGCAAAGTTTGGCCACTTGCTCAGGTAGGAATCATTACAAAGTGGTTTCCATGGAGACAGAGGATACTGGTTGGAAGTGGGTAAATGGGGAGGGAAAAAGTGAATGCAGGAGAGAGACATAGATAAAAGGAAGCAAAGAGAGATGGGACAGTAGGTGGAAATGCAGATGAATCCAGGAGAGGGTTTTTCATGGAGACAAGAGAGAAAATGTTTGTAGAGCAGACTAGAAAGAGCCAGGGAAGTGGGAGCTAATTTTATGATTTGAAAGAGATGTTCGTGCAAACCTAATCCAAGCCAACACAGGAGTTGCACTCTTTAGAAAGAGCAGGTCCCATTTGCACACGTCCTGTTGGAAAAATTAGGAAAAGCCACATTTTCACACAGACGAGATTTTAGACCAAACGCATTTCAGCTTCATTTCCACCCGATGCCCATTCTGCAGTTAGCAGAAAGATCACGGCAACGTCTGCTTGCTGGCAGCTACGGGTCCTTCTGAGTCTATCTATACTCAAACCGCAGTCCAAATTTCATTTAGAGAGCCTAGATTGTCATGTGTTGTGCCCAGACAGAAAAATTAGCTCTCCTCTTCTGCATGCATCAAAAAGCAGCAGTGGTTCGACAGCCAGGGAGAAGCAATATCACCAGGGCCTTGAGCAGCGAGGGATGGATTGAATGTGCGATGGGAAGAGGAGGTTACTGAGGGCTTCTTGGACAGTGGTCAAGGTGCTTTCCAGGAACTGGGAAGACTTGGCTGAGTGGCCACCAGCTCTTTTCCCCTGCAGTTCATAGGAGCAGATTGAGCCTTGGCCCTGCAACTGCTCCGCATGGACAACAGCAAGGTCACTACCCTTCCTGGCCGGGGTTTTCTTTACTTCACAGAATCACAGAATCACAGAATGTCAGGGATTGGAAGGGACCTCGAAAGATCATCCAGTCCAATCCCCCTGCCAGAGCAGGAACGCCTCGATAATGCTACACAGGAACGTGTCCAGGCGGGTCTGGAATGTCTCCAGAGAAGGAGACTCCACAACCTCCCTGGGCAGCCTGGGCCAGGGCTCCGGCACCCTCACTGAGAAGAAGTTTCTTCTCGAGTTTAAGCGGAACCTCTTATGTTCCACTTTCAGCCCATTACCCCTTGTCCTGTCATTGGTTGTCACCAAGAAGAGCCTGGCTCCATCCTCGTGACACTCCCCCTTTAGATATTTGTAAACATTAATGAGGTCACCCCTCAGTCTCCTCTTCTCCAAACTGAAGAGCCCCAGCTCCCTCAGCCTTTCCTCACCAGGGAGATGCTCCACTCCCTTCATCATCCCAGTTGCC
The DNA here is from genome assembly GCA_020746105.1 of Trogon surrucura. Classification (NCBI taxonomy): domain Eukaryota; kingdom Metazoa; phylum Chordata; class Aves; order Trogoniformes; family Trogonidae; genus Trogon; species Trogon surrucura. Next base: position 219,554,315 of record CM036617.1, read on the forward strand.
CTGTGCTGGACTCTCTCCAGCAGTTCCCTGTCTTTCTTGAGCTGAGGGGCCCCAGAACTGTTTCAGTATGAACTCAACAGAGCAGCCAGCATGGACAATATTCATGTCACTCTTTCCCTTCCAAAAACCAACACGCTGGTAGTAACATGCAGGCAGAGAAGTGCCGTTTGGTGGCTTCCAGCTGGAGCAGCCTGGGCTGGGGCACGGCCAAGATGAAGACGCAAAAGGGAGAGTGCGCTGCTCATAAATCCCGTGATGCGCTCTGGGGTTAAGCCCGAGTGCCAGCAATCAGCAGCGTGAGCGCGCCACGTAGCTAGCGCTGCCATGACCAAAGCACGGTGCTAAATTGCTCTGATTTAGCTGAAATCACTAGTATATCTGACTAAAAAATACATGATTATAACTGCTCCTCTGTGTGTCTTTCCACGTTCATTTGAAAGAAGTATGGCGGATCGTAAAACACGGCAACATCCCCCAAGCCCGGAGGGTTTAATGAAGAATTAAGGAGATTGTAAGTGCACAGCTGAAATAATAGGGAGGAAATTGAATTATTCCACCCATATTAAATGCATATATTCTTGAGCGTTTCTGCCAAAATTACTTCGCTAACCCGCGGTGTGAAATACAGTCTGTTTTCACATGGGTGCATTAAACAAAGATGCCTGCTACAGTACAACAGCTTTGAAGAGAACGGAGAGGCATCAGGATGAAAAAGCACCCCTGACGTATGGTTATATCAGCTCTAAATTGTCTCACAGCTGTTTCTAGCTCCATTAGATGGAAGACTGGGTAATTTATAGAAGTCATTTTTAACAATTTGATTGTTGGTATATATCTGCTGAATTGATTGGCTGGGGAGACAGATCTTTATTTTTATAATAGCAATAACATCCTTTGCAGATTACTGCTCAATTTATCCCTGATGTTAACGGTGGTAGCCAGCAACCATCCATTTATATTATGCTGTTATTTCTTAATTATCAGTCTAATTGTAGAGAAGAGCCCGGGATGCATGAGATTGGCTGGGCTGGACAAGAAACCAGAGAAGCTAGTGGTCTGGCTCTTTTGATAAGCTTACAACTCTGGCTGAGATCAGTGGGATTTAAACACTCAGGCTCGTGCATTTACTATTTTTTGAAGTTTGCTAATCCTATGCGGGTTGGAGCGATATTTCTCACTGAAGTCGATGGGAGTTTGGTTACAGACGAGACCGACTTTGATAATCTACCCGCTTTTGCATCTAATGATCATCATCCTGAAAAAAAAAGAATGAGCTTCCTATTCAAATCAGAAGTCTTTGATGGGCACCTGGGGATGTTCAGAGATGACCAGACCAGTGGGCTGTGTAATTGCTGATGTTTTCTTTGAGGGCAGCCAGTGCCACTCGACCCCCAAGTGGCTCAGCTCTGACCTGTTATATGGCTTGGGAGGAGTTTGTTCTTGGCTTCCGAGAGTCGGGATGTGGTTTGTACCTTGAGGACTGAAGATATATTGTCTTCCCCGAGATCTTTTGGTAATGTGAGTTTATTGCAAGTGCCTATTTTAATTTGATAAAATAGCATCCTCACCTTTGGTTTGAGTCCTTCAAATCTTCAAGCCTCGGCTTTATCTTGTGCCGGTGAGATTTGCAGTTTGACTAAGGAAACCTTGTTAAAACACCTTTTCACCTCAAATTTGAATTTCTTGCCTCTCAGCTCAGTCTCTCTGCTCTTACGGGATGGGAAACAACTGGAAATCTGGAACTGCTCTCTGCAGGCTTTTTGGATTTCTGCATATTTCTGGCATCATTAAATACCTCATAATTTTGACGTATAGTCTTCTTCTGCATTTTCAGTCACTTAAGAGGACACATCACTCAGTGAAACAGATAAAAAGCTCAAGATTTCCCCAAACACCAGGCCAACTTCCTACATTCCATGCTGTTCAAACTCTAGTTCCTAATAGGTGCAATTCTTCTCACAGGTGCTAGTTTCACAAGCCAAATCCCAGGAATGGTATTCAGTGCTATTTTGACTTCAGTGAGTGTTTTGCTGAAGCAGGAATATGGTGAGAGAGGATTCAGTCCTTAGTCTGGTAACCAAGGAACTCTCTGAACTATTCTGGTTTTACTGGAACAAAAGAATGGAGGAAAGGGGTGAGAAGGTCTGATGCAGGCAGATAGTAACCTTGCTGAAGAATAATGGAATGTGCAATATTTTTCTCATTTTAGGCTTTGGAAATTTTGAAGCAAGAAGGAAAAGTAACAGACGTTACTCATTCTCCACCTGCTCAGAGGATTTAGCTAACAATAGCTGTAGAGTGAGCACTTAAAAATATTGGAGTCATTTACCTTTGGTGCCATTGCTGGAGAGGTCTTATCCCTCCCTTTTCATGTCACGCCCAAGTTTCTTCCACTCAGTCAGCCAGTGACACCACTAATTTATGTCCTATGCTCTTATTCTCTTTCATCTTTTCCTCAAGGGGTGAACTGTTACATGTTGGGAAGTGTTTTCTTTTCAGAGGTTATTATTAATCCGTAGCTTGTTTGGAGATAGTTGGGAACAGACACTTGGTTTGTGGGATTTTTTAAAAGCGCGTATCCTGTATGTATTGAAAAGAATAGCGTCCACATCGCTAAAATGTCACCAAGCCCAGCAGGCTTAGGGTGACATCAACGGCTTGAATACATACATGGGCAAGCTTCCCTGGAGTTTATCAGAGCAAATCAAAACAGTCCCCATTCAGCTGGTAATCCATGGCTTGTAAGTGATACTCAAATCCAATTTATTAAAAACACATTTGTTTTTCAAGCGCACCAGATTCCTGATTAATTTCCAGCACCGTGGGTTATTTAATGCTGGAGGTTTCGTTGTCATTTTTGATTTTCCACAGAGTGCCTGATTGATTGAAGCTATTGTGAGCCTGTTCTTTGAGCACATTGTTCTTGTCAAATAACAATGTGCATCTTATTGATGAAAAGTCAGCGCGCCTTTTATGTATGGCAAAATCATCATGCAAGCTTTGGGACCATGTGCCGAGCATATGCACAAATGAATGAAGGAGTGGTAAATTACGCCTGGAAAGTTTAATATTGTAGAGGAGTTACCGTACCAGTTGAATAGCTAAATTCAGCTGGCGTAACATACCCCAGCAATCCATGACTCAGATGTTAATCAGTGTTAGATGCTCTTTTTATTTTTTACGCTACCGCCGAACGTTACAAAATCAAGAGTCTGGCACCAAGAGCGCAAATCAATTTTAAATTAAATTAGCCTTTGGTTTGGAGAGCGCTTGGGATTTGTTTGGGCTTTGATAGCTGCCCCCCAGCAGGGGCTTTGTAAATCACCAGGTGGTCGAGGGCGAAAGGAGACTCTGCTGGGTCTTTTGGTCCATCCCTCTGCCACCCCGCACAAAACAATCTCCTGCCCCCCTCGCAGAGCCGAACCCCCGCCGCGTGCTCTCTCCACTGCTCTGAGGTGTCGCAAGTGAAGAGAAAGCAAATTGCCTCTTACGGGAGAGGTGAGATCTTCAGGCATGAAAACCAGAACTGACAGTGTCTCTGTGCTTATGTCAAAGTAACCTCGCCACTCCATGGGCTGTGACACTGATTTAACTCACCACGCTGCAGCTATAAAGGTCAGACAAGTTGGAAGTAGGGCTATAGTCCAGAGGAAGAGGTTTCTCATACACAGAATATGTTTTTAATAGCAGAGGAAGTAATCTGTGAGTTTCAATAGGCACCTTCAGCAGTCTTCCAGCTAATGATATCATTCGAGCTACAAAAATAAATATTTTTCTTTTCTCCATTTGTTAAGGATGTATTTTTGAAATATAAGGATATATTTTTGAAAAGCTGGTTGCAAACTCTACATCTGTAAAACTGGAAGGCATGTCAGTCAGAACCAATGACACCGTCAGGTTAATCCTGGAACGGGTACAGGTTCCATTTACCCCTTACTCAGCCAGTTCCATTGTCCCAGTATAAAAATCCATAGAAGGATTATTTTTGTTTTCAGATCAAACTCTGGAGACATCACCTTACACTCCATATTCTTGTCAAGAATGCTGGATTCACACAAACAGGCATGAAGACACTTTTCCATCTCTGCTCTCGTAGGCTCGCCTTTACGTCCTGCCTTTGCTTGGGCATCTTTTGAGGATGTTCTGCAAAGCAAAAATCGAGACCCTTACAACCAAATCCTCACCTGGCCATTTTGTATCAGCTTCATCTCCAACAATCTTATCCTTTTACCATCCTATCTCTCTGGCAAGCAAACTGTCCTCTCGTGCAGCAATGCCAGAAAGGCTGCCCTGGGCAGAAGGAGCTTCTGGGAGTATTTGGCACCAAGAAATCCTCTGCAGTTCTGAGCAACGTCAGCTCAATGTCCAGTGAACTACAATCATGAGCCTCAAGACCATTTCCAGAAGCAACTGCACAGAGCTGTCACTGGAGGCAATGGGATTTAGTTGAGGATCAAGAAGCTTAGAGTTCTAGTAACATGGATTTATTTATTTTTTTAATTGGGAGGAGAAAGAGAGGGGTAAGAGGGAATCTCTCCCTAAATGTGATAAGTTTTATCCTTAAGCATTTCATCAGTGAGTTTTACTAAATGTCATGTCCTCTCAGGCTGAAGGCTTTTCATGTCAGAGACAACATTGTTTGCTGATTTTAGGCTGGATCTTGGGAAGAAATTGTTCAGCCCGAGGGTGGCCAGACTCTGGACTAGGTTGCCCAGAGAGGCTGTGGCTGCCCCCTCCCTGGAGATGCTCAAGGCCAGGTTGGACGAGGCTTTGAGCAACCTGGTCTGGTTAAGGGCATCCCTGCCCATGGCAGGGGGTGGATTAGATGATCTCTAAGGTCTCTTCCAACCTAAGGCATTCTAGGATTCTATGATTTTGGAAAGAATACCCAGAACATGCTATAGGCAAATAGTAACGGTCTCGTGGGATGCTGTTGCCAAAGTCTCCTTAGTTATTTCATCAGGTGACAACAGAGATGAACAATTTGTAGACAGATGCTAATAAACTTACTTAAGACATCTATGCACTTTTCATCTTCAAAAAGGTCTAAATGTTCTTCTCAGTAATCTCATGGGATCATATGTAGGATAGACAATACATTAGAAGGTGGGGGCCAGAAATTCTATGTATTAGAACCTGGGAACCTGTGAAAAACCTGATGTTAACTTTTTCTATGTTTTTCTGCACTTCCAGCAGGATGCCTCTGGAGCGTCCTTTGTAGGACCAGGAACTTTGCAAGATCAAGGACTTTGCATGGAGACACAGCTCAAAGGACCAGTCTACCACGTACTCGAACAGAGCCAAGTTATCACGGTGGACTGGTAGTTGTGTGCCTGGGAGAGGGGCTGGGTAGGCTGTTCTGAAATTAAAGCAGATTTTGTGACCAAAATTGGTTTTCTCAGACAAATTATTTCACTTCAACGAACTATTCCCTTAGCCTCTGTGTTTGAAACAAGGAGGTGGGAAAACCTTGTTGATCTTCAATCTAAATCCTCGTATTTATGCGACAGCAAGTCCAATTCATAGAGATATTTTTTAATATTCTGTCGCATCTTCATGAGTGGATCTATTTCAGCTTGACTTTTGGCAGTTCGTACTTTCTGACCTCCACGATGAAATTTTCTTGGCTGATCAAGCTGTCCGTAGAGAGGACAATAAAATCTATTACTTCCACTGCTGTCGGCGAGGGGAGGCATCTGTTTCTGGAGCTGAAAAGCAGGGTTTGCTCCCATACTATTTGGGTATGTGAGGGATTTACAGCATCTATTTGCCAAACATGAGTTTGTTCAGAGGATGTCTGAGTCAGAGTAAGAAAAATGGCTGGAACAACTCACTGCCTTTGGAAGAAAATGGCTTAAACCTCATCAGCTACAACTCAACATCCTTGAATCGGGGCTTAACTCCTTGGTGCAGGTTCTGAACCTTCCCTTATGAATCACTCCTTTTCCACAGCTGCTTGAAGCTTTGACATAAAGTTGTATAAATCTCCCACTAAAGTCCGTGGTTTTCCCAGTGCTGGTAAAGGAAGAACATTAATTACCTGAAATTGTCTCTGCTCCACCGAGGCACGGCATTTGCCTACAGCATAGCTGATTTCCCCGCATGAAAGTGATGCCAGCCGATGCCTTCTTCTCTTCTTCACTCTTACCCACACTTCCTAAAAAATCCCCCCGCCCCTTGGCGTAAAACCCCCAAAGTTTTAGGTCGATCAGGATATAAATTGCACTCCTGGGAGAGGAAAATTTCCCCGTGTCTCGAAAAAAATCCACCCTTGCTACTGTGCTGCAGTCCAGCGCCTCGTCTTCAACAGGCGATGCAATGAAGTAAGACCCAACAGATTGCCTCCTTCTAAACGGAGACACAGCAATGCATCAAACATGCAAATGTGGTCTGGTGCTGCAGCTCCCTTCTAGGATATTTGCCCAAGGGAGCCGAGCAGCTGCCTGCCAGAGCCTTTGATAGTTTTAGCACAGAAAATCTATTATTCATACGCACACGTACATTGAACCAAGGATTAATTTAGCTCGGAAGTTGTGCAAGGATATTCCAATGCTGCTCTGAACAAGAGAGGAAACATCAGCTGAAGTAATAGAGTGTCTAGACATAAAAGAGAGTTTTCACACTCCATGGCTGGTTGACTTGAGTATCTCAACGTTCAGTCCATGTACTCATACTTATCCCTTGTATTATTGCCTCCATTTTACAAACGTCACAGGAAAATAGAAGAAAATAGAGAATCACAGAATGGTTGAGGTTGAAGGGACCTCAGGATGTCATCTGATCCAACCCTACTATCTGAAGTAGTGAAGTATTATTGGAAGTCTTTGGCTGAGTAGACGAATGCAGCTCTGTGTCCTTGGTCACACTAATGTGTTACACAACACATAATTTTTCAACAAAATGATGAATTAAGATGATGATGACACTTCCTAATGATGAATTATGAGAATAAAATTGAGGTTATTCCCCTCGCCTGTCCCATAGCTCCCCAAGAAGTCTCCCTACTTTCTTAGGCCCCAAAACTCTGGCCCTCCAGCCTTTTTCTTTCCACAATAACCCTTATTTAGCTTGCGTCCCATCATACAGCTTCCCAGATGTCCCCTTGCTCTCTTATCCAAGTGGTGAGAGTTGGAGAGCATAGAGATGGGAAAAAATGTGAGCTGGGACATGAGAGAAGGGGGTGTATGAGAAAGGGTGACCTGCAGTACTATTTAAAAGGGCTGTTTCCTGAACCTGGAATGAAGAAGGATGAGGGAGCAGAGCTCCCTCCTGGCAAGAATCATGCTCCATCTGAGCACCAAGAGTTGTTCGGCTGATAACAGAGGGACAAGACCTGCTGGAGTATCAGCTGCTGTCATGCTGATGTCCTCAAATATGTCTCTCAAATAATTGGTGTTCAGGGCTGGAGAAGTAACTTTGAGTGTGCAGCACCTGAGGACACTGTGAGACCCTCGTAGTAAAAATGAGAATAAATTAAAAAAGCCTGTGTGGGGTCCTCTAGCCTTGAGTCCTTCCTAAACAGGACAGATGGGGCTGGCATCTTTCTGAAAATTCTTTTTGACATTCCAATGCATCCTTTTTAATTCATCAATAAAACTCTATTTATTTGATCATCTGAATTTCCCCAAAATTCTGATTTCCCCCGAGCTAAGAGCGTAAAACTAAAGAAAGAAAAAAAAAAGGAGAAAGCACTAGTTCTTTTCTCTTTAATGAGTTCATTTGCTGGCATTCAACTCACAGATCTGCTATTAATGTTAAATTAGCTGGTTAAATTAGCTAATTATGTAAAATGTGTACAATACTCTCCATTTGGGACAACTGGCAAAGAAGGGCTACTCAGCTAAACTGGTGAAGAGACTACTTTTTAGACCAAATTAATTAGAAATACTGGAAACATTCAAATCAATTGGGCAGTGATCTCTGCCCAATATCCTGATGGATGAAAAGGCCACGTGTTTTCGAGGAAGCTGGATTAATATGCTCTATATTTTCACATTTATTATGCATAGCTACAGATTGTGTACATGTTTGCATTTACTTTATCCATGTCTCCATGTAAATGGCAGAGTCCCTGTTAGTCTGTTGTCATGGAGTACTCCAGAATTCTGGATTCTCTTCCTGGCTCTGCCACCACTCTGAGGTGACCCGAACTGGGGAAACTCGTTTCTCCCGCTGCCCCAAGAATATTTTCCTTTTAACCAATCAGCTGTTCAGGGCTGGGCACTCATCTCACTTTAGGAGGCATCAGCACAACCTTGTGGGACTATGCAAAGATGCTGAAGTGGGACCTCGTGAAACTAGAAACCAGTGCAAGGAGAGCTGCACCAGTTCAGCAGAGACAAGAGGTAACCTTAATTAGTTCTACTGAGAAAGGCTATTCAAAGCTAATTTATGCTCACCTGCCTGCACGGTGTCATTTAGATAGCTGTTTCTTATCTAGCAGCGTGGATAACCTTATCTTACCCAAATGCACTGCTGTTACGCAAACAATAATACATTCTGGGCACCCACATATTTCACTGATGCAGATTTTGAGCGATTCACTTAAAGCCCATGTCTTCAAAAAACGTGGACTGACCTGAATATGGTGTATATGGGGGAAACAGGTCGCCTAAAGCTCGAACATTTCCCTCTGAAGTGGGTAAAAAAGTATTGACAGAATAGCAGAAAGAGGCTTTTAGCTTAGGGAAGTGAAGCCAAATGTGAGTTGATGTAAATCTTGGAGCTAACACAGTGGTGAAAATGACTCACTGTATCCCTCCGTGTCTTTTGCATTCAGGCACGATACAGAACTTTGTTTGAATGGCATTTGTTGACATTTTAGCATAAATTTACACTTTTTCGAGTCTGCGAAAGCCAGTAAACCTCATTAAAAAACGATATTGATACACCGTTGTGCCACCTTGCTCAGGATGCAAATTCAATTTCTCCTTGTTGCCGTACCCTGTTGAGCAAACATATGTCATGGCCTTTGAATATAAAACTGGCAGATGTCTAATTGACCTGCATAAATTTCCAGCATATACCAGAATGGGTCAATAGAAGGTCTTAGAATCCCCCACCAAATTTTAATCAAAACTAATGAGATTAACAAGTGAATGCAGAGATGAGTTATGTGATGCAGAAAACGTTGGGAAGCTCTGCATGTGGAACCACAAGTGATTAATTCAAATGCAATTTTCTCTTCCCTGAGCTGCAGAGAACTTTGCTGGCTGTGTAGCAGAGAAGAAGTTGAAGCAGAGCCATTTAAGTAGTCCACACGGACCCCATCCCAGCAAAGAGCATGGAAGATTTCCTTCTCCTGAGGCAATGGTCCTAGTTAGGAAGAAGGTACCGGGGATAGACCTGTCTTGTAATGAAATTTCATCAAAGATGGAGCCAGAAAGCTGCTAAACCCTGCAGGACAGAAGTCCTTTGCTAGTAATGAGCTGTCTGCACTTGGAAGAGAGCCAGAGACAAACGTAACCCAAATGATGTTGTCAGGCTTGGGCTTCCTCTTGCAGCTACCTCCTGGCCCAGCATATTTGGATGCAGATGTAGCTGGAATTTATATTAAAACATTTGTGAAAGAAGCCAAGGTATGGTTGAGTCTTAATATCGGATGCAGCAGAAAAACTTCTGATGCCATTGTGCAAGGGAAGAATTGGATCCTGGGTATGAGAAGATGGGTGAAGGTCATGTTCTCGGTGGCATCCTCAGGAATCAGACAAAGGAGCACTCTCCAGTGCATTTATTTTTTACACTCTTAAATGCTGGCACCAAGGGCCCTCACAGCAGTCCTGGGAGACCAGAGTGACACACACCTCTGAGCTCTTGGCAGCTTTTGTTAGGAAATAAAACTTTCTGGATGCCACAGTCCACTCAGTGTAAGGGTTCATCAAAGCTCGATGGCATGGTTGGCATTAATGCAACCATCAGCTCTTCTATAAAATGTCTGTAGCGACAGCATGATACAGGAATATAAGAAATTATGAGCTTGAGTGCGTGGGCCTGGGGCATCACACCGTCTTCTCACCACCTCCCCCTACTCACACCCGTGAACTGTAGATAGTTCAGCCAAGACCGATGCTGCTGCTTGTTAAAGTAACACCAGGTTGTGCCAACACTGTCGAGCAAGGCACCGTGCGAACTCAGAACACGTTTGCTATTGGTCTTGGAGAGTTTGCAGTCTCCACCAGTAACACAAGGGGGGCATCTGGACTTTTTGAAGTACTAGTATGGGCAACGCTTCTTTTGTGGTCACTCCCCACCCCGATACCTTGGGTCTGACTCCTGCTGTAGCTGATGGGGGCTATAAGGAAATAGTAAATGAACTCAGCACATTCAGCATAGCTTTTATGCATGGATCTCACAGAAAATACGAGATTCTGCTCAATATTTCTAGCTGCCAGCAGTGTTTTTTGGTTTTGAAATCAAGCTGAAAGACCTAAAGGAGTAGTTGTGCTTTTTATTACTTTAAGTGCAGACAACACTTATGGGCTGGGGACTGCTCGTACTAAATCTTAAGCACTGTTTAAATACACAACAAATGTTCCAAACTGGTCATAACTAAGAAACTGTTGAACCTCAGAAGCATGTTTGGGTAGGTATCCTGAAAATTTAAGATTTCAATTTGAAGTTTATATTGTGTTGAAAAACATCCTGCAGAAACTCATCCCAGCCATCTTATTTTAGCAGGTAACATGATTTCAGATGGGGTAAAATGTCAGAGAGCAAGCACAAGAGACAGGAACAACCATTCGTTTCACTTGGGTGTACATTCTTGTCACCCTGACGGCCCTCAAGCACGTCCGTCTGTCTGTTTGTCCAACCTCCTCAGTGGAACAGGAGTTCTGCCCCACAATAAGTTACCTCCTCAGTGGAATAGTTCTAAAGTCACAGACTGGCTTGTGGGAAAGGGAGCCAGATTGTTTTCTTTGCTCCTTCAACAGTGATACGGAGGAACAACTCATCAATCCAAGCCGGTTATGGACTGCTGTAGGCAGTACAGGTTCACAGCAAGAGGAAAATCCAGTCCCAATGCAGTAAGTAGATAATTCAGACAAAAGTAAGCAAGGGTGGAGGAACAAATGCATGGAGCAATGTAGGTTTTTGCTTCAGAGCCCATAAGGATCAGTACCCAAGAAAGAAAGAGGACCCAGGAATCCTGCATTTGGAATGGACCCCAAAGATGTCCCAGAAGCAGGAGATGACTGGACCAGCATCTCAGGTGAACTCAGAGTGCTCTGCATAAAGGGGAGGCTTTTGTCCTGAGGTTTAAGTGAAGATAAATTCGCCATTTCATGAGACTTTTTCTTTTCATGGCAGGGTCTTGTGATTTAAGCAAGCAAAAGCACAGCAAGTTGAAATGCCCTTTGAGCCTGCTGGGAAAATTTGCATCAGCTTTTGACCACAAAGCCTAGGAGCTGCCATGTGAGTTGAATGTGTCTTTGGGAAATTTAATCAGATCCTTTTCGTCATGGCTTCCAAAGCAGAAAGAAAAATTGGGCGACTGACAGAAATCTGCCAGGTTCGAACGGGGAAGCCAGGAGCTGGGAGAAGGTGAAGCATATAAATGTGTGTGTTTTCCATTTCCTGCGTTACTGCTGCATTAGATGTGTCAATCCGATGCAGTAGCTCAGAATGCAGAGAGGCAGTGGATTCAGATTTAGCAAAGCCCATTACATTTACAAAAGCTCAGGAGAGATGTCCCAGCAAGACAGTGATGTAATAACTACAAGAAAATGTATTTTCAAAAAGATAGGCCCTTAGCTAAACTGTATGCACCAGGGGATCTCGCTGCAGAAAGCCTCAGTTATTACTTTCTTAAAATCCTTATTACATTTCCAGCTCTATAAAAACTGAGTAATTACTGTCTTCAATTACCTCTTGGCGCCAACTCGATTAATGTCCTTTACACCGATTGCTTTTTTGAACTGTTGGAGAGAAAAGATGATCTGGGTCAACTCTATAAATGGCCTTTTCAATGCCTGGTTAGCAGAAACGTCAAGACTTGTGTTTTCAGGGAAGGGTCATCACTGGATTGCCCTGAGAAAATGCAATGGATGGACTGGCAGGAGCCAGAATTTCATTATCGGCATCCAAAATTTAGGTGATGCCAGCCATTCAAAGTGGTTGGTTCTCTCACCCTCCCTTGCTCTAAACCCCTGGGAGCTAGGCTAGAGCTGGTACTAAGTGGGAGGATCAATGGTTGTCTATACTGGCTTTAATAATTAAAGCTATTGAGCCATTATGTTTTGGATCAACAAGCAGGGCTAACAGGTCAGTCTTCTCGGCCTTGCAAATCGATTATTTTTCTACAGACAATATTAGGGTCAGGAGGCTTGACTGACCTGGTCTCCCAGGTCTTGCTATAAACAACCACTGATTAGGACCATCTGGCCATGGTTTCACTCAGACCATTCACTATTCTCAGCAGGAAAATACTTTTCTCCTCTAGCAGAAGCGAGCGGTGAGTCAGTACTGAGCTTTCATCTCCCTTGAGCAGGACCTTTCAACGTGGAACAGGACAGCATATAGGTTTTAGATTAGACATTAGGAAAAAATTCTTTACTGAAAAAGTGGTGAGACATTGGAACAGGCTGCCCAAGGAAGTGGTAGAGTCCCCATCCCTTGAAGTGTTCAAAAAACTCCAGGCACTTGGGGACATGGTTTAGTGGTCATGGTAGTGTTGGGTTGATGGTTGGACTAGGTGATCTTAGAGGTTTTTTCCAACCTTAATGATTCTACTTTTGCTGCTGGTAGAGTTGTTCAGTACCTCAAGGTCTGATATCTCACTAGAATCTCGAATTCTATCTTCCGGTCCAAGTCATTTTGGGACTCGTGTTGCGGATAGCTGGGCAAATGCTGTAGGAAACTTTATCAGCCACGCGTCTTCTGCTTCAGTATCCAATACCGATACTGAGGCAAACACAGCAATTTCTTGAACTGCCAGGGAATGATCTGGAAGGGGGTGGAAGGAAAGTGGGAGAAGACCACAGCTATTTGACCAGTGTTGGAGATGCTCCACAGTGACTCAACTTATCCTACGAAATCTCACTTTGCAACTTGACCTCCTGCCCTATGGAGCCCCTTTCCCGGCCCTGCTGGCATTTGGCCAGTCAGTGGGAGGAAGGCTAAGCCAAGCTCCTAAACCAGCAAAGGATTAGGTCTCCTGGAGGGCTGATGGCTCCTTTCCTCAACACAGCAGGGAGCGATCCATGGACCACTTTCAGAATCCAGGCTAAGTCTTTCCCTTGCAGACCAGTCTTTTTTCTTCCTTGTAAAATCAGCCAAGTGATTATCTTAGCTTCCTGATCCAGGCTTTTTTGAGGACCTATCTTTTCTCCAAAGGTTTCCACACCACTGGCCACTTGCTGCAGCTCCAGAGCCCCACGTGGGCCAGTTTGTCCTCTGAGGTCCAACCACACTTGGACGCCTCCAGCTAAGGACCCCATTGTTTTCTGTCGCATAATTTTTGGAGTCACCTGGGTCAAGATTTTCAAAGAAATCCAGTTGCCAGGCTCTTGTTTTAACCGATAGAGCCCATCACCACTGGCACTAATTGGAGGGATAACGTGTGCTAAACACTCCAGCATTTCTGCTGTGTCTCAGGCAGGGTTTGCAGCTGGCACCGAGCACCACGTCGTGGATGCTGCCTTACTCCCTGTCTCCCCAGACAGGTATTTAAAGCTCTCACAGGCATAACTACATGGTCTACAGTCACTCTCTGATTGCAGCATAAATGTTTCCATTATAATACAAGCCTTGGAGACAAATCCCTGAAACCCGTCTCCTCCTCCCACCTGTTGCCATGGGGCAGGAGAAGGTGAGCCTAAAAATGCTTTGCAGGATTAATGTTGTTCTGTAATGCCAAATCCAGATACGAGTTGCCAAAGGTCTTCTTTGCGCAAAGGATTTTCAGGCAGAGACAATCTGAAATTCGCTCCTTGCGGCACAGTAAAACAATCCCCGACAGAATATTATTCCATGCTAGGGTTTCATAGTATTATAATTTCACCTGTCTGTATTTTGATAGTGGGATCTTGGTGTTTAACTCAAAGCTCTCTCGTGCACTGGCAATGTTCTCATTCCTTCATCAGGCCCCCTGTGCCACTTTTCTAATCAAGGCTTTCTACGTCCCTCGTTCTTGGCCTGAATTTTCTCTTTTTTTTTTTTCCTTTGATACTTGCATGTGTTCAGAACACTTGAATTCTACATGCCAGATGTTGGGTTTTCTGTTAATATTTGGCTCCGTTTGACATAGGACCTTGGCGAAAGTATGTGCTACTGACTTTCTGCTCTCTCGGTTAACACAGGCAGGGTGAGATCTTTACTACCAGGGATGTTGACCTGGCATATTTCACCGAAGAGACAAAATTTTTATCAAAAATTAGAGAATTTAATAGGAAATTAGGAAGCTATTTTAAAGGAAAAGCTCATGTGCATAACGAGGCATGCTTGTGTGCTCTCCCTGTTGCTCATTAATAATGCAGGTGGCTTCATTCCTTTCTTGAACCCCAACATTTCCGTTGCTGCTGTGTGTGCAGCGCAGGTAGAAGCTTCTGAATTATCTCACAGGGAGTTATCTCAGCTGCTGAGAGCCCCTCACCCCAAAATAGCTTGGTGTAAGGTATCGCCCTGAGCATTAAATCAGCTTCTCAAGTGGGTTTTGCAATTCAAAGAAGAACCTCAGCCTGAAACTGAAGAAAACATTTTTGCTTCTCCTGAACCCTTCAGCATGGGGCTGGATGTTTGGCAGGAGGTGAGGGGTTTGAAACACTGCTCAGGGCAGGGCAGGGATGAGTGCTGAACCCCTGTGCTACCACAGGAGGACATTTCTGCCTTTGACAGGGGTTCAGACAACGAGCAGAGAACACTTGCTTTCATCCACGTCTACATTGGATGGGTAAAGAATCGTAGAATCATGTAGGTTAGAAACAACCGTGGAGTCCACTCGCTAACCCAGCAATGCCAGGTCCATCACCAACCCATGTCCCTGAGCACCACATCTGCACATCTTAAGTGTAACAGAACATCAGGTTATTTTTTTTTTTTTCTTTTTAAGTAAAAAGACAGAAAATCGCTTTATTCTGGGTGGGAGCAAGGGCAGTGAGGAGGTCTGCTGGGGTAAAGATGCTTCCGAGTTGCAAAATGAAAATCTATGAATCAAAGGACAGTTCCTGGTGAAAATGTTGGCACTTACAGAGCTTGCAGGGATTGTGAAGAGAATTTTGCTGTGTCTCCAAGGTCCTGAACTCACACAGGGACACCACACAGAAGAGAGAGCTGGACCCATATTATCAGACATTCCAGGTTTGTGCCAGCCTCCCTGCGCTGTTGCTGTGCTGCTGGCCTGGTGATCTTCGGTGGTTCCTGCCTGTTTTTGGTATTCACTGCTCTTTCTCAGCTCAGGGAGACCTGAGCATCTGAGAGCAGTGTGGAAACACAGGGAAAGAGTGAAGCCAAACAAAAGAAGAAACCTCTGTATTTTGTTTTCATTCTGAAGCATGTTATATTTCAAGCTGCAGTGGGTATAAAGTGCTCATAGGTATTCTAGCCCCTTTCTAACAACTGAAGGCAGAAATACTCCAAGGAATGTAACTCTCCCCACAGCTTTTCCTGCCATCACAACCTGGCAACTTCCAGACCCGCTGAACTAAAACCACTTCAGACAAATGGTTTCTTACTGAAAAGGCAGCAGCAGTTTTCCAAAGGTTCCAAAATTTACTGAGCTTATAATGACTGCAGCCAGTCGCCGAGGCTGTGATTGAGCGATCAAGATGTTCACAACCCAAGGCTACGCACTTATTGCTTTTTCCCTTGGAAAAATGAAAGTATGTGTTACAGCTTCTCTGGTTCCCTTTTTACCTCAGTGAGGAAAGCATGCAACAAAGGGTCTTCACCGCCTTCCACTTCTTGACTGTTTTCTTACCACCTGCCCAAATCCATGGTCTGCCTGGCTTGTACAATCCCCGGTGGGCCCTTGTGCATGGTTGTCACGGGGCCAGTCTGCTGCCTGGAATGGTGTCCCACAGTGACCCACGGGGCCACCTCGCTACTAATAAGGAGAATTTCAGTAGAACACAAATGTAGCACAAATATTTGCTCTCATGACACTTCCAGTTTCTGGACATGTGGATAAAGCTCTGAAAGTTTCATGGCCAGATTTGCTGAGTTACCTGCATTGGCTATGAGATATAAAGAGTTTGCTCCTGCACCCGGCTCCTCTAGAACCAGGTCTATATTTCACACAGTTGTAGCATAGGACTTCATTTTCTGTGAACACCTAAGATACCAGAAAGGGTTGTTGCATGCTGGGGAGGTGACAGACACAATATGAAGGTCCTCCAGTGGAATAACCATTCATTTAACCTGCAGCGTTCTCCACATCACACAGCCTCGGATCACGCAGTTGTGTGAAGGAGTCACGGGCACAGAGATAGAAGAAAGCGGAGAGGGCTGGAAATCTTCTGGCAGAATACGATCAAATGGCTGAAGGCTTGGGCAAAACAAATTGAAACAGGACACATGGGACACAATTTGAACAGGAAGGACAAGCTTCTGTTGAAAAAGGTTATGATGGGACTGGGTGAGTAGCCCATCAGCAGGTCTTTCTACAGGTTTCTACAGGATTCAAGGCATGAAGTCCCCTGGAGTAAGTTATGCAAGAAGTTAGACAGAGTCATCACGGTGTTCACCGCTCACTTTAAGAGCAATAAAACCAATGTAAACTCCACAACTTACATTTCAACCTTCACTGAGGTGTATTTTACTACCCTGCTTAATTACGCTGCATAAATCTCCACTCTGTTAAGGCTAAAATGTGGCCTCTGCCCTGATGAGTTCATAACTTAAACGGATGAGACACATGAATTGAAGAAAGAAAAGGATATAGCACAGAAAGCAGCAGCACAGTGATTTGTAAATTTAAGTTGCGGCACTATGATTTCAAAAATATCAGTGGTGCCTAGCGGAAGGGATTAGTAAATTGCAAAGATGAAGGAAGAGAGGACACAATGGAAAGGCAGGAGATGAATTGGAGAAGAACAGGGAATGGAGGGCAGTAGCGAAGGGGTGATAAAAGGTAGCAAAAGAAGCAGCTGAATGGTCTTCAGCACTTAATGGTCATCTTCAGCACTTATTGTGACAGATATCTATTAGTTTGTGACGGATACCTATTAGTTGTGCTGACCTCATTTTTCACCAGATCCCTGGAGCTGGGTACTCCTTTGAAATGTTTTCCCTCTCTGAACCCACAAAGATCACAGGAAAAAAAATGATACTGCATTGTAGGGCTTGCCTTTCCTGAAGGGGAATTGTTAAAACCCAATGCCATCTTTAAAATAGAGATGACGAGACTTTTTAGTTCATTTCATTGCATTGCATTTAATTTTATAGATGTACAGTAGGTTACACTTCATTTTCTTAACGAGCATTTAATCTTACCCTACCAAACTTGAAATGGGAATTGCAAAACCTCTGCTGCGTCGCTTGGAAATTATTTAGCTACACCACTATCTCTAAGAAATTTTTGGGTGTGCTGACAGCTTAAATTCCTGCAATGTCATAAAGCAAATCTCCAAGAGACTTGTTCTGCTTGTGTTTCAAAGGCCACCTGGACGTCACTTCGTCAGGTTATTACAATGAACTGGCTCTACGCCACCGATACCTCTTAATCCACTATCGGGTCTTCTGGTGACTGCAAGAGCGTCGACGGAACAGAACAAAACGCAGTGATCTTCCACCCTAACGTGTCTGTCTCGAACCCTGCACCAGTGGTGATGGAGCTGTGGGGTTCAGCACCAAGCATCTGTCTTGCCGATTTTGTCCTTTTTGCTGACAATAACGGAAAAAATTAAAGCCATCTATCTTCAGCCTTATTCAGTGCCCACATAACACTGCTGTGCAATAAAGTTGATTTAAGTCCGTTCCTGTGGATTTGGTGCTTCAGTTTGCTCTTTATCATGAGCCTTTCACAGCTGCAGTGCCTGTAGCTCCCTGAGCATCCTCACTCTCTGACGACCCACAAACACTCCGTGACACCAAATATTTGGGAGTTACCATCACCTCTTGCAGATTGAACAGTTTCCAATCTGAATTTTGATGCTGCTTGTTGGGTACATGCAGAGATTTTAGATTTTTCCAGGCTGTGAGTCAAGCGAGCGACCACTTCCTCCGGGCTCATCTTGCCCACCAAACCGGAATTTTGGGTGGTAACATTTCTGGGCAAGGGGAAAGTCAACCCTTCTCTATTCCAGAAGCTGTGGTGCTAAGTCGGGGCACATCACACCATCCCAGGTCAGGGAAAGGGGAGGGATAGCGACAGTGGTCAGGGTGGTAGCACCAAAGGATTTGCCTGGTGCCATCAAAGGCAACATGGAGCAAACTTTACAAAAAAAAAAAAATAGAAGTGACAGCTGATGGATAAAGCACCACTGCACACTTGCAGCATGCTGGTGCTCTGGTATTGAGTTTTACATTGCAGAAAGCCTGCAGGGATTTTATTAAACAAACTCCCCCAGAGAAACTTCTTTTTTTTCTTAGTGAAAATGCAGGACAAGAAGGTGCTGGTCGAACAGTGGGGAGGCTCAGGTTTCTGACACGCAGGAGGACATTGTGGAAGGTCCACCACTGCCCATCTGCAACGTCCTTCAAGGTGTCTGTCCTTCAGTTGCGTTGAACTACATGCATTGAGCTCCAACACGTGGAGTATAAATCATTCCAGTTTCTTCTCCTTCTTGGCAGCAAAACTTTGAGACTCTAAGAGAAGTGGGGTTTGTTGCTGCGTTCTTGATTTTAGTATCATCAGGTCACAGCTTTTCCTGTAAAATGGGGGTTATGATGTCTGCCAGTGATATATTTACTTTGTCAAAAGTGCTATAGAAGTACAACAACTGTCATATTATCTTTCTCTCATATCGCTTCCTAGTAAATTAAATTTGAGGCCAAAAGGACTGTTCAGCTGCCGAAACTTATGCCTCATTTTCTGCAAGGGAAGCCTTGAAATTGGATTTCTGATGTCTTATTTCAGAAGGATTGATACCACCGCTGCTTTTCTTGAAAATACAAGACCGTGTTGCTAGTACTGGGAGTTTTACTTACTTTGGTTCAAGTTTTTGTTGTTTCTATTGCCTGCAGCTGTTAGTTACACAAAGCAGAAAATTTCCAAAGCTGTATTCACTAAGATGAAATGCTTCTGCGAGCAGTGGAATTTCTGAAGCCTTATCTCCAACATATGTCATGCTTGGCTGTCTACGGTTTAATAAGGTGGAGCTCTGATCTAAAGCTTTTTCCTGAGGTTGAGGAATCTGTTACCTCTCCCTCCCATGAGAATTCACTGGAATAGATGAGCCAAGTGGTTCCACCTCCCTCTCAGTGCCAGCAGGAAGCTGGGACTGTCTTTTTCTATATTTGGCCCCACCTTTTCACCCAAACTGTAGGAACTTACTGGCTCAGATATCACTTGAGGTGGTACTCAAAAACTCCACAATTTATTACACGGAGACTTGATGGTCTGCTAGAGATAGGGAACTTAGTGGAGCTGTGTTAAAATGAGAAGCGTGTGGATAGGATCTAGGAACTCCTGACTGAAGGGGCGGGAGGCAAAACAAGCATAAATAAGCGCAAGAGAGTTGGGATGTGAGTGTTGTTCTTTACGTCTCTCACACAGCTCAAGTTTTCCACGGTTCCAAAATGAAGACAAAGCTTAAAGATACTAATTTCCACCAACCAACATGCAGCCTGCAGCCGTTCACCTGAACGAGGTGAGGAGAGCCAGGCTGAGGATTTCGAAGATAACTGAGGACACCTGGATGCTGGACATTTTTGTCTTAGCAGCAGGGTGGAAGGCAGCCTTGGTAAGTCACATTTAGGCTTCCTAAACCCCAGGTTTGGTGTATGTAGCACAACAATAAAAAAAAAATTATATTCCTCCTACAAGTATTGTCACTGTCAGAAAATTCTCATTTAGAACAAAATCTTTTTGCAAAAGAATGGACATACTTTGCTGAGAAGGCTATGGAGTGTGTTCAAGCTCCTGGGATGTGAAGGCAGGTTCTGGGCTCAAGCTTCACGTGATTCAGGAACTGTATCAAGGCGAGTAATTAGATTAGAAAGCCACTCCACCACCTTGCAATTTACTGTTCCCCAGGGAATGAGATCAGTTAATAAAATAAGCCCCGATAAAAGATTATTGCATGGGACCAGTTACGGGGTCTCTGTCCCTTTTTCTGACACCGATCGTTCTGGCCAGGTGTGAATCAGGCCACCAACCTCACCAACTGTCTGGTTCAGTCTCACCTCTCTGTATCGTCACGGATTGCACAATTGCACAAACAGCATTCCCTCGGTAAAGAAAAGTAAAATAAAGCGGAAGACATAAACCAAACAATCTGTCTTTTTAATGGTTTAGAGAAGGAGAACAGCTCGTCTTCTTTTCACAGTGTTTTATCTGCCTTTGAAGAGAAATACCGCACACTTCTGCTCTGATTTCCTTCAGGGATTGTGCTACCATGGGTTCCGTGGCTTTGACATTGGAAAAGCAGCCGTACTTTTCCACTTAGCTTAATCCTAGTTACTGTTTTCTTCTGTGGCAGCAGTACACTGGGCAACCTGGGAAATGTCAGGAGGCAAAAAACAATAAGAAGGCATTTGAATCATATCTCTGCCTCGATTCCCAGCGTTAAACCAGGCAACTTCTTCTCCTGCCCCATGGGTTGCTTACTTCTTATTCACAAGCTGAGACAGGAAGAATTGATGGCAGCTACGTGCTGGGAAGGGATACTGACTGTTGTCATGCAGCAAATCTGAAAGAAACAACCCAACCACTTTCAGCACAGACTTACACGATGATATGATGATGATGATATAACGGTAAATAGGAATAACAAGGTCATCCAGACGAGTGATTAACCATAGCGACAAATCCTGACGTTTCAGCATGTTTTTACGCAGTTCGTATTCAGGAAGGTTGGTAAAGGCTGATACAGCTTTGTCAGAAAACAAAAATTAAGTCTCTTGCAAGAAGTGGGGGCCTGGGACTCTGTTCTTTGGGCACAGACTCATTTCAGTTTAATGCAGCTGATGTCAGGGTGGCAGGCTGTGTAAGAAGACATAATATATTTTATTTAACTGAGTGATATATGCCAACTGAGTTATGCTGGCTTTCTAGAAGCAATATGGCTCCTGGAGTCTCAGATGGAAACTCTGGCCTTCGCCCCGTTCCCGTTTACTTTGATGCAAGTCAAAGGTAATTTCATTATAACTAATATAAACGCATTACAGACAAAGCAATTACACTTCTAAGATATTGGTGTGAGCTGAACCCTTTTCTCTGACATTTCTGCTAATGTTGGAAATGAAATAACAAAGCAAAACGTGGCATTTTTTCAAATGTTAAACCTGTGGTTGAGAGACCCGCGTGCGCAACAGCGCTGAGCATTAGTACATCTGTTACGATTTAGAAATTCACCGCTAACACCTAGAAAATACCAGTGGATAAGGGGATTGAAGGCAAAATTCTCTCAGGAAAGGGGGAAAACAATCCCCTAGTGTCGTGTAAGTCATATGGGGAAAGGAGCTCTTTTGCCACCGGAGTTTGTAAAGGTCTCCCAAAGGGAGGAAGCCGTATTAGCGAAAGAAGCGCTCTGCCTGCGCCTGGTGAGATTTCATTTTGGCACAGCTCTCCGCCGCTGCACTGCTCCCTCAGGCAACTGCCCCAGTGGATGAGAAACAGCAGAGTATGGGCTCGCCTCTGCACCGAGCCCTTTTCTTGTCTTTCCTTACGAAGGGATGCTGGGGAGGAGGAATGAAACCATCTGTGCTTCCCAGTCCCTTCTGGTTTTGGGGGGATGCTCTACGGAGCCCCTGCAATATTTACAGACAAGTTGTGACAGTGGTTAACTCAATTTTTTGGTCAGTTCAGACTTTATTTGGTTTGGGTAGTCAAGCACCCACCCATTTTACTAGATACACCTCCTAGTACTAAAATGCTGTGGTTTAATTTTATGTTCCCTCGTTTCCAATCCATCGTTTTTCATGTTGAGATTCTTTCTTATAAGCTTTGTGAGGAGAAAATGCCATTCTCATAACCCCTCATGCTCATTGTATCTTATATTAATAATGAAGAAAGACCTCAGCGTTCATGTGCTGCATCAGCCCGAACTATGCTGATTTTTTTTTTCTTTTTTTTAAAAAAGAAAACATAAATTCACACCTCCAGCTCTGCTTGGGTTGAGAGTGAAGGGAAAGGGCTTGTAAATGAGACAAGGCAGTGGTTTAGCAATTAAAGGCCAAGACTGAAAGTCAGCAAGGTTACAGTTCTGAGGGCGATTTGCTGTTGTTTGTCCTGTTGAAGTTCCTCCTAAATGAGGTGATTATTGTAGCTGTCAGGAATGAAAAGGTAGGACACATTGATTTCATCCCTGCTGCAATCTCCAGGACGTGCCGGTACAGAGCAGTCAATACGAATTGCCAATTAACAAAAAAACAATATTGGCAAGCTGGTAGTTCGAGAAAAAACTCCCTCCAGCCGGTGCACATAGCCCCTGCCACTCAAATCACCATCCTCGAGCAAAGGCATTAGCAAATCTGCCCAGAAAATCAGTGAAGATGAGCTTTTTTTTGGCGTAGGCGAATAGCAAATTGTAGAGCTGAGAGCCTGTCTGCAGAGGGGAAATGGGGCAGAACAGCTATCCAGGAACACACTTCAAGTGCACATCCTATCTGGAGATCAAAATCACTTTACTTTGCAGTAATTACTCTGTTGTAAAAACACATCGGTTATTCAGGAATAAAGTATCCTTAATTTCGGAATTAAAGTGCCCGTGCTCTTATTCTGCCACTTGGTTCATGATAATAGTTACAGCTATTGATTGTGATAAATGGAGATTCTTCCACAGTAGCTACTGGGGAAATCTTGTAAATAAGCCCTAGGAATACCATGCTTCCAGTTACCTTACAATTCAAACACCGCTCATATAAATGGAGACTTAGATACAGATTTCAGCAATTTTCAGGCAATTAAAATCAGTAACGGGCAGCTTTGGGCTGAAGGAACAACTCCAGAATAGCAGCCATGAGTAGTGTCTTTAACATGATGGAGTGAACTGGGTTTAGAAAACACCCGGCAGTAACTCGACTGTTACTGCACTTGTGAGGGAATTCCTGTCTCTGCAATAACAAACCTGTGTCTCATGTGATGCTTTTAACATCAGCTCTCAAAGGACTTGGCTAGAAAGGTGGTGTTATCCCTCACCTGCAAATGGGGCAAGCGGAGGCAGAGGTTGTAAGGCGATTTGTTTGCAGTTGTCCAGCAAGCCGTTGAAAAAGCAACCTTTGCTCTTCTAAGACGGCGGCATACGTCTTCCTTCTTTTAAAGAAGATGACCCTGTGGTAAGAGATGGAGCGTTTTGATGATAAACCTGCAGGCAAGTAGCTTGGCCTTCAGGGAGTGCTGGGTGTCAGAGATTTGCTGCTTCCCAGCAAGCTTGTGAACTGCCTCCTGGAATTTGTCATCTCCCAACTCAAAAAATCATAGAATCATAGAATTGTCAGGGTTGGAAGGGACCTTACAGATCATCCAGTTCCAACCCTCCTGTGCCATGGGCAGGGACATCCCCCACTAGATCAGGCTGCCCAGAGCCCCATCCAGCCTGGCCTGAAAAACTCCCAGGGATGGGGCTGCCACCCCCTCTCTGGGCAACCTGGGCCAGGGTCTCCCCACCCTCATGGGGAAGAACTTCTTCCTCACGGCCCATCTGAACCGACCCATCTCCAGCTTCAATCCATTCCCTCTAGTCCTGTCACTGCCCGACATCCTGACAAGCCCCTCCCCAGCTTTCTTGTAGCCCCCTGGAGATACTGGGAGGCCACAATAAGGTCTCCTCGGAGCCTTCTTTTCTGCAGCCTGAACAGCCCCAACTCTCTCAGTCTGTCTTCCTAGGAGAGGTGCTCCAGCCCTCTGAGCATCCTCGTGGCCCTTCTCTGGACACGCTCCAGCACGTCCAGATCTCTCTTGTGCTGGGGGCTCCAGAACTGGATGCAGGACTCCAGGTGGGGTCTCACGAGAGCGGAGCAGAGCGAGAGAATCCCCTCCCTGGCCCTGCTGACCACGCACCTCTTGATGCAGCCCAGGACACGATTGGATTTCTGGGCTGCAAGTGCCACTGACGGCTCATGTTGAGCTTCTCGTCCACCAGTGCCCCCAAGTCCTTTTCTTCAGGGCTGCTCTCAAGCCAATCACTGCCCAGCCTGTATTGGTGCTTGGGATTGCCCTGACTCAGATGGAGGACCTCGCACTTGGTCTTGTTAAACTTCATGAGGTTGGCCTGGACCCACCTCTCCAGCCTGTCCAGGTCCCTCTGGATGCCACCCCTGCCCTCCAGCTTGGTGTGGTCAGCAAACTTGCTGAGGGTGCACTCGATGCCACTGTCCATGTCGCTGAGGAAGATGTTGAACAAGACTGGTCCCGGTACTGATCCTTGAGGGCCTCCACTTGTCACTGGCTTCCACTTGGACATGGACCCATTGACAGCCACTCTTTGGGTACAGCCATCAAACCAGTTCTTTATCCACTGAATTGTCCACCCAAAATGCTGACTGTTTTGAGTTTGCTTTTAGAGGTGACTTCAAAGTTCACCTGGGCTGTTTCCCTTCAAGTCACCCCATGTTTTTAAAAGCATCAGAACCCACAGACAGGGAATTGACGCTCCCGCGTCCCCTGTAGATGTCCTTGCAACCAAAACCTGCTCAAGGCTGTGGTGCGCACCTCGTGTTCACCGTCAGCTCGTTTGTAGGATGCATTGCTCTGTGTAATTAGTGCATTTTGTTCATTCTAAACCATATAAATGCTTGAGGCCGGGAGCAGGGTGGGCACCCTGAGGTGCTGCAGGGGCGGCTTTGGTCGCTTGCACTTCAACCTCTTTTTTCTGAAGAGAGCGATGACTTTTGGGCACAAGCCCTCTTTGCAGATGTGTCTTGTGTGGTCGGTAATTTTTTAATCCGTTATTTAGTTATTTACTCTGGCTTGTATTAGAAATTGTGTGACCAGCAGGAGTAGGGAGGGGTTTGTCCCCCTGTGCTCAGCACTGGTGAGGCCACACCTTGAGTGTTGTGTTCAGTTCTGGGCACCTCAGTGTAAGAGGGATCTCGAGGTGTTGGAGCGAGTGCAGAAAAGGGCAACAAAGCTGGTGAAGGGCCTGGAGAATAGACCTTACGAGGAGCGACTGAGGGAGCTGGGACTGTTCAGTGTGAGGAAGAGGAGGCTGAGGGGGCACCTCATCATGCTCTACAGTTACTTGAAAGGATGTTGTAGAGAGGTTGGTGCTGGTCTCTTCTCACAGGTCATTAGGGACAGAACCAGGGGGAATGGGTTCAAGTTGCAACAGGGCAAGTTTAGGCTGGACATGAGGAAGAAATTCTTCACGGAAAGAGTGGTCAGACCCTGGCACAGCCTGCCCAGGGAGGGGGTTGAGTCGCCATCCCTGGGTGTGTTGAAGTGTCGCTGAGATGTGGTGTTGGGTGAGATGGTTTAGGGGTGAACTTGTAGTGTAGGGTTAATGGCTGGACTCGATGATCCCAAGGGTCTTTTCCAGCCTGAACTGTTCTATGGTTCTATGATTAGCTTTAACCGCCTTCCGCAGTGAGGATCGTACCCTCGAAGCCGCGTTTCCACCAACTCCACAAGTTGCCGCAGGGCAGGGCCGGAGCCGCCGCCATTAAAAAAACTACAATTCCCAGAAGGCGCCGCGCCGCGCACGCTGCGTCCCTGCCGGCTTCCCCGTCTTTTATTGGTGGGCGGAGCCGCAGCTGCCCGCCCTCTCTCTTCTGATTGGCTGCGCCTCGCCGGCGCCGCTGCGTTTGAGGCGGGTTCAAGATGGCGGCGGGCGAGGCGGCGGGGCGGTACCGGAGCAGCATGAGCAGGAGCAAGGACCCCTCGGGGCTGCTCATCTCCGTCATCAGGTAGGGCCGGCGCGGCCCCGCTCCGCAGCCTCGCGTCCCGCCCCTCAGGGCCGCTCCTGGGGCGCTGCGTGGGTCCTTGGGGGTGACCCAGGGGCGTGTGCGGGCCCCGGAGGGCTGTGAGGGCCTTCCCGGGCCCGGCCTGCAGAGCCTCGGGGTCCTGCAGGGCCCTGACGGCCGTGGGGAGGTCTCAGCGGGGGAGCAGGGACGGTGTCCCGCCGTCCTTCCCCCCTGGCTGGCTCCCCTCTCTTCTCTTCCCCTTCTTTGGCCTTATCCTGAGGTCAGGGTAAGGGTTGGCTCCAGTTGGGACTTGCTTAATGCAACACAGGGAGGGTGAAGATGCCGTCGTCTTGTTGTAGAGTCCATAGTTGGCCCCCAGCTTCACAGACAGGGCAGCACTGGGTAAAACGGGTCTGGTTGGTGAAGCTGTGGGCCAAGGAAATCCCGTGTCCAGGTGTCATCCTGGTTTAGGATGCAGTAAAGGATAAAGTGCCCAGGGAGGCGGTGGAGTCACTGGATGATCTCTAGAGGTCCCTTCCAACCCCCAGTATTCTATGTTTCTGTGATACTTAGAGCATTGTAACTAAAAGAGCAGCTTTTCCTGCCCACGAAGATGGTCCTGGCTGCTGAAGCCTTCATGGACGTGGTGGAGTCACCGTCCCTGGAGGGGTTTAAGGAGAGACTGGATGTGGCATTTAGTGCAGTGGTCTGGCCAAGTCATAGGCTGGACTTGATCATCTCAGGGGGCTTTTCCAGCCTCAACAGCTCTGTGATTCTGAGTGTCTTGTGGGGGAGAGAAAGCAGTTATGTCTAAGTCGTGTTCAGACTATTGATTTTTGTCTGCCCTTGTTCCTGAACTCTCCTCTCCTCTGCTAGAGCATGATTCTGTGATATACTCAGAGCCGTGCAAGGACCTGAATTCACTTCGCTTCACTGGTTTCCCTCCGTGTCTTATTCAACTGCCTGTAAGTCTTTTCTGTAATGCTTGTAGCCAGTGGATTGGCAGCTGATTTCTGACACTGAACGTTTTAAACAGCCTTTTGCACATGCTCTGAAGCAGGTGTGGTCGTATTACATGACTGTAATGAACTTTTAAACTTTGGTTCCTACTTCAAGGTCTCTACCACAAATTATAGTCTTCTACTTTGCAGAAGTTGTCACAGAATCACAGAATGTTGGGGGCTGAAGGGAACTCAAATGATCATCTGGTCCAGCCCCCTGCCAGAGCAGGATCACCTACAGTAGGTCACACAGGAATGCAAGTTATTGCAGCAGCATTTCTGGATCTAGGTCATACTCTGACTTTAAAATCCTCTATGAAAATGTTTAGGACAAAACTCTCGTCTTCTTCAGCACTCTGAAAGCTGGTCTTTCAGGTCTTGCAAAACTTGAGGTAGGTAGTGGCACTGAAAAAGCAGCTGGTTCACAGAACTCTGTGGCCTTTCCAGAGTTGTGGTTGCAGCCTCTCAGTTGTGTGCTAGTAGTACTGAAGAGCAGCGCAGGGGAAAGGGACCTGGGGGTGCTGGTGGGCAGCAGGATGGCCATGAGCCAGCAGTGTGCCCTTGTGGGCAAGAAGGCCAAGGGCATCCTGGGGTGTGTTAGAAGGGGAGTAGCCAGTGGGTGGAGAGAGGTCCTCCTGCCCCTCTGCTCTGCCCTGGTGAGGCCCCATCTGGAATATTCTGTCCAGTTCTGGGCCCCTCAGCTCCAGAGAGACAGGGAACTGCTGGAGAGAGTCCAGCACAGGGCAACTGGGATGATGGAGGGAGTGGAGCATCTCCCTGGTGAGGAAAGGCTGAAGGAGCTGGGTCTCTTTAGCTTGGAGAAGAGGAGGCTGAGGGGTGACCTCAGTCATGGTTATAAATATGTCAAGGGGGAGTGTCAGGAGGATGGAGCCAGGCTCTTTTCAGTGGCATCCACTGACAGGACAAGGGGCAATGGGTGGAAGCTGGAACACAGGAGGTTCCATAAAAATATGAGGAAAATCTTTTTCCCTGTGAGGGTGCCGGAGCCCTGACCCAGGCTGCCCAGGGAGGTTGTGGAATCTCCTTCTCTGGAGACTTTCAAACCCTTCCTGGACACGTTCCTGTGCGCTCTGCTGTAGGTGATCCTGCTCTGGCAGGGGGTTGGACTGGATGATCTTTGAGGTCCCTTCCAACCTCGAACACTCTGTGATTCTGTGAAGACTCACTGAACACTGAGCGAAAGGTGACGCTTAACACAGACTGTAGCACCAGACCTTTCCGTTTCAAGTATCTGGGGTTCGTTAGTTTTATAAAAAACCTCTTACAAACTCAGACTCGTTTAGCTTCAAGTTCTGTGTATGTCTACATGCAGCTGGAGGAAAGTCTACGTTGCTATGACCTCAAATAAACATGAAGTGTGGCAATGGTAGTAGTTTCCTTTGGTATATTTTGGGTTTTTTGTGTAACGTTGAGGGGGAGGAGGATGGGGAGCTAATACCCGATTACGTAACGATTGAAATGGGTGGTTTTCCTGCAGGTTTTATATCCAGACCTCCGCACGCTCGTGGGTGCGATTGTGAGTTTGGATGGACGTGATGAGTTGTGAAAACCTGAAAAAAATTGGCTTTCTGACCTGAATCTTAAGATTTGCTGGGCGCTTACGCCTTATATGTGGGACAAAGATAAATATTGTGGTTTTCAAGTGTGTCGTTCTCAGTGATTCTTTAACAGCCTCGAATTTGAGTGAGTGGGAGAGGCAAGCATGGTAAGTTGGAGCTAAAGAATGTAGGGAAAGTACATGTCTAAATGCCTAATTTGTAGACAATGGGAGAATAATAATATTCTAATAAATCTTGACTCGTTATTTCATTTGTAAAATAAGTGGAGAGTGAGCTCATGTTGCTGTGCTTTCCGAAAAAGAAATTATATTTGTCTAATAATCTTTGGCTTGCAGGCACGGGTACCGTGGCGAGTTTAGGGCCAGTATTTAGACACAACATTGAGGTTATGGACTTCATGAAATTAAAATTATTCAATAGAACAGCCTGATAACTAAAACCTCCAGAATTCAATTAGAACTTGGTTTGGATGTCGCAGTTCTTTGCAGAGCTTCAAGTGTCGTGTTGAGCCAGACCATGAAAACCTGAAAGTAGAACTGATTGCAAAGGGAGGCGAGAGTGTTGTGTTAATAATATTCGTGTTTCTTCGGGTTAGCCAAGTACAAAAAGCGAACGGCGTGGAAAGGAATTTAAATCACTTTTTTTCTGTGTGTTGTTTTTGTATAGTAGCTCGGGTGAGGGTGAACTTGCCAGGCAACAGGTGAACTATTTTTTTTTTTTTTTGTTGGTTTGTGTGCTCGTGGAATACCAGTGCAAACAAGTTTAGATCTGGGCAGGTTAAATGTGTCTTTCTTATAACTTTATTCAGCTTCAGAAAATCACTACAGATTTTAACAGGAGGCTATTGGCTTGAAATGTAGCAAAGTTTTATTATCTTGGTAGCTTTATTTCCAAAACATTTATATATAAAGTCTTCAGCCATTTTTTGTAGTTTTACACTTGCATTTTCCTGTTTCGTTAGGAGACTATTTATTTCTCTCTTGTTCCTGTGTGAAAGGCTCGTAACAGGAAGCACTGTATGAAAAGCAGCAGAACTTTGACTACCTTCTGCTCTAAATAAAATAAACCAAAAGAGCTTCTTCAAGTATTGTGATATTTTTCTTGGTTATAACAAAGATAGCTGTGTCTTTCAAAAAGACATTGCTTAGGTCTGCGAAATCTATTTAGTGTGATGGCCTGTAAAATGCTTAGAAACGTGAAGCTGAGAGGCTTTATTTATAGACATAAATGATTTTATTAATGAAGGGTTATTTTTTTTTATTTACTCAAGCTCAGTAGCTCTCTGTTGCAGAGACTACAGCATTTACTTTCCTCCAATACTGGATTTAGGGATTATTGTACAACTTTCACCGGGCTTCCAGTGACAAAGTTGAATGTATTACGGCAGCACTGAAATCAAGTAAGAAATGGTGCTTTTGGGGAGCTGGGGCTCTGGTCTAAAATCAGGGTGCTGCTGCTTCAGGAAGGCTTAATGCCGGTGTAGCAGGGGAGGTTTCGTCACGGTTGTCCGTCACAGTTTCTCTACGGTCTGGAAATTTCAGGTCTTCCCTAGTCTCTACGATGTTGCTTTTCAGCAGTTCTGAATGCAGAAACCCCTGCGATGAAGGAAAACCCAACAGGAAAGACTTCTGATCTCTCTTCTGTCCCTGTGAAGTGTCAGTTTTTCCTGTCACGTTGGGGAACACATTTGTTCTTCGGGAGTTGTTTCCTGTAGGAGGATTCGTGTGCCGATCGAGTTCACCTTGTTTTTCTGGTTGTTGCCAAGAACACAGAATAAAGGCAGCCTCCAGGAGGGGCTCGTTTGGGAGAAGCTGTTTCCTGAGTGGAAGATGTGCTGCTCAGTAGAGTGAAAAATTGAAAATAAAACCCTGGAGTTTGAGCCGAACCAGGCTCTGTTGGGTGACGGTGACGCTGCTAAGGTCGTCTGGCTCAGAGGGGTCATATCAAAAAAATGTGTACGCGTGGCTCTTCAGGACATGAGTAGTCGTGGTGGTGTCGGGTTGACGGTTGGACTTGATGATCTTAGAGAACCTTAATGATTCTGTGATTTCTGGATCCAAGGCACATGGTATCCTGGGGTGTATTAGAAGGGGAGTAGCAAGTAGGTCGAGAGAGGTCCTCCTGCCCCTCTGCTCTGCCCTGGTGAGGCCACATCTGGAATATTGTGTCCAGTTCTGGGCCCCTCAGCTCCAGAGAGACAGGGAACTGCTGGAGAGAGTCCAGCACAGGGCAACTGGGATGATGGAGGGAGTGGAGCATCTCCCTGGTGAGGAAAGGCTGAAGGAGCTGGGTCTCTTTAGCTTGGAGAAGAGGAGGCTGAGGGGTGACCTCATTCATGGTTATAAATATGTCAAGGGGGAGTGTCAGGAGGACGGAGCCAGGCTCTTCTCAGTGGCATCCATTGACAGGACAGGGGGGCAATGGGTGGAAGCTGGAACACAGGAGGTTCCATAAAAATATGAGTAAAAACTTTTTCACTTTGAGGGTGACCGAGCCCTGACCCAGGCTGCCCAGGGAGGTTGTGGAATCTCCTTCTTTGGAGACATTCAAACCCCGCCTGGACGCGTTCCTGTGCGCTCTGCTGTAGGTGATCCTGCTCTGGCAGGGGGTTGGACTAGATGATCTTTGAGGTCCCTTCCAACCTCTAACATTCTGTGATTCTGTGAGATGGCCGGTGCCTCTCCTGCCCCGTAGCCCCAATTTGGGCAAACTGGCCTTGTCCACGGAGCAAAGCACCCAGCTCAGGTCTCTTTTTGGGATCCTTGTGAGGTATGTTGCTGGTTCCAGAACCTGTACATGTCTATGAGCAATGGTTCACATTGTTTACATATGGAAAACCTACCTTGCAGCCTGCAGGTAGGATGTTTTATAGCGTTATGTTGCCGTTATTTCCTGCCCAGTGTTGCAGGAGTACAAGGGCACCAGCCCTCCTGGAGCATTTTTAAACATGTGGTGCTCTTTAATATCCGTGTTGTTGACACAGACAGTGGGATCGAGGGCACCCTCAGCAAGTTTGCTGACGACACTGAGCTGTGTGGTGTGGTTGACACACTGGAGGGAGGGGATGGCATCCAGAGGGACCTGGACAGGCTGGAGAGGTGGGCCCAGGCCAACCTCATGAAGTTCAACAAGCCCAAGTGCAAGATCCTGCACCTGGGTTGGGGCAATCCTGAGCACAGACACAGGCTGGGGATGAGTGAATTAAGAGCAGCCCTGCCGAGAAGGGCTTGGGGGGCTGGTTGATGAGATGCTCACTGTGAGCCGGCGATGCGCGCTGGCAGCCCCAAAAGCCAACCGTGTCCTGGGCTGGAGAAGAGAAGTGTGGCCAGCAGGTCGAGAGAGGGGATTCTGCCCCTCTGCTCCGCTGTGGTGAGACCTCACCTCCAGTTCTGTGTCCGGCTCTGGGGTCCCCAACACAAGGACATGGACCTGTTGGAGCGGGTCCACAGAGATGCTCAGGGACTGGAGCCCCTCTGCTGTGAGAACAGGCTGAGAGAGTTGGGGCTGTTCAGCCTGGAGAAGAGAAGGCTCCTAAAGGAGAGACCTTAGAGCACCTCCCAGTACCTGAAGGGGCTACAGGAAAGCTGGGGAGGGACTTGTATAAGGACATGTGGTGACAGAACAAAGGGTAATGTTTTTTAACTAGAGCAGGGTAAATTTAGATTAGACGTTAGGAAGAAGTTCTTTACAAGGAGGATGGTGAGACACAGGAAGGGCTTGTCCAGAGAAGCTGTGGATGTCTTTGAGGCCGGATTGGATGCGACCTGGAGTCAACCTGGTCTGGTGGGAGGTGTCCCTGCCCATGGCAGAAGGATTGGAACGAGATGATCTTTAAGGTCCCTTCCAACTCAAACCATCCTGCGATGATTCTGTGATATTGAAAAAACTCGTGGGTGGATGGAGCGGTACCTGTCGCCTCGTCTGTCCTGCATGTAGGAGCACTCTGCGGGGTGGCTGATGTGCTGCGCTGCCCCAGGGTGGGATTGAACCGGTCGAAAAGAGCCGGGAGCTGCTGGGGGAGCTGAGTTACCAGGTACCCTAGTCACACCCTTTGCAATGCTGCTGCTGGGTTATGCTGAGTTCTTGGGCCCAGTTTCCCTCTTGTTTCACCAAAAGGAGAACTAGAGGGTTTGTTCATACCAATAAATCTTTTCCAAGTACAGTGTCTGGGAAGCTTAATGAATGTTTGCAGATTTTGCTGTTAAAATCCTCACCTTTGTTGAGGCTCAAGGGAACCTTCCTTCTTTTCTGTGTACCTTTAGGGGATATGAGAGTATCTTCACTTTGCCCTCGTCCTCACGTTTCTGCTGAGAAGAAATGACCATCATTTGCTACGAGGAGACGTAGCTCCTGGGACTGTGACTTCTAGAATAAGGTGTTTGATATCAAGGCTTTGCAGCTTCTGTCCCCAGGCTTCTGCTGGGTGGTTGAAAACGCAGCATTTGTGCTCGTGCCTCAGCACACCCACTTTCAAAATGTGCTAATTCCTTCACGTGTGAGAAAGATCCTTCAAGTTGCTTAAATAAAAGGTACTTTGTAAGGTCAAAATGTTGTCACTGGAGACCAGGAGCTTTTGTCGGAGAAGTCTAATGCTGATCACATGGGCTTTGGCGATGTCTTGTTGAAAAAATAGTGTAGAGAATGGAGAAAATTCTGTTCATCTGCTGAAGGACAACTTGGGGAGTATTCTTTTTTAATCTTTCTGAGGACAAACACGTGTATGTATATTGATTTTTCTTAACCTTTTGTTTTGTTGGTAGCTGGTTGAGGCAGCTTTTGTACTCTGAAACAAGCAACCTGGCATTTAGCAAACGATATTTTTTTTGAGAGATCTTGTCAGATTGTTAATTGGTGAATGTGTCTGCCTTTTATTTATTGTTAGGTGTTTTTTCTTTCCAATTAAAGATTGCTTTTTTTAAAAAAATGGCCTTTAATAGCAACTTTAATTGGGAGAAAACAAACTTTAGCAGTGACTCCCTGAGACCTCATGGAAATCTTTGTGCTCTGCTTTCATACAGGCAAACACGTAGGACAGATGTCAAGGAGAACTAAAAGTGAGGCAAGATATAGTGCGTTTCCTCCTCTGATGTCTGCAGAAGTTGAAATCACGGGCAAAAAAACCCCCTTGAACATATTTTATTTTTCACAAGTGGAATTCTTTTTCTTCTTAATGCTTTTTGGCCGTTGCTTTCATTACATTTACAGTGAACTTTGTTAAATGAGTTTTTACTAATGACCTGGCATTTGGTCTTCTCTTGCTGTCTGAAGCAGTGGAACTGATAACCCAGTTTGTGATGTAGAGTGAGAAAGATGGATGTATGGCTGTTGCCCTCGTTGTTACATTTGGGAAATAGCTGCTACAAGAAATAAAACCAAGTTACTGTGATCTGTATGTACTGTAATGGTCTCTTCAAACTGCTTTTATTGCTGATGTTTTCCGATGTTATAAAGGTAGTGGTTCTTCTACAAGACAAGTAGCTCAGAAATTCATTGAGAATAAATTGTGTATGTCAAGAGTATGGTTTTAAACAATGTGTTTTCCTGAAATTATCTTGGAATCACAGAACGGTTCGGGTTGGAAGGGTCCTTAAAGATCTATTTCTAAACCCCTGCCTCTGGGCAGGGACACCTCCCACCAGCCCAGGCTGCTCCAAGTCCCATCCAGCCTGGCCTCGAACCTCCACAGCTTCTCTGGGCAACCTGTGCCAGGGTCTCACCACCCTCATACTAAAGAACTTCTTCCTAACGCCTAACCTAAATCTACCCTGCTCTAGTTTAAAACCATTGCCCCTTGTCCTATCGCTACCCGTCCCTGTGAACAGCCCCTCCCCAGCTTTCCTGTAGCCCCTTCAGGTACTGGGAGGGGCTCTAAGGTCTCCCCTTTAGGATCCTTCTCTTCTCCAGCTGAACAACCCCAACTCTCTCAGCCTGGAGAGCTGCTCCAGCCCTTCGATCATTTTTGTGGCCTCCTCTGGACCCCGTCCGTGTCCTTCTTGTTTTGATTACCTGAGAGCTGAGCACAGTACTCTTTAGGCATTTGTATAAAACGTGTGCATCCCTGGCAAGATTTGGGTTGTAACTGGGTGCAGGTTCTTCCTTACATTTAGTAGCAAG
This sequence comes from Trogon surrucura, assembly GCA_020746105.1. NCBI lineage: Eukaryota > Metazoa > Chordata > Aves > Trogoniformes > Trogonidae > Trogon > Trogon surrucura. The sequence continues at coordinate 219,588,948 of CM036617.1, forward strand.
AATAGGCGAGGGTGCAAAAGTGAGTTCACAACCATACGCCAAAGGACTGGACGTGTGACTGTCCCTTGTTAAGAGCTCGAGGTACTTATACTTTGGTGCTTATTTTAGCTTTAGGCAATAAATTGTGCAGAATTTGAGTTTAGCCTACTCTTACAGAACTAGGAAGTGGAAGTAGTTGGTTGTGTTAATAAATGATTGCAAGTTTTGTGGTTTCAGCTCTTTCGAAGATGTTGCCTTCAACAGCTCCGCATTTCAGTGTCCTATTGAAATCTTTGGGGTAATAATGACATTTTCACAGTCTCTGCCTGATTCGTGCAGGGCTGCTTTTGTGATACGGTGTGATATCAAGGATGGCTTTATAGTGCAGGGCAGACTTAATACTCTTAATCTTTTGAATGTGCTTAAATACTCTTTGTCTCTTAATCATCAAGGTGACAGATCTGAGTAACGTCGTCCAGCCTTTGCTCTTGCACATTTGAAAAAAACTATCCTTAGGACTTCATTCTTCTCCTAGAGGTGTGATAATTCCCGTTAATAACTATGTTGGCTCTTTGGATCTAAAGTTATTTACAAAAAAAAGGTAGAGAATTGGTACCCGTGGGCACACGTACGTAGAGATAGTCCTGGACGGGTTCTCGCAGAGCGGAGCGGTGGCTGAGGTGCTCTGCTTGCGCCTGGCAGCGTACCTGGCGTCTCATGGGTCTGTCTGCATCCCTTTTCCCAGTTGGAAGATGGTGTGCAGCTGGTGGCACTAGGGTTTTGTCTGCGGGGGGGATTGGGTTTTTTTGTCTTAAACGTGCAGCTGTTGGAGACGGCGTCTGAAGAATGCATGACTTCTGCTGAAGTGATCAGCCGAAAGGACTGCAGCCCAGGCTTTGTTTCAGAAATCAGCTGGTCATTAGCATCGCTTGTATTGGCACGGCGAAATTTGATCAAGTGTGGGTTAGTTTTGCAGAATGAAGAATTCCCTCATGATGTTTATTCAGATGGCTCTGGGCTGGTCAACCTTTGCGCTGCAGCTATCGTGCATCCGTCCCCAAGTCCTCAATGATAAAAAGATCTTCAGCTTCTCTTGAAAATGCTCTAACCGACTGTGTAAGCTGCATGAATGATTAATGGAATGTAAGTAGAGGAGGAAAATGTTTTATAATGCTCTGTTTACTTTGTGTGTTTAACATCGTTTTGAAGAGACTCGGTTCTGCTGTTTCTTGTATCGAAGGAGTGAGTTATTCCTTTGCGCAGTGGCATCGTTGTCTGGAGGCTGGGTACCTTCTGTTCCCCTTGATGAGGATGGAGCATGCTGGCCTCAGGATTTCACTTTTTTTTTTCTTTTTTTCTTTTTTGAGGGGAAGTTCCTTTATAATTTTATGAAGTTTACAGTGATACCCCATTTCCCATGCCTCTTGACTCGTACAATTTTTGACTGCCTTCTTTCCAGCACCTCATTGTCTCCATGAAGGGAGCGGTTTGTCTCCTGAACGTCGTGATTCACTTCACAGAATCACAGAATCACAGAATCACAGAATGTTAGAGGTTGGAAGGGACCTTAAAGATCATCTAGTCCAACCCCCCTGCCAGAGCAGGATCACCTACAGCAGAGCGCACAGGAACGCGTCCAGGCGGGTTTTGAATGTCTCCAAAGAAGGAGATTCCACACCCTCCCTGGGCAGCCTGTGACAGTGCTCGGTCACCCTCACAGTAAAAAAGTTTTTCCTCATATTTTTATGGAACCTCCTGTGTTCCAGCTTCCACCCATTGCCCCTTGTCTTGTCAGTGGATGCCGCTGAAAAGAGCCTGGCTCCATCTTCCTGACATTCCCCCTTGACATATTTATAAACATTAATGAGGTCACCCCTCAGCCTCCTCTTCTCCAAGCTAAAGAGCCCCAGCTCCCTCAGCCTTTCCTCACCAGGGAGATGCTCCACTCCCTTCACCATCTTTGTGGCTCTGCGCTGGACTCTCTCCAGCAGCTCCCTGTCCTTCTTGAACTGAGGGGCCCAGAACTGGACACAATATTCCAGATGTGGCCTCACCAGGGCAGAGCAGAGGGGCAGGAGGACCTCTCTTGACCTACTGGCTACTCCCCTTCTAACACAGCCCAGGATGCCCTTGGCCTTCTTGCCCACGAGGGCACACTGCTGGCTCATGGCCATCCTGCTGCCCACCAGCACCCCCAGGTCCCTTTCCCCTGCGCTGCTCTCCAGCAGGGCAGTCCCCAACCTATATTGGCACATGGGATTATTTTTTCCCAAGTGCAAAACTCTACACTTGCCCTTATTAAACTTCATAAGATTTCTCCCCGCCCAGCCCTCCAGCCTGTCCAGGTCTCTCTGAATGGCTGCACAGCCTGCTGGGGTGTCAACCACTCCTCCCAATTTCGTATCATCAGCAAACCTGCTGACAACTTTCTCTAATCCCTCATCCAGGTCATTGATGAATATATTGAACAGCACCGGCCCAAGCACTGACCCCTGAGGGACCCCACTAGACACAGGCATCCAGCCAGACTCTGCCCCATTGACCACAACCCTCTGGCTTCTTCCCTTCAACCAGTTCTCGACCCACCTCACTACTTGCTCATCCAGACCACACTTCCTCAGTTTACCTATGAGGATGCTGTGGGAGACGGTGTCAAAGGCCTTGCTGATGTCCAGGTAGACCACGTCCACTGCATGGCCACCATCCATCCACCTGGTTATGTCTTCATAAAAGGCTCTCAGGTTGGTCAAACATGACTTCCCCTTGGCAAAGCCACGCTGACTGCTCCTAATAACCTTCTTATCCTTGATATGCCTAGAGACTTCCTCAAATCCAGAAGACGTTCAACATGTTGGTATTGAATTAAATACCTTTCTTCTGTCTGGCTTTGTTTCAGAAGGAACCAACTTCTGCAATGTGAGACTCTGCAGAGGTTTCAAAACGTGTATTATCAGATTATATGCTTGGAGGTTAAATAGTGCTGGAAGCTGTAGATCACCCCATTTGGGACTTGTCTTGAAGAGAACAGTTTTCAATTATAAAATTCAAATAAGTCCATTTAGTTTAAGGAACCTCTGGAAATTTGCAGAGCAGCTGTGCAGACAGTGTGCTGAAGTACAGTCACTCTTGTCCCAGGGTGCTTTACAAAACTTCTTCCCTTGTGCTTTGTTGAAATGGAGCTGCTTGTAAAGTCTGAGGGTGGAACAGCAGGCGAGAGGAAGACGACTTGTTGAATGGCTCTAGACAGATTCTTTTCCTGTACAGGATTTTTTTTACACGTATAAAAATAAAATTTAGGGAAAAAAAAAAACCCCAGCCAAACCCTGATTTTCAGAAAGGACCGGATTTGATTGTTTCTTCACTTACACATTTTATTCTGGTTAACGCATACTTGTCAAGTGTCTCTAGTAAACAGTTTCAAAAGGCGTGTTTGACCTTAATTGTTGCTTGGCGTTTTCAAATCCTTGGAATTATTTGGATCAGACCCATTGTGTAATCTTCTGAGGAAAAGGTGGTGCATTTTACCAGGTCTTACCTCTTCTTGCAGCGCTCTTCTGTGCGTCTTCCATGCCTCTATGTGAAGTCAGTGCTTGATCCTCCCAACAACTTGCGCTTCAAACTCGCTGCTGCAATTCCTGCGATAATTTGCAACTTGACAGTGTCTGGGGAACCTCATGGAGTTCAGTAAGGACAAGGGTAGAGTTCTGTGTCTGGGGAGGAATAACCCCAGGCACCAGCACAGATCAGGGGACATCCAGCTGGAAAACAGCCCCGTGGAGAGAGACCTTGGAGTCCCAGTGGGCAGTGAGTTGTCCCTGGGACAGCAACGGGCCCTTGTGGCCAAGAGGCCAGTGGGAGCCTGGGGGGCACCAAGAAAAGTGTGTCCAGCAGGGCTGGGGAGGTTCTCCTGCCCCTCTGCTCTGCCCTGGGGAGACCACACCTGGAATCCTGGGTCCAGTTTGGGGCTCCCCAGTTCCAGAGAGACAGGGACCTACTGGAGAGAGTCCAAGGGAGAGCTCCGAGGGTGATCAAGGGACTGAACATCTCTGCTGTGAAGAGAGACTGAGAGACCTGGGGCTGTTCAGCCTTGAGAGGAGACGGCTGAGAGGGGACCTTATGAACGTGTAGAAATATCTGAGGGGTGGGGGTCAAGGGGAAGGGGACAATCTCTTCTCAGTGGTGCCCAGCAATAGGACAAGGAATAATGGGTTTAAGTTAGAACATGGGAAGTTCCAGCTCAAACATGAGGAGAAACTTGTTGGCTGTGCGGGTGCCGGAGCCCTGGCCCAGGCTGCCCAGAGAGGGTGTGGAGTCTCCTGCTCTGGAGACTTTCCAACCCGCCTGGACGCGTTCCTGTGTGGCTGCCCTGGGTGACCCTGCTCTGGCAGGGGAGTTTTGGACTCGATTATCTTTGGAGGTCCCTTCCAACCCCCAACATTCTCTGATTCTCTGACTCCATGAGCTGTCTGGTTACGGTTGCGTCTGCTGGACAGCTGAAACCTGGAGAGACACGCTCTCTCTTCTCCATTATTTTGTCCCCCTTCCTTCGCATCGTGACCTCTTAGCTTTGATCCACCTGTTGGTGGTTCTCGTCTGTCGGATTTCCTGCCGCGAGGAGTCGGCGCTGTCGGGTGGCGCGTTGGAGCGGTGTCTCGCCGCGGGGCGGCCGTGTGCCTGGCCTCGGGGCGGTGGTGCGCTGTAAACGTCTGGTAATGATCGCGGCGGTTTAAACCAAAATGAGAAAGCAAGTACTGTAATTGGTGTGCGGCCACGGTCACCAGCAAGAGCTGCCTTATGAAAAGTCACTAGATTCTAATGAGGTTCTTTTGACTCTGCTGCTTTTTTTTCTTTTTAATACTGAAGTCTCCTTGGCACATTGCAGCTATTTCCTGCAGAGACTTGTCTTTCTAGACATCCGCAGTGCTCTGCTTAAGTGATTATTTGTTACTTCTAGCAACTGCTTCCCTCATTTAACTCCACAAGTCCTTTGTTGGTCAACAATTGTCTGTGTGGGCTAAGGCCACGCTTTGATTTTTTTTTTTTTTTAACCTTACAGAGTCTTGTTATATTCTGGTTTGTGTTTTAGTTCCTTGGTATAGTGTAAAAATAAATAAAAAAAAAATGAAACCCTTTCTCCTCTTTTCCTTCCTGAAGGGTGATTTTGATCAACTTAGTGCTATGGTATTAATTTTATTGCTCGGAGTAATGCAAGTATATGTGTTACTGTAGGAGAGATTTTATAATATTGATGTGAAGTACCTACCCAGCACTCCTCATCTGCAGATTTCAAAGATGGGCACTAAGAATTATTGTTTAACTGTTATTGAAAACCTCACCCAATTTCTTTGGAAGGGATGGGTTAGAGTGTAGCCCTTAAACTTTGGGTTTTGCCCAAGGCTGCAGCGTACGCTTGAGAAGCTACTTCTGTTGAGCAGATTTTTGGTGTTTTACTGGAGAAAAAGGTTCCAACATCAGTGAGTCCGTTAAGCTGGCAGCACTTCTGAACGTAGACTTGGCTTTCACCAAGACAAGTTTTAAGCCCAGCGGTGTCGTGGGCGGTTGATACCACAAGCTGCCCGTGTTACTGTGGCTTCTCAGGGGTTTTAAGGCGAGGGACTGGGAGTCTTCTTCACAAGGGTCGTGATACGACGTGGAGCAGCGTAGAAGCAGGTGGCAGAAAGTTTAACGGGGCTTGCTGTTAAAATTGGAGCTTTGTTTGGTCCTTCCTCAGGCGGTCAGCGCTCCGTTCTGTTCAGCTTCCCCAAAATGTTCGTCTTCCTGATGAACATCGTGCAATACTGTTTTTCTGCCGTTGACCGCAAACATTTCCGTAGGTCCGTTCTGCTAACTCAGCATTCCTTTTCTAAGATGCATATTTGCATTTTGCACGCGGTGTCGATTCTTTCGCTTTCGTTTAATAAAAACATCCACAGAAGCGTGATGCCCACATACTGTTGTTACTACAGTGTTCTGCCTGGGAAACAGATTCTCGAGTCAAGGAATTGGTAATTAAGACTGGCTTTACTATCCGTAGCTTGGCAGTAATCATACTTAGCAGGGCTGGCCTTAGGGTAGGTAAAATAGACAGTCAGTTATCCACCCAGCCTAGCTGGAGGCATCAGAAAAAGCAAATTTGCAGAAATGAAACATTTATTATTCATTAACGTTAACAATTTTCTCTTAAAATTGACACTTGATCTAATTTTCTTGGCATTCTGTTGTGCAGGTAGGAAGCTAACAGTGGGCTGGCAAAAGAAATTACTCATCTGCCCTGGAAAACAGACCAAAGCCCTTGATAATAAAATCTGTGTGTGGAAATAGAAAACTTCTCCGTGTAAACAGAAATTCTTGTCGAGTCTCAAATCTGATTCCTGCTCGAGCTGTAGTTTTGAGGTTGGTGCCTGTAAATGGATGGTTGTAAAGGTTGTCGTTAGCTTCCCTTTGTCACAGGGCAAAATGTGGGGGGTGAGGGGAGCAACTAAATGCAGGATTTGGTGGAAATAACATTCCAGTGAAGAAAGTGCAACAACTGGGTATTAGATGAAGCGGGAGTGGTGTGGGTCACACCCTGAATTCAGGTTTGGGAAACCGAGAGCTCGCCTGCGGTGTGAGGGCATTCAGCACATTGTAAAACAGAACGGGGTGGGCATTTAGAGCTCGGAAATTCATGGGTTTGTTTCCAACTGACCTGTTTTTGTTATTGGCCCTTGCAGAATAAAAGAGTGGAAAACAAAGTAAATTCCTTCTCTGATGCTTCAGGCTGAGGCTCACTGGTAGGACAGCATTCGCTAAACCTAAGTCTTTGCTGTCAAGCAGGAAAATAAATTTGAAATCCAGATGAAGGAGACTCATTTATTCACGCATCCCTTTGAGAGGATTTCTATAGGAACCCAGATTTTTCCACCTTTGCTGTAAATGCCTCTGTATGTGAACAAACGCTCCGTCCCCTTGAAGCCGTGTGGTTCAGCAGCACGTACCGTCAGCCTGGGCTCGGTGACACTTGCCTAAAGTCCCTGCCATGATGCCTGTTGCTGGTTTTACAAAGGTTTTTCCTACTGGGTGTCACAGGATGCCCCAGAAGAAGCATTTCTGAGTGAAGTGCTGCTCCCAGTTGGCGCTAAGCTCGTTGGTGGAGAGACAAAGCAAAGAAGTCTGTCGTGCGTTTCATCGGCATCAAAGCTCATTTCGTAGTAGTTGCTTGGTGTGGAAAAACTTGTGGGAAGATGTGTTGCACAGAATAAAGATGAATCCGTGTGTGTTGTGCTTTCTGTGGAGCTGGGACGGTAAATCCTGGTTTGGAGCTGGAATGCATTTGAAGCTCAGAAACCATGTCACTAAGAGAAGTGAATTGCTTCATGGTCGTGCAGCTGATCACCTCTGTTGTGCCACATCATGTGTAGCACAGTGGTGTTTGTTTTCTTCTGCAGTTGAAAAGCTTAGTAAACATCGTGTTCTTTCCGTTTGTAACAACGGAAGAAATCTATTGGCTTGTGAAGAAATGATGGCTTGTTTTCTGTCCCTTTACATCATCTGCCCATTTTTCTTGTGTTGTTTGGATGCTGGAGAGTTCACCTTTGCTTTTTTTTCCCTTCCCTTCCTCCCCAAATTACCGCATCACACTGTAGGAGTAACTTTGCGGAGGAAATTGTGTGGTAGCGCTGCAGTCCGGGCGCCTGTGGGTCTTGGACAGGTCTATGAAAAACATTGATTTGTCAAAACACAAAGAAATAGCCAACACATAAGTCTGTGGTGTGAGAATAACTTGTTAGACAGCATCTGGAGTCTGCTGGTGTTACTGGCTGCTGGGACCAGATTAATTACGTTAGTTCTTAGAGAAAAGTTTCTTTCGTCTCTACTTCATGCGTTGCATTTTCAAGAGGCTGCATGTATTTACTGTGGTAACTGGTAGCTGTAGTCTGTAGCGTTTTCTGCATTATAAAAATGAGACATTGTGCGACTTTCTCAAAGCTCCTTGGGGCTTTTTTGAGAAAAGCATTTCACTTCGTTGCTCAGAGGAGAACGCTGAGATTCTGAGGTCTGTGGAGAGCAAAAAGTTTTAATGACTCAAGTGGGTTTTCCAGGTGCTTCCGAACACGACGCTGAACATTTATGGATAAGCATCCCTAAGTCAGAAATCTTGCCTCCCACTGGTTGGAATTACTCTTTAGCTTTTGATGGCTGCAGTCTGTTGAACTGCTGTAAAGCAACAGATGAGGGTAGATTCAGAAGTAGTTTTGGGTCGTCGTTGTGCCAACGCGTCTGGGACGCTTTATTCCATCTCCTGTGATGCTGAGGAAGGGAGGAATCTGCTGGAACTGTGGAGTTTGTTCAGCTTTCTAGAAAGGTGCAGTCTCTTGCAGAAATGGTAAGATGCCAATTGGATTTGATCAATGCAAATACATCTTCGTGTGCGTTTACCTGTGGAAACCAGATCCTCCTGCCTTTGTGAGCTGTTGCAGGAAGCGGTTCAAGGCTTTGGGAGTCTTGCAGAGTGACAACGCGTCCGGGTGCCTGTAAAAGCCTTTCCACTACTCCCTGTGCTTGTTACTTGACTTGGATGCTGGAAAGCGAAGATGAAAAAAGTTTGCGATCTACAGATCGAATTCGATGAAAATGAGTAATCCCAATGGACTTTTTTTTTTTAGTAATCTAATTCTAGTGCAGATTCACTGACCTCGGGGGAAATAACAAGGGTTGTTTTCTTCTTGTATGAAATATGCCGTACGCCCCATGATAAAAACATTTCAGGATCGTGTCTGATTGTCTTTTCTATCCTGCGAAGTGACTCCAGTGAATTAAGCATTTTGCATTTGCCTAATCTGTATTTTTAACTAGGTAAAATCAAAAGTCAATGAGATTTGGCTCAAGGAATTTCTGTCTTCCTGTAGCATAAAAAAATGTATTTTAACAGATGAACATCCAGTTGGAATTATTCTAATCCTATTGAGCTCTTGCTAATGAGGCAGCATATGCAACCATCCAGCTGCCAAGTACAAATTACAGGTATCTTACGAGGGGAGGTGGATTCTCATTTAGAAAAATGAAAATGAAAAAAAAACAAGTGAACTGATCAGGGAAACCTACTGGAGATGCCCACCGAGTTCAGAACCTGCGCGCACTCGGTGTCTAAACTGACGCTGTTTGCAATACTTCTGTTTTTCAGTGAGTTCTAAAAAGCTGATGTATATTTATCGTCGTTTCATAATCCTGTCCTGGTTCGTCATTCACCCTTCAAAGCTCTTTCTGCGAAGTTCCTTTCCCAGACAATTCTGATCCCTTCCGTTGGGCAAACAGTGCGTTGACTTTTCCTCTTCCTTGCTACACGTTTTAATAGAACTGAAACAAGCAAAGATGCCCTTGGCTTCGTTTTCTGCAGTGTTAGCAGGAACATATCTAATCTCAAGAATATTAAATATTCTTTGCTTTTTTTTTTTTTTTTTTGTGCAGAGCAAGAAAAAGAAATGGCTGCTGTATCAAGGGGCTTAGGCAGGAATTTCAGGTGCACAAGGTAATGTTTCAGAATCAAAGCGCCGCCGCTCATTTTCATAGTTACAGATGCTGCTGGACTTCAAGGTTTTATTGTTGTGTTTTTGAAGGAGGAAAATACATGGTAATGATGAGCAGAGATAAAGCGGTGAGTTAGTTTTGGTTTAAGTAGGTAAAGCGAGGGCTCATCTGGTTGATACAGTGACTTGAGCAGAAGGATCTTACTGGTGGCCGTAAGAGGTTGTACGTACTCATACTGGTGTTGAGTATGTTGCAGAAATGCATATGCTGCAGTTGTGGTGGACAAAAATGTGATTTATTATTTGAGAACAGGTTTAATGTGATTTAAAAAAAAAAAAAAAATCCAGAAGAGGCATTCTCAATTTTATAGCACGCTTGTTTCTGACATTTTTGCTCAAAACAGCTTCACTTCCTCCTATTTATATATTGCTGTTTGCATCCATTAAAGAATAGGTTTTCTTTTGTCTAAGTGCTCTTTGCTGCTTCTTCAGTACGGGCTTGTGGGATGGATCACACGTGCACTTCTTTTCTCTTTTCCAGCCATTAATCCAGACTCCCGTAACGACTGGAAATAACCAAGTCCTGAAACCAAAACCTTAGAGTTCTGAAACTTGCTGGTCTTTCAGTAAAATAAACGAAGAAATTGCCTTTGATGTTGCTTTTCTCCCTTTGGATCTTGGGTTGTGATTTAAACTTTTATCCTGTCCATAAAGAAATCATCTTTTGAGGTCCCTTCCAACCCCTAACATTCTGTGATTCTGTGATCTACGTCAGGGTAAACTCATGAGTGGAGGAGAAAAAAAAACCAAAGTATTAGGCTTAAATTCTTTGTTGTTGTGTAGAATTATTTATTTTGGCATAGTAAGTGGTGCCTCTAATGTTTTAATCTAGAACACCCTAAAGGGCTGTAAATATAAGTAAATTTTCTGCTCAGAATAACAAGTGTGATATTTTTAGTGAAGATTATTTCCACAATATTTTCCCTAAACAGGTAATTAATAGAGAGTGAGAGGTTCCCAATACAGGTGTTAATTCCTGAAAGATTTCCCAGCCGGTGCGTCCGACAGAGCCAGCTGGAAATCTTGAAACGCGGCAGTTGACGGAGCTTGAAACTTCCAGTGAGTTCAGGTCTTGCAGGGTGGGATCACAGGCTGGAAGAATACGTCACGGTGTGTGAATACAGTCTCTTCCTTGGTGAGCGTGTCCCTGGGGTGTGACAAGTGTCCCTTTTTCCCTCTTCCTGCTGGTTGTCATGTCTTCTGGCAGGTGTGGGTGGTGCAATAGCCTGGTGAGGTGAAGGGGAGGCCCCGTGTTGGTGCTTACGGTGCACGTGTTTGGGTGTAAACCTACAGGAGTCTGTAACATCATCTCCTGCACCTCCAAAACGTTGCTCACCTCTCAGCAGGCTGCATTGCTGGAGCCTCACAGAGGGTAAGTCCAAAGAAGTGCTCTGTGGAGGCAGGTTGATGGTTTCTCCAGCCTGGACACAAAACTGGGAGGAAGTGTCGATCTGCTGGAAGGTAGAGAGGCCCTTCAGAGAGATTTGGACAGGCTGGATCGCTGGGCCAAGGCCAGTCACATGAGTTTCAAGAAGACCAAATGCCGAGTCCTGCACCTTGGCCACAACAACCCCCGGCAGCGCCACAGGCTTGGGCAGGAGTGGCTGGAGAGCTGCCAGGCAGGGACCTGGGCGTGTTAATAGGTGGCCGGCGGAACATGAGCAAGCAGGGTGCCCAGGGGGACAAGAGGGCCAACGGCATCCTGCCTCGTGACAGGAGCAGTGTGGCCAGCAGGGGCAGGGAGGTGGTTGTGCCCCTGTGCTTGGCACTGGTGAGGCCCCACCTCGAGTCCCGTGTGCTGGGCTGGGCTCCACAGTACAGGAAGGACATGGAGGTGCTGGAGAAGGTGCAGAGAAGGGCAGCCAGAATGATGAGGGGACTAGAGGGTAAGTCTTGTGAAGAGAGGCTGAGGGAGCTGGGGCTGTTGAGCTTGGAGAAGGAGAGGCTGAGGGGAGACCTTGTTGCTCTCTACAACTCCCTGACAGGCAGCTGGAGTGAGGTGGGTGTTGGTCTCTTCTCCCCAGTGAATTGCAACAGGGCAAGAGGGAACGGGTTCAAGTTGTGCCAGGGGAGGTTTAGATTGGATATTAGGAAAAACTTCTTCACCGAAGGGGTGGTGACGCAGTGGAGTGGGTTGCCGAGGGAGGTGGTGGAGTCACCATCCCTGGACGTGTTTAAAAAACCAGCTGGGTGTTACGATGGTGCAGGGCTGTAGGTTGGACTTGATGATCTTAAGGTCCTTTCCAACCTTTATGATTCTGTGTTCTATATTTGCCTCCAACAGTGGTAACGTAGGAGAGGGGATGCAGTCCTGGCCACTTGCTGGTGTCCGGTGTCTGTAGCTGTTGAGTTAGGGATGTTGGAGGACACTTCCTAGCTCGTTTCTTTCAGTATTTGTTCTGACCTGTTGTCTGTGAATACCTTTAAGAGTTTTTTTCTGAACCTGCTGATGCTATGAACCTCCAATCCTGCAGCAAGGTCCAGGAGTTCACTCCCTGAAGCGTAAGTGTGCTTCATCCTTTTCTAATCTGACCTTGTGTTAGTTTCAGTGAGCACCGCTGTTCTAGGAGTGCGTGGTTTGGTGAAAAACCGTTTTGCATTTACATTATTCGTCTCATTTCAGACTTCTGCAGACCTCAGCTCTATCTCCTTTCAGCCTTTTCCAAAGTGAAGAGTTTTGGCCTCAGTGACTGCAGTGAATAGCTACTTCAGCCCTGCTGTTGCTTCAGTTCCCTTTCCAAGGGCAACAGAAGAGAGAGGGGACCAGAACTGTGCACGTCCCTCCAAATACAGGCACAGTGAGGTTTTATACAACAGCAGAGCCACTCCTTTGTCTTGCTCTCATCTTGGATTCTGAGCTACTGCTTCATATTAAGCACATCTTTCAGAGAGCTGCAAGTGTAGAAAAAGACTTAATCGGCAACGACGTTCCCAGCGTGTGCTGCTGAGGTTCCTGAAGTGAGGTTGGGTGGATGGGAGCTTTGAGATCTTTACTCCTGTGACCCTTCTTTTCAGTAAGGGCTGGCAATATTTTCATGCTACTGCTGCCCGTGTTGTGAGATTAAAAGATGAGGTCTTTGGAGTTTGGGCTGTGTGAGGAGGTGTGTACTGGGAGGCTGTTTTTTCACCCCTACAGCATAATTCTGCTGAAGGTGGCAGCAAATGTGTATTATATATCTAAGCAGACAAATACCAGAATGACAACTAAAATTGGTAGTTTTAGCGAGACATTGTCATTATATTGTTTCAGTAGGAATAAACTTGTGGTATCTCAGAAAGGCTTCTGATTTCCAGCTATAATAGCTTTGTCTTTCGACCTGTTTTATGGTTTCTAAGGTACCGGTCCTGTTGTGACCTCTCTCACGCTTCATAAACGTATTTTGGCTGTGCAAATGTCAAGTGTTTGTAGCAAAAATGAATATTTTTCCTATAGAGTGCAAGTTAAACTGAATTACAAGGACGAAAAACAACTGGGTGGCACAATTCGGCTCTGCTTAAAAAATATGGATGGGACTGGAAGTTGATAGGAAGCCTACCTTGGGCAGGAACTTGCTGGAGCGTTAGAACAAGTTTGTGACATTCTCTGACATGACAGTGATGTCGTTTTAGCCTTGGAGGAAGATCTTTCGCTTTTGTAACAAACGACTCGTGTTGCAGGTGGATTCAAGCCAAAGCCTGAGGAGCTTTGGCAGATCAAGAGTTCTAGAAGGGAATTTTGCTTAATTAAAATGAAAAACTTTCCTAGTCTGTGATATGGGCCGATTTGGTTCTGCTTCTACGTTGTCTGTAGGAATGCACAGCCCTCCTCCGATCCGTAGCATGGTTTAGAGAGAATCAATGTTTTCATTAACTGGGGACACAAGCAATACTGTCCAACTTCAAACTCAGACAATATGGCAGGTCCTGAAAAGGACACACCTTCCTGCCATGTGTATCTATGCTGAAGAACCTTCTTCTAGCAAAAATAAACAATTCTTCTCAAAGAAATCGTATTCATCTGCAGGAGCTCTTAAGGGAGGGAGATTTACTGCCCAACACCTTTTTGCTTTCTTTTCGTCTGTTGTTGCATGAACCCAAACTTCCCTGCACCTCGGCGTGTTTAATGCTGCTGCGTTAACCGTAGGCTCAGCTTTGGTTTCTAGCACATCTTCCCAAGTTGTGTTGAAGACTTTCCGTGGCCTCTGCTGACAGTGTTGGGTGTTTCGGTAGCGCTCGGTGCGTGCGATGTCAGCCGCCTTGTTTGAGGAACCGGGTGAGAAAGAGAAACTGGGCCCCGAGGACACGGATGTGCCTGCTCAGCCCGTTTCAGTGAAATGCAGCTGTTTATTTACATCAGGAGCCTGTAGTATCCTGTACGTAGCTCGTGCTCTCGTGTCGAGACGCAGTCTGCAGTGTGAGGGTGCTGCAAGCACAAAGTCAAAAGTCTGCGGTCGAGCAGAGGCTCTAACTGGAATTTCTTCAAGCTTATTTTTACCAAGCTTATTTTCTAACCTCTCTACTGCTGTTCTTACTTTCAAGGTCCTTTTTGCATGATACCAAAGTGCGTTGCATAGAGTACAAATGGAGAAAAATATCTCTTTTTGTGTGAAAATGTGCTTTAAGGCACAACTGAGAACGTTTGGGAGTAGAATGTGAATGTCTTAACATCAGAAAGCGTTCCTGGTTCTGTAGCTCCCATGAAACATGGAACCCGAAATGCTGGAAATAGATTTTACGGATGGGAAAAAGCCACGTTGTGGGTGGAATGACGAGGGGAGCTCTCGTCTTGGCGTGTTCTTTGTGCAGAAGGAGAGGTGCACCTGCAGCCCCAGTAAAAGGAAGTGACAAAGTACCCTGGGACTGGGGAGGGAGGGTGAGCGGCGGCACCCGGGCGGATCGTCTGAGGCGTATCCAAAGCAAGAGGAGCTCTTCTTTCCGTGTGGTATCTGTTCCCCTTCTGCCACTGCCATCGGAAAGCGAAAAGGAGCGTTAAAACTACGTAAAATACATCACTTGGGTACGTTGTCTTCTTGGAAGGTGGTGTTGGATATATTTTGGCTGGAATTCCTCCGTCCTTGGCTGGAATTCCTCTGTCCTCCGTGGTAGCTGAGCAGGACAAGCGTGTGTGTGTGTTCCTGCCCTCCTCTCGTGTTCCATATGGTAGGACAGATTTCCTTGCTCACTTGAGTTTTCTTAGCTGCTCTTTCTGGGATCATGATCCCCTGCGAAATGGCTTTTTTTTTCCTGCTTTTTTCTTCCTCTTTTCAAAGATGGACTCCTCGAGTAGGTGGTGCAGCCTTTTGTTTTCTCTGAAGGGGAGAAAGATGAGTGAACTGGAAATTTTGGATATGTCTCCCTTGACTTTCAGAGAGGGAGCATTTCTCGTACGTTTTACTTCTTTGTTTCTATTTACCTGAGAAGAGCTTTTGCACTTGAGTTCCAGCTACATTATTCGTGGTGTTGAAGAATTCAGAAAAACCTATCAACCGTTAACCCTTCTTGTGCCTTGCTTAGAGAAACCATGAGGAAATAGGTTTCTCTCCTGTGTTATTTTTCAGCAATGTGCAAGCAGTTTTCACCTTCTAACTTGTACCACGGGCGACAAGTAACTGTTTTTTTTGCAAGGAAAATTGATATTTTCTTTCTTACATGACAGCGGGAGGTACTGGGTTTAGTTTGACTGGACCTTACTGCTTTGAGCAAACCCAAAGTGAAAGCCGTGACGGCAGCGGCAGCACCGTTCAGCGATGGGTTTTTTTTTTGACTCCTTCCAACTGTTTGACCTTTTCCACACAAATAGCTTAAGAAATCCGGTAGCGAATCAAGAAGTTCTTCCTTACTCCTGACAAGGTGTTTTTTCACAGTCTGCAGGGTTACAAACAATGGCTCTTCAAGTCTTTTAGTGTGTTTTTGCTCTTTCGGTGTAGCACCACTGTCAGATTGTGCCTCAGTTAAGAGGCCTAAGCTTGTGGGAATTAAATTAAATAATGATTTCAACGTGTTTGTGCTCTACAGGTTGTATTGTTAAAGGCAGCTCACTTTCAGCAAATAGGTGCTCTGTATTTCTTTGGAAGTTGTGATTATTTCTGGGTGTTGTAAGGATATGACTCAAAAATCTTTGTTTATTTTCTCATCCTAAATTCTTTAAAGTGGTTCAGACGCTGACTGAAGTAGCAGTATAGAATTCATCCCTGCTGCTTCTTGACATTGTGATATACCAATGTTTAGATCCTAAACAAGTTTTCTCTTTTTTTGATCAGGAAGTATACAATTTTTCGTGTCTCTGTGGCTCATTTAAAACAGAAACCTGTACGGACCGTAGCTGCCCTTCTGAGGATCAAGGAAGAGAACATGCAGGATACTTTTTTGGAACAAACTAATTTTTCGAGTGCTGCCTGCTGGGGGAGATTGGGCTTGATGATCTCAGAGGTCTCTTCCAGCCGCAATAATTTGGTGATTCTGAGATAACGATATGTCTCTTTTTTGACTGGTGCTGTCTCCTGGGTCTTTCTTCATAGAATCATAGAACAGTTCAGGCTGGAAGAAGACCCTTGGGATCATCGAGTCCAACCATTAACCCTACACTACGAGTTCACCCCTAAACCATCTCACCCAACACCACATCTCAGCGACACTTCAACACATCCAGGGATGGCGACTCAACCCCCTCCCTGGGCAGGCTGTGCCAGGGTCTGACCACTCTTTCCGTGAAGAATTTCTTCCTCATGTCCAGTCTAAACTTGCCCTGTTGCCACTTGAACCCATTCCCCCTGGTTCTGTCCCTAATGACCTGTGAGAAGAGACCAGCACCAACCTCTCTACAATGTCCTTTCCAGTAATTGTAGAGCATGATGAGGTCCCCCCTCAGCCTCCTCTTCCTCAAATTGAACAGTCCCAGCTCCCTCAGTCGCTCCTCGTAAGGTCTATTCTCCAGGCCCTTCACCAGCTTTGTTGCCCTTTTCTGCACTCGCTCCAACACCTCGATATCCCTCTTACACTGAGGTGCCCAAAACTGAACACAACACTCAAGGTGTGGCCTCACCAGTGCTGAGCACAGGGGGACAATCCCCTCCCTGCTCCTGCTGGTCACACAATTTCTGACACAAACCAGGATACCGTTGGCCTTCTTGGCCACCTGGGCACATGCTGGCTCATACTCAGCTGCTGTCGATCAGAACGCCCAGGTCCTTTTCCGCCAGACAGCCTGCCAGCCACCCTTCCCCAAGCCTGTAGCGCTGCATGGGGTTGCCATGACCAAAATGCAGGACCCCACACTGGGCTCTGTTGAAATGCCTGTGGTTGGCCTGGGCCCATCGATCCAGTCTGTCCAGGTCCCTCTGTAGAGCCTTTCTACCCTCCAGCAGATCAACACTCTCTCCCAGCTTGGTGTCATCTGCAAACTTGCTGAGGGTGCACTCAGTCCCCTCACCTAGATCGTTGATGAAGATGTTAAACAGGAGTGGCCCCAGCACCGAGCCCTGAGGGACACCGCTCGTGACTTGCCGCCAACTGGATTTAACTCCGTTGACCATGACTCTTTGGGCCTGGCCATCCAGCCGGTGTTTCACCCAGCAGAGTATGTGCCCATCCAAGCCATGGGCAGCCAACTTGACCATAAGGATGTTTCTTGTCGTGCCGTGGAGTCGTTCGAGGGCTTCTGGATCCGTGGCAGGATGGGTCTCGAGGGGGTGAGCGACGTGATGAGAGAGGGGAGAAAGAGAAGCTTGCTTTGGTTCTTGAGTAGAAATTTGGAGCGGCACCAAGAAGCTTTAGTCTTCTGTGCCACTTTCATTAAAGTTTCACCGAAATCTCAAACTTCATTGATATAAAAAAGCAACCCTAAATTCTTACTGGATGATAGTACTTGGAAGTTAAAATAAATTTGTGTCTGTGTGAAAATAAGGGCCTGTGCCACTTCTGTGCTGTATGGGTGTGTGTTTGAGAGCAGATTGACTGGTGGAAGGCCTGGGCAGGCTTTTCATGGATTTCTCCGTGTACTTGCGCTAACTCTAGTGTACCTTTGGCAGGGCAGCAGTAGTAACTACCAAGCTTCTAACAAATAGTTGCTCTCGTCCCCGAGTCCAAAGTAGAATTTCTCCTCTGCTGTTCTTTGTAAGTAATAAATGGGGATGTATTTCACCTGTTATGCTGTGCCCTTATTAATGACTCTGGAAATATGATAACTAATTGATAGCTTTCTGTACATTCAGTAATATAGTAAAAAACTCAGAAGCATTTGAAGTGATAGCACACAGTATTTGTGGGGGTTTTTGTTTGCTTAAGTACATTGTTCTCTGCTGAACACCAGACAGACACGTTTGTCAGAAATAAGCTTCACCCAGTGAAGTGGACAGACCAGTAAGAGTGACTGGTTTGCGGTAGGTGGTGTATTTCTTTCAGTTAAAGGCTTCCAGTCCTTACAGATAATTTCAAAATATCCCCATTTTTGTGATCTTTTTTTCCTTAGGACTTTATCTACCAGTGATGACGTTGAGGACCGTGAGACTGAGAAAGGCCGCCTGGAAGAAGCTTATGAGAAATGCGACCGGGATTTGGACGAGCTCATTGTGCAGCACTACACCGAGCTCACCACGGCCATCCGCACCTACCAGAGCATCACCGAGCGCATCACCAACTCGCGCAACAAGATCAAACAGGTGAAGTCTCTCTTCGTGTGAGTTTCAGCCTTCGCATCCCCTTTAGAGGTGTCCTCACCGTAAGAGGGACATGGAGCTGTTGGAACGAGTCCAGAGGAGGCCACAAAGCTGACCCAGGGGCTGGAGCAGCTCTGCTGCGAGGACAGGCTGAGGGAGCTGGGGGTGTTCAGCTGGAGAAGAGAAGACTCCGGGGGGACCTTATCCCTGCCTGCAGTGCCTGAAGGGACCTACAGGGAGCTGGGGAGGGACTTTGTACAAGAGTGTCCAGCGACAGGACAAGGGGAAATGGGTTTAAATTGAAGGAGAAGGGGTTTAGGCTGGATCTTGGGAAGAAATTGTTCAGTGCGAGGGTGGCCAGACTCTGGACTATGTTGCCCAGAGAGGCTGTGGCTGCCCCCTCCCTGGAGATGCTCAAGGCCAGGTTGGATGAACCTGGAGCAACCTGGGCTGGTTAAGGGTGTCCCTGCCCATGACAGGGGGGGGTTGGATCAGATGATCTCTAAGGTCCCTTCACTTCCAACCTAAGACATCCTGTGATTCTCTGATAGCGTGTGCTCTGGGCACAGATCTGTGCAACTCCTCTACCTTCTCCCTGTGTGTCGTCCTTTTGTTGGTAGCGTGATGTCGTAAGCTCACAATTTAATCTCCTGTTTCTCTCTACCTTTTTTCCAGCCACTTATCACCCTGGACTGAACTAAAAAATCAGTTGAGAAAGCACTGTTACCCACTGATTCGGAGCTAGACCTGATTTTCAAGTTGCTCTGTGACATGGCGAGGAGCGGGCCATCCTCTCCAGTGGAGCAGTCTCAGGCTTTGTCTTGCTAGCAGCGTGTTTTCCATAAGATCTCGCTGTTGTTTGAGAACACAAGTAATTAAAAAGCAAAACGAGAGGTGGCTATGAAGCGGAGAGCTTTGCAGGGTGCCCCCTGTTCATTTAGTGTCTGGGCATGTTGCTGTCAGGTTTTTTTGAAGTCTCGGGGCTGCTAAGCTAACACCTTTCCATCTCATCTGTTCGTGTTTTGATATGTTGGCCTCCAACCACCTCTTAAATAGTCTGGGTGATTCATCAGCTTGCTTTTTTGCTCAGAGAATATGAATTTTTCTGTGCTATTTCCAAACTCAGTTCTGTTGTGTGAATGTACATGAACTCTGTGCCCCCGTATCTTTCTGTATTTTGAGTGCTCGCACTTCAAGAGCGTGCCAGTAAATAACTCTGGCGCTCTTTGTTGTGGACTTGTTCCATCTGCTCTCTCCCTGCAGCAGTAGATTAGTTCTTTGGTCTCCTGTCCTACCTTTTACTTCTTGTGTGGTTTACTATACCTAAACTTTGCAAACTAGACACCAATTTATTCCATTTTTTTTTTGATCTTCCTTGGCTCTGTGGAGGTCTCGTCTTAAAACCTTTCACAGCAGTGCTTTAGGAGCAATAGGCTTTTCCCCTTTTGGGGCTGTGTACTGACCCTTCTGGCTTTTAAAATTCATTTGGCATTTTCAAAGAAAATGAGACCACTCTGCTGCTTTCCAAGGGTAAGAGTTCATACTAGGATTTATGTACAAAGCTCAGCGCTTTGAAAGCAGAGATCAATTGCACTAAATTTGAAATAAACTGTAGCTG
This sequence comes from Trogon surrucura, assembly GCA_020746105.1. Lineage (NCBI taxonomy): Eukaryota > Metazoa > Chordata > Aves > Trogoniformes > Trogonidae > Trogon > Trogon surrucura. The sequence goes on from CM036617.1 coordinate 219,608,744, forward strand.
GTGGCCTATTTTCACCCAGTGTACCGAGCTTCGCAGGGGTCAAACCCAACATATGGGGGTGTGACCTTTGCGTCCCACCTAGAAGAATGACTGCAAGGGTGAAGGACCTTTTGATATTTCAGTTTTCTTATTAGTTTTGGTCAATACGTATTGAAGTAACTTTGACCTAATCTCATGGGAGGCCCCAGGTCTAATTTGTCATCAATCTGTATTACACTATCAGACCTTTTTTTTGTTTGATGTTCCACTCATGGGAGGTGGATGAACGCCCAGGCGCTTGTGTATCTACCTTTTGTAGCTAATTCTGGTATGAATGAGATAGGGTGGGTTTTAAATGGAGCTTTAGAGGTGTTACTGCTGTAAGACTGAATTATGAAGTAGAAACAGTCGGGTCTTCTTTCTGAAAGATTTGCCCTTCACTCCTTCCCCTGCTCCCAGGTGTGAGTATAGTTGATCCTGTGTCTTGCAAGGGCTGGAGTGGGAATGTCCTGTGAGATTCCTTTGAGCCCCGTGATGGTTTTACTGACCTCATCTGGCTCTCTGTAACAGCAATCCACTGATGATGGCGTGTTAGGTCAGTGAAACATGTTAAATTAAGGTATTGAACAGGGATTAAGTCTGAAGCGAATTCTGTGCGTGTGTTAGTTTGCTTCTGCTTTTGCAGAACGTGACACTCTCACGTTAGCTTCTCTGTTGGCTGAGGGTTCTTCTGTGCCGTTTCTGCGTCAGATATTTCAGAGTGCCCTGTTACTGTATTGAAATCTTAGTCTCTTCTGACTCTGGAGGGAGGCTGGTTTATCTAGCTTTTGTTATTTACTCATTGTTTGTATTTTAGTCCATCTCTGTGTTTTGCATGTTTGGTTTTTTTGTGTTTTTTTTTTTTTTTAAACTGCCTGTAGATGAGCGAGGTAGGAGAATGTGCAGCCGAAGTGGGATTTCTGGAGCGCTTTGAAGGCTCATTATTTAAAAATAAATTGAAGGGCCTACTTCTGAGAGTTCCTCTTCATGTGTAATTCAGTGAGAGTTCAGCCTGAGAAAAGGTTGAACCCTAAGTATTCGTAACTTATCACAAAAACAAGAGCGGTGTGAAAGCAATGTGTGAATCCGTGTTGCTAATTGCTTCCACGTTTTAATATGTAGCATTGATTTGCATTATGCAAGAACAGCTACGTTGGGCTGACCTTACCAGAGGATAGTGGGAGAACCCGAAAGCAGGGAATGCAGGCGGTGCATTTGGGCAGAAAGAATGGAGAAGAAAACCTCTTGACGTTGCCCGAACGGGGTAGAATAGTGCAGATTTTGCCTCTCAGACAGGATGGCACGAGGCTCGAAAACGAACTAAACACCAGAGTGTTTCTTTAGATGATGTAATGGCCTTGATAAATAGTGGAAACGCTGAATTGAACTGTGTCGTAACTGCTGTTGTGATGAAATCATACCTCTTACCAAAAAAAAATAGGGTGTCGCTCGAAGATTGTCGTACTTTCCGATAGTCGCGTTTCAAGAAATGGACACCAAACTCCGAGAAAGGAGGAGACGTGCCAAAAGTTTTAATGGGCAGATGGAAAACGTTTGCAGCGGGAAAAATTAGTAGCAGCTTATTTGCTTTCGCTGAAAATTGGATTCTTGCTGTGTGCCAAAATTCTGAATTGATTTTTGGAAAAGGTGCAGATACGTCTTTGGTCGTGGTTAATAGGATCCTGCGCTTGTTCATGTTACAGCGCTTCAGCGGTGGCACAAAACTTCTGCTAAAAAATATTTCACTGTGAAGGCAGTTCTGGTTTGTATTTACTGTATGTTTCTGTCCTGGGTTTAGCTAAAAACCCAGTCCTGTTTAGTGATTTTTACTTTCCAGTTTAGTGTCTTCTTAGAGGCTGCACGTTCTGAAGTCAGTAGCGTGTTTCTGCAGACAGTGTGTGCTGCTGGCAGCGATAACCCCTGATGTTTGCAGTCACTGCCCGGGGCTGGGATGCAGAAAGGCTCTGGCTGATGCTTATTCCTGCAGTGCCCAAGGCCACTGCTGGCTCGTGTGTGCCACGCTGGGGGTGCTGACTAGTAAGAGGGGGGCACAAAGAAGTAAAAGGCTGCACCTCCAGGGGGTAATAGACAGGACAGGTGACCAACGAGGGTATTCCATCCCATATACGTCACATCTAGTATAAATTGAGTGATCACAAGAGTTTTGTCCCCTTTTTTGCCTTTTGTTCGCCTTTTTTCTGCAATGGATGGTGTCCAGAGAGGACTCCATCTGACCTCCTGATTTTGATCTGGACCCTGAGTTCCCGAATCCAGCTCCCTGTATCCAGCTCCCGCCGCCGCTGAGCCTGGGGTTTCCCCAGTGCCTCCTGCTCTGCAGCACCAGTGGGGATTGATGTCGGGGGAGGGAGTTGAGTTTGATATCGGGCTACTATCTATAGTTGTATATAATTCTTTATTTTTATCTTTTTACCATTATTTCTATTATTTTCATTAAAGCTGTTCTAGTTTTTTCTTCTCTCATCCGTAAGTCTCTCTGCCTCATTCCCTTTTCTCTTCCCGTTTGGGGGGGGGAAGAGGGGGTTAGAGAGCGTCTGTCCGTGTTAGTGGCCGGCCCAGCCCTAACCCGCAACAGTTTCCCTTCAGCCAAAGGAATAACCAGAAATTTTAAGGAACTTGGATTTGATTATAGTCTTGTGATATTTTTGGAATTCCCAATAAAGGGCTGATCTGTGTTAGAAGCGCCAGTTACAGGGACGCATTTAATGAAATCCTTCCACGTGTTGCTCGTAGGTGAAGGAGAATCTGCTGTCGTGCAAGATGCTGCTGCACTGCAAGCGGGACGAGTTGCGCAAGCTCTGGATTGAAGGGATTGAGCACAAACATGTCCTGAATTTGCTGGACGAGATCGAGAACATCAAGCAAGTGCCTCAGAAGCTGGAGCAGTGCATGGCCAGCAAGCGCTACCTCAACGCAACAGACATGCTGGTAAGATGTGGAACCTCGTGATTTCTCTGACGATCTAGTCCTTTACCCATTTGATCTGCACGCAGGATTTCCACCTGCTGGTGCAACTTGGTGCTTTATTTTAAAATAAATTTACCCAGACGTCTGCCTGTGTCATCTTCTTTCTTTGTATCTTATCACTTATTTCAGAACAATTTTTTTTATAGAAGAACTATCCAGTTTCTCTCCTATTTCATCTCCAGGAACATGCTCACAACTTAGTCATTATTCATAGGGGAGACAGTTTTTCACCATTTAGGTGTGTTTGCCTCGGTCTCTTACCAGGACTCTTGATCCTTTCTGCTTACTTCCAGCTCCTATTTCATCTTTTTTTCTCCCTTCTTTCAAGTCTTTTTTCTTCTTCAATTCCTTCTCTTGTATAAGCATACCTTTCAACTCCAATCTTGTGATGAAGTAGAAGTTTGCTGATTTTTTCTAATATCAATTTTTTTCTTTCCCTTGTTTCTAAACTTAACATGCATGCTTTGTCACCAAGCTCCAGTCTTTTCTTTCTTGGAACCGTCTTTTACCAGTAATTCAAAATTTTACCAGGCAAGGGGAATCCTCCCTCTCGGTCCTGACGTGTGGAGTGTTGAGTCTAATTCTGGGCTCTCCAATCCAAGAGAGAGATGGGTCAAGTCCAGTGAAGGATCACAGAGAAGGTTCAGGGACAGGAGCATCTCACAGGGGAGGTTGAGAGGCTGAGCTTCACTTGGAGAAAAGAAACCTCGGGAGATCTTACCGATAGCTGTAAAAGTCTGATGGGAGGGGGCAAAGAAAACAGAGCCAGGCTTTTCTCACAGGAGAAATGGACACAGACTGAAACTGGAGAAATTCTGTCCGAATTTAAGAATACACTTTTTTACTCTAAGAGTGTTTGAACACTGGGCCAGGTTGCCCAGAGAGGTTGTAGAGTCTGTGTGTGTGGAAGGCTTTCAAAACCGAACTGCGTGTGGTGCTGGGCACCTGGCTGGGGGTGACCGTGCTGGAGCAGCGGCTCCGGTGCAGTGGGTTGGATGTTCTGCAGAGGTCCCTTCCGACCTGAAGCAGTCTGGGATTCGAAAGGGAAGGCAAAAGAAGTGTGTCTGTTCCTATTTCTCTTTGTGTTTGCTAGAGAATACCTTTAAAGAAATCTTTTCATTACTCGCCTTTGTTATTTTATTTTTTTTTTATAACTTTACTGTCCTTTGTATTTCTCTAAGCTTTGCCTCTTCACTTCTTTTTAATAAGTCATTATTCAACAGGATAAAAAGCTGGAAATCTCACTGTTGTCACCTGATATTTCTAGAGCCCAGACTTGAACTTTAATTTCCTTCTTTCAGTTTTATCTCATGTTACCTTAACTACAACTATCTGAAACTTACCTTGTTCCCTGTGAAACATTTTTCACCAGTTCGATGTGGGTCCCCTCATCCCTTTCTCCGGTGGCACGTGTAGCCTTATCTGGATTTTTGTTGCAGCTGTCACATCCCCTTGTCTGATTTTACTCTGCCATCACCTTCCTGGTTTTTGCTTTTGTTCTGTTTTCGTGCCACACCTGGTGCAATCATCTTTCTGTAACCTGGTCACAGTTTTCCCTTTCTTCCTTTTGTGGTGGGTTGACCCTGGCCAGCCGCCAGGTACCCACACAGCCGCTCACTCACTCCCCCCTTCACTGCTGAACAGGGGGAGAAAATATTTCCAAGGGTTCAGGGTTTTGAGATAAGGACAGGGAGATCACCCTCATTTACCGTCCCGGGCAAAACAGACTCAGTTTTGGGGAAATTAGGTACATTTATTAAAAGAACTAATCAGAGAGGAGTAGTGAGAAGTGAGAAAGAGCAAACAGATCTTAACAAACAGAACACCTTCCCCCCATCCCTCCCTTCTTCCCGGGCTTAACATCAATCCCGGTTTCTCCACCTCCTCCCCCCGAGCGGCGCAGGGGGACAGGGAATGGGGGCTGCGGTCAGTTCATCCGACGTTGGTTTCACCGCTTCTTCACTCCGGGGGAGGACTCTTCACTCTTCCCCAGGGCCACTGTGGGGTCCCTCTCACGGGAGACAAGCTTCACGCTCTCTTCTCCGCGTGAGTCGTCCCACGAAGGGCAATTCATCACAAACTGCCCAACGGGAGACACCTCACGAGGGGCAGCCCACCCCTCGTGAGTCTGAGGCGCAGTCCTTCGGGGGAAACTGCTCCAGCGTGAGCCACCCGCAGCGTCCCAAAAGTCCCACCGGCCAACCTGCTCCAGCGTGGGCATTCCTCTCTTCCACGGGCTACAGGCTCCGGAAGCGACTTGCTCTGACACGGGCTTCTCACGGGCTACAGTCCCCTTTCAGGCATCCACCCACACAGCATGGAGTCCTCGGTGGACATCTACGCGGTGATCCTCACGGTGGACATCTGCACCTCGCCCACGGGCTGCAGGGGGACAACCCGCTTCACCATGGTCTTCACCACGGACCCGGGGGACTCTCTCTGCTCCGGCGCCTGGAGCTCATCCTCCCCCCCCTCCTTCTTCACTGACCTTGGTGTCTGCACAGATTCTCACTCCTCCATCTCTGTGCCAGCTGTTCTGGCGCAGTTCTTTTTCCCGTTCTTAAATATGTTTTTCACAGAGGCGTTCCTCTGCTATCACCTTACTGATAGGCTCAGCCTTGGCCAGCGGCGGGTCCCTCTTTGTAGCCGGCTGGCATTGGCTCTATCAATCTTGGGGAGCTTCTCGCAGCTTCTTACAGAAGCCACCCTGCAGCTTCCCCCCCGCCGCCGAAATCTGGCCAGGCCAAACCAAAACACCTTTTTAAAACCATCTTCCAGGAACGCTCTCAATCGTACTCTCCCTAGAGTCTCGCTGGCCTTTTCGTATGAGCTTTTGTCTTCTCTTTCCCACCGTATTCTTTGCTCTCTGGAATGGGGTAATGCATCCATTTCTGTTGCCTAAGGAAGGGTGGAATTTTTTATTGTACTTTATAAAATGTTAGGTTAAACCTGTTAGAATTCCTAAGCCTAGCTCAGCAATGCAATGAGCTGAGGCAGCAAATAGGAGAGAGTGCAGCTGGGTTCTGCCAAAGCTTTTGTTGGGTTTCTGGTGTCGGATACGGGAGTGTGACGGTCATGTGGTATTTTCAGTCATGAGACAGCAAGTAGTAAATTAAGGGTGTTCAGTGTGGGCTGAAAACCACAGTATTCGGAGTTAACGTCAGCGTCAGTTGAAATGCTGGTGTTTCCTTTTCCTGCTGGACTTGCCAGTTTGGTGGCGGGTTTGTCTGTAAATTCAGAAAAGGTATTTTCAGAAGGGAATTCCAGAAAGAGTAATTAATTTCCTATCTGGAATATAAGACAGAAGGAAAATAACAATGCTTAGGGTTTATCATGCAATACGCTTTGGAAATGGTTTGTGGTGTGTGTATTTGGGATATCTCACAGAATCACAGAATCACAGAATGTTAAAGGTTGGAAGGGACCTTAAAGATCATCTAGTCCAACCCCCTGCCAGAGCAGGATCACCTACAGCAGAGCGCACAGGAACACGTCCAGGCGGGTTTCGAGTGTCTCAAGAGAAGGAGATTCCACAACCTCCCTGGGCAGCCTGGGCCAGTGCTCGGTCACCCTCACAGTAAAAAAGTTTTTTCTCATATTTTTCTGGAACCTCCTGTGTTCCAGCTTCCACCCATTGCCCCTTGTCTTGTCAGTGGACGCCGCTGAAAAGAGCCTGGCTCCATCCTCCTGACATTCCCCCTTGACATATTTATAACCATGAATGAGGTCACCTCTCAGCCTCCTCTTCTCCAAGCTAAAGATACCCAGCTCCTTCAGCCTTTCCTCACCAGGGAGATGCTCCACTCCCTTCACCATCTTTGTGGCTCTACGCTGGACTCTCTCCAGCAGCTCCCTGTCCTTCTTGAACTGAGGGGCCCAGAACTGGACACAATATTCCAGATGTGGCCTCCCCAGGGCAGAGCAGAGGGGCAGGAGGACCTCTCTCCACCTACTTGCTACTCCCCTTCTAACACACCCCAGGATGCCCTTGGCCTTCTTGCCCACGAGGGCACATTGCTGGCTCATGGTCATCCTGCTGTCCATCTCAGTGGTTTGAAATACGTTGCTTCTGAAGTTTTTTCTGTATGTGCTTATACGGTTAAACCACGTACGTGTGTGTGTGTGCCGGGGAGGTTGCCCGAGGCTCTGAGATGGAGCCGGTGTTAGACCTCACTGCAGTACAGGCTTCTGTAGCGTACTGTGCTGGGTTTTGTTGTCTCCTCTGTGTTTTTTTCCAGAATAGAGTATGTTTTTTAAGAAATCAGATGATAATGATGTAAAAAAGCGGCTGTTAGATTTATTTACTTCTAATAGCAGGGAACGCAGAGAAACCTCAGGTGAGAATTGAATGCGTTAGTTCAGCCGTTCCTTGACGTTCGCAGCTCTCGTTCGCTGACAAGCGTACCTGTAGTAAAGAAATAGTAACCTACCTGCCTTTGGAGCTTTTTCATACACAGAAATTGCTGTGGGCTCTTTGGCTTTGCCATCTTCTGTTAACGCTGCCTCTGCAAGGCCGTGAGGCTGCAGGATAATTCCTCTGTCCTTTTACACGATACAAGGATTATGTAAAACGATTACTCGACTGGCAGGGCTGCGGAGTCAGTATATAGATCTTTCTGTCCTTTTGTTTCCTTCCTCGAGGTAAACAGATGCTCGTGGCTTATAAAAAGCCCAAAGTGATCTGACAAGGAGCTTGTATGCCCTCGCGCTGGAATTGGGAGCTCTGATTAATATTGTTGCCTGCAGCCTCGCGATACGTACGGTGGAAATTAGACCTTTGCAGTTGGCGGTTCGGTTGATGCAAGCGCTCTACCGGCGTAATTTCTGATCTCCGCGTCGCATTTCTGCAGCCTGCTCTTTGTATTCCGCTCACATTAATTGAAGTAATTTTGCCACTGAAGCGTGTTTCAAACCTCTGCATTTAAATTGAAATTTTAATTCCCTTATTGTTTGGAAAAGACGGCTGAAGATGGCTTGTTACAGGTTTCATTATCACTCAAAACTCTCCAGCTGCTGGTTCTAATGTGCAGTGACTGAGTAATGCCGGGAAGAATTGTGAAGAAAAGAATGGCAGCTTTTCCCAGTAGTGTGGACACAATGCAAAGGTATTTTGTGACAGCTTACATTTGTAGGAAGTTAAAAAATTGTAAGCGGCGGCTTTTTGGTTTCTGATTCTGCATCCACCGAGAGTAGCACAGATGAGCTTCAGATATCACGTGTTCGCGGGCTGGGTTCCTCCAGCATCTTGATAACTCACACTCTGGCGAGCAGAGCCGCGAGGACCAGAATTACTGTTCTGTAATTGCACCTTGCGCAGGTTGTGTTAAAAGAACCTACTGCCAACCTGCTTTGAATTGTGAGGCTTTGGAGAAATTAGGAGGGTCTAAACCAGACAGAATTTCTGTTTGTTATTGACTATGTTTCATTTTTTTTTGCCATTTCTGTACATGCTTTTTTAAAATATGAGTTTGTATGTTTCTGCGTAAAGGATTTTTTTCATAGACTTGGTTGCTAAAAGCAATGTTCACTTTTATGTGACAGTTGAGTGCACACACGTGTGTGTGTTTAACATCAGAAGGAGGCTGAGACACAGAATCACAGAATGTTCGGGGTTGGAAGGGACCTCAAAGATCATCAAGTCCAACCCCATGCCAGAGCAGGGTCAGCTACAGCAGAGCGCACAGGAACGTGTCCAGGAGAGGTTTGAACGTCTCTAAAGAAGGAGACTCCGCAACCTCCCTGGGCAGCCTGGGCCAGGGCTCTGTCACCCTCACAGGAAAGCAGTTTTTTTCTAATATTTTTGCGGAACCTCCTGTGCTCCAGCTTGTACCCATTGCCCCTTGTCCTGTCACTGGACATCCCTGAGCAGAGCCTGGCTCCGTCCTCCTGACACCCCCCCTTGACATATTTATAGCCATGACTGAGGTCACCTCTCAGCCTCCTCTTCTCCAAGCTAAAGAGCCCCAACTCCTTCAGCCGAGCGGACCCCATTTTGCTCTTTACAGCTTGCTGGCAGGAGGGTGTAGCAAGGTGGGGTCTATCTCTTCCCCCAAGGAACAAGCAATAAGACAAGAGGAAATGGCCTCAAGTTGCTCCAGTGGAGGTTTAGGTTGGATATTAGGAAAAATTTCTTCATAGAAAGGATTGTGAAGCCCTGGCACAGACTGCCCAGGGCAGTGGTGGAGTCCCCACCCCTGGAGGGATTTGAAAGCTGGGTAGATTTGGTGCTCAGGGATACAGTTCAGTGGTGGGGCTGGCAGTGCTGGGTTACCAGATGGACTTGATGGTGTTAAGGGTCTTTTCTAACCTGAATGACCATGTGCTGAGAGGGGAATCTTGATGCAGAGAGAGCTTCCTAAGCAAAGGCAGTGGGCAGCCTCCTAAAGCGAGAGCAGGAGCGCTGGTGGCAGAGTGAGTTGGGGTTGGAGGTGCAGTTGGCTTGGAAGCATGAGTGTGGTTACTGGGAGGCAGGAATCCAAATTTGTAGAACCCTAGAATGGCCTAGGTTGGAAGGGACCTCAGAGATCATCTGATCCACCCCCTGCCCTGGGCAGGGACGCCCTGAACCAGCCCAGGTTGCTCCAGGTTCATCCAACCTGGCCTTGAGCATCTCCAGGGAGGGGGCAGCCACAGCCTCTCTGGGCAACCTAGTCCAGAGTCTGGCCACCCTCGGGCTGAACAATTTCTTCCCAAGATCCAGCCTAAACCCCTTCTCCTTCAATTTAAACCCATTTCCCCTTGTCCTGTTGCTGGACACTCTTGTACAAAGTCCCTCCCCAGCCTCCCTGTAGGTCCCTTCAGGCACTGCAGGCAGGGATAAGGTCCCCCCGGAGTCTTCTCTTCTCCAGCTGAACACCCCCAGCTCCCTCAGCCTGTCCTCGCAGCAGAGCTGCTCCAGCCCCTAAAACAATTCTTCTAGAAGACATGTCTTAGATGTGCCACATGACGCTGCAGCCAAGCCAGAACTTGGAGCAGCAGGAGGGGCAGCAGTGGGTGAGGACAGAAGGTTTCTTGCTTGGAAGAAGCTGTTCCATGTCTCCTCTCCCCGAGCGCTGGGCTGTGAATTGAAGGGCAGGAGGCTGTGCCTGGTAGTTACTTAATTAACTCAAGTACCGTAGAGGTCCGTGGTGTTGGTCTAATTGTTCTGGCTCTACTGTTGACCCATGAGGTACCCACAGGGAGAAATTAGTATTTTCCATTTGTTTGAGTAGTGTGAGAGATGAAATGCTGAAAACAGTTGAAGGAAGAAATGTTGTTGAATCAAGTAATTAAAGGTCATATAATATGATTAAATGAAAATTGCTTAGGCTACTTTCTTTGCATTTCCTGGCTTTTATGTGTCTAGCTTTGCAATTTTAATGAACTAATACTACTTTGTCAAAGTATATAGAGGGTTTTTTAAAAAAAAAATCTCAATTCCAATAGACGATGAAACTGTCTTTAACCCCAGCTGGCAACTAAACACCGCACGACCGCACGCTCATTCCCCTTGGTGGGGTGGGAAAGAGTTGGAAGGGTAAAAGTGAGAAAACTCATGAGCTGAGATAAAGTTTAACAGATAAAGCACAATCCATGCACAAAGCAAAGTAAAACAAGGAATTAATTCCTCACTTCTTATGGACAGGCGGGAGTGTGGCCATCTCCAGGAAGGCCGGGCTCCATCGTGTGCAGCGGTGACTTGGGACAACAAATGCCATCATATTTTCCCCCTCCTTCTCGCCCCGGATTTTTATGCTGAGCGTGACATGGAGAAAGCCCTTGGAGTCCCAGTGAGCAGTGAGTTGTCCCTGGGACAGCAACGGGCCCTTGTGGCCAAGAGGCCAGTGGGAGCCTGGGGGGCACCAAGAAAAGTGTGTCCAGCAGGGCTGGGGAGGTTCTCCTGCCCCTCTGCTCTGCCCTGGGGAGACCACCCCTGGAATCCTGTGTCAGTTTGGGGCTCCCCAGTTCCAGAGAGACAGGGACCTACTGGACAGAGCCCAAGGGAGAGCTCCGAGGGTGATCAAGGGACTGAACATCTCTGCTGTGAAGAGAGACTGAGAGACCTGGGGCTGTTCAGCCCTGAGAGGAGACGGCTGAGAGGGGACCTTGTTAACGTGTAGAAATATCTGAGGGGTGGGGGTCAAGGGGAAGGGGACAATCTCTGCTCAGTGGTGCCCAGCAACAGGACAAGGAATAATGGGTTTAAGTTAGAACATGGGAAGTTCCACCTCACCATGAGGAGAAACTTGTTGGCTGTGCGAGTGCCGGAGCCCTGGCCCAGGCTGCCCAGAGAGGGTGTGGAGTCTCCTGCTCTGGAGACTTTCCAACCCGCCTGGACGCGTTCCTGTGTGGCTGCCCTGGGTGACCCTGCTCTGGCAGGGGTTGGACTGGGGGATCTCTAGAGGTCCCTTCCAGCCCCCAACATTCTGTGATTCTCTGATATCCGTTGGGTCAGTTGGAGTCATTTGTCCCAGCTATGTCCCTTCCCAACTTCTTGTGCACCTCGGACCCTCTCACTGGTGGACTGAGGAGCAGAAGAGCTTTGGCTCTGTGCAAGCCCTGCTTGGCGGTAACGAAAACATCCCTGTGTTATCAGCACTGCTTCCAGCACACATCCAAAACACAGCCCCGCAGAAAATTAACTCTACCCCAGCCCAAAGCAGCACAGCTTACTCCAAACTTGATTTATTAGTGCAGGAGCGCAGTTGGAAGGAACCTTAAAGATCATTCAGTTCCATCCCCCCTGTGTCATGGGCAGGGACATCCCCCACTAGATCAGGCTGCCCAGAGCCCCATCCAACCTGGCCTGAAAAACTCCCAGGGATGGGGCTGCCACCCCCTCTCTGAAAAAAAAAAGAAATACCAAGCTGAAGTGAGAATAATTTGCCAAGAAGTAGGCCAGGGAATGCTCCAACACCTACTTTTGCTTCTTCTTCAATGTGAAAGACTTCTGTTTCACTTTCTTTACGTCAGGGAAAGAATAACATACGTCTCCTTGCTCTGCTTTCTCAAGTGAGTAACAGCATCAGGCTTCCCTCGGAGCTGACCGTTTTCTTCCTGCAGATTTACATCGTTGCCAGTTTGTTCGGTTTCTAGAGGCGAGCTGGTGGCTCTCACGTTGTTGCGTTCAATGAAATGTGGCTGGCGGGGCACGCAGCTGCACGGGCGAGGAGCTGGGTTTGCAGGTAAATTGGGTCGTTTTCAGTCGCGCTGGCGCAGCGCGGTTCAGACGTTCCTGCCGAGCTCACCGCCGGCTTCCTTACGGTGCATGAAATGTGGTTTTGCTCAGCTGCAGAGACTGTGAGATCTGTATTGGGTTAATTGTTGGTTTTTTTTATAGGAGCGTTCCTTTGTTGTGAAATCTGACGACAGGACTGCGCTACTTAGTGGGTGAGAACATGGACAGAAGTCAAGGATGTTTGAATGAGTGGAAATGCTGGGTACAAAATGGTCATAAAGCTGCTGAGGCAGTCGGGAGGGGAAGGTGGCAAAGGGGATGAGAGGGAAGACTAAGCGTAGGTGAAGGTGTTTTGGAGAATAGTGCATAAGGACAAGGAACCTCACTTGCTGTGGAAGTGATTAAAAAAAAAAAAAGCTTAAAATATTCTAATATTTCCCCAGAAGCAAAGAGAGGATGTTGCTCTCCGTGTATTTGACCTCTTCTTGTTCAGGCGATGATGAACGTGTCCTACTCGATAGCAACAGCCCCTCCCTTTGTCTGCACGTCATGGGGATCCTCTGCGAAGGCTTTTGGAGAGATTAATGTCTTCCCAAAAAACGTAAAATGTGTGTAAACCTGGGAAAGGTTTTGATGTTTTGTTACTTGAGCGTAGCTGCCGCCTGTGGCTGTCCTTGGTGCAGTATGAGGAGAGTCGTTCCGTTAAAAGTACCGGGCAGTGAGCAAACTTCTTAGACTGTAAGTAGTCTGTAATTAAAAAAAAAAAATTAAAAAATAAAAATTGTGACGCGGTTCTTGGTATGCATTTTATATACTGTCTGCCTTTCAGCTGGAACAATGAAAAACCGATAAAAACAGCCTTTCGTTTTGTTCCTGCATTTCTTATGGCAGAGCTGGGATTCAGGTGCTGCTGTGGAGCAGTTTGATGTTTTGGAATGAATGCCGTGAGTCGAAATGAGAGGATCTTGTTGGTTTGGATTCCGTAGAAATGCGTTTATTACAAGATTTAAATTTTGGCCCTGCTTGAGCTTTTTCTGAATTACAAAAATAATAATGCTTTTCCCAGTACCTCTTGCCTTGAAGTCGGGTATCACCGGGTCTTGTTGTCGTTGGCCTTGTTGATGGCAAAGGAGCCTTTTGGAGAAGGGGACGGCGAGGCTGCCGTTGCAGGGCTCGTCCCTCGGCTCAAATCACCTCCTAGCGTGTGGCAGTGTTTGTGCTTAAAGGAATTGCTTTGCTTTAGTTCTTAATGGTCAGCAACCGTCGGGATTTCTGCTGGCTGTGCGCGTGAGAAGGGAGGCAGCTTTGTTTTTATTAGGTTGGTGTGTGCATGGGGTGTGTTCTGGGGATCACCCGTAAGCAGGGAAATCGTGAGCTTTCTGCTGTCTGCTGCTCATTCCTTTAAAACACCGCACCTTCACCCAGATCCTGGGATTTATTAGGAGTATTTGTCAGCCTTGGAGGAGCGTTGTAAAGCTGACGTGATGACGCTTGGTAGAATGCTTTTGAGTTCCCTCTGTGAGAAGCACTGGTGCCACATAGTGCTAGAACATTTTTCACCTCTTTTCTCTATCCTTTTCTTTTATTTCCTTTTTTTCCTCTTTCATTTGTGTTTTCTGATCTCTTTATTTCTTTGGAATAAACTTGTTAGGCTGGGTTTAAAGACATTAGAACGTGGGGAGTTTCGTTCTGTTTGAAACATCTTATCGTTTCTTTCCCCTCAGTATATACTTATCAATGACTTTACCTCCTTCCTTTTATCCTGTAATATCCATTATCTGAGGCAGTCTCTTGCGTTAAACTCTTAGTGCCTGCTCCTGCTTCATTTGCATTGACACGTGCTTGACCCCAGCCCCTCCGCTCTTAGTTAATGCCCCAACCAGCGCTGATCTCTCTCGAGTATCACCGTGTGGCTGTTAACTCTGCTAATAACACCCCTTCATTAAGCTGATGAAAGTTGTATTAAATAAGAAAACATGCCGGGCTGAAGGTGCAGTAGAGGTGCCCAGCGTCCTCGTACGGGGAAAAGAAGCTGCCGCCAAGACGCTGTCCCTAACGAAAGGGAGAGGAACCCGTACCGTGCTCATCTCTGCTGTGGGGAGTGGGTATTACTGAGCATTAAATTCAATCCTTCCTGCTTACGGTGTCGATGCGGTGATGAGCAGATCCTTGCTGAAGGCAGTTGCTCCTGCCATTTAGTGATGCATCCTTTCTTGGGAGCGCTCTCTGAACAGCTTGAGAGTTTTGTGCCTTCATTTACATTTGCTCCCTTTTTAAGTCGTGAACCTACTCGTGTGACATACCTCGAGGCCACATCTGGAATATTGTGTCCAGTTCTGGGCCCCTCAGCTCAAGAAGGACAGGGAGCTGCTGGAGAGAGTCCAGCGCAGAGCCACGAAGATGGTGAAGGGAGTGGAGCATCTCCCTGGTGAGGAAAGGCTGAGGGAGCTGGGGCTCTTTAGCTTGGAGAAGAGGAGGCTGAGGGGTGACCTCATCAATGTTTACAAATATGTCAAGGGGGAATGTCAGGAAGATGGAGCCAGGCTCTTTTCAGCGGCGTCCACTGACAGGACAAGGGGCAATGGATGTAAGCTGGAACACAGGAGGTTCCATAAAAATACGAGGAAAAACTTTTTTACTGTGAGGGTGACCGAGCCCTGGCCCAGGCTGCCCAGGGAGGTTGTGGAATCTCCTTGTCTTGAGACATTCAAAACCCGCCTGGACGCGTTCCTGTGCGCTCTGCTGTAGGTGATCCTGCTCTGGCAGGGGGTTGGACTGGATGATCTTTAAGGTCCCTTCCAACCTCTAACGATTCTGTGATTCTGTGATTTATGCTGTTGGTAATTTTTATTATTAAGGTGTGCTAAGGACTTTATTCTGTGAGACGTTTGCATTTTTGTCGCTCCATTTTTGCATACAGTGGATTTTTTTTTTCTGGTAATCACCGGTCTTTCCACAAACTCTTTTTTTTTTTTTAAACCCCGGATTGCACAGACATAATTCTGACAATAGTGAAATGCTGAAACAAACACGAAGAGAAGTTGCTGAAGATGGTTTGGGTTGTGGGACAATATGAAATAATGAAATACACCTGCTTGCCTTTATAGAAATGAAACTTTGAAATAATGAAATACACCTGCTTGCCTTTATAGAAATGAAACTGAAATAATGAAATAAACCTGCTTGCCTTTATAGAAATGAAACTTTAAAGCTAGTGAGTGGTACGTGAAAAGGTGGGATAAATTCAAGGTTTGAAACATTTGGGGTGGATTTAACACAGGTGTTTTCCACTGAGGTAAACTAATATATGGCTGGGTAAGTCAGCATAACGCTAACGAGTAAATTTTGAAATGGTTTGGTAGAAAAAAACACTGTTTGCCACGTAGAGCCAGAGGAAGACTTAATGCTGAACAGCTCCTAACTGCAGATGTGTGTCAGTAAGTGAATTGGTAAGTGAATTGGTAAGTGAATTGGTAAGTGAATTGGTAAGTGAATTGGTAAGTGAATTGGTAAGTGAATTGGTAAGTGAATTGGTAAGTGAATTGGTAAGTGAATTGGTAAGTGAATTGGTAAGTGAATTGGTAAGTGAATTGGTAAGTGAATTGGTAAGTGAATTAGTAACTGAATTAGTAAGTGAATTAGTAAACGAATTAGTAAATGAATAGTAAAAGTTAGTAAATGAATAGGTGACGAGCTAATTGAAAAGAGTTAAAGATTCCTTTCATAACAGAGGGAGCACAAAAGATCTGAAATGTTGTCTTGAAGACAGCAAGAGAATCGATTTGGGAAACTGCACGTTTGCATCACAAGGAAAATCCTGATGTTTTACTTGAATGCGTTAGGACCCTGGTGTCTGAGACATCGTTGATGCAGAGAGAAGACTTCCGGGACAGCGATGGTCCTGAAAAAATATATTTAATGGCAATTCAATGAGGATGCATTAAATCAAGAGACAAAAAAAAAATACGGAAGTGAAAACTGGAAGGAAAAACTATTTTTTATAATTTTTGCTGCCTTCGCAATACCTACACCCGTGTCGGTAGGCCATGGCAGCGCTCCGTGAGATCTAACAGAGATCTCTGTGCCCGGTCGGACCACGGGTGCTCTCAGGCCAGGGCTGTGCCTGGTGCGGAGGGAGCGTAGAAGGGAGAGCAGGGACGGAGCCAGCAATACCAGTCCTGTCCCAGAAGGCTCCGTGAGCCCCCTGCCACGGGCAAGACGCAGCTGTGGACAGAAAAGCTGTCATCTCTTCTGTAGAGTAGCGCTTGATAGATGTTTCTTCCCTGAGTTTGTCCCTGTCATTGGTGAGACCCCATCTGGAATATCGTGTCCAGTTCTGGGCCTCTCAGCTCAACAGAGACAGGGAACTGCTGGAGAGAGTCCAGCACAGGGCAACTGGGATGATGGAGGGAGTGGAGCATCTCCCTGGTGAGGAAAGGCTGAGGGAGCTGGGGCTCTTTAGTTTGGAGAAGAGGAGCCTGAGGGGTGACCTCATTCATGTTTACAAATATCTAAAGGGAGAGTGTCACGAGGATGGAGCCAGGCTCTGCTCGGTGACAACCACTGATAGGACAAGGGGTAATGGGCTGAAACTGGAACAGAAGAGGTTCCGCTTAAACTCGAGAAGAAACTTCTTCTCAGTGAGGGTGCCGGAGCCCTGGTCCAGGCTGCCCAGGGAGGGTGTGGAGTCTCCTTCTCTGGAGACATTCAATGACCTGCCTGGACACGTTCCTGTGTAGCATTATCGAGGCGTTCCTGCTCTGGCAGGGGGATTGGACTGGATGATCTTTCGAGGTCCCTTCCAATCCCTAACATTCTGTGATTCTGTGATTCTGTGATTTTTGCCCACCGGTTTCAGCTTTTGGCTTTGGCACCGTCCTTCAGTAGCTGACCTGTCCGATGCGCTTTTTGTCGACGATACCGAAGCTCTGGTTTTCTGATATCATCTTGTTGCCCAGGAGCTGTTGAGGATTTGAGGCACACGGCTCTCGCAGGTACCGGGCCAATACACGTCTCATTTCCATCGAGTTGTCACTCTGATGGGAAAAGTCACAGGCAATTCTGTGCTGCCAGTAGATTCTTTGACTTTTCCATTTCAGGGAAGTCATTTGACCATCCTGGTGTTGAAATTGCTTACGTTTTGTGTTGAAATCCAAGCAAGCAGTTGGATAATCCTTTTTTTTTTTTATGGTTTTTAACCACTGTGTTCCCTGAGCTTTGCTTTTGGTTTCAGCACTTTATTACTAGGAAGACATTGATGAATTACAGGGAGTGGAGGAGGAAGTCGAATGATTGATGGGTGACAGGACTAAGGCAAATTCCGAAGAATTAAATTTATGTAGCTCAAGTAAAGGACAGCAAGCGAGGAACAGAATTTTCTAAATATGTTCAAGTTTGTAGAGGATAACAGTAAGTTAGTTTGCGTCGTTGCCATTTAAACCCTGAAGAAAAAGATATTTGTGGGTTGTGTTAGTGTGTTTATAACAGGTTTACTTTGATGTTCTAATAACATGGGAGCAGTAGTTGTATCAGCAAGGTGCTGGATTTAAGAGGGAACAAACCCCACAAACAGAAAATAACCTTTTTACCCCGTAGGTCCATTTTTCCTGTCCTCCCCTACCAAATAAACCTACACCGACTGCTTACCTCAGGAGGAGCTGTTTTCTTGCAACCTGAGCTCTTTCCTCTGTGTGTGTCGCTCAGAATCTTTCAAGCTGATCTTTCAGACTTCTCCCCCTTTCCGCCTCAGTCACCTGCATCGGTCTCCCCCTTTCAGGGTCATTTGGTCAGCAAAATCCTTTTATCTCGAGAAGGGGAGTAACCTCAGCTATTTCCAAAATAGTGCAAAGGAGTAGTCTTTAGTCCTAGGTCTTTTATAGCTCTCTGTTTGCTTTTTGCTCGTTAATTCTTACAAGAGTGTTTAAAGGTGAACAAAATTGGTGGCAATTTCTTCCATCATCTTAATACCCAGTTTGTTAATCAGCACTTGGCAACTGTTCATCAGCAGTGTTTTAGAGTCGCTCATTAATCCTCACGTCCTGTGTACGTTTTCTTCTTTTCCTGTTTTTAAGAGGGAGGAGGTGGTGAGAGTCAGGAATAGCAAGCTTCGATCTGTGTGCTTTTCGTATTTTCCGTGCTCTCTAGCTAAAGGCTCCCTGCTTTAGGACCGTTGGGGTGTTTTGGAAGTCCAGAGTCGCCTTAGCTGGCTCGTGTTCACTGGGTTGTTTTGATACCAGCTGACACTGTGCTATAAGTTGGCCTGTAGTAGTCTGATAGCAGGCAAATCCCAATCTTTGGGTTTCTTAAGTGCAACTTGCAGGCAAGTTTTCCACGCGTCCGATGATTTAGATATCCCACCTTCAAAGGAAATAACTTTTCAGCTTCATCTTCATGCACCTTGCGATCAAACTATTGAACACCTTTGCAGATGAGATACAGGCTTATGTGGTAAGACTTACGTCAAGCTTCTAGTTAAAAAATATAAATGCAGTTTAAAAGCGGGTTTAATCAGTTCCTCGGTACTTGTTTCACAGAACCACAGAATGTCAGGGATTGGAAGGGACCTCGAAAGATCATCAAGTCCAATCCCCCTGCCAGAGCAGGAACGCCTCGATAATGCTACACAGGAACGTGTCCAGGCGGGTCTGGAATGTCTCCAGAGAAGGAGACTCCACACCCTCCCTGGGCAGCCTGGGCCAGGGCTCCGGCACCCTCACTGAGAAGAAGTTTCTTCTCGAGTTTAAGCAGAACCTCTTATGTTCCAGTTTCAGCCCATTACCCCTTGTCCTATCGGTGGTTGTCACCGAGAAGAGCCTGGCTCCATCCTTGTGACACTCCCCCTTTAGATATTTGTAACCATGAATGAGGTCACCCCTCAGCCTCCTCTTCTCCAAACTAAAGAGCCCCAGCTCCCTCAGCCTTTCCGCATCAGGGAGATGTTCCACTCCCTTCATCATCCTAACAGTGGAGGCTCAAAGTACTCGGCAGCTTTCTGCTTTCTGGATGTTAGTCCATTCCACAAGGATGGTGAAGGGTCTGGAGCATCTGTCCTAGGAGGAAAGTCAGAGAGCAAGAACTGCTCAACCTGGAGAAGAGAAGGCTCCAGAGGGATCTTACCAGTCAGAGCCAGGTTCTGCTCAGTGGTGCCCAGTGCCAGGACCAGAGTGGGCACAAACTGAAACCCAGGAGGTTCCCTCTGAACATCAGGAAATGTATTTTCACTGAGAGGATGACTGGGTGCTGGCACACGTTGCCCAGGGAGGTTGTGGAGTCTCCATCTTTGGAGATACTCAAAAACCACCAGGACACTGGCTCTGGGTGGCCCTGCTGGAGCAGGAAGGTGGGACCCGATGACCTCCAGATGTCCCTGCCAACCCACACCACTCTGTGATAGTGTGATTCTCTCCATCTCGTGTGGAAAATGTGGGCATTTTGCAGGCAAAACAACCTCGACTTTGGGAACTCCTCCTTAAGTGCTCGTTAACACGAACTTCTGATCAGTGGTGGGAGTTCTGAGGTGGAGGAGAAAGGAGAGTTAAAAAGCAGTTAAGTAAAGATGTTCTCTCATTCTTCTCCAGGTGCAATGGAAGTCTAACACCTTTATTCCCCTTCCTTTTCTCAACTTATTTTTAACGCGGCTTATGCTCCAGCTGTCACAGTTCCTCTGCTGAGAGGACGAGTGGCCCAGAAAGTCAGTGTCATCTGTAAAGATTTCTTTCTTCTGCTTGTGCTCCTTACTGGTTTGCTCTGCAGCACTTAGATTCTTCAGATTTTCTGATTTTTCATATTCATCCAGCTGAATATGAGCCAGCATGTGCCCAGGGGGACAAGAAGGCCAACGGCATCCTGGCTTGTATTAGAAACTGTGTGACCAGCAGGAGTAGGGAGGGGTTTGTCCCCCTGTGCTCAGCACTGGTGAGGCCACACCTTGAGTGTTGTGTTCAGTTCTGGGCACCTCAGTGTAAGAGGGATATCGAGGTGTTGGAGCGAGTGCAGAAAAGGGCAACAAAGCTGGTGAAGGGCCTGGAGAATAGACCTTACGAGGAGCGACTGAGGGAGCTGGGACTGTTCAGTTTGAGGAAGAGGAGGCTGAGGGGGGACCTCATCATGCTCTACAGTTACTTGAAAGGACATTGTAGAGAGGTTGGTGCTGGTCTCTTCTCACAGGTCATTAGGGACAGAACCAGGGGGAATGGGTTCAAGTTGCAACAGGGCAAGTTTAGACTGGACATGAGGAAGAAATTCTTCACGGAAAGAGTGGTCAGACCCTGGCACAGACTGCCCAGGGAGGGGGTTGAGTCGCCATCCCTGGATGTGTTGAAGTGTCGCTGAGATGTGGTGTTGGGTGAGATGGTTTAGGGGTGAACTTGTAGTGTAGGGTCAATGGTTGGACTCGATGATCCCAAGGGTCTTTTCCAGCCTGAACTGTTCTGTGAGTCTATGATTCTGCCACACTCTTCCTTAGAGTTCCTGCTCCAGTGTGAGTCACCCACAAACCAGAGTCCCTTTGAGGGTGTCTCTGCTCCAGCGTGGGTGAGCTACTGGCCGCAGTCCCTCAGGGTGCTCCTGCTCCACGAGGGTTTCTCCAGCCACCTGCAGTTGCAGGTTTCTTGAAGTATTTTGAGACAGAGGCACCACCCCAAACCCAAACGACCCACTGGGAGATTCCTCATGCTGTGTAACTGAGCATCCCTTAGGTGGGCTTGTGGTGCTAGAAGGTCGGAGCAGCCGTTGTCTAACGTGTCGCTTGCTTTTAAATTTATCACGTTGAAAGCGGTGAGAAGAGACCATCGCTCATTGTGATTCTGCCTTTTTGCGCCGTGCAGAGTCCCAGCAGCTGGTGTGTGGGGACCTGCTTGGTGCTTAGGCAAACTTTTCATGTTCTCACACAAGTCGGGCGTAAGCGGGATTCGTTGAGCTGCTTGTTTAGATCTGGCTACGCACATCTGAGCCATTTTTAGTCATTTTTCCTTCCCTGTACCTTTTGAAAGCAACTTCCTTGTAAAAGCAGTAGATCAGTTCTCCTCCTTTTAAATGTCAGAATTGTCTTTATTCATCCAGCAAGGCAGCTGAAACCTTGCAGGTTGCTGCTATTTAGTTGCTGTTTTATTCTGAGGGTTCCGCTTTTTTCGTTTCGTCGTCCCGCATTTGTTTGACTTTGTTTCCTTCAATTTGTGACCCATCACATTGTTTTCTTTCAACCTTTCTCAGCTGTTTGTTCGTGTTTTCATATCTGTGGTCTGAAGTTGCAATAGGCTGGTATCTCAGCCGGAAAGCATTTGGTTTTCTAGTTTGAACAAGCATTACTCTGTTTTTGTTGTTTTTTTTCGTTGTGTTTTTTTTCCCCTCCCCCCAAAGATGGACCTAATTGAGAGCTTTCATTTTATCTCTGCTCGTAGAATCCCAGGACTGTAGGGGTCTAGAGTGAAAATCAAAATTCCTCTCTTTTCACACCCAATCTACGATGTGTTTTGGAAAATCAAATTACTGTTGAGAAACCCTTTAAGGGAATAAAGAGGTTTAACCGCACGCAGATTGAAGTTTAACTGCAAGCAGGTTGGAAAACTTTGGCCAAAGTCAGGAAGAAAGATGAATTTTAACAAATATCTTGCTAGTACTTAGGTTCTAGCTTGTTGTAAAACGCTAAATTAAAACCTTCCAAATTGGATGTTACGATAGGCAAATGTTTAGCTACGTTTTCTCTTTAAGGCAATTAAGCCCTGCTATAAACTGGCTGTGACCTTTAAATGAGCTGTGGTTATTTTCTATAAACTTGTGATTTTTAGCTGATGCAAAGCAGAGCTCTTTTTTCAGGCTTGCCTCCTTGATCCTTATTTCCTAAGCTGTCATTACTTATTATTATAGGCAATAATAAGTACAATGTTAAGTAGATAAGCAGATTTTAACGTCAGAAATAACCATCAGATTATCTAAGCCAAATTCTTTTGTAACCCGGGCCAATATATTCAACAAAATAGTTATTTTCTGTTTAAGTATGGCTTTCAATGGGTGAGACAGACTTGTTGCAGAATATGTATGTATAAAAAGAAAAAGGTAGTGATCATCTGCCATTTCAGTTGGTACTGTTCGCTCATGGTAAATCAGCTTTTTCAAGAAGAATAACAAGATTTTTGTTTATCGATTCACCTTCCAGCTGTTTTCTTTCGCTGTGGCTCCTCATCGTACCCCAACTCCTGCTGAAATAAAAAATGCTGGGGAGCTCTCTTACCTACAGTTCTCTTTGTGTCCCCGTACTCACACAATGCCATTATCCCTCTCAAACCTCCCACCCTTGGAAAAGAGAAAATAAATCACCTTTTCCCATGTAGCTGAGCCAGGCAGGTGTCAGAACGAGGCTTGAAGGACCCTCGTGAGCTTTTTCCGGACCCTTGAACCACTTGTAGTTCTCTCCTGCACGTCTCATTTTCAGGTTCTCTGGAAAAGGCTGCTGCTCCATTATCAGTCTTAACCAGCGTCTTGCAGTGATAACTCTTCCCCTCTGTGTACAATTCCACATCTATTAGTCCTTTTGTTGGGATGAATAGCACACGGGAGGTAATAGGAGTATTAAAAACCGGGTAACTACTTGGGAAGTGTAGGCAGAACTGAGGGGACAAAAGAAAGGAGAGAAAATCTAATTAAATGTGCTACCCTGGCGTGGTTTTGGGCGTCTTTAATCTTCATTATCTCTCACGTTTACCACGGTGAGGATAAAGAGCAAAAAGCAGGGGTGATGTATTAATTGCACCCTCAGGTCAGTGTATGTGCGGGGTGGCAGCGACAAGGAAAACGTGGTTTGATTCCCTCGCTGACTTTTTGGATGAAGCGGTGTCGTGGTTTGACCCTGACCGGCCACCAGGTGCCCACACAGCCGCTCTCTCACTCCCCCTTCACGGCTAGACAGGGGGAGAAAATATTTCCAAGGGCTCAGGGTTTGAGATAAGGACAGGGAGATCACTCTCTTTTACTGTCCCGGGCAAAGCAGACTCGATTTGGGGGAAATTAGGTACATTTATTAAAAGAACTAATCAGAGAGGAGTAGTGAGAAGTGAGAAAGAGCAAACAAATCTTAAACAGAACACCTTCCCCCCATCCCTCCCTTCTTCCCGGGCTTAACGTCAATCCCGGTTTCTCCACCTCCTCCCCCCGAGCGGTGCAGGGGGACAGGGAATGGGGGCTGCGGTCAGTTCATCCGACGTTGGTTTCACCGCTTCTTCACTCCGGGGGAGGACTCTTCACTCTTCCCCAGGGCCACTGTGGGGTCCCTCTCACGGGAGACAAGCTTCACGCTCTCTTCTCCGCGTGAGTCGTCCCACAAAGGGCAATTCATCCCAAACTGCCCGACGTGAGACACCTCACGAGGGGCAGCTCTTCTGCGAGGACAGGCTGAGGGAGCTGGGGGTGTTCAGCTGGAGAAGAGAAGACTCCGGGGGGACCTTGTAACCAAGAGGAACCTACAGGGAGGCTGGGGAGGGACTTTGTACAAGAGTGTCCAGCGACAGGACAAGGGGAAATGGGTTTAAATTGGAGGAGAAGGGGTTTAGGCTGGATCTTGGGAAGAAATTGTTCAGCCCGAGGGTGGCCAGACTCTGGACTAGGTTGCCCAGAGAGGCTGTAGCTGCCCCCTCCCTGGAGATGCTCAAGGCCAGGTTGGATGAACCTGGAGCAACCTGGGCTGGTTCAGGGCGTCCCTGCCCATGGCAGGGGGTGGATCAGACGATCTCTGAGGTCCCTTCCAACCTAAGACATTCTGTGTTTCTATGAAAGTTTATCTATTGTACATTTGGGTCTCTTGTGTAATACAAGTAATGGTGTGTTACGAGCTGAGTGGAGGCATAAAATTCTGGTCTTGATTTAAACTTTGCCAATGATGGACAGTCCCTGTTATGAATTTAATAAAAAAAAGGTCTTAATTTTCTCTCGTGTTGCTCTCAGTGCTCACCTGATTTTTCTTGTCTGTGCTCTTGGCTGGCCCCCGTGGTGATTTTCGCAGTCCCTCTCCCCTTTCTGTTTCTCAGGAGAGCTGGCCATCTCGTCAGCATGGCCTCAGTGCATCCTTGGAGTTTAAATGAAGCCCGTTGTAAACTGCTGCTGTTTGTATTTCTGAGTAATCACCAGAGCTCTTGTCGTTATTGCTGCTTTTCCTATTCACTTCTGTCTCCATCCATCCCCTAACTCCCTGCTTCAGGAGAACGAAGCCTTTGCCGTGACACTGTGGTTGTTTGATGACAGTGAGTGTTAAGAACTGATTTTTCCCACCATAGCAGGTGTAACACCAGTTAGTCAAGGTTTTCCACTGCTAGATCTACCTGTAGTGTATTTTCAATTTTGTGCATCCGTTGTAGCCACCTTTGCTTCGTTCTAGTTGTTTGTGCTCTGGGGTAGGTTATTGAGCACACAAATTAGACAAATGTTTTAATCCCATATTTCGTACTCCAAAATACACTCTCAGTGCTGCTTTATAGTTGCCAGGACATAAATAATCTTTCTGTAAGTACAACTACAGAAGTGAATAATGTTTGGTTTCTTTTTTTTTTTAAAAAAAAAACCATAATATTTATACTTGTTGCCATCTGTACCAATCGGAGACCTTAACTCGACTCCCCTGAACTCGGGTTGAGCCTCGAACTGCTTCCCAGACCCAAACATTAAAGCTTTTCTCTTGCGCTCTGCCTCGATAATTGGTGGTGCTGCAAAAATGAAATATTTTCCAAAGAAAACAGTGGTTAAGTGAAGCTTTGCTGGAGTGAGGCCGCCTGAATTTAAAAGGCTCCGAGTGGCCTTAATGTATTTACCTGTAAAGTTCAGTCCTTGGGAAAGTGGCATTTGTTGAGGACATTAACTCCCGGCTTGTCTGACTGCAGAAATGAAGTGTTGGAAAGGCCACAGAAAAACCCACTCACCTAATCCCACCTGACAAAATATGGAAAATTAGATTTTTCCAGAGGGATAAAGTTCAGTACGTAACAGTGTGGGGGCTTCGTTGGGATGTTATTTTTTTTTTTTTTTTCTTTTCATTGTAATAACTGATTGACCCATTTTTTGTCTTAAAAGATGTGTTTGGGAGCTGTATGTTTATCTTGATAATTGGTTTTGAGGATGACTAATTATTCAGCAACTGGGAAGGTGAAAATAGAGCCAAATGATCTGAGTGGAAAGCCTAACGATTTATTTTTTTTTTTGCTCATGGTTTAGATAATTCTTTTCCTGGATGTCTTGGAACCTTTTTAATGTCATTTTCCTGCTTGCTTTCAGTTCTCCCCTTGCTGCATTTTCATCTCTCGGCTTCTCAGTTTGACAAATGTTGTTCCTGATCTTGTTCTTGCTTTGGTGAAGCCGCTGACAGCTTTCAGGGCAGGGATGAATGCCTGCAACTCCCCTGAAGTGACTGGAGGAGGGGAATAAAGCTCCTTTGGAGTTGGGGGAATTTGGGGTACGTCTCTACCTGCCAAAGAGAGACCAAAATTAACACTTCCACTCCTGCCAAAGGTTTCCAAGCTGTGTCTGCCTGCCTGCCCAGCCTTCTCTAGTCGGGTGTGCTCTGGCGTGCCAGCTTTTAGGGGAGAAGCACATTTGAGGGTTTTTTTTATGTTTTTTTTCCATTTCTTCCCTTCGTCTGCGATGCGGTTTTGTGATGTGTTACCGCGAAGCTTCCGCAACTGTTCACCAATAGCCGCGGGGAGGAAAGAGGCCGGGCAGTGTTTTGTGTCGGGTGACAGGAACCCCAAAACGCTGCTGAAGTTGCAGCTTTGAGGGGATGAAGAGGAGCTTCTGTGCCTGCTCCTGCGACACGAATCCTTTCGCAGCCCTGAGCTCTGTCCTGGCAGCAAGTGCTCGATCCTGCCCGTCCTCGCAGAGAAGAGGATTTCGTCGTTGGGGACTTCGTAGCGCAGTTTGTCAGGAGGAAGGAAGAAGTGCAGCGTCCTCTTAGAAACTTCTCTTCATTTAAAAAGCCTCGCTGCCCCAGAGCTATTTCAGGGTCAGTCTTGACTTGGAGGCCAGCAAAGTAATACATTGGTGATAGATGTTCCTTCAGTGTAGTTAATATTTACTGGTATTCAGGGACCGGACCTTAGCTTGGCCGTCTGCTTACCCTATCACCTTGCCTTTCATTTTTAATATTTAGCTGACAGGTTTGCTGTGAACCTTATTCCTGAAGTGCGACCAAATGTCTTATTTCACAGATAGTATCTTCAGTTATTATAACAAGAAATGATATTATTTTTTATTTTTTTAATTAAATATCTGTGTGCAACACACGCTGTTTCTTGTTTCTTACAACATGGGCACTGAGTTTTTGGAAGCCGGAGAAGGCTGACTTATTTGTTTGTTTACTTCTTTTTGAGCACAGAATCACAGAATGTCAGGGATTGGAAGGGACCTTGAAAGATCATCCAGTCCAATCCCCCTGCCAGAGCAGGAACGCCTCGATAATGCTACACAGGAACGTGTCCAGGCGGGTCTGGAATGTCTCCAGAGAAGGAGACTCCACACCCTCCCTGGGCAGCCTGGGCCAGGGCTCCGGCACCCTCACTGAGAAGAAGTTTCTTCTTGAGTTTAAGCGGAACCTCTTATGTTCCAGTTTCAGCCCATTACCCCTTGTCCTGTCATTGGTTGTCACCGAGAAGAGCCTGGCTCCATCCTCGTGACACTCCCCCTTTAGATATTTGTAACCATGAATGAGGTCACCCCTCAGGCTCCTCTTCTCCAAACTAAAGAGCCCCAGCTCCCTCAGCCTTTCCTCACCAGGGAGATGCTCCACTCCCTCCATCATCCCAGTTGCCCTGGGCTGGACTCTCTCCAGCAGTTCCCTGTCTCTCTGGAGCTGAGGGGCCCAGAACTGGACACAATATTCCAGATGGGGTCTCACCCTTGGAAGTGTTCTGTTAAGCAGAAGAACAAATGACCTGGGAGAGATGCAAATTGATAGCGCTTCTTTTGGGCACTGATTTGTCATTCCTGGTGAGCTTTGTCCACATTTGTTGCTAGAATGTATATCCTGCACCTGGAATCCTGGGTCCAGTTTGGGGGTCCCCAGTTCCAGAGAGACAGGGACCTACTGGAGAGAGTCCAAGGGAGAGCTCCGAGGGTGATCAAGGGACTGAACATCTCTGCTGGGAAGAGACACTGAGAGACCTGGGGCTGTTCAGCCTTGAGAGGAGACGGCTGAGAGGGGACCTTATGGACGTGTAGAAATATCTGAGGGGTGGGGGTCAAGGGGAAGGGGACAATCTCTTCCCGGTGGTGCCCAGCAATAGAACAAGGAATAATGGGTTTGAGTTAGAACATGGGAAGTCCCACCTCACCATGAGGAGAAACTTGTTGGCTGTGCGGGTGCCGGAGCCCTGGCCCAGGCTGCCCAGAGAGGGTGTGGAGTCTCCTGCTCTGGAGACTTTCCAACCCACCTGGACGCGTTCCTGTGTGGCTGCCCTGGGTGACCCTGCTCTGGCAGGGAGCTGGACTGGGTGATCTCTAGAGGTCCCTTCCAACCCTCAACGTTCCATGATTCTGTGATTTGGTTCCTCGGTCTAGTGCCCGCTGAATGGCAGCTGGTCGCTACTGAAGCACATCTGCAGAGAAATGTTACCTGTGACCTGTCTGTGTTACTGCACACCTGGAGCCCTGTCTGTTACTCTGCTGCTTTTGTGAAGTTATTTTCCTAAACGGGGGCCTTGGTAATCAAATATAAAAAAAATCCCATACTCTTTAAATGTGCCTTCAAACTAGCAAGGGCTTTCATTAATCTGATGGTCACAGTTATTTAATTTGTGCCGTTACATGACACGGCAGCTATAGTGGCTGGAAGAAGAGGCTGCCTAAGCTTTGTCAACTGTGTCACGACATGACTTCAGACGAATAAAATTTAAGCCATTTTCTCCCCGTTGATAGAATTCAGAATAATATTTTGTTGGTGTTTCTGTAATGAGAATAAAGACAGTCAAACATCATTGTCAGGATTGTTTTCCAACACTTTTCTACTTGATTATTTTGTGATAAACTGCTCTTTGATTTTTATTTAATGACCTGTGTTTTAACTATCTTGTTCTATGCATATGCTCAGAAGACTTGAAGACTGTTCATTAAGTCTGAGTTGTTTGGATATTGGACCCTATTTATATATTGAGTTTTCTTTTAGGAATAGAAGTAAAGAAATATTAGTTATAGGTTTCCTGCTTTAGAAGAGTTTATGGATAGAATTGTTCAGCCCGAGGGTGGCCAGACTCTGGACTAGGTTGCCCAGAGAGGCTGTGGCTGCCCCTCCCTGGAGATGCTCAAGGCCAGGTTGGACAAGGCTTTGAGCAACCTGGGCTGGTTCAGGGCGTCCCTGCCCATGGCAGGGGGTTGGATCAGATGATCTCTGAGGTCCCTTCCAACCTAAGACATTCTGTGATATTCAGGCACTTGCCTAATCCACGAGGAAAATCCTGAGAGATGAACAAATTGACTTTTAAACGTTGTCTCGCGTGTTCTCCTTCCAGGTGTCAGCGGTGGACTCCTTGGAGGGGCCTCTTCTTCAGGTGGAAGGGTTGAGTGATCTGAGGCTGGAGCTCCACAGTAAGAAGATGAACATGCACTTAGTCCTGATTGATGAATTGCACCGTCACCTCTACATCAAATCGACTAACCGCGTAGGACAGCGCAACAAGGAGAAAGGGAGGATCAGGTGGGTTTGGTGTGATGCGAACTGAGGGCAGCACGCCCGCGAGGGAAGAGGGCAGCGCTCTCCCTTTCACAAGCAGAAACTCTCTTGGGAGAGCGCCACCAACTTACGCCTCAACCTTTCATTTTTGGCAAGCAAATTTCTGCTTGTGGCTGTGGAGAGCCAAAACCTCCACGTGATGCACCTTCGAGCCTGTGAATAGTGTTCCCATCCTTTCACGTTTTCTCACTGATTCCGTTTATTTTTTTTGCTGCTTCCCACACAATTCTGATGAGGTCAACTCCTTTCGGTGTTTTTTTCCCTGCTCTCCTACATGTACCTTTCCTACACACGCCACAATCACAAGGCTCAAGTCAGGCAAAGGGAAGAACACAAGAAGATATTGAAACTTAACTGGTTTGTACCTCTGATCAGTGGAAATAGCCAAGTACCTGGCTCTTTTTTCCTAATTTTGTGAATTCTAAGTTTGAGAGCAACAGAGTTGTTGTGAAGGAGGGAAAGTAGTGCCTGGAAAAGAGACGGAGTGTTGGAAGAGAACTTCTGTAGAGTAGGAGAGGTAATAAATGGTCAGGAAGCAAGCAGGAAGCGTATGATAAAGAAGCAGAGAAAAGATAAATTAGCATTTTATTATGAGAAGGAATAAAATGTGCTTACCGAAAATAAGAGGAGAGATGGTACATTTATGAAATAAAGGATTGATTGAAGTTCGAATTTCTAGGAAGGAGAGTTGCTAGCAAGTCCTCACTCTCTTACTCACTCATCTTGTTAATTAAAAGCAGACACAAAGCTTTGGTGTGCCCAGACTATGCGACTGCTAATTAACTGCAGTTTTGTATGACTGCTACAGGGACTCTTATCTTTTTTCTTTTTTTTTCCATCTTTTTCTACATTCCCCGTTGCACGTCGTTGCTATTTGATAATATGAACTCTGGCATCAAGGACGGTCCCGTGGCCGTGTTTTAACGTGCTGCCCGGGACTGGCTGTTGACCAGGAGGCGATAACGTTTGTAGTTATTTATTGTGTTGATTTTAAGTGTGTTCTAGCCGACAATGCGAAGCTGGAACACGCAGCTAATCCCTCTAAGTACAGTATTATAGATATACAGGGAGTATAGCTGGTTCTTAGGTGGGATAGTAAGCTTAGTCCTTGCCTCTGCAGGTTTCTGTGAACCTTTTGACCTCTGAGGGAACATACCAAACTCCCTTACAGGAGCCTTCTCCACTTCTTTCTCTTAAAAAAGTGATTTCTTGCTTGCGTTTCTCTGCCACATCCAGCTTCATGCCTTTCGTTCTGCAGCTGAGGCAGCCTGACACGTTTTAGCAAATAATACTGTGTGAATTAAGTATGAAAAAGACCAAATAGAAAGTCTTTCATTTTGGAGTACGAAGGTTCATTTGGAGAGGGGTGCACAGAGGGGTGCACAGCACAGGAATTTGAAGGAGGCGAGAAAGGGTGGAGGTTTCTTGTGGGTGCTAAAGAAGCTCAAAAGGTTAAGGATTTGATAGAAGAAATGGAAATGGAAACATCTCTTCTCCTCAATACCTTTTTTTGTAACAATTTCATGTTAATTTATCATTGTGCTGGCAGTAGTTAATTGTGCTGGAGGTGAATGTGTCTGCTGGGAAGTACTCATGTGCTATGGCAAGCTCCAGTGTGCCTGTGTCCCACTCGTGTTGCTGTGACCGGCCAGACAGGTGTAGAGTGCTGTGAAATTCAGAGGTGGGTTGTGAGCTGGTTGAAGGGAAGAAGTCAGAGAGTTGTGGTCAATGGGGGAGAGTCTGCCTGGAGGCCTGTGTCTAGTGGGATCCCTCAGGGGTCAGTGCTGGGGCCGGTACTGTTTAATGTATTTATCAATGACGTGGATGAGGGATTAGAGAATGTTGTCAGCAAGTTTGGCGATGACACAAAACTGGGAGGAGTGGCTGACACCCCAGCAGGCTGTGCTGCCATTCAGAGAGACCTGGACAGGCTGGAGAGTTGCACAGGGAGAAATCTTACGAAATTCAACAAGGGCAAGTGCAGAGTTTTGCACCTGGGAAATAACAACCCCGAGTACCAGTAGAAGTTTGGGACTGCCCTGCTGGAGAGCAGTGCAGGGGAAAGGGACCTGGGAGTGCTGGTGGGCAGCAGGATGGCCATGAGCCAGCAGTGTGCCCTCGTGGGCAAGAAGGCCAAGGGCATCCTGGGGTGTGTTAGAAGGGGAGTAGCCAGTAGGTGGAGAGAGGTCCTCCTGCCCCTCTGCTCTGCCCTGGTGAGGCCACATCTGGAATGTTGTGTCCAGTTCTGGGCCCCTCAGCTCCAGAGAGACAGGGAACTGCTGGAGAGAGTCCAGCACAGGGCAACTGGGATGATGGAGGGAGTGGAGCATCTCCCTGGTGAGGAAAGGCTGAGGGAGCTGGGGCTCTTTAGCTTGGAGAAGAGGAGGCTGAGGGGTGACCTCATTCATGGTTATAAATATGTCAAGGGGGAGTGTCAGGAGGACGGAACCAGGCTCTGCTCAGGGATGTCCAGTGACAGGACAAGGGGCAATGGGTACAAGCTGGAGCACAGGAGGTTCCACAAAAGTATTAGAAAAAACTTTTTCCCTGTGCGGGTGCCGGAGCCCTGGCCCAGGCTGCCCAGAGAGGGTGTGGAGTCTCCTGCTCTGGAGACTTTCCAACCCGCCTGGACGCGTTCCTGTGTGGCTGCCCTGGGTGACCCTGCTCTGGCAGGGGGTTGGACTAAATGACTTTTCGAGGTCCCTTCCAACCCCTGACATTCTGTGATACCAAAGTTTGTCTGTGATATGTCAGTGTTCCCTCATTATTGCTTTTTTGGCTTCTTCCCTTTTCACTCAAATGTGTATATACAGATACTAACTTGTATTCAGCTGGGGGCTTGTGCTTTAAGCTAGGCTAAGTTAGATACCTCTGGTATCAAAATTGTGCGTTATGTGTCTCTATTGCTAATGTTTACAAATCTAAGAAGTAAATGGATTATTTGTTGTGAACTAAGATTGCAAATAATAGTAAACTGTTTGCTTTAATTCTTTCCCCTCACAGTTCACTTGTGAAAGATGCCTCCCCCGTACCTCTTATGGATGTTACTAACTTGTCTACACCTCGAAAGTTCCTTGAACCTTCCCAGTTCAGTACTCCTGGAAGCACCAGCAGTGAGTATTTAAGTCATACGCATTTCTCACAGGATTAGTTTGTAGATGTTCAGCTGGTTTCGCAGGAGGATGACTGCTGGTGGCAGGTCCTGCCACAAAAAAATGAGGAAGAGATTTGTGCAGTGTCGTGCAATGGGTGAGTGGTGTGTGCGGGGGTAGAACTTGGCCATTTTTCTCTACATTTTTCTCTTTGCAAGTCATCCTTCCTCCCTCTTTCCCTGCCACCATCTTCCGTTGAATACACGCAACTTTCTGTGCCTCTTCAAAACCCACCTGGACGCGTTCCTGTGCACTCTACTGTAGGTGATCCTGCTCTGGCAGGGGGCTGGACTAGATGATCTTTAAGGTCCCTTCCAACCTCTAACATTCTGTGATTCTGTGATTCTGTGATTCTGGTCTTGATCATGTTCTTGATATGTTGGGCAGCAGAGGTATCTGCAGTGAGGTCAGTTTGCATAGAGGTTTCCTCTATGTTTTTTAATTTAGGCAAGCATGTGTAGATGTTGTAGAAGGTTTTTTTGCTGTGTTTGGAGCCAAAAGATCAAAGCTTTTCCATGTGGGAACTTCGTAACGTTGACTAAAGGTTTGTCTAAACGGAGGAATAACCTGATGGTGATCGTTGTGTACCTGTTAGTACGACACTGAGCGAAACACGCGGTTTCATTGGTGCTTTTGTATGAGGCTTTGAAAGTGCTGCACAGATGGGGAATTAATCCTTGTATTGTTCCAGCAGATTAATAAGTGAGGTTGTCCTTGTTTAACAAATGAATAAAATGAATACTACAGGAGTGACCTACATCTCTCCCCCCTTCCTTTCAAAACTTGACTGTTTGAGTGTTCCTCGAACGCAGAGAATCATCTTGCCTTGTCATCCTTATTAATTCTTTTGTCCTTATTTGTGGCTGCTGATTTGTGCTTTTTCTTGTCGTGCTTGCCTCCTAGACTCTTTCGTTTGATCATTCTTATCTTGTAGAGGTTTTTGTAGAGGTTTTTGTTATTCAGCCCTGCTCCCCTAGGTTTGGCTGGATTTCTACGTGGGGAGGCTTGTCAGGAGTCACCTGTGACACGCCATTGCAAACTTCCAGAGCTGGAAACCTGGAAGAGAAGATTCATGTAAAAAAATTTTTGGGAAAAAAACCCACTTAAGAATTCCACTTCTTTCCTTCTGTGATCAGTGAGAATTTCATTTCAGTCTTGCTAGAGATCTTATAATTTTGGGGAGCTAAGGTTGTAATCCACGAAAAACTGAATGGCACCGTGATAATGTTAAGCTGTTTCCTTTTCAGTGAGTTAATTGTGTAGTGTATGCAGTTATTTTCATCCTAAAATATTTGTCCTCTGTATAATAAGAGAAAAAAATAAACCCAAAGTTATGAAGCTGATGGGGACCTCCCGTGATGTCTTATAGTGGGGAACGAATGAGAGGAGATGCAGGTATTGAAGAATGGAAATCCTGTCCTTCTTCCAGTACTGGTAGTGTCTTAGTTTGTTGGATTTTTGTTGCTAGTCTAATATGAACCTTAAATATGCTGGGAAAAGGATTTTCTTTGCGCTCGTCACCTTTAAAGACTTGCAGATCCTCGCTAATCGTCGTCACATCTGCTGAGATTGGGAAGAGGTCTCTTATCGGCCAAGGCTGACCAGAAAGGTCTTTTCTTAGCTGTAACCAGTGTGAGCCTGCGTGTAAAAGCGACTGCATTTTTAGTGCTCCTACTGGGCTGCTGTGATTTGGTCTGTGAAGGGAAGTCTCCAGGCATGAGGCTTTTTCAGAGCCTGGGACTTCATGAGCACTGGCCCTAGCGTTGCCATTTATGTTCTGTCCTTCTCCTGCAGCAGAGTCCATTGCAAGTTTACTGCACGGATTTTCACACCAAGCTGGAAGGCACCTCAGGGATTATTTGGTCCCAGCTTTCTGGGCAAAAGCACTGTCTAGACAAGGAGTCCAGCTGAGTCCTAAAAGGATCCAGTGTTGGGGAATCCAGCACTTCCCTGGGGAGATCATTCCGACGGCTGCCTGTTCTCTTTGTGAAACATTTTCCTCTTGTGTCCAGTCAGAATCTGCCCAGGTAACTTGTACCATTACCCCTCGTCGTCTCCGTGTGACTCCTTGTGAAAAGGGAGTCTCCGTCTTCTTTGCAGCCACCCTTTCAATGCTGGGGCATGGTGAGAAGGTCTCCCCTGAGCCTTCTTTTCTCCGTGCTGACCAAAGCCAGGTCTCTCAGCCGTTAGAATTATAGAATCATAGAATCACAGAATGTCAGGGATGGGAAGAGACCTCGAAAGATCATCCAGTCCAATCCCCCTGCCAGAGCAGGAACGCCTCGATAATGCTACACAGGAACGTGTCCAGGCGGGTCTGGAATGTCTCCAGAGGAGACTCCACAACCTCCCTGGGCAGCCTGGGCCAGGGCTCCGGCACCCTCACTGAGAAGAAGTTTCTTCTCGAGTTTAAGCGGAACCTCTTATGTTCCAGTTTCAGCCCATTACCCCTTGTCCTGTCATTGGTTGTCACCGAGAAGAGCCTGGCTCCATCCTCCTGACACTCACCCTTGATATATTTGTAAACATGAATGAGGTCACCCCTCAGCCTCCTCTTCTCCAAACTAAAGAGCCCCAGCTCCCTCAACCTTTCCTCATCAGGGAGATGCTCCACTCCCTTAATCATCCCAGTTGCCCTGTGCTGGACTCTCTCCAGCAGCAGCTTCCCAGGCCTTGGGTCACCTTTGTGGCCGTTCTCTGGAAGTAGAACTTACTAACTTCTAATTTTATTTGCTCACTGCAATGTCAGTGGTGTTTAAAATCACGTATCCGACAAAACCCCGATAAACAGTTACTTCGTGCCATGTTTGAATGAAGGCCCTGGGGTACAGGGCAGAGATAAGAACCACAGGAACGGTCTCTGAGAACTTTGTGGCCGTAAAATGACATTGCTCCTTTCACTCCAAATGCCTGAAAAGAAAGGCTTTGATGACTTCATCCTCAGCAGTAGTAAATCGGTAGAGGTCAGCTGAGATTCTGCCTTCAGAATTCTCGTTTCTGCAGATCTGTTCTTGCTCTTCGTGCCCAGCGCACCAGAAAATCTCTTACCTGGCTCCTCGTTACGCTCTGTGTCGTTCGATGAAGGGCTGGGCAAGTGTCCCTCAGACTGGGAAAGATGTAGATTATAATAGAAAACATTTGATCAGCATAAAGTATGCATATGGTTTTACTTCAAGTGCCCAATGTTCTTATGTATATTTTTTTCCACCTAATTTTATTTCAAAGTAGCCTTTTCCAGGTCTGCGCAACTCGCGGAGGATTTAAAGCTTATGCGTGTGCATAACAAAAGCTGTTCCTGCCTTTAGTCATTTAAGTTCTTTGCCTTTTTATTCATGAAACAAAGTGGCTGTGCATATTAATGCGCGGCGTTTCGAGGCACTGACTCATTCAGCCCATCTCAGCGAAGATGCCAACATTTTGAGTCCTTTCTGCATTCCCTTCCCGAAGGAGATGTTACCTCGTCCTTTAGAATCTTTATAAGGAAATTAAAGCTGTTCCTGCTGCACTTAAAACAAACAAAACCTTCTGTAACGTTCACCTGAGGATTGGAGATACGGCCGTTCGCCGGTAACATTTTCCCTTCATGCCAGTTCAGAGAAATAAATTAACTTCCAAATTATATTTTTCTGTTTGAACCTTGTGTACTCTGAAGAGTATTTATGAGGGTTCCTGTGTTGCCAGACTCTTCCTGGAACTATAAAATGTGCTTACCCAGTACACAACAAACCCAAGAGCACCCGTTCCTGAAAATACCTTTTGGAAATCCGACCGAGAGGAACCGAGGTGGTAACAATTAATGTTGTTCTTGATTGCACATGGATATTTTGTGCTGAAGAGATAATACACTTCAGCAATGAGAGAAAAACGTAACGTGTAGATCCAAGCAGTTCGGTGACTTCTAAGCTCAGGTCTAGTTCCAGCTCCTGGCTCTGTTTCTACACGTGCTCCTGGGTCATGAAACCATGTGGAGACCCATGAACTGGGCCCTGCGGGAGCCAGAGCTTTAAGATCCAGTTTTAAAGGTGGATCTAGAAAATGTCGTTGCGGCATTCTCTGTTTGTTGTTAAGTTGCTTCCGCTTCAGAAACGCTCAACAAATGCATACGAGATTTTTTTATTTTTTCCTGTTAACCTCACCTGAGGATCTGACCCTAGCTGGCTGATTTTTTCTTTACCATATGTACAAAAAGTTAAATGATCCCCTCACTGAACCAGAGTTTTCCTGTTTTAGCTGGTTTGCATTTGCACAAATCCAACTCAGGACTTGATAAGAGGGTGCTGGGAATCCAGCAGTTGAGTCTGATTCCCCCCCACTATCATTTCAGCGCTGTGCAAAAAGGCAAAGCTTGTTCTTATCTCAGGGTAAGTTTTTGCACCCAGGATTTTTAAGAGAAAGCTGTTCCTGCGGTTTAAGAAGGGTTTGCAACTACACAAACCCCATGAAAGCCTATGAAGTAACTTTTTGTGTATGTTTTTGCAGGACTGTGATTTCACTCCCTGATCCTCACCGATGGTTCGTGTCCTGGCTTGGTGCTTAGCACTGATGGGTGTATCTGTGTGTGTGTTTGGGAAAGGGAAAACCGAGGAAGTTTTAAATCCTTCTGAGGAAAACCAAAAGAGTGATGCTTAGTCACTCTTCCTGTATGATTTTTAAGTTGTTCTTTCTTATAGGTGGTCCCAGCGTAAGATATTTGAATACCATGTACTTATTAACTGAGGAATGTGGTCTAGACTCTCGGGTAGTGAGGTGGACTGTGAACTGGCTGAGGGGAAGAAGCCAAAGAGTCGTGGTCAATGGGGCGGAGTCTGGTTGGAGGCCTGTATCCAGTGGAGTGCCTCAAGGGTCGGTACTGGGACCAGTATTATTCAATATATTCATCGATGACTTGGATGAGGGACTAGAGAGTACTATCAGCAAGTTTGCTGATGACACCAAGCTGGGAGGAGTGGCTGACACACCAGAAGGCTGTGCTGCCATCCAGCGAGACCTGGACAGGCTGGAGGGTTGGGCGGGGAAAAATGTAATGAAATATAACAAGGGTAAGTGTAGGGTCTTGCATCTGGGTAGGAACAACCCCAGGTTCCAGTAGAAGTTGGGGAATGACTTGTTAGAGAGCAGTGTAGGGGAAAGGGACCTGGGAGTCTTGGTGGGCAGCAGGATGGCCATGAGCCAGCAGTGTGCCCTTGTGGCCAGGAAGGCCAATGGCTTCCTGGGGTGTATTAGAAGGGGGGTGGTTAGTAGGTCGAGAGAGGTTCTCCTGCCCCTCTGCTCTGCCCTGGTGAGACCCCATCTGGAATATTGTGTCCAGTTCTGGGCCCCTCAGTTCAAGAGAGACAGGGAACTGCTGGAGAGAGTCCAGCACAGGGCAACTGGGATGATGGAGGGAGTGGAGCATCTCCCTTATGAGGAAAGACTGAGGGAGCTGGGGCTCTTTAGTTTGGAGAAGAGGAGACTGAGGGGTGACCTCATTCATGTTTACAAATATTTAAAGGGTGAGTGTCACGAGGATGGAGCCAGGCTCTTCTCGGTGACAACCAATGACAGGACAAGGGGTAATGGGCTGAAACTGGAACAGAAGAGGTTCCGCTTAAACTCGAGAAGAAACTTCTTCTCAGTGAGGGTGCCGGAGCCCTGGCCCAGGCTGCCCAGGGAGGTTGTGGAGTCTCCTTCTCTGGAGACATTCCAGACCCGCCTGGACACGTTCCTGTGTAGCATTATCGAGGCGTTCCTGCTCTGGCAGGGGGATTGGACTGGATGATCTTTCGAGGTCCCTTCCAATCCCTGACATTCTGTGATTCTGTGATTCTATGATTTGTTTGCTTGGAGATGCAGTTTTTGTGCTTATATGTGTTACGAGGATCCTGAATGTGACTTAGACTTGCTGCGTGCAGTTTTCTCAAAATAAAATGTTTTTACAATGGATTTGAAAGAGTGGCCTTGTCAAATTAAAATACCTCTTTCTGAAAGACCCGTATCCTTAAAACTGTAGCTGGAACTGTGTGAAGAACGGTTTTAGTAAGAGGACGTTCACCGTAAGGATTTGAGGTTGTTCATCTCCGAGACCCATTTTCTTTCTGGGCTTGGTTGTACGGCAGAGCAGAAAAGGACCAGAATCTTAAAAGGACTCATTTCTAAAGTGACTGTCCATGGAGCAGAACAAGGATTCAGCACCCGAAATTAGCAGGTGACGTTTCTTCAAATGCTAAATTATGCCTTTGGGGCACCATGAACTTCCATCCTTCCCTCCAGCAGGGTTGAAGGCAGAAAGGGTATGCTCAGAAAAGACATGAATCATGAAGAATAGTACATAAAATTTTACTAGTTGCCCATAAAAGCACACAGCTAATGAAATCTTCTGTAATGAGTAGCGGCAAGTTTTGACCATTCCTTGAAGTGAAAAACAAGACCCAAGAGTCTTTTCTTTAGCTGCTTTGCTTAAATGAGTTATCAACATTGACTTTTCTGGGGGTCGGAGTGGAACTATTAAAATGCCTCTTGCAGCAGGTTTTCTCCTTGTGAAATGGCAGAACTGTACAAATGAGTATCATCAATTGGAACAGACGGTTTTATAGGGCATTGTCAAACCAGGGAGCCGTCAGGGAAGCTTCCACCCTTGTAACTGTGGAGGTGATGAATCAATGATGCGCATGATTCAACTTTCTGGTGATTTAAACTGCGGGTAGATCTTTGCGTGCTTAAACGCTGAGTTGTTGTATGGTTTTAGGTGCACCACTACAGTGATGGAAATTGTTTGAAAATGGATGTGTATTTCATTAGAGAATGTGGCAAAATCATCACTCCTTTAGGTTATTCTCTGGGAAGGCTTTTGAGAAGCCGTATTTAAATATGTTTTGCTTCAGAAGCAGTTTGCAGAGATCATTAGAACAAGAAAATGAAGAGCGGTCAGAATGGCTTCACCTGAGGAAATTCATGCTTGACCAGCTTGATAGACTTGTGCAGTGGAATGACTGGCCTAGTAGATGAGAAGAGAACAGGGAACTGCTGGAGAGAGTCCAGCACAGGGCAACTGGGATGATGGAGGGAGTGGAGCATCTCCCTGGTGAGGAAAGGCTGAGGGAGCTGGGGCTCTTTAGTTTGGAGAAGAGGAGACTGAGGGGTGACCTCATTAATGTTTACAAATATCTAAAGGGTGAGTGTCACGAGGATGGAGCCAGGCTCTTCTCGGTGACACCCAATGACAGGACAAGGGGTAATGGGCTGAAACTGGAACAGAAGAGGTTCCGCTTAAACTCGAGAAGAAACTTCTTCTCAGTGAGGGTGCCGGAGCCCTGGCCCAGGCTGCCCAGGGAGGTTGTGGAGTCTCCTTCTCTGGAGACATTCCAGACCCGCCTGGACACGTTCCTGTGTAGCATTATCGAGGCGTTCCTGCTCTGGCAGGGGGATTGGACTGGATGATCTTTCGAGGTCCCTTCCAATCCCTGACATTCTGTGGTTCTGTGTAATATTGTCGACCTGCTCTTCAGTAAGACCTTTGACACTGTCTTCTCTAAGATCCCGTTAGAGAAACGGTTGATACGAAGGCTGGATGAGCAGACGGGGAGGTGGATGGAAAACTGGCCGATGAGGATGGTGGTCGGCAGCGCAAGGTCTAGTGGGAGGCTGGTAACTGGCACTGTACCCCAGGGTGCACCTCTGGGTCCTGTTGGGTTCAGTCCTGTTCAACCTCTTCATTGCTGATCTGGATGATGAAGCAGAGTGTTCCCTCAGCAAGTTTGTAGGTGACACCAAACTGGGAGGAGTGGCTGGTATGCCAGAGGGTCGTGCTGCCATCCAGGGGGAGCTGGGCAAATTGGAGAAATGGACTGACAAGAACCTCATGAAGTTCAACTAGAAGAATTGCCAAGTCCTACCTCTGGAGAGGAGCCACCCCAAGCAGGGACGTGCTGGGGATCACTGAGCTGCAAAAGAGTTTGGCAGAAAACAAGCTGGAGGTCCTGGTGTACGCCAAGTTGAACGCGAGTGGCCATCACAGTGCCTTTGCTGCAAAGAAGGGTGGAGGTTTCTTGGGCTGTGCGAGACAAAGTATTGCCAGCTGGTGGAGGGAGGTGATCCTGCACCACAGCTCAGCACTGGTGAGACCACACCTGGAGTGCTGGGACTGGTGCTGGGCTCTCTAGTGTGAGAGATACTGGAGAGAGTCAGCAGAAAGGTCTTAAGACGATGAAGCGTCTGGAGAACCTGTCCTAGGAGGAAAGGCTGAGAGAGCTGAGGCTGTGCAGCCTGGAGAAGAGAAGACTCGAGGGATATCTTATCAATGTGTATAAATACCAGAAGGGAGGGTGCAAAGAGGACGGAGCCAGGTTCTGCTCAGTGGTGCCCTGTGCCAGGACCAAAGGCAGTGGGCACAAACTGAAACCCAGGAGGTTCCTTCTGAACATCACAGAATCACAGAGTGGTAGAGGTTGGAAGTGACCTCAAAGATCATCTAGTCCAACCCCCTGCCAGAGCAGGATCACCTACAGCAGAGCGCACAGGAACGCGTCCAGGCGGGTCTGGAATGTCTCCAGAGAAGGAGACTCCACAACCTCCCTGGGCAGCCTGGGCCAGGGCTCTGTCACCCTCTCATATTTTTATGGAACCTCCTATGTTCCAGCTTGTACCCATTGCCCCTTGTCCTGTCACTGGACATCCCTGAGCAGAGCCTGACTCCATCCTCCTGACACTCCCCCTTGACATATTTATAACCATGAATGAGGTCGCCCCTCAGCCCCCTCTTCTCCAAACTAAAGAGCCCCAGCTCCCTCAGCCTTTCCTCACCAGGGAGATGTTCCACTCCCTCCATCATCCCTGTGGCTGCCCTGGACTGTCACGTTTTTTCACCGTGAGGGTTACCGAGTGCTGGCGCAGGTTTCCGAGGGAGGTTGTGGAGTTTCCATCCTTGGAGATACTCAGAAAACATCTGGACATGGTCATGGCCCATTGGCTTTGGGTGGCCCTGCTTGAGCAGGGAGGTGGAATCTGATGACCTCCAGGCATCCCTGCCAGCTTCAACCGTTTCGTGTGATTCTGTGATTTGGTGTCGTCTTTGAATGGAATTCAACCATGAAAACCACTGGAACTCATGAAGTGATACTGAAGTTTTGGTTACCAGAGAGGTCAAAAATATTTCAAGCTGTACGTCAAACTGATCTGGAAAAGCCTCGATCAGACTTCACGCAATCTGATATTGGTGGGTTTTTTTTGTGCTCCGTGCAAGAGCTGGGAGCTGGGCTGGGATGACAAAACAGTACTTTGAAGCTGTTGTTTTACCATGAAACTGCAAATTGAAGTATAAAGCCTTTCATTATAGTGGAGCAGGGCAACTGTAATCATTTAAATTTTGAAACGCTCATTCCCTGACACTTGTTATCGTCTCAAGGAGGGTGGAGAAATTTCTTGGTGTTACTGAAGGAATCCTGTGATGTTCTTTTTTGTTGTTTTCTACCTGTATCAGTTTAGTCTTAAAATAGGACTTTGTTTTTCCTACTCTTCCACTTGATAAATCACAAAGGAGAAGAGGTTAATCAGATCCAATCTGAATAGCAGACCCACAGTTTAGAATAACTGGTAGAAATAACCATTGCAGACATCCATAGGATAGTTCAATTTTTTTGTTGCTTCCCTACATAAACGCTTGTGGTGTGAACGATGAACCCTTTAAGGTGACACATGTTTAACGAGCACTTCAGGTAGAAACTGGTGAGTGTAGAAACGTAGGAATAGGTTCTGACGGTCTTCTGCTTTTGTCTCGGTACAAATGAATAACAAAGTTATTCATATTCCCAGTTTAAGAATAAATACAGGCGAAGCTTTCACATCTGAGAGCTGCTTCCTTCAGCTGTGGAGCTCCTCTGCCCACGGAGGCTGGCGTGGGGGATTGCAATTTTAAGGGTGAACTTCTTTACAAAACACGTGTTGGCTTTGATGTCGAGGTGGGGACGAGAGGGGCTGATTTCTGGGCCAAAGCTTTGTGGTCAAAGAACCCCTCAGTGACATTAAATGACACGAGAAGACGTCTGAAGTGGAGAAGACGCCGGGAAATGAAGAACGTCTTCAGTTGCCCGGGGTTGGAATCTTGTCAGATCTTACAGATCAACAGGCCCCCAAAGCTACCCAGGAAACCTGTTTCATAGGCAGAAAGTGCAGGAAACACGGTCCCCACCGTTTTATCAAAAGACGTGCTCTGACAAAACTTACGTACCGGTGTGTAGCTCCGAGATATTGAACTCTTCGCCTGGCTGTTGTTTGGAAGGGATGTAAATCAATCCCCTGACCGTCTGAGGGTGTTAGAAATTGGTTTGCTCTTTTGAAAGGGGAAAAGCGTTCGTCTCCGCCGGCTGGCAGAGTTCTCAGCAAGATTGCTGCCTTTCGTCCTCTTAAATGCCGTCCTCACATTTGGGTACAGGAGCGTTTCCTCCCTCTTGGGTTTTCATTGTGTGATATCAAGGATAATTTCCAGCCTGCTTACAAAGGAG
Source organism: Trogon surrucura (assembly GCA_020746105.1). Lineage (NCBI taxonomy): Eukaryota > Metazoa > Chordata > Aves > Trogoniformes > Trogonidae > Trogon > Trogon surrucura. The sequence continues at coordinate 219,651,230 of CM036617.1, forward strand.
CTGCAGTGTTATGATGGGGACCTGTCCTCTGAAAGGTTGTTTAGGCTGTGAAATCTTTGCATTGAACCCAGAGGAATAAAATACTTCTTTTTTTAAAAAAACCCATAAGTTAAAACTTTCCTTCCTTTAGCATTTCCAGTGCTGTCCTTTCCACAGCTCGTGTTCCAAAGAGCTCATTTTTGGTGTTTGTACTTGGCATGCTGGGATTTTTTTTTTTATTTTTTTTTTTTTTTTAGGATAACAAATAGCATTAGTGAAGTCAGTAGAACACCCGTGCAGCACACAAAGTGCTTTAGAGCCTCGTGGGTTGAAAGATGTGTGGTAGATGAGAGCTCTGGGGAGAAATAGGTGTGCGTGCAGTGGTTAGCTTCTAAGTGGTAGTGTTGCTTTTGTGTATGTGAAGTATCTCATATGTTATCTTTTAAAAAAAGTGAATAATGCATTCTGGGTGTTTCTAGTCGCTTGCCCAAATTTAATTGAAATAAGTGTGCTTGAGAGAGGGGAAGAAAAAAAGCGCTATTTGATCTTCCCGATGCTCGTTACCTACACCCTGGTGTCCTTCTCCACCATGACATGTGATGACCTGTTGGGACACATAGAATTACCTGGGCTGGAAGGGACCTCAGAGATCATTTTAATCCAACCTCCCTGTTGTGGGCAGGGACGCCACCTCTCGACTAGGTCAGGCAACACGTTGAGAACCAAATGGGAATTGAACCCGTGACCTTTGGTGTTTCAAGCACCACGCTCAACCCACTGAGCTAAACCGGCCCTCAACCCTAAACACATCCTCGCCTCGCTCCTGCCTGGCGGCGTTGCTGCTGCTCCGGCTTGAAACATCAGAGCGTGTGGATGCCGAGTCTGGTTTTGAGCTGGAGATGCTGTGTTTGGGATTACACTGACGGAAAGAAACGGCTCTTTCTGTAGAGGCTGGTGTAAGGCGACACTGAAATAAGTGTTATCTGTTTATCGTGATGCTATTCATATAGCGACACCCTACGGGCTCTTTGGGACATGTGTTTTCTTGCTCTTGTGCAGACTTCCCCTGGCACTGATGCTCTGGTGTTCGGGGTGCCGTAGCTTTCGACAGCACCAGGGCTGTGCGCTGCTCGTGACGTGTCATTTTTCCTGGGGTGTGTGAGAAGGGGAGTAGCAAGTAGGTCAAGAGAGGTCCCCCTGCCCCTCTGCTCTGCCCTGGTGAGGCCACATCTGGAATCTCGTGTCCAGTTCTGGGCCCCTCAGTTTGTAAGACAGGGAACTGCTGGAGAGAGTCCAGCCCAGGGCAACTGGGATGATGGAGGGAGTGGAGCATCTCCCTGGTGAGGAAAGGCTGAAGGAGCTGGGTCTCTTTAGCTTGGAGGAGGCTGAGGGGTGACCTCATTCATTGTTATAAATATGTCAAGGGCGAGTGTCAGGAGGATGGAGCCAGGCTCTTTTCAGCGGCGTCCACTGACAGGACAAGGGGCAATGGGTGGAAGCTGGAACACAGGAGGTTCCATAAAAATATGAGGAAAAACTTTTTGCACTGTGCGGGTGCCAGAGCCCTGGCCCAGGCTGCCCAGGGAGGTTGTGGAATCTCCTTCTCTTGAGACATTCAAAACCCGCCTGGACACGTTCCTGTGCGCTCTGCTGTAGGTGATCCTGCTCTGGCAGGGGGGTTGGACTGGATGATCTTTGAGGTCCCTTCCAACCTCTAACACTCTGTGATTCTGTGATTCATTTAAATCCTTCTGGTGGATCTTCCTGACATTTTATTCTGCTTCTTGGGTAAGTTTTGATCTGAGTAAGAAAATCTGGTGAGCAGTTGAAACCGCGGGAGTCATCTGTCATCCAACAGCCCTTCTCGGAGTTCGGTACCAGCGAGATGAACCAGCTGTTGGGTTTCAGTTCCGTGCGAGGGCACAATTTGGTGGATGGCACGGCCTCAGCCGTGTGCGTTGGTGCCGTTTGCCCACGTGCTGCTGCTCCGGCTGGTAACGCACCGCGTGGCTGTAGATCTTCCAAGACGCTTCAGTTGAGTGTTTGCCTTGAAGACGCTTCGCAGAAGTGTTTGAATCTATTTATTAAGTGTTTCACCCAGTCTTTAACAGAGACACGCTTTTGTTGTCGCTGGGTGTTATCTGTAAATTATGAAATGTTGCCTAATGAACGTACTTAAAACAAGCACAGTACCTCTTGCTTTTCTCTTCCTTGTCGCTTAGCAACAGGGTTTCTCCCTGTAACTTCAGGAGGACTGTATCCACAGTATCTTCTGTGTTTCTTCTGGCTTTTCCTTACTAGAAGCCTTGGCAAAACATTTGAGTAACTCTCTCAGCCCCTTGACAGATGTAATAAAGCAGAACAGGGTAATATCAAAGAATCATTCACTTTAGCGGTGTTACCTTTGCCGAATTCATCAGAAGTTTGTTAAGCTTGATACTGTTTATGATGCAAATTCATCTCTTGTGAAGAATACAGCAAAGAAAAACAGCTGGGCTAGAAATTTGGGGTTTCTCGGTCCTTGAAACACATTAATTCGTAACTAATACGTAACTTACACCATGACCTGTATTTCTAAATGGATCAGATGTGTGGGCTGTTATATTTATGTATAGGGAAGCCCCCAAGCAAACCGAAGTATCTACTGCCTCCCCCCAGAATCTGAGTATTGCTCCTTTTTGCGTTTATTGTTTGTGTTTGATATTGTTTATTCTTTTATTTTGTGTGGTGGGGGTTCTGTGAAGGCAAAGGGGTTCTTCTGCATGATGCCAAGTGTAGGTTTTAATAGTTTAAATCTTGGATTATGCCCTTTTTTAAAATCTATTCCAGTGCGAGAGACAAGCCTTCTGGAAATTAAAGAAGATACAGAACTGGATCCAGAGGAGAACAGCGCTGTGTTCATGGGCGTCCTCATCAAAGGGCTGGCCAAGCTGAAAAAAATCCCGGAGACGGTGAAAGCCATCCAGGATCGCTTGGAACAAGAGCTCAAGCAGATTGTGAAGCGCTCCACAACCCAGGTGGCCGACAACGGTTACCAGAGAGGGGAGAATGTTTCCCAGGAAAATCAGCCTAGGTAAGGATTTTTCGACCACCGAGCCTTGATTGCTGCAAAAAGAAATCTGGAGAAGTTTGTCATTTCTATTAATTGTCATTTGATAGCGTGACAAGAATGTTTCTGCGGTAGCAGAGATCTGAACTGGTCAAATTTCCAGAAATGCCTGTGTCTTACTGAAAGATTGATGTGCCCCGAGCACCTGAAAGGCTTTGAGAATTTAAGACGTGTGGTCGAAAGCGGAGGCGTCGTCGTTTCTCAGCTAAAGATGTGGCAAAGAGAGACACTTCCTTCTGTGCACGGCCCTCAAAGAGAATCTTTCAGTGAAGCAGGTGTTCGAAACGCAGACTTGAAGGTGGAAGCACAGCAGGAGCCAGCACTATTTAACCGGCAAGAGGTGCATTATGTTAAGTGCTCGATTTGATTTTGGTTTTTAACCTAACCTTGCTCTTCAAAGCGGCTTTACGACAGATTGAATTGTAACGCTCTCTCGGGTTGCTGCTGTGTGTGGTGTAAAGAACACTTGGTGCCAAAACAAATCCTGTGTTCTCGTGTTGCACTGAATCACGGCTTTACGCCGGTGCCAAAGAAATTTTCAAGTCCCTACGTAATAGGACCTGGAAAGAGAAAATTCAGCTCAGTTATTTATTTCAAGTGTAGCACAGTCCAATTAAGCTGATGCAGGTGCAAAGCTTAGAAATCGTGTACGGAACTAATTATATCAGTAAATGTATGGCCAAGTTTCTAATTGGTTTGCAGCCCCGTTTGCATTCATAGCAAGGTGTGGAAGCCAACCGAGAACCTGTGTTTCTGCCGTTCATTCACTAGAACTATTCTGTGGAAAACGGGGCTCCCTCAGGGCCAGCTGTCACTTCTACCTGAAACATAGAACATAAATCTTGTGAAAACCGGCTGAAGGAACTGGGGCTCTTTAGTTTGAAGAAGAGGAGGTTGAAACAAGACGTCGTAGCTCTCTACAGTTACATGAAAGGACGTTTTAGAGAGGTTGATGCTGGTCTATTCTTACAGGTAATTGATAGTAGAACTAGAGGGAATGGCCACAAGCTGCAACAGAGTAGGTTTAGGCTGGATGTTGGGAAAAAATCACATAAAGAGTAGTGAGACTCTGGAATAGGCTGCTCAAGGAGGTGATTGAGTCACCATCCCTGGAGATGTTTAAAGGTCGTTTAGTTGTGGTATTGGGGGTTGAGGAGTGGACTCTGTAGAGTGGGGTTATAGGTTGGACTTGATGATCCCAAGGGTCTTTTCCAACCTGAATGTTTCTGTGATTCTATTAATTGGTGATATTGCACGTTGTAATGTTCGCTGTCCAAAGGGTGGGGAGGAAAAAAAAAAAAAGAAAACAAAAATCCGTCTTCGTTATATGAAATATTTGTAGTGGAAAATCACTCCCAAGGAAAACTTTAGCTTGTTAAAGACTTTTTTTTTTTTTTTTTTTAAATAATTCTTATCGTTATCATTTATCTGGAAACAATTACATTTCGAAGAATGCGCGGAGTTACCATGCCGCTAACTTGGTGAGAAGACAACAACCTTTTTGGGTGGGTCAGAGAGGAGAATAGTTTCTGACGCCAAGAGGGCGCGTAGCATGTGCCTCGAACTTGCTTTATCAGTCAGTCTTGAGAGGCTGCATGGCTGCTGCTTGTCTGTTGAGGTTGATAAATGGGATCAGATCGTATTTGAATGACGTGAACCTCCCCAGAGGGTCGAGGAAGGTACAAAACAGTTGAATGTGTTGGTGAGCCTTTAAGATGCTTAGATTGTAGAGCTGTGGAAAGTGTCCTGTATTTGTGTTAATAAGAGAGTAGTTAGAACCGATTCTAAACCTCAGTCGCCTGTGAAGTTTGCAGCAAGCTGGTGAATTCATTTATATCGAAAAGAATAACTTACACTACGGAAAGGTATACTGCCTCTTAAATTAGCTGTGGTTTTAAATCAAAACTAAGTGAATTTTCTGCTGTCAAGAAAAAAGTAAATCTAAATCTGTTTCGAGAGAGCTCTGTAAGACCCCAAACTTGAGCACGATGCAGCGCCCAGAACTGCTTAACTCTTCGTGGGCCTGGCGGCCCCAACGCTTACCTGAGCTCAGGAATCCTTGAGTAAAATGTTTTTCGCTTCACCTTAAAACTGGTCACACTTGGATCATCTCAGTCTCAGTCCCTGAGCTCAGCACCTGTGTTTAGCTACCGTGCTTTAAATGGTGCCCATAAAAACCCCCTCACTTCTGACAAATAAAATGAGCAGTAGAATGACAGAGACCTGCAAGGTGTGAGGTGTAGGCTGAGCTTCCTGCTGGACGGGTTCCCTGGGGATCAGTTCTTTGCCCAGAACAAGTTATACGTGTTTTTTTTTCGCTGTGCGGTGACTCTCAGAGATTGACTCTTGTTTTTTTCATGTGAAAAGGGTGGTATTTTCCTGCACTAGAGGATGAGGTAGATTATCTGCATGGGGTGGTTCTACTGGAATTCTTTTTGAGACCCCATGTAATAGTTGTGCAGAGCCCTCTTGTTGTACAAGACATATATAATTTCTAGAAGCTGGCCAGAAATTTATGGGTCTGGTAGCAGCCACAGAGTCTGAAGAGACCCCTGGTCTCCTTCTCTTTATTTTTAAAATTTTACTACCTTTTACTTCCTTACCTAGTAAGGTTTTTCATATTGATTTGCGCTGCCACCTTTTACATTGTGGATAAAAGTATTATTGATTGCTCCCAAATTTTTAAATCAAGGTTTTTGATTTCTTTTTTGATTATGAATCAAAAGCAGCTAGCTAGTAATGATGTCTCTCATGCATCTTTGGGTGCTCTCTTTGTAGACCCAACAGGCTCTGGGCTCTTGGATCAACTCCTTAGAGCTTCCTGAAGTCTCTTTTCCCACGTGGAGGTCCTGTAGCCCCTGTAGTCTGCCAGGAGCAAGTCTTGGCTGTGCTGAGCTGGGTGTTGTGTACCCGGCTTGTTAATAAGCACACGCAGAAGAGTGAGCAGTGATTGCAGCAGGTTGAGAGAGTTGGGATTGTTCAACCTGGAGAAGAAAAGGCTCTGGGGAGGTCTTAGAGCACCTTCCAGTACCTGAAGAGGCTACAGGAAAGCTGGGGAGGGGCTCTTGATCAGAGAGTGCAGTGATGGGACAAAGGGGAACAATTTCAGACTGAAAGAGAGTATATTTAGATATTAGGAAGAAATTCTTTTCTGTGAAGGTGGTGAGACCCTGGCACAGGTTACCCAGAGGAGCTGTGGATGCCCCATCCCTGGAAGTGTTCAAGGCCAGGCTGGACGGGGCTTGGAGCAACCTGGGCTGGTGGGAGGGGTCCCTGCCCATGGCACGGGGTTGGAACGAGATCATCTTTAAGATCCTTTCCAACCCAAACCATTCAGTGATTCTATGAGAATATGACGCCCGTTCTGTCATGGATGCATTCTCCTTGTCCTTTCGTAGAATCATAGAGCAGTTCAGGCTGGAAAAGACCCTTGGGATCATCGAGTCCAACCATTAACCCTACACTACAAGTTCACCCCTAAACCATCTCACCCAACACCACATCTCAGCGACACTTCAACACATCCAGGGATGGCGACTCAACCCCCTCCCTGGGCAGTCTGTGCCAGGGTCTGACCACTCTTCCCTGAAGAATTTCTTCCTCATGTCCAGCCTAAACTTGCCCTGTTGCGACTTGAACCCATTCCCCCTGGTTCTGTCCCTAAAGACCTGTGAGAAGAGACCAGAACCAACCTCTCTATCAGTCTAGCTGGTAGAGTTGGTGTGAAACCAGAAAGGCTCGTTTATTGAAGGTGACCCTGGCCCTGCTAAGGACCTCCGTATAATGGCAGAATATTATTTTCACCAGTGGCATCCCAAAGGGAAGCCCTGCATGCTCTGCGATACGACTGAGTCTTAAGTTTCCTGAAACGTGCAACGTGGATGCAGTCACGTAGGGTAACAGAGGTAGGATAGGCCTAACTGGACAGAACATTTTTGGCTGAAAGATATTTTCTTGTGAATATAAACCCGTACAAAGACAGTAAAACCTGATAAAGGGCAGTAGTAGGTTCCTAGTAGTTCCTCAGCACTGGTAGGAGACACTTTTGAAAACTATGCTTGAGTCTCACCTAGTTGCAGCTGACCTCAGCTTTAATTTAACTGAATTTGTTTTTAAAGTCTAGCTAAGGTCTCCTAAGGTTTTATACATATCTCTGCTTAACAAGTTTACCAGAAGGGGCTTAAATACAGGACTTGCCATTGCCTTATCCCAAAGTAGTGGCCTCATACCTTCATGTTTAGAAATAGGTATCTTGGGTTGTGGAGGACAAAGCATCATAGGAGAGGCCGCTTTGTGTTAGCTTGGGGTGCTGCTGCATGAACCTTCGGGTGTCTCTGGAGTTGGTATTATTACTGTTGACTTCAGAATAATTAAAATCTGCACTGTGCCTCTTTGAGGGCCACATTTATGGGGAGGATTTTGGGAGGGATACTTGGAAAATCTGGCGGCGCGTTGGCAGTTACGCTGCTAAATCCTATTGCTTGCATTCGATGCACTTTTCCCTGCGTGCCCATAATACACCTCTGACTTTTTACCTCCTCTCGAGGCTTTAAAATAAATACAGAAATTAAACACACGCTGACGCTCTGACCAGACAAAGGACGTTCTTGCTGCTAAAATGCGTGAATTGTCATTAGCGACCCCGTTGAGGTGTCGGCAGTCACTCTGCATCAATCCCTTCTCCCTTATTGCCCCGACAATAAGGAGTCGCTTCGGGGTGTGTGTCGCTGTCTCTCAACGTATTTACCATATTTCTCGGGGAAGGGGTTATGAGATTGCTTTGACAAATTGCCTGAGCCAATCTCCTGTCATTCCCTGTACGTGTTCTGCTCAGGTCGCTCGGCGCTGCGACCCCACACGCATAAAATCTAGGCCATGTTATTTTATACTGGTTCGTCTTGTTGGCTGTCGACACGGGCTGTGTCCGTGACTCCTTTGGGTCACCTTGTTTCAAAAATGACCTGACAGAAGACTTTTAGAGAAAACAAAATTAAGGTAAGAGGTGCTGGCTAATTTGAAAACAGGGAGATGTGGAAATCGGATGTTAGTTGAGAGCTGAAAATATAATAGGGTGGTGAGTTAGTGCCGCTGAAGAATGCGGTTTGGGGAGATCTCATGTCTATCAGTCTGTAATATGAAGCTTGAAAGATGCTGGCATTTAAACCAAATAATTAAACCCAAAGAATTCTGTTCAGTATAATATTATTTTATTAGTGACTCCATAAACAAGTTGACAGCATGAGATCAGGCTCACCTAGGGACAATAAAAGCGCATTTGTCAAACTATTCAGCTAGTTTCGCAAAATTGTACCTTCCTGGGGCAACAAAGAGGTACATAAAGAACTACATTTTCATATATAATGAGATTTGGTAGAAGTTGGACTCTACAGTCACTTAAGGTCTGTTGAGAGTGGTGCTGAAATGCCAAAGGTCATGGGTTTGATTCCCGTTGGGTCCCCATGTGTTGCCTGATCTAGTAGAGAGGCGTCCCTGCCCGTGACAGGGAGGTTGGATTAAATGATCTCTGAGGTCCCTTCCAGCCTAGGCCATTCTGTGATTCTATGATTCTATGAATATTAATGTCCCTGTGTTTTTAATGAGTACCATGACTCCTAAACACATCTTTGTTTTTAATATGACACACATCTGGCCACTTGAACTATTCTGTTACACCTCACTGTACCCTCCCACACTTATCCAATGGCTCTTTCTGTTAAATTGAGGTGCTCTTCTGCTTAACCATGGGCTGTGTAGTTGCCATCATTGGTAGCGGAGTGGCCCATGTGAGGTCCCCAAGAGATCGCTGTATAATGCCCTGTATATATCATAGAGTCATAGAGTCATTCAGGTTGGAAAAGACCCTTGGGAACATCACGTCCAACCGCTAAACCTGCTCTACACAGCTCACCCCTAACCCGTCTGCCCCAACCCCACATCTCAACGACCTTTAAACACCTCCAGGGATGGGGAATCAACCCTCTCCCTGGGCACCGTGTGCCAGTCTCTGACCACTCTTCTTGTGGAAAAAATTCTCCTTATGTCCAGTCTAACCCTGCCCTGTTGCACTTTGAAGCCATTCCCTCGTGTTCTGTTGCTAATTACCCGTGAGAGGAGACCAGCCCCAACCTCTCCACAAGGTCCTTTGAGGTATTTGCAGAGATTGAGGAGGTTTCCCCTCAGCCTCCTCTTCTTCAAACTCAACAGCCCCAGCTCCTTCAGTTGCTCTTCGTAAGATTTATCCTCCAGGCCCTTCCCCAGCTCCATTGCCCTCCTCTGCACGCTCTATATGTGTAAAATTGTAGGATATGAATGAGGCACAGTGAGGTGATAATAATTTTTTTTAAATAGTTGGCTTCTGTCCTTTTCAGGCTGGCCCTTCAGTCTAGGATTGCTGGGGGTAGGAGGTTTTAGCCGTAACATCCCACCGTGCTGCTGTTACCACAGCAAATGTGCAAAAACTTCTTAATTTCTCCAGTTAACTGTCCCACTGCTGGCTTAGCTGGTGGGAGTGAATATGTCCAGATACTTAGCACTCTGAAACGAAGGACTGCGTCCAGTTCTGGTGTCCCCACTGTAAGAGGGACATGGAGCTGTTGGGACGAGTCCAGAGGAGACCACAAAGCTGACCCAGGGGCTGGAGCAACTCTGCTGCGAGGACAGGCTGAGGGAGCTGGGGGTGTTCAGCTGGAGAAGAGAAGACTCCAGGGGGACCTTATCCCTGCCTGCAGTGCCTGAAGGGACCTACAGGGAGGCTGGGGAGGGACTTTGTACAAGAGTGTCCAGCGACAGGACAAGGGGAAATGGGTTTAAATTGGAGGAGAAGGGGTTTAGGCTGGATCTTGGGAAGAAATTGTTCAGCCCGAGGGTGGCCAGACTCTGGACTAGGTTGCCCAGAGAGGCTGTGGCTGCCCCCTCCCTGGAGATGCTCAAGGTCAGGTTGGATGAACCTGGAGCAACCTGGGCTGGTTCAGGGCGTCCCTGCCCATGGGAGGGACCTTAGAGGTCACCTAATCCATCCCCCTTACAACCTAGGCCAGTCTGTGATTCTGTGAAGTGGCTGAAGCGTGAACACACACCTCGTTAGTCCTTGTTAACTAATGTGGAAGACTGAAGCGCGGTGGGAAGGGAGTGGGTGCGACTCCGATTCTGCTGCAGATCTTCCGTCCTGCTCCGAGGATAGCAGCTTCTCATGGGCAGACACAGCAAGCATGTGGTGACTCCTAAGCTGCTGCAGTTAAATGTGATGGAACCTGTCTGTCAGAGCTAGAAGTGCCTGACATATGGATTTGGGAAGTGTTATCTTCACATTTTGTTGGGGTTACGTGGGTACTTGAATTGCTCATTAAACGGCAGTGAACTTGATCGAATTTTTCTTTTCTCAAATAATAATAAAAAAAAATGCGATGAGTCATTGCCCTGTCACAAAATATTTAGGACTTTGCAAAGGTACCTAAATTACAATAATTGGGCAATAAAGAAGCCACAGGAGTAAGTAAAGTGTAGTTCACTTAGATGAGATTATAGCTGTAGCATCTTCCTGAGAGTAGTAAAATTCTGATAACTGATACAGTTCATGAGACTTGATGTTTTAGGCTTCTGGTATTTCACATTATGTAAAACCTGCCATACTATTTATTTCGTAATGCAAAATGAGTATCTTTTATTCTGTTTGTGTGGATAAGTCAATTTTCATTGTCTTGAGACTCTTACTTTCTGCGGGGGAAAGCAAGAACTCTCCTTCTGTGTCTGCAGCTCTCTCTGAGAACTTAAAATCACAGAATCACAGAACGTTGAGGGGGTTGGAAGGGACCTCTGGAGATAATCCAGTCCAGCTCCCTGCCAGAGCAGGGTCACCCAGGGCAGCCACACAGGAACGCGTCCAGGAGGGTTGGAAAGTCTCCAGAGCAGGAGACTCCACACCCTCTCTGGGCAGCCTGGGCCAGGGCTCCCGCACCCTCATGGGGAAGAAGTTTCTCCTCATGGTGAGGTGGAACTTCCCATGTTCTAACTTAAACCCATTATTCCTTGTTCTGTTGCTGGGCACCACTGAGAAGAGATTGTCCCCTTCCCCTTGACCCCCACCCCTCAGATATTTCTACACGTTCATAAGGTCCCCTCTCAGCCATCTCCTCTCAAGGCTGAACAGCCCCAGGTCTCTCAGTGTCTCTTCCCAGCAGAGATGTTCAGTCCCTTGATCACCCTCGGAGCTCTCCCTTGGACTCTCTCCGGTAGGTCCCTGTCTCTCTGGAACTGGGGAGCCCCAAACTGGCCACAGGATTCCAGGTGTGGTCTCCCCAGGGCAGAGCAGAGGGGCAGGAGAACCTCCCCAGCCCTGCTGGACACACTTTTCTTGGTGCCCCCCAGGATCCCACTGGCCCTCTTGGCCACAAGGGCCCGTTGCTGTCCCAGGGACAACTCCCTGCCCACTGGGACTCCAGGGTCTCTCTCCACGGGGCTGCTTTCCAGCAGGACGACCCCTGATCTGTGCTGGGGCCTGGGGTTGTTCCTCCCCAGACGCAGGACTCTACCCTTGTCCTTACTGAACTCCATGAGGTTCCCCTTCGCCCAACTCTCCAGCCTGCCCAGATCTGTTGGGTGGCAGCACAGCCTGCCTGGGTGTCAGCCACCCCTCCCAGTTTCGTACCATCAGTGAGCTTGCTGAGGGTGCCCTCTGTCCCCTTGTCCAGGTCGTTGATGAAGATATTGAACAAAACTGGCCCCAGCACTGATCCCTGGGGAACACCACTGGCCACAGGCCTCCAACTCGACTCTGTGCCGCTGAGCACAACCCCCTGAGCTCTGTTGTTGAGCCAGTTCACAATCCACCTCACAGTCCAACCATCTCTCCCACATTTCCTACGAGAATGTTACGGGTGACAGTATCAAAAGCCTTGCTGAATCAAGGTGTACGACATCCACTGCTCTCCTTTTATCTACTCATTTGGTCGTGCCTTCGTAGAAGGATATCAGAGGAGTCAAACAGGATTTCCCCTTGGTAAATCCATGTTGGCTACTCCTACTCTCTGGTATCACGGCACTGAAGTGTATTTACTGTGAAGTTACTAGGTTTGTCTTCCTGTAGCCCCAAGTAGACCACATGAAAAGTTGGCAGTTCCTATATAGAGTAGGGAATGCTCTCTAAATGCTTAAAAGTATTTAGAGAGCAAACCTGAGCTGTTGACACCTGGAGTCACTTGAAGCCCCCAGAGAGGATTTGAAGCTTGTACGTGGCAACTGTCATGAAACAGGACACACGGAGCCGCGGTCGTCCGGCTCCTGCCCCACCGCTCTGCCGCGCTGCGTGCCTGCAGTGGCTTCACAAAACTGAGCGGAGATTGTCTTGTTGGTTTCCAGGTTGCTGCTGGAACTGCTGGAGCTTCTCTTTGACAAGTTCAACGCTGTGGCTGCTGCGCACTCTGTGGTCCTTGGACACCTTCAGCAAACAGTGGCCTCTCCTTGCAGCCAGTACGATGGGGATGTCAAGCTCTACGACATGGTCGATGTGTGGGTGAAGATCCAGGATGTCTTGCAGGTAAGAATTCTCCCAGCGGGCACATTTTTGGCTTGAAACAGCTTTCGTAACCACAACACCAGAGAATACCTGTCATGTTCGAGATGGCTGTGCTGGAATTTGTCTTGATTTTTGGTAAGTGGCCACATTTAAAACAGACTGTTAAACTCCACAAAGCTTAAATATCAGCAAAAAAAGAGAAAAATCTATGTATTCATTCTTCTGGTGTATGGAAAGGTTGATTCCTTTCGCCTACCAAGTGATTTATCAGAAGCTTTCAAACAGTGACATTTTTGTTCTGTGTTACCATGTCATGCCTGTCTTATAAAGTGTCACAGCTCTAATCGCTTGTCTTCTCTTGTCATTATGGCTTGGTTATAGTCAGCTGAGACACTTGCTGCCAGTATGTTTTCAGGGAATTCTGATTTGATTCTTAACTGTAGCATGCTAAAGCTGTACCTTGCTTAGGCTTTATTCTGGTCCCATGTCTATCACCTTGGAATCTGAGACTCTCGCAAGCAGCTGAGCTATCATCTGTCACATGTCTGTTCTCTCATTCTTGCTGTGAGGCCAACACATGCACGTTAGACTTTCATATATATATTTATTTATTCTGGAATTACCTTTGTATATAGTACACAGATGCAGACCTCACCCAGTATTTCACCAAGGAGGTCAAAGAAATGAGCCTGGCATTATTTACAAGAGGTGGCAAGATTTATGATGGTCATTTCACCTCTGGCCTGTTCATAAGAAATGCTTTCTGCCTCCTACTCTAACACACTTTTTCATTGTAGAGCTCAGGTCTGTTTAGCTGTTGCTTTGAAAGCTTGTTTGTGCAGTGATGCCCACAGCTTTTTTTCTTAGATATATATGTCCAGCTGTGTGCGTGCTTTGAATTTAGATACTTTTTGGACGTGGTAAATGTAAGGTAGGGGCCTTGGATCACCTCCACTGTCTCCTTCTCCATGTATTTGTCTTTCTAGAGGAGTTTAGTACTTTTAGTAGAGAAATCTTGATGAGTTCTCTCAGTGGTAGGAATTTTCACCTCCCTTCAGTATTTGTTCTTGGAAAACTCTGGGAATGTCCAGCCAGAGGTTGATGATGGGTTTGTAAACAAAAGAATGTCAAGTTGTCTGGCCCTGTTAAGGGGCAGAGTTAAACTTAAGGACACGAGGCTTGGGTCATCCATGAGGTCCAGAACAACTTTAAGAGCTTGGAGTTTTGCAGACTTTGCTCCAGGAGTAAAAAATCTTGAGGATAGGAATCCTCCAAGATTTTATCTTCATTGAAGCAGAATGACAAGGCTGGTAATTCCACCTTATCGGTGAGAGTTTGTGATGGTTTCATTCGTCACGAGTGGTGAAATTGGGAGAGAATTGTACCGGCTATTCCACCCCAACGTTGATAGAACTTCTATATGGAAGCGCGTGTAGAGAGTGAACGTGCTTTCCGTGCTGGGGAGAAAATATTTGACCAAGCTTTCTGTAAAATCCATGCCAAGAAAAAGGTAATGAGCCACTTGTAAAGGTTTCGTTGCTATTGACCTGACAGCATGGCTGTCGGAGGGAGTCAGAAAAGCTTCCAAAAGCGCTTTTACAATGCGTAAAAGGAGCACTTTAAGATCCATAATCTCTTGCTGGTTTAGGGTAAGAGATGAGCGTTGAGTGACGTGGAAAGAAGGAAATCTTCCATTTCTTTGTTCGAAATCTTGTGGGGTTTTTGTACGTTAGTTTCGTTGGAGTGGGTTGGATTTTGTTTTTTACCTTAGAATGTAACACAGCCTTTGATCCCAGGGCTAATTTATTTCTCTCCCGTTTTTCAGAATAAGGATAATTTTTTCTTGAAAGGAGGTTTGCGGCAAGGGGAGCAGAAAACTCAAATTTAAAAGTGCTTATTAAAATGCACCTGCTGCTGGGGGGAGGAGGAAAATGTGGAGGAAGCGGGTTCGTGGCAGGGTGCGTCGGGGAAACGGCGCAGTTCCTCCGCATCATAATGGCTGAAGTTTATTCATCACGCTAGAAAACAATATTGTGTGATTCCACGATTCATGCCGATAAGCTTTTGCACACGTACATTGTGCATCTCTGCGTGTGAAGCACGTTACAGCGAGGTTCTCTCCTTACGGTTCGGCACAAAAGTCATAATGCGTGCTCGTGGTGGGCTGGAAATTGTCCTTTGTGGGAAATACAAGAGAGCTGTTTTCAGCAGCTTGTTTCTGTAGCTGGCTTTCTGAATGCTTCCTAATAACTGCACCAAGCGCTGCGGTGCAGGATTCGCTAGGTGGCACAGCCTTGTGCGGTGTTTAAGTACTGAACATGCAGATACGAGATATTTTTGACCTTCTCTGCGAATGGGAAAATAATCCTGAACTCGTCAGGGAGGAGACAGAGTGACCTTTTAAAGTTGGGTGCTGGAGTGCTAGAAAACAAGCAAAACAAAAAAAACGAGTTTGTCAAAATATTAGAGCAGCCTTGTTCAGGAAAACACGGTTTGAAGTTATTTACTTGTACCGCAGCCAGCTCAGCCTGCGGTCGTATCGCCGTACCAACGGGAGCGATTTGCGACTTGTTTGAATTTTGGCTTGGCATTTAGTGCACGGAGCTAATTCAGCTCTTCGGTGGAGGAGTGGGTGGAATATCCTGCTGAAGAGAATAATTACTGGAGGACCAACTGCTCGGCTGGAGACAACCGTGAGCTGACGGCGGCGAGCGATGTGCCGACGTGAAGAGTTGCTCTGCAGCGAAGGGGTTCTGAGGTGTTCTGGCACAATTCCACGCGCGTGCTGCAGCATCCCACCCCGCCTAGGAGGGCTCTGCTGCGTGGAAGGCGCTGTGGTGTATGTACACGCCTGGAAAAAAACGCAGAAGGTTTTGGGTGCAGCACAGACCTTCTGTGTCGTTTGAGTTGTTCAGCCTAGGCCAAACCTCTGCAGCCCAGATAAGGGCTTTTCTGCCCTGTTTTATTAGTGTCGGGGGCGCTGACAGCTGGTGGTTATGCTCTAGCAGTCGCTCATACTTGGCGTGACGGGTCTTCCTTGCTGTTATCTATAGCCCAGAACTTTTAACAGTTCACTCACCCTTTTTTAGCAGCGCCTTTTGATGCCGCGATGAGAGGGAGGCATCTGTCCCTGCTGAATAATGCCAGTGTTCATTCAGCTTCTGCAGAAATGTCGCCTTTCTAGTGATAGGATGATCACCCTGTCAGCTCCATTGTCTCGGTGCCGTACCCCGCTGCCGGAGAAAATACCAAAGACATCTCCATGTGTGCTCAGTATCGTGTTATCAGCTTAAGCTTGGCGCTATTTGCCTCCGAGGAAGAGATCTTCTCTCTTTTTTGCAGCAGTACTATTTGTAGTAAATGGATCTCGTTTTTTTTTAAGAATGGTCTATATCTGTTTTCTTGCTTCTACAGAAGAGAGGGAACAGATGTGCTCTGGGACATGTATCCTTAGCAGGCTGTCTGCTGCTCTGTCTACTGAGAAGACATGACAATTATTACTTTCCTTTTTTTGGGTCTTCTGTCTAATGCTCTCGGGTGTTTTCCAAAAAAAAGGTGTGATTTAGCAGCCTAAACATTGCTGAAACACCATAAGGAAAGTGGAGCAAGGGAAATTGCAGCCTACTCTCTGCCCACACGTTACTGTTCTGCTCCTGCAGAGCTGGAGTTATCGGAAACTGTCGGTGGAGCAAGTGTCTCTCTGCACGTGACGCTCCTCCGTCCGGAGGCTGCGTGACGGATCCGTCCTTGGGAAGAGAAATGGCACTCGAGAGTGGGGTTTGAGCAGGGAGACGGAGTAGTTCTGCAGTCTGGTGACCAGCAACATGAGCGATCTCCCCGAAAAGCTGCGCTTAAACTGCATTTGCTGCGTCAGACCAGGAGTACGGCTGGGAGCGCTTGGAGATGGATTTCACGGCTCTGCTGCTGCGAGCTGAGCCGCTCTTGTGGTTTGTTGTAAGTGAATTAATGGCAAAAATTATTGCTCCTCTCGGGCACGCCTGTGTTCTGTGATCTCGGTACTCAATTTACCCCACTGCCTCTTCATGGAAAAGGTGTAGAGATTTTAACTCCATGCCAGTCTAAGCAGCCAGCTGTGCCCTGATCCTGTTTGTGCCTTTTCCGCAGCCCGGGATGCTTTCCCTGCTCTGGCAGCGTTGCTCCTTTTCCTGACAGTGATCTAATTTGTGGGAGTTGATTCGGCCAAGTATTTTCCTCTGGCTGCGTTTTCTGCTTGCTCAGGTCCTTGAGCTGTGTCAGTGCTGGCGCAGGAGGGAGCGAGAGCGAACGCACCGTGAAGAGGCGAAGTGAAGAGTTTTTTTCCTGGCAACTGCAGCTTTCATCAGCCGAAGCCGCTGCGTGGAGCTGCACCTTGAGGTACCCACTTGTGCAAAAAAGAAGATGCTTTTGGCTCTTACCCCAGGTGGCTCAGCACAGGTCTGAGAGCCGTGCAGAACACTCAAATGGCTTGTGATGTTACGAGCAGGAATTTATATTATAAACATAATACATTCGCGAGCTCTGAATCTCTCCACAGTCGTGGTGCTGCCTGACTCCTTCCAGCGTGCTGGAATAGGCAACCAAATCTCTCTTTGCTGAACTTTTCCATTTAAAGGACGGATGAACCGTTTTTGACACGGTTAATAGTTGTAACGTAAAATGAGGTTCTTGAACGAGAAGTGTTAATACGCCGTAAATACAGGCTGAGATGTCAGAGCCGTGTATGAAATCGCCGCTGCGTTTGGGAAGTTCACCAGGTAACGCTGTGGACCTCAAGTGGTGTTATTTTTCAGAAAGTCTCTTTACAGAAATTTAATGGGTTTGTGGTTGTCCTCAAAAGAATGTGCCTGACGGTCTTTCTGGTTCTTTTTAAATTGTCTGAAGTGTGTGCGACTGGTGCCGTTGGACTCCTGACTGCTCTGTCTCATTAATGCTCGTGTCTCATTTGGCTGAGAGACAATGGTCGTGAAAGTGATTTGGCTGCGGCTTCTGAAAAACACAGTTTCAGTAAATCTTGGGGACGTGAAGGAGAGCGAGAGAGCATTTTGCTCTCTGGGATGCTGATATTTAAAAATGGAATTTAGATAATTAGATTAGGTCACTTGACGCTTTTTCTTCCCCCGTTTCTTATTTGAGGTGAACTCAGAGGGCGCGTTTAGAAATCCAGTGTGATGTTATATAAGTTTGTTTTTTTTTTCTGCAAATATGCACTCCTATGAGAGTGAAACTTTATGTGAAAGTTGCTGGTGCAGGACGAGTGTCATTTGTCGAGGACAAGTGTCATCTTTCTGAATGTAGGAAGGGCCGACATTATTTTGCAGGAAGGTATTTCTTTAAATTTCGGTCTTCCCCAAAAGTCTCAGGATTGTTTAAGTTGGAAAAGACCTTTAAGATCATCGAGTCCAAGCGTTAACCCAGCAGTCCCAGTGCCACCACCAACCCGTGTCCCTGAGCACCACGTCTGCCCGACTTTGAAATCCCTCCAGGGGGTGAGGACTCCACCCCTGCCCTGGGCAGCCTGTGCCAGGGCTTCCCAACCCTTTTGGTGACAAAATTTTTCCTAATATCCAATTTAAACCTCCCCTGAAACAACTCAAGGCCGTTTCCTCTTGTCCTGTCACTTGTTACTTGGGAGAAGAGACCGACTTCACGTTGCTACACCCCCCTGCCAGGGAGTTGCAGAGAGCATCTCTCCTGAGAAAACATGTAATGACCTGCCTCCCCGCTGTTAAATTGTTTTCTAGATTTGCTCCAGCTTACCCAGTAATTCACGTCTCCTCCTTACATTTTGAAACAGAAGGTACGTTCTTAAGCTCTTAAGAAAATGCACTTGGAAGTCAGGATCGTGGAAGTCACCTCGGTAAAGGTGAAGAAGCGCGTCGGCGAGCACAAAGAGATTTCGCGGCGTTGGGATGTGTCGTGCGGCTGGAAGGGCAAGGAGCGATGCAGCAGCGGCGTGCTGTCCTGGGAGAAACAAAGAGTGGGAATTAGCAGTGCCCAAAATCGATCCGTGCTCTCTTTAACTGGGTGATTCTGGCTGAAGTGTGTTTAAAACTAACTCAATTGCTTTGGTAACAGGTACCTGGAAGAGGTCCAGAGCTGAGCTGGCTGCAAAGCTTGGATTATTGTCCGTCCCAGGAACGGGCCCTGTTAACTGAACGGGGCTGCACGAGCACGGTGACGCAGCACAACGCCACTGCCTTGACAGCTTTTCTTTCCAGAGTCCTTTTTATCCCGGAGCTGTTGATCCAGTGTATTTCATAAACACTGCTCTAAAGTTCAGAGAGATAAAGCCCTGCATGAAAATGAGTCGTTTGAACATCGTACGGTCGCTTGTGCATTTTACCATGGGAGAGGTCACCGAGCTTACGGGAAATTTTACAAAAGGTTATCTCGTTTAAGAAAACGCTTGCAGGTCGTACGAGTTGCGGGTTCTTCATTTCAGGTGGATTTTCCTTTTAATAGTTGAGCATAGCCACAAAGTTACAGTTGTTGGAGTTTATGCCTCAATATTTAAGTAGCTAAATCCACGTGAGTTGAAAGCGTATCTCCAGACTTTCTCCTGAAGGAGGGACAAGGTGCACAAATCTCATCAAGAATCCCAGCAGTAAATAATTTGAAAAAGCTGTTTCGCGTGGTTGGGAAAGTGGAAGTGAGCTCTGCTAGGTGTTAGGCTCAAAGTCAGCACCGAGGAAGAGGTCGGAAATACAGAACGGGGGAATGACGTGTTCCCTTCTTTGCTATTTGGCAGTTGGCCATTGTGAAGGACTTTCTAGTTGAGGCATCTTGAGAGCACAGAGGTTTTTTGCAGCCCTTCTTCCAACGGTGCCCCTTGGAAGCCTTTCTTTTGCGAGCTGAAAGTTCGCCGAGAAGGGCTATGGAAGACGTGAAGTGACCGTCACACCCGGTGGGAAGTCCGTGGTTCAAATTGCCGATGGGAATATGGAAATTCTAAATAAAACGTGCAAAACTCCCAGCCTGGAAATTGCTTGTTAGCCTCCATCTTCTTGGAACTGTTAATTGATGGGGTGATGTAGAAGAAATGGAAACTTGGCTGCACACGGGTGCGATATCCTTAATTTTAACCATTTCCCCAGATCCTTGACCAGTTTTGTTAGGTCTGACAAACAGATTTTTTCCTGCCCCCCACCAGTCACTCTCACTGCACTTTATTCCTGCTGTCAGCTAGAATTAGGAGAGACTACAAGTAGTTCATCAGCGTTTGTAGACATGTTTTATAGGACTATAAAGCCGCGTCTCTTTTGATGTGCTGAGCTTATTCACACTTAGTCCCTGTGTGACTGGCTTTAAAGGCAGCGAGTCGTACTCTTACTAGCGTCATAAAAACCCCGCGAACGGGAAAAGGCCAAATGCTCACCATGTCCTCACTGCAAGGCGTCTAATCTGACAGCGGCGCGTGAGGGATTCGTGCAGGCAAATTCCTGCTAATGTGAGAGAGTAGCTGGTATCCGAGGGAAATATTTGGAAACTGTTTTGCTTAAAAGCCTTCCTGCTCCCGTGCTGTGTGCTTGTTGTGTTCACCACACATGACATTTACAGAAGCATAAAGTAAAATCGTTTTTTTTTTTTCCCCCCTGAAGTTTGTCAGCTCTTACTGCTTCTTACCTGAAATGAAATCTTAACTTTGTTTTTCTGGGGGGGCTTTCCGCTTTCTTTCAGTAATTATTTGTGATTTAGGAAACTACAGAATCGCACTAGCGAAAATCGTGTCTCAAATTTCACTTCCTTCTCTTATTTTCCTTATATTTCACTCATAGACAGGGCGTGTTAGCAATGAACTCCTAGGACTGAGGCAACGTGCTTCAAGAAGCTCAGCCCTGCACAAACAGAAACTATCAAGGTTGTATCTCCTGTTCAGAAGGGGCTGCAAGGGTATTAACTTCTTTCTCGTTCTTTCTGCAAGCTGTACTATTTTACATCCCACCTTCGTTCCTTCTTTCCCTTTCTTTATCAACACAACTCTCCCAACTTTGCTCTGGGACTCGAGCAAGAAGAGAAGGTGCAGCATGTGGGTCATTCATATGGGAGGACCTAACCTTGGAGATGGGAAAACAGGAGCTCCTTATTGCTCGCGAAGGCAACTGCAAATCATAGAATTGAATCATAGAACAGTTCAGGCTGGAAAAGACCCTTGGGATCATCGAGTCCAACCATTAACCCTACACTACAAGTTCACCCCTAAACCATCTCACCCAACACCACATCTCAGCGACACTTCAACATATCCAGGGATGGCGACTCAACCACCTCCCTAGGCAGTCTGTTCCAGTGTCTGACTACTCCTTCTGTGGGAAAATTGAAGTCTAAAATTTTACTCTAACTCTCCCCTGTTGCAGTTTGAAGTCATTCCCTCTTGTTCTATTGCTAATTACCCGTGAGAAGAGACCAGCCCCAACCTCTCCGCAAGGTCCTTTGAGGTATTTGCAGAGATTGAGGAGGTTTCCCCTCAGCCTACTCTTCTTCAAACTCAACAGCCCCAGCTCCTTCAATCGCTCTTCATCAGATTTACTCTCCAGGCCCTTCCCCAGCTCCGTCGCCCTCCTCTGCACTTGCTCCAGCACCTCGATATCTCCCTTGGATTGAGGTGCCCAAAACTGGACACAACACTCCAGGTGAGGCCTCCCCAGTGCCGAGCACAGGGGGACAATCCCCTCCCTGCTCCTGCTGGTCACACTGTGTCTGACACAAACCAGGACGCCGTTTGCCTTCTTGGCCACCTGGGCACACGCTGGCTCATCTCCAGCCGCTTGTTGATGAGAACCCCCCGGTCCCTTTCTGCCTGAGAACTCTCCAGCCACACTGCCCCAAGCCTGGAGTGCTGCCGGGGGTTGTTGTGGCCCCAGGGCAGGACCTGGCCCTTGGCCTTGTTGAAGCTCACGCCATTAACATTGGCCCATCGATCCAATCTGCCCAAGTCTCTCTGTAGACCATCCCCACCCTCATGCGGATCAACACTCCCACCTCACTCGGTGTCGTCTGCGAACTTTGTGATGATCCACTCTGTGTCCTTAACAAGGTTATCAGTGAAGATGTTAAACAGAAATGGTCTCAACACTGAGCCCTGAGGAACTCCACTCATGAGTGGCTGCCACCTGGATTTAACTCCAGTGACCACTGCTCTTTGGGCTCGGCCATCCAGCCAGTGCGTTATCCAGCAGATCATTAAAAGGCTGAAGGAGCTGGGTCTCTTTAGCTTGGAGAAGAGGAGGCTGAGGGGTGACCTCATTCGTGGTTATAAATATGTCAAGGGGGAGTGTCAGGAGGACGAAGCCAGGCTCTGCTCAGGGATGTCCAGTGACAGGACAAGGGGCAATGAGTGGAAGCTGGAACATAGGAGGATCCATAAAAATATGAGAAAAAACTTTTTCACAGTGAGGGTGACAGAGCCCTGGCCCAGGCTGCCCAGGGAGGTTGTGGAATCTCCTGCTCTGGAGACATTCAAACCCACCTGGACACGTTCCTGTGTGCTCTGCTGTAGGTGATCCTGCTCTGGCAGGGGGTTGGACTGGATGATCTTTGAGGTCCCTTCCAACCTCTAACATTCTGTGATTCTGTGATCCACATGCGTACGCTCGGAAGCTGTTGTTGTTGCAGCTCTGGACACATGAGGCACCACTTAGAAATGTGCATCACTACCAGAGTGCATCAAATATTTTAGGAACATCCACTTCACAGCATGCTTCTCGTCATCAAAGTGACTTAGTCATCTGATCTCAGCAGGGTGAGGCTGTTCTGTGTTTTACATGTGGGGAAGCTGGTGTTCGAATGAGTGAAACGAGTGGAAAAGTGTGGAAGTATTTCTGTTGTTTCTGGTTTGGTACCGGAGAATGAGGGAGTGTATCGTGTGAGGGTTTTGTTGGTTTTAGTAAGAGTTTCTAAGATTATTTTTTGTTGCTTTCTCTTGAAGTTATGGATACTCTGCGCCACTGAGGATCAGGACGGGAATTGGTGCAGAGCACCCAACAAAAATTGGAGATGGCTGTTGTGCTGATGATCTGCAGGCTTTGAGATTTTGTTTATTTTCTACTTTTTTGGTTTTGTTGCTGCGTTTTGAAGTGGTTTCATTTAAGAAGTCTGCAAATAGCTGTCGGAGATTTTTTGACTAACATGTCCTTCCGTTTATATATACACGTTTCAATGGGTAGTGCAAACTCTGGCTATAGATAACAAAGACTTGAGTTTGAAGTGGTCGGTGCCAGACTTTTCTCAGCCGTGTCCAGTGACGAGACAAGGGGCAGTGGTCACAAACTGGAAAACGGGACGTTCAAGCTAAACATCAGGAAATACATCTTTACTGTGAGGGTAACAGAATGCGGGAACAGGCTGCCCAGAGAGGTTGTGGAGTCTTTGTTGTTGGAGACTTTCAACACCCGTCTGGATGTGTTCCTGTGGGATCTACTCAAGGTGATCCCACTCTGGGAAGAGGGTTGGACTGGATGATCTTCAGAGATCCCTTCCAACCCTCAGCATTCCGTGATTCTGTGGGCTGTGATCTCGATTACTTAATTTGCATTTATTCTTCGGCTTAAGCCATTTGAGCTGTACAAAGCTTTCACCAAGCTGTAGCCAAAGTACTCTGCTGTAAGAGAACACAGGCTCTGCCTCTATATATATCTTGTGCAAAAGTGTGTGTGCAAACCACCAGCAAGTGATTGATGCTTCACTTGTGATCCCTGGCCTGAGAGAGGCTGAAGAGCTCGAAGCCCACGTACTTTGCAGGAAATGACAAACTGCCAAGTCAATGCTGAGAACAAACCAACGCCCCTCTGCCCCCAAGTCCTTCTGTTACGCTCAGCGGTGTTCTGGTAACGGCGTTGTAAGTCAGCATTTCCTGACATCTAAACATGAATTTAAAGAAATTTAAAAAATATCTTCTTTGACTTGTCAGAAATAAACTTGGGAGAAGCCGCTTTCTCTCTGTCCTGGTGGCTGAAGTGGAAAATCTGGATTGCGCTTCGTTCCTCTCTTCTGCCTTGCTGCTTTGTCTGAAGGGCTGGTGGCGTGGGCTACAACCGTGCCAATAAGACACAGATGGACTTTGAAATGGGCTGATTGTTATTTCTCTGTTACGAAGGTACCTGATTTCATTGTTTTTAGGTGAACAGAAAAGACTATCTCAAGACTGAACTAAAATCCGAATTTCATTTTGTTTTATGTATTTAGCAATCTAGTTTTATCTTTGGTTCGTTTTACGTGCTCGTAGACTCTTTGGAGAAGGGTGACTGGTCAGTCCCAGGTTTTAGCTCTACGTAAAGGTACGATGGGCTGGCTGAGCGGACCCTTTTGTCATTGACAACATGAAATGTGAAATATACTTTGCATGATTGTTTAAAGGGTGTTTCTCCAACCGCACAGGATGTACGTCTCTGTGTTGTGACTTGCCAAGAGCTAACAGTCAGTAACGTAAATTCATGTGGGGGGTTACATAACTTCTAAATAACTACACGGTGTGTTTCTGTAAACCCCTTTTCTCTGGCTGGCCACACCCTGGGGAACATGGCCACCAAGACAGGATTTAGAGAGATCAGGAGGAAATGAACTTAAAGGCATTTTGGTTTTACTAGATCTGAGTTTCTTATTTGGAGTCTTTCCTTTGCCTCCTTTCTCTGTGTTCCTCTTGGCCGGGTGTGCAAAGTCCAAAGCTACGGTAGGTCTCGCATTGGTTTGGTGTGTTCTGCTGCCATCGTCCGCCTTGAGCTTCCAGGTTTGACGACAAGACTGCTCTTCACTTGCGCATTACAAAATCAGTTTTCTTTATTTATGGTTGGTCAGTCAAGGATCAAAGCTGGCAAGAATGAATGTATGTGGAATCACAGAATGGCTTGAATTGGAAGAGACTTTAAAGATCATCTCCTTCCAACCAACCCACCCATGGGCAGGGACACCTCCCACCAGACCAGGTTGCTCAAAGTCACGTCCTGCGTGGCCTTGAGCGCTTTTGGGGAGGGAGCATCCACAGCTTCTCTGCGCGACCCTTTCCAGTGTCTCACTACCCTCATAGTAAAGAACTTTCTTCTTGTTCAAGCTTCCTGTTTTGTGCAAGAAATCGGAGCGCTGGCAGCCAGCCATAAGGCTGCTGGTGGCCTGTAGACAAGTCCTATTTTCCCCTCTCTCTTCCCTGTTTTTTAAATATGGGTCTTCGGCACAACCCTATGTATAGCTTCAAACACTTCAGCATTGAAGACCCACTTGAAGATCGGGAAAGAGCCATAGCCGTCAAAATATAGAATATACATGCAAAAATAACAGCAGTATTTCATCTAGAATCAACACGTTAATTGTTGCTTGGAAGCCAAGGACTGGAAAAGGCAGTAACTGTGTCCATACTAGGAACCATGGAAACCCATTTTCACCTGAGAAAAGGGGGAGATGAGGGAATTAGTTAATTAAATGTGGCCTGTATACCGTCATTCTACTCTTAGCATGTAATTAAATGCCTTGTAAAGCTCTTTGGGGTCCTCATTTACTGGAAAAGGCCTAAGAAATGTGTGATTGTGGTGTACTCTCGGTGAAGCTGTGAGCTGCAAACTGATTAAAATAATAATAAAATGTGTTGCATTGTTAATTCATTCTTTCCAGTAATAAAAGCCGGACTCCCTCTGCTTTGCATTTGCTTGAAAAAAACATCAAAGAGCAGCGCCGGGCGAAGAGAATGAAAAATCCATGTGTGCTCAGCTTCGATGCTGCGGGTTTGAGCGATGTGGTTTTGGTGCTTTTATTTACTGGAGCGTCGCCTTTTGTTTTCGGTGTCACAGCGCGATGTAATGGCACTGATCACTTTTACCCGTGGCTCCTGGGGGCAAAATGTTGTTTCCCAAAGCTTTCTTGGTGGAAAACTTGCTGGTGGTGCCTGCTACTCCCAGTGTGGTAGCGGCTGTAACGTGCTATAAAAATAACTTTGAAGCCACGGTCAACTCCCTGCTTGTTTTTCTCTAGTTTTTATTGAGCCATCCCATGGATTTCTGGGATGGGTGGAGTTTTCCAAACAATCCAAAGGCATTCAGAATCTAGCTCCCTTGGCAAGCCGGCGGGAATTGAGGGAACTAATTACTTGAGATTCTTTTGAAAATCCCAGATCTAATTTTTGCGTTATAATAACGTTGTTTTACAGGGCAGGTAAGCCTCTATGAAAAAAAAAATAACCCATCGCGTCGCTTTTACTTCTTTTTCATAGACAAGGTTGCTCTTCTGCCTGGCCTTGCCGATGGCTGAGTCTCTCGTGTTAAACTTCCCTTGGAAAAGGCTCGGAGCAGGAGGTCGGAAGGAAGGATGGAGGACCAAAGGCACCGCTGTTTTTTTTCTGAGGGCCAACCCGCGGTCTTGTGCGATACTCGAGTCGAAGGTGCGAACAGGACTCTTGGCTTCCACTTGGTAGATTCCTTCTACTTGCAGCAAGGTTAATTGTGTCGTTAATTTTCTCTCCCACGCCCAACTGGTTGGAAGTTGCTGCGTATGACAGGGAGAATAATCCGAATCGGTTACATCCCCGGGCGGGTCGGTAAATAGGTAAATCAGAGCGGTCCCTTGAGCGTAATATCAAAAATCTCTCCTTTTTTACTCGCAAAGGACAGTGAAACAAAGCAGTAGATTTACACCTGATTAGCTGGGACACAATGAAAGGATGATCTCACTTTGTGCCAGTGATTTGGTGCCTTATTCCCGTGCTGTTTAAGCAGCTCGTCACGCGCCGGGTGCCCTGTTCGAAAAACTGCATTTCGCAGCCACGTTACCTGCCAAAGTGATGAATGACGGTGCCTTGGAGTTGTTCTCTCCCTCTAACCTCTTTTGATAATTTGCCTTAATTCACGGTGGTGATTTTCCTTTAAAACCCATCTTGGTCCTACCGTGGAAACGTTAAGATGTTACCAAAGATCTGCGGACGCGACGACTGCGGTGGGGAGCGTCCTGAACGCTTTTGTCATCTCTCGATTAAAGGGATGCCGGTATCTGCCTGTTAATCCTCGTGTTTGATCCTTGTGTTTGACTTGTCCTTGTATTTGACTAGAGATTAAAGCTAGTGATGTCCTTCAGCTTGTCCGCAGAGGTATCGGGGACGCAGTTCAACTCTTGCAATTCCAGCCAGCGCATATGTTTGTCTCCGTATTTTCTTAAAACTGCATCGCTCATGGCCTTTCAGTATTGGGTAAGACAAGCAGTTGGGGTTTTTTTAATTATTTTTTTCCAAGTTACCCGTATTTTTACTCTAGAAGCTTCAGCTTCCTTCCGCGTTGCGAGGAGATTGCAGTTTTGGACAGGAAACTTTTCTTTCCAATGGGAGCGGTGTTAAGGTGCCCTGTTCTTGAGGCGTTCATCTCTGCAAAGTACACACACTCATTTATTTCTTTTTTTTCAGTGTCCTGCGTGCCTTGCATTTCTTCAGCGTTTGGGCGATTAGAAAATAGATTCGTGAGCATGTTTTGGTTAATCTGCACTCTTGCCTTCACGCTCAGAGGGAATACGGAACAAAAGAAGGATTCAAGGGGATGGGATTCTTGTATCAACAACTAAATTGTGACCAGCAACGAGTTAGCTCTTTGCTCAGACTGTCATTTTCTTTATACTTACAGTGATTACCGATTTGTGGTTTTCAAATCTTAGTATGTCAGAGTTGTTTGGAAGGATGAATAAAGCCTCTCCCTCTCTGTGCAACAAGAGCTTTAATGCATCTGAGTCTATGTAGATCAGAAGATGTGATCCGTAGAAATTCGTACGGCAGCTTCGAAGTCAAGTCTTCCCTTAATGGCAACTCGTGTGATTCCTTTGAATTCTCCGAGGTTGCAGGTTGTATAAAGCGGGTTAGAACTTGATCCTGGTATTCCCAAATCCCCCTTTGCTTTCTTAGCAATGATTCTTTCGGCACATAATGTTCTTTGGTTTAATATTCTTCAGAGACTCAATCTGAGAAGTGTTCTTTGTTACTTGTGCTTCGTATCTACTGTTATGCCTATATTCCCTTTATAGGTGTATATAAACCTCATTTTCTGAAAGCCAGCTAGGTGTTAATCTGAATTTCTGCATA
Source organism: Trogon surrucura (assembly GCA_020746105.1). Classification (NCBI taxonomy): domain Eukaryota; kingdom Metazoa; phylum Chordata; class Aves; order Trogoniformes; family Trogonidae; genus Trogon; species Trogon surrucura. Next base: position 219,678,866 of record CM036617.1, read on the forward strand.
GACAGGCTTAAATGTATTCTCTAGTCAAACAGCAGCAGAAGCAAAATGATTTCCTTGTTCTTACAGCCCACCTAAACACGCATTGACATTCTCTGCAAAGTCATTTGAACGAAAATCCAAACATCAAATACCCGCGTGAAGGGATTCTGCAGGTGCAGATGAGAATGAGATTAGGAGACTTATCTCCAAGGTCACAAAAATGTGTTCTGCCTTTTGAGAAGTCTTTATTGTGATGTTGGAGTGGGTTGTTCGCTGCGTGCCGTAGCTTGTGCTACGCGTTCCCGACAGTTCACCCTCCCGTGATGGGTGCCAAGTGCTAGCCCGGTGTTTTCTGCTTGTGCTTTTTTGAGGCCGAGGGTTCAGGTCGAAGGCTTTGCTAAAAGTTCCTCTCTTTTGCATTTGGTTTTGCTGTGAGCTCTACAATTAACAATTTCCTTAAAGATCAAGTTAAAGGTTCACATATTGATTTATGGTATAGAACGAGAATCTCTTGCACAAGTTGTAATGGTTCTTCATGGTCCGTGTAAGATTATTGCGTGATCTATTAAGGACTCGTTCTTTTGGGTGCGTAATATTGTGCTGTGTTAGTGATCCTGAGAGATTTTGGCTTCGTTCAGAAAGGCTGTGCAGAAGGAATGTGAATCCCTTTAACACCTCTCAACTGCAGCCTCCTCAGAATTGTAACTCGGTGTCTGCTAAAGGAGTAAGTACAGGAAAAGAGTAGTAGAGCAGTGAGCGTTTGCTCACTATATACTTGTATTTATCTTCAGGGTAGAGCCATGCAGTTAACTTTAGGGGAAATTTATTAATTCAGATTTTTTACTCTCTTAGTATGTGGCTTTTCTAGCCGAAACTGAAGACAAAACAGTACCTTTAATGAGAAAAATGAGGCAAGCTCAGTTTTTAAAGAGTCTAGAAGTAAAGATCTATCAAATGACCCCTGTGGCACCAGCTGCTTTGCAGGACAGATCTTCCAGAAGCAGCTGGAGGTGAGCAGTTCCAGGTACTCATCAGACTAGTTGCTCAAAATAGACCCGATTTTGCTACACAGAAGTGCTGCGGAGTTTGGGATAGATTACTAAAGCTACGGGCAACTGTGTGTGTGTGTTTGCCAAGGGAAGAACAAGTGAGTGGGTGGGTTTTTTTTCTGCTCTTCCTCTTGGAATAACCCCGCTAGTCCTGAATAGTTTAATGAGATAAAGCTGATGCTGTTTGCAGCTCTTCCAGCTCAAAGCAGGGATAATTGAATAGTAGTGTGATTATAATCCGAATTCTATGAAACCCTCCCTGGTGGAATGGGAGGGGAGAAGCAAACTGTTTCCAAAAATCATGTAAAATTTTTGCACTTTGAAGAGCTCCTCTACTTCTACTTGGAAGGACGTTGTAGAGAGGTTGGTGCTGGTCTCTTCTCACAGGTCATTAGGGACAGAACCAGGGGGAACGGGTTCAAGTTGCAACAGGGCAAGTTTAGACTGGACATGAGGAAGAAATTCTTCACGGAAAGAGTGGTCAGACCCTGGCACAGACTGCCCAGGGAGGGGGTTGAGTCGCCATCCCTGGATGTGTTGAAGTGTCGCTGAGATGTGGTGTTGGGTGAGATGGTTTAGGGGTGAACTTGTAGCGTAGGGTTAATGGTTGGACTCGATGATCCCAAGGGTCTTTTCCAGCCTGAACTGTTCTGTGCTTCTATGATTCTATGATTCTCTGCTTTTCAATTCCTTTCTGTATTGAACAGGGCTTTACCGCACTCCCAGCTTTCCTGGCCTCGTGCACTCCACCTGCTGAAGGCGTCTTTATGTTTTCACTGTAGTCCCGGCTGAGATTAGAAACGTAAAACTTCTTGAAGGTGTGTAGAGTATTTAAAATACCTTTGCAGAATCACAACTTTTGGAGTTCAGCTTATTGTGTGCCATTATCTGCTTGAAAAGGCTCTACATGGAATTGAAGGAGCCGCAGTTGCTCGGGGAAAATGCTTATGTTGCACAGACAGTGGCTGCAGGGATTGGAGCTCCTTTTGAGCTTCAGAGTGACAAATTTTTAGGGGTTTTGAGGTGTTGTGTCTCTGTGATGGTGGGGGAAAAATAAAAAAAAATATAAAAAAGGAGTGGTAGTTCATCAGAGAGGACAGATTGATCCTTGAATGTGAAGTCTTTTAGGTGCGTTGGCCTGTAATTGTGTTTGCAGTCATCCTTTTTTTGCCTTACTAAAGAGTATGACGGTTGGGTTGTGTTAAAATAGTATCAGTCCCAGCACCTCAGTGAGATCCTGATGATGCTGGCAATTATGCACCTGCTTAATTTGGTTTTGCAAGTAAGGCCAGCAAGACTGCCTGCGAGACTTCCCTTAAATTATGTGCTGGCTTAGCAGAATAAAGCTGATTTGGTGTACTTAATGAATCTGAAATGATTTCCACGAAGTATTTGCTGAAGCTCAGCTTATTTTCGCAATCTCGAAAATGCCTCATTAGTTGACGGGGGACTGACCATCCCTTTGGACAAAAGAAGTTAGGTCTGAATTGAAGTTTGTTTTAAACAAAGCTGACTTTCCTGTTTTGATCATTGGTAGAGTTGTATTTGTTTTAAAGGAGCCTCTGGGTTTAAGACGTACTTTTTCCTCATCTGCCACATTTTGTCTAAGATTTTCATCAAATTACACAGGCCAGCTGAAGTTGGAAGGGCCCTCTAGAGGTCATCTGGTTCAGCCTCTTGCTCAAGCAGGTCCACTCAAAGCCAGTTGCCCACGACCGTGTCCAGGTGGCTTTTGAGTATCTCCAAGGATGGAGACCCCACGACCGTGTCCAGGTGACTTTTGAGTATCTCCAAGGATGGAGACTCCACAACCTCCCTGAGCAACTTGTTCCAGCGCTTGATTACCCTCACAATAATAAAAAAAAAATATTATCTAATTTTCAAAGAGAACCTCCTGTGCTTTGAATTGTGCCCATTGCCTCTGGTCCTGGCACTGAGCACTGCTGAGCAGAGCCTGGCTCTGTCCTCTTTGCACCCTCCCTTCCTGTATTTTTACACATTGATAAGACCCCTCTGGAAACTCTTCTCCAGGCTGAGCAATCCCAGCTCTCTCAGCCTTTCGTAGAATCATAGAACACAGAATCATGGAACAGTTGGTTGGAAGAGACCTTCGAGATTGTGTCCAACCTTTTCCCATCCCTATGCACACCACTAAACCCTGTCCCTCAGCACAACATCTGCCCGTCTCTTAAACCCCTCCAGGGATGGCGACTCAACCCCTCCCTGGGCAGGCTGTGCCAGGGCCTGACAACCCTCTCAGTACAGAAATTCTCCCTCATATCCAACCTGAACCTCCCCTGGTGTAACTTAAGGCCATTTCCTCTTGTCTTATCACTCACCACTCGGGAGAACAGACCAACCCACCTCGCTACCCCCTCCTTTCAAGTAGTTGTAGAGAGTGAGAAGGTCTCCCCTCTTTTCCAGGCTAAACAGCCCCAGCTCCCTCAGCCGTTCCTCGTATGACACACGTGTTCCAAATCCTTCCCCACCTTGGCAGCCCAACTCTGTGTCCTCTCCAGCACCTCAGTGTCCCTCTTGGAGTGAGGGGTCCAAAGCTGGACGCAGGTGAGGTGCGGCCTCACCAAAGCTGATTATAGGGGCATGATCACCTCCCTGCCCCTGCTGACAACACCACTCCTGAGCCAGACCAGGATGCCGTTGGCCCCCTGGGCACCCTGCTGGCTCCTGTTCAGCCACTGCCCACCAACACCCCAGGTCCCTCTGCCTGGCAACTCTCCAACCACTCCTCCCCCAGCCTGTACCACATATGTGAGGACCTTCAGAGCCTTCACCAACTTCACAGTCTTTTGCTGGACTCTCACCAGTATGTCTGTGTGTCTTCTCATAATGGGGAGCCCAGCACTGGTCACGTCACTCCAGATGTAACGTCCTTACCCACCCACAGTGTCTCCTCTGCATCTCAGCTTCTGATTGCTTCTTCCTCAGCTTCTGAGGCCTCGTGGCCAAGAAGGCCAATGGCATCCTGGGGTGTGTCAGAAGGGGGGTGGCTGGTAGGTCGAGAGAGGTTCTCCTGCCCCTCTGCTCTGCCCTGGTGAGGCCACATCTGGAATCTTGTGTCCAGTTCTGGGCCCCTCAGCTCAAGAGAGACAGGGAACTGCTGGAGAGAGTCCAGCACAGGGCAACTGGGATGATGGAGGGAGTGGAGCATCTCCCTGGTGAGGAAAGGCTGAAGGAGCTGGGGCTCTTTAGCTTGGAGAAGAGGAGACTGAGGGGTGACCTCATTCATGGTTATAAATATGGAAAGAGGAAGTGTCAGGAGGACGGAGCCAGGCTCTTCTCAGGGATGTCCAGTGACAGGACAAGGGGCAATGGGTACAAGCTGGAACATAAGAGGTTCCAGCTCACCATGAGGAGAAACTTCTTGGCTGTGCGGGTGCTGGAGCCCTGGCCCAGGCTGCCCAGAGAGGGTGTGGAGTCTCCTGCTCTGGAGACTTTCCAACCCGCCTGGACACGTTCCTGTGCGCTCTGCTGTAGGTGATCCTGCTCTGGTCAGGGTTGGACTGGGTGATCTCTTGAGGTCCCTTCCAACTTCTGACATTCTGTGATTCTGTGTGATTCTGTGAACCCTGCCCATCCTTGGATTTTCATCGCCTTTGTTAGTTTACTCTGGTCATGCCTGTAGGGATTTCGCTGACCACTTTACGCTGCACTTGGTCTGTTACTGTAGGGTGAGGCCATGCTCTAAATACAGATATTCATGCCCGTTGTGTTACAGCTGTACAGTGACAAGCAACTTGCTGATGTCGCGTTCTTGTACCGAGGGAGAAAATCCTGGTTTTAAATCTTAAGGGGAAAACATGGGAGTTGCCCGTGTTTCCAGGGTGGTTTTCGGCTCCTCTTGTCTGGAGAGGAGCAGGCTGTAGCAGACAGTGTCCGTGAGTCCGGCCTGATTCTGCGTTTGGTTTTCTTGATATACAACCTTGGACGAGTTGCTCACGTGAAATGAGGTGGATAGTTTTCTTACAGCAAGGTGAGCTAAACCAAAGGCTGTGAGAGGCGGTGTTAAGGCTGTTGTGGATTAACGTTTAAATTCTCCCGTACCTTATTTATGCAAACACTTTGTTTTCTTTTGAGGATTTATTCCCGTAATATCCTTTCAGGTCTTTGTTCTTGCGTGGTCTGGTTGATGAAACAAATGGCCGTGTTATTTTTGAGCGTTAGATGGATGCAGAGGCTGTTCAGCAGCTATTTTGCTGTTTGGCTCACTTGTTTTCTTCATTCCCCAAACTCCTGTCTTCCCTGAATTTACTGTTCTGCTCCTTCCTTACTGCTGCATTATTGCCTGGAATACTTGCTATTGATTTTCGGTGTTGGCGATGATTTCCTCTTCCGAACACAGTTGTGAAGAATAGAAAGTAATTTGGTCCAAGAAGGTTTTGTACTTTCTAAGATCGAGAGGAATATTTAAAATAATTCCTGTAACCTGATTCAAAGAGGTTCGATAGGCTTGTTTGTGGAGTTGTCGTTTCATTGAGGTCTCTTAGGTGGGCTTTGTTTTCAGCACAGCGTGAAAAGCTGTTTTTTTTTTTAATTGAGAAAAAAAATCATATGTTGCGAGTTCGATTTAATACTCTATTTTGAGGTTCGTCTACAAACCATTTATTGCAAGCAGAACAGCAAAAGATTCGATTGTCTGATCAGTAAAAACCTTCTCGTGCAGACTTTGAGGAGAGAGGAGCGTTCTGAGGTGGAGGGAGATTTATTTGTGATTATTGACCTGCGAGTTCTGAGTTGTAGAGATAAGTGATTAATCCGTGTGCCATAATCTATGAGAGTTTGAATGGCTGCGTGTTAAGCGTCTCTTTCCTAGGACAGAACTAATCGTCCCGAAATTATCTGTTACTATCTGGTGTTGGGACCGATAGAGCAGCAGTCGGGAAGAGGCGTCGAGGCTGCTGCTGGGTTTTTGCGCGTCTGAGATTTGCACGCGCGGGGGTATCGGCGTTGTCAGGAGGTCTTGATCTACGATGTGTTGAGCACTTTGGCCCCGATCCAGAAAAGCAATTAGATGTGAGGCGTGATTGGGGCCGTTCGCATATTTTAACTTACGTGTGTGTGTGTGTGCTTAAGTGCTTTGCTGGCTTATGGCCAGCCTGCCCAGCACCTTGCAGGCTGAAGACAATATTTTTCTCATAACCTGAGGCACAACCTTTTCCAGAAGGTGACTGGAGCTGATTTCCATGTCTTTACTGGGAAACAGCTCAGCCTGAATCGTCGAGGTTCAGAGGAGCTCGAGGGAGTTTTGGGTGTTTATTGAATATCTCTGTCGCTTCTGGGCCGTGAGGATAATGAATAAAGTTGTCATTTACATTCTGCTGTTTGTCGACCTGCGAATGGGGTGATCTGTGGATAACAGTTCATTATCTGTTTAACAAAATCTGCCGTGTCGGGGATTAAAAATGTCATTCCTCCAAAAGTGCAGGGGTTGGGTGTTACTAATGGAGCCAGGCACCTGTGTCACTGCTCTGTTGTGTCCGTATGCGAGTGGATAACAACGTTCCGTCCTGTGCTTTCAGCCCCACCGACATTAGCATGCGGTGAAAATGGGGAATTGATTTTTAAGACACGGGCATCCAATTGCTCCAGGAATTTGAGGGTTCTGTGCTCATGCATTAACCTCATCAAAAGCCGGGCTGGCTGCGCAGCCGCTTCGCGAAGCTCCAACCGCGATTGAATTTCTGTCTCGCCGCTCGGATTCCCGAGAAATCACAGTCCTGCCTGAAACCTAAGGGGACAAGAGAAGGACTAGGAAGAGAAGCACCCAAGCTGATGTACAGCAAGTCCTCAAATTAATTGGAAGAACATTGTGGAAACAGTAGAAAAATTTGTTGTTTTTTTTTTTTTTTTCCTCCTTAACTACAGCCTGATCCTCCCAACTAGTGGGCTCTGCCACCCAAAAGGGAAAACTTTTTGAACTCAAAGGTTATTCTGCTCCTGTGACTTTCGTGTTTAAGGCACTCGAGAAGTACTCAGCTTAAAAAGCTGACTCGGAGCATGATGCGAGTCGAGGCAATTTGATTGAAAAGGGAACATTTTGCAGAAAACTTTTTACAAAATGTAAGTAGCAATTAAAGAAAGCATGAGAAGTCTTTTTTTTTTTTTTTTTTCCCTACTAAAATCCAAGACAAGACGACTCAGTGGCCTAATGGATCAAGGGCACGGAGTAAAGGGCATTTTTTGCTTATTATTTTTTAGCGAGAGCAAGTGCTTTTTGAAAAAGAGGGAAAAAAATGAGTAATGGGCCCTTCCAGCAAGTAAAACTTAAATATGTGATCTTAAAGATAGCAAGGCAGCGACAGAGAAACCAGTGAATTCTGACATCTCTCTGTATCTCTTTACAAATGGAAATGTCTAAAATACGTGATGGCTCTTCAGTCAGAGGTGGGTGCACGGGATATTACGCGGATGCATCGAGCTGTCATGAGAGTTTGAGAGGGGCTGTTTTCTTCTCCGTATGAAAATTGGGTGGTGATAGATGTCAAATATTTGCCTTCGGTAGCAAAGTAAATATTTGCTATCTAACTGTCACCATCAGTGAACAAATCACTGGCAAACAACAACATATTGCAAGGAGGAGGATGCATGAAATCGCATAAAAAATTAAAGATGAAGCGAGTGAATGAAAAACAGAGACCAACGAAAAACCCAGTTAAATAAAAATTAGGCAGTTGGATTCCCCCCGCGACGGAGAAAACCAAATTGCGGAGTGCGTTGTGCAAAGGTGGTGAAATGGCAAATGTCAGTGGAAATCTGGAAAGCTGTTTGCAGACTGTGCGCGGAAGACAGACTTTTTGTAGGAGGTGGAGGAACATGCCTTTATTTAAAGAATTCCTCTGTCTAGTGAGATAAAAATTCAGAGTAGAGGGGACCACATATAGGGACGAAACCACTACGCTGTGAAAATTGACGTGCATTCGCGGGTTTTATTAGTCTGCGGATTGAGGAGGGCAAACAGAGTGTAATTTTAATATTATCGTGTATTTTAAAAGTTCGGGGACTAGAACTTGTTGACAAAATCGTGGTGGCCGTACTCCTCCGTGCCTGATGTGTAAGTTGGGTAAGTGGAAGTGGCAGAACCTCTTGATGGAGACGTTGTTGGACTGGTTCTTGTTACGGCGGCTTCAGGAGCCCGCAGGAGGAGGGACGTGGTTTTTAGAACGAATCTTGGATTGCTTTCTGACGTAATGTACAGTGGCCGATGCAAAAACGTGTGATTTGAACTGTCGAGTAGTAGTTCCTAGAGTACAACGATGTTACGCAGCCTGAGTATCAAATGGGAGAATGGCCAGAAAAGGAGGTAAAGCAAAAGGCTGAATGACAAAGTCCTGAACAGGCAAAGGAAGCAAAACTCTTAGTTGGGGGCTGGTTTTCAGTTGTCCAGTCTTGGAATCGTGTTCCTTTGAACAGAAGGAAAACCAGCAAACAGATAAACAGCGCGGCTGCCAAGAGCGGAGGTGTGTTTGTTTGGCACAAATAACTTAAAACTTCGAAATCAAGCCCTAGGAAAGCTAATAAGCTGAAACATTTTTTTTTAGAGTAGGCAGTATGAGGGAAGTGAAGACGACCGTTGTGGGTTTTGGGGATCAAATATATTTGATATGGCTTTAGGCCATTAGAAGCAGAAGACATCGTGGTTTTGTTGAGCTGCACAAGATTGTGCGTCAAAAAAAAAGAAGAAAACGTTACGGGAAAGCTAAATGATTTCTCTGAAACGAGTCTTCGGTTTTGAGAGGGTAGATGTGGAAGCTACTCAGAAACTCTTGTGATAATAAAGGCAGGCAGAGCTGGAGGCTTTAGAAGGAGCTTTGAAATTAATTTAAGCTCAAAGGCAAGATGTCAGAAGTCTTTTTTGGGAAGGGGAAGTACGAAGTCACTGAGATGCCAGGAAAGATGAGCAGTTTCTCCTTAAAGCCTCCAGCTGGGGATTGGAGGATAAGCAGAAATGTCTTATTTACATCTACAAAAGATTCTACGGATCATTTCTGTGGAGGAAAACTTAGCTCTTGCGAGTGTTTTTTGTTGTTCTTCTTTCTTTAATATTCCTTCAGTGCACTTGCAAGGGACAAATCCAACAAAGCCAAGTAGCCGGTGGTTGAAATGCAGGGTGTTCTTTGTTTTGTTGGTTGTTTTTAAAAATTGATTAAAATAACCAACCGGGAGACACGAAGTAACAATCAGTGGAAAATTATCATAATGGAAAGAAGAAAGGTTAAGCACTGCGAGAGTCATCAGAAAAACAGAGATATCAGACTTATTAGTGGTCTTCTCAAAGGTCTGTGCGAGAAGCCGACAAATTTTGACACCTGCTACAAAACCTTTTGAGTTATTCAGGGCAATAAGGGACTGATGATCCCGCGCAAAGCTGGAATGAGACAGCAAGTGTGTGTTGAGAGGGAAATGAAACTGTTTGTTGAGCTTCCTTCTCTCTGAATTCACCAAACACAGGAGAGTGGGTGTCTTGTTTAGAAAGCTCAGTGGGAGCCTACTCTTAATGTGAAGACTGTGGTCCAAACTAAGAAGATGCTGGAGTGCTTAAAGGATGGATATAATGTTGGGTTTTGTATTGCCTTTATAGAAATGAATGCTTCGAGCCTCACCCATGGGTGTCTGCCCTGAATTATCTGTGCTCATCTGGAAGATACTGCAGGATAAGAAGGGATTAGGAGAAGTGCAGGGGTGATCCTAGCACGCTTACACACGGCCATCTGAAAAGGGGTAGGAAAAGTTGGGTGTGCTTCCCTTTGGGAAGAGAATAACTAAGTAGGAACGTGATAAAATAATCATAGAATCATAGAATGTGTTGGGCTGGAAGGGACCTTTAAAGGCCATCTAGTCCAACCCCCTGCAGTGAGCAGGGACATCTTTAACCAGATGAGGTTGCTCAGAGCCCCATCAAGCCCGACCTTGAATGTCTCCAGGGATGGGGTTTCTGCTACCTCTCTGCGCAACCTGTACCTGGGTCTCACCCGCCTGCACTGGAAAGAACTTCTTCCTAATGTCTGATCTGACTATTCCCTGCTCTAGTTTAAAACAGCTTTCCTGTAGCCCCTTCAGCTACTGGAAGGCCCTGTAAGGTCTCCCCAGAGACTTCTTTTCTCCAGGCTGAACAGCCCCAACTCTCTCAGCCTGTCCTCACTGGGTAGGTCCTCCAGCCCCTCTGATCATCTTTGTGGCCTCCTCTGGACCTGCTCCAACAGGTCCGTGTCCCTCTTGTGCTGAGGGCTCCAGAGCTGGTCACAGCACTCCAGGTGAGGTCTCACCAGAGCAGAGCAGAGGGGCAGAATCCCCTCTCTCCATCTGCTGGCCACGCTGCTTGTGATGCAGCCCAGGATAAGTAACGGATGGGGTGGGAAGGCTGGGGTAGGTGGCAGTCCCTGTTTCTTCTTGCTCAGAGAGCATGAAACAAGGGTGTTGAGCACAGCTAAGAGGCAGGTAGTGGGTAAATAGTGGTAAGATTTTTGTGTGACTGCAGCTGAACAGAGGAACTGCTGGTTGAATCGAAACACACTCTGCCAAGGTCCATGATCTTCATAATCGTAGAATCATAGAACAGTTCAGGCTGGAAAAGACCCTTGGGATCATCGAGTCCAACCATTAACCCTACACTACAAGTTCACCCCTAAACCATCTCACCCAACACCACATCTCAGCGACACTTCAACACATCCAGGGATGGCGACTCAACCCCCTCCCTGGGCAGTCTGTGCCAGGGTCTGACCACTCTTTCCATGAAGAATTTCTTCCTCATGTCCAGTCTAAACTTGCCCTGTTGCAACTTGACCCCATTCCCCCTGGTTCTGTCCCTAATGACCTGTGAGAGGAGACCAGCACCAACCTCTCTAGAATGTCCTTTCAAGTAATTGTAGAGCATGATGAGGTCCCCCCTCAGCCTCCTCTTCCTCAAACTGAACAGTCCCAGCTCCCTCAGTCGCTCCTCGTAAGGTCTATTCTCCAGGCCCTTCACCAGCTTTGTCGCCCTTTTCTGCACTCGCTCCAACACCTCGATATCCCTCTTACACTGAGGTGCCCAGAACTGAACACAACACTCAAGGTGTGGCCTCACCAGTGCTGAGTACTGTATTATCTCTTCATGGGTTCAAAATTTATAACTAGAAAATGACTCAAGAACTTAGGCGCTTGGGTGCATCTGTGATTATAAAATACGACGCTCGTTTCCCACAAGCTTATTATGAGCAGATTTACCCACGAAGGAAATGAATGAAATTCCTTGTCTGCTCTACCTGACAAACGTCGAATTTAAACAGAAATCAAACCCATGTATTATAGATGCTTCTGTGGATTCCACAGAATTCCATCCAAACTGTACTAGTTGTTGTTCTACTATCCCTCTTTCTGTGGTACCATAAATGAGCGCAAGCTGGAGGAAATCAATACTTCTCTGAAAAATAAGACAAATCTGAAGAAATTCCTATGAAATCCAGTGGTGCAAGACTCTGTAATATAACGACAAAACTTTTTTAATGTGTACTTTGCATACGCTGTATTTAATGCCACTTGACAGGCTTAAATTGAGTAAAGACAGGTTGAAAGGAGGTTGTAACAAGGGGGAGGTTGGTCTCTTCCCCCGTGTAAACAGCAGTAGGACAGGAGGAAGTGGCTTCAAGTTGTACAGGGGAGGTTTAAAATGCATATTAGATAAATTTCTTCATGAAAAGAGTTGTGAAGCCTTGGAACAGGCTGCCCAGGGCAGGGGTGGAGTCCCCACCCCTGGAGGGATTTAAAAGCCGGGTAGGTGTGGGGCTTGGGGACGTGGTTTAGTGGTGGATGTGGCAGTGCTGGGTTAAGGGTTGGACTCGATGGTCTTTAAGTATCTTTTCCAATTGAAATTATTCTGTGATTCCGTGTGTGGGAAGGATATTGTCCTCTTTTATGATCTTCATTGTAGAAGGTTAATAGTGAATTAATTGTTAGAGAAGTGGACAGAGTAAATGTGGATCATCCAGAGAAAATAATGACCAGATCTTAAAGAAAAAAAAACAAACCCTAAATGCAGGAAACCTGCTGAGAGTAGGATAAGTACCACTTGAGAGATGTGGTGTCATTTGTAGCCTGATTGCCCACGTGAGAGCTTTGCTTTTGTGTCATCCGAGTTTCATTCTCGAAAACCTTGACAACTCACCTTTGACAGGCAGATTAAAATTTACTTTTGGGGCATTTCTGCAGGTTTGGTGTAGCCGCGTCACCTGGTTAGTGCCAAAGGCTGCGGGTTAGTAACTCCCTCGAAACCCACAGAGGAGAGGGGTGTTGTGATTACCTTGCCACGGAGACGCTGCAGCCAGAGCTCGTGTTTTGTGATGGACACGAGGTGGAACAACCCCAGGTTGCAGTATAAGTTGGGGAATGACTTATTAGAGAGCAGTGTAGGGGAAAGGGACCTGGGAGTCTTGGTGGGCAGCAGGATGGCCATGAGCCAGCAGTGTGCCCTTGTGGCCAGGAAGGCCAATGGCATCCTGGGGTGTGTTAGAAGGGGAGTGGTTAGTAGGTCGAGAGAGGTTCTCCTGCCCCTCTACTCTGCCCTGGTGAGACCCCATCTGGAATACTGTGTCCAGTTCTGGGCCCCTCAGCTCCAGAGAGACAGGGAACTGCTGGAGAGAGTCCAGCACAGGGCAACTGGGATGATGGAGGGAGTGGAGCATCTCCCTGGTGAGGAAAGGCTGAGGGAGCTGGGGCTCTTTAGTTTGGAGGAGACTGAGGGGTGACCTCATTAATGTTTACAAATATCTAAAGGGTGAGTGTCAGGAGGATGGAGCCAGGCTCTTCTCGGTGACACCCAATGACAGGACAAGGGGTAATGGGCTGAAACTGGAACAGAAGAGGTTCCGCTTAAACTCGAGAAGAAACTTCTTCTCAGTGAGGGTGATGGAGCCCTGGCCCAGGCTGCCCAGGGAGGTTGTGGAGTCTCCTGCTCTGGAGACATTCCAGACCCGCCTGGACACGTTCCTGTGTAGCATTATCGAGGCGTTCCTGCTCTGGCAGGGGGATTGGACTGGATGATCTTTCGAGGTCCCTTCCAATCCCTAACATTCTATGATTCTATGATTCTATGATTCTATGAATCCACTGTGAGAACCAACGCCACAGACAACCAGGCTGCTAAGCAGCTGAAAAAGAGATGAATTGTGCATTGTCAGAGAAGTGTAAGAATTCATCGTGCTGTTCACAAACGACAACGCGAGGAGCCTCGGCTACAAATCCCGGGCAGAACGTGTAGCAATTATGGGATAACTTTTCTCTGCTATTCAGTAGTTTAAAGGCGGATTGTGTTTTACGACATGAGAAGATATGATGCTTTCAGAAGTCACTGATTTATTCTTTCTGTGTGTGCATGTATTTCTTCTTTCCTTTCCCTCCTTTCTTTGTTAGGTGCTGACTGCAGACTCCTGTTTTACAAGGTCTAACCAAGGGTTCATAGAATCATAGAATCATAGAATCATAGAATGTTAGGGATTGGAAGGGACCTCGAAAGATCATCAAGTCCAATCCCCCTGCCAGAGCAGGAACGCCTAGACTATGCCACACAGGAACGTGTCCAGGCAGGTCTTGAATGTCTCCAGAGAAGGAGACTCCACACCCTCCCTGGGCAGCCTGTTCCAGGGCTCTGTCACCCTCACTGAGAAGAAGTTTCTTCTCGAGTTTAAGCGGAACCTCTTGTGTTCCAGTTTCAGCCCATTACCCCTTGTCCTGTCATTGGTTGTCACCGAGAAGAGCCTGGCTCCATCCTCCTGACACTCCCCCTTTAGATATTTGTAAACATGAATGAGGTCACCCCTCAGTCTCCTCTTCTCCAAGCTAAAGAGCCCCAGCTCCCTCAGCCTTTCCTCACCAGGGAGATGCTCCACTCCCTCCATCATCCCAGTTGCCCTGTGCTGGACTCTCTCCAGCAGTTCCCTGTCTTTCTTGAACTGAGGGGCCCAGAACTGGACACAATATTCCAGATGGGGTCTCACCAGGGCAGAGCAGAGGGGCAGGAGAACCTCTCTCGACCTACTAACCACCCCCCTTCTAATACACCCCAGGATGCCCTTGGCCTTCCTGGCCACAAGGGCACAGTGCTGGCTGGTTGAGTTGCAGCAAGACTTTACTGGGCTTTCTCAGTGTTTTTTTTCCAGTCTCCCCTTGTCTACAAGAACCTTGCTCAATTTAAATGAAGGGGTTAGAGGACTTGTGGCATTTTATTTTGATTTCTGTCTTTTTTCCTTTTCTTCCACCTAACCTGCCCTTGGTCATCATCATTATTGTCCCTTCTGTTCTGTGATAATTATAGAAAAGCGACACCTTCATCCAAGGAGGACTAATGTCTTTCAAAAATCTCAGGAGATTCTGGAAAACTATAAAAAAGAAAATCTAGACACAGCCTTTAAAAAAAAAAAAAAGAGGGAGGCAGGGGACTTCTAAAGCAGTTGTTTTAACTCTGACTTCTCAAAAAAGAAAAGTGGAAACCCATAAACTCTCCAAGTAAAATATAAAATCGGAGGAATTACGTGTTGCTGTGTGTCAAGGATAGGCTGTCAGCTGATTTAATTTCCTTCTGAGAGCTGATGGTGAGGACTGTGGAGGAGGGAGGAGCAGTGGGTGGCCTCTGTCCTGGCCACAGTAAACCTTCTACTGGTGTTTCATAGGCTTTCTTTTTCATAACTTATGTTGGGAACTACAGTGTAGATAAAACTGTAATGAAGTGGAGTAAACAATTGGCTAGAAAAGGCGAAGTTATGAAAGGTTTGCTGTTAAGGGATTTGTCTAACGGCTCTTTTGAGTGCTCTGTCTGGGGCTTGATGCTGTTCAATCTTTTTGTTCATGTCTTGAATAACGCACCAGAGAATCGTAAAACGTGCAAATGCTGCTCTGGAAGGTGGGGCTTGTTGGAGAATACGATCACAATTTGGAAGATCTTAACCCAAATTTCAAAGGAGAGGTAGGCTTTTGGCTATTTCTGCACGTGGATGGGAAACCAAGAATTGGGTATGCCTCATCTTTGGCCGAGGAGTCGTGTGGGATACGGGATTTCAGATGGGGTGTCAATCAGTACGTAATCAAAAAAAAAGTCAGTTATTGCCCTGCTGAGTCCCAGAGGAGCGCGGCCTGCAGCACACCTGGAATAACCCTGTTCTAGTCACGGTTGTAAAGATTTCAGCTGCGGTCCCGTGTCGTCTCTGACTATGGTCTCGAGGAGGAAGCCAAAGAATAGGGGGAGAATTCAAAGGAGCTCAACCAGGATGATCAGAAGTTGAGGGAAGAAATGGCTTGAGTTAAAAAGGAACAATCCATTTACTTATAGATGAGAAGACTAGGGGATGGAGGGAGGATTTTGCTTTCAAATATATCAAAAGGGTTGAAAAGAGGAGTGGAACCACGTGTTGCCCAGGATGCGATCGGGTAGGAAGTGCTGAACTTAAAGACTCGCAGGCGAGACGTGAACAGTTCTTGTCTTTATGTCAAACCTATTGGCGAGTGTGTGTAAGCAGTGGATGATTTAGTTATATTGTTATATTGTTTTTCACCAGCATCTATCAGGCACAACAACGTAACTGGTTCTTTGGGGCGTGGGGCTGGACTGGGCGATCTCTTGAGGTCTCTTCCAATTTTCTGTGATTCCAAGAAAATCACTGGGATTACAGTCCTGCCATGCACGGCGATGGATGAAATGCTAGAGAGCCAACCCACCAGCTCGCGGGTTAGGGAAGCTTTGAAACTTTGCCTCTTCTGGTTTACTCCGAAGTTCCGCCTTGCAAGTTGGGATTTGGAAGAACAAGACGTCGCAATTAAATGTAGAATTTAACGGAAGGGGGAGGAGGCGCGTTGCATTTAACTCCACACTCGTGATTTAAGTGCCAGAATTAAAATCATCAGCTCCCTGTGTGGTCTCCTTGTTTGTAAGAATTCGAGTGACATTAAAATTGGATCAGTGATGAGCTTTTGGTTGAAGGACCAACACTGAAATCAAGGGAATCTGGAGGAGGCGGGCGGGGGAGCGGTGGTTTCCTCGCGAAGGCTTGACTGGTCGCCGTGTGTTTCTGTGGATGTGCACGCGTCGTCTTAAAAGCTTTATCCTCGTTTCCGACGTGTACCAGAGTCTCACTTGCCTTGATTTATAAATTATTTACGCTCGGACTGTGATGCATTTGAACTTTTTTTTTTTTTGAAAATAAAGGTATATATTAGGCTTCCATTTATGACTGATAGGATCAGGGGAAAAGCAGCAGACTAATGGAAGGGAATAAGGAAGCACTTGGGAGCTGCTGCCTCATGCTTGACAGTGATTTGTATGTCTGTAGATTTTCAAGTGCACGTTTTAAAAGGTGCCCGTTGCCTTTTCTTTGCTTGGCTGTAACCTACCCTCTTACCTTGGAGGGATTGTGTTTGTAGGGATAACTGTGGCCCTGGTTGTTTTTTTGTGCTTCTTGCAGTCACGGTGCGGACGCATCTACTCGTTTTATTTGCGTCTCAGTAATATTGAAAGACTCCAGCAAAGATCAGACCCCTTGTACGCTCGACACCGAACAGATGCGCAGCAAAAATCCTCTGTCAAGTGTTGCTTGAGACAAAGAATGTGACTTGAGGAGGAGAAGAAACAAAAGGTTGTGCTGAAAACGCGCTCTGGGTCTCTTTGATTCCTGGTCCAGTAGCTTTGTTCCATCCTGCGTGGTCTTTCCTAAGCCTTCCCCTTTTATCAGCTGTAAATAAAAGTGACAAATCTCCCTACCGGCTGAATAATGTAGCTTCTTCCATCCGCCTCTCTTTTCTCTAAACTTCTGTGGACGTTGTTGCTTTGGGGTGTTTTAATTTATTTTTTTTTGGTCGTACGTGCTGAAAGGGGAAGGCAGTAACAGCCTTTTTTATCCATTGTAGGCAGTTTGGCGTCACACACCGGTAAATAGGTAACTCTCCTCACTGCCAACATGATTAGATTGCAGAACGCAGTAAATTTACAGGCTCCCTCGTGGGCCACAAATGTCTTAAAAAAAACCCCTCACATGTAATTATCTGAAATGGCGACAGATGAACACAGGTTTGGGCGATTCGTTTCTTCTAACTCTTGTTCATGGTTAGAAACCATGCAGTACTTCATTTTTTAAAAATTTTTTTTTAAGTTATATGTATATTTGTTAAATGTACCATGTCGGAACTGGACACGTAGACTTACCTACGATGGCATCACTGAGTCGGGTTGACGTGTCTGACTGCAGTCGTGTGCCACGAAGGATGGGCTTTGGAGATTACAACCAAATAGATTCTCAAACGAATACCCAGAAGCTTGAAATGGTAGGTAGTCCCTCCTTCAGCTGAGCTGAATTTGAGATTTATGGTGTTACAGGGGATGCAAGGAGGTTCTTTCAATTATTAGGGTAGCCTGAAGTGGTGACCGGTGCCTATGCAGCATCCTGAGTAAATAAATACACTTTTAAACTCTAAAATTTAGGAGCGGGAGGGAGTTGGAGCAGGGGGTTGGGCTGAATCTCTAAGGACTGGCTTTGCTGTGATCGCGGCAGCGTTCCTTTGGAGAAAGCCAGCACCTGAAATGGCAGCGAAACGGGCTGAAACGGATGTTGCAGGCATCTGCTTTCTCCTGGCTCCACCCAGTGGCATCACCCTGCCAGCTGCACACACGCCGCACCTCCCGTTCTAGGTCCCTGCAGGATCTCGTGTTGGTTTTTGGAAGGGTTGAGGTGTCACACAAATGCACTCGGCCTTTTCGCTCCCGTCCCGGATGGCGAAGCTTTTGGAGAAGGCTGTCCCACTCCCAAACTCTGCTGCTGGTCGGTACCGTGCACCAGTAAAATGAATATTCAGAGAGCTGGAGCCACAGCTGGACCTGGAATTCAAATATCCAGCCCTGTGGACAAGGCTGCTTGCTGACCTGATACACTGCACTGGTTTTCCTTGAGTTTTCAAACCAAACCAGTCTCCACCTCTATTGTGCAGTCACGGTGCAACCGAAGAATATATCATTAAAAATGGACTGTGTGGCAGCAGCCTCAGGATGTTCATGGGAGCTAGAATTTAAGTAGGAAGGACCAGGCTCTGAGTTTCCTGCTGGGAAAAGAAATATGGATGAATTTGTACCCTGCATCTTGAAAAAAGAGAAATGTTTTGCACTAAGGTGGTAAAAAGCTGGATGGAGATGTCGCAGTGCTGTTCAGGAGGGGCTCCTTTCTGAGCAACAGCACCCGTATATTGTTGGCTTTAGATCCTATAAAAATACAGAGCGGTTTTATTTTTTTTTTTTGTCAGGCTCTTAGCTTTAAAATGTTGCTGTTGCGTTTCCACTTCCTTATGGCAATCTAAAGAAATGTTTTTACCGGGGGAAAGGATGACATGCATGATCGGTTTGGGTATTGGAAGCCACGTAGTGATTCCAGGAGCACTTCGGCTTTTCTGAGTAAACAAAAGCGATGCTTGCAGGTCTTGCTGGAGAAATTTTAGCTAAAATAATTTGAACGTTTGCCAAATGGAACGTGTTTCGACAGGGCGCAGCGTATTCTCGGTGCTGAGAGATGCTGCAGAAATTAATCTGGGGGGATCTCAGCGTTTCCTCAGGTGGGATTGCAGGCGAGTTGTCCCGTCGGTGCAGTCCTTAGCAGAATGGAACGACGCTGTCGGTGAGAACTGTGGAAGAGGCAGAGCTCGGCTGGCATCGCTGCTCGTGTGCTTGCAGCCCCTGTGCCACGTCCCACCGAGGACCTTTGGCTCTTTGTGCGGTGCCACGCACTGATCTTGCTGGGGGGGTCAGATAAGTGGGTGTTGGGGAAGGAACCGTCGTGTCTGCTGTAGAATCACAGAATGGCCTAGGCTGGAAGGGACCTCAGAGATCGTCTGATCCACCCCCTGCCATGGGCAGGGATGCCCTTAACCAGCCCAGGCTGCCCCAGGTTCATCCAACCTGGCCTTGAGCATCTCCAGGGAGGGGGCAGCCACAGCCTCTCTGGGCAACCTAGTCCAGAGTCTGACCACCCTCGCGCTGAACAATTTCCTCCCAAGATCCAGCCTAAACCCCTTCTCCTTCAATTTAAACCCATTTCCCCTTGTCCTGTCGCTGGACACTCTTGTACAAAGTCCCTCCCCAGCCTCCCTGCAGGTTCCCTTCTTGTATTGTCGTGTGCTGGTTTGAAGTCTGATGCTTGGTTAAAACCAGCTTTTGTTGAGCTTGGAGCCTTTCACACCAGCTTTAGGAAGGGTCCATCTTTTTCTTCTCTGTTCCAGGTTTCGTCCTGGCAATCAGTTTGCTTTTTTACCTGCCATTCATATGGGCAGAAGGACAGTATCTCCCTGGGAGCTGAAAGCCCCTTGCTTCTCCCTGCCCACTCCTCAGCCCTACACAGGGATTAATCCCACTGTTCCTGCGGCATCCCTTTAAAGCGCGGAGTAAGAAATGTCTTCAAGGTCACGTTCCTCCTTGAAACTAATGATGGTGTTTTTCCTAATCCCATTACAAGGTCCCCGGTATCATTAGATGCGAGCGTTCCTGTTTGGCTTCATTTGATAAGCTGATGAAAGGGGGAGGAAAAGGCTCCCCGGTGCAGGAAGGCATTCAAGTATCTGCTGTAATGGAACATGTTCAGAAACGTTATAATCTGCTTAACGTTGGCATTTTGGTGGCCCGGTGCTGTACCTTTTACAGAGCAGCATAAAAGGCAGGAGGGACAGCAATCCTGACGGGTGTTTTAAAAGGCTGGAACGGCTCATGCACGAGAGCTGTAAACAATTTGAAATTTTAATTTTTTTAATTTTTTTTTTTTTCTTCCCCCAAGCCTGAAAAATGGGAATCTTGTCTATGCTGTGAGCTCCCCCCCTCTGGCATCAGGATATTTGTGATAACGCCGAAGACCCTGAAGCTGTACAGAAATACACATTCCTGGAATAAAGTCAGGGACACTCTTTTTTTTTTGCTGAAGCGCGATATTAAGCCTCCAAACCCAGACTGCTGACAGCGCTGCGCTGCCCCGTCCTTCCGTCCGTTTGGGAACGGGAAGAACGTCAAACCGTAGTTACTGTGAGTTGGACAAAGAGGTTCTCTAGTTCTGTTGTCATTTCAAAGACGTCAGTGGCCTCATGAGCTGGGCTTGAAATGGTGGCTGCTGGGTCGATGTCAAAGGGGAACGTGCCCTTTCATCAAGGTCTCGGAGTCCCTGGGCTTGTACGTTTGCTGCCCTAATATTTAGCTCTTCCTTTGTATAAACCCTCCACGCGGCTAATTTTGTGGTCCGTTTCTCTCTGTTAGGTGCCGTGCCTCCGGGCCGCCGCCGTCGATTCGGATGTGGTCGGACCTCCGAGGGTTTGGTCCGTTAGGAAACGCCGACGTGCGTTTCGGGAGTCGGGGAAACCTTTTCTGGTAGCCTGGCGCTCGTTAAGCGAGGCCGTTTGGTGCCATCTTCAAGTCTGAAACGCGCAAGATCTGGAAGGCTTCAAGTTGATTCTGACGCAGGCAAGAGATTTACAAAACTTTTTACAGTGTTGATGTCGTAGCCGTTCCTGCAAGATCCCTTTAAAAACCTTTTATATATAATGAAGCAACAACATGGGGTTTGAGTAGAGCAGACTTCTTTTTCCTTTTTTTTTTAAGCCACTCTTACTCCTTCACACACCTGACACTAGTGGGTAAATCACTTCTGTGGGTAATGTCTCTTGCGAAGAGGTGGGTGGAAGTTTCCTTCCTCATCCTCCTTTTTTTCAAGACGCTGTGATGAAATTCTTAATTGATCTGAAAGAAGATGAAGCAACCGGTGGCTCTGCAGTCCTGTTACTGGCTTTAATTAACTTTCATTGTTCCTTACGCTGTTTCTTAGAGGCAGAGTCTGTCCCTGCCGCTTCCACTGCTAAATTTCTTCCATGCCTTGAGTTATAATAGTCACCTCCACTGTACGCGTGTTTTCCCTGGCTGATTTTTCTCTCCTATGCTGCAGTGGGCTGGCAGTTGCTATAGCTGCTGATAAAGCTTGCTGGAAAAAATACATTCTCCTAAGATCAGCTGCAGTTCATCATTTAAAAAAACAACTCAGACTGAACATGCAGGTTTTAAATAGCAATTCTGTAGGAAATGGATTCGATTTTGTATCTATTTGTACAAATACGCAGGTACTTTCAGTTGTTTGGTTGTTTTTTTTACGTGTTTGACTGTATATGAAGACATGTGCGAATTTATTTATGTATTAAATTATCTGTGTGCAACAGATGGGTCAGTCTCTGTGGCAGCTGATCCCGGTGTCTGTATGACCCAAGGTCTCTGGTGCTGAAATCCCTTATTCAGTCTCCAAGCTTAATCCTGGGTGCAGCTGCTTTTGCCTCCGATGAGGATTTGAACCCCGAGTTGCGTGAGATACTTCTTACTTTGTAATGTTTGAGTTTGTCACACCCTCTAAGTAAAGCGCAGAATAAGGGAATTCCTATATCCCTGCGGATAAATGGAAATCAGAGGCTGGGATTCTAATTGAAGGTTGAAATAAATCTTAAATCAGGTTTCAAATGGGGCTCGGACTTCTGTCTGCCTGATGTATTCCCGTTTTATATTTGGTATAATGAGGCTGTAGGTTTGGAACGTGGGGGTGAGATTAATTACCGGCAGCAGCGCGAGGGAGGGAGCACAGGGCTAGGACCTCTTGGTCGATGTCCTTGTCCTGGGTGGCTCCGGGTTCAAGTTCAGGAGCAGAAAGCAGCGCACCTGGCGGCTCTCAGAAGGACTCAGCACCAAAACACGCAGCGCCACGCCAGCTCGCAGAGCACCGTAAATTTACTCTTGACGAAGAAGTTTTTATACTTTTGACTGGTGGTAATCGATGGGCTCGGCCCTCAAGGGAAATAAATCTCTGCAAGTCAGATTTATGAGGACCCTTATGTTTATTTGGCAGCGTGACGCCTGTTACAGGGATAAACCAAGCGAGCGGGAGGAAAGCTGACACGTTGAAAAATGGTGTATCCTATTTCTCAACTGGACTCCTGCAGTTTTAGAGCCATAAAACTTAGTTTCTTGCTGTCTGGGACAAGTGGCTCGGAGAACTTGGATTTTTTTGGGGAGCTGAGGACTGGGAGACGTACAGCTGTTCCCTCCGAAAAGAATCCCAAGGCGTTTTTTGTTCTTCTGTGCTGCAGGGATATCGCACGTTTTTGTCAAGTGCCTGATTAAGTTTGACATTTGGAAATAGAACTTCACGCAGAAATAAGTACTGTACTTCTGAGTATTTAATTAAGATGTTTAGTTCCTGTCAAGGCTGGTGGTTTCTCTTTGCCGGTAAGGGCGATACGTCTTCAACCGCTGAAATTTCAGAAACCTGTACTTAACCTTTAATCGTCGTTCCATTTACATAGAAATCTGATTAACAACTTTTAAAGTTCAGGAGCTGCGAGTAAATGCAATTAAAGCCCTTTTGGAGTCGGTTATTGAGAGCTGGCATTTAATGAAGACTGAGGGCGCACCACTGTTACCATCTACACCGGAGCAGGATGTCTTGAGCAATTAGTTGGAGGCATGAAATACATGAAGCGCGCTGTACAATCCGTGAGTTAACACGGTTGGTATTTGAGCAGCGCGCTGCCTTTTCCTCCCTTCGCTGCTGCTGCGGCGTTCTGCGCGCCAGGCTGAGCAGCAGAAGCTCGCGTCGGTTGAGTCAAGCGCGGCGCTGGTTCTCCTGGGCGTTAGAATTGCGCGTTTCTTCCCCGAGACAGAGGATGCTCTGAAAGGCGGCCGTGGGAGCACGCACTGAATGAGAGCGATCGTTATCCTCTCTCCCGGCGATTTGGAAATGTTGAGCTTTACTTCAGGTATAAACATAAGTTTCTAACTGTCTCCTCCCCACCTCGAAAATGCGCGGAGCCGGCGAAGCGTCGCTAAATGGTAATTGCGGAGCAGGAATCTGCACTCAATTACCTGCTCAACTCTTACACTCCTCCTTGACCTTCTTATATGCCACGCGAACAAAAGAAAGTCCGGTCAAACTGCAAGAAGACGTGTTTTAATCTTGCAGGAAAATACTTCATTGCGTGCCCTCTCTGAAGCAGGTGGTAATTACGCCTTTCTGATAAAGCTCAGTGCTTTTTGGTCCGTTTTTGAATACAGTTATCTAGTTATCCATCCTCCTCATTGTGCTGGATCATACGTATTTTGCAGCTTCCCAACAATCATATCAGGGCGTTCTGATCGACAGCAGCTGAAGATGAGCCAGCGTGTGCCCAGGTGGCCAAGAAGGCCAACGGCATCCTGCCTTGTGTCAGAAATTGTGTGACCAGCAGGAGCAGGGAGGGGATTGTCCCCCTGTGCTCAGCACTGGTGAGGCCACACCTTGAGTGTTGTGTTCAGTTCTGGGCACCTCAGTGTAAGAGGGATATCGAGGTGTTGGAGCGAGTGCAGAAAAGGGCAACAAAGCTGGTGAAGGGCCTGGAGAATAGACCTTACGAGGAGCGACTGAGGGAGCTGGGACTGTTCAGTTTGAGGAAGAGGAGGCTGAGGGGGGACCTCATCATGCTCTACAGTTACTTGAAAGGACGTTGTAGAGAGGTTGGTGCTGGTCTCTTCTCACAGGTCATTAGGGACAGAACCAGGGGGAATGGGTTCAAGTTGCAACAGGGCAAGTTTAGGCTGGACATGAGGAAGAAATTCTTCACGGAAAGAGTGGTCAGACCCTGGCACAGACTGCCCAGGGAGGGGGTTGAGTCGCCATCCCTGGGTGTGTTGAAGTGTCGCTGAGATGTGGTGTTGGGTGAGATGGTTTAGGGGTGAACCTGTAGCGGAGGGTTAATGGTTGGACTCGATGATCCCAAGGGGCTTTTCCAGCCTGAACTGTTCTATGATTCTATGAAGGACCATGTACTAAGTATTTACGTGTATGTGTGTATATGCATAAACATATATAAACACACACACACGTGTGTATTTATGCACATATACACACCCATATGTTTTTCTATAGTCATCAAACAGTCCTGACAATTATGAATTACTGCCTGAAAATGGATTAGGATTACTTATCAGAAAATTACAGAAGGATTTATATTTCTTTTCCCCCTCTAAGAACTGAAAAATATTGAACCAGCCCCCTCCTGGCTGTGTAAATGTGAGGGTCTCGCCGGTTCCAGTCATCATCGTGCGGAGAAAACGTCTGATTTACTATAGAAACACGCGTCCAAAGGTGGATTTTCTTTGGAGGAAATGAATAATCCTGACTGGCTCCCCGTGCCACCCATCTTCGTTCTGTGGTTTGGTTTTTATTCATTGTTGTTTTGTTTTGATGTTAAGGGCCTGATGCCAAAACGAGAGAGAGCGGCTGTGTTACTTGGATCATTCCTGTTAACATAATCTGTGTTTGCAGAACAGCTGAGGTGCCTGGAGAAAAATAAATGCTGTCCGTTTGTTTTATGACCCAGTTATTCAAGTTGACTGCTGGTAGCTTAAACAAATTTGTCATCAGTATTTGCTCCTCTGTTATTAAAATAAATAAATAAACCAGCAGAACTGTTGGGAAGGATGGGGAAAAGAAAGATAGCCCAGCCTCCGTTCTCCTTTATAGAGGCCAGATGACTCAATTTTAAGTGGAAACGTCTTAAAACTTTTACTAAACTGGGGATGACTTTCATCATACACCTCTATGCGAGCCGGTACCAGATGGATTATGTGGTTATTGAAATTAAAAAGCAGTTGCAAAGCCCCCTTGAGGTCTTAAAGAAGAGGGAACCCTCCTCCAGCATCGCGTGCCTGCTCGAGTCTTGCAGAAGATGGGGCTACCTGCCGTAGTCTCTCAGAAGCTTTTTCTTTCAGCTGCTTATTTTCTGAGCCACGAGTAGAAGCTAAGATGAAACTTCCAGTTCTGATGGGACAGGGGAGGGGGCTAGACTTAGGAGTGGGAAGGGGCCTCTCCTCTCGCGTGTTTGTCATGATTGCTCGAGCTCTCTGTGCCTGAGAAGGTCAACGGGTGCCAACCTCGCCCCGAACGAGTCAGAGATGTTTGTGCCGGCACTTGTGGCGGGGCTGGGGTTTCACTCAAATCCTTTCGATCAGGTAATGACCTCATGGAGTTCAGTAAGGACAAGGGTAGAGTCCTGCGTATGGAGAGGAACAACCCCAGGCACCAGCACAGATCAGGGGACGTCCTGCTGGAAAGCAGCCCCGTGGAGAGAGACCTCGGAGTCCCAGTGGGCAGTGAGTTGTCCCTGGGACAGCAACGGGCCCTTGTGACCAAGAGGCCAGTGGGATCCTGGGGGGCACCAAGAAAAGTGTGTCCAGCAGGGCTGGGGAGGTTCTCCTGCCCCTCTGCTCTGCCCTGGGGAGACCACACCTGGAATCCTAGGTCCAGTTTGGGGCTCCCCAGTTCCAGAGAGACAGGGACCTACTGGGGAGAGTCCAAGGGAGAGCTCCGAGGGTGATCAAGGGACTGAACATCTCTGCTGTGAAGAGAGACTGAGAGACCTGGGGCTGTTCAGCCTTGAGAGGAGACGGCTGAGAGGGGACCTTATGGACGTGTAGAAATATCTGAGGGGTGGGGGTCAAGGGGAAGGGGACAGTCTCTTCTCGGTGGTGCCCAGCAACAGAACAAGGAATAATGGGTTTAAGTCAGAACATGGGAAGTTCCAGCTCACCATGAGGAGAAACTTCTTCTCAGTGAGGGTGCCGGAGCCCTGGCCCAGGCTGCCCAGAGAGGGTGTGGAGTCTCCTGCTCTGGAGACTTTCCAACCCGCCTGGACACGTTCCTGTGTGGCTGCCCTGGGTGACCCTGCTCTGGCAGGGGGTTGCACTGGGTGATCTCTAGAGGTCCCTTCCAACCCCCAACATTCTGTGTCACAGGGGTGTGGATACATCGGAGGGTTTCTTAGCGAATGCTTACGGAAAACCGTGATTTAAGTTATTACGCCCAGATATTTGTTACCAAACCCCCCACGTCCCTTCCTCCATCCGTGTGTAAGCTGTCACGGCAGCTTGCGGAAAGAACGGGGAAATGGAAGGAGTGCTGGCCGGCACCGGCTCCTTCGGTGAACCTACAGCCTGATGTTGATGGCTGTGATGTCACGTCACAGCTTAGAAACCCATTTTATTAATGTGAACATCTCGAGTGAGTTCAGCTCATCCATACCCCGAGGAGAGTCGGAGCCGGTGGTGCAGGGCTTACAAAGGCCGCGCACATCTTAGGAAAAGCTTGTGAAATGAAAAGGTTCTGTCCAAAACAATCCGAGCAGGTGTACGATTCGTTACCAATTAAAGCAGCTTTTCAGAAGTTGTGTTTTTAAAGGAGTTCTGAGGTTTGTTCTTCCCCTCCTCCTCCCTTCCTCCCTGGTGGTAGATGCACGCTCACAGGTCTACAGCAATGGTTGCGCTAATTGACAATTAGCGTTGATAATGAATGTAGTAACACTGGCAATGATAGCATTATCTAAAGAGTTCTGGGGTTATTTTTCACTTTTTCCCCAAAATGAATAACAAAAGCAGTTCTTGCTGCTTATACAGTTACGGAATTGGGCGGTGCCTCGAGAGAATTGATTCTGGGAGGGTTTTTATTATTATGTTTCGGTTAAATTAATTTCATGGGCAACAAGAGGATTAGATAAAGCAGGTTGCGCAGCATTAAACAGTATTCACGGCACCTAAAACCGGGTTTTCTTCTTTCAGATTTACCTTATTGCTTTGTCCTTTGCCACGTTTGCTGCGTGTGTACTCAGGCCCCGTTCCCAATGTGGTCCAACTTAGGCAGAAAGCTCAGTGCTCTTAGAATTCAATTAACTGTAACTTTTTTTTTTTCTTCCTAATTCCACAATTACTGCAGCGTTTTAATTATTAAGGCTTTTGCTACAGCAAATTACTGGGTGATTAGCTATAGACTACTGTCTCACATAGAGCACCGCTGCTTTTCGTGCCTTATTCTGGCGCTTTGCTGGTGGTTCCCTCCGCTCTCCAGGGCTTGAGGAGCGATGCCTGGTGTGGTGTGTTTACAAAGAAGTGGTAAGTACACATCACCGTGATGCACTCGGCTTTTTTTTTCTTTCAGGGTTCATTTGCAATCGCTTTCACTGCCCCTGAAACCATCTCTGGCTGGATATCGTCACCTCTCGGCGGCGACGTGCTTTTCCTCGGTGCGCGTCCCGCGGTTCGCCGTCTGCAGGCGTGTCCTTACATCCCTGTTGAACCGGGGGATGGAGGGTCGTTTGAATCTGCCGTTCTGCTTTTAAGCGACTTTCCTCATTGAAATCCCTTTAGGAAATCTCTCTTCCGCGTTGTAAGTCCCAATTCCTCCTGCTCGGTCTAACACAAATGTAACTCCAAACCCTACTCAGAGGCCGGCACAGCTCGAGAGGAGCCCGTGGAGCGTCGGTACAGCTGAAACGCCAACATTTCTGCAGCTGCCCAGTGTGTCAGAGCAATAAGCTGAAAATAAATCTTATTTTCCGTTGTCAGTACTGCACAGGAAAACACTAGAGGCATTCTCAAACGCTCCGAGTGTTCGATTCCCATTCGGTCCCCATGTGTTGCCTGATCTAGTTGAGAGACATCCCTGCCCACGACAGGGAGGTTGGATTAAATGATCTCTGAGGTCCCTTCCAGCCTAGACCAGTCTAGGATTCTGTGATTCTTTCTGAGTTATTTATTTCCTCAGAGCACAAGCGAGGTGACCTGGCTGAGAAGTCTCCTCTAGCACAAACCTTACCGGCAGCTATTATTTTTTTTCCCATATCAACTCAAAATGGTAACTCAAGGTGCTGGGTAGGACTTGGAACACTAAGGGTTCCCTCATGCAAGAGCCTGAGTGCGGCAGCTTTGTTGAGATCCCCAGATTGTCATAGACTGTTCGGGCTCGGAAGGGACCTCCAGAGATCATCTAGTCCATATGTAAGGAGCTGTTGTGGTCTTCTCACCTGTGACCTCTGCGTAAAACAAGCCATGGCACTTTCTTGAATTAATTCCTGTTTGAAAGAGAGCACGGGCTTTCGAAAGGCGTCTTGACTCGGGGAGAGAAAAAAAAATAATAATAAAAAAAATAATCAGTGACAGGCAACCCAGTGTAACCTTTGATTTAAGTGGTTAATTACGCTGTGGAAATCCGCTCGTCAAAGCCTGCCCAGCTTCAACTTGCCAGCCTTTGGATTTGCTTGAAAAATTCATTAGTGAAGAGTTTTTTTTCTCGACCGTTCCGTGCCCTCCGTGCAGCATGCTTGCAGACTGATCCCGTAACCTCTCAGCCTTCTCCTTGCTAAGCTAACAAGGCTGAGCTCATGGCTTCGTGGTGGTTTGCTGTAAAGTCGTGCCCGCCAGCCTTCTAATAACTTCCAGGCTGCTTCTGTGCACCCTTCCAGCCGCTCCTTCCATGACCTCTTCTTGTTTGTGAGTGCCAGGGTTTCATCTGGCATCCCGCGTGTGAGACCAGTACGGAACGATGCTGTAAACTTCTGCTGCTGAGAAAGCTCTGCTTTAAAATTAGCTAATTAATACCCGGCGTCCTAGTGGGACCTTCTCTGCTGTTGATTGTCTTCGATATCCTCAAATTTGCTGGAGTAACAGCTTTACACAACGGTCCTGTAGATCTTGGCTTCCGTGGTTTTTTCTCTAGATGTAGAGATTTATCTGTGTTGCCATTAAAATTCTTACAGGACAGTGGTTATACTATGAAAAATGATAATAATATAAAAATTATATTGTTCTGTTAATGCCGTGCTCACTTTATTATTTACCATTCCCCTCCCAAGCCATTATTTAGAAGCCTTCTGTAGTCATTGTTTTTACAGGAATTTGAAATGGGCAAAGTTCTGGTCTGTTCAGTCTGGAAAGGGCTTGCTGCAGCCACTCTTGGATGTGATTTAATTGTCTGATTGGGCTTCTTCTAATTACCGTGGGTTTAAAAATGAAGAGGGACCAAACTTAGACTGAAAATGAGAAGATTTCTGTCTAACGAAAGGGAAGGGTTCTGAAATATATTTCCCTTGGAACACAGAGGACAAAAAGAAAAGAGGAATTAAGATTTTTGCGACCTCGGAAAATCCAGTATCGGTGGTTTCCTCGTTGCTAGTTTTATGTTAAGGATCTCGTGGTGTGCCTGCCTGTTCTTTTAGGAGATGCTGTGTTGACTTACGGTGTGCTGGCTTTTGTCAGAACCCTGATGGAAATATAACTTTATCTCTCTCTGTTTATTTAAAGCTAAATTTGTCATCATCATAAGGATCTGGGTTAGCCGAGATCTGTCGCTGGACATGAATTCTATTATTCTCCCTTAATTCTTTTTTAATAGAGTCTTCTATCATCTGCTCTGTGATTTTATCCCTGATCAATATGAGGTGGAGAGGCCAGTAATTACCTGGTCATCCCATTTGCCCTTGCAAAATTCATGCTATGGTGTTGGTTTTAATTTGATTTTCTGGAAACCCACCCCCCGAAATCGGAGAGCGTAATGAAAAATCGGTGTTGCTGGTGTCGAGTTTGAAACTGTCTTGATTTTCTGATGGAACAAACTGTTGGAAGTGCAGCATCCGTCTTAATTTGGATTACGTGAAGATGTGAAACACCTTTTTACGGCTTTTAATCGATGGAAAGGAGCTTATTGGGAGCTCAGCCTCCTGTCAAAAAACCTCACAAGAGAGAAAAATAATGAATGAATTTAGCTTTCGCGCTGTGGCCAGGTGTGTTTTATTGCCCGTGCTTTGTTCGTGGGTCAGTCTTGAGCACGGTAAGACTTGCACAACTTCTCATGGGGCTCGACCAACGAATAAACACGTGGATCTGCGCAGCGAGCGCAGGCGGCGGAAACAGATTTGTTCTCGCCCCGGTGCAGTTCGGGCAGTCGGCGCAGGGCACGCTGCTGTCGGATCGACGCGACAGACGGGCCGCCCCTACCGCCGTGACCTTTGGAACTCGGAGAATTTAATTAAGCCCCCAAATAATCCATAAGTATTGCTTTTTTAATAAAAGATTCGATATTAATTTTCATTGCCGAAGAGCAGCTGGGGAGATGAGGGCTTTGTTCTCTTGCTCGCCGTGCGGCTTTGTTGGCGTGAGGGTGGTGTGGTGGCAGGATCCAACCCCTGAGCAGAAAGTCAACGTCCTTCTTACAGAGGAGTGGGGTGTTGCAAACTTTGGAGTCACTCATCAGTCTTGCTGCACGTCCGTGTGATTTATGTCTAACAAGGTTTTTGATGGATGACTTAGCAGCTACTAATCAGGTCTTACGGGACCAAATCATGAAATCCCTTACTCTGTTGGTTAAGGAAAGCTCTTGTTGGCCTAGATTGGCAGGAAAATGTCTGTTTTTTCTTTTTTTTGGAGTGTTTTTTAAAATTCTAACGTGCTGTAGCTTTTAGTAAGCACACGGCCAGGCCGTGTGAAACGTGATAGTTATTAAAATCCTTTCCTAGGACTATGAGAGCAGAACAACTGCGAGTGTCCAGATATAGGGAATGACTTATTAGAGAGTAGTGTAGGGGAAAGGGACCTGGGAGTCTTCGTGGGCAGCAGGATGGCCATGAGCCAGCAGTGTGCCCTTGTGGCCAGGAAGGCCAATGGCATCCTGGGGTGTGTTAGAAGGGGGGTGGTTAGTAGGTCGAGAGAGGTTCTCCTGCCCCTCTGCTCTGCCCTGGTGAGGCCACATCTGGAATCTTGTGTCCAGTTCTGGGCCCCTCAGCTCCAGAGAGACAGGGAACTGCTGGAGAGAGTCCAGCACAGGGCAACTGGGATGATGGAGGGAGTGGAGCATCTCCCTGATGAGGAAAGGCTGAGGGAGCTGGGGCTCTTTAGCTTGGAGAAGAGGAGCCTGAGGGGTGACCTCATTAATGTTTACAAATATCTAAAGGGTGAGTGTCACGAGGATGGAGCCAGGCTCTTCTCGGTGACAACCAATGACAGGACAAGGGGTAATGGGCTGAAACTGGAACAGAAGAGGTTCCGCTTAAACTCGAGAAGCAACTTCTTCTCCGTGAGGGTGCCGGAGCCCTGGCCCAGGCTGCCCAGGGAGGGTGTGGAGTCTCCTTCTCTGGAGACATTCCAGACCCGCCTGGACACGTTCCTGTGTAGCATTATCGAGGCGTTCCTGCTCTGGCAGGGGGATTGGACTGGATGATCTTTCGAGGTCCCTTCCAATCCCTGACATTCTGTGATTCTGTGTAATAAATTGAGGCCGATGACATTGGGTAGATGCCATGAGTTGCCCAACACAATGAGAAAGAAAAAATCCAGGACGTCTTTCAAGGCGAGATTTTCCGACCGGCCCGCACGTTGATCGCATTGCTTAAAAATGATAAGGGACTTAATGTTCTTCTGCGTCGAAGATCTCTCCTCTCCTCGCTCCTCTCCCACTTGGCTGCGCATTGCGACTGCTCGGCCGCGCTCGCACTTCATTACGTCGTTCCGAAGAATTTGTGTAACTGTTGAATACAGGGCACTGGAGCAGGAAGGGCTTTGATCTGCCTCGCACGCTTTCTGCTAGACTTGAATTTTATAACTTAAAGATGAACTTTGAGAATAGTTATCAAAACCAGCGGGTTTTGCCACTTTCACAGCTTTTTGACTTTTTTTCAGAGCCTTGTGTTTAACCATCCCACCCTGCCCATGCAGTAATACCGTAAATTAATAATTTTCTCTTCGTTTTTTGTAATCTGTGGTGTTTTCAGAACTGTTCTGAATCTCTAATGGCACACTCATCTTCTATTTCACTTTTTAACCGACGGGGATAATTCATTATGTTCCGAACTCAAACCTCAGTTGACTTATTGTGGTCTCGGAGCCATGCGCTGCGTTACACGCTTTACGTTTCCTAGTCCTGGGTATAAAATGACACCAGAGTCTTGGAATCCATTATGAAAAGCTTTCACCCATAATGGGAGAACAAAGTGCTCAATGTCTTTCTTTTTTTAAAAAAAAATAAAATTAAGTTTGAGGGTTTAATTACATTCTTGTGGCGATTTTAGGGTTATTAATTCGAGTGGAGGAGATGAAATGCGAATACACGGATGCGAGCGGATTTGGTAAATTACTGTTAAAAATTAACGCAGCGATCATTTCTGCTCTCAACAATAAGCGTGCGTTTGAAAAGCTCGTGCTCAGGTAAAGTTTCAATTGAGATGTTTTAGGAGCTGAAGTTTCTTTGTGTTTGCATTTTTTTTTTTTTTCTTCCCAAGCTATCTTGAATTGTTTCTAATTAGGGGCATGATACCATTCGCCTAGATATTTATTCCTGTGTAATTTATTTAAACTTGGACAGCGCGGTACTGGTGTATTCCTTTCATTACAGACAACTCCCTTTGATGGGCTTTGACTAGCTAATTATTAAAATGGAACACGTTGCTAATAACCTCCGAGTAGGTAGAAATTTCTGAACAAAAATAAGAAAGACTCTCTGAATACGCTGAAAAAAGTCAATTCTTAAGGTGTTTCTTTCCTTCTTCAGACGCAAGGAAAGGAGAAGTGGATGACTTGGAATCTATTTCTGCTTCTGCACCACGGAGTTGCTTAAATAACATCAAATCTCAGGGGCTCAGGGCTTCAAGGGTTTCACAGAGGGACCCTCATCTCACAGAGGGACCCCCTGACCCCTTCCTGAGTATACTGGGCTAGAGGAAAATCAATCCTAAACTGTGCTGGCAGAACTGGTGGCTGTGGGAATTCACATTTTTGGTGGTAACAGAAGCATATTGGGTTTGAGAGCTATTGAAGGGCAGTTGACAGCATTGCCAGGACTTTTTTTTTTTCCAGCAGCACATGCACTCGTGGATGTCTTATATTTCTGCATATAAATTTATAGAAATATATAGGCTTCCGTATGCACATAGAAAATACACTTTTGTAACTCAATGGATCGATATTATCATAGAATCATAGAAGCACAGAACAGTTCAGGTTGGAAAAGACCCCTGGGATCATCGAGTCCAACCATTAACCCTACACTACAAGTTCACCCCTAAACCATCTCACCCAACACCACATCTCAGCGACACTTCAACACATCCAGGGATGGCGACTCAACCCCCTCCCTGGGCAGGGAGTGCCAGGCTGTGCCAGGGTCTGACCACTCTTTCTGTGAAGAATTTCTTCCTCATGTCCAGTCTAAACTTGCCCTGTTGCAACTTGACCCCATTCCCCCTGGTTCTGTCCCTAATGACCTGTGAGAAGAGATCAGCACCAACCTCTCTACAATGTCCTTCCAAGTAACTGTAGAGCATGATGAGGTCCCCCCTCAGCCTCCTCTTCCTCACACTGAACAGTCCCAGCTCCCTCAGTCGCTCCTCGTAAGGTCTATTCTCCAGGCCCTTCACCAGCTTTGTCGCCCTTTTCTGCACTTGCTCCAGCACCTCGATATCCCTCTTATCCTGAGGTGTATATATTGCTGACCTTTATGTTTTTAACTAAGTGCCGTGGTTCATCATCAGTCTGTAAAGACCAAGAACCCACCCGCCAACTCCTCGTTGCTGGGAGGATCAGTTTTGGGAGGAGTGGGGTGTTCTTGGAAGTGAACTTTGGTACCATCAGGATTTTGTAGGGGATTGAACTGGTCAAGTCATATAAAACAAGCTTTTACCAAATTGGAGGCGATGGCGTGCGTAGACACTAGGATCACATTTCTGAGAATAAACCTCAATTTCTGATAACTAGAATTTTTTACATTCTTATTAGTTTTCCAGTGTTATGCAGTACGTAAAAATCCTCGACGTCCAAGTTATATTATAATATCGTTTTATTTCTAATGCTGAGCTCCTCTTTTTTTTGTCTGCTGGCAGATGCTGCTGACAGAGTACCTGGATATGAAGAACACCCGCACGGCCTCGGAGCCGTCCGCCCAGCTCAGCTACGCCAGCTCCGGGAGAGAATTTGCAGCGTTCTTCGCCAAGAAGAAACCCCAAAGACCTAAAAACCCTTTGTTCAAGTAAGTGCTGGGACGACGTTAAAGCTTTGCCTCGGCTGTCTTTGGCCCCTCGGGCACTGCCCGACACCGGCTGCTCGTCGCAGTTTCATGGTGTGAGAGGGGTGTTAAGTTTTGAGAGGGAGATTTAATCCCCAAAGCTGAAGCCGCCGTGAGTTCTCTGTACGGATTCGCGGCTGCTTTTGAGAGTGTAGCTCTTCCCAGGGCTCATCTCAGGACTGGGATCCCATTAGACAAGCATGCAGAGATATATTATGCCTATCTGGCCGTGGTAAATTCAGGACCTGTTAAAGAGGGCGATAAAGGGGACTGGACAAAGAGAATTAAGATAACTGTATAATTACCAGATAGACTAAGCGGTTAATCCTGTCAGTAACTCCTTTAATTCGGAGTTTGGAGTGGAAAGAATTAAGTGGTTGGGAGGAGAGTGTAAGAGAGAGAGGATGAGAGGCTGGGGGAAGGATTTAGGGGAACAAATTCGATGTGCGAGAGTAAGAAACGAGGAGGAGTTGTTGGCGAGCAGCGCTGTTGGGAGAGATGGTTTTATTATTGCACCTGGATCCAGGGGAGCTGTGGAGAATTTTCATCATTCCACTGGCTACGGGTGCTGGTCATTCCTTTGACCTCTAGAGGATTTTGGGGAATACCAAAATATGCTGGTTTGGGAGCGGGTGCTCCAGGTAGAACGAGCACAGCTTCCCTGGCTCTGCCAGCGTAACTGCGTGTGTTCCTGCTGTCTTAATTCAGTCCTGGCAGAATAATTTTGAAATTATTATTTAACCTATTTTTTTTATGAGATTGTTCAAAAACAGTTTGTGAAGGAAAGAGCAAGTTTCGAGGTAAATTCGGAGGAGCGGCAGAGTGGAGCCGTGGTGGGGAATAACCAGCAGCTTGGGGCTTTAACCTTTAACTGCGCTCAGCTGCGGCGGGAGCCGCGTATC
The DNA here is from genome assembly GCA_020746105.1 of Trogon surrucura. Classification (NCBI taxonomy): domain Eukaryota; kingdom Metazoa; phylum Chordata; class Aves; order Trogoniformes; family Trogonidae; genus Trogon; species Trogon surrucura. The sequence goes on from CM036617.1 coordinate 219,713,684, forward strand.
CGATGGGTCCTCAGCGCCCCTCGGGGCTTGCGCTGCCTTTCCCCACCCATCCGAGCAGCTCTTGGTCTTGTGGAGCTTTGCTTTTCCAAGTCAAGGTTAAAAAAATCTAGTGGAGTGTTTGCTGGAGGGGGAATGATTGTAAGTGAGCTGGTGTTTTTGCTGGAGACGGGGGTCCATGAAGACTGAGTGTGGGGTTTATTTTTAATGAAGAACCCCTCATCTGTGACTGGAGGTAGGTTGGATTAGTCTGGAGAAAAGGAGGCTGAGGGGAGACCGTATCGCTCTCTACAGCTGCATTAAAGGAGACTGTAGGGAGGTGGAGGTCGATCTGTTTGACTGGGCAATGAGTGGTAGGACAGGAGAAAATGGCCTCAAGTAGCACCAGGGGAGGTTTTGATTGGGTATTAAGAAGAATTTCTTTACTGAAAGGGTTCTCAGACACTGGAACACGTTGCCCAGGGCAGTGGTGGAGTCCCCAACCCTGGAGGGATTTAAGAGTCGTGTAGACATCGTGCTTAGGAATATGATTTAGTCGAAGACTTGTCAGTGGTGGGTTAATGGTTGGACTTGCTGACCTTAAAGGTCTTTTCCAGTCTGGCCAACGCTGTGATTGGGATTCTGTTACATTGTGAGGCAATAATACCGGAATGGCAGTAGTGGGACAGGCAGAGTTATCAACTGTTTCAGGCAAGCAGGAGGGAAGATTTGTGTTCTGCACCCTCTTTACAGGTCGTTGGAGTTTGTTCAGCTGTAACTTACTTCTTGATTATCCACAACTCCCTGCGCTTTGCCCCATGGGCGTGTGTATCCTCATAGTCCCTAAGGCCCCAGTTAGAAATTGAAATCTTCTGCACAGCCTTCTCTGCCTCTCTCAGGATCAGCTGTTGGTGTAACCCTCTGTTAACAGAAGGTTAACTGTTGCCTCCAGAATTTCAGAGGTGCCCTGATATTTCACCTCTGCCTTTTTTTTTTTTTTCTTTTAACACTCCCATGGCTTTTCGGGTTGAGAATTAGCTCTTTGAATTTAATCTGACTTGCAGATGTATATGGGAGCAAACCAGGGCTGCTCACCTTTTCATGGTGTGTCTCTTCTTGGGTGTAGCTGGACCCAAGTTGGAAGAATGAGGATGCTCAGTTTCCCCTCCAGCAGTTTAAGGCTTTATTTTAGTTTGTCAGCAGAGAGTGAAGGTGGGTATAATTGCTTGAAGGGAAGGTGCGTAACCTCGTAGGAGCAGCGTGTCTCTCACCGCTCATGGTCTTGTCACCGTGTCATTGCCGGCACCGCAGTGACAGCAGCGCTTATTGGGATCTCTTATTTGGTTATCTGTCTCCTGTCAGCTGTCACTGTGTCGACGGAAATCTCCGCTGAAATGGAATTTCTCAGCCCGCTGAGGGCTGGCCGTGTTTGATGGAGTGTTGTTCTTGTCTCCTCTCCCATCTTTGGTGCTTTTCGTGCCGGGCTCCAAGGCTCTTTCCCTTGCCTGTCCATTATCTCCGGCCAAATCAGCGGAGCCTCCCGCTTGTCATCAGAATATCTGCGTTGAATTCCTCGTTTCAAAAGTCTCTTAGGGCAGGGCTCCACCTCGCGTTTTACTCGCCGACGGATGAAACCGTTTGTGCTGTGTAATTTTATAAACACTCTCAAGTCCTGATGTTAATTGTGCGGTTTAGCAATAGCGGGAAGAGCGAGGACTCCTCAAATGTGTCCTGCTGTCTTGGAAATCAGGAGTGATTGTTTGAAAGAGGCTTCGAGTCGTCGTTTCCCTGTCTTTCAGGTGTCATTATGTATTCACTTGTTTAATGTTGGCTTAAAACAAAAAGAGAACTGGAGTCTCCTTCTCTGGAGACATTCCAGACCCGCCTGGACACGTTCCTGTGTAGTATTATCGAGGCGTTCCTGCTCTGGCAGGGGGATTGGACTGGATGATCTTTCGAGGTCCCTTCCCATCCCTGACATTCTGTGGTTCTGTGATTCTGTGATTCAGATGAGAGGTGCTTTGGGAATTCGTGCCGTCATAAACCCGCCTTTCTTCTCTCCCAAGCGCGCGCTCAGGTCGCCATCTCCCCACGGATCAGATTTGCACGATGGAAGTTGGGCATTTGTGGTAAAGGAGCGACTTGAGCACCCGGTGACACGAGTCTCAGGGCTTGGCTGTAGTTACGTGTAATTTTGTGTAAAACAACAATATTTTGGAAGCTGTGCAGTGGGAGGATCAGCGCGGGGAAAGGAGTTGCAAGCGGAGAGACATGTAAACAGGAACGTAGGAGAAAAACAGATCAAGGAAACGGCGGAGGAGGGGAAACAAGGGAGAGCAGCTGAGTGGGGAGAAGTGAACGTGGGGAGATTCTGCAGCAAAAGCCGGTGCTGGTGTCACAGATTTGAGTCTGGCGGGGTTTTTTGGTGATGGGAGGAGGAGGGCTGGGGGGGAGGCTCCTTGTGAAACTTCCAGAGCCCGTGCCAGGGGGAGAGAGATGGCGCAGGAGCGGAGGATGTGCCCAAAGCGCCCCGTGACTCCACGGTCGGTCCCACGCTGGTGGGAGGGACTCAGGTGGAGGGAGAGGGTTGCCCCCCACTCCCCCGCCCCACCTTGTGCCAATGGGGGGAGGAGGGAAGAAGGGAGAGGTGGAGGGGGAAGTGTATTTAACACACAGGGCTGCATTTATTTATGTATTTTTCTCTCACTATCCTACTCTGTTTTAGTTGATAACGGGTGGTGGTAAATCAATTTTATGTTTTCTCCCCAAGTCTATTCTGGTTTTTGCTCGTGGGCAGAAGTGCTGAACGAACCCTCCCTGTCCTAATCTCAATCCTTGAGCCTTTTTGTTGCATTTTCTCACTCCCCATTCCCTCGTGGGCAGGAGTGAGCGAGTGGCCGTGTGGTTCTTTGTTGCCGACTCGGGCAGCCGGCTCAAACCACGACAGCCGGTCTCTGAGGAACAATCTGAGTCTCTGTCTCGAGGAGGAGACTGAGTTTTATGCCTGGAGAAGACCTCTGGGCCACGGCAATAACGTTGTGTTCAATACCTCCCTAGGGGCATCGGGGAGCACATCCTAAGTATGGAGCCAAGAATTTACTGTTCATTTCATTAAAGTCTGAAGTGTTTGTTGTGTTGTAAGAGATTGGTGTTAGTTCAGCTGCACTCATGCTAACGCTCACAGCCCAAATTAGGGCAGAAAGGCCCCGTTAATAGGAATAACCTTAATGCTGTCGCGCAAGAAAGCTTACAAATGCTCGGCCCTTGGCTCTGGCTTGACTAACCTCATAGTCTTTTACGAGGATATAACAAGGTGGATAGATGATGGCAGAGCGGTGGATGTGGTCTACCTTGACTTCAGTAAAGCATTTGACACAGTCTCCCACAGCATCCTTGCTGCTAAACTGAGGAAGTGGGGTCTAGACTCTCGGGTAGTGAGGTGCACTGCGAACTGGCTAAGGGGAAGAAGCCAAAGAGTTGTGGTCAATGGGGCGGAGTCTGGTTGGAGACCTGTATCCAGTGGAGTGCCTCAAGGGTCGGTACTGGGACCAGTATTATTCAACATATTCATCGATGACTTGGATGAGGGACTAGAGAGTACTATCAGCAAGTTTGCTGATGACACCAAGCTGGGAGGAGTGGCTGACACACCAGCAGGCTGTGCTGCCATCCAGCGAGACCTGGACAGGCTGGAGGGTTGGGCAGGGAAAAATGTAATGAAATATAACAAGGGTAAATGTAGGGTCTTGCATCTGGGTAGGAACAACCCCAGGTTCCAGTATAAGTTGGGGAATGACTTATTAGAGAGCAGTGTAGGGGAAAGGGACCTGGGAGTCTTGGTGGGCAGCAGGATGGCCATGAGCCAGCACTGTACCCTTGTGGCCAGGAAGGCCAATGGCATCCTGGGGTGTATTAGAAGGGGAGTGGTTAGTAGGTCGAGAGAGGTTCTCCTTCCCCTCTACTCTGCCCTGGTGAGACCCCATCTGGAATCTTGTGTCCAGTTCTGGGCCCCTCAGCTCCAGAGAGACAGGGAACTGCTGGAGAGAGTCCAGCACAGGGCAACTGGGATGATGGAGGGAGTGGAGCATCTCCCTGATGAGGAAAGGCTGAGGGAGCTGGGGCTCTTTAGTTTGGAGAAGAGGAGGCTGAGGGGTGACCTCATTCATGGTTACAAATATCTAAAGGGGGAGTGTCAGGAGGATGGAGCCAGGCTCTTCTCGGTGACAACCAATGACAGGACAAGGGGTAATGGGCTGAAACTGGAACACAAGAGGTTCCGCTTAAACTCGAGAAGAAACTTCTTCTCAGTGAGGGTGCCGGAGCCCTGGCCCAGGCTGCCCAGGGAGGTTGTGGAGTCTCCTTCTCTGGAGACATTCCAGACCCACCTGGACACGTTCCTGTGTAGCATTATCGAGGCGTTCCTGCTCTGGCAGGGGGATTGGACTGGATGATCTTTCGAGGTCCCTTCCAATCCCTGACATTCTGTGATTCTGTGGCGTGATGCTCATGTTCCCAGGGTCTCTCTGGGCGGCACTAAGGGGGATTCACTCCTTCTTAGCAGAAGGGTTGGGGAGGGCGAGGGGTGTTACGGGTGTTTGTGATCACGGGGACACCCAGCTCCAGCCGCGAGAAGGCCAGAGCTGTCCCAAGTCCTTGTGGTGTCAGGTCAGTGTCCAGCCTGGGGCTTTTTAGTATCAGTGGCAAAATCATGCTCATGGAGTAGGAGGAAAATAGTTGTCTCCACCTCTCAGGTTGGTCAATGTAGTGTTGGATCCGCATGATAAATACACAATAATTTATTGTTCCCTAGTTTCCAGAAGAATATTAGTTTTAAATTTTGATATGTAGCTCCGTTAGCGATTTACATGATACTAACCTATGGCTTTGGTTTGCATTTTACCAGGTTTTGGGGCTGTTCCTGCAGAAGTACCCAGGTGCTCCCAGCTGCTAGAGCAGAGAAGCTTCTCTGCTTTGCAGGCAGGTCTGTGTCACGGGTACCCGCTGGTAAAGCTCAGTTGATCAGAGGTGGCAGAATGTGATGTGTCGGTGCTGGAGTTTTAGAGGAAAAACACACTTTTCTCTGCCTTGATAGCTTTAGTCCAACGTGCAAAGAAGTCCTTTTAGTTTGGAGCAGACTGGTGCTTACAAGGGTGCTTCTACGGATGACTGACTGGATTATTTCTCTTTCTTTTTTTTTTTTTAATTACAGGTTCGAGTCCTCCTCGCATGCTATTAGCATGAGCGCCTATTTGCGCGAGCAGAGAAGGGAACTCTACAGCAGAAGTGGAGAACTTCAAGGTGGGGAAATAGATAATGTGCTGGTTTGGATAATACTTTTTTTTGCAGGAGCTTGGATATCTCATCTGTGCTACGTCTGGGTGTGAATACCTCTCTGCTTTGCCACCCAGGCTGTCTAAATCTCTGCAGTTTTTAAGCTCTGTTTATTTATTCTTATTACGTTGTGAAGCAGCGGGGTTTCTCTTTCTTCCTTCTGCATTTTCTGGTAGAGGTCAAGCTCTTAAAAGATACTCAGAAAACCATGGGTGAAGTACAAACTATCTCACTGCTTTTGGGTACGTGGAGACATTTTTGTTTCGTTATTTGCGGTTTATTTCCTTACATCCTGTGCCGAGTGTGGTGCTTACCCTGGGTTGCTTTGGGAGCTGAGCTCAGTCATCTCATGGTTGTAGTTGCAAGTTCCTGTTGCCGGGACTGAAGTGACTAAAGTTTCTTTTGTACAACACTAGAAGAGGAAGAGTTGCAGTGTTTGAAAATGGTGAATGTGAAGAGCTGGACTGCTCCTGCTGGTTTATGTTGCTTGTGCCAAGTGCTGCATATACGTGGAGAGATCTTCTGTCCTCGGAGCATGACATCCTTTCATGGTTTTTCCTGAATGGTCTAATTCACAAAAATGTTGCCAAGATCTTAGGCAGTCACGATAACGTATAGCAAGACTAAATTCTTTTATATCATCTATTCTGGTTTCTTCCTGGGCTAATTACAATAAGAAAATAATACATATTCTTCAAATACTGCGGCGATAGACAAGGGCAGAATTTCTCCTTGAAATCTTATGCATGGTAATTTTCAACTGACTTTTAATTGAGGATGCTTTATAATATACATGAGAATTTTTGGATGACTTTTTGTTCCCTTCCTTCTTTGAGTTGTCCTCACCAACAAGTTAAACTCGCAAGAGTGTGGAAAAAAAGCCTTGAGAGACGTTACAATGTTCTCATGGACAGATTGCTTCACTTGGGTGACTCTGCAACGATGATGTTAGTATTGATGATTAAGGGCATAATGATCACTCTCAGGTGAATATTCAGATACTTCTGCGAAGGAAGAATCAGAGATAAAGATGTCCTGAAGTTGACAGTTGCCCGCGGTTTGATCTGACAGCATGTAGGAATAAAATAAAGGGGAGACACCTGTCTTTTAGGTTACAGTATCGCCATTTATGCGCTTTTGGATGGTCTAGAGAACATGTCTTACAAGGAGTGGCTGAGGGAGCTGGGATTGTTTGGGCTGGAGGAGGCTGAGAGGAGACCTCATTGCTCTCTACAACTACCTGAAAGGAGGTTGTAGTGAGGTGGGTGCTGGTCTCTTCTCCCGAGTCACTAATGATAGGACAAGAGGTAATGGCCTCAAGTTGCACCAGGGAGGTTTGGGTTAGATAGCAGGAAAAATTTCTTTACTAGTGGGGAGACATTGGAACAGGCTGCCCAGGGAAGTGGTGGAGTCACCATCCCTGGAAGTGTTCAAAAAACGTGTAGACATCACACCTGGGGACAGGGTTTAGTAGTCATGGTAGTGTTGGGTTGACAATTGGACTAGATGATCTTAGAGCTCTTTTCCAACCTTAATGATTCTACAATTCTATCACTATTTTCCTACACCAGTGGACAGTAGTATTGTAGGCAGTTACGTCTCGGCACTTAGCTCTGTCTTACAAACTGCAGGGGACAAAAGTGGGTTCAAAACCAAGAATTTTGAAGGTGTTGAGAGCACTGAGTTTGGAGTGGTGAATCTGGGAGCCTGCGACACTCACCTCAAAACTCTCAGGTCTCTTTGGGATGAGTCCCGTTGCCTTCTGTCGCTCCCAGTTGCCTCCACGCCCTCACCTGTCCAGTTGTCATAGAATCGTAGAACTGTCAGGGTTGGAAGGGACCTTAAAGATCATCCAGTTCCAACCCCCCTGCCATGGGCAGGGGACATCCCCCACTAGATCAGGCTGCCCAGAGCCCCATCCAGCCTGGCCTGAAAAACTCCCAGGGATGGGGCTTCCACCCCCTCCCTGGGCAACCTGTGCCAGGGTCTCCCCTCCCTCATGGGGAAGAACTTCTTCCTCACGTCCCATCTGAACCGACCCATCTCCAGCTTTAACCGATCCATCTCTCGTTTTAGAGCTTTTGTCCATGTTGCTTCAAAAACCCTTGCCAGGTCCTCGCCCTGGTACCCTGTGGCTGAGATCTGAATATTTTCGTGGTTCCTGTCACTGTTAGGCTGAACTGAGAATTTGCTTCAAACAGCTCCTTCCCTGGGTTCAGAACACGTTGCCGATGGGCACAGCCCGGTTTCGTGAAGGAGCGACTCCTTAAGACAAAATTTCGAGGCAACATCTGTCAAGAGCGGGAGGTTGGGAGCGTTTTCAAGAGAGGAGGGTGCAAAAGAGCTGTGCAGGCTTCCAGCTGCCGAGCGAGCGCGGGGTTGGGAAGAACAAAGCCTACGAGCTGGCAGAGAAGTGAAAGGACGAAATGCAGGAGTTAGCGTGGACAGGGACAAGATCATATCGCCCTTTCTGGACGAATTGGAAGAGCTTGAACGTGACGCAATAGGTGACAAAAAGTCAATGTAGGGAGTCAGCGGGGACAATAGATGAGATGACTTTGCTGAGAAATCTTTGCAGTTTAACCATCAAGAAAAGTTTCCTTTTGAACTTGATGTTAAAACTGCACTATCCTCTCTTTCCGTTGTAAGCTGCTCTTCCTTTTTAGGTAGCTCATTAATCTTCCTGAAGCCCAGACCCCAGCAAGATCTGCATTTTGATATATATATATATATATATTTTTTTTTTCCCCCTTTTTGAAGAGAAATACAATTTAAATGTTCAATCAGGTTACTGGAAGGCAAGCATGTGACACTCTCTCTTCTGTGAATGCCGCACAGTTTCTCTTCCTGACAGCTCTATCCACAGGGATGATTTTTTTTCAGTGGCAGCAGGAGGAGGGTGACTTGTTAGGAAATCTTTTTCCTGAAAAGATCTTCAAAGAAACATATGCATTATAAAAAAAAAAAAAAAGAACTTACGAGAGAGTTTGGCTCATGCCAACTTTTTGAAATAAGGATTTAATTTAAATAGCCTTAAAATGTGTGAGGATCAGAGTGATGCTTTGTCATTAACCTCTTTCATTTGGACTGAAATAGTGCGGTGCCTGAGGCACGCGTTGTCCCTCCCTGGGAGAAAGGGACCTGCTGGAAGTGATTTAGAGATGGAATTCTGTGTTCTGTTCCACTGAAGCTGGAGGAGGAAGACTTACGCCGTGTATTTGCCCCTTGAAGTTGGACACACAAGTTGTTTGACAATTGTCATTAAAAAGAGGGGGGGGGAAATAAGCAAGTCCTTAACTGAAATACCTCTTTCTAGACTAACAGATGTGGTTCCCCAAGCTTCTTGGTGGAAGTACAGTGACAATGCCAGAGGTGTTTTCTTCTGTACAGAACAAATAATGACCATCATTAAGCTTCTCATTTCTTCTTTTTTTTTCCCCCCAAGAGCCTGTCTTGGCCATGTACTGGCTGGAGCCCTCCTGCCGTTTGTCAGAGATGATGTTCTTTTTATAGACTGTCTTAAATAGTGCAGGTATATCCTGAAAACAAGGAAGTTTATTCCGTCAGCAGCTGAATGACTGGAGACTTGTTCATCTTGGACTTGTCTCCTCTTCTCCCTTCATGCCTTTCCTTCCGTGGAAGCAAACATGCAGGTTGTTTCTTGGCTGGTAGGTCTGACACGGGGAGGTGACACATCCTCACTGCACCTTTGCCTTCCGTGGGGCACGTTTATCCTGCTTTCATCCACACCGCTGCCTGTTTTCACAAAACCTCTAGAGAATTTAGAGCTTTTCAGATCTCTGCCTTTGCCACATTTGGCAGAAATTGGCCCATGAGCTCAGCTGTGAGGATGGGACAGGCAGAAGATGAGATAACTCTTATTTTCATCTGAAACTAGGCTAAAACGTCGCTGTATTTCACTGCAGAGGTGGTTGCTTGTTGCTGACTGGTGGAATGAATCCCATGCGTGCACCTCATTTCATTCCACTGCTGCCTTCAATTACCAATGATTTATTTGGAATAAAAGAAAAATGCGGTTTCTTGCCATTGAGGGAGGTCGGGGACTGCAGGGAGGGGCAGTAGATGGTAGGAGAGTGTCTCTGGGACTGCACGGTGAGGCAGGAGACAATCTGCAGGGGCCTTGAGGTTTTGTTTTCTTTTAAATTGAATAGAACTGGCATCTGGAAGACATGGTTTCAAACAAAAATAGAGAGAAAGACTACTGCTGTTCTGGAGAGTATCTGTGAAGTTCTGGATTTCTGACTGCATATTCTGGTAAAGTTTTTTAAAAGCAGTAACCCAAGTTTTAATTTCATTGCATTGCATGGGGTACCTACATGATTTGTGCATCGTATGCACCCGAAAGGATTAGTTTTCATACGATCTAGCAGCTTTCACCAGCAGGGTTGGCTTGCACGAGTGCCTTGAAGTCTGTCTTCCAGAAGTTTACATGTCTGCATTTTGTGTGGCTGGGGCAACAGAGTCTAGCAGGAGCCAGATTGTGGAGATACCAGCCAGTCTTAGGCACAAATACAAACTGGGCGCAGAGTGGGTTGAGAGTAGCCCTGAAGAGAAGGATTTAGGGGCGTTGACAGACAAGAAGCTCAACATGAGCCGGCAGGGACCTCCTGCAGCCCAAAAGGCCAACTGCATCCTGGGATGGATCAGGAGAAGCGTAGCCAGCAGGGCAAGAGAGGGGTTTCTCCCCCTTTGCTCTGCTCTGCTGAGACCCCACCTCGAATCCTGCGTCCAGTTCTGGTGTCCCCACCATAGGAGGGACACAGAACTGTTGGAGCATGTTCAGAGGAAAACACAAAGCTGACCCAGGGGCTGGAGCAGCTCTGCTGCAAGGACAGGCTGAGGGAGCTGGGGGTGTTCAGTTTTGAAAAGAGAAAACTTTGGGGGGACCTAAGAGCTGCCTTCCAATGCCTACAAGGACCTACAAGGAGGCTGGGGAGGGACTTTGTACAAGAGTGTCCAGTGACAGGACAAGAGGAAATGGGTTTAAACTGAAGGAGAAGGGGTTTAGGCTGGATCTTGGGAAGAAATTGTTCAGTGCGAGGGTGGCCAGACTCTGGACTAGGTTGCCCAGAGAGGCTGTGGCTGCCCCCTCCCTGGAGATGCTCAAGGCCAGGTTGGATGAACCTGGAGCAACCTGGGCTGGTTCAGGGCGTCCCTGCCCATGGCAGGGGGTGGATCAGATGATCTCTGAGGTCCCTTCCAACCTAAGACATTCTGTGGTTCAGTCTGGAGAGCCCCAATGGCACAGGCTGTCTCACAGCAACCGTGTGTCGTGCCGCTGACCGTTTCTAGCCCCGTATTACTTTGTCCAAAGCGGTGTTGGTTATAGGCTCCTTCTCGATATGCCGGGAAGTGCTTCCGAGTCCTGTGGCTGTAGGGAAATCTGTGTTGCTGTAGCTCGTGCCCACGGTAGCTGTGACCTGGGTTACTCGGTAGAAATGGGAAAAGACGTTTTTAGACACTGGGAAAATCTGAAGCACCTCGAGGACGCTGATGAGCACGGAAAGGAGCAGCCAGCGACCCTGCTCTGTGCGCACAGGCCCTGGTATCTTTTCCAGAGTCATACGTCTGGGCCTTTTTTAAGAATGGAATGTTAAGTGCTCCCAAGCAGCTGTTGTCCACGTGGGTGTTAATGGATTCCACAACTGCTCGACACCTCTTCAGAATTTGGGCTCGTTATTTCTTCCAGCCTGGAAGCTCGGCGCGCTTCAGCATTGATTGAAGTTCTCGGTGTCTTCGCAGAGCAGGATTTTATTTGGCCGTTGGCTGCGCGAGCTCTGGTATGTGACACGTTGGCCTGGGAAGGACGATAGGAGCAGAGTTAGAATCAGAGTCCTGATTCTTTCAGGCTCCTGTTAGATCTGGTTTGACTCTGGATGCGTTCTGGTTTTAATGTGGATTGGTAGAAATGTTGGCTTGGGCAGTGCTACATTGAAAGAGGCAGAAAAGAAGTGACTTAAACAGAGAAAGTCCTTAATAGAAAAAAAAAAAAAAAAGAAGTTCATGCCCCAAAGTGTTTTTCCCCCAACTACTGGGCACAACTGAGCCGAAACAGCAAAAAACTCTATTGCTCTATGAAGTTATTTAAGCACAAAAAGTTCCCTTTGCTTCATTTTTCTTAAGGGTAAATTTATCAGAGGTGACTTTAAATACCCAGGACTTTTCCACAATTACGTTTTTCTTAGTGGGAGTAGCAGAACATTAGATACATTTAATTTTTAAACTCCAAAATGAAAATCTAATGTGAAAGTTTTTTGAGAATTTTAATTATGCAACACTCAAATATCTCCAAGTTGACCAGTTTTCAACTGTATATGCCATGTATATTCTTTTTTCGCCAGCTGCACCATGCAATGTTGTTTTTTTCTGAATTATTTCTTAATATAGTCTACATGTTCTTCTCCTGGGTTGCAGTGGGTGTCACTTGGGCTTAGAATTAAGTGATTTCTGCAAATTTAAAGGCTCATGAGTGGGCCCAGAGGGTCTACAAAACTAAAAGTCTATGAGCTCTAGCAAACGGTGGCAAATCTGGCTGTGGAACAAAAGTCTGTTGTAGTGAGACTATGGATATGGGATTTTTTTTTTTTGTTTTAAACCTTATTTCTTATGAGTTGAGCCTCTGGGGATTTTTTTCATGTCGGCCAGGTGATACGTAGAAAGCAGCAAACATCCCTACGACAGAAATTTAAGGCTGGAGAGTGGGTTTGGGTTACTCACCGGCGTGCTCTTCGTCCGTCCTCGGTCCGAGCCTGAAAAATTCCTCGCCATAAGGTTTTAAGTAATTAAAGAAATCAAAGAGAAGCTCTTGCTAATTAAGATTTTGACGCCAAGAGATAGCAGCGGAGGCACATGGTATGTGATGTGACAAGGGCGCGTTGTAAGGCCAGGTCCAGGGAAAATGCGGTTATTTGTAGGTGCCTCGTTCCATTTGGATTCACCAAAGGGCTGCCGGAGGGAGCCAGCTGTGTTCGCCGGTGACAGAAACCAATCTTGACGTGGTGGGTAATGAAAATTCCGTTCAGCACCTTTTAGAGATGTGTATGATAATGTGTTGTCAGTCAGAGGCAAAGAGGAGGAAGGGGGGGAAGCAATAAAACCCTTGTCTGGTTAAAGGAGTTGTTGTGACAAGTGGACGGCCCCGCTTAAAAAGACCTTTTGGAGGAGGATGAGGGAATAACCAGTTGAGGAATCAGCAAGTTGGTTGCGCTGGGGAGCGGGGAAGCGGTTTGATGCTACGGATCTCCCGTCGCGCGGCCGCTTTCGCCTCGCCGTGACGCGCGGGATCGCCGTTCGCTTTGAGCTCGGGGAGGGGCCGGCGAGAGGGGAGCGAATCGCTTTTTTGTGGTTCGGCGGTATTAATGCAATCGTCTCGTTCAGACCTTGTGAGCCCACTCATTATTTCCTCTGCGTGTGTTTTTTCTGCTTTAGCGGATTAGCTGCGCTGTCTCTTCAAAGGCTATCCAATCAAGGAGGGGTTATTAAAACCGGGGCGCTTTATGGCTGAGAATTAATTAGAGCGGCATTTTCATGCAAAACATCCAATTTTTTGATTAGCAACGGAGCAGGGCCGCAATTAACACTCTAGGAAGCTTAAATTTCCAGCATTTTGATTCTCAGGAAATGAGATTATCAAACTGGGGTCAGGCACTCGACAGCAAAAGGGGGATTATGTCTAAGAAAATAACTTGTTTCTTGATTTTTGCCTCCGAGATTGTTATTAAAGCCACGGTGAATTTGGAGGGAGGCGAAAAGAAGAGGGAGATACCTAAAAATGGAAGCAGGAGAGACCCTTTGCTCTTTTAGTGCTGTGCAAAGAGCTTCCCTCGGCCCGACGGCGGTGAGAGCGCGCTTTGCATCTCATTTGTTGCAACAGGTTTTCGTTGCTTTCGTGGCATTACTCCGCTGTTTCGGTGTGTTTTGAAAATCCTGCAGCGTTGTTGGGTTGGTATTTTTGATTATTTTTTTTTTTTAAGCATTCAGAATCTTTGTGTCCAGGGGAAGGAGGCAATGCAATCACGTTACTAGATGTGTCACTTTATCTCAGTTCTTTTAAGGGAGCGTGCGGCGCGTGCGTGTTTTTAAAACAGTTTTTTTGTTCTGTTGCTGTTGTCTGAAATCAGATATTAGTGCTTATTAAAGGCTGACCTTGGCTGGCCGTCGGGCTCCCTGGAAGAGAAGCAGGGCATCGCTGTCGATTCTAAAGAACACTTAAAGTTTTGCAGGGTGTTTCTAGCTCCCACTTAATTCTCCTGGCTTCTCGGGGAGATGTAAGATATTGAAAGTCAGGCTTGGGCTGTGAAATCTCTTCTTCGGCTTATGTCAGGGACTTGGAGCAGACGAAAGCATAAGAGGTTCCGCTTAAACTCGAGAAGAAAGTTCTTCTCAGTGAGGGTGCCGGAGCCCTGGCCCAGGCTGCCCAGGGAGGGTGTGGAGTCTCCTTCTCTGGAGACATTCCAGACCCGCCTGGACACGTTCCTGTGTAGCATTATCGAGGCGTTCCTGCTCTGGCAGGGGATTGGACTGGATGATCTTCGAGGTCCCTTCCAAACCCTGACATTCTGTGATTCTGTGATTCTGTGATTACGAAGTCAATTGTTGTTAGCAGCCCCCCAGTTAGCCACATTCTTGTTCTCAGGTCTTACCTGGCAGCTATTGCATCCTTTCCAGCAGCAGTCGTGTTACTGAGGCAGCTCACTCTTAGCTTGCACCTTCAACTTACAGAGTCGTAGAATTGTCAGGGTTGGGAGGGACCTTAAAGATCATCTCATTCCAACCCCCCTGTGCCATGGGCAGGGACATCCCCCACTAGATCAGGCTGCCCAGAGCCCCATCCAGCCTGGCCTTAAAAACTCCCAGGGATGGGGCTGCCACCCCCTCTCTGGGCAACCTGTGCCAGGGTCTCCCCTCCCTCATGGGGAAGAACTTCTTCCTCACGGCCCATCTGAACCGACCCATCTCCAGCTTCAATCCATTCCCTCTAGTCCTGTCACTGCCCGACATCCTGACAAGCCCCTCCCCAGCTTTCTTGTAGCCCCTGGAGATACTGGGCGGCCACAATAAGGTCTCCTCGGAGCCTTCTTTTCTGCAGACTGAACCACCCCAACTCTCTCAGTCTGTCTTCCCAGGAGAGGTGCTCCAGCCCTCTGAGCATCCTCGTGGCCCTTCTCTGGACACGCTCCAGCACGTCCAGATCTTTCTTGCACTAATCTTCACAGTTTCAACCTCATGGAAGCCTGGTAGCTCACTCTGGTTGGGCTCTCTGATGTGGCCTTGGCAATGCACTCCAAGCTTCAACCATTGGTATTTGTTTTTTTGGTGTTTGTTCAGGGCTTGTAACTAATTCCTTGGTCTTGACTCCAAGCTCTTCTTGCTTTAGTCTTTGGCTGAATACACAGTGTTGCTCACATCAGAGCCCAGGGACCTCTAACAATCTACTATATGGGTTGTCAGATGCCTCATGGTCCTTTTTTCTTTAGTGCAAAAAGCAAAGATACCAGGGCCTTAAGGTGTTGTATCAGTAGAGGAGCTTCCTAAATAAGAGACTGAAAATCAGAGATGATGGAATCAGTTATGGGTTCTGTCATCAGCTTGGGTTGTCCCATCTCCACAACTCTCCTACTCGTGCAGAGCTTTGCCTCTCTGTTGATGTGAGAAAGCACATTGAAAAGAAGTATTTTTTTCATAAAATACCCCCAGAAATGGGTGCTCCAGTGTTAATAATATTTCTGAGAGGCTGCTCCCACTGGGTCTGGTCTGGGTTTTGTTGGTGCAGTCCTGGGCAGAGGAGCTGGGTTTTCTGGGACTCACTGTGTCACAGCACCTAGTTTGAAAAGCGAGCATTGATCTTTGGAGGTACCTATTTACAGCTTCTTTTCAGCTTTGAGTTTTGGATTATTAAAGAATCTGAGGGCTTTGTGGTGGATTTACAAAGGCGTCGCGGAATTATCTCCTATTATGCGGATTAAAACAGAACAGGTAGGAATTATTTATGCCTGTGAACTGTAATAGCCTGTTCTGTATCAGGTTGTGGAGTATTTTTCAGGAGGACCAGGCTTTTGGAGGTGCTGAGCCCTTTCAGCTTGATTCAGTGAGACCTTCAAGTCCTGAAATCCATTAAAATCAGTCAGTATGTTTTCACGCATTTAATTTCTAGGTGGGTGTAGCTTAACCTGAAGTGATCTGAATTCAGAGGCAAAACCAAGGAAGCATCGCTCTGTAACGGAACTTATCTCAATTGGGGAGTATCTTGTCTCCTTTTTTCCCTCGTGTCATCCAACACAGGGATTTCTGAACCGCTCTGCGCCAGGCAGCGGACCGTGCGGCGTTAAGCGGTGTCCGGGGCTGGAACAGATAAATCACTCTTTGCTTTTCTGAAGGACGGCGGAAACGTTTCCTCAGCACAGGCAGCAATAAAATAACCGCGATACAGTCCAACGGGTACTCTTCTCCCTGTGATCTGAAATCACGCGCTCCGCCTTTCTCTCCGTGTGAGGGCTTCACCCTCTCCTGGAATTTCCGCTCTTGTGGCAGGTTCAGTGGGAAAACGTTTATTTCAAACCGTTCCGTCGTGCTGTTTAGGATCAGGATTCTCTCAGTTTGAGCCGAGCAGGGCTGGTTCCCGACAAGCGAACGGGCTTTGAGGAATATCCGTCGCTGCGCTCGTGGAGGTGGGCTGCAGCAGCCTGAAAGAATGAAAAAGGGGTCTGTAGGTTGTTGAGCGGGTGGTACTGACATCGTCTCCTCGAAAATTTTAACCAGCTGAAGCCAAAATCCTGTTTTTGAGCCCTGGCTTTCCTTAGGACAGTATTTACTGCAGAGCCATTTCCTTCTCTGATTTCAGGAATGATTTTGGGTTGCTCCCACGTTGGGTTTTTGTTTGCTAGAGGAGCATTCTGGTGTGACACCAGCAGCACCGTAGAGGGATACATACTTTTTGAAAGAGATTTTTGAAACCTTTACATATATATATATACACACACATATATATATACATACATACATATATATATATACACATATATATATATATTTAGATACACTTTCTAGAGTCACTTTACTTTGAAATTGCGATACTGGCATTGTGTATTTTGATTTTTTATTTGGTTTATTTGGTTTTTTTTGGTTTTAATCTGGCCTGTCAAATGGTATAGAGACCTGAGATGCTCTTAAGTTCTTATGTTTTATGTTGGAATCTTGCTGACCTTTGGATTTTTCAGCAAGGTCTTATTTCTTTTCTTAGTGAAGTTTGTCCAGATCCATTCTTTAAAGCGGGTCGAATTCTTGTTTCCTTGTCTGCGATTTCTTTGTTTTCCCCAACTTAATTAGCGAGGCCACAAATACAGGGCTGAAGCACTGCTTTTGCTTGCGCTGTTCCATAGAGCATCTGAGCCTAATTTAAAAAAAAACGAAAGAAGTCAAACAGAATTGTCTATGGAGGCTGAACTGTCTTCTTGCCTCTTCTGCAAATTTTATACCTTTCAAGCTGTGACATCTCCAGCAAGCAGTTAGATATCACAGGGTACGGCAAATTACAGCACGTACCTTTAGGGCGCGTGTGGAGGCAGGAGCTGTTGCTCTTGCCTTGTCTCGTACCTGTTCAGGGGGTAAAGAAGTGTTTAATCTCTGGCCCTGTCATTCTAATGCCTCTAATCTATATTTGAAGTCCCGTTAAAGAAAAAAAAAAATGCGAATCCGTTGTTTTTCAAGCTGCATAAAAAAATGCATCAGGGACAGCTACATTAGCGTTTGAGATTTTCTCCTTTGGCTTTGACAGATGGATATATACATTTTTTTTACACCGACGATTTTTTTTTGTCTTGGTAATGTCGAACTCTTTACAGTGACGGAGTAGCGGGCAGCTTTCGAAAGCCCCGCTCTCAAGTAGGGTTAAAGCCATTTTAGGTGAGCCCGAATTAACATTTCCCTCGTCTTGTAAAGGTCACCCTTTAATTGAGATTCGCCCCTTTCGGTCCAAAGCCGAGGTTCGAGGAGAGCTCTCTTGACAAAGAAGGCACAAATTGGCAGCATAATCTCATCAGAGGCTTGGGTTAGATGGTAATAAATCATTCGGTTCGAAGCTAACGAAACCGCCACGGAGCATAAAACACGCCAGATGCTTGGAAGACTTTTGTGGCTTAGAGTTTGAATAACAGTTGGAGGATCTGTAGATGTCTTGAATTTTTCTTAATAAGGAAGAACTGTTGGGAAGAAAGTATTTCTTACCTAATTAAAGGATTGAAATATTACACATTTGATTATATGTTAGCTGCTATTCGTTTTGTCCGACATATGAATTGAAGGTGTAGTGTTGCTGTCCTGTATGTCTGGTTTTGCACAATATTTCAGAAATTATCGAAAAAAGAAATGGCAACAGCTTCCCTATATCCATTATTCCCTGCCTTTTCTAGAGAGATAAACGTGTGTTGCGAAGGTGATTTTCTTCCATAGAATAAAGATGTAACCTCAATCAATAGAAAAGATGTGATTTAGAGTTCTGTAGGTACAAAGGCCAACAGTTTTTGAAGGGCACTTTGGGCTAAACGCATAAATTGGTGTTGAATTTTTTTCTTAATGTGTCATGTATGGTATTAGAATATTTAGTTATCAGAAGACAGAAATACGGATGTTTTTCCAGTGAGGAGAGTATCAGAGAGGAAGGTTTTGCATCCAGTACTAATGTGAGTAGACGGACGGGGAAAAGGCTGTGGAGGCTGGAGATGGAGTAAGGGAATGCCCGTGAGAAGCAGCAGAGCTTTGAAGCCTCCTGTCGATGAGCTTGTAAATCTCTCATCTGGGGTTTTGTTGTTGTTTTTGGAGCTTGAGTGGGATTGTCCATTTGGGAGAGCGTGGCTGCCCACGTGAATCGTGGTTTGGGGCAGCGGGTTGACTGTTGCTTGGGCAGGTGGTACCGTGCAGAGACCTGGCACCTCTGACTGGTGTGCAGATGTCCCTCTTCTGATGTTTTTTGACTCCAGATCTGGCCTCTTGTACCTTCCTTGTTTCACTTCTTGTTCTTTGCTCTTTTTCTTGTCATAGCAACTCACCAAATCAAATCCACTGTCGCCTGTAAGGACTTGGCCAGTGCACCGAATGTCAACCAACCTCATTGCTTTTGGATCAGAGTGGAGAAATTCTGCTTTCTGTCTTCTCCGTTGCACCCGTGTTCTTTCAAGGGACTAGAGAAATGAGGTGGTGGCACTTCTAGAGTACAGGAGAGGAGCCTCATTGTTTTATTTTGATTGCAAGGTCCATCAGATGAAGGAGGTGGTGAAGGGTGTGGTGTGAGTGTTGGATACATCTTTATCAGGAGCTTGCTTTGGTGGCTAGTCCAGTTGTCAGCAAGTGTGGTCAGCAAGTTTGCTGGTGACACGAAACTGGGAGGAGTGGCTGACACCCCAGCAGGCTGTGCTGCCATTCAGAGAGACCTGGACAGGCTGGAGGGTTGGGCGGGGAGAAATCTTATGCGGTTCAACAGGGGCAAGTGGAGAGTTTTGCACTTGGGAAAGAACAACCCCATGTGCCAGCACAGGTTGGGGACTGACCTGCTGGAGAGCAGCGCAGGGGAAAGGGACCTGGGGGTGCTGGTGGGCAGCAGGATGGCCATGAGCCAGCAGTGTGCCCTCGTGGGCAAGAAGGCCAAGGGCATCCTGGGGTGTGTTAGAAGGGGAGTAGCCAGTAGGTCAAGAGAGGTCCTCCTGCCCCTCTGCTCTGCCCTGGTGAGGCCACATCTGGAATCTTGTGTCCAGTTCTGGGCCCGTCAGCTCCAGAGAGACAGGGAACTGCTGGAGAGAGTCCAGCGCAGCCCCAGGGATGATGGAGGGAGTGGAACATCTCCCTGGTGAGGAAAGGCTGAAGGAGCTGGGTCTCTTTAGTTTGGAGAAGAGGAGGCTGAGGGGTGACCTCATTCATGGTTATAAATATGTCAAGGGGGAGTGTCAGGAGGATGGAGCCAGGCTCTGCTCAGGGATGTCCATTGACAGGACAAGGGGCAATGGGTGGAAGCTGGAACATAGGAGGTTCCATAAAAATATTAGAAAAAACATTTTCACAGTGAGAGTGCCGGAGCCCTGGCCCAGGCTGCCCAGGGAGGGTGTGGAATGTCCTTCTCTGGAGACATTCAAACCCCGCCTGGACGCGTTCCTGTGCGCTCTGCTGTAGGTGACCCTGCTCTGGCAGGGGGTTGGACTACAAGATCTTTGAGGTCCCTTCCAACCTCTAACACTCTGTGTGACTCTGTGTGTGTGACCTGAAAGGTCTGCACTTGAGCGTATTAAATGAAAAATGGTTGAACGAACAACATAGCGCTCAGAACACTGCCTTCCCCTCTAACCGTACTGGCCAGACAATAATAACATGATGTGTGCGGGCTCCATGGAATGACCCTGGTGGTCACCTGTGCCAGCTGTTCCTCTGGGACATACCCTTGGCCAGGCCTTTTTCTTGTACAAAAGTGGAGGCTGGAGGTTGTTTCTGACCCCTCTAAATTGACTGGTAGCTTTGCCTGTCCTTTCACAGAAGTTGTAGATACCCCAGTGAGCTGAGCTTGCAGGCTCGGGTGAGGGTATGGGTTAGCTGCAGTAGGAGGAGCGGTGCTTCGGGAGTGTTCAAGGACTATTTTTTCCAAGTTAACTGTCACCAAGAACTATATTTCTGGGCAAAATGACTTTTCTTTGCCTCAGTTCCCTGGAACGTTTTGCAGTGTTAGGACCTTTCAGGAGTCCCAGGACGACTGTTTTGATGTGGCTTCTCTTCTATGGATACTTCTTCTCTCCAGTTCCTACCCAGTATCCTCCTAAAATTATAAAGCCTTTTTTTGCTTGTGACAATAGGTCCCTTTTCATCAGTGGGTTCACAGTTACAGCAAACGCTGTATACAGTATAAATTAGTATATACTACATGTGTGATACAAGTTTCTTGGTTTTGCTTCTCCAGTGATGGCGAAAATTGGATTAATTGGCTCATTTTGGGAGAGGAGTGACCTTGTGAAGCACTTGGTTATACACGGAGCAAAGATTGGTCACTGTAGATAATAATATGCCACGTTTGTATGTAATTTGATGAAAGAGGACAGGGAGGGTGACCACGCTCCGGGTTCAAAGTGGCGTTTGCGGTTCCTCACGTGCGTGTGCACAGCAGGGTCTGAATTTCAACCCGTGCTCTGTATATAGATTTCCCAAATTTTCACGCTTCCATTGCCAGTCTTTTGAGCCGTGCGGTCACCACAAAGGCAGAGAAGTTGTTGAAACCAGATTTTTCTGTGTGTTTTCTCCATATGAAACTTCCGCAGCTGCTCGAAGGAGGTTGTTCCAAGTTTGCTGGAGGAAGCCAGACAGATTCTTTTTCCTCTAAATATTGGGTACAGCGAATCCTTGCCGAAGATCTCATTAGCGTTTGCATATTTCATTGTAATCACTTAATAGTATAATAGCAAAAACTTGATTCCCAGTAGCTGGATTCTTTTACATCCTATCAAAAGTATTCCAAGTGATTAGGGGCTTAGAGTGCATCTGTGCTTCTCTTTGGGAATTTTAATTGCACCAATCACGTGGTTGTGTTTGACTTAATTGTCATCAGTCGTTATTGGATGAGATCCCTTGCCTGGGCGCTGCGCTCGCCGTCCCTCAATGGCACCGAGAAACGTGCGAACAAATGGAACAAATGGCACTTTCTTTGTCTGCTTAATGAATACGTAAGTGATTTCAAATGGCCTCTTCCCTCCGCTCCAACCATGTATTTCTTTGGTAATGGGAGATGTGTTGATGTTCTGCGGAATAGCTGTAATTCCAGGGATAATTGCTTTATAGTGCACTCAGTGCTTTTCCCTTGGCAAGGTAAGGTGCCGATTTGGCGCGACCCCGGGTTGAGCAAGGAGGAAGCGCGTGCTCCGGGGGCGCTTCCACGACAGCGGGATGCTCGGGGTTGGAAAATAAGCGTGCCTGCTTTTTTAGCTACTGTGGAAATGTGAAAATTCATGTATGTGTATTGGATTGGCCTGGCCAGATTTTGGGGGTGAGGGTGGGGGGGAGGTGCAGGGTGGCTTCTGCAAGAAGCTACTAGAAGGTTCCCAAGTTTGATCGAGCCAATTCCAGCTGGCTCCAAAGAGGGACCCGCCGCTGGCCAAGGCTGAGCCTGTCAGTTAAGTGATAGCAGAGGAACGCCTCTGTGAAAAACATATTTAAGAACGGGAAAAAGAACTGCGCCATAACAGCTGGCACAGAGATGGAGGAGTGAGAATCTGTGCAGACACCAAGGTCAGTGAAGAAGGAGGGGGGGGAGGATGAGCTCCAGGCGCCGGAGCAGAAGGAGTCCCCCGGGTCCATGGTGAAGACCGTGGTGAAGCGGGTTGTCCCCCTGCAGCCCATGGGCGAGGTGCAGATGTCCACCGTGAGGATCACCGCGTAGATGTCCAGCGAGGACTCCACGCCGTGTGGGTGGATGCCTGAAAGGGGACTGTAGCCCGTGGGAAGCCGCATCAGAGCAAGTCGCTGCTGGAACCTGTAGCCCGTGGAAGAGGGAATGCCCACGCTGGAGCAGGTTGGCCGGTGGGACTTTTGGGACGCTGCGGGTGGCTCACGCTGGAGCAGTTTCCCCTGAAGGACCGCGCCTCAGACTCACGAGGGGTGGGCTGCCCCTTGTGAGGTGTTTCCCGTTGGGCAGTTTGTGATGAATTGCCCTTCGTGGGACGACTCACGCGGAGAAGAGAGCGTGAAGCTTGTCTCCCGTGAGAGGGACCCCACGGTGGCCCTGGGGAAGAGTGAAGAGTCCTCCCCCGGAGTGAAGAAGCGGTGGAACCAACGTCGGATGAACTGACCGCAACCCCCATTCCCTGTCCCCCTGCGCCGCTCGGGGGGAGGAGGTGGAGAAACCAGGATTGATGTTAAGCCCAGGAAGAAGGGAGGGATGGAGGAAGGTGTTCTGTTTGTTAAGATCTGTTTGCTTTTTCTCATTTGTCACTACTCCTCTCTGATTAGTTCTTTTAATAAATGTAATTAATTTCCCTAAAATCGGATCTGTTTTGCTTGGGACAGTAAATGAGGGTGATCTCCCTGTCCTTATCTCAAACCCTGAGCCCTTGGAAATATTTTCTCCCCCTGTCTAGCCGTGAAGGGGGAGTGAGAGAGCGGCTGTGTGGGCACCTGGCGGCCGGCCAGGGTCAACCCACGACAGTAAGATTGGCTCAAAGTTATGTGCACCGTAAGCAGGTGAAATCTAAACTGTTTTAAGAGTTGAGGAGCCGTGATGTTGAATAGTTTTTGTGGCGCGCACACCCAGAAGGACGTAACTACATTTTAAAGATTATGCAAAAAGCAACCAAAACCCGCTTCA
The DNA here is from genome assembly GCA_020746105.1 of Trogon surrucura. NCBI lineage: Eukaryota > Metazoa > Chordata > Aves > Trogoniformes > Trogonidae > Trogon > Trogon surrucura. The sequence goes on from CM036617.1 coordinate 219,736,338, forward strand.
TCTGGAAATGTCCCTGTTTTTCCATGTGTGTTCAGCCCAAAAGGACCAGGCAGGTTTTTTTTAATCATATGAGTTAGTTTTTCAGTGAAGCATTGCAATACAGAAAGCAAAAATTTACGTAATTCCTTGAGAGCGGCTTCTTCAGTTATTCCTCTCTCTGACTTCAGTCAGCCATTGGGTTGAATCTGGATACCCATGTATTTCTTGCAACCTTTTGCTTTCTCATTAGTTCCCTGGAAGAGAAGCTCTTAGGACTCTATTAGCGGTAACACCGGGTGCGAGCGCATGTAAAGAGGAGCAGATGTATTGTGAGATACGGCGCCGTGTAAATATCTGACAATCCTGGTGGCGTTAATACGCGTCTGTTCGCCCTAATTGATGAGTTCGGTGCTGCGCTGGGTATTTCACGTATCTGGGGTGGGGGGTAAAAATTCCTCAAGGAGAAGCCTTTCCTCGCTTTGTCCGCTCGCTTGATAACCCAAGGAAGGCAAATGTTTATTGAGAGGTGCGATAAGGAGCTGAATACCCGGTTGCGTTACTCTTCCAAACGCAGACGTCAGGCAATAATTTTTAGTTTCAATAGACTGGGTTGGCATTATTACGTTTAACCGTACCAGATTGAGCACTTATCTCTGCTGTTGTATTGTGTCTGTAATTATAGAGAGCCTTAGCACCAGTAGAGTTGCTTAGAGCCTGTTTGGAATGTAGAGCAGTGTATTAAAGATAAAAGCAAAGGACGGGTTTTGCTGGAGTTATTTATACCTTTTATTTCCTTCTTCTTGTTTTAGGAACTAATTTAATTTCTAAAAGTTTGTCAAATCGCTTTTAGGGCTTATCTCGGTCTCTGCTTAAATTCTCTGTATTCTTTCTTATTAATAGTCATCAGTTCCTTGGTCCTTTTCCTGGAGGTGACGTTTTTCATCCAGAAATAATGACCGGTTCATACATTCATGTGTCTATTCAGCTTCAGACCAAGGGAATTTGTATTTGCGCTGACACGGGGAGTTTGGGGCAGGGGGAACCGAAGGTGCTGGGTTGTGTGTAAATGGTGCTGGGCCATCTGTGCACCTCAGCTTCCTCTGATATCCCGCAGGTAAGAATCATTCATGTAGCTAAAGGCTTTCTTTTTAAAACCATTTTCATAACTAGAGGATCCAATTTAGGAATTTAACAAAAAGTCGCCCGGTGTAGCTCGGCCTTTACCTTTGTGTGACAAAAAGCACTTACCCTATTTCAGGTGCTGCAAACACAAAGAAAAAAAGGGAGAATAATTTTATTTTCTCCTGTTGAGTGGGGGTAGAGATTTGAAATGGAGAGATAACGTGTGCTTAAGGCAGGAGAAAAATACAGCATCTCCTGCCTGGTTGCTAGAAGAGCAGATGCCCTATTCACAGCCAAAAAACGCTGAGGAAAGTGGATGGAGGATCGTCAACATCTCTCAATTTTGTCCTTCTCTGCCACTGCTTTTTTCCCTTTGGAGTGAACTGGAGTCATTGTGCAGAAAACTTGGCGTTACGCTAAAAAAATGGTTTTAAGTAGGCTGCACATCCAAGATGCATTGCAGAGTAGTTCGTATCTGCTGACGCGCAGAGTTGTGGCGCAGTCGGCGATTGACTAATTATGTGATTAAAATTGTCTGTGCTCTCTTGGCTAGAGTTTGGTCTGTGTATGCAACAAGGCATTAAAGGGAAGGATTTTGTAATGTATAGAGACAGTCCCCAGGTTCCAGTATAAGTTGGGGAATGACTTATTAGAGAGCAGCGCAGGGGAAAGGGACCTGGGGGTGCTGGTGGGCAGCAGGATGGCCATGAGCCAGCAGTGTGCCCTTGTGGGCAAGAAGGCCAGTGGCATCCTGGGGTGTGTTAGAAGGGGGGTGGTTAGTAGGTGGAGAGAGATTCTCCTGCCCCTCTGCTCTGCCCTGGTGAGGCCACATCTGAGGGAGCTGGGACTCTTTGGTTTGGAGAAGAGGAGACTGAGGGGTGACCTCATTCATGTTTACAAATATATCAAGGGTGAGTGTCACGAGGATGGAGCCAGGCTCTTCTCAGTGACAACCACTGATAGGACAAGGGGTAATGGGCTGAAACTGGAACACAAGAGGTTCCGCTTAAACTCGAGAAGAAACTTCTTCTCAGTGAGGGTGACGGAGCCCTGGCCCAGGCTGCCCAGGGAGGTTGTGGAGTCTCCTTCTCTGGAGACATTCCAGACCCGCCTGGACACGTTCCTGTGTAGCATTATCGAGGCGTTCCTGCTCTGGCAGGGGGATTGGACTGGATGATCTTTCGAGGTCCCTTCCAATCCCTGACATTCTGTGATTCTGTGATTCCTGCCCGGTCTGCTCGAGGAGATTGAAGCAGTTGGGGAGTGTAGTAGGGTAGGTACAGCCTTCAACATTTCCTAAGGTACCATTTCTGATCCCTCTTCTTTCACTTTGTCACCCAGTTTATACACTTTCTGCTCAGGCAGGAGTGGTAAGTTGAATATTATGTTCTTCTGGTTTAACGCTTTGTTTTCCATTCCAGTTACCAGTCTTGGCACTCACGTAAGAACTCTTCTTTACATCCAGTTTCCCTGTTGGGGTTTTTTAGACCAAACTATCTGCTAGTTGAGCCTGGTTGCTACACCAGCCCTTCTAGTACAGGCTCATTTACTTGTTAATTTTTTTCCTCTTAAAGTATAACCACTAAACAATAGTCTTCTTGAAGTACCTCTGCTATGTGCTGCCTCCTTCAGACGTATCGATTTTGGACCCTTTACCTGCATTATAGAATCATAGAATCACAGAACTGTTCAGGTTGGAGAAGACCCCTGAGGTCATCAAGTCCAACCATTAACCCTACACTACAACCTTTAACCCTACACTACAAGTTCACCCCTAAACCATCTCACCCAACACCACATCTAAATTAACGACAAAGCTGTATAATTTCGTGCTTAGAAGAGCACAGCAAGAACTGCTTTTACATGGCCCTGAAAAGCCCAGGAAAAGTCAAGAGACCCGCTATTTATTTTATATTTCACACAAACTCTGGATGAACTGATGCATTTAAAAAGAAAAAAAAACAAAACAACAAGATGTTGCTGTCAGAGTCGAATCGAGTCTCAGGCTTGCATGGAAGTGGCCGCTTAACGCTTCGTCTCGAGTCGTTTTGTACCCATCACCTTTAGTTACGTCGTGCTGTCATGAGAAGGGCTGTGCTGCCGTAACCGTACCGCTGAGATACGCTTTAACACATGGGAGGCTTTTAACCCAGTCGTTCTCAACCCTTGCTTGCCAACAGTCCTCGCATTTCGGGATCTGAAGCGACTGCTCACGGTGCCCGTGGGTGACGTCCTTCCAAGGCAATTAGTAGCCTCAGTGGACCTGGTCTGGCTGTTACACAGTGAATTTTCAGCGTGCCAGCTGGGTCCTGCCAGAGGAGCAGGTGAAAGACACTGTCGGGGGTTCGGGCTGGGCTGGCCACTAACACGGACAGGCACTCTCTAACCCCCTCTTCCCCCCGCAAAACGGGAAGAGAAAAGGGAATGAGGCAGAGAGACTTACGGGTGAGAGAAGGAAAAAAACTAGAACAGCTTTAATATGAAATGAAAATAATAGGAATAATGGTAAAAAGATACAAGCAAAGAACTATATACAACTATAGATAAGCCCGATATCGAACCCGACTCCCTCATCCGATACCGGTCCCCACTGGTGCTGCAGAGCAGGAGGCACTGGGGCAGCCCCAGGCTCAGCGGGAGCTGGATACAGGAGCTGGATTCGGGAACTCAGGATCTGGATCAAAATCAGGAGGTCAGATGGAGTCCTCTCTGGACACCGGCCAGTGCAGAAAAAGGGTGAACAAAAGGCAAAAGGGACAAAAAAAAGGGCAAAAACGGAGGAAACTCTCGTGATCACTCAATTTATACTAGATGTGACGTATATGGGATGGAATACCCTCGTTGGTCACCTGTCCTGTCTGTTACCCCCTGGAGGTGCAACCTTTTACTTCCTTGTGCCCCTCTTATTCGCTGGCCCCCCCAGCGTGGCACACACGAGCCAGCAGTGGCCTTGGGCACTGCAGGAATAAGCATCAGCCAGAGCCTTTCTGCATCCCAGCCCCGGGCAGTGACTGCAAACATCAGGGGTTATCGCTGCCAGCAGCACACACTGTCTGCAGAAACACGCTGCCACCTTCAGAGAGTGCAGCCTTTTAGAAGACACTAAACTGGAAAGTAAAAATCACTGAACAGGACTGGGTTTTCAGCTAAACCCAGGACAGACACGTTTAACTTTTACTTGATGTCTTGCCTGTACAGCCTGGGTACGATCACGGTGGGATTTTGGAAATCGCAGGTTCCCTCGGTGACGATGCGGTTTTCTGTCGCCTTCTGAGTGGAGAGGCGGAGCGCAAAGCGAGAAGAACCTTCATTGCCTACTTCGATCTGTTAAATATTTAGATTTGCCAAAGGTGTTCTGAGAGCACTGAGAAGTCTTTGGTAGAAGGCTAGAGAAGAGTGAAGCTGGAGATTTTAATTGAAAATTTCATCTAGGTTTTTGTATTCTCTGATTGTATGTCATAATATCCCACTTCCTATCACCTTAGAGCAGGTTGTAAAGTTGATGTAGCATCATTTGTCCAGGAAATACTTGGGTTACTGCCTTTTCGTTACTAGAAAACAGTACCAGGCTCTCTTTCTGAACTGTTTTAGTGACACAAAGCTCATCTTTCAGGGCTACAAGGAATCAGCTTTAGGTAAAAACCACAATTGATTGTGGCATTTTTAATTTTATTTTTATTTTTATGTTGCTTGGTGACTCTAATTGATCCAGGAGATGCTAAACTGAGGAAGTGTGGTCTAGACTCTCGGGTAGTGAGGTGGACTGCGAACTGGCTAAGGGGAAGAAGCCAAAGAGTTGTGGTCAATGGGGCGGAGTCTGGTTGGAGACCTGTATCCAGTGGAGTGCCTCAAGGGTCGGTACTGGGACCAGTATTATTCAATATATTCATCGATGACTTGGATGAGGGACTAGAGAGTACTATCAGCAAGTTTGCTGATGACACCAAGCTGGGAGGAGTGGCTGACACGCCAGAAGGCTGTGCTGCCATCCAGCGAGACCTGGACAGGCTGGAGGGTTGGGCGGGGAAAAATGTAATGAAATATAACAAGGGTAAATGTAGGGTCTTGCATCTGGGTAGGAACAACCTCGGGTTCCAGTATAAGTTGGGGAATGACTTATTAGAGAGCAGTGTAGGGGAAAGGGACCTGGGAGTCTTGGTGGACAGCAGGATGGCCATGAGCCAGCACTGTGCCCTTGTGGCCAGGAAGGCCAATGGCATCCTGGGGTGTATTAGAAGGGGGGTGGTTAGTAGGTCGAGAGAGGTTCTCCTTCCCCTCTACTCTGCCCTGGTGAGACCCCATCTGGAATACTGTGTCCAGTTCTGGGCCCCTCAGTTCAAGAGAGACAGGGAACTGCTGGAGAGAGTCCAGCACAGGGCAATTGGGATGATGGAGGGAGTGGAGCATCTCCCTGGTGAGGAAAGGCTGAGGGAGCTGGGGCTCTTTAGCTTGGAGAAGAGGAGGCTGAGGGGTGACCTCATTCATGTTTACAAATATCTAAAGGGTGAGTGTCACGAGGATGGAGCCAGGCTCTTCTCGGTGACACCCAATGACAGGACAAGGGGTAATGGGCTGAAACTGGAACAGAAGAGGTTCCGCTTAAACTCGAGAAGAAACTTCTTCTCAGTGAGGGTGATGGAGCCCTGGCCCAGGCTGCCCAGGGAGGGTGTGGAGTCTCCTTCTCTGGAGACATTCCAGACCCGCCTGGACACGTTCCTGTGTAGCATTATCGAGGCGTTCCTGCTCTGGCAGGGGGATTGGACTGGATGATCTTTCGAGGTCCCTTCCAATCCCTAACATTCTATGATTCTAGGATTCTATGATTAGGTCACAGAAGGAAAGTATCAATGAATTCCCCTCCTCACCTACTGGAGTAAATGAAATCCACATTGGGCTTTGCTGATTTAATTTTTTTCACTTTTCTGGCAGGTTCCCTTGGAAATTTTCTCACCAAATTGCTGTTGGGTCTGTCTGTTGGGGGATACCCCTGCCAGTTATTTCTCAGACTGTAGGAAATCAATTATTTGATGGCGCTACAACCATAAATACCTTATTCACCCTACACAAAATGCTTTGATTTCTCTTTTTTTTTCAGTCCTTTTTCCCTTACTGGCTGTTGGAGCTTCTGAGTTAGTCTGAACCAAGCGTAAACCGTGTCTTACTCGCCAAGAAGAGTCGTTAAGACTAAGTAATGCCGCTCAATTGAATTAAATGTGGGGAAAGAAGATTGAAACCTCCTTCTCTCCGTTTTAATAGGAAGTTGATGCAAATGGCAGCGGGGAAGCAAGTTACAGCACATTTTGATGAAGTAGTGGCGAGTCGGTGCGATGGGTTGGATTGTCCATGCAGGAAGTTAATGATGCAGATACGAAGCAGAACGAGGGGAATGGACGTGGCGGATGTAAGACCAGGGAAATTAAGCAGGTTAATTCCAGGCCTTGACGCAAGACTCCGTTACTCTGCGCTCTGAGTGCACATTATTGCGGTTATCATCTCGTGTGTTTAACTCACTTAACGGCTTTTTGATCGTGCTTATGCGGAAAACCCAAGGATAGAAGTGTTCTGACTTCCCATTTTTGCCCTTTCTTCTGAGAGATAGGATTTATTATTTTTTAAACCGAAAAAAGAGCCGGATGTGATGCACTCAGTGTCCGGTTGCTGGTGTTCCCCTGGAGAGCACAGCAGGGATTTCATCTGTAAGATTTACCCAGACAAAATTCCTTTCCTTTCCTTTCCTTTCCTTTCCTTTCCTTTCCTTTCCTTTCCTTTCCTTTCCTTTCCTTTCCTTTCCTTTCCTTTCCTTTCCTTTCCTTTCCTTTCCTTTCCTTTCCTTTCCTTTCCTTTCCTTTCCTTTCCTTTCTTCCTTTCCTTTCCTTTCCTTTCCTTTCCTTTCCTTTCCTTTCCTTCCTCTCCTCTCCTCTCCTCTCCTCTCCTCTCCTCTCCTCTCCTCTCCTCTCCTCTCCTCTCCTCTCCTCTCCTCTCCTCTCCTCTCCTCTCCTCTCCTCTCCTCTCCTCTCCTCTCCTCTCCTCTCCTCTCCTCTCCTCTCCTCTCCTCTCCTCTCCTCTCCTCTCCTCTCCTCTCCTCTCCTCTCCTCTCCTCTCCTCTCCTCTCCTCTCCTCTCCTCTCCTCTCCTCTCCTCTCCTCTCCTCTCCTCTCCTCTCCTCTCCTCTCCTCTCCTCTCCTCTCCTCTCCTCTCCTCTCCTCTCCTCTCCTCTCCTCTCCTCTCCTCTCCTCTCCTCTCCTCTCCTCTCCTCTCCTCTCCTCTCCTCTCCTCTCCTCTCCTCTCCTCTCCTCTCCTCTCCTCTCCTTCCCTTTCCTTTCCCCTTCTCCTTTCCCTTCTCCTCTCCCTTCTCCTTTCCCTTTCCCTTCTCCTTTCCCAATTTTTCTAACGCACATTATTTTGGAGGAACATGCATGAGCGTAACAGGAGTTCAGGGAAGAGGTTTCTGTTTGCCCTCACAGGTATCAGCCCTCCCTGCACACCCTCCTGGCTTTACACCGGCTGCTTTAACATCCAGTCCTCTACCCCCTGGGATGCGACTGCGAGTAAAGAGTGAGGCTGTGTTAATCCTGCGGGAACCTTCAGTTAGTTACTGGTGTAGCTGATTCACCTGCAGGCTCTGCTATCGATCCCGAAGCGACGCTGTAATTTTCTAGGACTTTGCACAAGCAGAACTTTTCCACGTTTGACATCCCGGTGCTGGGAAACAAGCAGGAGCGACCCTGTTAACCAGACCCTTACGCTGCCGGCGATACCTGCACAGCGCCGTGGCTACTTGGCAGATTTTCCCAGCTTAAACAAATTGGGAGTTAACTGTGCTGGTCTTCAAAAGGAATAGAAATAGTCTCATTTGCTCTTGGTTCAACTGATTCAGAGCAGCTAAGTGACAAAAACAGTGATGGTACATCCGTATTTGTAGGTTACTTTAGTAGAAATCGGAGTTTAGTAAAGAACAGGACTGTTAAAGCTTTGCTGAGTTTTGCGTAAGTGCTTCTCAGGGTAAATCTTTATAGTGAGAAATTTTTTTGCATTTCAAATGCCGTCACTCATGTTGCATGGCACTTCAACTCGAGAAGAAACTTCTTCTCAGTGAGGGTGCCGGAGCCCTGGCCCAGGCTGCCCAGGGAGGGTGTGGAGTCTCCTTCTCTGGAGACATTCCAGACCCGCCTGGACACGTTCCTGTGTAGCATTATCGAGGCGTTCCTGCTCTGGCAGGGGGATTGGACTGGATGATCTTTCGAGGTCCCTTCCAATCCCTGACATTCTGTGATTCTGTGATTCTGTGACAGTGTGTCAGGAAACGGGCAGTTCCTCTGCAGATATGGGCAAATGAGACATCGTCTTCTCTTCATCTCCTCTCCTTAGCTCATTTAGGAAGCTGACAGGACTAAATGCCCGTCCATTTCTGTGTTTTAAAAGACACTTCTGTTATTTCTAACTTTAAGTAGCCTTAACGTTAACTTTCTATGAAGTTGCCTCTTCTTTTTACTTGTTTTCAAATGACTGCACGTTACCAGATTCTGGTTCGCTTCGTTCCGTCGTTCGTGTCACCAGCAAGATGCGTTTCCAAATGCTCTGAAGAGCAGCACCGTGGTTACAGCTCTCCGGAACGAGCTCACGGGTGCGGTTTGTAACTTCTTAATTTTACAAATATTGAGACAGACGTTTTACGAAACAACTTCTCGGTGCTGTTCCTTTTATTGAAGGTACAACTGCGTGTTCCTTTTATACAGGGTAAGTGGCTTTAGATCTGTGGGGTTTACGCCAGTGGTTGAAGATTGATGCAAGAGTGGTCGGTAACTTCTAAGGAAACTTGGGCCACACCTGGACAGGACTTCAGTGAACACAGAATCTTTTATCCTCATAGTGTGAACGACTGAAAACACAACTAGCACTTCATGCGGGCGGAAAGCAATAATTCTCGAAAGGCTTCCTTTTTCCTTTAAAGCAAGTTAAATAAGCAGATGGGAATAGACTGTTGTAACACAATTACGGTGCCATACGGACTAGACCTTTTTTAATGACTACCTGCAAAAATGTTCCTTTGAAATAAGTATAAATACCTATTTTAATAACAAGACAAACTGCTGTGTGTCAGGGACTAAAAATAGCCGAGAGTAATATTTCTTTTAACTGGTCGTAGGGTGGTGTTTTCCCTTCCTCGGATGTCAGGGTGTCTTTTCAACAGAGGCCGTTTTCTAGAGCGTGGGTTGTGGTTTTGGGGGAGTGGGGTGGGACACAGACTCTGGTGTTTAATTTAGTGGTTTCGGTTCAACCAGAAGCGGTGCTGGAGCTCCCATTATCACCTTTTAGCCCCAGTTCGCTCCTTCGCTGGGTGGCTCGTGCCGTTCACAGAATCACAGGGTCACAGAATGTTAGGGATTGGAAGGGACCTCGAAAGATCATCCAGTCCAATCCCCCTGCCAGAGCAGGAACGCCTCGATAATGCTACACAGGAACGTGTCCAGGCGGGTCTGGAATGTCTCCAGAGAAGGAGACTCCACACCCTCCCTGGGCAGCCTGGGCCAGGGCTCCGGCACCCTCACTGAGAAGAAGTTTCTTCTCGAGTTTAAGCGGAACCTCTTATGTTCCAGTTTCAGCCCATTACCCCTTGTCCTGTCATTGGTTGTCACTGAGAAGAGCCTGGCTCCATCCTCCTGACACTCACCCTTTAGATATTTGTAAACATGACTGAGGTCACCCCTCAGCCTCCTCTTCTCCAAACTAAAGAGCCCCAGCTCCCTCAGCCTTTCCTCACCAGGGAGATGCTCCACTCCCTCCATCATCCCAGTTGCCCTGTGCTGGACTCTCTCCAGCAGTTCCCTGTCTCTCTGGAGCTGAGGGGCCCAGAACTGGACACAATATTCCAGATGTGGCCTCACCAGGGCAGAGTAGAGGGGCAGGAGAACCTCTCTTGACCTACTAACCACCCCCCTTCTAACACACCCCAGGATGCCATTGGCCTTCCTGGCCACAAGGGCACACTGCTGGCTCATGGCCATCCTGCTGTCCACCAGCACCCCCAGGTCCCTTTCCCCTACGCTGCTCTCTAATAAGTCATTCCCCAACTTCTACTGGCACCTGGGGTTGTTCCTACCCAGATGCAAGACCCTACATTTACCCTTGTTATATTTCATTACATTTTTCCCCACCCAACCCTCCAGCCTGTCCAGGTCTCGCTGGATGGCAGCACAGCCTGCTGGTGTGTCAGCCACTCCTCCCAGCTTGGTGTCATCAGCAAACTTGCTGACAGTACTCTCTAGTCCCTCATCCAAGTCATTGAGGAATATATTGAATAATAGTGGTCCCGTTGCTGCCTTTGGGAGAGCAGCCAGGGAAGTTGGTCTCTTGAGGTCGATCAGAGGAGAACAGATGGACGGACGCGGGCGGGATGGAAGGTGACACAACAGGTAGCGTATTGAGAGCAAAGGAGAGATGCCTTCAAAGAACAGCGTGCATTAGGACAAAATGCAACTTTCCTTTAATAGTTATGCTGGCACAGAGATATTCTCTGTCACTTGTCCTTTTGTTTTTTCCCCTTTTTTGATCAACCAGTCCGTGGCTGAGAACCTCTTTCCAAATCTTTCAAAATCGTCACTTGGGAGAAAACGAATGAGGCCTCAAAATTTGGATGCCTACTTTTTTTTCTTCTTTTTGAAAAGTGGAACCTGACTTTCCAAGTCACTTAACTGACCTATTTTACTTTAAAACACGTCAGTTTTTCCTCAGTGTATCCGAAGCGTCACAAAACACCTCTTAGACTGTGATGTTTGTGTTCGGGTTAGGCTGAGCTGTAGAAATGAGGGGAAGGTAGCTTCCCTCCAGTTTGGGTGCCTCTGAATTTCACTGAGTGAGCTCACCGAGTGGTAAAGAGGAAGAGTTGAATGATTTTCACCTGGATTTCTGATGTATATACGTCAGTTAAACGCGTGAGACTGAGGATTGTAGAGGGAAACGGGGTGTGCTCAGTTAGGATATGAAGAGAGGTGTCTTCGCTAAGGGAAATACAGGATACAACTGAGATTTTTGGAGTTAGCTGAAAAAGTAATTCTGTCTTTAGCAGTGGTCAGCAGAAGTCCCCTGCTTTGGCTCTTGGTAAGAAGGAGGACATGAGTCAAGAGATTTTCCTTCAACTGGGATGTTCATCACAGGTCTCTTGCCTCCACTTTCCATTTTGTTGTGAAACCTCCAGCAACTTCATGTCTTGGAGGTCCCTCCATCCCTGCTACGTTTTTTGAGGGCTCGATGTTTTGCTAATTGGCCCAGGGACGGGAGTATCCTGCAGAAAAGGACACAGGCACCACAGAAGGGTCAGCTTATTGTAGTGTCTATTTCAAAGTATTACAAGAAGAAGGCGATGCAAGCTTATTATACTCTAGTTTTAAGCAGCAAGGAGAATAAGCAGGGTAATGCACCTCATCATTACTCTGTAGACTTAGTGATAGTGTTTAAGGTCCATCACCAATCACTTCAATATCATTGTGGGAGGAGTGGTTGACACCCCAGCAGGCTGTGCTGCCATTCAGAGAGACCTGGGCAGGCTGGAGGGCTGGGCGGGGAGAAATCTGATGAAGTTCAGCAAGAGCAATTGTAGAGTTTTGCACTTGGGAAAGAACAACCCCATGTGCCAGCACAGGCTGGGGACTGCCCTGCTGGAGAGCAGCGCAGGGGAAAGGGACCTGGGGGTGCTGGTGGGCAGCAGGATGGCCATGAGCCAGCAGTGTGCCCTCGTGGGCAAGAAGGCCAAGGGCATCCTGGGGTGTGTCAGAAGGGGAGTAGCAAGTAGGTCAAGAGAGGTCCTCCTGCCCCTCTGCTCTGCCCTGGTGAGGCCACATCTGGAATCTTGTGTCCAGTTCTGGGCCCCTCAGCTCCAGAGAGACAGGGAACTGCTGGAGAGAGTCCAGCACAGGGCAACTGGGATGATGGAGGGAGTGGAGCATCTCCCTGGTGAGGAAAGGCTGAGGGAGCTGGGTCTCTTTAGCTTGGAGAAGAGGAGGCTGAGGGGTGACCTCAGTCATGGTTATAAATATGTCAAGGGGGAGTGTCAGGAGGACGGAGCCAGGCTCTGCTCGGGGATGTCCAGTGACAGGACAAGGGGCAACGGGTGGAAGCTGGAACACAGGAGGTTCCACAAAAATATGAGAAAAAGCTTTTTCACAGTGAGGGCAACGGAGCCCTGGCCCAGGCTGCCCAGAGAGGGTGTGGAGTCTCCTGCTCTGGAGACATTCCAGACCCGCCTGGACGCGTTCCTGTGCGCTCTGCTGTAGGTGATCCTGCTCTGACAGGGGGGTTGGACTGGATGATCTTTGAGGTCCCTTCCAACCTCTGACACTCTGTGATTCTGTGATCACCCAGACCCGCAGTGGCTGGGCAGCCCCTGTTGCAGTGAGGATTCTGGAGAACCGTCCCGGCGATCGGGAAGCCCTGCGCAGCGCGCCCACTCGTAGGGGTCTCCGAAGTCACTGCAAGAGGCTCCAGCTTTTGTACTATTAAATAAAAAACCTGACCTAACTGCAAAAGCAGGAGCATCTGGTGTTGTCCCCTCTGCTGGATTCCTTCCACAGCCTGGCCGGGGCTAAAGGAAGGATACAAGGGAGTCTCCCTGTCTGTTTTGGTCCTTAATCACAAATTTCTTACCCAAGCTGGGCCTCTGGTGTCACGAGCTTGTAACCTGCTTCTAACAAAGGGAGAGGCAGCTCGTTTCCCAGCCTTGCACCTGACATTTAGATAAAAGATCACCCTGCTATTTCACCCTGCACGTTCAGTGTTAACAGCAAAGCTTTTACAGATTGCCATTGGAATATATATATATGTATGTGTGTGTATATATATATGTGTGTGTATATATATATGTGTATATATATGTATATATGTATATATATCTGTATATATGTGTATATATATGTGTGCATATATTTATATATATATGTATATATATGTGTATATATACGTTTGTGCATATATGTATATATATAGTTATGTATACATATGCTAAAGTAGATTATCAATACATGACATATGTGATGAACACTATATAGTGTGGGATTGTGAGGATCATCTATAGGTCAACTTCAGTTGACGACTCAGGCCCCAGCACTACACCCAAAAGGCATTGGGGATCGGGGGGTGCTGATAGGATTGGGAGGCTGGGGGACCTCGACACACCCACTTGTATGAGCCTCACTTTCTGCAGAAATCAGCTCAAAGTGGAGCTTGCTTTGGATTTTTTAATCAACAAGGTTTATATAAGTGACATAAATATGCATTTACTTAAGTTCTCTGAACGCAGCTCTCGGGAGCACCATAACTGAAGCATTTAAAATAACCTAAATTGTGTAGATGGTGGGGAGAAGAAAACCGCGTGTGTTCTGACCCTTCTGCCTTCTGCTCCCAGTGGGTACTTCAGAACTGATGCTTTGTCTCACTGCTTGACCATGATCTTTGCTTTTCTCCACCTTCAAATGAGCAAACCCCCCTTTGGGGTTTCTAGGCTTTCCAGCAGAACTTGCGAGGAAGGATGGAGAACTCCTTTGGTTTTTGAGCACAGCCAATGCTGGTGAGTTAAAGTATTCACTACTCAAATGAGATGTGGAAAATTGTTTCTCTGGTGAGACCAAGAAACCTCAATGTTTTCAGCTCTGTGCAGAAATTTCAGAGTATTGGGGAAAAAAAAAAAAAAATCTGTTCTGTGACAGGACTAGCAAATGTCCCTGGTTTCTGAGATGGAATGGCTGTATGTGTTTGCTTGGACTTTTTCTATCTGATGCCTACATCTGACGTTCTGGACATTTATGGATGCATTTGCTTCGTCTGGCTTTCTGAGGAGACAGCCATCTGGTCCTGTCGGTGTTGTTGGATCGCTCTTCCAAAAGGAAAAGGCGACTTTGCTTTTCATCTTCCATTTGAAATAGCTCATTAATTAAAAAAAGAAAATAAAAGTATTGAACACGTAATACGTTAGATTGTGTGTGCAGTATAGCTTGGCTCGTATGGAGGAGGGCAGGGCCACTGCAGAAGCAAATGAGAGAAGTTCAAACCTTGCTTGGCAGAAGACAGTGACGTCCTGTCAAACACATAAATAGTGCTGGGGACAGGGGGAAGGAAGGGGAGGTGGCGATTTTCTTCCAATTCTCTTCACTTCTAATCATCTCTACTGTAGCTTTAGCAGTGTTTCAGTTCTAACTGAAGGGCAAAAACCCCCAAACCTCTTCATTTTCTGTTTCCCGGATTTTCTTGATGGGTCATCGTACTCAGCCGATTGCCTTGACAGCTTCTCATCCAGCTGATAAATGAGGGCTCCAGTGTTTTTATTATACTCCAATATGTTGTCTACGGGGCTGTTAATGCCTGGTGGCAGGAGAAATTCCTGCTGTATCTCATGCAGGGAATCCCTGAAGTATCCAGGAGGCCCCAAAAGCAGATGTGAGGTATCTGATTTTCTCCGCTTGTTAACTTATATACAAAAGATAAAAACGAATCTTTTTGCTTCAGAAATTCTGGAGGTTAAAGCTGGGTGTTCCTTCTGACAGCTGGCGGGGAAGCTTTGCAAGTCGTTAATGAAATTGTGAGCCAGGCTCCTGCAGCATCTCTCGTCGCGCTCCTTCAGGGTCACTTGCGGGGGAACTGAGCAGGAAAGTTGGTTCTTCTCGCCCTCGTCTGGGGAAGGGACGGACGCTCCTTCAGGCAGGAGGTGCAGGACATGTTTTATACTGCTCTCCTAGCGTTTACCTGAGTGCTGGCCATGTTTTCATTCCCCTCTACTCTGCCCTGGTGAGACCCCATCTGGAATATTGTGTCCAGTTCTGGGCCCCTCAGCTCCAGAGAGACAGGGAACTGCTGGAGAGAGTCCAGCACAGGGCAACTGGGATGATGGAGGGAGTGGAGCATCTCCCTGGTGAGGAAAGGCTGAGGGAGCTGGGGCTCTTTAGTTTGGAGAAGAGGAGACTGAGGGGTGACCTCATTAATGTTTACAAATATCTAAAGGGGGAGTGTCAGGAGGATGGAGCCAGGCTCTTCTTGGTGACAACCAATGACAGGACAAGGGGTAATGGGCTGAAACTGGAACATAAGAGGTTCCGCTTAAACTCGAGAAGAAACTTCTTCTCAGTGAGGGTGCCGGAGCCCTGGCCCAGGCTGCTCAGGGAGGTTGTGGAGTCTCCTTCTCTGGAGACATTCAAGACCTGCCTGGACACGTTCCTGTGTAGCATTATCGAGGCGTTCCTGCTCTGGCAGGGGGATTGGACTGGATGATCTTTTGAGGTCCCTTCCAATCCCTAAGATTCTGTGATTCTGTGATTCTGTGATGTATTTCTCTACCACTTACATTCTTGGTATTTAGGAGGTATCTTGTTTTAGTAACCAGAGCGCTCAGCTCAGTTCGGATAAACTAGACCTTCTTTGAGTCATCTTTATGTTTGCTCTGGGTACTCAATTATCTGTCCCGTGAGCTAGGATGGCAGGTGATATTTTCAGCAAAGCGTGTCACAAAGATTTGCAAAGCCAGGGTAGCATCATCCCTGTTTCACAGATGGAAAAAAAGGGATGACTATAGTTAATTGGACCGTTCTAGCAGTGCTGATATTCCTTAAGTTAAGGCAATGGTAGTCATCGAGTGCTGGAACTGGATGATCTTCAAGGTCCCTTCCAGCCTTAACCATTCTATAACACAGAGCTTAGCACGGACTCATTTTGAGTATTACCAGAGGAGTTTTGCAGCCTGGGGATGTTCTCTGCTTCAGGCTCGTCTCCCACTGATGGTTGGTTGCAAGTGGGGTTCCTGAATCACGGAATCACAGGTTATTAGGGATTGGAAGGGACCTCAAAGATCATCTAGTCCAACCTCCTGCCAGAGCAGGATCACCTACAGTAGATCACACAGGAACGCGTCCAGGCGGGGTTTGAATGTCTCCAGAGCAGGAGATTCCACAACCTCCCTGGGCAGCCTGGGCCAGGGCTCGGTCACCCTCACAGGGAAAAAATTTTTTCTGATATTCTTATGGAACCTCCTATGTTCCAGCCTGCACCTATTGCCCCTTGTCCTGTCAATGGACGCCGCTGAAAAGAGCCTGGCTCCATCCTCCTGACACTCCCCCTTGACATATTTATAACCATGAATGAGGTCACCCCTCCGTCTCCTCTTCTCCAAGCTAAAGAGACCCAGCTCCTTCAGCCTTTGCTCAGCAGGGAGATGCTCCACTCCCTCCATCATCCCTGCCCTGTTGTTATTGCAGGAGTCTGGGCATTATTTTTAAGGCAGAAAGATTTTGCACGTCTAGAAAATAACTGCCTACCTGTCATTTTGACTTCCAGTTCTTTATTGACTGTAAGTACTCCTCCTCCCCATTCTTTCTTTATTTTTTTTAGTAAATAAGAGAAAAATGCACAAGGCCTGCTGTCCTTCATCTCACACTAAATTCAGAAGAGTATCGACCTGTGCGTTCGTAAATTCTTGTTCCACCTGCCTTGGAATATTCACTTTCTGGCTCACCTTGCTCACCTCTCCATAACACAGATGTTGCAGGCTGGAACCGCTCTGAGGTTCTGAACTTCGAGCGATGTTTTTCTCCACCTGCTTTGCTGTTCGTGTATTTGCTTCCATTTTATTCTTATTTCAATTGCTCTGATGGCGTTACTTAGTCCCCTTTCAGCTCATTTCACTAAAAGGACTCACAGAGTCCAGCGTTGGCATCAAATTGGCATTAAAAGATATTTTACCTATCTTGGAGCTTGTCAGAAGGCGTGTTGAGAAGCGTACACCCCGGCAATGAATACAGGAGGAGCCTTCCCGCAAAGCTCTGGTTTTATTCCTTCCATGGACAGCACTCAGTGCAAAGAAACAACTCGACTGTGTGTGCCAGAGATTGTAAACCAGATTAATTTTTCTCCCGTGCGTGTCGGATGAGGTAGGACCACAAATGCGCGTATCCCTAATTGCCGTTTTGACTCTGCTCACCCCGCGTCCTTTCCGGCCAGCTTTTAGGAACGGCGACTGCCAGAATCTCTAGAGCTTGGGATCGGTGATTTATATCCCCCGAATGGAGCTGGGAAGCCCTGTTTTCACATGTTATAGAGCATGAGCCTCTGACCCTGCAGGTTTGCGATATATGGGCTGTTAAGTGCCTGCCAGGGCTGACCTACGTAGGGGAAGGAGCGTAAGGCAGTGGTCAGAGCGATAGAGCGCTTGTATTTCAGAGCTGTGGTGTCGAGCGGCTTTCAAACACCAAAATTCAGTGGCTTGTTGAGAGGTTTTCAAAGCTAATAATATTAAAAAAAAAAAAAAAAAAGAGGTAGGTGACACCCATGTTGATGTGTTGTTTTGTGTCCGCGTTGCCGTGGCGTTTCCGTTTTTTTAAAGACCCGGAGAATGCAGGAATCCTAAAAGCATAAAAGCTTGTAAAAACAGCAAAATGCGTAGAGAATTGCCTTCTTTGCAACTGATATTTTACATCTACGCAACCGAATATCTGAATATCTGACTTTTGTCGGAGCGGGGCAGTTGGTTGCTCAGGTGTGAACCGTAGGATTTGGGCTTGAGGATTGCTCCTGTTTCCAGCTGATGCTGCCATCACGTCGTGTAAGTGCAAATTTAGGGTAGGTACAAACTTAGGGTGGGTTCTTTAGGGCAAGCACAGGTAGCACCTGTACCTCTTGTACCTCTGATGGCTGTTCACTGCCAGCAAGGCAGGTGAGTGCTAAAGCTCTGAGCTTCACCAGTACCCAGGCAGGCACATGTTATGTGCAGTAGCTTCATTGAACAAGCTCCTGTGAGCTTAAGGTCTAATTCTGGTTTTGTAAAGGTTATATTAGCGAGGGAAAGCCATGCTTGTATCTTGTCGCAATCCTAAGCTTGGAAACAGCAATCCTGTGCTGAAGTATTTGTATTGATACTCTAGAGAAAATAGATTTTGAAGTCTTGCTGACGATGCCACGCAAAGCGAAGGTATTGGGATGTTAGAGGAGAGTTTTAAATATTTTAGATTCTGTGTTCTCTGCTATAAATACAGTTTAAAATCTAGTTCGCTACGAGTGAATCCCATCGCCTGCCTCTAGGAAGCATTTCCCATCTTGCGGCAGTGGTTTTGTGACATTTGTGATAACACAGTGTAGCACAGACAAGTGTCAAAGGAGAGAGAGAAGGCAAGAAGCGGATGAAGCTCTTTGCTGCTCTCAGTCCCGACTCATGAGTCGAGTTTCAATTTTTCATTTGCATTGTGCACTCAGTATGCGGGTGTATACGTACAAAAAAAACTAACCTATGCATTTGGGAGACAACATTCGGGAGGAAGAAAGCTGCTCCATTCACTTGTTCTATATGTTTGTATCTTTTGCATTATGTACTTCTGTGTTCTGGGACTGTGATGACGCTGGCGCTGCTGGAGAAGATCTCGAATGCAGCGAGCACAAGTCTAATTATTTTGTTCACTAGAGGCAATAATTGGCTTGTTCGGAAGTAATGAGATAATTCAGATGTAAATTCATTTTTGAGAGGCGGATTTTAATAATGGATAATCTGGGAAATTATATCATGAATGAAAGAATATTTTGTTTATAAAAGGAACAAGTAATGGAACTACAGAAGGTTAGAGCCATTTCGACTAATTCACAGCTGGAACCGAAATCTGGGAGATTGCTTTTGACTGCTGCATAAACGCCGTGTGTTCGGAGCCGTTCGCGTTGGGTTTTTAACAAGACCATTATCCTGTGAGTAAGTAGCTGCGACACTGGCAGAACTTCGCTGCGGACAGGGTTGGTGTTTGCGGAGATGAACTTCGGGCTGAGAGTGGCCGCACTGAACTTATACCTCGTGGAAATGCTTTAGTGAACAGAATCCAGGCCTGAGCACTTGTGTGCTTTGATATTTTTCTTTAAGGTTTTTTTTTAGCATTATTGTGGGTGTCTTTCAGGTGGTTTGGGTGAGCCACTATGTGTTTCCCTTTAGCAACAAGAATCACAGAATCACAGAGTGTTCGAGGTTGGAAGGGACCTCAAAGATCATCCAGTCCAACCCCCTGCCAGAGCAGGATCACCTACAGCAGAGCGCACAGGAACACGTCCAGGCAGGTTTTGAATGTCTCCAGAGCAGGAGACTCCACACCCTCCCTGGGCAGCCTGGGCCAGGGCTCTGTCACCCTCACAGGGAAAAAGTTTTTTCTAATATTTTTGTGGAACCTTCTGTGTTCCAACTTGCACCCATTGCCCCTTGTCCTGTCAGTGGACGCCACTGAGCAGAGCCTGGCTCCATCCTCCTGACACTCCCCCTTGACATATTTATAACCATGAATGAGGTCACCCCTCAGCCTCCTCTTCTCCAAGCGAAAGAGCCCCAGCTCCCTCAGCCTTTCCTCACCAGGGAGATGCTCCACTCCCTCCATCATCCCAGTTGCCCTGTGCTGGACTCTCTCCAGCAGTTCCCTGTCTCTCTGGAGCTGAGGGGCCCAGAACTGGACACAATATTCCAGATGCGCTCACAAGGTTTGCTATTAGAAGTCTGATTTTGAAGGGCTGGGATTGGCTTATGTAAGTTGATCATTCATTTTTCTAATTCTCAAGCACAACGGCTTGGTCCTGTTTCCAGATCAGGTGCTGGCTTGCTTTGGAGCTTCTCACGAGCCTTCATGCCTTGTGCTTTCAGTCTTGGGTTACTAAAGCCAAGTGTTGGTGCCCAGTGAAGTTGGTAGGAGCTATAAACGGGAGTATGACGTGGGTGCCCACCCTCTGCCTTCTACATTACCATTTTAACTCAGGCTCTGTTAATTTAGGGGGTTGCACAAACAGAGACACGTGTTAGGAGGTGAGGGACCTTCACATGGATGTCATCTAGGTGGCTTGCCAGCTCTGGGGAGTGTGGGTGGGAGAATGGGTAGAGAGCAGAGGGGGAGGCAAGACAGGCTCAACCTGGGGAGAATTTCCTTGTGCTTCCGGAAAACACATTTAAAGAGAGAATATATGTGGAAAGGTTTAGTTTGTACGAGCACGCGGTCAAATCCAACATAGATGAATTGGGCAGCAGGAGGAAGGTTTGAGATGATAAACCTCGTGGAAGGACCCTGAGTTTAATCGGAGAACACCCTGGTTGGCTTTCTTTAGCTTTTCTGCTGCTGCTTTCCCCCCACACTGCCCTTTGCCTTGCCCTTTTCTTTATTTTTTGCGTTGGAGGTATCTGAACTGGAAGCTGTACGTCAAGCCCTTCTGGTTTGTCCTGTCATGAAGAGCTGAGGCTAATTTTAATCAAGCTTGAGCTGTCATT
Organism: Trogon surrucura; assembly: GCA_020746105.1. NCBI lineage: Eukaryota > Metazoa > Chordata > Aves > Trogoniformes > Trogonidae > Trogon > Trogon surrucura. Next base: position 219,756,687 of record CM036617.1, read on the forward strand.
CCGATTCATCAATGTCACATTAACGTTGTTCACGTTAGCGGTAAATCCAAACGCCCTGATTATTAAAGTGGATGGAAATCACAGCTCTGTGTGTGGCCAAATAGCTGTTCATCAGCGGGGTTTTTGATGGGGCCTGATAGTTTAATGCAGGCCTTAATCAAGGGCTCATAACTGGGTTTTCTTGGAGGTTTTTTTTGTCCTCGTGCTACTGAATTGCATTGACACGTGCATGCATTCCCTGTTCTTAACACACATGCTGAAAGACTGGAGCAGAAACCTGGTTTTAGGCTGAAGCACTCATTAACAGCACTCATATTAACAGTGTAGGCTCTCAATGGTAATGAGACAAAATGTTTAAGGATTGGGATTTAAGACTGTGAAGATTGGGAAGGTGGGAAATCATTAAGGAGGGAGGGAGTATGAGCTGTGTTTAGTGTCAGAGCGCTGCCTCTTTTTATTCCTGGGATAAATCTTCACTGCAGCGTTAAGCTGGGGTTTCTCTGATTATTGCCTCTATTTTATAGAATCTAGAATCCTTAAGGTTGGAAAAGACTTCTCAGATTGTAGAATCATCATAGAATCCTAGACTGGCCTAGGCTGGAAGGGACCTCAGAGATCATCTAATCCAACCTCCCTGCCAGGGGCAGGGACGCCTCTCAACTAGATCAGGCTCCTCAAGGCTCTGTCCAACCTGGCCTTGAACACCTCCAGGGAGGGGGCAGCCACAACATCTCTGGGCAACCTAGTCCAGAGTCTGGCCACCCTCGCACTGAACAATTTCTTCCCAAGATCCAGCCTAAATCCCTTCTCCTTCAGTTTAAACCCATTTCCCCTTGTCCTGTCGCTGGACACTCTTGTACAAAGTCCCTCCCCAGCCTCCCTGTAGGTCCCTTCAGGCACTGCAGCCAGGGATAAGGTCCCCCCGGAGTCTTCTCTTCTCCAGCTGAACACCCCCAGCTCCCTCAGCCTGTCCTTGCAGCAGAGCTGCTCCAGCCCCTGGGTCAGCTTTGTGGCCTCCTCTGGACTCATTCCAACAGCTCCATGTCCCTCTTGTGGTGGGGACACCAGAACTGGATGCAGGATTCGAAGTGGGGTCTCGTAAGAGCAGAGCAAAGGGGGAAAGCAGAGTCCAACCATCAAACCAACACCATTATGGCCACTGAGCCATGTCATGAAGTGCCACGTCTACTCATTTTATGAACACTTCTAGGGATGGTGACTCCACCTCTTTCCTGGGCAGCCTGTTCCAATGCCTCACCACTCTTCCAGTAATGTTCCTTCCTTTTCCCTGTACTCTCTGTGTGCGTCTCTACCTTGGTCACTTCACCCAAGTCTTGTGCCATTTGGAGACCAGAACAAGCAGCCCGTTTACATGCAAAAACTGTTACATGGGAATTTGTTTCCAGGTGATTAAAACTTTGCTCTGAAGGTCCAAAGTAAAACTTTTGGGTTTCTAGTCCAGCCTTGCCCATCATTACTTCTGTGGGCTCAGAGGACAGGCAGAAGTTTCCACAATGCAGCAGAAAGGATGGCTTGACAGGAACAATGATGAGCTGTGATTTGGGAATTGCAAGTGGTGCTCGAGTGGGTGCGGAACCCCTGGGAGGATCCTGGCTCAGGAAGCCAGCACTGATGCCTCCAGCCACGTGTGTGCTTGCAGGGACACTGACCTGTTGGAGACCAGTGTAGGAGAAAGGGACCTGGGGGTGCTGGTGGGCAGCAGGATGGCCATGAGCCAGCAGTGTGCCCTTGTGGGCAAGAAGGCCAAGGGCATCCTGGGTTGTGTTAGAAGGGGAGTAGCAAGTAGGTCGAGAGAGGTTCTCCTGCCCCTCTGCTCTGCCCTGGTGAGGCCACATCTGGAATATTGTGTCCAGTTCTGGGCCCCTCAGCTCCAGAGAGACAGGGAACTGCTGGAGAGAGTCCAGCGCAGCCCCAGGGATGATGGAGGGAGTGGAGCATCTCCCTGGTGAGGAAAGGCTGAGGGAGCTGGGGCTCTTTAGCTTGGAGAAGAGGAGGCTGAGGGGTGACCTCATTCATGGTTATAAATATGTCAAGGGGGAGTGTCAGGAGGACGGAGCCAGGCTCTGCTCAGGGATGTCCAGTGACAGGACAAGGGGCAATGGGTGGAAGCTGGAGCATAGAAGGTTCCACAAAAACATTAGAAAAAACTTTTTCCCTGTGCGGGTGCCGGAGCCCTGGCCCAGGCTGCCCAGAGAGGGTGTGGAATCTCCTGCTCTGGAGACTTTCAAACCCGGCTGGACACGTTCCTGTGTGATCTACTCTGGGTGACCCTGCTCTGGCAGGGGGTTGGACTGGATGATCTTTTGAGGTCCCTTCTAGCCCCCAACATTCCATGATTCTGTGACACAGCCAGTGCCTTGCATTTCTTTGACAGAAGTTATGTGTGTCTGTACGTACAGATCAAGTAAGTCCCCTTACCTCTGACTAGCCAGTGAATGTCCTTGGACATGATAATGTGTAGAATAGAAACTGAAAATGTGTTTTTTTGTAGATTACAAGCATAAGCGCAAAGTACTTTCACAAAATAGTGTGGCTGCTGTTACTCATCAAATCATTCAGTGTCCCATTGAATTCAGAGGTGACGCTTGCCCACCTGCAGGCCAATCACATGTCCTTTAAAGAATAATTTGTTTTTTCCCAGCTTCCACAAAAGGTTACAGTCCAGCACAAGGAATATTTTGGGTAATTTCTTAGTAATTAGCTGAAATTGGAGGTTCACCAGGAGTGGTGCCCGGTAGCGTAATAACAGTCAGAAGTGACAGAATGAACCTACCCAGGCTCCGAATTAAATGTCTATATAAACCTTAAAATTTCTCCACACTGGGAAAAGTGTATTTGTGTTAGATTTATATGCAAAGATAGGTAGTTGTGCATGCATTTGACACTCAGTGGTGGAATAAACGTCAGGCAAAAGGCTTTTTAATTCATTTTCTGTACTGAGGACCAGGCTCTTTGTGGCTGCAGCGAGCTGAGCTGTGCCTTGCTGAGTTGCAAAGACGTGTGGTGCCCAGTTCCTCCCTCAGCCTCTGCGGGTAGGGCATCCTCAAGAGTTTTTGCCCAACTTTTAGCGTTATAATTGAGCCGGTGCTGCCTCCGACTTCACTTGTGTTAGACTTAATTAATGACAGACCATGCGAGCCTTGTTAAAGTGAATCGAAAGAGGCTGTCACGTGGTGTTTGTCAGGGGCAGGGAGAGTTTCAGTTAACCTTTAACCAGTCGTGATGGCAGCTAGAAGGTGCTTCCATCCTCTTTAGCTGTGTCAGCCCTGGTTAAATGTTAACATCGTGCTTCTGGTGCCAGGGTCCTGCAGGGCACTGTTGTCTTCCCAGGAGCCTCCCTGCCCTGGGGTCTGATTTTCTAGCTATTCCCTCAAAAAACGTGAAAATAAAAAGAAAAGGAAAAAAAAAAGAAGCGAAGGCTCCATCTCTAACAAAACCAACAAAGTACGAGAGCGTATGTGTTGCACACAACTAATCCCTGTGTGCAGGCTTCGTTAGCGAGTCCTGGAGTTAATTGGAGTCCTTAAACCACAAAGCCCTGGTGGCTTCTTTACCCCGGTGTCTTCCTTCCAGTGCTGACACAGCTGCTTGGCAAAGAAACCGCTCTTTAGGAATAAGCTCAGTCCCTTGTTTCCTCCTGTTCTTTTCTCTTTTTTTGAGTCTTTTGTAGGATATATTAAAAATCTCGTTCAAATGGTGTCCTGCCTGGGGTGGGATTTGTCAGTGCTCGGCATCTCCTGCCTTTGAGTTCTTCCATCTGAAGAAGCAGAAGAATCGAAGCTCTGGCTTTGCAGCAGTGGGCAGCTGGGAGAAAGTGAGAAAAGGGATGATGGAGGGAGACGTTGTGTTGGAAAACTTGCACAGAGGTGGATTAAATGGAATATCAAGTATAGGAGGGTGGCCGAGCTGCTTTACCCTCCGAAGTCTCGGGTAGCGTGGAGAGCCTTTGGTCTCGAGATCCCCGGTGAGGGAAAGTCACAGAAGCTACTTGCAAAACTAAGTGGACTTGAGAATTCAGGAGGATCTTCCAGCTGCCCATGGCAGCATCTGCAGGCGCCAACTTCACGCTGTAGTTGAACAGATCTAAAGGCAGGTTGTAGCTGCAAAGCTCACCTCTGGTTCTAAAATCAGCGTAGATTTGGGTTTATCAGCTGTCGAGCTGTAGTGGAGTCTGGAAGGCATAAAATTGAGTGTAACTCAGCACTGAGAGATCACCTAAGGACAGACTATAGATTTTTTCAGCATGTATTTCATCTCTTTCACATTGTGAGGCGTTACAGAGCTGGATTTGGATGACAGTCATTGCTACCGAAGGCAGATTGTTCTTTGAGGGTAAATGAAGTGTTGGTACCTGTTTGTCTAAGGCTTCAATTGACCCAGGAATCCTCATGTAAGTTTTCTGGCTTCTAAATCACAAATGAGTGGCACTCTGATACACTTGTTTATTGTAGGCTGCATCATGCTTCTAGATTTTAAAAAAAATAATTCTCAGGTTTTGGGACATATCATTTGTCAATGAATTGTTGCTGCAATTTTCCTAGACCCGCCACGCAGGGGAAATGAAAAGCAACGACACAATTTACAAGCAAGAGTCATTTCAGCTGTTTATACACAATTACGTCTCCGCTCCCTAAGGAAACTGTTGGAGGAACATTGTACATTTAAGAACAGCTTTATTTTTATAAACACTTTTTTTAGCTGCCGAGTCGGAGTTGTGTTTATTACCAAAAATTCCCAAGGCTTTTTTTTTTTTTTTTTCTGCAAACAGTCCAATCTCCTTAACGCAGGCGTGATTTAGTTATGTATATTCATCCTCCTGGTTATGCTCTGGTTTTCTCATCTCTTCTTAAACTCATTTTGTCTCCAAGTTCCCACTTATTATGCTAACTATCCCTGTTTTCTCAAGACCGTTCCCAGCTTTATAACTTAGCAAAACGGAAGGTTAACAAACCGCTTTCCTCTTAAACACTCTTCTCCTATAAGGGCTTTTGAAGTCTTACAGAAATAGTCCTAATTAGTCAGCGTAAGCCTTGTGTAAAGTGTCTTAATGTTAAGTCAATTTTACAGAATAATAAGGAGCACAGAGGGTTTTTCCTGCGGTTATGCTCGGTACCAAAGCCTGTGTTGTGTAGCCTGACTCTCAGCTTTCTTGGGTACGTCTTGGTTCACATCACCCAAGTGCCTCATCCGGAATTCGTGGTGGGTTGTGTGTCTCTGCGCGGCTTCGTCTGCTTCCGTACTTCGTCGGGTACAAAATCCTTCATTTTCGGGTCCATGGTTATGGGCAGCTCCTGCCTGCTTTCTCTGCCTTTTGTTTATTTGATATTTATTTGCAAAGGTTCCGGCTTTCCGTGTCTTCCTTCGTAGGTGTCGTGGGTTGACCCTGGCCGGCCGCCAGGTACCCACACAGCCGCTCACTCACTCCCCCCTTCACTACTGAACAGGGGGAGAAAATATCTCCAAGGGTTCAGGGTTTTGAGATAAGGACAGGGAGATCACCCTCATTTACCGTCCCGGGCAAAACAGACTCCGTTTTGGGGAAATTAGGTACATTTATTAAAAGAACTAATCAGAGAGGAGTAGTGAGAAGTAAGAAAGAACAAACAAACCTTAAACAGAACACCTTCCCCCCATCCCTCCCTTCTTCCCAGGCTTAACATCAATCCCGGTTTCTCCACCTCCTCCCCCCGAGCGGCGCAGGGGGACAGGGAATGGGGGCTGAGGTCAGTTCATCCGACGTTGGTTCCACCGCTTCTTCACTCCGGGGGAGGACTCTTCACTCTTCCCCAGGGCCACTGTGGGTCCCTCTCACGGGAGACAAGCTTCATGCTCTCTTCTCTGCATGAGTCATCCCATGAAGGGCAATTCATCACAAACTGCCCAACGGGAGACACCTCACGAGGGGCAGCCCACCCCTCGTGAGTCTGAGGCGCAGTCCTTCGGGGGAAACTGCTCCAGCATGGGCCACCCGCAGCGTCCCAAAAGTCCCACCGGCCAACCTGCTCCAGCGTGGGCATTCCTCTCTTCCACGGGCTACAAGTTCCGGCAGCGACTTGCTCTGATGTGGGCTTCCCACGGGCTACAGTCCCCTTTCAGGCATCCACCCACACAGCGTGGAGTCCTCGCTGGACATCTACGCGGTGATCCTCACGGTGGACATCTGCACCTCGCCCATGGGCTGCAGGGGGACAACCCGCTTCACCATGGTCTTCACCACAGACCCGGGGGACTCCTTCTGCTCCGGCGCCTGGAGCTCATCCTCCCCCCCCCCCTCCTTCTTCACTGACCTTGGTGTCTGCACAGACTCTCACTCCTCCATCTCTGTGCCAGCTGTTATGGCGCAGTTCTTTTTCCCGTTCTTAAATATGTTTTTCACAGAGGCGTTCCTCTGCTATCACCTTACTGACAGGCTCAGCCTTGGCCAGCGGCGGGTCCCTCTTTGGAGCCGGCTGGCATTGGCTCTATCAATCTTGGGGAGCTTCTAGCAGCTTCTTGTAGAAGCCACCCTGCAGCTCCCCCCCCCCGCCGCCAAAATCTGACCAGGCCAAACCAAAACAGTAGGTTTTTAACCTGAATAGTGGAAGAGGATTGAACTGGAGGGAGACTCTTCCCTCTCTTCGTTCCGCCTCGCGGTGTTCCCCTCCCTTGGTCCAGCGTTTTGCCGTTCGTCTCGGGGCTGGGTTTCCCAGGCGAGGATTAACTGATAGCCCAGGTTGGTGGCAGAGGGAGGAGGAGGAAGATAGTCCAGTACCACCTGGAGGAAGATCCCCGGGTCTGTCTCATCTGGCAGGCAGTGAAGGGATGCGAAAGGACGGGCTCTCCTGGCTTAGCACACAATTGCCTGAATTCCCTTTGAGACCTTTCCCGAAGGATTCGGTAGGATCGTGACCTATTTTTGATACTGCTGCCTTGAAAGAATCAAATGATACCACCCATCAGTAACCTAGGAGCTGTTTTATATAGAGCTGCTAAAAGCAGCCGTGTAGGAAAAGTGAGCAGCTCTCACGTGCTTTTCTTCCTCCTTTCTCTTCGCTTGCCCCAAATATGGTACTTGGGGAAAAGCCGATTACAAACTCGTGTCTGTGGTTGGGTAAGAATATAGGGTGTTACCAACTATAGAATTAATTGCAGGGCCGGTGGCAATTTCTTAAATCTCGAGTGACCTGAAAAACCGGTATCTCTTGGTGTTCTCTTCTTTCACCCCGCTCTCTCACATCTTTCAACATGTGCATAAATGGTTTTCTTGCAAAATGCATTTCGGCACAGTGACCCGTCGTAGTGATTTCCGCCAAACACTCATTACCCCTTTGTGTGAAAGCTGTTTCCCTAAAATCCGTGCTCCCAACATCTTGATTTCCGAGCGCCTGTTTCATTTCTCTGTTTCTTCTTTGCCATTAACAGGAATTTCTGAATACATCTCCTCGCAACAAATTAAATGAGGTTACGGCTCGGTGTCCCATCTGTACAAGAGCTTCAGCTCCGCTTTGTGTCGTGAATCTTTGAACTTTGGCTTTGTCCTTTTGGTTGTTGTTCTCTGAATGCTTTGGCACAAGGACAAAATTAAAAAGCACTTTAGCTGCTGCCCAATGGTAGGTGATGTTGAACCCCGTTCTTGAAATGGAAATTTAAAGCCCTGTCTTTTTTACATTTCTTTTCTTAAACAACAGGATATTGATCCGCTGGGTTGAAGTCTTTAAAAAAAAAATGCTCTGTTATCTTCCCAGTTTATTTTTCTGGAGGAGCATGTTTTAGTTATCTTTGCGTTTAGCGATATGAAAGAACGGGGAGATCAGATTTAGGTTATTAGGAGGATAAATCTTGCACTTCATTCTGTGCTTTCTTATTCTGCGTTGTACCGATGATAAAAGCAGGGGGGATCTGAAGCCGAGCTTTGTCTGAAAGTTTTTTAGCTGTGAAAAAGGTTCCTGCTAAATGCCTGTTTGAGATTAAAGTGAGATGCATGGAAACCCTTGAAGTGTTAAGCCCAAGCAAGCAAGTTCAGTTCCTATTTTGAGTTTCAATGTGTTGTACTGCAGCTGGGCACAAATCTTTGCCCGGGATCTTTGTACGAGCGTCGTGCCAGCTCTTCCACGTAGTCACGTTCTTCTCTTCGCTGAGCGAGGCGGGAGCTTGCAGAGCTGGACCAGTTGTGGTGACTTTAGAGTGTTTGTTCAGAGCAGCAAGCCCGAGGTTTGGGAGCTGGGATCTCTGTAGCGTTGCTGCAAAGGCAGCGTGGAAGTGCTTACTGCTAACAGCACGTTAAAACCCTCCGTGGGCTGGCTCTGTCACTCTCTGCCCATCTCCCAGGAGCGGAATTGGCTCCCCTACGCTCGCTGTCTCGTGCAGGATTTTGAATGCCTTCTGCAGCAGGGGATTAAAATTGAAATACTCGAGGTCGGTCAGAGAGAGAAGCGATGCGGCGTCCCTCGGTTGTTCTGCGATCTTCTCCCAGCGTTCTGTCACACGCTGGTCGAGTGCCAAAGCAGATGGGTCTCCATATGGTGACTCTTTCTGGTTTCCTACCACCTGTAGTCAAACTGATTTGCAGTCGCTGAATTTGCCCGAGAGATAAAGGGAAATAAGTGCAGCAGTGAAATAAGATTGCGCCATAAAGACGGCAGTTTTCCGTGACTTACTCTTGTTACAGTAATTACTAGAAGAAGAAGAAAAAAAATAAACAAATGGATTTAATGAGCATGTCAGTAATCCAGGGACAAGTGTTTCCAACATCTCATTAGTGGGGGTGAGGTGGGCTCCAGACGCTTTCCTGTCTCCAAAAACACAAAATCATTTTTGTTTTCATTCGGCTGCTGTGAGTAGGTGGAATTAAAGCAGTTTGGTTGTCTTCGAAAGGAATACTGCTAACTGGCTTAAAGGTGTCTTCATGGCTTAGAAATAACCGTGTGACAAATAACAGTTCAAGTTTGGAATGACGAAAAAGCAAGGAAAATACACCCTAAGAATGATCTGCTGTAAGGCTGTTCTGCTGCGGAGGCTTTCTTTAAAATAGATATCATAGAATCATAGAATCACAGAATGGCAGGGATTGGAAGGGACCTCGAAAGATCATCCAGTCCAATCCCCCTGCCAGAGCAGGAACGCCTCGATAATGCTACACAGGAACGTGTCCAGGCGGGTCTGGAATGTCTCCAGAGAAGGAGACTCCACAACCTCCCTGGGCAGCCTGGGCCAGGGCTCCGGCACCCTCACTGAGAAGAAGTTTCTTCTCGAGTTTAAGCGGAACCTCTTCTGTTCCAGTTTCAGCCCATTGCCCCTTGTCCTGTCATTGGGTGTCACCGAGAAGAGCCTGGCTCCATCCTCGTGACACTCCCCCTTTAGATATTTGTAAACATGAATGAGGTCACCCCTCAGTCTCCTCTTCTCCAAACCAAAGAGCCCCAGCTCCCTCAGCCTTTCCTCACCAGGGAGATGCTCCACTCCCTCCATCATCCCAGTTGCCCTGTGCTGGACTCTCTCCAGCAGTTCCCTGTCTCTCTGGAGCTGAGGGGCCCAGAACTGGACACAATATTCCAGATGGGGTCTCACCAGGGCAGAGTAGAGGGGAAGGAGAACCTCTCTCGACCTACTAACCACCCCCCTTCTAATACACCCCAGGATGCCATTGGCCTTCCTGGCCACAAGGGCACACTGCTGGCTCATGGCCATCCTGCTGTCCACCAAGACTCCCAGGTCCCTTTCCCCTACACTGCTCTCTAACAAGTCATTCCCCAACTTATACTGGAACCTGGGGTTGTTCCTACCCAGATGCAAGACTCTACACTTACCCTTGTTATATTTCATTAAATTTTTCCCCGCCCAGCCCTCCAGCCTGTCCAGGTCTCTCTGGATGGCAGCACAGCCTGCTGGTGTGTCAGCCACTCCTCCCAGCTTGGTGTCATCAGCAAACTTGCTGATAGTACTCTCTAGTCCCTCATCCAAGTCATCGATGAATATATTGAATAATACTGGTCCCAGTACATATAACTCATAAAATCATTTATGTGTGTCTGTGTGCTTATTTAACAACTGTTCTCAAGCAGTTATGTTACTGCTTTGGTGATGTAAAGCCATGTCGTTGCACCACAATTAATTGCAGAAATACTTAAGTCAGTAGCAAGATGGTCTTACTGGGCTTTGTCCGTCTTCCTGCTACGCTAATTCTTACTGGCAGCGTGGTGAGTAGAGAGGGAGTAATGTTACAATCCTCCTGTGCAGGTACGTGTGTCTCCAGTCGTCGATAAGAAATTAGCCTGGGCTAGTGCTGGTTCATCTCATCTTTTGAACAGTTTTGCCCAGCCCGTCACCCGTTAGTTAACCGGAATGTTCTTCTGCCATGACTGTAGGATGGATTCCTTCTAGATCTGGGTTCTTCCTCACTGCTCAGCTCTATCCAGTGGTGTAAAAAGCAGGTGCACAGTGTGTAGTTATGGCTAGGGTGACCCCTAATCTTTAAAGGCCAGAGTCAAAGGATACAATTTGGGGCTACTTTTCTTCCATCAACTGTGTTTTCCAGTGCTTGTAGGTCTGCTCTGGGTCAGAAAACCTGCAGACCTCTCCTTTTCTATTCTGTTACTGACACACTGCTGTCTCCTGCTGCTCTCTGTACGTTACTTTTCTCATGCATCTCGTTTGTTCTTGTGACGATGAGGGGATGGCATCACCATCTCATAGATTCAGGACTGTGTTCTTAATTTTTTTCCGTTGATAGCTGGTACCATCCAGCTTTGCAAATTCCTACCATGTTCTTCACATGTGTTTTAACTGTGCATCTACTCATTGGATGTTAGATCCTGCCCAGAATTGTTGTGGTTTTACCCGTACGTTAGGGGTAAGCAACGCGCTGCCTTGATGGAAGGGATTTTAAGTGGCTTTAGGTACTCTTGCCATATTTACCTTTCTTCACTCACGCAGCCAGAAAGAATGTAATTGCTTTATTTAAAACTGATTGTGGGGTTGGCTAATCTTGATTATATTGAGTGATGCTCCAAGTGATGCTCTGAACAGGCCTGGGAGGAGGATTTTTTTCAAGTTCTCACAGAGGCAGGTGTTGTAGCTAAAGCTTCGGTTGACATTTTGGTTGGGATTTTTGAATGGGAACTTCCCTTGATCCGTGCAGCTGCAAGAACAATTTACCCGATTCAGCCAGGTAGATGTAAACCATTGCCTTGACCAGCTCTTACTGTCATGTCCCCCAGTGTCTTTCAATGTGTTGAGGACCTGTATATTCCACACGTGTAAGAGTTTGATGGGACTGAATTCAGTGAATCTTGGTAGAACTTCTGGCATGATGCCATCTGCTTTACTTCTCGTTTGTAGAGAAAGGGAGTATTTGGATTTTCAAATAAAGAGCCTGTGAGTGCAAAACCTTGCACTTACACCCCAGTCACTACATCCAGCAACATGTTTAGGTGCTCTTAAAGAAGGAGACCAACCCTCTGACTAGGATATAAGCTCTTCGCTTCATCTTTACCCTAAAAGAGTTCATCATCACAACTGTTGATGCTGGTGACTGAAAAAATCCCTTCTAGTGATCACTCACAGGCTTCTGTGGTGCTTCTTTTCTGTTACATCTTTTTCACTTTTCATTTCTTGCCTTTCCTCAATGGAGGATATTTATTTTGTGAGTCAGCTTAAGTGCAGAAGCTGTGAGAAACTGTATTTTTGTTCAATGAAGTGTAATATGTAGAGTAAGATGGAGCTAGGCATGTTCTGCCAATAACTGTCACGGGTGAACGTATCATCTGTTCCTGAGATGAGTGGCACCAAGCCTCAAGTCTTTTGCATTCCAGTTCTTCTCCAGATCCTTTTTGTTTCTTCTTGAAGCATGTTTTCCTTTGTGGAACCAGGTTTAGAACTGGGATGGACAGGTTACCTTGACTAGCAGAAGATCCCACCCAAGTCCTTATCCCTGGACCCAAAGGAAGGTTGATCTGGAAAGTCTTTGGAACAAGCAGAGACAGAACATCATCCGGATTCTGCCAAATACGGGTCGTTCACTAACACTAGTACTTGAGTTCTGTGTGCTGGTGCTTTTACAACACGGTGTTGCGCTGCTACAAGATGTTGAGCATTAGGATGTGATCTTGTTCCTATCTTAGTAGGTGTTCGGTTTTTTTAATACATATCCCATATCTCATTTTTTTTTATATATTTTTCAAGTAACGTCATGCGTGATTTTGCAATAACCCATAGGCTTGGCACTGTGTTATGCTGCTTCAAAAAGAAGCAGCATAATCTGGTGTCCGGATTGCCGTGAGAGAGGTGTGTGCAATATTTTGTAACCCAAGGGAAGGAGCGCCGGAGATCTGAAGTTCTCATTTCTGCTTTCCAGGACTGCTCGTGGCTGGCGTTTAAATCGCGCCGCAGATGCTAACGGCGTGTGTGCGGCAGGTACTCGTCTCTGTGAGACAGTTTTTAGTGTATATTGGATGGTGTTCAGGCTCTAAACGATGAAGGAAGTTTAAGGAGTTGAATGTAGCAGGTAACGACTTGACAAATCAGAAGAGATTCGCTTTTGCAATGTCCACACGCTTATTTTGCCAGGGCCTTTCTTCCCAAGTAACTACATGTGGAATGGAAAAATTAGAACTTGTGCATTTACTTTGCTACCTCTTATTTTATTTAAGAGCCCCAGCTTTTCTGTTCAGTTCCAGGTAGAAGAGCAGTTTTGGTTGCAGACTGAAAATACCGTATTTTCAGCTAATCGAAACATCCTTTACAACTGGCTGTACTCAGAGTCTTGGGGTTCTCTATTTAGCTTTCTGTCTGTTGTGGAAAAAGGAGAAATCCCATGAAATTAACTTTTCTTTGGTCCTTTTTCCGTCCAGTGTACCAAGTACATACCCGAGCTACCTTGCCCAGCAGTTCTGTGCCCTCACGGTGCAGAGAGAGGATAGGTTTGAACATGCCAGTCCAGCTTTGATGTAGAATCATAGAATCATTCAAGCTGGAAAAGACCCTTGGGAACATCGAGTCCAACCACTAACCCTGCTCTACAAAGCTCACCCCTAAACTATCTTCCCCAACCCCACATCTCAATGACCTGTAAACACCTCCAGGGGTGGGAACTCAACGCTCTCCCTGGGCAGCCTGTGCCAATCTCTGACCGCTCTTTCTGTGAAAAAAATTTCCCTGATGTCCAGTCTAACCCTGCCCTGTTGCAGTTTGAAGCCATTCCCTCTTGTTCTATCGCTAATTACCCGTGAGAGGAGACCAGCCCCAACCTCTCCACAAGGTCCTTTGAGGTAGTTGCAGAGGTTGAGGAGGTCTCCCCTCAGCCTCCTCTTCTTCAAACTCAACAGCCCCAGCTCCTTCAATCACCCTTCGTCAGATTTATCCTCCAGGCCCTTCCCCAGCTCCGTCGCCCTCCTCTGCTCTCGTTCCAGCCCCTTGAGATCTCTCTTGGATTGAGGTGCCCAAAACTGGGCTTGTGTGTCCAGTTTTGGGCACCTCGACACAAGAGAGATCTTGAGGTGCTGGAGGGAGCGCACAGTCAAGGTGTGCCGAGCACAGGGGGACAGTCCCCTCCCTGCTCCTGCTGGTCACACTGTGTCTGACACAAGGCAGGACGCCGTTGGCCTTCTTGGCCACCTGGGCACACACTGGCTCATCTCCAGCCGCTTGTTGATGAGAACCCCCCGGTCCCTTTCTGCCCGACAGCTCTCCAACCACCCTACCCCAAGCCTGGAGCGCTCCCCGGGGTTGTTGTGGCCCAAGGGCAGGACCTGCCCCTTGGCCTTGTTGAAGCTCACGCCATCACCATTGACCCATGGATCCGATCTGCCCAAGTCTCTCCCCAGCACCGCTCGCTCCACTGCAGAAAATGAACAAGTTGTTAAATTTCCCAAGAAGAGTTTAGTGGATGGTGTAGCGGCTCATGCTGAAAACGAGCACGATGTCTCCAAGGAAGCATCTTCTGGCTGGGGTGATTCTGTAAAGGCCATTCTGTGTGTGCGGACAGCAGCACGTAGTTAATTCCTGAAAATACAGGCGGTTACCGCACTCCTGCGCTGGCCACCGAGTAGGTTCTTAATGGATTCGTGTAGCTTTAATGAAATCCAGTGTCTCTGAATCACTAAACTTGCTTTCACCATGAAGACTCTTTACGGAGGCCTGACAGATCACCTCTCCAGTGCTTCCAGACGTCCTGGCTCTCTAATTCTTCTCCATAACGAGTTTTATGCTGCGCGATAAAATATTCATGTTAAAATAGATTCTAAACTAATTATCCGCAGCCAGCAGTTGCCGGTGCAGTCATTTGCTGTTAGCTTGGCTCAAGTTAATGGCTTGTATTTCAGTACAAATAGTCCCTCCTGGCTGTTTTCTGTCACTGATCCTTACCCTAAATGGAATTTCCATATGTGTCTGGAGCGAATTCTTCTGACGTCCAAAGGAGCTTTCTAGTTCTGCGCCCCGGTTCTGAAGAGGACGACGTGTTATGTATTATGCAGTTGCTGCAACTGCATTTTTCTCAGAAGCGATCGTCTTGTAGGGCTTTTCTCTGCGCGCGGTGGGGTTGTACTCGGAGCTTTCTTTTGCCACGTATTTTTAGCAGCAATAATGATAGTAACAAAAGAGATGTTCTGCTTGCAGTGGCCATTCTGTTTGGGTATTGAAGGCAAAAAAGGGAAGAGAGCTACCCATAGATCATGGGAAGGTAAAATAATCTCAACTTTCATCTGGAAGTATCCCATTAAACCGGCATTATTAGAAAGTCTTAACTATGTTGATTTTGAGCTTAGACTGAATAAAATGGCGCTGGGTTTCAAAAGGGCTAATGATATTTTTAATTTTCGGTATGAGCTGTATGTGGTAATCAAAACCTCCCTCCTTTTCTCGGAAAACAAGATTGTATTAAAAATATTGACAGATTTTAATCTCTTAATATTGCCATATGCCCACATACTGTAAAAATGTCACGAAATGTATGAAAGTAGTTTTGACTAATCACAAGTCCGTATGCCTAATTGTCGGTGGGATCAAGACCTGTGAGTACGAACATGGGGATAATTTAGAAATATATTTTTTTTCTTTTGAATCTTCGTGTTTATACCAACTGATTTAAACAGCTTGCAGGGGAAAAAAATCTGCTCTTCTCTATACTAATTTTTTTCCACATTAGTCCTAATGGACTTCTTGGAATCTGACATTTTTAAGAAATTCATGGAGACATTTCAATTTCCTATGGATTCACAACTATGCATTACAGAAATGCAGACAGACTCTTGCTGCTATTTGATGACCTGAAAAGATTATTCCAATTCCGGTTAAACTTTATCAGCCATGCACAGAACTTTGTGCAATCGACTTGATCTTCTTCAGCTCCCCGTGTACCCCACATGGGTGCACCCTTGGTGAGCTCTTTGGGGGCAGAGGGGATTCGCCTGAATTCCAGTGGAAAGGAAACTTCGGCGAAATCATTTGTTCTTGCAGTGTGTGCAGAACGTCCCCGTCACTCCGCCTCATGCGAGATCTACTCCTTTTGCCATCATTTGTGCTGTGGAATTTCATCATAAACCCAAGGTTGTGAGCTTGGTGAGGCAGGGCATCATCTTCAGCTTCGCACATCTTTAAGAACTCCTCTAAGGTCTCTCATTTGTGGAATTTGAGCTTTAGTTCGATGTAAGTTTGCAGACAACGTGAATTTGGGCAGGAGTGCTGATCTACTGGAGGGTAGGAGAGCTCTACAGTGAGATCTGGACAGGCTGGATCATGGGCTAGGCCAGATGTAGGAGGTTTGACAAGGCCAAGTGCCGGGTCTTGCCCTTGGGTCACACCAACCCCCGGCAGCACCACAGGCTTGGGGAGGAGCGGCTGGAAAGTGCCCGGTGGAGAAGGACCTGGAGGTGTTGGTTGACAGCAGCTGAAGCACAGGGTGCCCAGGCGACCAAGAAGGCCAATGGCATCCTGACCTGGATCAGCCACGGTGTGGCCAGCAGGGCCAGGACAGGGATTGTCCTTCTGGACTGAGCACTGGAGAGGCCACACCTCGAACCCCGTGTTCAGTTTTGAGCCCCTCTAGACAAGAAAGACCTTGAGGTGCTGGAGCGTGTCCAGAGAAGGACAACGGAGCTGGGGAAGGGGCTGGAGAACAAGTGTGATGGGAGCAGCTGAGGGTTGTTCGGCTGGAGAAGAGGAGCCTGAGGGGAGACCTTCTCGCTCTCTGCAGCTCCCTGATGGAAGGCGGTAGCAAGGTGGGATTGGTCTCTCCTCCCATGTAACAAGTGACAGGACAGGAGGAAACGGCCTCAAGTTGCATCAGAGGAAGTTTAGGTTGGATATTAAGAAATAATTCTTCACTGAAAGGGTTGTGAAGCACTTGAACAGGCTGCCCAGGGCAGTGGTGGAGTCCCCATCCCTGGGGGGATTTAAAAACTGGGTAGATGTGGTGCTCAGGGACATGGGGGTAGTGGTGAACCTGGCACTGCTGCTTTAATGGTTGGATTCGATGGCATTGAACGACTTTTCCCACCTAAACCTTTCTACAATTGTACGAATAAAACGGAGGGAGTAAGAAATCGAGGAGACAAAAGCAGAGTGAGTTAAAAGTTGAACCATCTGAGAGACTGTACTTACCAACTGGATAACGAAACTCTACGTTTGATGGGTTTTATCATCTTATGAGCCTTAGTCATCAAGAGAGGGATGACAGAAGCCTTCCCCTCCTTCTCCTGTTGCCACGGAAGAAGAGGGGTGGTTCTGGTGAGGTTTTTTGGGTGACTGTGCATCAGCCAGGAATCTTAAATCACCGAGGACTTGGGAGGAGATAAGTAAAAGTGATCATGTTGGTAGTTTATATGTTTTCCATGTTGTGCTTGGTGCCTACACTTAGTGGGGCTCCACAAAAAGGGGAGAAAATACTCTTTTTTTTCTATATATTCTAAAGCTCTGAAAGTTTAATCAAGTTTTACATAGCGTAAATTTTAGCGTCGGGTAATTTTTACTGCCATCAAGCTGTTTCATATTGATGCTGAATTTCGCACGTCTTCAATATTTATGAAATTAAAGAACAGTTTAAGGGAAACCGTTCTCCCCGCAACGCAGATTAGTTTACGTGCGATTCGTTTCCGTTTCTCCTTGACTCTCTTCTCCAAAAATTCCTCGTCTCTGCAGGGCGTGAATATCCAGAAGAGCGTTAAGTGATGCAAGTTGAACCTCTTGTGAGAGGAACCAGAGGGACGGTCTTTTATAGTGAGACTTGAGGCAGTACAAGTTTGATTTTTTTTTTTCCCTTTATGATTTTGAATGCTCTCGTTTCCTAAATACACACTTTACTGGATGTTCTTTCGGAAATGTTCGCCCCCCTCGGAGTGTTGCTGAAGTGATGATTTTCTGCTATGTGGAAGGTGACTGATAGAAGGTAGAAATTGATATCTTGATTGTGGCTGTGCTTTCAGGTATTTAATCACCAGTATATCGGTGATAATTTCTTCAATATCCTCTTGATTTGGCGAAAAAAAACCAACCCTGTCTTTCTAGAAGTGAGTGGAACGAATGTTATCTTGCCAAGAGATGAATGCAGATTTAAAATGCAGTCGATAGCAGCTCTATTATGGTCTTAGCTTGATTTTCTAGGAAATGAGTCCTATCGTGAAGGAAATGAGTCCTTTATGATTGTTCTGTCTGTCCCTCCCCACTAACGTGATTGAAAGCCGAATCTGAAAGAAGCAGAAGGTGCAAAGACACACGGGATTCCTGGGGAAAAATAAGAATAAAGCGAGTATCGGCAACAGCGCAGAGGAGAAAACAGGGAGGGAAAAACCAGTAAAACTTGGCCGCTCTGGTTAGCAGAAGCCACTGGCCAGGGATGAGACGCAGAGCTTCAAACCACCCGCGTGTGGTGGAGTCTCCAGGGCAATTGTTGTAGGGAATTTATGGAGATTTATGGATACTGCAGTTCGGGAAGCTGA
This sequence comes from Trogon surrucura, assembly GCA_020746105.1. NCBI lineage: Eukaryota > Metazoa > Chordata > Aves > Trogoniformes > Trogonidae > Trogon > Trogon surrucura. The sequence goes on from CM036617.1 coordinate 219,774,617, forward strand.
AGGACAAAGGAAACACATCTGTTTCTCTACGTGTCGATCCTTAAATGGTTTTTGGCCCTGGAAGTGAAAATAGCGTGTAGTTGTTGCAGGGCATCTTTATTAGTGACTTCGGGCTTGATTTTTCATGTGTTCTCCATCCTCCACTAAAAGCAAGCAGCAGAAGCGTTCAGCATGTCTGGAAACTGTGGAACTTTATGTTGAATGGAGTTTTTGAATTTAATTTGAGTTTATTCAGGAGAGAGTCCCTCCCCAGATCCGTGATTCCTCTCTAGCCTTCATATGCATATAAAAACTCTTGCCCCTTGAGCATCAGGTGTCTTGACGTCAAGAGATTTAACACGGCCATGGCTGAGGCTGCGCAGCGTGCTGGGCGTTCTTCAGAGGGGAACGGCATCCTGGGGACTGCTGGCACCACCGCAGCGCCCGCAGACGTTCTGCAACGGAATATTTGGTAGATGATTGTAAGATTATCTTTTTTTTTGCTTTGAGCGCATCTTAATGTGGAGTATGGGCAAGACAAACGTGGTGTGAATTAGCCTGGTCTGTTACTGATGTTAATTACTTCTGGTGAGAGGCATTAATGATGATGAGAGGCATTAATGTTTACAAATATCTAAAGGGTGAGTGTCACGAGGATGGAGCCAGGCTCTTCTCGGTGACAACCAATGACAGGACAAGGGGTAATGGAATCAAGCTGGAACACAAGAGGTTCCACTTAAATTTGAGAAGAAACTTCTTCTCAGTGAGGGTGCCGGAGCCCTGGCCCAGGCTGCCCAGGGAGGTTGTGGAGTCTCCTTCTCTGGAGACATTCCAGACCCGCCTGGACACGTTCCTGTGTAGCATTATCGAGGCGTTCCTGCTCTGGCAGGGGGATTGGACTGGATGATCTTTCGAGGTCCCTTCCACTCCCTGACATTCTGTGATTCTGTGATTCTGTGATTCAACTAGAACTTGTGTCTTGCTGGCTGTTCAAGTGTGAGCAGTGCGTACTTTTGCATGTGGTCTGAGCATGTCCTAGGTCCTCCTAGGAGCTCTTCCACCTCTGCGTTGTCTCAGTGGGAAGCTGTTTAGCTCACCTGCCGGCTTTCCGTTTGCAGCCAAGGAGAGGTCTTGCAGGATCTTTACTCCCCAATTCAAGAGAGACAAGGACCTACTGGAGAGAGTCCAAGGGAGAGCTCCGAGGGGGATCAAGGGACTGAACATCTCTGCTGTGAAGAGACACTGAGAGACCTGGGGCTGTTCAGCCTGGAGAGGAGACGGCTGAGAGGGGACTTTATGAACGTGTAGAAATATCTGAGGGGTGGGGGTCAAGGGGAAGGGACAATCTCTTCTCAGTGGTGCCCAGCAACAGAACAAGGAATAATGGGTTTAAGATAGAACATGGGAAGTTCCTCCTCAACATGAGGAGAAACTTGTTGGCTGTGCGGGTGCCGGAGCCCTGGCCCAGGCTGCCCAGAGAGGGTGTGGAGTCTCCTGCTCTGGAGACTTTCCAACCCGCCTGGACGCGTTCCTGTGTGGCTGCCCTGGGTGACCCTGCTCTGGCAGGGAGCTGGACTGGATGACATATAGAGGTCCCTTCCAACCCCAACATTCTCTGATTCTACAAATAGTTGCACAGAAGTAGCTGGGCTCTTTGCTCGGAGGTGGGAGCGCTGCATCAGGTGCTTGCTCCAACCTTTGTTCAGACTGGAGGAGGACAAATCTTTGCCAAATGTTACATGGATTTCTAAGGGCAGCGAAAAGCTTTGGCTGCATTAACCAGCAGGCCAAGAAAAGCCGCAGCATGGGGAATACTCCGGGTTTTACGGAGCAGCAGCTTTGACTCGACGCCCCTCGTCAGGCAGCGTGACTTAATGCGAGTTGAGCGTCGAGTGCTTGGGTGTTACTGTCCGTCGAGAGAAACCACTCAGGTGTCCCGAGCCATAATCTCCTGATTTGTAGAAGAGAAATCATGACTCTAACGACTCAGACGACCTCACTGATTGTCAAGACTGATTAGTTAAAGCTTAGGTCTGATGGAAAGTGCTCCATAGTGTAATATTTATCAATAATGGCTTCTTCTTACCGACGTTTTCCTTCATGTCTTGCTTGTAGCAGTTCTGTAGTAAGAGGGAGAAAAAAAAAAAATTAAGCCCAAGTCTTGGGTTAAACTGACATGATCCTGGGTAAATAGGAGGAATCCTAGAAGAGAATAACTGTATTTCTACAAAGTGATACGGATAGTGCAGGTTCTCATACTCAAGGAGTGCAGGGGTAAAAAAAAGTAAAATCCTGGCATATTGTTATTTATTGTTATGGCTCTTAATAGGGGTTTTAACTTTAATTCCATGACTGATCCTTCTTTTTTATTTCTTTTCTTTTTTTTTTTTCCTTTTTTTTTCCTTGGTCCCCTATCACCTAACCAAATACCTTTCTAATTAAATTTAATAATGGAAAGAATGATTAGCGAGGTGTGTTCTTCTGCTGGGAGAGAGGATGGCTGAGGCTGACGTGAACAAAAAAGAAAAAATTTCTGAACTTTCAGCTGAACTCCCCAAACCTCTTGACCTGAAGGGGTGGAAGAGGAGTCGCAGAGGTGCGAGCAGGGAAGGGTTAAACACAAAGTTTGATCTCCTCTTTTCCAGCGAGTGTTTTGCTGGCACACATTAGAGTAAAAGGGGCTGGAAACTTTGTTTTGAGAGCCCTAAAGAAAAGTAAGCTTTGTGTACCGAGTCCCAAGAGTTTTTAAGAAAGTGGATCAATTTAGTTAAATTGTGAATGCGTATTCTCCCGTGAACATCTGTAAACTGTTGAGTTTAATTGGCCTACAGCTGGCTCTGATTGTAGCTTTGGGGGATTTTTTGCTTTTTCCTTTTTACTTAGTATCTCATTTCATTTTCCCCACGGTTTCCTGGTGTCTTCTTTTTTTTTTTTTTTCTTCTCTTTTATTTTATTTTTTTTTTAATGTTAAAAAGTAAATAATAACACATGCACATCCCCTTCAAAAAGCCCAAAAGAGAAGTGGGCTTCTCTGGTGGAGCATCCTTTTGTAGGCACCTCTTGCTGCCTGAGCATCGATGGGTTCCAGCTGCTTGGGAGGAACGAGGCTGAGTGTGAAAGGTGCTTGGGAACTTGGGTTATTAGATTTGTTTGCTTTTCCATTGTGGTTTTAGATTCTTTTCGGTCTTTTTAGTTATTTTTTTGAACAAGTTAACAGGCAATATTGGATGTTCTGTATAGCGGAACTCAGCTTTTGCATAGTGAGGAGGGAAAGGACTTTGCAGGTGGCTTCTCCTTTGTCCACCCGAGATGTGAAGTAAAGCAGTGGGTTTTTAGTGCTACTTCTTTCCTTATGGTCCCTTAGAAATATTAGAAAGAATTTCTGTACTGAGAGGGTTGTCAGGCACTGGCACAGCCTGCCCAGGGCGGGGTTGTGTCGCCATCTCTGGAGGGGTTTAAGAGACGGGTGGGTGTTGTGTTGAAGGACGTGGTTTAGTGGTGTTCATAGGGCTGGAAAAAGGTTGGAACCATAGAATCATAGAATGTTTGGGGTTGGAAGGGACCTCGAAAGGTCATCTGGTCCAACCTCCCTGCCAGAGCAGGGTCACCCAGGGCAGCCACACAGGAATGTGTCCAGGCGGGTTGGAAAGTCTCCAGAGCAGGAGACTCCACACCCTCTCGATGATCTTGAAGGTCTCTTCCAGCCAAAACCGTTCTATGATTCTATTGCAGAATCACAGAGATGTTGAGGCTGGCAAAGCCCTCTGAGATCACCAAGTCCAGCCCATGCCCCAACACCCCCACATGGGCCAGACCAGGGCACCAAGTGCCACATCCAGCCTCTCCTTAAACCCCTCCAGGGACGGTGACTCCCCCCTTCCCTGGGCAGAGCATCCCAGTGCCTGAGCACCCTCTCCATGAGGAAGGGCTGCCTGAGATCCAACCTGAACCTCCCCTGACGCAGTTTCAGGCCGGGCCCTCTCGTCCTGTCACTGGGTGCCCTTCATGGAGTTACAGAGAGTGATGAGGTCCCCCCTGAGTCTCCTCTTCTCCAGTTGAACACCCCCAGCTCCCTCAGCCTCTCCTCACAGGACTTGCCCTCTAGTCCCTTCCCCAGCTCCGTTGCCCTTCTCTGGATCCACTCCAGCACCACTGGTCCATTTTCCAGGCTACTAAATAACTGACCATATGTTTTTACCATTTGTTGAATTTAGAACATTAAAACTAGCTCTGCAGATATAGATTTTTCACCTTTTCTTGTGTTTTTTCAAAGTAAAGACGCGCTTTATATTAGCAAAGAGCTGGATATGTTGATGTGTATTCATATTGTTAATTTTCCTGGATTCTGCAAAAACTCAAATTAGGAAATTGAGCAAGAAGCACCTATAATTAGGAGAAATAATATTTTTAGAGAGGATGGGTGGAAAGAAAAAGGCAGGAGAAAAACTGTGCGGAGAGCAAGCCAAATATGTATTTACATCTAATATTAAAAAGCGCCTAAAAAATTTAATAACATTTGATGGAACATCTGGCAAAGCGCGTGCCATTGTTTTGCCAAAATATTTACTGTTGCGAAATGAAAACAAACTTCTGGGCTCCGAATATAATTGCGTGCCAGAGTAGAATATATTATTTCAGAAAATATTGTTCACTGGCGTCTCTCCTAGAGGCTGATATTTCCAATTAAGATCAGAGGCTTTGGAGGGCTGCCTGCCTCACCGAATCCAGCTCCCGCGCCTTTTTTTCGGCGCCGAAAATCGTTCGGTCCCGCTCGGAAACGTGTCCAACCCCAACGTTTGACCTCCCCGTTGGGTCGGAAGGGGAACGTGGATCCTCCCGACGACGGGAGAAGCTGTTTTCTAATTTCCAGCTGAAAACTTGTTAATGACCGGTTTTACTCCCAGCTTGTTCTTCTGCCAAGGAAGGATTAAGCTGTTTGTGGGAGGGATGCGGAACAGCTGGGGCTTTTTCTTCGGAGCCGGCGGGCGAGGATACAGGCTGGAGTAGATAAACCCGAACGGAGGGGAAGCTGGCGGTACTTCAGTGGACGAAGCGGGTGGAAGGTATCGGATTAGGAAGTCCCAACGTGCTGCAAAACCCCTGGTCTAAACGGCAGATGGTCACTGAGGTGGGACAGGAGCGACCCCTCTACCAGCTGGGTTTCTGGTTGACCTCTGAAGAAATTCCCCCCCGTGCCAGGGAGGTTCCGGCTTAATTTCGGGGCTTAATTTCGGCTTAATGGGCGGACGACCAACCTAGCATCTAATTATAGACCAGGATGATCCACCAGCTGTTTACATCCTTGAAGCGTGGCAGGCTAGTTGGATTTTAAAAATAAAATAAATATGAGAGGAAGAATGAGAGATGTTGAGATTTGTGGAATATTTGGCTTTTTTTATGGGCCGTGCCTTTCTTTTAAGGGGAAGATAGAGCGAGGAAAAGTCAGCGTGAAGGGGCTGTTGCGAAAGCAGCTGGTGGGGAGGCACGGGCTTGCGGAATAAATTGGAAAGGGAGGAGAGGAAAGAAAGGGAAAGAGAGGAAAGAAGAAATACGAAAGGAAAGAAAGGGAAAGAGGAAAGAATAAAAATGAAAGGGAAGAAAGCAAAGAAAGGGAAAAAGAAGAAAGAACAAATACGAAAGGGAAGAGAAGAAAGAAAGGGAAAGAGGGAAAAAAATAAAAATGAAAGGGAAGAAGGGAAAGAAAGAGAAAGAGACAAAAGAATAAATTCGAAAGGGAAGAGAGGAAAGAATAAATTTGAAAGGGAAGAGAGGAAAGGGAAAGAGAGGAAAGAATAGATTTGAAAGAGGAGACAAGAAAGAAAGGGAAAGAGGAAAGAATAAATATGAAAGGGAAGAAAGGAAAGAGAGGAAAGAATAGATTCGAAAGGGGAGACAAGAAAGAAAGGGAAAGAGGAAAGAATAAATTCGAAAGGGACGAAAGAAAGGGAAAGGAAAGAATAAATTTGAAAGGGAAGAGAGAAAAGAAAGGGAAAGAGAGGAAAGAATAAATTGGAAAGGGAAGAGAGGAAAGAAAGGGAAAGAGGAAAGAAGAAAAACAAAAGGGAAGAAAGGAAAGAAAGGGAAAGAGAGGAAATAATAAATACGAAAGGGAAGAGAGGAAAGTCATGAAGTCAAGGGAGTTAACATGATGCAGAAGAGCAGCTTGGGGAGGAGAGGCTTTAAACGTGTTTTAATGTGTACAGATCATTTTCGAGCGCCACCCGTGAATGTTTGCAACGTCAGAAGACGTCGAGTTTGGGGAAGGAAGGTAAAATAGCAATAGGAATGAGGTTTATATTTAGCAAAGCATCATGCGAGCGATTTGGCTTAACGGTATTAAAGGAAAGTGGTGGAACAGATGTTGGAGAAGGAAGAAAATTCTTAAGGGGTGGCAGAAGAACATGCAGAAAAGGAAGGATACACCAGAACAGGTGATCAGGTGTTGCGGATTTATGAAATCTGCCGAACTCCGAAAGGACCGAATTGAAAAGTGTGAAATGTGGGACGGGAGCTGAGCCAGCCTGGGAGAAACAGCAACCGACTTAGTCCTTTTGTAATAATTAGATTTTCTTGGGTTGGAACGATTGCCAGAGCGAAAATGGTAACTTCTGAATGCTCAAAAAAGGCGAGGAAGAAAAGAAAAATAGAAAAAAAAATTAAGGCATTATTTTAATTGATTTAATTTTTGGTGGTATTTGCTTTTGCTGTGTTTTATTTTAACTTTTTTTTTTATATACTGCTGGTTTTTAATGTACACTTTGGGAGCTTGGGAAGGCAGATCCGTGTTAGGTGACTGGAGATGTGGAGGACTCCAGCGTTTCTTCTCAGTGGGGATCATCGTTATCCGTGTGCGGTGGCAAAACTAACACGTTAAGCGAAAAAAAATTAGTGAAAAAGATGTGAGGAAGCTTCACCGCAAGTAAATACGAATATTTGGAATTCATTAAAACCGGAAATTTACGCATAAATATTTATGAGGAGGAATGGTGCTAGGGAGGGAGCAAAGCCATCATCTCGGAAGGCTCCGTGTCAATCAAAACACCCAGATTTGTTCGAGATGCTTTAAATTCATAAAAAGGTGGATCGTTCAGAATGAATCTTGCGTCTGAAGCGAACGAGGGCAGGAAAAAAGCATCAAGGTTTGGTGGAGGCTTTTTTTTTTTTCCTTTTTTTTTTCTTGATTACTTGTGGTTTAACGTGTTGTAGCATCACTTCTGTGAAGACGTGCGAGGGCGGCGCACGGTGTCAGTTACTCTGTGCAGAGCTTTCTTGAATGGAAGGAAAATCTAAAAAAGAAAAAAAAAAAAAAGAAAAAACCAAGCTGGAAATGGAAGACAGTCGCTGACGAAGTGATCAGGCTGATTAGTTGTACGGTGTCACTGCTTAAAAAAGAAAAAAATTCTGTGAGAATAGGCGTGAACTGGAATGCAACGACACGGACAGGAGACCCTTCACACCTTTGCCTCCAGAGATGTCCCAGGGGCTCTGCTCTGCCCTCTGGCATCGTGGTGTTTATGGATTTTGATCTCGTTGGACGTGTCAAAGTCCATTTCTGTCCTCTCGTGTTTTCTCAAATTCAACCTTTCAGGCCGTTAAAGTCTAAGCATGGAGGCCGCGTGGTTTTCCCAACTGCATTTGTCAAGCTCTTGGATGCTAGTGAAGTTTTCTGAAGAACCTCTAAATACATCAGAGCATTTGAAGGTTGTTTAGCACGCAAATCACTTTAGAACCGTAGATCTTCTTTTTGCTGCTTAAAAAAAAACACCAGAAGCAGCATCGCAGCTCTCGCCAACCCTAAAACTCATGATGGATTGGTAGAACCTGACCCTGGGTGGGTCACGTCTGCCGTGGTTGACAGCGCCGGTTTTACTGCAGTAAGATGAGAATCCAACTGCACCAGGATTTTAGAGAGAAAATACCTGATCACAGAATCACAGAATGTCAGGGATTGGAAGGGACCTCGAAAGATCATCCAGTCCAATCCCCCTGCCAGAGCAGGAACGCCTCGATAATGCTACACAGGAACGTGTCCAGGCGGGTCTGGAATGTCTCCAGAGAAGGAGACTCCACAACCTCCCTGGGCAGCCTGTGCCAGGGCTCCGGCACCCTCACTGAGAAGAAGTTTCTTCTCAAGTTTAAGCGGAACCTCTTCTGTTCCAGTTTCAGCCCATTACCCCTTGTCCTGTCATTGGGTGTCACCGAGAAGAGCCTGGCTCCATCCTCGTGACACTCCCCCTTTAGATATTTGTAACCATGACTGAGGTCACCCCTCAGCCTCCTCTTCTCCAAACTAAAGAGCCCCAGCTCCCTCAGCCTTTCCTCACCAGGGAGATGCACCACTCCCTCCATCATCCCAGTTGCCCTGTGCTGGACTCTCTCCAGCAGTTCCCTGTCTCTCTTGAACTGAGGGGCCCAGAACTGGACACAATATTCCAGATGGGGTCTCACCAGGGCAGAGTAGAGGGGCAGGAGAACCTCTCTTGACCTACTAACCACCCCCCTTCTAATACACCCCAGGATGCCCTTGGCCTTCTTGCCCACGAGGTCACGTTGCTGGCTCATGGCCATCCTGCTGTTGGTGAGCTCTTACCCCTCGTACCTTGAAACAGGTGAGGAATCAGAATTTTGGAACAGAGATGAGCTCGTGGAAATAAAAAGGCTGCAGGGTTTGTCTGATGGGGACGGCGCTGAGAGAGGCAATTCTCCAACCAGGGAAGATCATGATGCTTACTTTTTTTTTTTTTTTTTAAATTTGATTCCCTTTTCTTTTAAAAAGATGGCGAGTGTGTTTGGAGAGTTCTTAGCTAAAGAGGGCGGCAGGCAGGCGGTTTTGCAAAAGAGCAACGAAACAAATGCCGGGCACTGCTGGGCTGGGAAACGTCGCAAATCGCGGCCGCACTCGCTCAAAGGAGGAGCCCGATTTCTTGATGAGCCGCCTTTTGTCCTCAACTTCTCTCTGTTCCGGTTGAATAAAACGATGATCCTCGTAGTCCTAACGACCGCGGCTTTCTGGAAATGTAAAATTACCAGATCTCATTAATGCTCGGCTACATCATTCATCAAAGCACTTCGTGTGCCTCATGCTGGCTCCTTTTCTCTCCCCCTCTTAATCTTTCTCTCATTATAACGATGTGTCTGCCCTTTGGACCGATCCGCTTCCAAGGAGCTGACACCTGCGGAGATATTATTTGCTGAAGACTTGTTAACTCTTTAATAGTCGAACTGCTGAGCCTCTGGCAGGAAAAAAAAAACAGAATCTAGTGGGAAAAAAACCACAATCTAGTGGGAAAAAACCCACAATCTAGTGGGAAAAAGACCACAGTCTAGTGGGAAAAAACCCACATTCTAGTGGGAAAAAAACCACAATCTAGTGGGAAAAAACCCACAATCTAGTGGGAAAAAGACCACAATCTAGTGGGAAAAAACCCACAATCTAGTGGGAAAAAAACACAATCTAATGGGAGCTGCTTTGCAGAAGGAGCGTGGCTGTAAATAACCTCGGCGAGAAAGACCGGGCAGGTGATTGCCCACGAGGAGAGGAAACGATTTGTCCACCCGTGCCGCGCTTTCTTCTCCTAAAAGACGAGCCTCGTCGTCAACAGGTCCGTGCAAATGCAGTTCGTGGCATCAGCAGAGATTTTTTTTACCCCTTTGGAGGCTTTCTGCCTCTCCTAAAGCGTTTCTCAGCTGTGCCGTGGGTACCTGGGTGTCGTGGTTTGGCCCTGGGCAGCCGCCAGGTACCCACACAGCCGCTCACTCACTCCCCCTTCACTGCTGAACAGGGGGAGAAAATATTTCCAAGGGCTCAGGGTTTGAGATAAGGACAGGGAGATCACCCTCATTTACCGTCCCGGGCAAAACAGACTCAGTTTTTGGGAAATTAGGTACATTTATTAAAAGAACTAATCAGAGAGGAGTAGTGAGAAGTGAGAAAGAGCAAACAGATCTTAAACAGAACACCTTCCCCCCATCCCTCCCTTCTTCCCGGGCTTAACATCAATCCCGGTTTCTCCACCTCCTCCCCCTGAGCGGCGCAGGGGGACAGGGAATGGGGGCTGAGGTCAGTTCATCCGACGTTGGTTCCACCGCTTCTTCACTCCGGGGGAGGACTCTTCACTCTTCCCCAGGGCCACTGTGGGGTCCCTCTCACGGGAGACAAGCTTCATGCTCTCTTCTCCGCGTGAGTCGTCCCACGAAGGGCAATTCATCACAAACTGCCCAACGGGAGACACCTCACGAGGGGCAGCCCACCCCTCGTGAGTCTGAGGCGCAGTCCTTCGGGGGAAACTGCTCCAGCGTGAGCCACCCGCAGCGTCCCAAAAGTCCCACCAGCCAACCTGCTCCAGCGTGGGCATTCCCTCTTCCACGGGCTACAGGTTCCGGCAGCAACTCGCTCTGATGCGGGCTTCCCACGGGCTACAGTCCCCTTTCAGGCATCCACCCACACGGCGTGGAGTCCTCGGTGGATATCTATGCGGTGATCCTCACGGTGGACATCTGCACCTCGCCCATGGGCTGCAGGGGGACAACCCGCTTCACCACGGTCTTCACCACGGACCCAGGAGACTCCTTCTGCTCCGGCGCCTGGAGCTCATCCTCCCCCCCCTCCTTCTTCACTGACCTTGGTGTCTGCACAGATTCTCACTCCTCCATCTCTGTGCCAGCTGTTGTGGCGCAGTTCTTTTTCCCGTTCTTAAATATGTTTTTCACAGAGGCGTTCCTCTGCTATCACCTTACTGACAGGCTCAGCCTTGGCCAGCGGCGGGTCCCTCTTTGTAGCCGGCTGGCATTGGCTCTATCAATCTTGGGGAGCTTCTAGCAGCTTCTTACAGAAGCCACCCTGCAGCTCCCCCCCCGCCACTGAAATCTGGCCAGGCCAAACCAAAACACTGGGCAACTCGAGAAAAAAGGTTTCGGTATAAGCCCAAATGCCACGAAATTAGATCTCGCTGGGGAAATAAAAAGCAATAAATGCCATCGACGCGGACGTGGAAACTCGTTCTCTGGATGATTCTGATAGTTCTGTAGCACCTTTCATCTAAAGCAATTTGCAAACAGTCCTATTACGGAAGTGCTGCGCTGATCAGGTGTTTTAGCCAAATAAATACTGTTTATAAAGAGATTTTCAAAAGAGCTTTCAGAACTACCTGTCACTGTTTCGGCATCTTTATTCAGTGACTGAAGCTCTTAGCTCTCTCAGTAGGGGATGCCAATTTACTGATGTACTTTTCAGTTAAAATCCAAGTTCCATAAGGCAGATTAGCAGCGAGAAAATGCAAGTCTCCTTGGGGGGAAAAAAAAAAAAAGAGTTTGAAAGTTCTTTTAAAGTCGATTCTGTAATAAATGAGCCAATTTAGAAGATGTATCGGGTGCCACAAAAAAAGTCATTGGAGTTTGCTCGATCTGTGTTGTTCTGAGACCCCCACCTATCATGCGAAGCAGTTGAGAGTTGCCACGTTCATCCTTTTTACTTTGCATCCATCTGCTCTTGCCTTAAATTGTGTTTCCTTTGCAAACTGCGGGGAGATCAAGCCTGTTATTGTCATTATGCAGCGGCGAGCACGCCAACGTTCCAATCAACATCCACGCTCCTAAATACTGGTACTCCAGTTTCTAATGGCTTAATTAAACATTATTTCTCCTGTAGTATTTGCCAAGCTCCTGGCAGTAGTTTGGTAGCTCCTATTTCTAGGCGACGTATCGTAATAGTTGTCGAAGAATATTAGCTTGTAGCAGGAGCGAGGTTGAATAGGATCTCTTTGGTGTTCCATTAATCATCTCTAGCTACAAGAAGACAGGATTGGAGGGGCTGCTTGGGTTATCCAGTCCTCTTCCAGTCATTGCAGTCAGTCTCCACACGTGGGGAGGAACGTATTTGTCAGGACTTGGTTTTTTTTCTTTGTCCTCCTACTGAGAAACAGCCCAGAACTTCACTGCTTTGACATTTATAGATGTTACTTTGGCATCCCGTGTGGATTTTATCATGGTCAGATTGCATTCCGTGGTTCTATACTGCCTGTAAATAACTTCTCTTCCCTTGTGTTTACTTCCATGATCTTTTTATTTAATTAACCAAACGATTATTTTTTATTTTTTTTTTAATACGAAGTGTGATTGTTATTCTGGCATCCCAACACCCTTTCTTGTCTCCATTCTGGTTTCTTCTCATTTTGAATTGGTATTCCAGATGGTGTCTCACCAGTTCCTTAAATATTCCCTCCAGACCTCACTGGAAATGTTCCCCTGCTGTATCTTGGGTCATGTTTGCCTTTATGGCTGCGTCCTCTGGGTGGCCCCAGCTCCTTCTGTGACTCATGGATATGCTTGAATTAGTCTTCTGAACTTTCAAGCCATGCAGTCTCTGCCTCATGGCGAAAATTAGCAGTACCTGAATGCTTTGAAATACACAGTATCAAATTATATTCCATTCCTCCAGCAGTCAAGGTGCCAGTATCCAATTCTCCTGTGTGTCGGTAAGAACTTCCATCTCTGGTTTCATCAGCATCTGGCTTTTGCACGTTAACTTTTGTGCGGTTGCGATTAAACGGTGAGAAGGAATATCTCCTTAACCTAGCCCTTGCAGATTTTGATGAGTAACCTTTTTGCAGTCCAGAAGTTCTTCTTTCAGCATAAGTAATTATTTTTTCTCCTTTACTTCATTAACCACTGCACTGTCATCTTACCAGTTCCCACCTTCCCCACCTTGGTGGTTTCCTTTATTCTGTGTACTTTTATTATAGCTATCAAGTCCAGTAAATATATCTTTTGAGAAACTTCAGTCCAGTAAATATATCTTTTAAGAAACTTCAGTCGATCGCATATTTTAAGAAACTTGGTCACTGAATTCTTTCAGTTTGGGTTCCTTTGTTCCCCAAAACTTGATTTCAAAGACTTCACGGTAACGTCAGCTTCTCTCCTGGCCCTTCACAGCTGTGCTGGTGGCTTCGTCTGAGCAAGCTGCATTGTTACACCAAATAATTAATGAGGATATAGATCTTTGGCAAGTGTTTTGTTGGGGATTGGTACAGGATGTAGTTGATAACGATGTGTATTTTGTCCTTGTGTTAATTTATTAACTGAAGCTACTAGATGGCCAGTGCAGTAACGTTACCAGCACAGGGCTTCAGAAAGAGCTTGGTGTCCTTCATGTCCTGCTCATAGAATCATAGAATCATAGAACAGGTCAGGCTGGAAAAGCCCCTTGGGATCATCGAGTCCAGCCATTAACCCTACACTACAAGTTCACCCCTAAACCATCTCACCCAACACCACATCTCAGCGACACTTCAACACACCCAGGGATGGCGACTCAACCCCCTCCCTGGGCAGGCTGTGCCAGGGTCTGACCACTCTTTCCGTGAAGAATTTCTTCCTCATGTCCAGCCTAAACTTGCCCTGTTGCGACTTGAACCCATTCCCCCTGGTTCTGTCCCTAATGACCTGTGAGAAGAGACCAGCACCAAGCTCTCTACAATGTCCTTTCAAGTAATTGCAGAGCATGATGAGGTCCCCCCTCAGCCTCCTCTTCCTCAAACTGAACAGTCCCAGCTCCCTCAATCGCTCCTCGTAAGGTCTATTCTCCAGGCCCTTCACCAGCTTTGTCGCCCTTTTCTGCACTCGCTCCAACACCTCGATATCCCTCTTATACTGAGGTGCCCCAAACTGAACACAACACTCAAGGTGCGGCCTCAACAATACTCAAGGTGCGGCCTCATGTTTCATGGAATGAAGTAATCCCCACCTTGCACCCATGTAGCATTTTTTTTAGTGTTATTGTGTCATATTTGGGCAGTACTGGTCAGAAACAGACACCAGTCCCAGTTGCCACTGTTACTATACAGGGACTTGAGTAACATGGTCCAGTTGAGAGGCGTCCCTGCCCAACCAGGGGGTTGGCTTAGATGATCTCTAAGGTCCTTTCCAACCTAGGATTCTGTGACTTCGAGACAGATAAAACCAGCTGGTTTAGAGTTCCCTTCCAGGTTCCCTTCCAGGTTTTAAGGTTGCTCTACTTTGACACCTATATTACATTTAATTTTTGAATCCTCTGTCTACAGTGTGTTCATGCGGCGGGTCAACACGGAGGTCAAAGAGAGCTGTAACCGTTTTAGAGGTTATCTCCCCAGCATCCTGGGCACCACATGGACCTCTTGTTGTCTTGTTATCTTGATTGAGTGTGACTGCTCTTAGGAGCGTGTGCAGCCTTTCTCAGAGTTATTTAGGTTGAAGTGGACTTCCAGACGTCTTTGGTCACGCACACTGCTCAGCATAGGGTCGGGATTCAGGTTGGATTGGGTTGCTCTGACTTCATCCAGTTGAGTTTTTAAGATCTCCAAGGATGGAGTTTCCAAAGGCTTGGCGTGGTTTGGGCTGGCGACAAAGAATCACGCGGCCGCTCGCTCACTCCTCCCCTCACAGGGATTGAGGAGTGAGAAAATTCGACAAAAAGTCTCGAGGATTGAGGTTAGAACAGGGAGGGTTCGTTCACCGCTTATGGTCATGGGCAAAGAAAACAGAGTAGACTTGGGGAGAACAATTTAATTTACTACCCCTGCCACCAACTAAAAGAGAGTAGGATAGTGAGAGAAACACATAAATAATTACAACGACCTGTCCTGTCCTTCTTTGCAAAGGAGCTTTATTGCTCTGAGATTGCCCATCCTGCAATCTCAGAGATTCCTGCCCCAATATCCGGTCAGAATTTCCCTTCTTGCAACTTGTAACTTTTCCTCTCGTCCTTATGCCTGAGTCATATAGAAAGGGAGCACAAATTTGAAGTTCTCCTCTTTCAAGCTGAGCTTTATGCAACTCGCAGGAGGACGAGCCTAATATTTCTGAAAATCTGTGATAAATCATTCAGTAAAATCTAGGAATGGATTCAAGCAGTCACCGGGGAAAACTTTTTTGGGCGGGTGGATGGTTCGTACTAGTGTAGTCTACCAGATTTTCCGATTAAGAGATTTATCCTGGATTCCTGAGGAATCAAAGCTTCTGCATAACTACCCGGTGTTTACTAAGGGCACTTAGAAAAATTTCAGTTTGTTTCTGTGTCTTTGTAAAGTCTAAGTTGACTACTGATAAAAATTTACGGTGGGTGTTAAGATTTGCAGAGTGGGAGATGGCTCCACCCTTGCGCAGAATGAGCTGGTGCCTTCGTGAACTGGCGTCTGTTGTGACATTGGTTTTGTGCAACCCGTGACAAAATTTTACGTGTGGGAGGACCGAGAGCAAGCGGCTCTTTCCTGAAGGCAGCATCTCCCGAGAAGACTCAAGTGGTCGTGCTAATCCTGCGCCGGCTACACTCTTTAAATAATGGTGAAGAGTTGGCCAGGTAGAGAAGAGCTAATTACGGTTAAAGAATACAGGAAATACAGTCTCTGTACTGTCTCCAGGGCAAGAAAAATAATAACGAAAAGAAGTGCCTTGAAAGGGAGAAAATAACTGAGTAGTGAAGGACTGTTTCTCTCTTTGGTGCACGAAGATGTAAAATAAACCCACCCGGTAGCTGGAAGCTAAAGTGAGATGTATTCAACCGAGATGCCGTCTTCAAACACGAGCTGACGTAGCACTACAACAAAGTAGTAAGGGGAGAGACGGGTTCTCTGTCTCTGGCTGCTGAATCATCTCTAGATGCCGCCTAGATGTCTAGTTAAAAACAAGCTGCTGAGTAAAACGGAACAGACTCTTATCTGTAAGAGGCCAGTCGAAACGATCTGATGATCCCTTCCACCCTTAAGCTCTGGGAATACGTTTTGCTTCATGAATTTCCATTAGGAAACGTTTGAGATTTTTGGTTTGTAAGGCTTCAGCAGTTATTTAAAAGGATTATTCTGTGGTCTATTGCATTTGTTTTTTGTTTTTTGGTTTTTTTTCCTGCTGTGATTCCACTCAGGCTGATAAGCAGTTAGGAATGTCAGCAGTGCTTTTTCTTCTCGTTAGAGGGTTTGACAGCTCTGCAGCTACAACACATCCCTGAGCGTAGCTGAGCTCAAGGTAAGGAAGAGGAGGATTCTGTCTGGACATGATTCTGATGGGTCATATTCTTGATGTCTTTAAGACAAGTTCAGTGCTAAACTTCTGACTCTTCAGCTGCTTTTGCTGTTCCTGGGTGACCTGTGAACACCTCTGTAAATCCAGACCAAGTCCAAGGGCCACCATAGGATCCTGGAATGTCCTAGGTTGGGAGGGACCTCAGAGATCATCTGATCCACCCCCTGCCCTGGGCAGGGACGCCCTTAACCAGCCCAGGTTGCTCCAGGTTCATCCAACCTGACCTTGAGCATCTCCAGGGAGGGGGCAACCACAGCCTCTCTGGGCAACCTAGTCCAGAGTCTGGCCACCCTCGGGCTGAACAATTTCTTCCCAAGATCCAGCCTAAACCCCTTCTCCTCCAATTTAAACCCATTTCCCCTTGTCCTGTCGCTGGACACTCTTGTGAAAAGTCCTTCCCCAACCTCCCTGTAGGTTCCCTCCTTGTATTAGAAGGTCCCCCTGGAGTCTTCTCTTCACCATCTTTCGGCTTAACCTTTTAATTCACCGTGGTTTGCTTCTCCTCTCTCACTGTGCAGACCAGGGGATGGAGCACAAGACACCGACGTGTGTAAAAACAAGCACCAAGGGACAAGATTTTTGGATGCTGGTTGCTTCCCAGCCACCGCTCACCTTCTCAGGTGGAGCCATCCCATTTCCCATAAGGGCAATCTGCTTCCATAGTCCTCAACTTGATTCCTCTTGGCAGCCAGACTGGATGTGGTTGACAGATTATGTCTGAGAAGGGCTTCGGTAATTGCTCGTTCTGTTCAATGACTGTGTCAGTGACAGATGGTCACACTGAATGTTTAAAATGTTCGGGACCCCTGGATGATCCCTAAGCTTATGAACAACAAACTTTGCCAACATTTCTGTTGTCTATTAGCGGAAGAATTCGAAATGTTTCCTCAAATTACTATTTTTTCCCCCGCGTCTTAGGCGTGTTTTGCCAGGCTTGTACTTTCCTGAAACTCTTGGGGTGTTTTTTTTTCTTTCTTATTAAAGAAAGTCTCAAGATGTTAGTACAGACTGGCATAAGTAGGTGCCAACTGCTCTTGCAGACTTGTTAACAAATTTATTTTTGCCTGAGAATGGCACATATGGCCCAGAGCGGAAATATTAGGGTCTGTAGTCTTTGTGAGGGCTGGCAGATATTGTCTTTGAAGAAATAACGTTTGGGTCAGTCATAAATCTCGTTTTTATTTTTATTGCCGGGAGGACTCTCAGTTGTTTTTTTTTTTCCAGAGTGATGGTCTTCAATCATTTAACAGTCCCGTGACAGCTCCAGAGTTGCAAAAATGAGTGGGAAAGTAGCCAGTTTTATTTATGGCATCCCTTTATTGCGGCTTAGTAGCTGCAAACAAGGTAAGTCAGCTTATGCGACCCATCTGAATTTCATGGACCACAAATTACCTGCAGACAATCCAGGTTAGGATGGGCCAGCTGACCTGCAGGGTGCGAGTTGATACTTTTTCTTCTCCACACTCCATCATTTCTTTTTTTACACGTCGTGTAAAACCAACTCTTAAGGAAGCCATACTCGTAGACGCTTACTTCTACTTTTTTCCTTCTTCGGAACATTTGACGTCGTCATCTTTTCTGGGCGGCTTTTTGATCCCACAAACTCTGGAAGCGAATTAACGTATTTTTTCTTTCTGCGCATTCCTCCGTCCTTCTCTCGTGGTGCTGAGAAGCGCTGCGGTTTTGTGGCACGTTTCTGTCCGTGTACAACTGGATTCCTGTGCCGTTCCTGCGTAATACGATGAGGTTTGTGTTTGTAAAAACCTGTTTAATCTTTCAGAACACATCCAAGTTCCGGCGTAGCATCTGCTGCCAAAAGGGAAGTGTCAGCCAAGTATGGACCAGGATGGAAAAATCTTGTTTTTTGCTGCTATCTCAGATTCCTTTCTTGCTCTGCCGAGCAGGTTTATCACACTGGATGAGATTTGTGCATTCAGCGAGCGTACGCGGCAAACGGGCTTAAAATGAGTTTCTTGCCGTTGCGAACCGTTCTGATGGGTGTCTGGATAATCGTCCTATCTGCATATGCGAAAAGGAGAAGGAAATAATTACATCCCCGGACTTATTTAAAGGAGTGAAGGTTGTTCTGAAGATCTAGAGGGAGGGGATTGACGCAGCTCGGATACATTGAAATCAAATCAGTAAATTAATCAACGTCTTGTTACGGTTGCGTAATGTGCTCAATTTAATTAGGGGGGGGAAAAAAAACCCACCTCAAGTGATGTGTGCATGTATATATATATGTAATTTTGGAGGAATAAGTCAGTATGGCTGGACTACGTGATTACCTGAGGTGCATAAGGGGAACAGACCAGAGGTTGGGCGAGTTTGCTGCCGTCTGCAGCGTCTGTCAGCAGGAGGTGCAGGTGGATTCAAAGCTCGAGATGTCTCTGACCAGAGCACATCTCTCACTGCTCTTCCTCTGTGCGTGCGTTTGGGGGTTTTACTGTTTTGACAAAAAGACCTGTGGCTCCATTTCTCTGTTTCTCGCTTAATTTCTTTGATGAATTCCTCGATGCTGCTACTCCTCATCCTTGGCTTGGAATTTTCAACCCCTGCGTTTGTTTTCTTCATTTAGTGGGAAAATCATTGGAGCAGGTGGAAGTGATCTGTGATGCTTCTCTCACCTGCTTGCTTTTATTTTTCTTTGAAGCTATATTTTGGATGTTAAGGACTTAGATTTCAAAGTGGCTCCTGAAGAAGTGCCTCAGTCCACAACTGGATGCTTAAATCGGCAACAATCCCATCACTGGAAGGAGATCTTGCTGATGCCAGCCTGGAATTAAACATATTGAAGTACATCCCCAGCTGGGAGATGGAGAATCTTGTTGTGTTTTCCTGGTGTTTCACCGTGTTTTTCATCAGAGCACTTAAAACTACGAGATCTTTCCTGTGTTAGGAAGCAAAGCATCCTGTTGAGATGCTCCTCGGTAGACCAGCACATTGGCACAGCCCTGCCTGGCTGAGACAACCTTACGTAGCTCTTGGGCAGACGTGAAGAACGTGTGTGCGACCATCCTGCTTCTTTCCTGCACATCCAGCTTGTTCAGCATCTCTTTACCCAGCTCCCTGCAGTAGTTCAGGCACACTGCAACCGGGTTGTGCACAAAGTCCTTTGCTAAGAGCCCAAGTAACTCATAAGACTGTTTTCCTCGCTTCCTTCGGGACCTGGAGGTGTGCTGGGATTATCAAAGATGACATTCGCCTTCAGGGGAAGAAGCGATGTGTAAAAATACACACCCGTGCAGGTGCTGAAACCGATGTTTGTTTGACATGACATGGATCTGTTACTGGGGTACTGATTAGGAAAACCAAACCAGACAGCGATGAAGCTCACCAGGAAAGACCCGAGCGTGCCAGCTTCTGCAGCGAACGCGGGCATTGGCGGGGCGACACACGTACACGGCGGCTCTTGGCTTCTTTCCACGGTGTGTGTGTTTAAGCATCTTTGTATTGGAGGAGACTGGAAAGCTCTCTGCTGGGAAACCCTCTGTGGTTTCACTACCTCAAGGGCTTGTGCTGCCCCTTCCTTCCCCAACGTAGCTGCTCCAGATTATTTCATCTGCTGCTTTGAGTAGTCAACCATGCCATTGGTGGCTCTGCGATAAAGTCAGACTTCCAGCAATGGCTACTCTGCTTCACCACGCTGCTCCTTGTTTTCTAAGATAATAGGATAGATACTTACTTTTGAAAATTCCTTTTTTTTTTCCCCCCCCTCTGTGGACACAGACCAAGGAGAAGGAAGGAGCGTACGCAGCTGGTTTACCCAGCAGGACCCTCGACATCGCCAAACGCTGCTGCGCTCAACCCGTGTCAGGAAGGTCTGATCACACCAGACCAAAATTAGAAATCAGGTTCATCAGGTGTGGAACAACCGCCACGGCTGTCACGTGCATCTCGGGGGCTGAGTGGTTTTACATAGAAATTATTCCGCGTGGGGAGGTC
Source organism: Trogon surrucura (assembly GCA_020746105.1). Classification (NCBI taxonomy): domain Eukaryota; kingdom Metazoa; phylum Chordata; class Aves; order Trogoniformes; family Trogonidae; genus Trogon; species Trogon surrucura. The sequence goes on from CM036617.1 coordinate 219,794,591, forward strand.
CCGTTCAGGTGAGCCAAGGGCGGCGTAAGGTTTTTAAACATCTGCTTTGCTCCAAGGGGAGCTGTGAGCTGTACTGGGTTTTACTGCAGGATTTGGTGTGTACCAATCTTAAATGATTTGAAAGCCAGAAGTACTTTTCAGCTGTTACTCGAGCTCTTTGTAGCGTATTTTTGGGAATGGTTTCTGCTGCCCGCTGCCGAATTGCCCTTCCCTCGCTGTGCCGTGTGGAGTCTCCACCTCTGTAAGAGACGGCGTTACGCAAAATCAGTAGAAGTTGGGTCAAACGTTGTTCTCAAATGATGTTAGTACTTCATTGGCAGTCTGTTACCTGATGTCTTTCCGTGGCTCCCAGGACTCTGCTTTCTCGTTGTGTTAGTTTTAGGCAATATTTTAATGACTCTTATTCGCCGCAGTGGTGATGTCGAAGTAACCGACAGAAGCTGGATGATCTCAGGAAGTGGAGTAAAAAGAAAGGAGATGAAATTCAGTAGCGGCAAACGCAGGGTCGTGCACCTTGGGGTTGACAACAGAAATTTCAGCTCTAAACTAGGAGCTAATCAAGGGTGAGAGAGGGTAAGAAAGTGGGAAAGGTTCACAAAATCACAGAATGTTAGCGATTGGAAGGGACCTCGAAAGATCATCCAGTCCAATCCCCCTGCCAGAGCAGGAATGCCTCGATAATGCTACACAGGAACGTGTCCAGGCGGGTCTGGAATGTCTCCAGAGAAGGAGACTCCACACCCTCCCTGGGCAGCCTGGGCCAGGGCTCCAGCACCCTCACTGAGAAGAAGTTTCTTCTCGAGTTTAAGCGGAACCTCTTCTGTTCCAGTTTCAGCCCATTACCCCTTGTCCTGTCATTGGTTGTCACCGAGAAGAGCCTGGCTCCATCCTCCTGACACTCCCCCTTTAGATATTTGTAACCATGAGTGAGGTCACCCCTCAGGCTCCTCTTCTCCAAACTAAAGAGCCCCAGCTCCCTCAGCCTTTCCTCACCAGGGAGATGCTCCACTCCCTCCATCATCCCAGTTGCCCTGTGCTGGACTCTCTCCAGCAGTTCTCCGTCCTTCTTGAACTGAGGGGCCCAGAACTGGACACAAGATTCCAGATGGGGTCTCACCAGGGCAGAGTAGAGGGGCAGGAGAACCTCTCTTGACCTACTAACCACCCCCCTTCTAACACACCCCAGGATGCCCTTGGCCTTCCTGGCCACAAGGTCACAGTGAGCTGCTCAGGAAAAGGCAAATACGACCCAGGTGCAGGGTATTTCCAGCAGAGACTGGAAAGTATCAATGTCACTGTACGAGCCTCTGATTTGAAGTCACCTGAAATGCTGGTTGCAGTTTCTGGCTGTTTGTGTTGGGGGGAAAACCAGACTATTTCATGCTGGGGTAAAGTATTCTGAAAGGTGATAGAGTTGCTTACAAAAGGCAGATCAGGCGCCTTGAAGGGGTCGTAAAAAAGTTATTGCCTGAAGAATGATGTTGCCCCAGATAGGAAAAAAAAAAACCCAGCCAAAAAAGAAATTTGATCTGGAAATTGGAAACGCATTTCAGACGAGTACAGAAGTGAAGGCAATAAACTTTAAGTATTTGAGCTTGAGATACGAAAGGGGAGATGCTGGAGTTTATACTTGGGAGTTGAAAGGGTGAACTTAATGACCATGGAAATCCCTTTCAGTTTTTGTCCTCATTTGACATGCTTCAGGGTTTCAGATCAGGTTGTATTTAAATAGGGAGGATTTCAAAGCAATTACAGGGAGGAGTTGCTGGAATAATCCAGCATTTTCCGTTGTTGGTCGTAGCTGCAAATGAAATAAATATTGGATTTGTTTTAGAAAACAACTGCTTGCTGCTGCCTCGTGTAGAAACTGATACATTTTTGTTGTTCTCCAAGTCTGAGAAATGATGAAATCTTTAATAACTTTGTGCTTGCCTACGTTCTCCTGGGCTTGTGGCAAGTATCAGGTGTTGGAGGTGCTGTTGAAATTAGCTTGGAGACAGAAGATGTATCAGACCAAAACAGCCCCCAGATAAAAATCCTCCAAAACTGCCAAAGTCAAGAGAGGCAGATGACTTTGAACTAGTCCGTAATTACCGAGCCTGTAACTGAGAAAGTGCCGTCTGTGTTCAAGAGTTAGTCTGGAAAAGAGGGAAAAAAAAAAAAAAAAAGCCAAAAGAACGAGAATTACATAAATAATGAAAGAGCTAAAAATGCCTTGGTTTTGTAATGTAGATGAAGGGAAGGTGTCATGACAGGAACACATTTACATATTAGAATTATTTAATTATCATGTCTTGTCCTCTAAAGAAACAAAATGACCATGAATATTCATGCCTTCAATTAAAATATTAATGGCAGACTGAGACTTTGGTTTTTAGGTCTCTAAACACCCATAAACAGTTTCATTTCAATGCAACGAAGCGTGGAGGTCGAAAAGGAATTGCCTTTTTGTTTTCAGGTTGCAGAGAGGCTGGTGTTCTCCTTGAAGACAGAAGGACGTTATTTGCTCTGCGTTTGCTCCCTGCTAGTTTTGGAAAGGAGTCGTAGAATCATAGAACCTTTTCCCAGCCCTATGACCACCACTAAACCGTGTCCTTCAATACAACATCCATCCATCTCTTAAACACCTCCAGGGATGGCGACTCAACCCTCTCCCTGGGCAGGCTGTGCCAATGCCTGGGAACCCTTTCAGGAATGAAATTCTTCCCAATATCCAACCTGAACCTTGTAGAGAGATGGGGTTGGTCTGTTTTCCCTAGTGGTGAGTGACAGGACAAGGGGAAATGGCCTCAAGTTGCACCAGAAGAGGTTCAGGTTGGACATTAGGAAAAATTTCTTCATGGAAAAGGTTGTCCGGGCACAGGCTACCCAGGACAGGGGTGGAGTCTCCATCCCTGAAGAGACCTAAAAGCCGGGTGGATGTGGTGCTCAGGGACAGGGTTTAGGTGTGGACTTGGCAGTGCTGGGTTAACGGTGGGCCTCGATGACCTCAAAGCTCTTTTCCAACCTACATGACTCTCTGATTCCGAGGTGCCCCCACATCTGTCTGTAGCTGCTTGCTGCTCCGACAGCATCCCGCAGCCTTGCTGGGGACTTGGGGGTATTGACTTACCCTTAAGCACGGACCTGAAACCACCGTCCAACTCATTGCAGGGGTGTTGTGTTTGCATTTTCAGTCTGTAGATGCAGGTTCCTGCCCCTGCCTGTGATGTCTGTGCAAGAGAACTTTTTCGTGCAGCTCTTGCATAGTTTTGATGATCGGTAGTTACCTCCAGCTCTACTCATTTCACTGCTTCTCCAGTGCCTTTACATTGAGCATGCATGGTGTCAGCAAAGAAATTAAACCATCCTGCTACCTTTAAGTTAAGGAAGTTGAGGGTTTCGTCAATAACTAAGTGTATTTCTAGCTTGTAAATAGACTTAAAGAAGTGAATGAAAATCTTGAAATAGTGAAACATAATGAACGATTCTTCCAAAAGCATTCGACTAACCCTTGCAGCTGATTTTGTTAATAAAGAGAGATTCCTTAAGAATAGCCAGGCAGAAGAGATCCAGCAATTTTATTTATTTTTTTTTTCATTTATCCACAGGAAGGAGGATGTATGTTATATGAAAAAAAGTAATTAAACTGATCAGGGTAAACAATTAGCTGAATAGATATGAACCTTTTGACTGTTACTCTGTGTGTAGCTAAGTATGCTGTAGAAATAACTGAAAATGTGCTATTTTATGTTGAAGTGGGAGGCTGTGGTTCTCTCTTAGGTAAAAGCAGACATCTCAGGGAGTGGTTGGGAAGGCAAGAGAAGGGATCTCTCGGCCCCAAAGCCAACAAATCTGGGCATGCTCCAGCACCTCTAGAAGGTCAATTGGAAGCTATTTCAGAGGCTCATTGGTGACCTCAGTGTCTTAAAGGAATTTGTGACCGAGAAGATTGGATGAACCGCAGCACGTGTTTGGTCTTTGGAACGGGTTGGTAAGAGCAACAGCTCCCCCTCGTCTTCCTCTTTCTTACAAAAACGCCCCGATGCTCTGAGAACTGATGCACTAGAGGCACACACTTCATCAGTCATGTTGTCGTTCTTTAATAAGGGGAAGCAACTTCTTAGACCTGCTTGATTTTGAATTTTAGTTTATTTTTTTTACTGCTTCCATTCAATGCTTTTATTTGCAAAAGATCATCTTTAGTTTATTACTGCCTTATGCATTATCTGTTAGACACGTACTACTGACAAAGCTCAGAATCACAGAATGTTGGAGGTTGGAAGGGACCTCAAAGATCATCCAGTCCAACCCCCCTGCCAGAGCAGGATCACCTACAGCAGAGCGCACAGGAACGCGTCCAGGCGGGTCTGGAATGTCTTCAGAGAAGGAGACTCCACAACCTCCCTGGGCAGCCTGGACCAGGGCTCCGGCACCCTCACTGAGAAGAAGTTTTTCCTCATATTTTTATGGAACCTCTTCTGTTCCAGTTTCAGCCCATTACCCCTTGTCCTGTCATTGGGTGTCACCGAGAAGAGCCTGGCTCCATCCTCGTGACACTCCCCCTTTAGATATTTGTAACCATGACTGAGGTCACCCCTCAGCCTCCTCTTCTCCAAACTAAAGAGCCCCAGCTCCCTCAGCCTTTCCTCACCAGGGAGATGTTCCACTCCCTCCATCATCCCAGTTGCCCTGTGCTGGACTCTCTCCAGCAGTTCCCTGTCTCTCTGGAGCTGAGGGGCCCAGAACTGGACACAAGATTCCAGATGCGGCCTCACCAGGGCAGAGCAGAGGGGCTACAGAAATAAAAATTATCTTATTTGAATTTGACTGAGTTTGCTTGTACTTCCAGGCAGAGAATAAGCAGGAGAGATCTCTTGGCTGACAGAAAAAGATCAATTTTCTCACCCGGTCCTAGAAGAGGGGCATTGAACTCCAAAAGCTTTATGATCCGTGTTGTATATGGACGCAATTTAATCTGCAATTTCTAGACTTCTGTCTAAAAAGAAGTGTTCTCTCTTCTGTTAAAGCCTCTTTTCTCAAGGGTGTACACGGAAAAGAGAGACGTGCCCGTACGGGTGTAAGTGGGGGATGGTGTCTGCTCTGCCCAAGCTCTGAGCTCCGTGCCCGAGCTAATAACCCTCTTCCTCAGCAATAGCTGGAGGAACTCATCCATGTAGATATGCCCATGAAGAAATACGTTTCAGTTGAGTCAACACCAGCATCTTGCTTTTCACACAAATTTCAGTGCATGAGGTGGCTGAAGGCTGGAGTGTTTTGTACAAATGACCTGGCTAGTGGGCAGACGTTTGCCCTTCTTGAGAGAGTTTTGATGCTTTGGAGTTTTCTGGTGCGTGGTGTAGATCGGAATGGTGTGAAACGCTGCGATAGAAGAAGTTCTTTGTGCCTGAGACCACTTGGAATGAACCCTCTGGTTTAATCTTTTGGTGTGTGCTGGGTAGAGCCCAGCTCCATCTTAATGAAAATTCCTTTTGTGTTGCCTCTTGGCCACTGCAGAACAAGCCAGGACTACATCAGCACCTTGTACCCCAACTGTCCTGAAGGCATCTGACGGTGCTTGAAGATCATCTCCTGCTGCTGGTATCCAGAGCGAAGCGTTTCAAGGGATGGGAGGCAGCTGCTGCGCACCTGTTTTACATCCCCACCTCAATATCACGGCTGTAAATCAGCGCCCACTTTCCTAGGTTGGCAAGAAGTGTGGAATTTGGGGTTTAATTTTATAAAAATAAATGGTTACACCACAAAGGCTTTTGGAGGATTCAGGAGAGCGTTAGATTTGCAGCTGGGGAGATGATTTGCAGTTGGGAAGATTTTGAAGAGTGGTTTCAAAACCAGGGAAGATGCCATAGGTGGTATAAGCATCAAGGAGACCATTGAGATATTTCGAAACTATTTCCATAGTGCAGGTTTTGGTGACAAAGTTCAGACCTTCTTGCTTGCAAAGAGTTAAATGCAGTTCTCGACAGTTACCGCATGAACGTTCTCGCATTTGTTTTGAACTTTAAAAAAAACCAACAGTCTGATTAGCTGGAGCAGGTTTTCCCTGGAGGAAGACTAAAGAGTGTAATTTCATTACAAAATACAGTGCTCGGAGATCAACTGGAGTTGGAATTTATTATTTTTTGTTTCCACCCCGAGGGATTTGACATTTCTATTTCTTGACATTTCTCTCATTGTTAGACTGGCTTCTTTGTGCTGCTTCCCCACCCTGCCCCGGTGAAACTGTAGCTGTCTCCTTGAAGCTTGGAGTGTCTTTTCTTGCAGGTAAAAATGATAAGAGTTTGAATTAGTTCAACAAGCAAATGGTTGGAAAAGGAGGCTGTGCTGTCTCGTGTAAGTGGGTAACACTGGGATGTGAGCTGTGGCCATAAAAAAACCCAAAAAAGAATGAAGCAATAGTCCCTTGAACGTGGGTACATGTAAAACTGCCGTTAGGAAAGGATGTTCCGTGGTAAAAAGAGAGTTGTAAAAGTAGTAGCAGGTTACTCAGAGGTCTGGCTTTGCGGTATGTTAAGTATGTCAAAAGTAGCACCTGAGACGATTTGTTCCTCGAGCCCGTTATTCTAAGAATAATGGATGTTTGCACAATGTTTTTCTGATTTCAGCCATTTCCCCTTTCCTTTGCTGCGGTCTTTGAGTTACGCGGTTGCTCATCGAAGGCATTGGGAGGTTCTGTCGTTTATTCGCAGGGGAGCGCAGCAAATCTTTTCCCACCTTCACCTGCCATGATCCCGGGAAAGGCACGTCCCCGTGTGCCCTGGTGATGGGCAGCAGTCCCGTCGGGCGGATTTTCCAACGTTCCAGCTACTCACAGCTTTCTGCCAGCCCAGCGATGTCCGTTAAGGGTGTTTGTGAGGGTTTCTTGTCCTCTGCAACCCAAGTCCTCGCTGTAATCAGAGCTCTGCAGGCAAAGCTATAGTTGTATTCAGTTCTTGCAGTGCAGAGCTTTGTTGTAACGGTGTAAAGTTATTTTAAATGAGGCAGAAGTCATCATCGGAGACCAGGTGGTTGCCGGCTTTATTTTGCTTCCTCCTAATATTCTATTTGGTCAAGTACGATGGAAAAAAAAAAAGACTGGAAACCAAGTCCTCAAATACAAAGTAAAAAATTTAAAATCCCATTATTTGAAAGGATATAAGTTCCTCGTTAAGAAAGGGCAAACAACATTTAGCTGATACTCTTATTGCTTTACTCCAGATCTAATTTGGTGGGTTGAAGCGTGGCCGATAGCTCCTTTCTCTCTGCTGCACCGGAGGACGATCCAGATCTCAAAATCCCGTGGGAGGTGGGAAACCCTTGAGATCTGCAGCTTCTCCTGGGTCGTGGGACCCTTTGTATTACCGAGTGTCGCTCGGAATAACCCCAACCCTTTCCCTGCATTACGATTCGGCTGCTTTCCTCAGTTTTCAGCAGCCCTTGTAGGGGGAGAACGGAGCAGAGGGGAGGGAGCGCTCTGAATACTCCCTCCTTCAGGCGAGGCTCCGTCTGCTTTTGATTTTTCTTGATGAGCTGTGGTTTTCAAAGTGAGTTTCCCGGCTGTTTGAAGCTGAAAGGTTGGGACCACAGCAGAGGGGGACCTCTGAACTCAGGACTCCTTTCAGACGCAGAAGGGCTTACATCTAGTGTTAAGGAGAGGATGCCGGATTTGCGGCGTGCGGTTACGGGCGGTGCGACACAGCCCGGAGATAGCGTTGCCCAGGCTTCTCGGTGTTGCTGCGAGAAGAAGCTTCCGTGCTTAGGAAAAGTGCTCTGAGGCGTAGCGATACCTTTGGTTTGTGCCCCTTCCTCTGCTGTCTTTCAAAACATCGATGCCAAGTTTAATTCTTGCCTTTCCCATTTCTAACTGCTCTGTTCTAAGGATAATACGGACAAGAGTAGAGTCCTGCATCTGGGGAGGAATAACCCCAGGCCCAGCACAGATCAGGGGACGTCCTGCTGGAAAGCAGCCCCGTGGAGAGAGACCTTGGAGTCCCAGTGGGCAGTGAGTGTCCCTGGGACAGCAACGGGCCCTTGTGGCCAAGAGGCCAGTGGGAGCCTGGGGGGCACCAAGAAAAGTGTGTCCAGCAGGGCTGGGGAGGTTCTCCTGCCCCTCTGCTCTGCCCTGGGGAGACCACACCTGCAATCCTGGGTCCAGTTTGGGGCTCCCCAGTTCCAGAGAGACAGGGACCTACTGGAGAGAGTCCAAGGGAGAGCTCCGAGGGGGATCAAGGGACTTGAACATTTCTGCTGTGAAGAGAGACTGAGAGACCTGGGGCTGTTCAGCCTTGAGAGGAGACGGCTGAGAGGGGACCTTATGGACGTGTAGAAATATCTGAGGGGTGGGGGTCAAGGGGAAGGGGACAATCTCTGCTCAGTGGTGCCCAGCAACAGAACAAGGAATAATGGGTTTAAGTTAGAACATGGGAAGTTCCAGCTCACCGTGAGGAGAAACTTCTTGGCTGTGCGGGTGCCGGAGCCCTGGCCCAGGCTGCCCAGAGAGGGTGTGGAGTCTCCTGCTCTGGAGACTTTCCAACCCACCTGGATGCGTTCCCGTGTGGCTGCCCTGGGTGACCCTGCTCTGGCAGAGGGTTGCGCTGGATGATCTCTAGTAGTCCCTTCCAACCCCCAACATTCTGTGATTCTATGTTTCTGCTCCTCGTGGTCAAAGAAAAGAGAATCTATTTCTTTTAATTGTGAAATTACAATGCGAAATATCCCAAGATGTAGGTAAGACTCCACAGAACTAGGTAGTTACTGCTGATAAAGCCTGCTGAGCCAGCAGAAACCGCAATTATATTTGTTTTTTATTGAAGCTGAAGCATTCAAATCTTGGCTTCTTTCGCCCATGGCTGTCGAATGCTTCTAAGTAAAATTTAAAATAAGAAAATTGTTGGTATTTGAATGGCTTTTGCGACATGTACCTTTCGAGCTGTTTTTATCCTTGACACCTCCACAGCAGTGGCGAAGCATCAAAAGCGAAAATAATTTGAAGAACTCTCTTAAGAAATTTCTGCAAAGCAGAGCTCATAGGAGTTCTTGGTCTTTGCTTACAAGAAATCTTCAGTTTCTTGTCTATCCAAATGTACAGAAACGTGAGCGGAAAGGACTGGTCGTGCCTCTTTCTGGACTTTATTATATTAGATGTGGCTTGATGATGACATACTGTCTCAAACCAAATTGTGCTTTATTAAAGTCACCGGGTTATTCCTGTGCTGGCAGTGGCTTTGGTTAGGCAATGCGTTAGGGTCAGATCCTTGAGTAACAGCGTTTCTAAATCCCTGAAAGAATCGTGATTAAAGTTCTGGCTGTTTTCCTGCGAGCGCTGATGTCTGCCGAGGGTTGAGTTACCCTCTTTTTCGTATCGACGCTCGAGTTCTCTTACAGCCCCCCTGCGTCTTTGTGCCAATATCAGTGACAGTCTCTGGAGGGGAGAGGAGGGGGGGGAAACAGTTTTGCATTAAAATGCAAGAAGCAAAAGCCGTCGCAAAATTAACGCCGGGGTCTAGAATTTCCGGCGCGACTTATTAGCCGCCGTGTCGGTTGTTTTCTTGAAGTCTAATTCGTCTTTGATTGAATTTCGGGCGAAACAAAGCAAGGAGGGTAGGGAGGTGGGGAAACCCATCTGAAAGAGATTATGGATGAACAGGTTGAAAAATGCCGCCTGACAGGTCGCACGCCCTGAGCGATCCGGTAATTCCTGCCGGCGCGGGGAGTCGTTTCATGCGTCTTGTGCACCAGCGTGGACAATCCCTTTCGGTTCCCTCGGGGGAAACCCACGTTATTAGTAGGGATCACTCTGCATATTGCCGGAAAATGAATTAATTCGCACTCGTGTGTGCACAGATGAGGAGTGAGGACGTTCTTTTGTCGGTAGAAATTCATAGCGGCGTCGCGGCGTTCAGTAACCGAGTAGGATTGTTTTGACCTTGTTCTACGTGCCAGATTTGTAACATCTTCAAGGCTTGTCAAAAGACTGGCAGATTTGTCTTCGTTAGAACCGATGCGTTCATTAATAAGTGGGAAAATAAGTCTATGATGGCTTTCTTGGACTCCACGATGGTTATTGTATTCTAAACTATGTGCAGTTTCTAAATCCTCTGCTTCCTTCTGCTGTGCTCATATTAAAAATTAAAGCATTTCTGTAGATGTCCACTTCTTCAGGAAGACCGGACGAGGTTCTACGCTGCTTATTTCCTTATTTCTCATACTGGGTCCTTAAGAGAAGCTGCAGCAAATCTGCCCCATCTCAGAGGTGGGCGAGTGGAGATGCCGCCTTGTCCAACCCTGCGGCCTCGCCAGCTGCCTCTTCCCGATTACTTTGTCTAAAATGGCCGTGAACTCTGAAATATTAAAACCCAAGGTGAGACACAGAAAGTTTCTGAGTTAGTTTATAAGAATATAACCTGATAAATGACTGTCAAGAAATATCTTTGTCTTATTGCACTTGCTTTCTCCGTTTGCTCACTTCTATTTTTTTTTCTTCTGACATTAAGACTGAGTAGATAACATGTCGGGAATATAAAAAAATCCAGGTAGGAGCCATTTGCCACTGAGATAAGATAAAGAAAGATAGCTTTGAGAAGAAAATAGTTGAAAAGTGAAGGCAGCGTGTAAGTAATCACAGTTCATTAACTCTAGCATGTTTTCTGGCTGCGGATAAGGATTTACGCCGCAGCCGTGCTTTGGAAGCTTACATCTGTACACAGTAGCTTTAGGGAACCCAACAAAATAGTAAATATGCAAGCTGACAAATACATTAATCAAAGTGCCTGCTGCTGAGTCGCGTGGCCTGGGAAAAAAAAAAAAGAGAGAGAAAGAAACGTATGCATTTTAAACAATTTCTGTAGCTGAAAGGAGACTTTGCATATGTGGCTGACACGCTGATCAAATGATAAAGTGGAGTCAAATTGAACCTCAACCTTTTGTACAGCCCGTGAAAGTGAAGGCACGCTGCAGTTTTTCAAGGCAGATGGAGTGTGAGCAACTAATAAATCAGGTTTTGAAACATTAAAGAGCAACTTATTTGAATGCATATGGTGTTGGATCTCAGACAAGACAGCACAGGAGAGAGCGTAAGAGGATCGGGCGCGGGAACATCAGCAGAACAATATGTCTGTGCTCCAGCCCTGCGACTGCAGCTCAGTCAGCTTCTTGTGCCGAAGTCCTGCCTTGTAGTAAAGGAAGGGTCGTGGTAGTTGGTCAGGAGCGAGCAGGAGAAGCTGTTCGAGGCAGAAAATTCGGGCGGTGAGTGGAGTGGGTTTGGTAAGCCGGAGCTGTATTGTGTTAAATGGGAAGCTGAAGTCTAAGCGTGAATTTAAGAGCGGCGAATTAAACCTTTGCTCCTCGTTGTCGACTGCATTTCTCTTTACCGGGGGAGGCTGGAGTCACCGTTTCAATTCCCCTTTTGGGAAGCTGGAACAGAGGAACCTGATCAAGGTCAGAGAGGCCGTTTTAGACCCATGACTTGAATCCAGATCTGTGGCAGAGCCCTTGACGTGCGGAATAAAGACTCAATAACCCAGAAGATTATAAAGTAGGTATGTTTTGACCAGCACTGGGTGCACGGGGAAATATTTTCCTCCAAAAACGTGCACACCTGGACCAAGTTACCTTGGTTATATGCAGTAAAAGTTACACATTTATTAGACACCTGCACATATTCAGGAGCTATCCCGAAAAAGGCATCAGTTCCCGTGGTCAGCAGCTCCTCCTCTTGATGCTTGCGCGGCGCCTCCGGGTGGTCTTGGGCAGGGGTCTTAGGGATGAAGGCCCTAGGTCTTCCTCACCATGAACTTTTTACCCTCGTCACAAAGCGAGTTGTTCTCAGCGCTTTTTCCCAAGAAGTTTTGTTATCAAATTACACAAGGGGGTTCGTCACCAGACGTTCCTTGTTAGTTGCCCTTATCACTAGTGTCCTTGTTAATTTGTCTTTGTTCCATGTTCTTTTACAACGGGCACTGAACAGCCTCATCCTCCTTATTCTGAGGCCTCTGATTGATGGCGTCCTAACGAGCCTGAGAGGGTGCCTCTCACTAGATGCTTTTTCCCCTGTCACCCTGGTAAAAACTTACACGCGAAGTCTGGGTTGCACAGTCTCTGTTGGCTGCCTCTTGGGTTTGTGGTTGACTTTTAAGGTTTTGATAGCAGCGTGTGTTCTCCTGGCTGGGAACTCTGCACAGAACCATGTGCTGCCGCACTGCCGTCGTTACAGCCAGCAGGACTCGTGTTTGCGCTCCCTTTGAGCAGGCCATTAGTGGCAGTATTGCCTCTCCTGCTTTTGGAAGTTTTGCTTTGAAGCCAAGCGGACGCTCTTACAAACTCAAACGCAAGCTACAGCTCTCCTCCCTTCTTTCCCAGTTTTATACGTGGAAGGGGACTCGTGACGGTCCAACCATCAGACTTCAGCTGGGATTTTTAGATGGTTGCGATGGCTGACATGGTCCCAGCCCCTCAGCAGACAGAGTTGGCACATATTTCGTAGAATTATAGAATTATTCAGGTTGGAAAAGACCCCTGGGATCATCGAGTCCAACCACTAACACTACTCTACACAGCTCACCCCAAACCATCTCCCCCAACCCCACATCTCAATGACCTATCAACACCTCCAGGGATGGGGACTCAACCCCCTCCCTGGGCAGCGTGTTCCAATCTCCGACCGCTCTTTCTGCGAATAATTTGTGAAACTCTGGACTCCTGTGTCCCTACTGGTCCCCTGCCACAACAGCCCCATTGCTCCGTGAGGGAAACTGAGAACCAGTGAAGAACCCTGCCTGAATTTCTGCGCTTTTGTGTTTTTTCCAGGGAAAGGTTGTTAAGCTGAAAAGCTTCTCTGGAGCTCGTGTTAGGCAGCGTCGCCCCGAATGCCGCTTCTGGGAGAACCGCTGAGAGTTTTTTTTTTCACCGAAGGAAATATTACTGAAATGAAATGTGATGTACTTTATAACCTTAAAGGTCAGCTCCCTTGTCTTTCTTCCCTCGCTTCACATCTGTTTCGTCTTAATTCCCCCTCCCCTACACCTCCCTGTCAAAGAAGAAAAACATTTACAAACTAACGGAGCAGATTGAAGCTTTTATTCCCCGTGGATTTAGGGTGTACTCGGACTTGGCTCCGGTGACGTCGGGATCTCAGTGCCAGTGACAAGCGAAGGACAGACTGGGAGCTGGGAACAGGCTGTTAATCATCCCAGAGCTGGCCCCAAGGACTCGCAGCCAGTATTTTACAAGGAGTTAGCCACCTCATTTCCAGTGATTTTGGGACCCTTGTGGTGCCGATGTCATCGTCTTGCTGATCTCTGTTGATTTTGGTTGAAGGCAGGGTGTCTGTGTGTTCTTAAACATCATTCCCTTACTCCCGATGGGCTACTCTATAAATTCACAAATTAAACAACAACAAAAAAATAAATAGAGCCTGTGATTAAGAGAAGCAAACAAGAAATCCAATCTCTCCTCTGCCAGAAACCTTTGCGAAATCGCTTTTCCCCTCAAGCAAGGAAATAATCAAGTGTTGGCCGGAGCTCATTGTTGTCTCTCTCAATAACGTGTCGATTATCTGGCGCATCTCATCTCCCTCCCACGGCAAAAGTGGGAACGGGACCCTGCGTGCTCTTTGCTTTATTACTTGAAATGCTGAGTTTTGATTCCAGTTGCATTGGCAGACCCAGAGCAACTCCCGTGTGTGGTTTGTAGGAGTCCAGCAAGAAGGGAAGAGGACATGGCTCAGAAACAGAAAATTATTAACCCGGAGTTGACCTACACTGGTGGGAAAGTGTTTCGAAGCTGTCAGCCAAACAGTATTCTTAATAAAAGTGTAAATCTTCAGAGGTGGTGGTTGTTCGAAAGGAAGGATCTATGGAATTGGAAGCTTAATGATTGTTTTCTGTGGAGCTGGCTTGCAAACACCGGCTGGCTGGAACGTGAGGCTGGACGCTTCTGACATTTCTGTTGTATTTTTTCACGTGGATAAACCTACGCAGCTTCAGGGAAGACCTGCCTGGGTTCTGCCGCACCGCTGACAGGGCTCCTTGCCTAAGGTCAAGGTGCTTGAAGCACTCACAGAAGCTGATTTGAGGTGCAGGATGCTGGATCCCCTTTGTGCTTTGTTCCCCAGCGGAGACCGGTCTGGAGGGTGGACCAGACCCTTCCCCATCCCTTCCCTCTCCCCTGCTGAGGTGTGATGGTGTAGGAAAGCACGTGCCAGGGCAACTGGTTGCCAAGCCCTTCATTCAAGCATGCACTGCACCCTCTGGGCTCTCCTCAGGGAGAAATCTTAGAGCAGTTTGGGAAACAGCCTGAATGCAGTTAAATTTGGTGATTCAAGACCTGCAAAAGAATTTTTGAGATCAGTTATGTCTGTTTCCTTATAAGACTTTAAATGTCAATGCATTGAGTCGCTGCCCTGTAGTAAAAACAGGGCTTGATGCTGGTAGCATGTGTAGCTTTGTTTAAGGGGGGAGCAGAGCAGAGCCCTAAATACAGAAATACAAAAAAGCAGGAGACTTCCATCATACAGCTCTGTAGTTATTGTTCGGTGCTGGCGCAGATCAATCACTTCATTCACTTGATCTCTGTTTCATCATAACCTGCTTTGCTCTCTTTGGGCGGCTTTTGTTTCCTTCCCTTTTTGTGCTAAAGGAAAATTTGTGTTTCCCTGCCTGGCAGGCGGCGCGGTGCGGGCGATAACTCCGCTGTTGAGCCCCACGTAATCGAGAACTCTTGGGAAGGGCAGTAACATCTCAAGTGGTTCCTTTTTCTCCTGCAGGTTGGCTGTGATGCTGGGAGCGGAGGAGGTGGCGGCGTTGATTTGCAAGTTGTGTTGATTGCTTGATTGTTGTGGCTTCAAAGCCCGTTTCTTTTATTCTTTTCGTGGTCGCGTGGTCAAGCGGCTCACTGGGAAAGGCGCTTTGATCACCGAGAGGTGCCGAAGGATTGTTCCCTGCTTGCCTGGAACCTGTTTAGCTGAAAAGTTTGCAGTCGCGGAGAGATTTATGAGGTTGTCCCATGTCAAGGGATAGGAGGGGAAAAGAGCCAAGAGGGAAGGTTTGCCTGTGGTACTCATGGTTTTCGGGTCCATTGAGATGAAATTAATATTTCTTGTACGTTTTGGAAAGGGGTTTACTTATTAGCCAAAAATATTTGAAAAAATTTTGTGTCTGAGAGGATTTAAAGTATGTCAGGGCTGAGGATGAAATGCATGAAGGCAGATAGAGCTCCAAAACAATCATAATGTGGTGTGGTCCTCTGAGCTGACAACGTAAGAAATCTCACTTTTTAAAGATTCTTTTTAATCTTTAATTAAGAGAGATTTCCTTATATTGTTAAGGAAAAGGAATTACTTTATTACTGTGATTTTTGAAGGTGCAAGGAGCCTCTTAAAAAGATGCCGAGGTGCCTCCTCTCTGATGTCTTCATGTCCTTCAGGGAGCAGATCAAGAGAGCAAGTTGTGTGAGATTCCTCTTGAGATGTGTCGTTGAAGCGTAGTAACTTCTGTATGAATCTTGGACCTTTACGGAGAAAATTGTTTCAGTTTAAAGCAGCAAAAAAACTAAACAGAACTCCTAAAATATAAGAAAATATAAGCAATGATGTCTCTGAGGGGTTTTTTTTTGTGGGCTTCTTTGTGCTTGGGTTTTTTTTAAAGTTGCTGGTAGAGAAGTTACCTTGAGAAATGAGGAAAATGCAGGATAAGTTTCATGTGGTTTATTTGTACAAAGTAGGATCAAGCTTTTTCTGTAGACAAGGCAGTCCCTGGTTAACGAAGGTGACCAGCGCTACATTAATTGCAAAATTATGGATCAGGAAACTCCTTGCAGCACGTTCCAGGGTTTTGTCTTTAAACGACGACCCACGTTTGGGTGAAGGTGTGTCTCTAACTTGAGGTTTGCCTCCAGCACTGTAGAGAAGTGTAGAAGGTAGAGAAGTGTAATTTATTTGTAAAGCCACGGAGCCGCTTTCTGAAGAATATGAATCCTTGGCATTTCTGTCACGTATCTTTTCGGTACAGAATAAATCAGCAAAGTTCAATTACGCCTCACGTTGTGGTGGACAACTTTGAAGTCTGAGTTGCTTCACGACGGTAGAATCTCCCGTTCTTCCAGAGAGATCCCTTCTGGAACAAGAAATTTTGCCGTCATCCTCCTGAGGCCTGCTCTGTGTGCGGATAACATTGCCCTCGTGGGCAAGAAGGCCAAGGGCATCCTGGGGTGTGTTAGAAGGGGGGTGGCTGGTAGGTCGAGAGAGGTCCTCCTGCCCCTCTGCTCTGCCCTGGTGAGACCCCATCTGGAATATTGTGTCCAGTTCTGGGCCCCTCAGTTTAAAAAAGACAGGGAACTGCTGGAGAGAGTCCAGCACAGGGCAACTGGGATGATGGAGGGAGTGGAGCATCTCCCTGGTGAGGAAAGGCTGAGGGAGCTGGGGCTCTTTAGTTTGGAGAAGAGGAGGCTGAGGAGGGACCTCATTCATGGTTATAAATATATCAAGGGGGAGTGTCAGGAGGATGGAGCCAGGCTCTGCTCAGGGATGTCCATTGACAGGACAAGGGGCAATGGGTACAAGTTGGAACATAGGAGGTTCCATAAAAATATTAGAAGAAACTTTTTCCCTGTGAGGGTCACAGAGCCCTGGCCCAGGCTGCCCAGGGAGGTTGTGGAGTCTCCTTCTTTGGAGACTTTCAAACCCACCTGGACACGTTCCTGTGCGCTCTGCTGTAGGTGACCCTGCTCTGGCAGGGGGCTGGACTGGATGATCTTTGAGGTCCCTTCCAGTCTCTAACACTCTGTGACTCTGTGACATTAGCAGTACACCCGGGGTATCCATGGCGAACACTGAAATTTTTAAAATACTAGGCAGGATGAGAAAGCGGAGGCACTCTTAATGTTTGTTCAGACTAGAAATGCATCAGAGATTCTCGCGTTCCTGGTAATCTAATGCTTTTTCATATTGAAGCGTGACATTTTAGGCTCCATTTCAGAAACATTCAGCTGCATTACTAATGGACTTGTCTCTGACTCCCACTCGCAGCGATATTCAGGTGGGCACACTTCAGCGCCAGCACAGCGTGAGGGTATCATTAACTATATGACAAATTTCACTTCACCTCAATGTGTTGTGGGGTTTTTTTTGCATTTTTGGTCTCATAAATTATTATGAGATGGATTAAACCAGCAGGCTGGTGCTTTTAAGAGGGAATTGCTACAACAGTAGTACTTTCTGACAGCTGTGAAAGTCTGTGTTTTTTCCTAATGTCTATGAAATCTGGTTATTATAGTTTCTTGCCTTATGCTAAGATAAACTGACAATGAAAAAACCAAACCCTGCCACCTAAATGACATATGTCCGTAGCGTGGTGTTGCTGAAGCGATGGTGGTCCAGCGATGGTTCTGGCAGAGAGAAAAAAAGAGGAAGAAAAAAAGAAAAATAAAAAAGAGGGAGGCTTTTTTTTTTTCACTTTTCCTTCATCTCTTACCTGCCTGGTATTGGTTTCTTTGGATGAATGATCGTTCACCTCCCTGCAAGAGATGCTCTGCGTAGGAATCGATAAAGATGAAAGGATTATGGATATGTTTCTTGGGTCTCCAGCCCGGAGTATCATCTGCAGTAGAGGTATCAGGCTGACTGGTCAAAGTAAATCATATTTCACACCTTGATGGAGTCAGGGAGAGTCCCCACTAGAGGTTTCCCCTTGAATTTCCATTTGAATATCCAGGCAAAACCATCCTAAGGTCTCTTTTCCTCCAGTTTGGGCTTTTTTCCAATGGTGGTTGTACCAGAATTATAGTAAAAATGGCAGCACTGGCTTCTCTGTGCTACGAACGGAGCTGTCACCGTGGTTCAGGGTCCGCGGAGGTGGGATGGCAGCGATGGGAGAGCTGAAGGTAAGAACTGGAGGCTGCCCACATTAGCAAAGCTGGATGGTTGTTGGTATATGTGGGGCAGCATCAGGAATGAGATTTACATCTCAGCACGTTTTTTCAAGGTAAAATACTTAAATACCAACAAAATTACTTTTTCCTCGTGGCTTACACGTACGTGCGGAGCGTTCGGTGTTACTAACTGAACGCCAAGACAGGAGAAGACGTAAAAGCAGATTTTTCTCTCGGCGCTTCTCCAGTCTCACACGCCGTGGCCGAGCGGACGGTTTTATTCCTTACGGTGGAGTTCATCCCAGTCAATAATATCGATTAGTGCAGGGTGTCTTGGTGTAACAAGAATAACACCCCTTTCTTAATTTGAGGCTGCATTTCCCAGTTCGTGCCTCAGTAGTTCATGCCTGGGTGAATTCTTCAATAAGTCGGTTAAGACACGGGCCCCGCTGGATATTGCAGGGTCTGACATTAATAGGGGAAAGGAATAATTTCCTTTTCCTGGAAGTTGTGCCTCGTTTTTCCACAATCCAGCCGTCACGTTGTGCAAGTTAACTTTTTTGCAATGCGAAAAAGAAATTCCTGAACTTTTTAAGTGCTGCGTCTTTCTAACTACCATCAGTAAAGTTTTATAAACCTGATTCTGAGCTGCCTCTTCGTGCTTCTTGAGTCCTTCCATCAGTGTCGGGTTAGCAAGAAGCTTCATGTCCTAAAGCCACATTTGAGGAGCTGAGTCTGCTTTGGAAATATCGCAACTTGCAGATATTGGGAGGCTGAACGTGTGGATTTCCCTCTCCGTGGGGAATTTCTTATTGTCTCTTTTACCAAAACAGCATCTTTGAATCTACACCAGTGCTGTGAATTCCTGACCTGGAGGGACCAGTTAGTGTATGGAAAAACTGGGATCGGTGACTTGCTTGGTTTTTGGACATACCTGTGAAGTTGCTAACGGGAGGGTCAATTAAATTGAGTCACTGCAGAGCTTTTTTTTCATGGATTGGTTGCAGGTAATAGGCTGAAGCATATAAAATTCACCTTGAAAAACAGATTGGAGTCACTTTACTTAATGGTTGCGTTCCTTCTCTTACAGCAGAGGAGTCATTTTTCTTCACGTTTTCGAGGCAGACAAATGTCAGGGTCAAAAAAATTCAATAATCCGCTGGCGGTGTTTTGATTTCAAGTAGTTTTTCATTTTCCTGCCTGTAAAGCTATCATAATAATGTGATTAGGTTCTGTATTTATTATTATTCAATCACTAAGGAGAGTTCACGTGCGAAATGAAAAGGGCTTGATAATATTTGGGATACACAGACGTTGCCTAAGTTCGTATTTTGGGTTATTTAAGGTTCTTAGCCAAAAAACTTACCTGGTAGGGTTGCTTGTCGGATGACACCAGTAAGATGATGGTCTGTGCTTTGTGACAAGGGAGCATCGCCAAAATAAAAGGGATTGTGTGCTGAATTGCTGCTCATTCTGGAATGAGATTTTTTCCCTGGTACTGTCGTTTGCTTATGCACGAGGCATGTGGCTTTTTCTCCTTAAAATATTTTCTTCTGGGAGGGTAACAAGCGAACAGGAACACTTTCCACCAGACCAGTTTGCTCAACACTCCATCCAACTTGGTCCTAAACACTTCCAGGGAGGGGGAGTCTGGTGGGAGGTGTCTTTGCCCAGGGCAGGGGGGTTGGAATGAGATAATCTCAAAGGTCCCTTCCAACCCAACCCATTCTGTGGTTCTACAAAACCCTTTCCAAGCATCGTGTGCTTCAAACTACGTCTTAACCACGTGGACAAGACTTTGGGTGGTTATTGCACAAGATGAAGGCACTTGTGTTTTTGAGACAGGAGGATTTCGATGTGTGCCCATGTGCTGCATGTTCTGTTTTGCGCCGTTCCTGGAGCTGCTGAATTTACTGAAACTTCACGCCTGAGGTTTTTGTGTCACAGAATCACAGAATGTTAGGGATTGGAAGGGACCTCGAAAGATCATCAAGTCCAATCCCCCTACCAGAGCAGGAACGCCTCGATAATGCTACACAGGAACGTGTCCAGGCGGGTCTGGAATGTCTCCAGAGAAGGAGACTCCACACCCTCCCTGGGCAGCCTGGGCCAGGGCTCCGGCACCCTCACTGAGAAGAAGTTTCTTCTCGAGTTTAAGCGGAACCTCTTGTGTTCCAGTTTCAGCCCATTACCCCTTGTCCTGTCAGTGGTTGTCACCGAGAAGAGACTGGCTCCATCCTCGTGACACTCCCCCTTTAGATATTTATAACCATGAATGAGGTCACCCCTCAGTCTCCTCTTCTCCAAACTAAAGAGCCCCAGCTCCCTCAGCCTTTCCTCACCAGGGAGATGCTCCACTCCCTCCATCATCCCAGTTGCCCTGTGCTGGACTCTCTCCAGCAGTTCCCTGTCTCTCTCGAGCTGAGGGGCCCAGAACTGGACACAAGATTCCAGATGGGGTCTCACCAGGGCAGAGTAGAGGGGAAGGAGAACCTCTCTTGACCTACTAACCACCCCCCTTCTAATACACCCCAGGATGCCATTGGCCTTCCTGGCCACAAGGGCACAGTGCTGGCTCATGGTCATCCTGCTGTCCACCAAGACTCCCAGGTCCCTTTCCCCTACACTGCTCTCTAATAAGTCATTCCCCAACTTATACTGGAACCTGGGGTTGTTCCTACCCAGATGCAAGACTCTACACTTACCCTTGTTATATTTCATTAAATTTTTCCCCGCCCAACGATCCAGCCTGTCCAGGTCTCGCTGGATGGCAGCACAGCCTGCTGGTGTGTCAGCTACCCCTCCCAGCTTGGTGTCATCAGCAAACTTGCTGATAGTACTCTCTAGTCCCTCATCCAAGTCATTGATGAATATATTGTGTCAGTGGAGTGACTCTTTGAAGAACCACGAAGCTCATATCTGGGCATCTCTGGTCTGTGTGTTGGGTATCACCTTGTTAGCACCTCCCATCCAGTACGTTGGACTTCAGCCCAACTGATAAATCCATCTGATGTGGCTGGGAAACTCTTCTGCAGTTGAAACTGGGTCCTGTGGTGTAGGTGACCCACACTTTCCAGTATTTGTGCGATACTGTCGCTAAATGTGGCAAGATGAGCCTGGAGTAACGTATAAGTACTCGCTGTGTTGTTCCTATCGCATTAGGAGTACTTTTGCTGAGCAGAAAGAAGATGGAAAGAGCATATCTTTATGTTAATTTTTCATCCTTCCCCAGGAATGAAGCATTTACAGAGTGACCTAAATGCTTATTTATCACTTTTCGCTAAAAATCACGGGACGCTCAGATCGGTCAGACAACACGTTTCCTGTTATTTTCCAGGGGGGCCAGACGATAACTTAATTGAAGGTGGTGGATCCAAGTTTGTCTGCAAACCAGGAGCCAGGAACATTACCATCATCTTCCACCCCCTCCTCAGGTAAGTAAGGCTTTCCTACTTCTAGAGTAAGTAGAATTAACCTTCTGTCTTGACGAACTCGTTGCCGTTTTTGAGGCGATGTCCCATATCAACGAGCTTGCTGTCACGTTGTTGATGTGCACACGTAATCCCCAGCTGAGCTTGTTGTTGATGCTCTTTAATCTTCTTCAAAATCAACGGGCATGCCCAGGGGGGTTACTTGCCTGGGCGACCCCGTTTCGCTGAACAGGGCAATCTCTTCCTGACCCAAGCTGGGAAAAGTTTAGTTGCAGCCTGTCGCAAGTTGTTTTTCGCCGACTGGCCATTGTGCTTATTAAAAAGTCAGAAGGATGCTTTATGAACCGCAAGGTAAGTTCATTCTTGGGTAAAACAAGCGTTTTCTATGGACGCACAAGTGCCAATTACCAAAGTCTTCACAGCTCGTCAAGGACTGCTGGAACTTCAAAATGAAGCAAGCCTAGAGTAAATCTCCTCTCGCCAAATCACTCGCCTCTGATACTTCAATTTTGCTCTTTTTACTTTGCAATCTAACGGTTCTAGTCTTCTTAGTTTTGCCAGAATTAAGTTTTTCTCGCTTCGTGTCAATCCTCCACCTCTGCCTTCTCCTTGCAGGGTTTTCCTTTGCTGTCAGAGATGTCCTTTCCTATTCAGTGCCAGCAGCTTTAGGGAGAGTTTCCCTCCCTGGCTCTGGTTGTTTTACTCCCTGTCACGAGTCACGGAGACAACAGGGTACGTCTCTCAACTGCCAAAACCAAGCAATAATAAATAGCAATAAAAAATAACTGGCATCTTATCGCCGGAGGATAGAATATCCACATCGATGTCTCAGTAGCTGAGAGCTGTCATCACTTGTGACTTCTCAAAAGTGCAGACAGAAATTGCATAAATCCATCCAAATCCAAATTTTGGATGACGTGGTACCAGATATTGCAGTAGAGAGCAGCACTTGTAGTGAGGACATACTAAAATTTGTTGTCGTGTTTAAGATTTTTTCCTTGCAGAAAGGGTTGTGTGCATTGTTCACTTGTTGTGGATGCCCATAATGAAGTGAATAATTCCATAAGCATATTTGATTTCAGCCTCTGTCTCTCTTAAACCAGGAGAAATGTGCTAAAAAAAATAGATTTGCTACAGCGTAATTTGTATTTTTCAGCCATTTTATTACGGGAAAAGATGGACAATGGTTAAGGTGCAATACGCTGTTCAAGAGTTGACTATGATCTGGACTTCAACCTCTTAATCTTTAAGGCATTTACAGGCTTCTTCCAAGCACAGGAGTGGGTGGTGATGCTCTTATTTCTATTGATGAGCCACTTCACCTTGATTTAGAAACTGGTGGAAATATTTCTTTATTTCTATTTACTTTCCTGCTTGATTTCTCCCCCCCTTATTTTTTTTTTTGCCATCCGAGTCAAACCCAAGTGCTCTGCTTTAAATAGCGCCTCTCGCAAACACTTCACTTTTCATTACCAGCTTGCAAGAGAGGCAGCAGAAATAATTTACCTGATAAAAAATAATTGCGTCGAGATTAAGGTACCCGCGTGCGATACGTTTTTCGCACCAACCATCTGCAACATCTTGACTTCCTTGCTTTGAGTAGTTCGTTAATAACTGCTTGAAGAGAAGGAAAACATTGCGTGACCCAGGTTACCCTTTTCTCACTGCAGGATAGGGTGAGTTTGGCTGTAGGTGAAGACTGTCGAAACATATAAAATTTGATTTTACCTACTTTAGTGAATAAAAACGTGAGTCCTTGGTATCTTAGATTTAACTCGTGACCCTCAGCTTTGCCGTGTGCATGGTACGTGGGATGCAGCGTGTCTGGCATGGCCGTAGGGCTGGATTTCTTTTGCTGGCAATAATTCCCCGCAGAGAATTCTCTTCCAGGTGGGAGTTGACAACAATGACCAGCTTCCCCGTTGACTCCTGATAGAATTGCCTGCACGGTGCTGGCTGTAAAATGCTGAATATGCTGGATTTGCTGAAATATTGACGTCTGTGATAATTTCTAGCGCGTCACCTTATGCGTGCAGTCCTTGCTGGTCAGCTCTTTGTCGCCCTTTTCAAGATGTTGCTGTATGAAGTGTCAAGCTCTCGAGGAGATAATTGCTGCAGAGGTGTGAAGCGTTCACTCGCTTTATTTCTTATTTGCCTGGTTTCTTTATCGCCTCAGTCACCTTCCATCGATGCCGCTTGCACAGGCTTCAGATGAATCCGTTTTGAATTGAAAATGATCAATATTTTATTTCGAAGTTGGGTTGTTTCTTTTTTTTTCTTTATCAGGGTCGCATAAATATGTCGACAGAGAAATTTTAGCGCTGCGTGGGCCGGCTGATTTTATTAGGAAGCTGAGTGGCTCCGCAAGCGTTGAGCTAACTGGATCACCGAGAAACCAGGCACTGGTGTGGTGATTTAAAGTCTGAGCGTGGCATTAAGTGATGGCTTTGAGATGTAATTCTGCCCAACGATGTTAGGTGGAGCATTCATATTCATCGGCTGGAATTTCTCTTTGTTGGTACAGCTGATATGAAAAATGTCGAGGTCGATCACGTCAGAGCTGCACAATCACAGCGTGAAGCTACTGGCTATAGTGGCTTTTTATTGGATCCTTTCTTTATTTTATTTACAGACTGAGGTTGAGCTTGGTTCCAGATCCTTTTGAAGAAGAGGGAGTCAGCAGGCTCTAAATTAACTCCAGTAATGAAAGTTGGTTTAGAAAAACTCGCAACTTACAATCAGGGAGAGTTTAAGGGCAAATACATAGAAATGGTTTTCAAGGTCTTGTTTCCCTCAAACTCATTAAGAGCAACGAGTTGGGAAGTGAGATGTTACGTCGTTCGGGATGCGGGTCCCTAATTTCCACTAGAGCAGCCGAGACGCACCAAGCCCCAGATTAATTACCAGGAGTTAATGACACCACTGCCGCCCGCGTGAGAGATCGACAGCAGATTTTGGGAAGAGGAGTGGGTATTCTAGCGTAGATGATTCCTGGGAATAGGTTTTGCTAACTCCGCATGAAAACTAATTGCACTTACAAATTGAAGAGGAATACACATCTGATTTTCCTTAATTACATGTCGCGGGAGGTGGCGAAGTATAAAAGTTACCCGAAGAGTCCGGTTGCTTTCTTCATCCTTCGCTGCTTGGGTCATGAAGGTGTTACTGGTCTGCGGAGTAACGTCTCCCGTTGGAGGAAGTCACCAACACGTTGTGGAGTGTTGAACAGCCTGAGTGATGTCTGTTGTAACATTTGTTTGGTGGGGATCCATTCATTTATTTATTTATTTGTCTTTTCAACGTTTATTGGTTTCAGCTGGCGTTTGAAAGGCTCTTGGCTCTTCAGGGTAATAATCATTCTACATATGCTTCATGGAGTATGTTTATTACCAGACAATTGAAGAACAGATGTCTGCAGTCTTGAGGCTTTAACGGGGGGAGCCAGGAGGGGACGGGAGATGGAAGGGACGATGGCGTTTGGAACCGGGAGAGCACCGCTTGACGCTAACGCGCCCCGGCGTCGTTTTGGGATGTCGGGCATTGAAGCCGCGAGGGTATCCGTTCGTTAATAACAGCCACACATCATTAAGATCAAACTGCAATTAAAAGGGTTGGGGGGTGGAAGAGGAAGCAACGCGTTCGCTGGTTCGGGAGAAGGCGAGGTCGTCCCCGCGTGCGGGAGGGGACGGGAGGTCTCTCCAAGGGGATCTCCTCCTCTCCCAGCTGGGAAAAGCTGCTCTGCCTCAGGGGTGTTCCCGGCACCGCCTTGCATTTCCAAGTCTGGAGAGTAAGAAAGCGAAAAACCAAGTGTTGGTTTAGTAGGAAAAAAAAAAAAAAGGAAGAAGGAAAATTCAAATTACTGATGTCGTTCGAGAAGCGAAGGCTCAAGCTTAACACTCCGGTGTGTGCGGGGTCCAGGTCACTGCAAAGTTTGCTCCTTCTTGCTGTTCCAGATTGGTCAGACTAGGGGAGGGGGGGAAAAGGCAGGTAGTAATTTGACTTTTTCATTTAACAATTAAGTGATTCTGTTCGTTTATACCGGTCTCCGTCGTTTAAAGTGATCACTTTTCACTTGGTAACATTTTTTTGGAATTTCCTGTTCCTTCCAGCCGAGTTAACGCTTAATAAAAGAGCGATTGCTCTTTTAATAAATAAAATAAATGCTTTAGGGAGTAATCAAGGAGGATTGCAATTGACTTTTGCTGCCTGTTGATACCAGCGTGTTCCTCGCCGACTGCTGCCAATCAGCCCTGAGGTGCTGAAGGTCAAATTTCAGATTCCTCTGGTAACCTGTCCTTGGGAGGGAGATGCCCAACGCGCAGAAATGGTTTGGTACCTATGGATTAACAGTGATGTTTTCGCTTTCCGTGCTTTGGGAATAGCTGTGCCAAGCTCCTATTTAATTCGGGATGTGTCAGCATAAAAGGTACTGTCTACAGAACATAAATCCCGTGTTTATTTTGAAAAAAAAAAAATTGTTGGGAGGGGATGGCAAAGTTGTCGTCGGTTCCTTTGGTCTTTGTGAGCATCGGCTGCTGCTGAGCGACGTTCCTGACTGATGCAAAACTCTGTATGTAGCTAAGAAATAATCTCTTTTATATTTATACAGCGATAATAATAAACAGCTACTTTGATTTTAAAATGTGCTGTAATACCTTGTAGTTGCTTACTGTAAAAATTGCCGTTTGATGCTATGGGGAATGTGTTATTTGGGATGCAAAAAGGGGTGAGGAAATGAGATTAATTTCTTAGCTACACTGAGTAGGATTGGACTGTGTTAAGTGATGCACAGTATGTTAAGAATATTATGTGGCATTTTATCAGTCCAAGGGGCATATGTTATTCTTGAAGGAGATGGGAAATGTCAAATAATCCTGTTTCAGATCGAGTAATGTTAAGAGGAAAAGAGGTTAATCAAAAAAAAAGCTGAAATGCTGGTTTGTACACAAGAAAACATTATTTGCAAACTTTTAAAGTCAGGGACCCCTTAAAAATAGAACCATCCAGATTCCGGGAATATTTATTTTTTTCAAGGGTTATGTTCAGACATATCCCTTATCTTCAAAGAGAGGGGGAAAAAATATCATGTAGTTAATCTAAATCTCTCTTCTACAAGGCAGGCAATATCTTCCCTTCGGAGAGGGCGGCTGCGGAGCGGGGAGCTGGTGCCTCTCCACGGCGCGGCGAGACAAACGGGGCTCAGATCGGGAGATCTCGACTCCTGCTTCTTATCACCACGACGCTTAATATTCCCCTCTCTCGTTAATGCTCATCCTTGAGCGCGACGGATGCTCGATGCAACTTTTCCTACTCTCGCTCTTTCCTTCGGTTGACCTCAATCAAAGTCTTAAGGGAGCAATTTGACACCCACCCACCCATTTATTTATTTTTTTTCTCCCCGTGGTTTAATGAGTGTTTAGAAGACGTTTAGTTGACGAGTCGCTCGCTGTTGACGTTTAGTACTTTATATCTGTCAGCAGCGGGGATGGATGGCTCTTGCAGGCGAATCCTAACTCTTTTTCCCTTTGACAAGCTCTCAGAAAGTCTGCGTCGCTGAATCGTAGAGACACATTTCGGGAAAAAAAAAAGCTCGTTGTTGTGACACTGCTCAGAAAAGGGTTGGTTCTGACTGAGGCCGTCTCTGAAACGGGCCACGTGCACAGGGAAGGGATGGGGAACAGCTTCGCATTTTGTGCTTTTTTTAATTTTTTTTCTTCCCCCCCCCCCCCGGATGCTTTATGAGGACTGACAGTCTTATTGTGTGTGTCTGATTAAAGATGACAGCTTATAAAAACCTTGAGGTAAGGCTGTTCATTTTCGATGACAGAAAATAAAGCAATCCCCCCCGCTACCTCCCACACAAACAAAAACTCTCACCCACCAAAAAAAAAAAAACCAAACCAACCCTCTTAATATGTGATGCATTGATTTTTATATTGTCTGTCAGAGAATGTGCTTCGGCAGATCAGTCAGGTTTTGAGTTTTCAAACATGCTTCATCCATACGGAAAATCAACAGCCTGTCAGAAATTTCACATGTCTCCAGCTCCTCCTTTGCCTCGGGTGAGATGCAACCTGAAGGAACACAGAAATTTTGACATTTGCAAGAACTTAGGCTGAATAGCTGAAAACGGCGTTAATTCAGTTCTGTGATCATGATTTACTTCTGACCCGTATTGTGCTCATCAAGCCACCAGAGTAGTTTGAGCTCATTTCTTACTGGAAGCCTAACGTTTAACTCATGTTCACACGGAGCAGGGTTAAGGTTCCCTGTACTGCTTAACACTTTTATTTTTATTATACTCTAAGTAGAGATTTATGATGTAATGTGAGTTTTCAGTGGCTTATTTATTCCTTGTGAATCCCGCGTCGCAGGACCTGGGTTATGTCATAGAATCATAGAACAGTTTGGGTTGGAAGAGACCTTCAAGATCATCAAGTCCAATCTTTGAATAGACTTGTTCACTTGGAAGGGACCTACAAGGATCATCTAGTCCAGCTGACTGACCACTTCAGGGCTGAAAAAATTGAAGCACGTTATTAAGCGCGTTGTCCAAATGCCTCTTGAACACTGACATCCTTGGAGATATGACCACCACGCTGGGAAGAGTGTTCCAGTGTTTGATCACCCTCTCCTTAAAGAAATGCTTCCGAATGTCCAGTCCAAACTTCCCCTGGTGCACCTTTGAACCATTCTCACGTATCCGCCAGATCCCAGGGAGAAAAGCTCAGCACCTCCATCTCCTCTGGAAACTGTGGAAAACCGTGAGGTCATCCCTCAGCCTGCTTTTCTCCAAACTAGACAAACCCCGTGTCCTCAGCCACTCTTTGTAGGACATTCCTTCCAGCCTCTCCACCAGCTTTGTGGTCCTTGACTGGATGCATTCAAGTACCTTCACATCCTTCTTAAATTGTGGGGCCCAGAACTATTCACAGTATTCGACGTGAGGTCACACCGATGCTAAATACAGTGGGAACAACAGCAAACCTCGTGCAGGTTGTAGAATCACAGAATGGTTTGGGTTGGAAGCAACCTTAAGGATCATAGAATCATAGAATCATAGAACAGTTCAGGTTGGAAAAGACCCTTGGGATCATCGAGTCCAACCATTAACCCTACACTACAAGTTCACCCCTAAACCATCTCACCCAACACCACATCTCAGCGACACTTCAACACACCCAGGGATGGCGACTCAACCCCCTCCCTGGGCAGTCTGTGCCAGGGTCTGACCACTCTTTCCGTGAAGAATTTCTTCCTCATGTCCAGTCTAAACTTGCCCTGTTGCAACTTGAACCCATTCCCCCTGGTTCTGTCCCTAATGACGTGTGAGAAGAGACCAGCACCAACCTCTCTACATCACCTAGTTCCAACATACATCATCTAGTTCCAACTCCCTGCCATGGACAGGGACACTTTCCACTAGATCAGGTTGTCCAAAGCCCTGTCCAACCCGGCCTTGATCTTCTAGATATTCTCATCTGGTTCTCTCCCAAAGAGATCATGAGCATGGCTGGTAGATGGTGGGTTAAGAAGTTTGCAACAAGTGCTGTTTTCACACTTCGCAAATAATAGTCACCAGAAGCATGAGTGTTGTGTCGCTTCAAATCCCATTGGTCAGAAGAGTGTTTAGCAAAGCTAGAAGGGAAGGATGAATCCATTTGTTTAATTTTAACACATCAAGATCCACGTTTAATGCTTTGACTTATCAGAGGGTGTAACAAGGTGGGGTCAGTCTCTTCTCCCAAGGAACAAGCAGTAGGACAAGAGGAAATGGCCTCAAGTTGCACCAGGGAGGGTTTACCTTGAATAACAGGAAAAATTTCTACATGGAAAGAGTTGTCCAGCCCTGGCACAGGCTGCCCAGGGCAGGGGTGGAGTCCCCATCCCAGGAGGGGTTTAAAAGCTGGGTAGATGTGGTGCTCAGGGACATGGTGGACCTGGCAGTGCTGGATTAACAAATTGGACTTGAGGATCTTAAGTTTTCCAACCCTAACAATTCTGAGAATCTATGATTCAGTTGGCTTTGGGCAATGAAATTCCACAGCAGCTAAAATTCACTTTAATAGCACCAGCTTTCGTTTCACCTACAGCAGGTGCTGCTCTGATGCTTCAAAAAAAAACATCTGCAAAGCGACGGAAAAACTCAACGAGGCAAAACCAGAGAAGCATCCTTCATTATCGCTGTGGAAGAAAAGGGCAAAGAAAAATGGCAAACGCGAAGTTTGTGGCTTAAGTCCAAGTTAGAGTATTATTACTCTGAAAAAGGCTGGTTGCTTTCATTAAGCTTTATGAATTTTTGATTGGAATACGGGAGAGCTGTTGCTTGATGAGAACAAAAAAAAGGTGATTCCTCTATTTTCTGTTTGCTGTTAAAAGCAGAGATGTAAAGCCCAGAATGCCTGGGGTTTGGATCCATTTTCCCCGTAGAACAAACAAAGGAATGTTAATATTTTATCGTTATTATTACTTTACATAAATGTCACGGGTTTTAGCTAAAGCATCTTTGGGGGAAAGCCTCTGGTGGTGAACTGGAGTTCCTTTAGTGTTGGGCCACTCATGTTGGCGCTCTCTGCTTCGTGTTTTATCTTAAGTTATTCTTGCTGGGTTTTTGGAAAGCTATTTAAAACCTTATGTATGATTTAAGATTTTGTAATTTGAGGAAACTATAGCTGTTATCCTAGAGCACAAGGTGATTTTCAGTCTTCCCCAGGGATACTAAAAGGAAGAAAAAAAGATATTTTCAAAGTGTTTTAATTTTTATTTATGATTTCGAGGAGTGAAGTCTGAAATGTTTATTTCAACTGCTTCCCTCTTTTCAGCTTCCTGAGCGGAGCTAAAAATAATGGGTTAGAAGCTACTTCACCCCTAAGCTGCGTTCTTCCATTGCGCTCAGTTCTTCTGTGGATATTACAATGTGTGACCCTCATTTATTCCTTTTTCACTGACCAGGTTCTTTGGTCCAGCCACGTGAGATGTGGCTCCACAACCACTTGCAAGGATTCGCGTGGCAAAAGGAAAGTCCCTGTAACACCACAGGAGCTGCCTTGCAGGGCAATCAACCCACGGAAGAGCACGTTTTTCAGATAGGTCGTCTGGAGAATAACTTTTTTGGTGGAATATTCCTGAGAAGTTTGATTTTAAATTAATTAATTTTTACAGATCTATAGAATAGCCATAAAAATGTTTTACAGAAGAGAAGTTGGTCTTTATTTTGAGTCCAAGGCATCTTTAAATACCAGTTAGCAATAGATTAGCAATAATTACCAATTAGATTAGCAATAATTGCCAGTTGTGTAATACCACTGCTGAGCATTTCTGCAGGTCCTTCCATCTGATGGCATCCACGAGACAGCAATTCGTTAGCGCCTCAGTCTGAAATTGCTTTGTGTGTGGAAATCCTGGTTACACACCTGCCAGGGATGAAGCTGTTGTGGTTGGAGCATCGAGTAGAACGGACATAAATTGTGTCCGGATTGGGAATAGGCAGAACAGAACCGAAAGTCATAAATTCCCACCGTTGTTAATCAAGGTTCAGAGTTTCCGTTTTATCTCTCTGGGTTTGGGGTTTTTTTTGTTTGTTTTGTTTGTTTTGTTTTTCTGGTTGGGTTTTTTGTGTTGTTTTTTTTATCTCAAATGGTTTTCCTCTGCAGATCGGTAACAGTATAGTTGAGGTCTACAAGTCCTCCTGCAGCCCAGTAGTGATGGCTCTGCTGCCCTCTTGTACTTGAGTGATTTAGTCAACTTCTCCTTGGATGGTTTAGTCAACTCTGAGGAGTGCATCTGGCACAAGGTGCTACGAATGCCTTGTGCAGGCTCCAAGCAGCTTTCTCCTCATCTTTGCATTTAGAGAATCACAGAATTGTTGAGGCTGAAAGAGCCCTCTGAGATCATTAAGTCCAGCCCATGACCCAACACCCCCACATGGGCCAGATCAGGGCACCAAGTGCCACATCCAGCCTCTCCTTAAATCCCCCCAGGGATGGTGACTCCCCCCTGCCCTGGGCAGCCCATTCCAATTTCTGAGCACCCTCTCTGTGAGGAAGGGCTTCCTGAGATCCAATATGATGATATTCTGATATATTTAAGAGGCCAGATTCTTCTGCTGGCTTTGAAAATGGGAACATTCTTTCTGGAAACCATTTCTGAAACCTCCATGAGTTGCTGGGAGCCTCTTCGCACAGGGGTGAGGACCCCACTCCCGTGTAGCGGGTGCAAGGCCAAGTCTCAAGACCATGTGTCTGATGCCATTTAATCACTTCAGCCTCCTCTTCCTTCCCTGTAAATTGGAGATAACTCCTATTCCACACCTCAATTCAGGAGGTGAATCAGACTATCAGACAACTGGCTGGCTCTTGGGGTTTCATGGCTGGTTAAGTGCTTCTGCACGGCATGAGAAGGAGAATATGAAGCTACTGTCGAGGTGGACTCCATTGAATTACAGCTTCTCCAAGTGTTTTGGATGTTTATTTGAGTATATGGACACCAGTAAATAGGTTTTTTTCCTGGAGAAAATCTGAATAGTGGCATTATTTGAGGGCTGGTTTAGCTCACTCGGTTGAGCGTGGTGCTGAAACACCAAAGGTCGCGGGTTCAATTCTCGTTCGGTCCTTGTGTGTTGCCTGATCTAGTTGGGAGGCGTCCCTGCCCATGACAGGGAGGTTGGATCAGATGATCTCTAAAGTCCCTTCCAGCCTAGGCCATTCTGTGATTCTATGATTCTAAGATTATCACCTGGAATTGAATTTTTGAAATGGACCTTTATGTGCAAATTGCTGCTCACCATAGTGGCAACCTGAGAGTTCAGGAGCCCAGTAGGACCAGTTAAGACCATTGCCTTAGTTCTGTCGGTACCTTCAGATCTTCTGGATTTTGTTTTGCTTTTGGTTTTTGCTGTGGAATGCTAAAACCAATACTACAAAGTAGCAAAAGCATCTTTTTTTTTTTCCCCTGTTTTATTTAGCGACTTAACAACCAGTCCTTGCAATAATACTTAAAACTGATGGAGTGGTGGTACCAGCGATGCTAACGTGATAATGCTTCTGAACACAAAAGCACTTTGTTTTATTTAGGTTTAATTTTGGCTGCCCTGTCTGATTTATCATAGGATATAAAGACAACAGAGAAGGCAGCGTTCTAGCAGTGCTGTGGAAACTGCAAAATGTAGTGATCCCAACAACACAGAATGGTTTGAGTTGGAAGAGACCTTAAAAATCATCTCATTCCAACGCCCTGTTGTGGGCAGGGACACCTCCCACCAGACCAGGTTGAAAAAAAAGAAGTTTACACTCAGTAAAGTCATGTAACATTGCTAAATAAGTGCAGATCCCTCAAAAATTGTCTGTTGCTTGGGTTTGGGATGCCCAAGTTGATAATTTTTAGTCCAGACTCATGTACCTAGTTCAGTGGCCACAAGACAGAATCGTCCTGTGTACAAAGTAAAATTGGAGATCTTCTAGAAATAACACTAAATACAACAGGGAGGGAGAAGTATTGGGGTGTGTCAGATTGAGTTACCTGCTAATTGGTCTCCAGAGCTCTCAGAAGAAGGTCAACGTTCTGCTGCTCTTGGAGGAGGATGAGTGAGAGCCGTGGTCTGGTGGGTGGTCACATGGTGGAGAGATGGCAGCACAGAAAATCAGAACTGCTGCTTGGGCAAGGAGAATTCAAATTATCTGAAGTTTTATAATACTGGCAAATAAAACCACCCTCTTTTGCTGCATCTTTACGAATGGTGGAGAGAAACCTTCAGTCAGGAATCATTCTTCACTCTGTTTTACAGGGCTCTGCAGTTTCTCACTGCGATCCATTCCTCAGTGTGAAAGTCGTCCCTCTTGACACCTACCATATAATTGAGTTTTATAAAAAAAAGGGTCCGGCAATTCGCTCTGGAAATCGGGCTGGGCCTGCCTCACGTGTAAATCAATCTGAACTGAAAACAAATTGTTAAAAAAATAACAAAAGTCAATTAATTGCAAGGAGTCTCTACATTGCTATTGCCATATTTTCTTAACATTGGTGTTTCACTCTCTTTCCTTTGCCTGGCTCCTAAATTATTGTCCCATCTCCTTCCCAGGCAGCATTTTTGACTATTTTCTTGTTCTTATTCATCTGGGTCAACCTTCCTTTTATGTAAGAGGTGCCAAACTTGTCACCTGTATTATCTACTGATAAAAAAAGTTTATCCAGCCTCCACTCAGATGCCTTTTCCTCCAAAGTCCACGCCGCTGGCATGCATCACACAAGAATATCTGTTCCAGCCATGTGAAATGCACGTTTTGGGTTGTCTTATGGGAGATCTGCCATGTGCATCCCTCAAGAGCCTTTCAAAGAAAATATTTGGCACCTCTTCCATATTAGAGAAAAAAAAAAAATTAAAAAAAAAATGAATAGAAGTTGTCAAGGACGGAGAACTATTGTTCGAGGAAGCAGAATGGGTACTTATTATCAATTTTTAACGCCCAGACCAGTAGTTAAGTGTGGGGTTTTTTTTCTGGTTAGTTTGATAAAAGGTGGTAAATGGGTTTAATTACTGGTTGTCGTTTGTAACGTGGTATACGCGGCCTTGGAGTTATTCTGATAATGTGTTGTAATTACCCACCATCAAGCGTTTTGCAACGTTAAAAATATGATCTTTGAGGTAGCGTAGCCAAGTTCTTTGAATTGAAGGCAATAGCTATTGAGAGTACAATATCATTTAAAATTGTCAATCAAGGCAGTCAGGTAAACAAAACGAGGGCAATGGGTTTTCTTCCATAAATTCTTTCCGTGCCCGTAAATTTTCCCAAAAGCTTGGCGGAGTAAGCAATGTGCCTGGAGGGCTGGTAAAGAAAAGCTATTTCAGAGTTCGCTGCGAGCAGGGGTTCAAAAAGTGTTGTGTGTCTTGTGTAAAGCGCTATCCAAGAAAACCTCTTTGTGGTCAGACCCGAAGGGATTTCTGTTCGCTTTTCTTTGCCGTAGCAGAAGAGAAAAACTCGCTTGGGTAGCGTCGCCCCTTATTCTGCTCGTGCTAAATGGAAGACGGGGCAAAGTTGTTGGTTTGTGGGTTTTTTTTAAAGGCAGAGTTTTCAATTTGCGTCGTTATCTCTGCGCACAAATGGATCGAGAGATGCAAACGAAGCAGGGGAGGCTGAACTTCCAAACTCAGCTGCATCCGTCTCGTGCCTCATCTGGCAAAGAAACGGAGAGGGAGAGAAAAAAATAAGTCTGAAGCCTCATGAATAGAGGTGTGACTCCCGATGACCTTTACCTACTCTTATGATTTTGACGTAGAGCAGCCAAATTCCTGAAGGTGTTTAATCAGCAAAGTTGAATTTTAATGAAACCACGTCCCATTACTGCTGCAGAAATTAATTGTAACTCGTAGCAATAGACTTGATTCATAAAGATTAACATCCAGTGAACTGTCACCTTTTCACGTTCTTTCCATCCTTGGTGTCGTGAAGCCTAATGTAAGGTTGAAGCGATGCGCACTCGCAGCCCAGAAAGCCGATCGCATCCTGGGCTGCATCGAGACAAACGTGGCCAAGAGAGGTGATTCTCCTGCTCTGGTGAGACCCCACCTGCACGTCTGTGTCCAGCTCTGGGGTCCTCAGCACAAAAAGGGCATGGACCTGTTGGGGCGGGTCCAGAGGAGGCCACGAAGATGATCAGAGGGGTGGAGGACATCTATGAAGAAAGGCTGAGATAGCTGGGGCTCTTCAACTCGAAGAAGAGAAGGCTTTGGTGAGACCTTCCAGTACTTAAAGGGGGCTTGGAAGAAAGTTGGGAACAATCTTTTTAGCGGTCTGTTGTCATAAGACAAGGGCTAACGGGTTTAAACTAAAAGAGGATGGATTCAGACTAGATCCAAGGAAAGAATTTTGGTTGATGAGGGTGGTGAAACACCGGCACAGGTTGCCCAGAGAGATGGTCGATGCCCCATCCCTGGAGACATTCAAGGTCAGGTTGGACGGGGCTTAAAGTAACCCGATCTAGTCGAAGATGTCTCTGCTTGTTGCAGGAAGGTTGGACTAGGTGACCTTTAGAGGTCTCCTTGAACCCAAACTATTCAGTAATTCTGTGACAAGTATCCCAAATTCATAAGTGAAACTCCAGACCCATTCAGATACTAAATTCGCGTCAAACGAAAGGTGAATTAAAACACCATGTATGTGTTTTGTATTTTTAGCTTAGATTTTTGATTTAAATTGATTTTTTAATCTAAATTTTGATTTAAATAGATTAAATTTGATCTAAATTTTGGGTTAAATTGATCGATTGGTTGCCTGCACAGAATTGCACGTACGTGTGTAATCTCGTGACGGGACTCAAATCATTGCAAGCCCTCTAAAACCATGAATTTCCCCTAGCCCACAGCATTTAAAAAATGATTATTCCTCTAATTTAACATATGTTGCTAAAAAAAAAGAAAGATGAAAAGCCCGATGTTGTGACAACAGGGACATTTTTCTTCTTCCGCAAAGAAGATGAAATAAAATCTTTCTCAGAATTCTTGCGGATTCCTGAAGCTCAGGTGGATCTTTTCATAGACGTGTCGTGCGTTCCGGTGACCTGCCGAGTTTTAAAGGCAATTTAAAAGATGTTGTGTTCCTCTCCTTTTCAGACAAAATCAAACTGGGATAACTGGGTCTGACAGTAGATTTTTACAGAGCCTAATAGGCGTAAACGTCTCTCTGGATGGAATTAGCATCGGGCATGAAGAGCGCGGCTCGGGGACGAGATGATGGCGGTGTCGCTAACGGGCATTTTCGAAGACTTCCCTGTGTCTGGTGGCAAATCCCAACAGCTCCACACAGTTAAAGAGAAAAAAAAAAGGAAAAAAAAAGTCAAATTGTCAAAAGTCATTAGCGGTTGTCACTTCATAGACCTTCACACTGGAGTTTCCCCTCTGGAATTGCCGTGATATTTTTATTATATTTTTTTTTTGTCTTTGAGTAAGTAGGACGATGAGATGTTGTGCAGAGCTGCTAGGGTTTAACCCCTTCGTAGCTTTTTGGTTACGGCTGCGAAGGAGCGGGGAATTTAGGAGTTTGACGTTCAGTTCCATGCTCTGCCAGAACATTTTCTACTTGTAAAATGTTTTTTTTTATATAACCAAATCCGCAAGGATCCCTTTGGAAGCTTGGTTACATCAGAACTGCAGGATTTTGAGTATGGCTCGAAAAGCTTTGCTGGAACTCGATGATTTAAGACGTACCATTGTTAGGACATGAGAGCTTTTAATTCAATGTGTTTCTACATTATTTCACTTTTGGTTTTTTTTCCAGGTAGTTCTGGGCCCGTCAGCTCCAGAGGGACAGGGAACTGCTGGAGAGAGTCCAGCACAGGGCAACTGGGATGATGGAGGGAGTGGAACATCTCCCTTATGAGGAAAGGCTGAAGGAGCTGGGGCTCTTTAGTTTGGAGAAGAGGAGACTGAGGGGTGACCTCATTCATGTTTACAAATATATCAAGGGGGAGTGTCAGGAGGGTGGAGCCAGGCTCTTCTCGGTGACACCCAATGACAGGACAAGGGGTAATGGGCTGAAACTGGAACATAAGAGGTTCCGCTTAAACTCGAGAAGAAACTTCTTCTCAGTGAGGGTGCCGGAGCCCTGGCCCAGGCTGCCCAGGGAGGTTGTGGAGTCTCCTTCTCTGGAGACATTCCAGACCCGCCTGGACACGTTCCTGTGTAGCATTATCGAGGTGTTCCTGCTCTGGCAGGGGGATTGGACTGGATGATCTTTCGAGGTCCCTTCCAATCCCTGACATTCTGTGATTCTATGATTCTGTAAATGACTGCACTTGCCCCGTTTCCTTCGTTCTTTGCGAAATTAGACGAGTCGGTGCTAAATGGTGCTGTTTGCTCATAAATGAGCGCCCTTCCCGTGGTCTTTTCCCTTCGTTTCTGATTCTTGGTTGTTAATTGTTTGAGAAAGGCGAGAGGAGGCTGATAAAGCAGGAGGTAAATAAGTTAATATCTAGGAGTATCGACTTTGTCATGAGGTTTCTCAGCCAGGTAGGTGTCCTTCATCACTCATCTCCTAGAGCCCGAGAACTTGATATGCACTTAAAAGCTTCTTCTGCAAGTTCTTCTTCAACAAGTGTGTTTTCCTCACCTCTCTGATAGCAAAATCCATCCAGAGCCACGTTCACTGGCAAAGATCTCCTTCTGTCCTCGCTTTTTCTGCTCCGGGTCCACGCTGAAGAGCTCTGATTCCTTCTCCAGCAAGACGTCTGCTGCTCCCAAGTAATTTCTGAGAGGGCGACTTCTAATATATATTCCTTTTCTGTTCCTTTCTTTCTGAGAGGTCCATTTGGGGAGCCTTGTTTTGACATCTTTTTGCCTCAGAACCTCAGACACAAAGCTACCCAAGGGTGTTGAAACTGCTTCATAGGAACTTCTCTTTATAGGTTAATTTATTTTTTTTTTTGCAGAAAGTCATACAGAAATAGAACGATTTAGTTTGTATGCTTCGAATTCCCAAATTTTAAAGGATATATTCGTAATGCTTTGGCGTCCTAATTAAATACATTATTATATTTAGCAGTTTTACAGTTTTTGCCAGTTTCTGATGGCTTTTCCTGCGCCGATCTTTGCTGTCTGCGACATTTAAAGCATATGTTTGAATTCTTCTGTCTCCTGTCTCTTGTCATTTCGTTGCTCTTTTTTTACAGCTGATATGTAACTTTTGGAAAATTATTGCACAATACAAAGTAGGGTGTAATTTTTTGAGGGCTACAGAACCGGTAGTCATCTTCAAAGAAAAAAAACCAAATAAATGAAGGAACAGAGACCGAATGTGCAGCTTGCAAGTGTCCTGAGAGCAAGGAACCAGCTGGTTTCATGAGCTGCAAAATCGGGGGCTGTAAGTAAGTTTTTTCTTTGCAGCATTTGGTTTTATGATTGCGTGTTTAATATCCCCCCTTAGAAGCAAAATATATTGAGGGGAAAAAAAAAAGAAAAGCCGGACGAGAACGTACAAGTCACCTTAAACTTGGCCTGGAGGGCGTTTTCCAGTAAATCTTTTGACATTTTTGATACCCGTGTCATTACAAAGTTGGTGGAAAAAGTCTCACCTTGCATGACAAGCCACCCCAGAGACAGCGGTTGTGTCACAGGCCATTAACGTTCATCATGACAAAGCGTGATGTGGCTTTTCCCCTTTGTTCAGCTCCGTCCAGATCTATCTAGGATGTGGGCAGAGGTGGCCGAGGGGTGAAGATTCAAGCTCGAGGGTTGTCTCTCTCGTCTGACGTCTCGAAATCGCTGCTGGCCCTTGGGCTGGATCGTCGGCGAGGGGCGCGTGACTTGAGTGTCACTTTGGGTTTAGCAGGGAACGGCGCTTTATGGAGACAGATGAAGCCCGCGCGCTTCGAGGGAGCCTGCTGGGGCAGGAGCGCGCCCAGCGCGCGCGGGGACAGATATGTCGAGATGGTGTCCTCGGGCTTTTGAGTTATCCCCACGGTGCCAGCAGAGACGGTCGGCGTTCCTCAGCTGGAAAATCGCTACCTTGCATGATTTCCTATACTTCCAGGCTTAGGGTTTACTGTGTTTTTCCTTTTTATGGTGTTTTTCCTTTTGTTTAGCTGTTTGCTGCATAATGAATAGCACAGCAACATAAAGTCCAAAAAGGTGCCCCCTCTTTTTGTACGTTAATATCGCTTTTTTTTTGCGTATTTCTGGAGGAAAATTTCCCAGTTGCACTGAGGACACTGTTCAACCGTTGAAATACAATGTAAGAGTATCAGATTCTTTTTTCTATAATACAAGTCACTGCAGTAACTAAGTATTGATACAGCCTGATCTGTTTTTATGAAATCCAGAGCAGGATTAATTAAAAAGATTCGTGGGCTACTAAGAGATGCTGAGTTCTGTTAGTATGAGAGTCCAAGTGATTGTTTCCTAGACCCCTCAGAGAGGTTCTTGTGAGCACATCATCAGTCCCCCAGGAGTATTTGAGATATAATTAGAAGAGAGATGGTTTCTGAGAGCATCACCCAACAGAAACAGAGCACTGAGGTTCTCCTCCACCGAGTTGCTGCTCCAGAACTGGGGTAGAAAACCAGCTCAGCAAGAGCGACCACAAAAAGTTGGGTGAGAAGGTGTGAACAGGACCGAGACGCCGCGGAGCAGGTTAGATCTGCCCAATTTCACAAGGGCATGGAGACATGAGATGTGAGGGTTGGTTCTTGCTGTTCCTCATGAGGTGTTACTGACGTTTTTAGCGTTATGAAATAAGACACACAGCCTAAATTCCTGGCTTGTCTCTAACCTCTGAGACCTGATCAGTGATGCTTCGGGTGTCCATTTCCCATGAATTGGCAGTGCAGAATTGTAGAATCACAGAATGTCAGGGGTTGGAATGGACCTCTAGAGATCATCCAGTCACCCAGGGCAGCCACACAGGAACGCGTCCAGGCGGGTTGGAAAGTCTCCAGAGCAGGAGACTCCACACCCTCTCTGGGCAGCCTGGGCCAGGGCTCCGGCACCCGCACAGCCAACAAGTTTCTCCTCACGTTGAGGTGGAACTTCCCATGTTCTAACTTAAACCCATTATTCCTCGTCCTGTTGCTGGGCACCACTGAGAAGAGATTGTCCCCTTCCCCTTGACCCCCACCCCTCAGATATTTCTACACGTCCATAAGGTCCCCTCTCAGCCGTCTCCTCTCAAGGCTGAACAGCCCCAGGTCTCTCAGTCTCTCTTCCCAGCAGAGATGTTCAGTCCCTTGATCACCCTCGGAGCTCTCCCTTGGACTCTCTCCAGTAGGTCCCTGTCTCCCTGGAACTGGGGAGCCCCAAACTGGACCCAGGATTCCAGGGGTGGTCTCCCCAGGGCAGAGCAGAGGGGCAGGAGAACCTCCCCAGCCCTGCTGGACACACTTTTCTTGGTGCCCCCCAGGATCCCACTGGCCTCTTGGCCACAAGGGCCCGTTGCTGTCCCAGGGACAACTCACTGCCCACTGGGACTCCAAGGTCTCTCTCCACGGGGCTGCTTTCCAGCAGGACATCCCCTGTTCTGTGCTGGGGCCTGGAGCCTCGGCTGTTAATTCCATGGCACGTCAGCAGGAAAAATCTCACTGACCTGGGTTGGTTCTTAAAAGGATGGGCGAAATATCAGTTTAGGTTCTGGGTAAGGGCAGTTTTGTTTCAATATCCACAAAACAAGCCTTGTTCACCCTGAAGAAGCAGGCGACTACACTTTTGCCTACTTCTTTCTTATTGAATTTTCCTTCACACCAAATTCTTTCTTGTCCTATCTCATAGATGAGGGTCCAGAACCTGAAGTGAAGCAGGAGTAATTAGGAGCCTGTGTAGGTACGAGCCTTAGCAGGGGCTCATCAGGCTGTTTCCTGGACAGTCGCATCCTCATACACAAGGACAAAGCTCAGCTGATAATGAAATCTGCACATTTTCCTTTAGGGTATCTATAAGTGCGGTGAGAAATTTGCACTTGCTTTGGGGTTGTCAAATAGGTGGGAATATCTGTTCCCACAGTTCAGTCCCATCGCGGGTAAGTACGGTACGAATGTACTTTTTCGCTGCATATAAAAGAGAGAACACGATCTGATTCTCTGCTTACTGAAATAAATGTCAGAAAGGACACGACCTAATTATCTTGCTTCCTGTTTTCCGTCTTCATGAAGCCTCGCAGCTTTGTGGGTGTGTTTTTTTTAAAAAAACACTGAAGTTTGTCATTGATCCTAGAATTTCCATCGTTTCAGTATTCACCGAAAAAGCCGACGAAGTGCGTACGTGTATTATAATTATGTGACGACATGCAAATAACGTCTCTTAGGTAAAGAACCCAAGATTCTGCTGTTGATTAAGATTTTAAAGCAAACCTCTTTGCTTAAGCTCAGACTACGTCAGTCTCAGGGTTTTCTTGCTTTAAGTCCCAGGTGAAACATAAATAGATATATTCCGTTTGCTTGAAATGTCTCAGTCCTCTTTTTCCTTCTGTCCCTTCCCTTGTTGCCTCAATGCCAAGGTGATACTTCTAGTTCAAGGGCAAAAATGAAAGCATTTTGATGAGCCAGTCTGCAAAGGGCTGGACATTATAAACCGAAATGTTAATGGTATGCAAAGGAGCTTTGAAAATGAGGAGGAATTGGTAGGAAGCTTGGAATTTAACAGATCTAATAACATTTATGTTGTCCTGGGATTGCGTGCGTTGTATCTGCGCGTGTTGCCTCGACTCGTGAGTTTACGTTGTTTTATAGACACTCTTCTTGGGCCATGAATTGCTACTTGGAAGCTCCTCAAACATTTAGTAGGCACCATGAAAGGAAACGGACACTCGTCGTTCGTTTTATTATATCATAGGATTTTCAATACCCTTGAAAACAGACGCATGTGGTTTTGGTTTTGCTGCAGCATAGTGTTTTATGTCTAGTTTTAATGGAACCTACGATCTTCTTTCAAGACTGCATTGAAGACTCTTCAGTGCCAATTAGTTTTTCCATGAGGCATTTCAATATATTGAAATGTGCGTGTCCGTGGAGGAGAGGCGGACAGAAGCGCATAGAGGAAAAGGCAAAAACCTCCATTAAGCTTTTCATCTCCTTTTTAGGGGCAGAAGAACTGACAGGGCTCACGTTGAGTTCACAGCTACCCCTTAGACTCCTCTACTCTGAGTATTAAATTATCCAAAAATACTAAGTGACCCTATTTACTGGAATTACTGGCATAATTTGTTATTAGAATAGTTATTTTCTCTTTTTTTTTGGCTTACATAAATACATGTGAAGTAGCATATTACTGTGAGGGTAGACAATTTTGATTTCTCTTGGCTGCATTTCACAGCGATTAATTAAAACAAGGCTGCTTCTG
Source organism: Trogon surrucura (assembly GCA_020746105.1). NCBI lineage: Eukaryota > Metazoa > Chordata > Aves > Trogoniformes > Trogonidae > Trogon > Trogon surrucura. The sequence continues at coordinate 219,836,678 of CM036617.1, forward strand.
GGAAGAGGGTGCTGTCGAGCCTTGTAGGGCTGAGCCACCAGTGACCCTTAGGTTAATCCAAGTCCGGATGAATTACATCCTCGTTGTGCTGTTTCCCCTTTGTTTCAGTCTTCCACTGGAAAGCTTCTAAGAGGAGATGCCGGAGTGGCAAAGGGATTTAGGTTCGAGGTTGAATTGTGCGTAGCTATGAAAGGCTGGTAGGGCATTGGCTTTGAAAAGATTAACCTGTTGTCATAGTCAGCTGAAACAGCAGCACCAACTTTGTTTTTCTGCCTCCCCTGATGAATCTGGGTGTCTCGAGACGTTGAGATGTCAGTGAGATCCGTGCCGTACCAACTCTGGTCCTCGTATGAGGGGACAGAGGGCACCCTCAGCAAGTTTGCTGATGGTACGAAACTGGGAGGGGTGGCTGACACCCAGGCAGGCTGTGCTGCCACCCAACGAGATCTGGACAGGCTGGAGAGCTGGGCGAAGGGGAACCTCATGGAGTTCAGTAAGGACAAGGGTAGAGTCCTGCATCTGGGGAGGAATAACCTCAGGCACCAGCACAGATCAGGGGACGTCCTGCTGGAAAGCAGCCCCATGGAGAGAGACCTTGGAGTCCCAGTGGGCAGGGAGTTGTCCCTGGGACAGCAACAGGCCCTTGTGGCCAAGAGGCCAGTGGGATCCCGGGGAGCATTAAGAAAAGTGTGTCCAGCAGGGCTGGGAGGTTCTCCTGCCCCTCTGCTCTGGCCTGGGGAGACCACCCCTGGAATCCTGAGTCCAGTTTGGGGCTCCCCAGTTCCAGAGAGACAGGGACCTACTGGAGAGAGTCCAAGGGAGAGCTCCGAGGGTGATCAGGGAACTTGAACATTTCTGCTGTGAAGAGAGACTGAGAGACCTGGGGCTGTTCAGCCTTGAGAGGAGACGGCTGAGAGGGGACCTTATGAACGTGTAGAAATACCTGAGGGGTGGGGGTCAAGGGGAAGGGGACAATCTCTTCTCAGTGGTGCCCAGCAACAGAACAAGAAATAATGGGTTTAAGTTAGAACATGGGAAGTTCCAGCTCAACATGAGGAGAAACTTGTTGGCTGTGCGGGTGCCGGAGCCCTGGCCCAGGCTGCCCAGAGAGGGTGTGGAGTCTCCTGCTCTGGAGACTTTCCAACCCGCCTGGACGCGTTCCTGTGTGGCTGCCCTGGGTGACCCTGCTCTGGCAGGGAGCTGGACTGGGTGATCTCTAGAGGTCCCTTCCAACCCCCAACATTCTGTGATTCTATGTTCAATGAAAATACTCCCTCGTCGGAGGCGAATCGAAGCCGTTGAATGGTAACGGTCTCAGTCACAGCCTTTTCAGCCCAAGATGTGTGCGCGGCGGCAGATCTCGAAATCCCTGCTGCTTGTCCTTTCTTTTATAGCCGAGACTTGAAAGAGGAGGGCAATCTGCTCCTTGACTTGAAACACACTTTAATAAGAAATCCTTTCCTTCTCTGCCGTTGTGCATCACGCGTCAATCGCCGATACTTCACGACACTTTCGATACTTGCTTATTTTTTTTTGTAGGAGCTATTCAGCTTTTCTGACCATTTGGCGTCACGATTGCGCTGAGAATTTGTTTCTCTAAACTTTCTGTTGCTTTGCTGTGACCAGAGCAAAAGGGAGGGGGTAGGAAACCTTATTTCAGTAACTATTTGCTTCAAAAAAAGTTGCAGTTCCTCCTCTCTTTCATGTCAGCGCTGTCCCACGGTGACCTGATGCTGAGATGGATTTGGTTCCCCCCCCTGCCCCGACACACATTACGCAAAATACCGACCTGACCTCTAAAAAAAAATTATTAACATTTATAAGTTTTATTTTGCTCTGTCGTGTTGAGAAAATTTGTTCCAGCTGGGGAGGAGGAATGCTTCTACAAGCATGTTGCTTCACTCATTTGCCTTCAACATGTTGCAAAACCCGTCTCTTTTCTGTCTTAAGCTGAAAATCCTTCTCTCGACAACCCTTTTGCATTTATTTTGTCTATACATGCTGGCCTTTGCGGATTAGCTTTAATAAACTGCTTTTTGTGATATTATCTGCTTTTTGTGGGTGCCACCTGACACAGATTGAAGGTAAAACTTCTGTAGATTGTGGCTGATTTTTTTGGCAAATTCTTATTCTTATTCTTATTCTTATTCTTATTCTTATTCTTATTCTTATTCTTATTCTTATTCTTATTCCTATTCTTACTCTTACTCTTACTCCTATTCTTACTCTTACTCCTATTCTTACTCTTACTCCTTATTCTTACTCTTATTCTTTTCTTATTCTTATTCTTATTCTTATTCTTGTTCTTGTTCTTGTTCTTGTTCTTGTTCTTGTTCTTGTTCTTGTTCTTGTTCTTGTTCCTTTTCTTGTTCTTGTTCTTGTTCTTGTTCTTGTTCTTGTTATTCTTATTCTTATTCTTATTCTTATTCTTATTCTTATTCTTATTCTTATTCTTATTCTTATTCTTATTCTTATTCTTATTCTTATTCTTATTCTTATTCTTATTCTTATTCTTATTCTTCCCAAATAGGGAAGAGTAAGTTTTCCTGTTTGTTTCAATTCCTGTTTTTTCCTGGAGCGGCCGATCTAATGGTGGTACCTGTGTGGAGTAACCTGTCCTGTTCGTTGACTTGGGCACTTGACTTTTAGAAATCCAAAATAAAATGAGAAAAAAAATGAAATGTAGCTTATATGGTGTAAATTTGGTATGTTCCCCAGGGTGGGTAAGGAAGAGAAATAGTCATCCAGTGCCTAATTCTTGAAAAATCAATATATTTTGAAGCGATATTTGCTTTGAAGGGGTAGAACTTGTGTAATGTCTTTATGCACAGTACGTAGAGCTTTCAGTTGTCCGTTCCAGGTATAAATTTTACCCTTGCATAATTTAAGAATAGCTAAAGATCTCAGTTTTGGTTTGCAATAAGTGTAATGCAACAGGAGGGCCGAGGTCTTACTATCTCTGCATTATTGCTTTGCACCAGTTTTGGGAAACCGAGGTTATTTTTAATTCATTAGAAGAAATGTTAAGAGTTGCTTTAATCAATGAGTTGCTTTAATTAAAAAAAAAAAAAAAGTAAAAATAAATGAGATCCTACTCTTCCCAGGTCTTAAACACAGACCTTCCACTGATGCCCTGTGCTTCTTCAGCGCCAAAGGGCTTTGCTGCTTCGGCTTTTGCCTCCCTGTCCCTAAAGGTTGTGTCCTACCTGCCTCCGCTGGGCTTCCACGGCAAGGAATTGCGAGACGGTTGCAAAATGTTTTTTTGAGATGGCAGCGGTCGTATCACCGCCTGCTTTTCACCGCGCTCGTGTTTCCTCCCAGCGTGTAGGATTTTCTGAACCCTTCTCTCTAGCAGGCAAGCACTCGTCGCTTAATATGCATCCTCTAGTAATGACTGAAATCAATTTCTCGGAATTGACACCGAAATAATTAATACAGCCCTCTTGGGCTGCGTGTGATAGAAGGGATCCGAGGAAGTGGAGATATTAAAGTGTCACTGTCCTTCTCCACACATGTGAAATGTCATCATCAGTTCCTAGCAGTCCTGCTTTATTGCGGCCGTATTAAAATGAATGTTTTGCTCATCTTCATAGAGTACCTATTAACAGCGTTCCCTTGATTGAAGAAATGGCTCCAGTATGCGAATGCGACCCATTTCCATGAATAAATTTAGCACTTTAATGCTATTTATTTACTCCACACTGTAAAATGTAATAAGATAAATAATGGGTCCCACAGGGGCTTGGGGTAAGTTGGTGATCAACATCTCAGCAGGCAGATGAACACAGCTCGAGTAAAGAAATAATGATCAAAATTCACAGTGCTCCCTGGGATGCCATTTATATACCTGAATCTAATAAAGAAAGAATTACAATGCTTAACAACGTGCTTAGCACTGGGATCTGAATGTAATGAGGCCGGCGGTGAGGGATGTACAACCGTAGTCGCTAACTCCAAAGCATCACATGGAGAGAAGCGAGCGATGTGGTGCCCCGCCAGCGTGGGGTTTGCCGGCTGCCGAGATGCTCCTTGGAAAAATCCAGTCCTAGGCAAGCTTTCTGCTCTGTATCTAAACCATTCTGCTGAAGGCTGGTTTGGGGAGCTACATTTTAAACTTCTCAACCTGTTTTTGGATTTTTTATTTTTTTTTTTAACAAACATAGTTGTAGAGCTGGTCAAGACGTAAAAGACAAAATTGCACAAGGCCGGCAAGCGATTAACTAATTAGTTTTCAAGAAGCTGGATTGATTCTATCCCTGTGATTATCCAGGTCTTGAAACATGGGTGGAATTTTAGAGGGGGGATAAAAGATGGATTAGAATGCCTGGTCCCTGTTCTTGCATGAAAGTCAGGATTATTGATCATGATGTGCTTGGAGTCCCCAAATGTGGAATGGATTACTCGTCTCATCTCGGAAGCTAAGCAGGATCACGCCCGGTTAGTACTTGGATGGGAGACCACGTGGGAACTCTGGCAGGGGGGTTGGACTAGATGATCTTCTGAGGTCCCTTCCAATCCCTAATATTCTGTGATTCCGTGATCTCTTCGAGTTTTACACTTGCTTTTCAGAGTAAGATTTCTACTCAGAGGGAAATATTTAAGAAGTTGTCACTTGATTTAGGTTGTACACCTAGGAAGTCTTAAAAAACACAGCGTATAAAAGACTTTGCAAATACTTTTTAAACTAAAATCAGAGTTCGGGTGTTGTTGGTGTAATCTAGGCAGTCATACTTTGGACATAAAAGTAATAACAGCCTGACTGGAAACTCTTCTCGCTGTTTCTTGATCAAGCATTTGAAAAGTACGAACGTGAATAACAGAATAAAATAGCAAAATGATAATGGAATGGGTTGTGCTTCAGTTTTTATGAGTTTCTCAGCAATGCCTTTGGGTATTTTCAAGTTGGGGAAATAATCCTGGTCTGGAACATGAGAGAAAATGGGGCTGGGCTTTATCTTTCAGTGAGTTTGACTCTTTCAGGCTAAGAGGACATGGTAAAGAGTCAAGGACTAACTTTTGGCTCTGTGGCTGAGCCACCATGGAATGTCCTAGGAGGATCTGCTGGCTACGGAAGATGCAGTGTGTCTGGAGATGCACCAGAGAATCAGAAGTAATAAAAAAAGAGGCACGTTGTCTCAATTTCCAGTTGGTTGAAAAGTTTCCGTTGTCAAACACTGGCTTTCCATGGAGCGAATGGATTCTTCGAATGAAAACAAAAGCAGTTAGTAGAAAATTAATTCCGGAGAAGAATTTCAAAGATGGTTTGTCACCACCCCTGGTCGTCACATCTAGGTGCCTGCACCCGCACCCACGGCAGATGCGCTGAACGAGAAAGGGGCTGGTTTCGACTCGGCCCTTCGCCAGCTAGTCCCGCGCATTAAAAACGAATTTAATTTACATATCAGTCAGACGGTTGGAATTCCCGGTTGTATAGGAGGGATGTGTGTCTTCTGTTTGGTTTCTTTTTCATTCTGCTTAAATAAATCCTTTCCCGTGCAGGAGAAGAAAGCTTTCTGTATGCTGCAGTATGCAGGAGCTATTTCGCATCAGCTATTCACGCGGCGCATGAAAGGCGTTTTGCAGGAATAACCTCAATCGGTTATTTTTAGGAGGGGGAGGATGGCATCAGCAAAACCCCCAGAGAGATCTCTTCTGCCACTGTATACACAGCTCTGAATAAAAGCAGCCAGTTGCTGCCTAATGAAAAGAGAAATTGGAAACCCCACGCAGGCTGATTACAGACACACAGATGCTTTTGCCAAGATTTCCACCTTCCTGGGCAAAATTTGTTCTTTTTTTTTTTTCTTTGCAGAAAAGCTCTGCCGCAAGAATTGTTTGGAGAGGGGGAAGAGGAGGGGGGAGCAAATAAACTGCTGGACTAAATAAATTAGTTCAGGGACATTGTGGGCTTCCCTAATGGCTCGTCTCTGGATGCTGGATGTTTTGGGAGGGACGGGTGTTAGCAAACTCTAATTGCTCCTCGGGTGCGAGGTGGATTTCTGCGTCTCTGTGGCCGCCTTATTCTCATTTATGGAATCAGAGAACTCTCTGCAACCCCGTTGTCTTCTAGGTGGGATACAAAGAGTAGGAATCCGGTCAAGATGATTTATTTGCTCTTGTATCTCCTACACACCAAAAGCCTGGTCCAGAGTCTGTTGAAGGAAATGCTCAGATTTCCAGCAAACTTCGCTTCAGATGAGGTTTTTTTTTTTGTTTGAGAAGCAGAAGGTTGAAAGGTGGCTGAGGGGGGACCTCATCATGCTCTACAATTACTTGAAAGGACATTGCAGAGAGGTTGGTGCTGGTCTCTTCTCACAGGTCATTAGGGACAGAACCAGGGGGAATGGGTTCAAGTCGCAACAGGGCAAGTTTAGGCTGGACATGAGGAAGAAATTCTTCACGGAAAGAGTGGTCAGACCCTGGCACAGACTGCCCAGGGAGGGGGTTGAGTCGCCATCCCTGGATGTGTTGAAGTGTCGCTGAGATGTGGTGTTGGGTGAGATGGTTTAGGGGTGAACTTGTAGTGTAGGGTTAATGGTTGGACTCGATGATCCCAAGGGTCTTTTCCAACCTGAACTGTTCTATGGTTCTATGAAGAAGGTTGTTTGCCTTCGTGGTTGAGGTTGCAGATCTGGAAGCGAGTGGTGATTCTGGGAATGGATGGGTGGGTGGGTGTGGGACCCTGCCTTGGTCTGTCCTTGGCCGTTTGAGAAGTCTAGAGCGTGCAGGATCTTCCTTAGAAGGCCACATATCACTACAGGCAACAAAAAAGCTTCCTTGTGCTGAACCAGTGCTGGGTTTATTTATTTTAGAGGGAAAGGGCGAGTCTCGTGGGGGATGACCCTTTTTTGTCCCAGTCTTTTCAATTCGTTGTTAGGTACTCCTGGTAGTCCTCTAAAGTCCATATCGTTAGCGTTTCCCTTCTATCTCAATTAAACCAAAAAGAAAGCGAGAAGGTTTTATTCTAACCATTAGCAGCCTCGCGCTGAAGGAGAGGCTGGGTGTTTGTATCGCGTTAGAATTAGCTCCGCGTTTAGCTCTTGCTACTTTGATTGGGGCCGCAAATGAGAAGTGTGTGTGTGTGGAATGTGCTCTGCAGACTTCAAAAAAAAACCCCAGAAACAGGAGAGCAGCAAGAGCTGTGCTGCTCTCACAGAGGAGAAATAGGTTTAATTTCCCAGCTTTTCCTCCTCACGTCTGCCCAAGCTAGAAATATGTCGCAGGTCGGAGATTGATGTCAGGAAAAGGGGAAGCAATTTTGGCCTTTACACAATTTTCTGCTTTCACCTGCTCCCAAAAGTTAGTATCTCTTTGCTTTGATAATGCTGTTTATTACTAGAGATGGGTTGCAGACCTAGAAATAAAAGTGAGAAGCACATGAAAACTTTCCTTTCAACAGCTTGGCTGAATTGCACATATTTGACTCCGCTTCTGCCAAGAAACATGGTAGAAAAATATGACTGTGACCAGTGAACCATGATGGCAAAGCTGAGGCTTTGCTGCTTGGTTTCCAAAATACGATCTGGTGTCGTTCTGTGGGCAACAAACATCTCAGTGTCCTGGAGAACTGGGTTTTGTGTGAAGATAAATGTAGCTGTAGATACGTTCGCGGATGTTCTTGGGATGATTCAAGGAGAATATTTAGAAATTCGACCTAAAGCCTGTCCAAATCACGACGAGTTGTCCATTTAATCCCTTGACGCTTTGAGTCCTCCACATGGGGTGAGCTCTGGTTCATGTTTGACTGGTTTAATAACCTGCACGTTTTCTAGGAGATAGCCATTGGCTTTAATGCACGCTCTTCGGAAGGAGGAGATGCATTCAGGACTTGGCTGGGATCACCTTCACACTTCGCTGATGGGAAGACAGACATTTGCCTAGAACGATGAGGAACTCATCCCATCGATCTCTCTGTGAAGATCCCGTTACGGGAGGTGTTTGGGGGGGCTGTAACGTGCTGTCGTGGAAAACAAAGTGCTTGGGAGGAGGAAAAAACATCTTCCGGACTGCAGACTGTTGAAGCGTTAAGATGAGAATTATTTGTCTGGGAATTACATCACCTCATGCAAATGTTTTTATACACAAACTTTAGAGTCTTTGAAGAGATACTTGGAGAGTAGAACACATAATCCTTAAAACTTTGCGGTATTTGCTATATAAAGTCTTTCTGATTTCCTCATCAATGAGGCATGTGAGCATTTTGCATTGGTTAAAACACGTACAGGTTGCCAAGCTTAGTGACTTTTTACTGCCGATCAAGACGCCTGCTCCTCTTCAGTTACGTGGATTTTCAGTCACCCATTGCTGGGTCTTCTGATGTCTCCATAAATTAAGCGTTTTCATGCTTTTTAGCCCTGTGTTTAAGTTTAAATCTGAATCAGTCTTGTGCCTTCTTGGGTAATATTCCTGTTTATAATAAGCCATGAGACCTGGGAGTGCTTTACAGTTTTCAAATCGATCTCTGAGTTCCCGCATGCATCTTGCTTGCGCGTTCCCCCCATGGTGATTGATGTCAGCTAAATAAGCTGCCATCTATAGAGAAATCATTGTACACCATTGATTTTGTATAACTTATTTTTTCTGAAATAATTTCACTTGGTTGGAGAAATTGTAATTTGAAGCCCCACGTCTTTGGACCTGCTATGAAATTTCCCAACCGCCGGGTGTACATAGGAGCTGAATTAAATCCTTCGATCCTTGTGGGTGTGCACAGGCGCGTTACGAGGGTGTGATTTGAGCAGCTCTTCGCTGGTGGTACCAGCCCTCGTCTTCAGTGCTGTTTTCACCCGGCTCTCATGGGTGCACTTCAATATCAGCGTGATGAGAACAGAGCGAAACTGCGACGGTACAAATGTGAATCGGCCCCGTTAGGATGAATCAAGAAGATGCTTTGCCAACGCAAGACATTGAAATGTTGATCACAGAATCACAGAATCACAGAATGCTAGGGATTGGAAGGGGCCTCGAAAGATCATCCAGTCCAATCCCCCTGCCAGAGCAGGAACGCCTCGATAATGCTACACAGGAACGTGTCCAGGCGGGTCTGGAATGTCTCCAGAGAAGGAGACTCCACACCCTCCCTGGGCAGCCTGGGCCAGGGCTCCGGCACCCTCACTGAGAAGAAGTTTCTTCTCGAGTTTAAGCGGAACCTCTTCTGTTCCAGTTTCAGCCCATTACCCCTTGTCCTGTCATTGGTTGTCACCGAGAAGAGCCTGGCTCCATCCTCGTGACACTCACCCTTTAAATATTTGTAAACATGAATGAGGTCGCCCCTCAGCCTCCTCTTCTCCAAACTAAAGATGCCGGCGGAGTTTGACTCACATTTAACTCTTTTGGCTCCTGGCTTTGAGGTTCAGTAGATATTTTCCTCCCCTTTTGGGTTTGCTGTAATATTCCGTGAAGAAGAGAAAATGAGTAATTTTGTTTGTTGGAGCTGGCCAAACTCTTCTTTCCTGAAGCAAAATCCAGAATGAAGAGCTGAGCCTTGAAACCTTCCCTGTAGGTAAAGAAAAGCGGTTCTGATCGATAGAGAAGGGGATCAGATCTGCGTTAAGACCCTCCTATGAAACGTACACTGGCATCAGCTTCCTCCTTCCTCATTTTGGAGACTTACTCACTCTGCAGACTGCTCATAAAAAGAAATAATCTTTCTGGTATCGAGGCTTAATTTCTGGAATGGAGGCTCTACTAAGAAGAGCTCGACATGATCGGGATAAAATCTTTGGTGATACTCAGGACTGGAAAGGGATTACTTTTCCAGTACACTCAAAAAAAGAAAAAAAAAAAAACCAGAAGAAAGGGGTGAGCTTGGAAGAAATTGCAGTTTCAAACTCACTAAGGAAACAGCTCTTTGTTTTTTTTTTTTCACTGGGTTTTTTTTTTCACTCTTTGGGTTTTTTCACAGCTCTTACTGGTTTTAATGGTAACAGTGCTGCTTGGGAAATCAAACTCTCCCATCTCTGTGTTTCCATCCCTGGAAGGGAGCACCAGAAACACAAACCGAAACGTCTTTGGTGGCACCGTCCACACGATGCTAAAGATCCCTTAACGCTGGCGATTAACCCAGGGCCTTTTCTTCCTAATTTCAAATGAGTTTTGATGTCCAGAGTTGCCTTCGGCTACTTTTGGAATGAACTAGGATTTCAATATTTACTAACTCGGAGTGGAATGAACTTGGAGTCAGATCCTCATTTAGTTAAAATAAATGTTCTTCCATGGTATTAAACAAATTTAAACCAGTGGATGATTTGGCCTGAGGGGGTATAAGAGGCTGCGTGTTGGCTTAGGTTCTGAGCTGCATTATAATGAGTAAAAAATGTATTACGGGGTTGAGTTCAAGAGGTTTATACCAGGCTGGCTTTGTACCTCACGCCTAGTTTTCCTAATGCGTAGCAGAATGGAAACAAATTAATACGCCGTCAAATTGGAGGCTCGCAGGAGAACAACTACAACTTTCAGACGCACGTTCCTTCATTTTCAGCGGGTAGATGCAGCTTATCCTTTAGGTCTTTGAGGTTGGGGACTCGTGAAGAAAACATTTTGATGAAGGAAAATAGATCAAGGGACGCTTTCAAAGTCAGCACTTCCACCAAAACCTTTCAATCTCCTGATTCGTTTTCTGCACGTCGTGACCCTCTTGAATGTCATCTGCTCTTCTCTGGCTGCAAAACCCTTCCCTCTCCCCTCCTCTCTCTCATGCATCTCCTCTCTTCTGAGCTCCTTTGTGCTCCTTCCCTCCTCCTCCAGCTGCCTCATTGGGGCTGACACCTTTCGTTAGCGTTACCAGCCAGATGAGAGGACCAAGATTCATGGGGGAACTGGTGCAAATTCTTCTGGGTCAACAGGTTTGTTCCGGATAATCACGCTTTTTGATTGCTCAGTACGAGTGAGACTGATCGATATCAACCTTGCGGCTGATTTCGAGTTTGAATTTGTGCGAGTTTAACTAGCTGGGTACTGATTTTGAAGGAAATGAGGATTTGGACGAAAGAGGAGAGGGGTTTTTTTTGATGGCTGGTTGCATGGTTGGGTTTTTAATGGATTTTTTTTCTGAGCAAAATGGTGCAAGATTCTCATTAGAACAGTCAGACAGTTATTTAGAATTTTAGCAGGGGAGCTCCGTGGGCCCTGAGTTGGCTTCTGATCGTTTCTAGATCTTGCAGGTAACTCTGTCAGTCCATCATGGATCCATCGCCATGCCTGGAAGATGCCACTGGGTGTTCCCATTGTGTTCTTTTTGTACCCTCATTGTATTTCCTTCTTTTAACACTTTCCAGTGGTTGGTTGTCCATGTATTTTAGCTGCAGATGTTGGAATGAACATCCCTTGACCATACACTAAAGGCCAAGAGCTTGCCAAATTAATATATTTGGATAAAACTTTTTTTTTATGCAAATCGAAACCGTCTCCGCTTTTCATCTGTAGTGGAACAAACTTTGTAAAATGCACGTACCTAATATTTTGGTGTGAAACAAAGACATTACAGCTTAGATCTTGACTGTTCAAAGCAAGATCATCTGACACATCTCTATTTACGTGTCATTACTGAAACCCTGCTTGTTAGCAAAAAACAAAGAATCAAACCTTATTTTGTCTGATCGCTTCATTTCACGCAGCTTAAAAACATAAGGTTGCTGCAGAATATCGTTAATTTTCGCCGCATCAACAAACGTTTGCGGACGATACTAACTGGGTAAAACCACTTACGTTGTATTTACGCTTTCATGGCTTGGAATTCAATTGGTGAATCAACCCTTATAATACAATAGTGGTGTCTTCAGGCAACTGAGCAATTTAATAGTATCCCTCCCCAAAGTAGGCTCACGTGAGGTCTGCGCTGTGGTTAACCTTCGCGAGAGGTTTGGCAGGCTCTGTTTATCTGTCTGCCTCACTCGTTTCGTGTTTCGGTGTCAGTGGGGCTTCATAACGTCTCGGAGACTTCTGCGGTTTTCGAAAAGGGAAGGAAGGAAGGGTGGGCAACAGCAAAACAAATCTCCCTGCGCCTTTTCCTCCGAGCCCCGGTGGATTAACGATGGTAGTTTGCATTAGCAATGACAGTGCAGAGATGATTACTCTTCCCCAGAGACTGGCGGGGATAGAAACGATGTTCCATTGTGTTGCTCGTTATTATTCTCCGTGCTAAGTGGCACGGTGACTGGGGAGACAAAGGGCAGAGTTGAGCGGTGGTTTTAAGCTAATAAAGTTGTCCGAAGCAGGAGATGGGATTGTTAAAACGAAAGCCTTTTGTTCCGAGGTGTCTGAAAATGCCTTTTTATTTTGTACTGAGCTGAAAATGTGTGTTGGCTTTACTCTGATGGAAAAAAAAAAAATCTTTGCTTGCCCTTCTGTTAGCTTTACTGGAATTTTATAGAACAGACCCTAATTGCATTGTGTAAAAGGACATTTTCCTCCCCGATTCAGATTTCTGTTCTTGTCCTTTCCCCTTTATGCAAACTGAAGTGACAGGGAAAGAGCCAGTCTGAGGATGGGCTTGAAGAAAGCTCATAATAATCCTCTTTCCTCAAGCAAACTGGAGTGACCTTCTTCCCACCTCTGAAAAATAGTTCCTGAAGACTTACCTTTCCTTTTTGCGTAGTCTTTGCACGGAACACAGGTCTCGTGGTCTTAATTCCATCATTCTCCCCTGCTTATTGTACAAATGTGTTGTTTGATTTTCCTCTTCATGGCTTATAAATGATGAGTAATTTAATTCATCTCAGATGTTGCAAAACTTAACAACTACCAATAAATAATACAGAACCATAGAATCGTTTAGGCTGGCAAAGACCTTTAAGATTGAGTTCAATGCCTTTTTCTTGTAAAGAGACCATGGCGGGGCTGGTTTAGCTCACTTGGTTAGAGCGTGGTGCTGATAACACCAAGGTTGAGGGTTCGATCCCCGCTCGGTCCACATGTGTTGCCTGATCTAGTTGAGAGGCGTCCCTGCCCATGGCAGGGAGGTTGGATTAAATGATCTCTAAGGTCCCTTCCAGCCTGGGTCATTCTATGATAAGCAAAGTGAGAAAAAATGACTAAATTATGAGATGAGATGAGATGACAAAACAGCAGCAAAGTTGGTGAGCTGAGAATTTTTGTCTCAGTAGGACATCTCTGAATAGACAGGAAATCTCAGTATCAGTCGATTTGTGAGATATTGGCTAGTAGAAGGGATTAATCAAAATAGGTTTCTTCTTTCTGTATGTGGATTTATCTGCAAGTGTAGTAGTTCACATTGTCGCATAGTGAGGAAGAAAGACAACTTTGTACCTCACTAAAATTTTGCATTATGTATCTCAGTTCAAAACAGAATTGTTAGGATTTGAGTATTATTGGCAGCATCACTTCAAATTAATGTTATCTTTCACAAGAAAACAATGATTTCTACAACCAGGGTTGAACTGCAACGTGACTTGTAGCTTCATTGCCTACATGACAGTGTAATTTTTGCCAAGGTCTCAGTGCCGTTAGGTCTGCAAAGCTGTTGGTCCTTTATTTTGACGCAGCTCGGTGAGTGTGGTTGTGACTGTCTTAATATCTTGCGAGCAGACTGAAAAATTCCTGAATAACTTGAAAAAAAGGGCACTTGCCCACACCTTACCGAAGGGTACCTGGTTTGGAAGAGACTGTCCAGGTTTGTAGCATGGAAAGCTGTGGTTTATTTGTAACAGAACAATATAGTTTGCAGGACACCAGAATTTTTATGCTTCAGGAACAGAGAGCTAGGGCTGTGGTCCATCCTATGGATCCATGATGCCGTGAGGTGAAGAAGTCTTATATATAGGACCCCACTGAATTTTAATGTTTGCAGTAATAATAATAATAATTCACAATAATCTATGATTTATTTAAGCTACTGCATACCAAGCTGCACCCCAAAAAAAGCAATAAGATCCTTTGCATCCCTAACCAGGACTTCCCACGGTTGGGGTTGCGGGGATTGATTGACTAAATGTGCTTCCTGCGTTCTTTCTAGTGCGGTAAGAATAATCCCCATACGAGACATCAGAGACACCTCCCACCCAGTGCATCCCTTCCCCGCCTTAGGTTGACGCCTTCATTCTCGACTGGAGCGTCATCTCTTTTTAACACGTCTGCTTTTCTCACTGAGTCTTCACGTCGCATCGCCTCTCTTCTCTACTCCTCCCTTTCAGCAGGATTTTCATAGAATCATAGAATGGTCAGGGTTGGAAGGGACCTCAAAGATCATCTCGTTCCAACCCCCCTGTGCCATGGGCAGGGACATCCCCCACTAGATCAGGCTGCCCAGAGCCCCATCCAGCCTGGCCTGAAAAACTCCCAGGGATGGGGCTGCCACCCCCTCTCTGGACAACCTGTGCCAGGGTCTCCCCACCCTCATGGGGAAGAACTTCTTCCTAACGTCCAGTCTGAACTGACCCATCTCCAGCTTCAATCCATTCCCTCTAGTCCTGTCACTGCCCGACATCCTGACAAGCCCCTCCCCAGCTTTCTTGTAGCCCCCTGGAGATACTGGGAGGCCACCATAAGGTCTCCTTGGAGCCTTCTTTTCTGCAGACTGAACAGCCCCAACTCTCTCAGTCTGTCTTCCCAGGAGAGGTGCTCCAGCCCTCTGAGCATCCTCGTGGCCCTTCTCTGGACACGCTCCAGCACGTCCAGATCTTTCTTGTAGTGAGGGCTCCAGAACTGGATGCAGGACTCCAGGTGGGGTCTCACGAGAGTGGAGCAGAGGGGGAGAATCTCCTCCCTGGCCCTGCTGGCCACGCACGTCTTGATGCAGCCCAGGACACGATTGGCTTTCTGGGCTGCAAGTGCCACTGACGGCTCACGTTGAGCTTCTCATCCACCAGTGCCCCCAAGTCCTTTTCTTCAGGGCTGCTCTCAAGCCAGTCCCTGCCCAGCCTATATCGGTGCTTGGGATTGCCCTGACCCAGATGGAGGACCTTGCACTTGGTCTTGTTAAACTTCATGAGGTTGGCCTGGGCCCACCTCTCCAGCCTGTCCAGGTCCCTCTGGATGCCATCCCTACCCTCCAGCGTATCGGCCGCCCCACGCAGCTTGGTGTCGTCAGCAAATTTGCTGAGAGTGCACTCAATGGCACTCAAGCCATGTGGTTTTAATTCCAAAATTTGCCTGTTGGGAGGAACACTGGCGTGATGGAGTGAGCGTGGAGGTCAGGAGGGGACGTGTTGAGCACCAACCGAGGTTCACTGGGTGCACTTGGTCCCCCCATACTCATCATCTGCCTCCCAGAAACCAACACGCCTGTGGTGACTGCTCTAAAGCCAGAGCAGCTCTCCTAGTGCAGGTTACTCCTGGCCACATGAAGCATGTCTTCAGAACTGTAAGAATTAAACCCTTTTTTTTCTGGAATTAAATAGGAACTAAAATTCTGACACAAAATCAGGGCTCAAGAATCTCAGCTTGGGATAGGAAACCATGGTGGTTGCAATTTACACTTGTGCTATACTTGCTGGTGCAAAAAAGAGAGATTAAGAGAGAGTTGCCATTACCTGGGGCAGGTAATTTATAAATTGATTTAAAAATGGCCACTTTTTTTTTTTTTCCCCCATTCTGTGAAATGTTTCCCTTCTCCCTGGATTTTGAAGCTAACATGGAGCTGTCTCGTCCTTCTCAACCGGAAGGAAACGGTTTAATTTCTTAAGTACTTGTAAATTCAGGAATATTCACTGACAATCAAAGAGTATAGAGCACAGGAGCTCTGTTCTTTGCAAGAGCTCCCAACCTCCTTGCTTATGTGATCTATCATCAGATGCCAAGTCTGTGGCCGTATTCCCAAGCCCATCAGCGAAGCCTAAGGAAGGGGCTGGATTTAATGGTTTTTCTAGGTCGCTTCAGGTTGATGGCATTAGCCATCAATCAAAAAAAGCTGCGAAAGGAGCCTGTCGAAGCTCTGCCAGCAACTTTTGCCCCAAAGTGTGGGGCGAGCTGCCAACAGCTCGCGGGGACCCGCCAGCTCGATAAGAACGCCGATACGAAGCCGGTGTAATTGAGAGCGCTCTGGGCATACTTGGGCAGGTCCAGGCAATGCTCCTGCTCGAGGCGCAGGTGGGTGTTTTTGTCACGAATGATGGTTTTTTAAGACCTGGTCTGCGGAGTGTCACATCCCACCCAGCGTATGCGGTCACTTTCCAAACCCTGGGGTGGGGATATTTATATCGTAAGAGCGGATCGGGGGCTCCGCATCTATAAAGAGAGAAAACCCAACCTCGACATGTGTGTTTGTAGAGAGCCAAGTAATGCAATTTTTCAAATCCACTTCAATTCTGTCATTTTTTCGTAATGTCATCGGGCTTGGCACCCTGGAAGGCAGCCTGTCTTTATTTACAAACTTCTGTAGAGCTGAGAAGTTTGTATTAAAAGATAAAATGGGAAAAGCTTGCAAGTCTGCCCGACGCCTTTCTAAAATATAATTCTGCAGCATGTAAGGATCTGAGAGTGAAATGTATTCTCAGTTTGTATTAGTGACGGAGGTTAGAATGAGCACCCTGCATTTTGTTTTCTGTTCTAGCTTGTACTTAAAGGGAAATACTACTCCATTAAATCTTTTAACTCTTAAAGTTTATTTTTCGCTTGCTGCCGGTAACGGAATATATTGCTGGCAGTTAAAATCTTTCTCTTGGTTTTTGTAATGTACGGTATGCCAAGCTACAGGAGGAAGGAATAAACACTTTTGATCTGACTCTTTATCTGTGTCGCCCTTTACATGGGAAAAAAGTCTGTTGTGGTGTTAAATGCTCTCATGTTTATTCATGTCCGGGGATGATTCAGCCTACCTTGTGCGAATTGCTGGATGAGGAGCACTTTGAAAACCCGTACTAGCTTATGCTGGAATCTAGAATAGACAGGGGGCTTGTTTTAAGGCCATGTTGAGTTTTGGGCCCCTCGCTACAAGGACATTGAAGCACTAGATTGTGTCTGGAGAAGGACGACGAAGCCAGGGAAGGGTCTGGAGAACAAGTGTGAGTGGGGCTGCTCAGCTGGAGAAGAGGAGGCTGAGGGGTGACTTCACTCTCTGCAACTCCCTGACAGGAGGGGGTAGCGAGGTGGGGTCGGTCTCTTCTCCCATTAAAGAAGTGATCGTATAGTCATAGAATGATTTGAAGGACCTCAAAGTTCATCTAGTTCCAACCCCCCTGCCATGGGCAGGGACATCTCCCACTAGATCAGGCTGCCCAGAGCCCCATCCAACCTGACCTTCAACACTTGCACTTCCAGGGATGGAGCATCCACAACCTCCCTGGGCAACCTGTGTCAGATATGTGCTAGGAGAAGAGGAAATGGCCTCAAGTTGTGCCAAGGAAAGTTTTGACTGGATATTAGGAGGCATTTCTTTACTGAAAGTTCTGTCAGACATTGGGATATGTTGCCCAGGGCAGTGGTGGAGTTCTCATCCCCAGAGGGATTTAAAAGCTGGGTAGATGTGGTGCTCAGGGACACGGGTGGACCTGGCATTGCTGGGTTGACAGTTGGATTTGATGATCTTAAAGATCTTTTCCAATATAGGTCATTCTGTGATTCTCTGGGATTCTGTAATGTGACTGTACTTGTTCACTAGGATTGAGCTGAGCGTGGGTGCCGTTGGGTCGTCGTTGGCTTTAAGAACCGTTGGTGAATGCTGTGTTGGGAAGGAACTGCAGGGTTTTGGATCTCTCAAATTGCTGCTGTTTGATGAGAGATGCACTGGATGCATTGCTAGCCACCGAGCTGGTACCTTTACTGTAAAGTCCCTGCCTGAATTCCTTAAATCCTAAGTAAAACCGGAACTGGGTGAGGTGTGCAGCTCCCTCTGAGTGCTGGTAATAGCGAGAGGGCCGGTAACTCACCTCTGTGAGCTGTGCTAACAGTAATTACTGTGTTAAGTTCCTTCTGTTTGTTCATTCTTACTGTAAATTAAGAAGTGAAGATTTGGGACTGTCTAACATGTAACCTGATGAGGTTTGCAAACAGAGATGTGTCTTCAAAGAGTCATTTAGAGCAATTATTTTAGAGTAGTTCTTTGCTGATGGAGACAAAACGGGCTATTAAAAGTAAAAAAGATAAGACCAGTGCAGCAGTTATTTTCCTAATGTACTCCAATTTACGGCTTTTTTGCCCAGAATCACAGAAATTCCCAGTTTCTTAGTAGTGTTTTTGTACATTAACAGTGATTTTGAATTGCTGCACCCGTCGCTCTGCTCCCCAGAAACGTTACAGCTAAGGGCTGGGATGTGATCTTAGTCTATATTTAGATTGATTCTGATGCCCGCAGTGGGCTGACTTGAGATCTTCCTTTTAATATTTCAGCGTGTATTTTTATTCTTAGAAAGGTAGCCCTTTGCCTTTTTAAGGGAGCTGTGTCTCCTCGACGCAAACTTGGAGTACGGCTGCAGCCGCCGCGTGTGAAAGGCATTTGCAGGGGAACATATGGATCCTTCTCCTACACTTGGATCACGGGCTGGTGTCTTATAGAGGCAGATTGGACTAGGAGAGATTCGAGACCTAACACGTAGTAAAGCCAAAGCTAATGTGATCCTTTCCGAAAAAGAGAATGAGTCTCGGAGAAATTTTGCAACGAGGCAATAGAATTTCTTTTTGTGTCGACTAAACGAGACAGAAAGGTAAATTCAGTTTTATTTGCTCCCCTGCTTAGGGAGGTTGTTCACTCATCTTTAGTTCACTTTGGATATGTCACCTAAGGTCAATGCTCTGCAGATTCCAAAACCAACCCTCTGCTCCTCCATGGCTAAGAAGTCATCGCTCTTCGAGGTTTGCACAAACCCACGATGTTTTCCTGAGCTTCCAGGGATCCCCCAGCTGCTCTTTGCAAACAATTTGAACATGTTCTGTGACGACTCCACACCGCAGCTTGAATCCTGCGTTCAATTTCAGGACCCTCACTACTAGAAATACCTTGAGGGGCTGGAGCGTGTCCAGAGAAGGGCAACGGAGCTGGGGAAGGGACTAGAGGGCAAGTCCTGTGAGGAGAGGCTGAGGGAGCTGGGGGGGGTTCGGCTGGAGAAAAGGAAACTCAGGGGGGACCTCATCGCTCTCTGCAACTCCCTGCAGGGAGGGTGCAGTCAGGTGGGGTCGAGCTCTTCTCCCGGGCACCCAGTGACAGGACGAGAGGGCACAGCCTGAAACTGCGTCAGGGGAGGTTCAGGTTGGATCTCAGGCAGCCCTTCCTCATGGAGAGGGTGCTCAGGCACTGGGATGCTCTGCCCAGGGCAGGGGGAGTCACCGTCCCTGGAGGGGTTTAAGGAGAGGCTGGATGTGGCACTTGGTGCCCTGGTCTGACCCATGTGGTGGTGCTCGGTCATAGGCTGGACTTGATGATCTCGGAAGGCTTTTCCAGCCTCAACAATTCTGTGATTCTGTGTGATTCTCTGTGTGAGAGACCTGGGGCTGTTCAGCTGGAGAAGAGGAGGCTGAGGGGAGACCTTCTCGCTCTCTGCAATTCCCTGACAGAGGTTGTAGCAAGGTGGGGTCAGTCTCTTCTCCCAAGGACCAAGTGATAGGACAAGAGGAGATGGGCTCAGGTTGCTCCAGGGGAAGTTTACATTGGATATTAGGAAAACTTCCTTCACCAGAAGGGTTGTCAAGCATTGGACCAAGCTGCCCAGGGCAGTGGTGGAGTCCCCATCCCTGGAAGGATTTAAAAGCTGGGTAGGTGTGGGACTTGGGGACATGGTTTAGTGGTGGATGTGGCACTGCTGGGTTAAGGGTTGGACTCGATGGTCTTAAGTATCACTCAAGGAGTGTCTCTGTGTGACCACATCTAAACAATTCCTCTTCTCCAGAGCTATCCACACATCGTCCCAAAGTTAGAAGTCTTTCAAAGTGACGGAAGAAATCTTGAAGGATGAGGTCAGGAGGGAACTAAGGCCTCTGTGCCTTTGATGATCAATCCAGTGCCTGTTCTGTTGTCTTTACCTTGTTTGCTTGTTAAATTCATAGAATCATAGAATGGCCTAGGCTGGAAGGGACCTTAGAGATCATCTAATCCCTGTCACGGGCAGCGACACCTCTCAACTAGATCAGGCTACTCAAGGCTCTGTCCAACCTGGCCTTGAACACCTCCAGGGAGGGGGCAGCCACAACATCTCTGGGCAATTTATTCCAAAGTCTTGCCACCCTCGCACTGAAGAATTTCTTCCTAAGATCTAATCTAAATCTATTCTCCTTCAACTTAAACCCACTTCCCCTTGTCCTATCAGTGGACACTCTTGTAAAATGTCCCTCCCCAGCCTTCCTGTAGGATCCCTTCAGGTACTGGAAGGCAGCTCTTAGGTCCCCCCAAAGTCTTCTCTCTTCAAGACTGAACAACCCCAGCTCCCTCAGCCTGTCCTCGCAGCAGAGCTGCTCCAGCCCCTGGGTCATCTTTGTGGCCTCCTCTGAACGTGCTTCAGCAGTTCTATGTCCCTCTTATGGTGGGGACACCGGAACTGGACGCAGGATTCGAGGTGGGGTCTCACAAAAGCAGAGTAAAGGGGGAGACCATTAAAGGCCATCTAGTCCAACCCCCTGCAGGGAGCAGCGACATCTTTAACCAGGTCAGGCTGCTCAGAGCCCCATCAAGCCCGACCTTGGATGTCTCCAGGGATGGGGCCTCCATCACCTCTCTGGGCAACCTGTGCCTGAGTCCCACCACCTTTATCATAAAAAAAATTCTTCCTTACATCTAGTTTGAATCTACTCTCTTTTCATTTAAAACCATTACCTTCTGTCCTATCACAAAGGGTCCTGCTAAAAAGATCATCCCCATCTTTCTTGTAGGCTCTCTTTAAGGCCTTTATAAAGTCTCTCCGGAGCCTTCTCTTCTCCAGGCTGAACAACCCCAACTCTCTCAGCCTGTCTTCGTAGGGGAGGTGCTCCATCCCTCTGATCATCTTTGTGGCCTCCTCTGGACCTACTTGAGCAGGTCCATGTCCTTTTTATGCTTACGGCCCCAGAGCTGCAGGTGGGGTCTTACCAGAGTGGAGCAGATGGGGAGAATCACCTCCCTCGCCCTGCTGTCCACATTTCTTGTGATGCAGCCCAGGATGCAACGAGCTTTCTAGGCTTGCAGTCCCAGTGGGCAGTGAGTTGTCCCTGGGACAGCAACGGACCCTTGTGGCCAAGAGGCCAGTGGGAACCTGGGGGGCACCAAGAAAAGTGTGTCCAGCAGGGCTGGGAGGTTCTCCTGCCCCTCTGCTCTGCCCTGGGGAGACCACCCCTGGAATCCTGGGTCCAGTTTGGGGCTCCCCAGTTCCAGAGAGACAGGGACCTACTGGAGAGAGTCCAAGGGAGAGCTCCGAGGGTGATCAAGGGACTGAACATCTCTGCTGGGAAGAGAGACTGAGAGACCTGGGGCTGTTCAGCCTTGAGAGGAGACGGCTGAGAGGGGACCTTATGAACGTGTAGAAATATCTGAGGGGTGGGGGTCAAGGGGAAGGGGACAATCTCTCCTCAGTGGTGCCCAGCAACAGAACAAGGAATAATGGGTTTAAGTTAGAACATGGGAAGTTCCAGCTCAACATGAGGAGAAACTTGTTGGCTGTGCGGGTGCCGGAGCCCTGGCCCAGGCTGCCCAGAGAGGGTGTGGAGTCTCCTGCTCTGGAGACTTTCCAACCCGCCTGGACGCGTTCCTGTGTGGCTGCCCTGGGTGACCCTGCTCTGGCAGGGGGTTGGACTGGGTGATCTCTAGAGGTACCTTCCAGCCCTGAACATTCTATGATTCTATGATTCTGTGGCTATGAGCACACACTGTAACCTCATGTCCAGCTTTTCATCCACCGGTCTCTCCATCTCCTCTGCAGGGCTGCTCTCAATGCCTTCATCCCCCAGCCTGGGCTGATACTGGGTCTTGCCCCCACCCAGGTGCAGGACCTCACTTTTGGCCTCGTTGAACCTCATGAGGCTCACATGGGTCCACTTCTCCAGCTTGTGAAAAAAGCAAAGCCTCACTCCAGTAAGCTGCTGTGACAGGAGTTTAGACACCGCAGCATGTCCTGTGGCTGAGCACGGTGGTTTGGGAGCTCCTTTCTTGCAGTCGCTGAGGTGCGTTGAGTTTGGACGAGTGCTGTCTCGTCGCGTTTTTCTTTACAAAACCAGGCCTGAATGGAACAGCACGTCGTGTTACAGGATGTTATTGGCGACGTTTAAAGCTGTACGCAGCTGAGGGAGTCATCAGTGTAACGACATGATATCAGAAAAAGGGGGTGAGAAAAGAATATTAGTGCTGTTGTTGATGAAACAATGGAAGATACGGTATACATCAGTGTATCTATTGAAGAAAAACAATCGAAAATGAACTGTATTATTCCTCACTCACTTGTTGTGGCAGTGATTGAGGCGTTTCAGAGCACAACTGGGAAAATAATAGGCTGCTTTCACAATGGCAGAAGTTTTAACAAATGCTCAAGTCACTCATCCGACATCATTGCTGTCGTCGGTGAGAGCTTTGCCGTGCGCTATTGATGCCTTGCTTCATTCTTATTGCCGCTTGCGTCTCGGATTCAATCTCCCCGCAATGGAGGACTGAACATTTCAATTTGCTACCTGTAGAGCGGCATTGAAACGCTCGGGCTATAAATGAGAGAGATGATTTTGGGTGAGGCTGAAAAGCGGAGGCTTTGTGGAAGGCATTGCACACGCAAATCCTCTGACAAGACCTGCTTTCGCTGGCACGTGTCTCCTAACCGTACGTGGCACGAAGCGAGCGGACGGTGTTTGTAAGTAGGATATTCTCAGCGGGTATCGATAAGCACTTCTGCATTGTGTGGGTGTCTAAATCCATGTTAGCCCGATGTTCCTTTTCAATTGTGAAGTTTGATTTCACGGCCTTGGCTCTTGGCAAAACTTTATTTTTGGGCTTGGCGTGCTTGAAAGAGCTTGGCGTAAGCTGTTCATTCAGTGTCTGTTGCTCGTATTCGCTTGGTTCATCCTAAAGCTAGAAGCACAGTGGATGTCCTCTTAATCACTTGCTAATAATCCTGAGCTTTTGCATCTTGGCCAGTTTGCGTGCTGGCGTTTAAAAGGGGACAGCTTGTTTCTAAGGTGGCTTCCGTGCAAAGATTGTGAAGCACCAGGCAAGTTGTGTGTTTGGAAGGACTCAGAGCGCCTTTTTATATGGCTGGAAGAGCAAAGGTGTAGGAGGAGCGACTAATCACCTGGTGCAGCGAGAAGGAGAACTCTCATCTCCTTGTACCTGCTCCCTCCAGCTTACCTCTGTAGCCCTTCTCAATTGCTTTGCGTCTGAAGGCTTCTCAAGCCTTTGGAAGCAATCACAGCAAGAATCACAGAATGTTGGGGTTGGAAGGGACCTCTAGAGATCATCTAGTCCAACCTCCCTGCAAGAAGAAACCTAATTTGTTGGTTTATAGGGAATGCAGGCCATTGCCCTGCTCTGTGTCCAAGAGATGACTTTTGTATTCCGTTCTGAATTCCTCAGAGGAACCCAGAAACAAGTTTTTCTTGTGACTATTTAACATGGGAGGACGGGATGAACTGGAAGCTGCTCTGGCTGCTGCCTACGTGGTGCTGTTGTAAGTCCTTGAGGCAGTTGCTCTAACGGCAGGAGCAACAGCCAAGAGGCAAATACATGAGGCTGAGGAGAGGTGTAAGGATCGCCTTCGCATCTTCTTTCCTCAAACTGTTGGAAAAACACTTTGTTTTTTTAAATTTGCTTCTGCTCTGATCATGGCGCAGAAGCTCTCACAGCCTTCAGGAAAAAAAAAAAACTTCTTCAAAGAAGAAATCCACGCCAGGAGAGCACAAGGAGTGGCGATACGGCGCTCCCGGGTATCGCAGCTTTTAGCCCAGCCCATCGTAAATTGGGCTAAAAATAATTGAAGGCGATAGCCACCGTTGGGCATTTAACAGACCCCATTAGCTGCCTAATGCTTTCGCTTACCTTCGATTTGGAGCCGGTCCAGAGTCCTAGAGATTAAGGGCTGGGTGTGTTGAAAGCCCATTTGTTATCAAGCTGAGACACAGCCAGTCCTTCGAGGCTGGAGTCTTAATCACCAGCAGGATGATTTGGCCCATTAGAAACCGTAAATATCCCGAGTTAGCGTGTGCGGTCATCTTCAGGGTTCACTTCTCTTTGGAAATTTCGTAAACCAATTAAAAAAAAAAATAAAAGAGTCTTGGTTGTATTTGTCCATAAATAAGAGCATAACTCTCCCTCCTTGAAAGGAAGTTATTTCCACCTTGATCATTGTGGACCCCTGAGAGGAATATATGAAGTTGTTAGAAACATTTTCTCTTTTTTTTTTTTTTGTTTTCCTGTCTTTTTTTTTCTTGTTTATTTAGCGTTCCTCTGGCTCGCTGCATACAAATCAATATAATAGCTCTTTGGTGTGATTTTAAAGTTTTAGCTTTGAATTGCAGGCATTAAGTTATCTCAAAGAAGCCGTTTCGGTCTCGGTAATTTGGAGGCTCATTGCTAATATTTAGCAGGTGCAATTTGTGCTTCAACACTTTGCACTTAATTGCTTTATCCTCTTTCAGCGATCTCACTCAGTGTCTCCTCTCCGTGCATGTTTTTGCACCTCGGTAACGTGGCGTGGAGGCTCTCCCCCAGGATTTTCACTCATCTGGTCACCCCTGAGTGTTTGCCCCACTCTACACGAGGCCATTGGGGGCTTCTCTATGGTTTTCTCTTCTGAGGAGTCACTGGCGACAGAGTTTTTATTTGTTTGTGCTCTCTCCTGGAGAAAGTAGATGTCGGGGCTTTCTTTTCTTAACTTTGCTCTGGACAGCATGCTGAG
Source organism: Trogon surrucura (assembly GCA_020746105.1). NCBI lineage: Eukaryota > Metazoa > Chordata > Aves > Trogoniformes > Trogonidae > Trogon > Trogon surrucura. Next base: position 219,861,406 of record CM036617.1, read on the forward strand.
AAATCTTGTCGAGAGCTTTGCACGCAGAATCCACGTTGCAGCCAAGGTGGAGAGCAGGACCCCTACCATTCCTCTTGAACTGTTGGGTTTTTATGTTTATCCATAAATCATAAGCGATAATTCCTCTCATTCCAGCTGAAGAAGGATGATCCCTGTGAAGACTCCACCTCCTGCAAGTAGGGCAGCATATCCTGAGTGCCTGGATGTGATGGGGATAGCTCAGATTTCGGGTAGATCAGTGGGTGCGAACAGACTCCTTCTACCCCCAGGACTTTCCGCAGGTCTCGGAGGAATAATCCTCGGAGCTGTCAATGTTAGGGCTCAAGTTTGGCAAATCCGAGCCGAGGTTGCTCCTTCCGCAATGTTCTCAGCTAATTTGGGGAAGGAGAGACGCGCAGCAGGCGCGAGGCGCTGTGACCAAAGCAAGCTGCCACCCGAACAACAGCCTCAAAAAATGTGGTGAACTTTTGTTTCCTGTCCGAGCAAATACAGCACTGAGGAATAATCACAGAATCACAGAATGTCAGGGATTGGAAGGGACCTCGAAAGATCATCCAGTCCAATCCCCCTGCCAGAGCAGGAACGCCTCGATAATGCTACACAGGAACGTGTCCAGGCGGGTCTGGAATGTCTCCAGAGAAGGAGACTCCACAACCTCCCTGGGCAGCCTGGGCCAGGGCTCCGGCACCCTCACTGAGAAGAAGTTTCTTCTCGAGTTTAAGCGGAACCTCTTATGTTCCAGTTTCAGCCCATTACCCCTTGTCCTGTCATTGGTTGTCACCGAGAAGAGCCTGGCTCCATCCTCGTGACACTCCCCCTTTAGATATTTGTAAACATGAATGAGGTCACCCCTCAGCCTCCTCTTCTCCAAACTAAAGAGCCCCAGCTCCCTCAGCCTTTCCTCATAAGGGAGATGCTTCACTCCCTCCATCATCCCAGTTGCCCTGTGCTGGACTCTCTCCAGCAGTTCCCTGTCTCTCTGGAGCTGAGGGGCCCAGAACTGGACACAATATTCCAGATGGGGTCTCACCAGGGCAGAGTAGAGGGGCAGGAGAACCTCTCTCGACCTACTAACCACCCCCCTTCTAACACACCCCAGGATGCCATTGGCCTTCCTGGCCACCAGGTCACACTGCTGGCTCATGGCCATCCTGCTGTCCACATAATAACAATCGCATCAATGTAAGGAGAAAAATTATGGGCTTTCCTTTGATATATTATCTGTAGATTGCTGGCCTCATTTGTCATAGGTCAATATTTTGCCCACTTGCTGTGGAAACCGTGCAGAACGTGGTCATTCGATTCTGAAGCAGTTTCCATTGGCATTTCTTTAATAAACTCTCACAATTTATAGACTGTGGTTTACATCTTCTCCTCGTGCCCCCAGAGTTTGTTCTGGCCGGCTATGAAGAAATGAGATATTGAGTTGTTACTCGTCGTGATTAAGTCAATAAAATCCATTTGTCTTGTTAAGCGAGTAGCTCCGTTTGGCGCGTTGCGCAATCCCCGAGTCTACGTTTTGGGGTGAAAAACAATATCCGAGATGATGATTAATTGTCTGAAAATCAGAACTGACCAGCCGTGCTCACCCAGGGCTCTGCCCGCGCTGTAGTGCTCGCGCAGGCAACGCGGAGGCTTCAGCTGCGGTTTCAAGGTGATGATCCATAATTTTGGGTTTTTTAGGTGACAGAACTCACTCTTTAAGAAAAAACACCAAAAAAAGACGTAGCGTCGCTGTGAAAGGTACGAGGTGGAAAAAGAAACCTGGTGGTTGGGGTTTGGTTTAGATAATACTTTTCGTAAGAAACAGCCCGAGTCCTGCTTCTTCATATCAAATTGTCGCCGTCGTGTGTGACAAAGCCACTGTCTCTTTTGTTCTGATTAAAAGCGTTTGAATTTTGGTGAGAACTTGGTTTGGAAGAGGTGGAGATGGCTGAACTCTACTTGGAGGACTTGGCTTTGCAACTTTACCCAGCTGTGAGGACTGCAAAGTGAACGGAAACTATCCAACTGATAAAACCCTATTGCGCATTCATGTCCCGTTTCCAAAGTCTTAATTTCCTGCTGTATTTGATCATTGGTTTTGGGGGGTTTGGTTTGGTTTTTTTTCTACATAACTTTAATTAAAATGACACCTGCAGAATTAGCAAACAAGCCCAACAGCAACAACCAGTGAGTCCTCTTGGGTCAGTTTGGGAGTATGAGCTGCTCTTTGCTACTTTTCTACGTCAGATCAGGATCTGTACCTAGGATTTTCTTAATATCAGCTGGTTATGGTAAAAATAAATGTTGCATTCACAGTTTAGATCCTTCTAATCTGTAAACCACAAGGAAGTACAAAGCACTCCCTCCAGCTTACCCTGTTGAGCAGAACAATGTTGTCTCATGCCCCAAATTTGGAAAATACTGGGTGAGGAGTTTTCACGAGAGTTTGAGTGGTAGCTGTGCAGGTCAGTCATGTCATGGAGAATGCTGCATTAGGATTTTTGACGTTTGCAAGCCTTCTGTCTGAAAAATTTAATGAGTTAAAGGCAAAATTGAAGGTAGTGTTGGAAATCGTAGAAAATAGGCAGTAATGTCCGTCTAAAAGATCGATAATCCAGTCAGGGTTTGTCCCATGTGCACTCCTCATCCTGTCCCACAACATTTTATGGTGGTTGGAGTTAATTTTGGATGAGTAAAAATGGGCTTTAAAAATGGTGAAAAGAAGGTGAGTGTAGCGCAAGGTGGGGGAAATGGGAGCACTCTGCTCATTTTGGGACCCCTGGTTGAGTGAGAAATCCTGGCTTCGTGGCAGGCAGGGCTTTTTTTAACTCAAACAAAAGCATTCTGAGTGGAGTTTCCCAATGCGAGAGTGGATCTGGTAAATGAGGAATAGAAACATCCCTAATGAAGAGCAAGCACCTGTTGTTTTCAAGGTAAATAAACCATCAAAAGAACAAACGGGATCGAAACTCAGGACATTTCACTGCTCTTCCCAAGGCTTTGTCTTGCAAGTGGCTCTAATTAAAGGGACAACGGAGGATGTGGAAGATAAGTAATGCACGAAACCGGTTCTCCCCATCCCAGAATTAACGGCTTAGCCCTACGATGGGGCGTGCGAAGGTTGAGCTCAGCCCGGCTGTCTTTGTCCATCCTGATTAAGAGAGACATCCTCAGCCTGTGCCTTCATCGGCTGCTGTATCAGCTTGCAATTTGCTGTTTCCCTCAGCTCATGGGAGCTTATTATAACCCAGTTTTACAATATAACTGAGGCCAGGCTTTTTATATTTTTATTTTTACCTGCTGTGATTCTCAAATTACACCTTAAAGGGCTGCTTGTCAAGGGTGCTGGTTCCAAATTTAATCTAGTTTAATAATAACAGTGTTTGTCTATTAACTTTCTTCCTGATCATGAAAAGCTATTAGGCTCCCTCAGGAGAGGAGTGGAACAATATTAAAATCCAACCTTTCCAAAGATCCCTATCACTGCCAGTTCCTACTCCAGGTCTGTGTTTCGGGCTCGTTTGAAGTCAGTATCTCCCAGAGAAAACAGTTATCTGTGTTTTGGGATCATCATCAACAACCGTTCCTATATAACTGGAGCAGCAATGGGAGCCTCCAGCTTCTGACCTCGAGCAGAAGGTATTTTCCAACTTAAACGATTCTCTGAGGAGTCTCATCCTGGTTGCCCATCCCCTCTCAATGCAATTGGGAAAAAACACTTTTTTTTCCATTGGCTCAACTTCCCTGTCTTCTCTTGAGCCTTCTTTTCAAGCCGTTGTACTTAACTAGTTGAGTTTTCAACAATAATTGTGTATTCAGCTCAGTTTGGTAAGAAGAATGTCGGGTAGTGGTAGGACTAGAGGGGATGGATTGAAGCTGGAGATGGGTCGGTTCAGATGGGACGTGAGGAAGAAGTTCTTCCCCATGAGGGTGGGGAGACCCTGGCCCAGGTTGCCCAGAGAGGGGGTGGCAGCCCCATCCCTGGGAGTTTTTCAGGCCAGGCTGGATGGGGCTCTGGGCAGCCTGATCTAGTGGGGGATGTCCCTGCCCATGGCACAGGGGGGTTGGAACTGGATGATCTTTGAGGTCCCTTCTAACCCTGACAATTCTATGAATTCTAAGAAGGTTGTCCTTTACAAGAAAGATGGAAACAGTTGTTTTAGCAGGACCTGTTGCAGCAGAACAGGGGGCAGGGGTTTTAAACTCAAAGAGGTTTGATTCAGACTCTATCTAAGGACAAAATTTTGTACAATGAGGGTGGTGAAACACTGGCAGGGGTTGCCCAGAGAGATCGTAGGTGGCCCATCCTTGGAAACATTGAAGGTTGAGCTAGACAGAGCTCTGAGCAACCTGATCTGGTTGAAGATCATAGAATGAAGTTAAAGATGTCCCTGCACATTGCATGGAGGTGGACTAGATGACCTTTAAAGGTCTCTTCCATCCCAAACCATTCTAGATTTTTATTTATTACTCTGTAGCAGCACATTCCTTTGAGTTTTGGGGAGGCACAGGGCCATCTGCTAAGGGAACAGTCCCCCAACTCTGCTAAATAGTTTTTAGCCAGTTTTCAGGGCTGCCAAACCCGTCAAGACAGGTTGCCAGGAGCAGCAAGGATCTACCTCCTGTTGAGTTATTGCTAGATCTGTTCTGTGTTACAGCTCTCGCCCAGGAACAGCACAGGGAGACCTGCTCCTGGTTGCATCACGACAGTAAAAAGCGTAATTTTGGCTTCTCCGTGTGATTATTTGACACGAGCCAGCACTGGCACTTCACAACAGGAAGACTTTTCAAAGGCAGAAGTCCTCAAAAACTTCTTTTCACTTTGGAACGTCTCTTTTGGTGCTTCACAGGGTAAACTCCCAAATCCCTTTTGGATTATAGTCGCTTCAGAGCTGTCGTGTTTTGGGTTGGCATTGTTTTGCAGTGCGTTCGCAATTGCCGATTCGCGGAGCAATAAACCCCTAGGACTTTGATTTTCATCTCTGAAAACAAAGTAGCATATGAGAAATGAATTTCACCTTGCAATTAGGAGATCTTGGCAAGCACGTGCTGTCTTTCCAGAGACATTTGGAGTCGAACTGCGTCCGTAAAGACAATCCGGCTTTCTTTCCATTGAACGCGCGGTGCTGAAATCCCGTTGTGAATCAATAAAAGAGTTGGGCTTTTTGCTTTAGTCGGGGCTTTTACATCGCATTACATTTTTAGAGGCGTACTGGAAGAGCCTCTAGTCCTGTCTGCTTATTGCGCAGTCGCTGTGGTGTTTCGCCAGTTTAACCAGTGGTGGGTGACACAACAACATCTGTTAAATGGAGATAATTCAGTGCTTTCTGTGGTGAGGGAAGCTACAAAAGCCAGAGGTGAAGAAAGCATCTTGGATTATCCAGCTGGTGCAGTATCGTTGTTTCTTATGTGCATTATGGTAATGAATCGGTCCTTCAGCCTCAACTGGGGACTCAGCGGTGCCCAGACCGATTAAAAGAGGCCATAATGCAACTAAACAGGGCAAACAAGGGAGGAGAGAAGAGGTGAATAATTACTCCTATTTTACAGATGGGGAATGAAGACCTGCGAAGATTAAGGGATTGATCACGTAGAGCTCTGCACTCCTCTGGCCTTGATCTCTCAAATAACTTGAGCATCTGCTGATCTGTAGTTCCAGGATCTGTAATTCTGATGCTTTATGGATGGGAGCAGGGGCTGAACCAAAGTTTCCCAACTCCCCGTCTTGTGCTTTAAGTGCAGTCCCATCCGCCGACTCAAGAAATTTTTTTTCTCCCATGTTCTCTGCTGTTCTGTATGGTTTTCATAATGGGTTTGGAGGCAGCAATCAAATATATTTTGGGGGAAAAAAAAAAAAAAAGAAAAAAGGTACTTACTGCAAAAAGGGAGAGAGCACTGTTGTTAAAGCTGCTTTTCAGTAGTTGCGTGTTCTTATTGCTCGTCTGCCTTTTAAGAAGGGGCTCCAATTTGGCTTTTATTGATAATAAACGCGGTGCGGTGAGCAGAGGTGAAAGCTTCTGGACTATTTAACGCATTTGGAGATTCTGGATACAAAGAGAAAGGGGGAAATCTATGAACTATCAAAATGTTGCGGGCTTTTTATTTCGAGATCAATGTCGGATCGCTCAGCACATCACAATGCGAAATGGCGCATGATATCGGTCCTAAATTGTCCCAAATTATCGCATTTTTAAACCAAGCCAGCTTTGTTTAAATAATGGCTTTGCCGCACGGACTGTCTCATTGATTGGATTACAGCTGTGTGTCATAGCAAGAAAAATGAATTTGTGTCAGGCTGAGTTACAGGTTTACATGTATTATTTAAGCAGTGCTCTTCACCCCTTCCTCTGTCAATCATTCTCTGCTTGCAGATTGCTCTATTTTTAATAGTTCTCAAAGTCAGAGGTTACTTTCTTCTCAAGCAAATGTTATTTTAGCAATGAAATTAATAGTAATTAATAATTCAGGTGCTTCTGTTACCATTCTCTCCATCTACTCTTTGAGAGCACCTACAGCGCCGTGTCCAACTATGGGCTCCCCAGTGCAAGAAACACCTGGAGCTGTTCAAGTGGGTCCTGGAAGTGTGGTCTGGATGACCGAGTAGTGAGGTGGGTTGTGACCTGGTTGAAGGGAAGAAACCAGAGAGTTGTGGTCAATGGGGCAGAGTCTGGCTGGATGCCTGTGTCTAGTGGGGTCCCTCAGGAGTCAGTGCTGGGGCTGGTGCTGTTCAATATGTTCATCAATGACCGGGACAAGGGATTAGAGAATGTTGTAAGCAAGTTTGCTGATGACACAGAACTGGGACCAGTGGCTGACGCACCAGCAGGCTGTGCTGCCATTCAGAGAGACCTGGACAGGCTGGAGAGCTGGGTGGGGAGAAATCGGAGGTTGGATTAGATGATCTCTAAGGTCGCTTCCAACCTAGGCCATTCTGTGATTTTATGATTCTGTGACATCTGATGAAGTACAACAAGGGCAAGTGTAGAGTTTTGCACTTGGGAAAGAACAACCCCATGTGCCAGCACAGGTTGGGGACTGCCCTGCTGGAGAGCAGCGCAGGGGAAAGGGACCTGGGGGTGCTGGTGGGCAGCAGGATGGCCATGAGCCAGCAGTGTGCCCTCGTGGGCAAGAAGGCCAAGGGCATCCTGGGGTGTGTGAGAAGGGGAGTAGCCAGTAGGTCAGAGAGGTCCTCCTGCCCCTCTACTCTGCCCTGGTGAGGCCACATCTGGAATCTTGTGTCCAGTTCTGGGCCCCTCAGCTCCAGAGAGACAGGGAACTGCTGGAGAGAGTCCAGCACAGGGCAACTGGGATGATGGAGGGAGTGGAGCATCTCCCTGATGAGGAAAGGCTGAAGGAGCTGGGTCTCTTTAGCTTGGAGAAGAGGAGGCTGAGGGGTGACCTCAGTCACGGTTATAAATATGTCAAGGGGGAGTGTCAGGAGGACGGAACCAGGCTCTGCTCAGGGATGTCCGGTGACAGGACAAGGGGCAATGGGTACAAGCTGGAGCAAAGGAGGTTCCACAAAAACATGAAGAGAAACTTCTTGGCTGTGCGGGTGCCGGAGCCCTGGCCCAGGCTGCCCAGAGAGGTTGTGGAGTCTCCTGCTCTGGAGACTTTCCAACCCGCCTGGACACGTTCCTGTGTGGCTGCCCTGGGTGACCCTGCTCTGGCAGAGGGTTGGACTGGGTGATCTCTAGAGGTCCCTTCCAACCCCCAACGTTCTGTGATTCCGTGATTATATCATTTGTAGTCGAAACCTCATTAGCGCTTGTTCGTCGCGATCGCCGGAGCGGTTTATTTGACCTGTCCTCCCTCTGTGCCACATCCCCATCCCTGAACGCTGAAGTGAGGAATTTCTTCTGTGACACAAACCCCTGTGTTTTCTTCAATAACTCCACAGGAGATGCTGAGAGTGCATGGAAGCTTGACGGTCCCACTTAGCTTTCAACGAGAGCATTAAGTGTTGTATGAATGGAAATCACGAATGAGGATTTTGGCCTCATTAACAGAGTCTCGGGCGATCGGCGGTGGTGGCTGGGACCTAAGAAGACCTAAAATGACTGAATTCTTGGTCCTTTTTTGATCTGGTTTAGGAACCCACAGAGCTGCTCAGGCAAGGACAGATTGTATTTCTCCTGATTCGGTGTATTTTTTAAAAAGTAAAAGAAAAGCAGTAGAATAAGGTTGAAAACACCTTGGTGGCATTTAACTGGTGGCCATGACGGGAGTTTTTCACTGCTCTCATACCCAGACCGTTCTCTGTCATCAAATGATCCCTTTGATGAGTCCAGTTGCTTAAACTGAGTAGGCTCAATTACAGTCATCCCCTAAATATGAAAAATTATGCTTTTTTTTTTATTTTTTTTTATTTTTTCCCTCTAGTGATATAACAGCATTTTGGAGCGCTCTTCCCCATGAGACAAAGAAGTCAAGCCTATTATTTTTAAGTTATGAATTAGCATGGAAGTGTGGTGAATTTTCATTTTCAAGAAGAGCCGCTGCAGCGCAGGTGATAGAGAAACCTATATTTATATTTTTGGTAGTTTAGGATCATTATCTTAAAGTAAAGACAGTCATAGCCTCCAGGTAGCTCCCCATCTTGCTGTATTGTGGGTTTCTTCTCCTTCCGCCAAGGTGGTTTTTGCTTTCATTCCCTAAATACATCCCTGAGGAGGCTGGAACGAGATATTGAAATGTGGTTCCATCTAATCTTGGAAATTGCCCAAGCTAACAACTTCCAAAAGCTAAAAATAAGAAAGAAAGGGATATTTTGCGTACCCCTTAGTCGTTGTTCTGTCAGAGCGCGCCTTTTATTTCAATATATGGATTTTTACCCAAAGCATCTACCAGGCTCTGGTGACTCTCTCGCTTTGGCTGATTGAAGATGGGTGCGTGGGGAGGGAGGGGGAAGAAGGACACTATTTTCATTTGTTCGCTTGCATATTAGGTGAAGTGAACTGTGGTTTCTAGACGAGTCCCATCTCCATCCATCCTTACAGGTCACTTACAGGTTTCTGAAGAAAGAAGAGGCTGAGCTGCCTTTCATCTTCTGGGACCGTTACTGTGTTAGGTGAGAGGAGGGCATTTTACAGATTGAATTCCAGGAGGATTAAACAACAACTGGCACCTTTCAAATGAGGTCTTTGGTTGGACTTTACTGGAAAATAACTCACTGGCCTTTCTGTCTCCATGTGCAGCTTCAACTTTCTGCCTTTTTTCCGAGGGTTACAGGTATCTTCAGTTTGGTTTGACTGCAGGGGGTAGAAGGACAATAAGTTGGGGTGATATTTTTCTCTTTTAATTGGTCACACCCCAGAACTGACAACCAGAATCCTGACCCAGACTGAGAGCTTGAAAAGCTCCCTCAAAGCACACTGAGAACTCTCCATCAGTTGGCTTGGAGTCATTCTTGAGGGGTAGGAACGTTACCTGGATCTCATTTAGCATCACTGAGATTATTCCTTTCCCTGCATCAATCTTTGGGATCGGCTTCATACCCGGATCCATCCTTCAGCTCTCTGCTCGGCGGCAGTTTGTGATTTCTGTCCCTTGGACATGAAATCCTTGAATTTCTTCATCACTCTCTGACCAGACTCACACTGAGACACATTTTCATTTCCCTGAGGCTGTCAGAAAAGGAGGGAGATAGAAAGGAACCTGCAAATATCAGCTCATTTTATGTGAAGTTGTGAGTTGTTCATAGTACTAACGTGCACGGGCTGCGTTCAAAATAAATTGTAGAGAGTCATTGTTTTGCTTGTAACAGCACTTTATAACTCAGTAGAACTCACATGAACTGAAGGGCTTTGAAAATATGAAAATATCTTTTTCTTTGACCTGCTGTCAAGAGTATTTTCGAATGGTGTAGTCAGGAAGCCTCATGATTCGGAAGCGAAGGTAATGGTGGTCTGAGTCCAAAACATAACGTTAGCTTTAAATGCTAAGAATTCATGTATGGTTTATTTTCATTATTAAAAAAAAAAAAAAAGAAAATCATTACTAGCTGGAATGGAACAGTGATGGAGAGAGCGGTATCTGCTAACTCAGGAGTTCTTCTCCACTAATGCTTATCGTATTTGAAAAAAAAACCCTACAAAATCAATCCCTGCAATCCCTTAGCCACGTCAGAGCGGCGCTTATCAATGTGAGCTTAATGGAAGTTGCCTTGTCTGCCTGAAAGCATATGAATCTCGGCGGTCAGGATATCATTTCTTCCTTCTGTTATTCTTGCAGGTGCTGCTTGGGAATAAAGAGGGTTTTTTTCCACTGAACGAGGGCGATAAAAATTACTCACCAAGCTGTTCCAATCGATGCAGCTTTTGAAAAATGGCTTGGTGATAACGACAAAACCCAACTAGGTGGACGTTCAACATCTGAAAATGAGAACGAGTTTCGGTTTTGTTTTAGTGGTTGAAGTGAGTTGAGCGGGTGAAAGAACTAGGTAGGTCCAGAAGGAGGAAAAAAGCCACAAAACAAACAAAAAGTCACAAAAATGGGTTTGATCACAGCATATTTTGGATGCGCCTGGCTTCATATGGAGATCTGTCATGCCAAGAAGGTCAGCAAAGAAATTAAAGCTCGTAGGTCACCCAGACTTGGGCTTTGAGTCAAACCCTGGCAATATGGAATTGAACACAAACATGTTGGAAATGTAGAAATAAAACTCTCTCTCAACCAGGACATTGCTCCCAAGCAAAGAGGGCAAGTCTGTGGCACACTGTGGAAGATACAAATGTGTGTGTTTTCTTCCAGGCTCTGTTCTTCCTTCTTTCTTTCTTTCTTCCTTTCTTTTTCTTTTTTTCTTTTCTTCTAATCCCAAATGTTCGGCAGGATACTGGGTCACGTAATTCCATTTTGTTTTTCGCCGGCTGCCGTTCTTATCGCAGAAGCGCAAGAATTCAGTCAATACTTGTGTGTTCGCGGGAGGCAATCAATAAAAAAAATTAAAAAGGAGTCATGGTAATTAGGCTAAAGCTGCAGCTTATGAGTCTTCAATAATTGCTTTAGCTTCCTCCTTTTCTAACGTCTCAAGAAAATGGTGACTGATTGAAGGAGGGGATCTTGCTTGACTGAGGACGTGTCAAAATTCAACAAAGCCAAGTGGGAAGTGGAATTAGCATTTTTTGTTTCAGCCCTGTGAAGGGGGCTTCATGGGGAGACAGGGAAAGAATAGTCTTGATTTTAAGACGGTGCCAGCGAGCAGCTGTGCCTTTCTCCTACCTGTTTGTCCTCGTTTTCATGCCCTGTCACATTAGCTCCCCTGGCAGTAACCCAGGGGCTTGCGTTTCTCAGAAGAGCTCTGGGGAGGTGTGCCATCTGGAGGAAGACAAAAAGTTGTGAAGAATGTGTTGCTGGCTTCTCCTCGGCTTTGTCCCAACCATACATTTCTGAGACCACTTATTTCCCACAGACGTATTGTGAGATGCAGAAGCCCCACTTCTAGAGACCTTCAAGGTCAGGCTTGATGGGGCTCTGAGCAGCTTGATCTGGTTAAAGATGTCCCTGCTCACTGATGACTTTGAAAGGTCCCTTCCAACCCAAACAAGGTCAAGAGAGGTGATTCTCCCCCTTTACTCTGCTCTTGTGAGACCCCACCTCGAATACTGCGTCCAGTTCTGGTGTCCCCACCATAAGAGGGACATAGAACTGTTGGAGCGTGTTCAGAGGAGGCCACAAAGATGACCCGGGGGCTGGAGCACCTCTGCTGCGTGGACAGGGTGAGGGAGCTGGGGTTGTTCAGTCTTGAAAAGAGAAGACTTCGGGGGGAACTAAGAGCTGCCTTCCAATACCTGAAGGGATCCTACAGGAAGGCTGGGGAAGGACTTTTTACAAGAGGGTCGACTGATAGGACAAGGGGAAGTGGGTTTAAGTTGAAGGAGAATAGATTTAGATTAGATCTTAGGAAGAAATTCTTCAGTACGAGAGTGGCAAGACTCTGGAATAAATTGCCCAGAGACGTTGTGGCTGCCCCCTCCCTGGAGGTGTTCAAGGCCAGGTTGGACAGAGCCTTGAGCAACCTGATGTAGTTGAGAGGCGTCCCTGCCCGTGACAGGGAGGTTGGATTAGATGATCTCTAAGGTCCCTTCCAGCCTAGGCCAGTCTATGATTCTATGATTCTGTAATTCTTGGTGGAGGGGGAGCTTACAGCTTGTCCACGACAGGGTTTCTGGAGATCGCACTGCTGGTCAGGCCATGGGTAGAAGGGAGAAAATGCATAAACCGATGTGCCCCAGTGCTGAACAATGAGCCATCTCTCCATTAAAAGCGTCCCTCGGCATTTTCTGTTATTGGCTGATAACTCCCTCTGCTCAATTAGTATTGATCAGAGAATCCTAGAATGGCCCAGGCTGGAAGGGACCTTAGAGATCATCTGATCCAACCTCCCTGTCCCGGGCAGGGACGCCTCTCAACTAGATCAGGCAACACATGGGGACCCAATGGGGATCGAACCCACGACCTTGTTGTTATCAGCACCACGCTCTAACCCAGTGAGCCAGCCAACCCCCTGTTGATCCCATCCTGACGAGCAAGAGCGTGAGATCTTCCTCACTGCATCAACAGAGGTTTTCTGAGATGGTGGAGAGCAAAGACTGACTAGGGTGCCCTGTGCAAGAAGTAAAAACCTCAGATGCAACCAGAACCTGCATCACTTGGAGAGAGAATACGTGATGGATCGTGAGGAACACTCTTGGTGGCTGAAAGCCCATGCCATGGTCGTGTTGAACTCGTTATTAAAGGGGGAAAAAAATCCCCCAGGCTGTACTGTATTTAGACCGGATGATTCCTTACAGTAAAAATGACATGAACATATGTGCCATGTGTCGCTACAAACGTGTGTGCACAAGGGAAAGCGAGTAAAAGGCATCTCAGAGCATCACACGGATCTCTCCTGAGAAAGATCCATCTCGTCTTCCGCGAGGCGTTGGAGCGTCTTTGCATCCACGCTGGTTTGGCTGTGCAATAGGTGGTCAAACAATGTTTTGACGTGGTGTGAAACCTGGGATCCTCGTGTCTGCTGGGCATCTTCTCCGTCTTCCGTCTTCTATCTAGAGACCACGTTATTGCTTCTTGGCTTCCGTGTGTGAAAAGCACTTGGTGGTTCTCCCCTGGTGAGAACACACGCCTCTGGAGTCGCGCAGGGAATAAAACAAAATGTTTAATTATCCTGCACTATCTTTCCTTCTCCATAGATTCATTTGTTACTCAAAAAAAGGGCCTTCTGTCCATGTTTGCCGTAAGAGCAACGCCGTGCTGGAGAGGAGCAGATACCTGAACTAGCGCAAAAAGGGATGCAGAGCCCTTTTCATCCTTTTTCTCCATCATTTCGAAGCCATGGAAATGGAGTCTGTGCCTCCCCTGTGTTATTCCGGCGTCTGGAGGGACTGGAATGGTGGTTTCGCCCCAAGAAGGACATTCTTACCCACCAGAGATGCAACCACAGCCATTAAAAAAGGGACAAAGGAGCAGGCTGGGTGGGTTTTGGTGGTTTTTTGTTTTTTTTTTTTTCAGTAGCTGAATCTATCACACTTTCTTCTACCCCTGTTTCCAAAAGTTCTGCTTTTTCATGTGGGAAGTGTTGGAATTAATTTGAAAGTGTTAGTGAGGAGTACTGGTAGACACAGCTGTAAAAGCACTAGGACCTGCAAAAGCCCCCAAAGAGCTGTCAGAGCTTGGCTCCCTGTGTGGAAATGTAAGATTTAATTTTTTTTTTCCCTTTCCTTTTTCCAAATGTACTGAAGCTTTTTGTCATTTCTCAAGATCCGAGGCAGCTTTTTTAAAAAAAAAATCTCGATTTGCCGCGTTCTGGTGGTCTGTTCACGCTGTGCTGCCATATGGTGGTGACCCAGGCTTCCCTGCTTGCTGTCAGTCTTTGTCACACTGCGGATTCGGAGGAAAGGAGGTGAAATCACTGAATTGTAATGCCTGGAGCCGAGGAGGAGCCCTCTTTCACCCTCCTGGTGCAATAGCCAAGGCATAGACCATTAACAGACTGAATGCTTCAAAGATATTGAAGCTGGTCGGTGGGATTCGTAAGATTTTTGCATAATCACATCGCTCGATTCTCTCATTTGCGCTGGATTCTGGAAACCTTAGTAATCAGTCAAGCCTCAGTGTATGTGGATGTTTTCTAACCTTATAGTTTAGATGCACATGGATTTTAACACAAAAGTTGGCAAGTATTTGGATATTCCCAGCCTAGACGAGCTGAAATACTGGGTCTATATTTTTTAATATTGATACTTAAATTTTAATATTGATACTTAAAGTTTCTCCCAGTTCCCTTTAAGATCATCTTTTTTTGCTGTCGACCATAAGGCATGAGTTTAAAGGTCGTTCTCCGTAAAAGCCACTTGTTCCCCGGTGCTCTTGCCAAGACCAATTCTTATTTACCCATTTTAGAATTGAAGAAAAAGGCGACGTATCGGCTTTTGTGCTAAGGAACGAAAGTTTCTGTGAGCTTCCTTCCCGAGGGACTGGATTTTAAGTAGCAGACTTGAAGGTGCGAGACATCAGAGATGCAGAAACTACGCAGAAAATGTTTTCCCTAATGGTTTAGTGAATACCTGTAGATCTGCCAGAACTATCTGACTGAATATCTAGTTTAAATACAGAATTTGGTTGTATTTTAAACAGCCAGAACTGGACTTATCAGTCTTGGGGGATCCCTTCTAATTCCAGTACGATTTAGTGATGCTCTGAGAATGACATGCTTATTTTCTGGTGTCTCTGGCAGTCCTACCAGTAACAACAGCCTTGATGTAATTAATAAATTTAGATATATTGGATGTGTAATATTACGCTGGTGATAGCCACAGAATCACAGAATGTTAGGGTTTGGAAGGGACCCCAAAAGATCATCCAGTCCAATCCCCCTGCCAGAGCAGGAACGCCTCGATAATGCTACACAGGAACGTGTCCAGGCGGGTCTGGAATGTCTCCAGAGAAGGAGACTCCACACCCTCCCTGGGCAGCCTGTTCCAGGGCTCCGGCACCCTCACTGAGAAGAAGTTTCTTCTCGAGTTTAAGCGGAACCTCTTATGTTCCAGTTTCAGCCCATTACCCCTTGTCCTGTCATTGGTTGTCACCGAGAAGAGCCTGGCTCCATCCTCGTGACACTCACCCTTTAGATATTTGTAACCATGAATGAGGTCACCCCTCAGTCTCCTCTTCTCCAAACTAAAGAGCCCCAGCTCCCTCAGCCACGGGTGTTATCAGAATGGAATCACTCCTGATTTCAAGATGACTTATGTCCCATTTGAGTTGGCTTCTCTTCACTGACGTAGTCAACGCATGGAGGTTGGAGCAGAGGGGTGAAGGTTGTGCGAGGTGACCGAGTACGATTTGACCCAGGCAAAGCGAGACCGTTTGGGATTTAAGCTGTTTGTGAGACGGAGCCAATCCGCAGGTAATCATTTTACCTGTATGAAACTCTGCAAAAAAAAATGGCCACGATGTTCGCCGTAGCTTTCGCATTGACCATGAAACCCGGTGTCTCAGCTTGTGCGTAATCGCGTTACCCTGTAGCGGCTGAGCCGCCGGGAAGATAAAAGCTGTCAGGTAACGGAGATTAGTTACAGCCACCCTTCAAAACTGTAAACTTCATTCAGCTTCGGGGTGAAAATACCGTCGCCCGAGTACATGGGAGGTCGGGTTGGATGGTTGTAGTGGTCGCTAAGGGACTCGACCTGTGAATTTATGTTAAGGGGTGAGTATTTATGAAAAAAAATTCACTTTTCTTCTTGGAGGAGGGCTGCAGCCAAGCAGGACTAACCCTGGACTCCCTGCTATTTTTTAAGATGATAAAACAGGTCAAGTGTTGTTTTATACGGTCATCCTAGGTCCTAATGTTTTTTATTATCTTACCTTTGATAGAAGCATCATGTGTTAGAGGCTTGTAAAACATTTCAGATAATGATGGTGATGGTTTACAGGCATGGAGGCCAGATGAGACATCTTTCCCCTACTTGTTTTGGAAGCTAGTTTGGATCTTTCCAAGCAAACTTATTTCCAGGTACCAAAATGTTTCTTTACAAACCCTTAAGCTCGTTAATGCTGCTCATCAGGAAATTATCTCACACACTTGATGCCTTTAAGGGATTTCTTCTGTGTTGCTCTACCTGCAGTTGTTGCTTCTAGAGCCACACTTTTTTCTCCCCATCCTGACAGGTACATGTCCCCATGGACCAGCAGACACGATGCAGGACTTGCAGAAGACCAGTGTCAGTCTAGAGTGAGACCTGGAGGCTGAAGCAGAGATTCTTGAGGACATCTCAAACAACACTAGTTGCCCAGGTCTTGACAACTGAGCAGAGCTTTTAGCTCATATGTGGGCATCTAAGTTAAGGTGTCTGAATCTGGAGGTAAATCTTACTTGAGGTAAAGGTTTGGAGCTCCTGGGCTAAATCCTTAATTATGCAGTGGCAGAAGGAGAACAAGAAATGAGGTCTCCGCTATCGTTTAAGATCTTCAAGGCACAACTCAGTAATTCCTTTTGCTTTTCTGGCTGAGACTGCGTCCATCTCAGGGGTACTGATCTACCCCCTGCTTTGGGTAGATCAGTAGATCGAAGTATTCGGTGCTAAGGCCCTGCCATGTGGTTTGAGGGCTCAGTCCTGGACTGTTTAACCTGATTTCATGTGTTAAATTTTCCTACCACACGGATTTGCTTTGTGGATGTCGGAAGGACCAAGCAACTCCGTCCCTGACACTCTCATGAGCTGCTTGAGTTTGTTTGGTGCAAATCTTATAGGTTGGTTTCTACCAAAAGCTATTTGTGCACACCCAAAGAGTTCCTCCAGGGAAGGGGGCTGGTGGGGAATTCACTTCAAAACAGCCTAATGCTGGTGTGAACGCTTTGTCTTTAGTATTGCTTTTCAGCATCTATCTCCCTTTGGAGTGGCTGTTTGATGCAAATCAGGTTTCAAAGCCCACCTCAAGGTCCTGCCCTTTCCCTCTTAATTTAGTGGACGCAGCTTTGTTGTGCTCTTTGCATTAGTGAGGACAGAGATGAAGCCCTTTTAAGCCCGTCTCCAGCCGTTCCCCTTTGATGTGTAAAGAGGTTTGTGCAAGTGCTGTTCCCCTGTCGGGTTTACCTCTCCAGCCAACTGAATCGCAGCTCCAAGTTTGCATTAGAGCATTTTGCACATCACACACAACGAAGGCTTTTACTGGAGTCGCACGCGGATATAACCAAGCGTGGGATTTCGAAATGCGTTACCCCCCTGCACACGCATTTTGTCACATTTACCCAGGGGAGACGTACCTTTACTCTGTGGAGGCGAAGGAGGAGTGATGCTATCAGAAAAGCTAAAGGAGACCCATAGCATCAGCTTTTCAAGGTGCAGAGAATGCTGTGATTGAATGCCAGTCCAATCCTTTGTACAATATATCCTGTGGTAAATGCTGCAATGCATTTTATGGATTGCTTTCCCGCTGAAGATTCTATCAATGCTTTGGAAATACATGTGGAAAACCAGACAATGTCTGAAAAGTTGTAGGTTTGCAAGGTAGCACATCGTTTCTTCCAAGTGGCATCTGCTCCCTATTCAGACCATCATCCAAACTGCCCAAAGCAGATGTTGGAGACTCTTGTTCTGCCTTGCAATATCAAGGGAAATATAGACTACACAACCTGCAGTCAACTCAGAATGTGGAGGATGCGGCTTATTGCTGCTCCCCTCTGAAAGTGCTGAGGTGACTGTAACGCCTCGGGTTTTATTCCTGTCGAGGCTGTAGAAATCTGATGGGAAATCAAGAGTGACGTAAAGTATCGGACTTACATGGGATAGGGGTAGTTCTGCTCTGAGTTGCTGCTGATATTTTAGCAGGAGTAACTGAAAAGGAGTTGCAGGGTGGACACTGGACCGTAACGAGAGCACAGGCTTCAGATGACCAAAGGGCTTTGCAGTCGTTTGCAACATCTGCCCTTGGTGCTTGCAGAAAATATTGAGTTCCTCCAACTCCTTGCTTTTCAAAGGGGCCTTTCTGTGTTTGAAGCTGTTAAAAATGTGCTGAACCTGACACTGCTGAACCTGACACAGCGATGATTTGTGTTCATTTG